>CM072886.1:102916794-104251794 GCA_037013685.1 Acridotheres tristis
ATAATAATTAGGTCATTTCCTTAGGTTTTTCCTATTCTTTCTGGTAAAATCCAATGGAAGAGATGCTGGTCACTATCACTCCCTTTCTGTTTAAGTGTGGGTGGGAAAAAGGATGAAGGAGGATTTATATAAGTGCAAATAATCATAAATCATATGAGATTAGGATAATACTAGAAGTTGATGGCAGGTGAACCTCTCTACCTTGGAGCCAGGATATGTTTTTGTGTCACAGTTTATTCTGTCTGGGTGGATGAGCCATTCAAGCTTACAAGATGAAAATATTGCAGACATGTTTGTATTATAAGAAAGGCTCCATTTGTTTTAGTAGCAGAAGTGCAGTGGATACTTTTATGAAGAGTAAAAAGTACTTTAAAAACTTACTGGTTTCACGACTGGCTCATGGTACCCAGAACAAACTACTGTATCTACCAGCTAAACACAAACCCAAAACTTTCTTTCAATGGGTATCATATTGTCTATTAGAGTACACAAGATAGAAACCAGAGAAATTTGGAACTTCTAGTTATTTCAGTTATTTGGGCTTAATGTGGCATAAGACCAGCACTCAAGACATAACAGTGTAGTGTTTTTCTGTATTGTGGTGGTGAGCAAGCTCATGGGAAATGTCTAGGAATTGAGTGGTTTTTTTTTACTTGAGTAGGTTTTAATTTTATTTCTCTTAAAATTTTACTTCATATTTGTTGTCATTGCATGTAACTCTAATGAAAGCAAAGATTTTAGCTATGTAAGTTAATTGGCAAAATGGAAGTTCAGATTTGGCCCAGAGCCAGCAATTCCTATTGGAATTAGCAATTCCAATTTCTGGTGAGAGATTGAGAGATGTGAAATTATTAAGTACTTCTCCCACAAACCACTTGAAGCCACAATGGTCTTCGAGTTTGTAGAATAAAAGCTTGTGGAAATCAAAGGAATTATAAGCATGTGCTCTTGGAATGAATCGGATCTGAACTGTTCCTTATCTCCATGAAGTCAAGGATCTTTAGTTGAATTTTGGATTTACCAGATGAGGATAAGAGAAGTTTATAATTCCAGTTACTTGAGCTCAGGGCTTGGGCCAAATGCAGAGAATTTCTGTTCAAAATTTTGTCTATGAAAATGGAAGACTTTTTGCACTTCTGGAAAAAATAGGCATTTCTTTACTGTGCAGTCCTGCGTTTTGGCTGATTTTCAGGCAGTGCTGTGATTTTGCACGTGCTAATGCAGAGCTGTGTCTCCCCCAAGGTACCCCCGGCTGCACAGCATGGTGATCCGCTGCTACCTGCTCATCCAGCAGTATTCCCAAGCTCTGATGGCCCTCACAACCATGGCCTCTCTGAGGGATCACAGTACCCCTGAAACACTCAGCATAATGGATGACCTCATCACATCTCCAGGAAAGGATAAGAATGGCTGTGGCCACATGCTGGTCATCCGGGTGCCGTCGGTGCAGCTGGCCATGCTGGCCAAGGAGAGGTTGCAGGAAGTAAGGGACAAGCTGGGGCTGCAGTATCGTTTTGAGATCCTCCTTGGGAACCCTGCCTCGGAGCTCACTGTCGCCAAACACTTTGTGACACGGCTCAAGGTCAGCAGAAACTGAATGTTTGTGTGCTCGCTGTAGTCGTCTGGCTGTTGCAGTTGCTCTGTGTTTGTATTCCCATGTGTTTATAGGTTAATTATTCTATAGGCAAAGGGCAAGTGTTCTGTATCTGTCACTGTGAAAGCATTTCTGTACTTAGAGCATAAAAGAGAGACTTGAAACAAACCTGAATTGTTACTGGTCCATGAAGTCAAACATCAGCTGTTATTTCACTTCTTAAAGTTGAATAACAGCATGCATCAGATAGGATTCATCTCTAAAAGCAGAGCTCAGATCTCTGTAGGCAAACTAACTTTCCACCAACTTATCTGTCTGTCTAGTGTATCTGTTGTCTGCTCTGTTCATCCATCTTCTGCCCTTCTGATAACTGGTAAAGTATGCTGTTTGTCACAGATTTCTTTCCTCAACCCCCTGCATGCTGAAAGCTTGAAAAGGTTACATGTAAATATGCCTAGCATATCTGCACCAGCCTAAAACTTTGCATGGATTTACAAGAGCATGGTTCAAGTAGCCAAACCCACTTCATGAATTGACTTCACTACATAAAACGAAGGGGCAATGGGTTGCCTGCTTTAGGTATCAGCCTGAAAGCAATACTGGTTATCTGTCCTGATCCTTGCCCTAAGTCTCACAGAGAAGTTAATTTCTGCTTCTATTGTGAGTTACACAGTGTATTCAAAACCACAGAGAAGAGGAATAAATTTTGTGAGCCTGTCTGAAAGAGCTTGCCTACAGCCAAAAGCAGATAAAATGTCCTTTAAAGAAGCTATGACTCCTGCTTCTCAAACTTTATCTGCAGCAGGAGAGGGAAGAAAGTAGTCATAAATGAGACGATGACATGTGAGAGAACAGCTCTGTACTGGTGGGTTTTTTTGGATAGGCATTAATTCCACCCTTAAATCATTCTGGATTGAGTCCTGTGAGGACTTCTTAATAGTGCTTTGCCATAATGAGCTGCAGCCCTTACACAGTGCTGGAGCAGCCTATGAGGCCTTGACTGTGGAGCTGTTGCAGGTGGATATCCATGTAGACATTGGTCTGGAATAGAGAAATTTAATCAGGTAGTGAATGGAAAACCTTCGAAATAATAATTCTTATTCCTCTCTCCAAAACATAAGACGTGTTTGTGGACTAAACAAAGCTGTAGGATTCTGTATTTGTTTATTTCCTTGAAGTTTACTAGAAGAAAAACCCTCAGATCTGAACCATGCATCTGGAGGGAGTGAGGAGAGGAATTCAGTTGCCCAAATATAAGCCTGTAGTGTCTTTTTAGGTGGGCTGTCCCAGAAGTATTTCAGAATAATAAAGGTCACCTGTGAGGCTGGTGCTGTACTACCATACCTGCTAGTCTGGTGCCTACAATAACACAATATTTCTGACATGGTGTGAGCATATGTTTGGGGAACTGATTCCCGTTATAAAATTAATCAGCCGAGTTTATTGCAGACAATTTTGATTTAGTCTCCATGCTGCTGGGCATTTGTTCTGACATTAGGTAGAGTAGTGAAACTGAAGGACTAGAACCAGTGGAGAGCTTTCACTACCAGCATCCCAGCCCTTTTTTTAATGTGGGTATGGGGAGAGAGCAGCATGAGACTGCTGAGTGCTCAGAATGTGGTCCCACCAATGAATACTCTTGGTTGCACGAAGGATGAGACCTCATCATGACCATTTTCAGGGGCAGGGAGGGAAACTTCATAGGTGTCAGTGAACCTAGCTGAAAATTGTGACTTAGCCTCTCTCTCAAGCGGGCATTAGCAGGGTGTGTGCTGCCACAGCAGGGTAGGGAGGCTGGGAAGCTGTCTCTGCAGGGCTGGTGGCCACATTGTTCAGGGAAACAATGTCAGACAAGCCTGCTGGTCAGCCAGACCAGCCAGACAGGTCATTCCTCTCCATCAGGGAGCCAGAGGCGCAGAATGAAACAAGAGACAGAAGACAATTTAAATAACTATCTCACCGACCAGGGATGCTGTCGTGGCATACCCTTTACCTGTAACAAGAATCAAACATTTTGGGAGACACTGAGAAGTGAGGAGCCCTGAGGGTTGCACCTCTCTGACCTTCCTGAGAAAGATGGTCAAGAAATACATCTTCTGGATGCAAGTTTACAGCTCAAAGCCCCAGGCAGTCATTCTTTGTAAGTCCTTACACTAGCAAAAAGAAAATCAAGGAAAATCAAAAGAAAAGCTGTCTTTCCCTATTTCACTTTCTAGTCATGCACTCTCACAGAAACCTTTGTCATTGGAGAGGCAGGGGGAGCACACAGATGCCAAGGCTGCTTTACCAAGTCATTAGATACTGCTAGGTAATTGGAGAAATAATTTTTTTCAGTAAGTTCTGCTGAACCAGGGGAGCTGAAGGGTGTAGGGACATGGGACTGATGCTACCAACCTTTCCAGTGCTAAGGGAAAATAGTGCAGTTTTGTGGTCTGGGGCCTTGGTAGACTGTAGGTAAGGAGTTCTTTTGCAGGGGGATTACCTCCAGGGAAAGGTGAAATGTGTTTCTGTCACATAATCTTTCATTGTATAAAATAATAAAACAAGGTTCATTGGCCCATTTTCATGCTCCACTTTAAAGTCTTACTTTAGCTTTACATTAATATCTTTTATCTGTGCCAAATTGAAGGCATCGACTACTTTTTTCTCTGACAGACCACACTAATACCACACCAGGTGAACATTTCCAGCACTGAATAACATATGCTATACACCATTTTCCTTGCATTTAATGCTTGGCTAACAGTTGGCTACCAGAAAACAAATGCATGCCTGTACCCAAGGTCTCCTCCCTGTTGGCCGTTGAGTAAGCAACAAAGCAAAAGTGGAAATGATGAAAAAAGGAAAAAGCTGAAGATTTAGAAGATATTGTTTAGGTGTGACTGAATGTTCTCTGTTCACAGGCTTGGAGGGGCAATGAGCAGGATGACTGGATTCCTCGCACCTATCAGGATCTGGAAGGTCTGCCTTGCATTGTTATTCTCACTGGCAAAGACCCTCTGGGAGAGACTTTCCCCAGGTGCTGTTATTACTCTTTCAATATTATTGCTCTGTTCAGATAAATTGGGTTTGGTACATCTTTTCACAAAAGAGGTGTATTTTTGTAAACTTCGTTTAGGAACCGTTTAAAGGTTTGGAAAGTACAGTTTGTGAAAAGCCACGTTGCTCTACTCTGTGGCTCAGTAAGTGTTTGTGCAAGTACCAAGGAGCACAACTTAGTGCTGAATATTTTAAAATCGTTTCATATGTACGGGCTAATAAAATTGTCCATGAATATCGAGTAAGCAATTAAAGGCAGTGAGTGTTCTTCAGAGAGAAAACAAAACTTATTTTTTCATTTGTGTTGGCTTTCTTAGGTCGTTGAAATACTGTGACCTTCGACTGATTGACTCCAGCTACTTAACTCGTACAGCATTAGAGCAAGAAGTAGGCCTGGCATGCTGCTATGTCTCCAAGGAGGCAATTCGAGGGCCTATTGTAGCTCTTGACCTCAGTGAGAAGGAGCAGGAGAAGGCAAATGGCAGTGAGAATGACTCTGATGAGCTGCTGATAGACTTGGACCGGCCCCAGAGCAACAGCAGTGCTGTCACTGGAACCTCAGGTCGGTTATTCTGCTGTTGGTCTGAAAAACAGGTCTTTATTCCTGCGTCATTGGAATTTGGATGCAAACAATTTTTTTTTGAGATTTTGAGAATTTGAGATGTTTTCTCAAATGTGGGTTGCTTAGCTGGATCCAGCTGTGGGCTAGACAATGAAATGTTAGTTTCAGATTCTTCACATAGTGAACAGTTTTCCTGTCTGCTGCTAAAAGGAAACAGTTTTTCAGTGGGAGGGATGGTATGCCATAGCTAAGTGTCCCTTGTGATTTTGATTTTTTAACTTGCATTTCACATTTGTTGCTAGCTTTGTTCAGTGGAACCTGAAAAGATCTTAAAAATCAGAGCGAAAAGAGCTAGTATAAAATTCTAGGAATAGAAAAATGCTCTGTAACTCTGGGAGTACCTATGTGTGAGGATGGATATCTTGCCAAGACCAACAGAATGGTTGGGTGTTGTCCTACCTCTTCAGGCATCATCTCCCACCAAGCCTTCCCTTCTTTGTATACTGCAGACACTTCTGATTCCTTCCCTTTATTTCCCTATGAGTCTGAGGTGTTAAGACAGCTGAATTGGGTCTTTGCTATGCACCAGGTCTCCCCATTAACTAACTAAACGTGACAGGTAGGGAGGAGGAGATGTAGCCCAGTTCATGTCCAAGTTGCAGTGAAATAAATGCTGTGTTATTCATAGAAAGGAGAGTGCAGTGGATCTGTGTGTACAGTGGTTTGTTAAACCTGACTTTCAGAATGTTGTACCATCACATTCCAAATCCTAGATGGGAATTATAGCTAGCATATAGAGATTAGGATTGAACACTTGGAGCCTGAACCCTGTTGCAGCAGGGCATTTGCCTCTCCAGCCAAAGGGACAGATACATGCAAATGATTTATTTTTACATGGTGAAAAACTGATCTAAGCCAGAGCAGCATTCATGGAACAGAAATATTGTATGTTAGGATTGTCACATAGATCAAATGAATTCATGGTTTTCTTCTGTCAGTCAGTAACTTTTCATGGCCTGCTTTTTGTTTTCCCAGGTTCCCTGGCTGACAATGGTGTGAGCTCCTCGAGCGCTGCAGACAAGTCTCAGAAACAGGCACCATCCCTTAACTTCCAGGCTGTGGCACACAGCTCAGTAGATGAGGGAGCTTACTCCAGTTTTACAGCCAGAGAGACCCTGAAACAAGAGTGTGACTCTCTGGGTAACCAGATGGCGAGCAGCACCACTCCCAAACTCTCCTCACTGTCTTCAGTGTCCCAGACCTTTCAGTGGCCTGCCCAGTCGGCCAAGGACAGCAAAGCCGTCCGTGTGGCGCTGCCACGCATCGTCATCCTGTCCAAAGCTGCCTACTGCCTCCTGAGCTCACAGAAAAATGGGAATTTGCCTTCCTCCTCTTCCCTCCTGCCTCATGCTGACGTGTCTTGGCTGAGCTCTCTGAGGCCTCTGCTTCACAAGGACATGAGCAGTGAGGAGCAGTCTCTGTACTACAGGCAGTGGACGGCAGCCCGGCAGCACCACGCCGACTTCAGCAATCAGGCTGAGGCGTCTGGCACCAGGACTTTCCACCCCAGGCGGCTGCTCCTGACAGGACCACCACAAGTAACAGCACAGTTCCTTCCTCCTGCCTTTTTAGCAGTCTGAGGGGGCCAAGTTTGCAGTGATGTGTTTTGAGGTCAAAAATCAAAGTCAAATTTTAAGGCTAAGTCCATGCTGAAAGTGGTATGGAGAGGAAGGATGATGCTTGATGTCATGTTTTAGCCTAAACAAAACACATATGGGTGGCAGGGGGTATAACATTGCTGTGAGCACGTCAGAAGAGAAGCAGTTACCACTGCTGATCTCCCTGCATACAAAAGTGACACAGGCTGTGGCCAGGTTGTGCTCAGTGCCCTTCAGTAGAAGTGTTTTCAGTACAGTGGGCAATATTACATCTTGCAATGTTTTCAGGCAGAGCTGAACACAGAGCTTTGGGGTAAGCCTAGAGGCATTTATGTGAAGTTTACCCTTCCACCGTAGTAGTCTGAGTTGGCATTTAGACTTTTTTCCATCTCTGGCTCAGGTTGGAAAGACTGGTTCATACTTGCAGTTCCTAAGGATTCTCTTCCGCATGCTGATCCGGTTGCTGGAAGTAGATGTGTATGATGAAGAAGAGATTAATGCCAGTAAGTATTTAGTGGTTATTCTTAAGATGTATCATAAAGAGCTTATGTTGTATATTATTCAGCAAGGAAGTTTTTAGGCTCACTGAAAGCCTATGAATTACACCTACTACATGTCCTCTCCATTGGTGTGTAGCTAATCTTTAGGTGTCTGAATATATTTGAGTATAGATTGATACAAAAGTAAACTTTATAATGGGCTTGCCTGAGAACTATTAAATGTGTTTTAGGTCGACACATTTGTGTAGCACTCAAATGAAAGTGAGCACAAAGCTGTAAATGGGCAACATCTGCCTATGCCATCTCTCCTTGCAGGTTTTTAAGTGCTGGCTGCTTTTAAGCAGACAGGACGTTTAAGAATATTTTGCTCCTGGTTGAAACCTAACTATTTAATATCCATTTTCAGTAAGATTGTCTCCTGTCTGCAGTTTGCAGGTTTTATGCTGAGGATAGAGGGGGGGGGGTGTCCTCTTTGGATTTGTGCTCATTTGTCAGAGCTCACAGATCCATTAACTGCCATGGCAGGACTTTGCTGTGAGAAGAGAAAAACCTTTTAAAAATTAGTCCTCTTCATGGGGTTCTGGTACATAATGCTCATCATGACCATTAGACTGGCATCCTGAAAATGTAGTTGTTGTCGAACCTTTGAAAAGACTGATTTGTATTTCTGTTCATATAGTGCTATTAAATGAAAAAAAAAACAGAGAGAAAAAATTTTTTCCTTTGATTTGGAGCTTTGGGGGCAGTTATTCCCTCATTATTTGAACTAAAGTACCTCAGAAACTTAGGCTGAAATATCAAAATGTAAGAGATGTTCTGCAGTATGCCGACTGGCCTGTTGAGATCACAGCAATGTGTCACACCCCTGCCAGGAATGCATGGAACTCCAGCAGAAGTGCAATTTGAGTTTGGTTGGGGTTTTTGGTTGTGGCTGTTTTGCTCCCACTCTTTCTGTCGGAATGCTTCTCCAGAGCCCTCATGTTCTCATTATGTTAAATGCTACTTTATTCTCCACCCCAAATATGTTTCGGTCACATTTATACACATTCTCTTTGAGACCAAAAAACATAGTAATTTAAATTAAAATACTTTTTCTTTTCTATGAGGTTTGTTTCTTTGGAGTGGTCAGGCAGTTATCTTACTTCCTCTTCAGCATTCATCTAGGTAGTCTGGATCTTCTTACAGGATCCTCACAAATGACAGGCTCTTTATTCTCCATATCAGTTTGGTACTCTGGCCTACGCATCTATTTTCAACTTATCCTTCTGGTGCATGGGTGAGCAGAACTGAATGTTTAACCAACCCAGCCTACAACAGCTCATGTATTTCCCTGCCCCCACTGAAAGCCCCATGACTGATGAAACCTATGGTTACACTGGTCTTTTCCATTCTCCCTTTTCACTGGCATTGATGCTTAGCTTATACTCCAAGGTTTCTCAGCAACTTGGTTATTTTCAATCAAGGTGCTCCTAGACTGCTGCAGAAATGCTTGTTATTAATCCTTGAATGACTCACATTTTTTTCTGTTAAATATCACCAAATTTTTGTTGCTACAGTTATCGAAGGCTTTGAATTCTTTCCAGCTGATCTTTGATTCCTTCTCCATGTTTACAGTGACTCTTAGGAGTGTGCCACCAGCAAACTTAAGGCAATTTTTTGTTTAAGCTGGTGACATTAGTGAGAATATTAAACAGTACGTGCCTCTCTACTGACCTTTTAACTTCATTGATAATCTCACCTGCCTTAATGCTTACAATGTTACATGCTGCCATCTTCTATTTAGTCAGCTCTTTCAATTTGCAGACCATTCCCTCTCACCATTTTCTTCAGCTGTATTAATAATTTGTCCTGTAGTACCATAGCAAGTACTTGAGTCCAGAAGGATAAGATTAATTGCATTTCCTTTGTTTAGAGAAATAGGTATTTCATAGCCATATAACGAAAGTAATAGTCAACCTATTTGCATTGTATCACATTTTTCATTTAATTCAACATCTTTAATTACCTCCTTCACCCTCTGCAAATTTTGAATGTTATCCAGGTCAAAGTAATGGATTCAGAACTCTGTAGATTACTGTCTCCTCTTGCATCAGGGTAGGGTGATCACATGCTCATCTGTAGACCCAACCTTCATTTCACCTGAATTGACTTTTCTAAAATCAGTAACCTCAGTTACACACCTTCTTTCATGTGTTCTTCCATCTCATTTTGATCTTATTTGACTCATGTTCAAGCTGCATTCCAAAGCTGTTTTCTTTGGCCAGTGTTTTCTACCATTCCCTTGCTTAAACTTGATTTTCTACTTTAGACTTATCTCTGTTGGATCAGTGCAGAAAAGTTTCGTTTGATCCTTGCTGGCCACATCCCATTCTATAAAAGGAGCGTGTCTTCTACTGCCTTTATCATGTACCACCAGCTACTAGTTCATAAATATATACAGACTCTCTTTCCTTGCTTTCATCTTTCTGCCTTTACTTCTGCTTCTCATTTACCCAGTGCTCTTCATTCCATCACAGAGAAGCTTGTAACTACTACACCTGTGCCTCTTGCACCAATAGGACCATTCATCTGAGCATTTTATGCTTAAACCAGAGTGAATTATACCTCAGCAGCATGATGAGGAACAGTGCAGAACGATACCTAGGAGGCTCCTTCCCCTGCACACAGTTTCTAAGGAATTGCCATTTCTTTGAAATGGCTTTGTATGGATTGTAATTTCACTGGTAATATTTATGATGTTCAAAGGTGTTGCTCTGTGTGTATGTACCTGTGTGAGTTCCAGCGCAACTGTAAAGCAGCAACTATCACATAAACATCATTTGGTGGGTATCTGATTCTGCTTACCTGAAGTGTGTTGTTGCAGATCATACAGAAAACAGCGAAATTACTCAGTCTAGCAATGACCACTGGCCAGACATTGAGATCTTCAGCAAAATATCTTTTGACCTGAGTGTACATGACCCTAAGTACAGAAATATAAGTCCCGTATACACAGAACAACTTTCAAGAGTGAAGCAAGGTAAGTAAAATGTAGACTTTTTTAGGAATACTTTCCTACAGAGACTCAGTGTTTATTGGTTCATTTCAACACAAGTTCACAATAAGCTTTAATCTCCAAAATTAAATGGAACAAAACAGTTTATATATTCTTTACAGTTTTTACCAGGATAACAATTTCTGTTTTTTAACGCTCCTAAAATTTGTGTTGCTTCTTTTCTTTGTGCACAGAAACAAGCAAAGAAACAAAATCAGAGGAACCTAAGAAAAGGGAGACTGTGTCCATGATGCTGACCAAATATGCAGCTTACAACACCTTCCATCACTGTGAGCAGTGCCATCAGTACATGGACATTAATCCTACTGCACAGGTTGGTGTCAGGGACTAAGGGTAAACTGCATCCTTGGTTTTTTATTGTGGTCCCTCCAGGCATACTGTTCTCATCTCAGGACTCATGCTCTCACCTTCTCTGAGATGGAATTGTTTAATTCTTCCATTCTCAGGGGAGATATTGAGCTACAGGCCCAGGAGCATTAACTGTGTCTGCCATGTTCTGAATGAGCAGTTTTCCTCTGCAGCTGCCTCTGGAAAAGGGTGAATATTGTGATTAGTTTTCTCAAGCCAAAGCATTATTCAGCCTGCCCAGAGGGTTTGCAGTGTCTAACAGGAGAAGACTGTAAAACTTAAGATAAATGCTTGTCTAACCAGCCATCCACACCTGTGATGGGAGATGGCAAGGCCTACTTCTTCCTTGCTTTGTATGTATCTGTGCATCCTTCTCAGCAATAGCTTATGAGTTGCTGGACAGAAATGAACATTTTAATCTGTTTAGTTAAAAAACCTGTAGTTTCTAAAGCAAACAGTTATGCTCACAGGAGACTGGCATGTAAGATTATTACTGGTTAATAGCTCACACATTATTTCTTAATCACCAGCAGCAGTTTACCTGGAAGTTTCTTATCTCACTTCATTCCTTCCTTGCTCACTAATGTTTTCCAACAGCTTGCTATTAAGATATGGCAGTGTAGACACCCCAACCTGGCAATGCACAATGCCAGTTCCCTCAGAGCAGCACCAGCAGGTCTGATCTAAACCTCATGCTTAATTAAGTCCATTGACAGAAGCAAATCCTCCCCAAGGACATCTGTTGTTCCCTCCACTCATCTTTGTGCATGTGGTTAAACATAACTAGTACTAATAAATATAAACATATACTTGTATGTGCCAGTGTGAGCTGTCTATATAGAATTAAGGTAATTAAGCTCAGGGAAATTACACTTTCAAAGGGGAGTAATTGGATAGCAAACATTGTGAAGGGAGAGAGATTCTTAAATGCTTTAACAGAACCTAAATAAAGTCCCTTGCATTTTCCATCTCAGGCTAATTATTTCAATTTTTAGCAAAGATTATGGAAAGCTCATTGGTGAGAGTAAGTGATTTGACTTTATAGTAAGACAGCTGCTTTTGTAGGATGAAATCTATCAGCTGTGTAGGCATTTGTATACACTCACATGGTTCAGTGAAGTGCTGTGCAAACTCACCCAAGCTCACCCAAATTCTTCATAGCCCTGTTAATGGTGTGGTCTGCTTTGGTCACACAACTACTCAGGAGAGTTTTGCCACAAGAAAAATACTATACTGATATTAATACAGTAGTGCTCCTGCTGAGGTGTCTGAATGAGAGTTCATGCTGCTGTGGAGGCACCCCCACATGCTGCACTGCTCTTTGAATCTTCTGGGGAAATTGATTTGGACAGTTTTTTTCCCAGTATGTATGCATGTTTGTGTGTGTGTATCTGTATATTTGATTTCTCTTTGTAAATATTGCTAAATAATTCCTAGCTGAAATGGACTTCAGAAGAGTCCAGTTTGGCCAAAGACCATTACTGGTACAAAAAGCTGATTTCTTTAATAGCAAGGCCTAAATAATGCACCTTATTGAGAGGAAAATGATTACTGAAAGAGAGTGGTTTGGGTGTTCTTCTCTGTTGGCTCCTCCTCTTTACACACTCCTTATGTATTACCTGCTTGGAAATCTCTTTTTGCTGCTTGTTTGTATTCAGGTGTCTGACTCCACTCTGCATGCATTCACATTTTCATCCTCGATGCTGGGAGAAGAGGTTCAGCTGCATTTTATAATCCCCAAGTCCAAAGAGAACCATTTTGTCTTCAGCAAACAGGGAAAGCATCTCGAAAGCATGCGACTCCCACTCGTTTCTGACAAGGTTCGTGTGCTGCTCTTACCCATCTGCTGCATGCAGTCAGTTTGACATACATACACAAATTAATGGCAGGGGAGGTTTTTTCTGTAGTCTTTTTGTTTCAAAGTCCTTTGTGTAAATCATGCCTGACTGTCCTTAGAATGGGCTTTTTGAGGGCAAACATCCTTTTCTCCATTTCTAGCATCCAGTTCATATGTGTTGCAGTAATCAGTGATCTTAAAATCTGGTATAAAAAATAAGCAAATAGAAGTCCCTATCAGGAATAATCTGTTTTTTTACCTAATGGTGCCAAAACACCTCGTGTTCCAGCAGAATTTGAATGCAGTCAAGAGTCCTATCTTCACCCCGTCGAGCGGACGTCATGAACACGGACTCTTGAACCTCTACCATGCTATGGAAGGCATCAGCCACCTGCACCTCCTGGTAGTCAAGGAGTATGAAATGCCACTTTACCGAAAATACTGGCCCAACCACATCATGCTTGTCCTGCCAGGCATGTTCAACAATGCTGGAGTTGGTAAGAGACACCATCCATGCATTGCTGTGAAGGTATCAAGATCTATGCTGGACGATGTGGCTCATGCTGTTGCAGGAAACATTGCAGCAGCTCCTCACATACCTGCTGTGATAATAGCAGCAATGTCTGTGCAAAACTGTGGAAGAACTGCTGTCAGGGACGTGGAATATATATTTGCATGGATCACTGCCTTCTCAGCTTAAAGTCTGATGTTTTATGGGGCCATATTCACTCATTTTACTGTGTAAATGTTCATTCTAGATATTCATTCTAGATGTTTTACATGTATTCAAATTGCAATGCTTTAGTTAGCAGAAGGTAAATATTAACTGCAACTGAACACTGAGGGCTTGAACTTCGGAATTTGTTTTCATGGATGCTGAGTTTATACTGCAAGAAATTTTAAGTAGCTTCAGTTTTGGGACATCAGTCCCTTCTCGTTTCAAGTTATTTCATTAATGCCCGCAAAATTGTGTTCTGCAGAGTGTCTTAAAGCATCCAGTCTTCTTGGAATCTGCCTTTTATATTTGATCACACTGAAAAAGGCACATACAGATTTCTTTCTAAACTAGTGTGTTATAAGCACTAAATTCAAAAAGGGTAATGACTGCAGATGTTGGTATTACCTTTTTCTGGAAAGAGTGATAAAGTCTAATAAAGATGTCTGTACATCTTCTTTATGGTATTTCCTCAGGTGCTGCCAGGTTTCTTATTAAGGAACTTTCCTACCACAACCTAGAACTGGAACGGAACCGCTTGGAGGAGCTGGGAGTGAAGCGCCAGTGCGTGTGGCCCTTCATCGTGGTCATGGACGACTCCTGCGTGCTGTGGAACATGCACGGCCTCCACGAGCAGTCCAGGTTGGTACCCACCCACGCTGGGTCCTTGCTCTGACCCAGCACTGACAGCAGCACGGCGGTGACCGAGGCTCATCTCCAGCGTCTGGCAGGGTGCTCAGAGCAGTAGGAAGGCCATGTTTGTCTTGTTGGCCACCAACATTCGACCTCCTGCTGTTGAACACTTCTCCATGACTGTGCCCTTACACCCGTGTCAGTACCACCACCAGACCTCTGCTTGTGTTCGTTCTTTGCCTGGAGCCACTCTTGTTTCTAGCGACTGTTTGAGTGATTTTTCAATATGTTTTGATTCAATTTATGTTTCTCAGAGCAAACTATTTATTTGGGGAACTTAGAAGGCATTAAGCTTTTGACCTTCTTAGTGCTTATACTGTCCAGTACAGAGAAAATAGCATTCCAAAAATTGTATGTAAGGTGACTTCTTTTCCCTTCCCACATTGCTGTGTAAGAACTTATTCTGCTGAAAGGCTCATTTTTTGAATGGCTGCATTGATGGGGTAAAATTAATTGCCTATTGCTGACAAAATCTTAATTTTTGTATATATTGTTACAGCATCTGGAGTAAACATTCTCAGCTGTCAGTGGAATTTTTTGGTCCTGTTTATGCACACATATGTATATATATGCAGTGTGTGTAGTATAAAAATAATAAAATATGTTTGTATGTTGTGTATGATCATGTTTTGCAGCCAGTCCCTGGAGCCTGGGGGTTTCAGCAAGAATGTGTCTTTGAAAAGTGTCCTCCAACACATTGAAGCCACCCCCAAAATTGTTCATTATGCAATACTGGGTGTTCAGAAATGGAACAGCAAGCTGGACACCAAGAAATCAAAGGCTCCATTCTCCAGGTGCCACGTGAATGATTTTATACTGCTCAACATAGACCTGACCCAGAATGTGCAATATGATCTAAACAGGTAGGCAGTACATATATATCTGTGGGAAAATAGTATATTGACTTGATAAGAACCTTGTCACAATGCTTCTGAACGCTATTGAGATAAACAGAAAGATCCTGCCTTAGGTAATGAGTGCACAATCAAAAAAAAATAAGCCACAGCATGATATACGTTTCATCTGAATGAGTAAGGCATCAAAATAAACCTGCCATAAGCCAAGAAAACCTGGAAAGACAGATCAAGGGCAAGGAAGGGCTTCAGAGGAGTGAAAAAATGAGGAAGGAAGAAACTTCAGGTGAAAAAATAATTGGGGCACCAAAAGTACAAGAAAGGAGCCAAAATGGCATCACTTACAGGAAGAATGGGGGGCTTCCAGAGTGCCTAGGAAAAGTGATTCCTTGTATTTCCTTCAGGGATAGCTGTCCTCCCTGTTGCCACTTGAGTTTGCAAGAAAAACAGATGAAAAAATTACTTTTCTACTATTTCCTTCCTTTCCTTCCCCCCTCCTCTCCTAATTTCATCCTAAAGCATTTGCAATAAAGCACCCATATTATGGGCCTTTATTGCTAGCTCTTATCACACAGATATACCCAATTCTTCCTCTTCCCAGACAAGTGAGTTCCAAATAAACCCTGTCTCTGCTGGCCATAAATGGCCCTGGGGCTTCTCACCTTGGGCTCCTGCTGCTGTTTTCAGGGATCCTGTGTGTTTCTGTGAGGAATTGCAGCCTGTCAGTGCAAGCTGGTATGACTTTCAGAGCTCTTGATGTCACATTCTGTGTCAGGTTGAATCATGAGGTGGGAGTCAGCCCATAGAAGTGAACAACGACATCATGAATAGTGGAGGACTAAGGTTACTTCCCAGCAGCTTTTCCTCTCTTAGCCAAGTATTTGTTAAAGCCATATTTTCCCCCTGATTCCAATTTATGGAGAAATAGGTCATATGGAACTGAGTTGTTCAGAAGAGGAGGTTGGTCACTGCAGAGCTTCTGTCAAGTCCAAAATATATAATACAAAACCCCCAAACATAAAAAGAATTTTTAAAAAGGGTGGAAAGGGAAATGGTTGATGCCAGTATGTCATGAGCATGAGAGTGCAAGCCAGATTTGGTGTGGGGAAGAAGCACACAGGCACACTGAAAAGTGAAGAGTTTTAGGGTGACCAGCAGCTGCTTTCCTCGACCAGGGGCACATTGAAGGAATGATTCTTCAGAGCTCTGCAGAAAATTTGTAGTGGCACCATATCAGATGATCTCCAAAAATCTCTGCTGAGCCCATACTGGTGCATTTCAGCAGGGAGCATGTGGATGTCATGCACAGCAGCCACACAGCTGGTTTAGTGATCTTGTGTTTCATGTCCAGGTATTTCTGTGAAGATGTGGATTTTAATCTGCGGACCAACAGCAGCGGCCTCCTCATCTGCCGCTTCAACAACTTCAGTGTCATGAAGAAACATATTCAGGTTGGAGGACAAAAGGACTTTGTTGTTAAGCCAAAAATCATGGTAAGTATGGAAATATGCTCTGTTGTACTCTTAAAGGGTGAAATCAGGACCTGTTTTCCCTAGAAATAAAGAATTCTCTAGTTCTTTAGATTTATTTCGTGCTTATTTGAAATCTGACATTCAGGGCTTAATCCATGGTAGGGCTGCCACATCAAAAATAGAAAATGAGAAATATTTTGCTATTTTTAAATCACTAAAAAAATTCCTCCTGATCTATTAGAAGATGGACTGAGATTGGGAAGAGTTTGGTCTAGCTTTTCAGTGGTATCTCTGATGGAGGAAGAATTTGCAGACTCTGATCCAAAGCAGGCAAGTTGTACCAGATTCAGTTTTAAAAATGTTAGTACAGCCACAAGTTTCTGGGGCTTGCTGAATTGTGATGACTTTCAGTCCATGCAATTCCTAACAAGAAGAGGGATGAGGAAAGGATCTGAAAACTGAAACCTTCTGAAATCCCCCCAGGAAATCCAAGTAAAAATATACCAAATATTTTATACAGATTATGTTTACACCTATGCCAGCTTTAAATGGAGGTGTATTTCAAAGGATTGTCTTTAATCTAGGAATCTTACCGTTTGTGTTCCTGGTGGTTTTCTACACATCCTACACCATCTCCCTTTAAAAAAAACACCTCCCATACTTCACAGTTTAACTGACTAAACTCTGGGTTTGAATATTTTTGAAGATCATTTTCTGATTTTCCTTTTCTTGTGGTTGCAATGGAATCTGTAGTGACGGACTGGCATATGAAAAAACTCCATAATAAACACTTTTTATGGATGACTCCATGCAAAGAGTGTGTAATTTCATATAATGCCCAGGAGTAAGTCAGGATGAAGGCCACTGTGACAGTTTGAACTCTGTATTTTATGTCCCTTCTTTAGGCAAGCACGTATCTACAGAAGTACATAGCAAGCACAGAGCAAGAAATTAATTTATGTGCTTTGGAGCTATGTGAAAATCAAATGGGGAGTTTTGATCCTTTTGTTCCTCTTCTCTCTCTCTCTTCCTGCTTTGTCATGGCAATCTCTTCCCCAGTTAGAGGAACTCCTGCAGAGTAAATACATGGAGTAGGTGGGTTAAAAGGGGTTCCCCTTGGTTTCACTGCAGGTCTCAGACAGCGTGGCACCAATAATGCCCCTTCAGTACGTCTGTGCCCCTGACAGCGAGCACACATTGTTGGCAGCCCCGTCTCAGTTCCTCCTGGAGAAATTCCTTCAACATGCAACCTACAAACTCTTCCCCAAGGCCATTCATAACTTCAAGAACCCGGTATTGGCCATCGACTGCTACCTGAACATCGGGCTCGAGGTACAAAAGATTTGCAGAGATGATGGGGACAAGGATATACAAACCTTTACTTCAATATCTTTGTTGTATTGAAATGCCCTTGTTGAGCATCAAGGTAATGTTTGAAGACGTTGGTCTCAAACAGATTCTGCTGCTGGAAGTAAAGGACCAATCCACTGGAGGAGCTGGTGGTGAAGCCTCCAGCTGGCTGGTGTGGGTAGAGACCAGAGGTCTGTGGTGGATTAATGTGACTGCTGGACTGTGCCAGGTCCTGCACTTGGGTCCAACAGCTCCATGCAGTGCTACAGGTTTGGAGAAGAGCAGCTGGGAAGCTGCACAAGGAGAAGGACCGGGGGGTGCTGAACATGAGCCAGTGTGCACCCAGGTGGCCAAGAAGGCCAATGGCATCCTGGCTTGGATCAGCAATAGTGAGGCCAGCAGGACTAGGCAGGGGATCATTCCCTTGTACTTGGCACTGGGGAGGCTGCACCTCAAATCCTGTATTCAGGTTTGGGCCCCTTAATTTAGGAAGGACATTGAGGTGCTGGAGCATGTCTAGAGAAGGGCAGTAAAGCTGGTGAAGGGTCTGGAGCACAAGTCTGATGAGAAGCAGCTGAGGGAGCTGGGGCTCTTTAGCGAAAAGGAGGCTCAGGAGAGACCTTATCACTCTCTACAACCATGTGAAAGGAGGCTGTAGCCAGGTGGGAGTCAGCCTCTTCTGCAAGGTAATAAACGATGGGACAAGGGGAAACAAACCTCAAGTTGTGCCAGGGGAGATTTAGATTGGATTTTGGGAAAAATTTATCCGTGGAAAGTTTGGTCAAGCACTGGAACAGGCTGCGCAGAATAGTAGTGGGTTCACCCTTGCAGAAGGTATTTAAAAGATGTGTAGATGTGGCATTTGGCAACATGGTTTAGTGGTGGACTTGGGAGTGCTGGGTTAACAGTTGAAGTCAGTGATCTTGGATCTCATGGATCCATGATAACAGTGGTATCTTGATGAGCGTAACTTACACAATTCCATGATTTGCAAAGGAATTGGGTGTGTCTATCTGAAATAATATTTCATACAAACCAAAAACCTGAAAGCGATGCCGTTCTTGACAAAACTTGGTGTTCATCCTTTGATGCTTCTCTTTTTATGAACCTGGGTTACAAGGAAATTAGATTTTTGCAAATATGTTCTAGGTGTCTGTAGGTGGGGAGATTAGAATTTTTGAACCCAATGGTCAGTTTGAACTGGATCTGGAGCAGGGTCAATGTCTAACAAGGGTGTTGTTCAGACAAATTTTATGGGGGGTCAGTAATAAGATAGAGGAGACACCCTTTGATATCTAACAGCCATCACAGCACTGAGACACGAGAGTGCTTGGAACCACAAGCATAAGCATTTTCCCTACTTAGGGAATCACTATGTTTGACAAATGTATCCTTATTAGAATAACCTATATAATCTATACAGTCATTATAAGCAGGTAATTCATCGAGGAAAAAAAAAATCAAACTGAATTACAGAGAGCTCTGAAATAACGTGTTGCAGACTTGTGACCAAATCTGAATCTAGAGGTTTGTTCCATGTATTACTTTTTTGGGAAAGTTTGCTCAGTACTGCAATCTTGTTGGATTGGGATTTTATCAGAGCACCAGCTGACTTGCCTGTTATCACTAAGTTATATTCCATTCCATGTAAATCATCCTTTGACATTTCTGAGACAGCATTTCTTTCCCCCTTGTGTTTCAGGTGGCCATATGTTACATTAGCTCTCGGCCACACTCTGTCAATGTCAACTGTGAAGGGGTGTTCTTCAGTGGACTTCTGCTCTATCTCTGTGACTCCTTCGTTGGTGCAGACCTCCTCAAGCGGTTTAGGTTTCTCAAAGGTAATCACACATCTCTGCTGGACATCCTGGGTGGCTCTTGCCAATTAATAATAGCATGGAGAAACAGGGAAAGGCAGAGGAATTAAAAAAAAAAAAGAAATAGATGGGAGTGTTTTTTGAGGGGTGTATCAGACTTCTGTTCCTGTTGGCTGGTAATTGAACCTTAGGTAAGCATTGATAAATGACATTCATTAAGTTACTTTAAAGTGACATCAGCAAGGATTGTGGAAATCCCTGTGGAAAGTGAATTGTGCAATCAGCAATTTTAGAGCTGTGAGCATAGGTTACTGATGAACACGGGAAATTCTGCTCTGGAAATCAGTCTATAATAGCAATAAATCTTCAGTTCTGTAAATAAGGACAGCTCTTAGCTGGAGGATGATTTGGTCTGGCCAACCAGAACTTGATAAACCTCATAAAAATCTTTCTTTTTGTCTTAATGCTGACAATTACCAAATTGCCAGAGGAATTCAGTCGTGTTGAAGTGTGTTGCAGAGCTCCAGTGGAGTTGTGGTGGCACAGCTGAGCTGTTTCCCTCTCGGGATGACCCTTAGCTAGTTCCAAGAACCATATTTTGAAGTTTTCTCCTGTGCCCTCTTGGGCCGTGCAGGGCAGGGACAAAGGAAGAAGGCACAAAGACATGCTGGGGATGGTGCTGCCCACCACCAGATCCCCAGAGCTGATGCAGCTAGAGATGGCATCTTGTTGTTTCTTGGGCAAGGGGGGTGGCTTCTTCCCAAAACCAGGCAGTGGATGCCTGGTAGGAAAGGCCTTCCCCTGTTTCAGTCAAGCAGAGGAGGGATATGAACCAAAACTTTGTGTGCCGGAGCAGAGAAGTTCCTGAAGGTGCCCAGTTCTGCTTATTAAATGTAATGTGTAACACCAAGTGGAACAGTTTGTAAATTTAAGCCACAGAAGAAATTACAGACTCTTGGTGTGCTTTACCAAGAGTAGCTCTCATACTTAAAGTCAGTGGATTTTTCTTAAGTCAGTTGTGGGACTGGTTTGGCTTAGTAGAACTTTATCATTGACCTTCTACAAGCCCAACTGTCCCATGAAATAAACAAACAAAAAAGTAGGCTTTATTATTTGGGCATTATTATCAGTAGTAATTTAAAGATCCAGTTAATGTTCTCTTTGCTGCACTTGATGATATTAACACTGCCTGTCAGGCAGTGACATCCTGAGATCCAGAACACACCCCAAACTATGCTTGCTTCTTCATTTCTGTGCCTTCCTGCAAATGGACACATTCATTTCAGTCCTGGGGCTCAAAGGACTGATCTGAGCCTGGATTGGATGGTTGGTGATAGACCCTTCTAATATTACTTTTTTGCTCCCTAGCAGCAGAGATTTATTTAAAATATTTTAGGAAGATGAGTGAAGGAGATGAGTTGTTATTGTACCTTGAGAATCTAATGTGCTTTTCAATTGAAGGTGCCACCCTGTGTGTCATATGTCAAGACAGAAGCTCGCTACGGCAAACAATAGTCCGGTTGGAGTTGGAGGATGAGTGGCAGTTCCGACTTCGGGATGAGTTTCAAACTGCCAACAGTAGTGATGATGAACCACTCTATTTCCTTACGGGACGCCACATATAAGCTTCGCTGAGACACCACTAAGAAAAAAAAAGAACTTTTTTTAAAAAAAAAAAAAGTACAATCACTGTGGAGCAAAGTGCAACCAATATTTATCTAGACTGCTCTAAAGGATTCCCTGCATTCTGAAGTAGCTTTATTCTTTGGGATAAAAATTACCACATCGGTTATGATTTAAAGGATCCTGGATTCCAGTTACTTTCACATCATTCACAACCACCAACACTAATCACACAGCCAACCAAACTGTAGGATCGGGGAAGAGGATGTTTCATCCAAGAAGAATCCTTTTTATATTCAGCCAAGTTAGGGAAGAAGCTGCTCTCTTCTTGCAGCTGCAAGCTTGAATGTGTTACATGAAACGCACCCTAGCATGTGGAATTTATCGAAGATAGGTGGAGAGCCTACCACGTCTCTTCAGCTCTGTGCTGTGGTACAGGAATACTCAGGGGTTTGAAACTACAATATAAAGTAGATATTTGTATTACAAGGAATAGTCTTGTTCTCTGTGCGGTGTTAGTTTAAAATTTGTAATTGTGTACGTATTGAAACTGTCTTTGGCAAAATTTCCACAGGTGTTCAAAGTTTACTACTTAAACCTGAACAAACGGGCAAACGCATGGCAGGCACTGTGCACCCTTAGCAATGGTATTTTGCCCCAGCAGGTACTGCCTCCTCAGCTCCAGGGCCTGAAGCAAAAAGCTTCTCAGAGCTGCTCTCTCTTCAGTTAGAGGCCAGAGTAACTTCCCAGCAAATCACCCTCAGTTTCTCATTCTCCTCAGAGCTTTGGAAACTTCTGGTCTGTCCTCCTTAGCGTATGGAAGTGTATCCTCCTGTCCCTCCGGTGCCTTTGTGGTGGACTGTCTGCAACTCTCTCTCTCCATTTCCTTTACACTCAACTCCAGTTGGCTGCAGAGCTGAGATCAGGTCTGAGTTGTACCTGTGTATGAAGCAACACACCAAGAAACATGCAAGAGAGTAACAGTGCCTAAGCTGGACCCAAGAGAAACAAAGTATTCTACACTAGCTCCAGCAGGGAGCAGGGGAGAAATCCCAGGGAGCTGGGATTGCTCAGGAGGGACTCTCCAGAAGCAAAGATGTGTGAACACATCACCTGATACCGTCATCCGTGTAGCTCTGTAAATGCTGGCTCTGCAGCAGTTGCACCCTGTTCTATTTCCAGGCACAATACTGATCCCTTGGGAAAGCATTCCGGACTTAACTCGCTGCCGTAAGATTTGGCTGTCAGGGGTGAATGTAGCAGTGCTCTGTTCCCCTACACTTAGCAGGTGTTGCCTCACAGAGGTGTACACACACACACACCCCCCAATAATCATCTTCTGCACATTGTGATCCCCTTTATCAATAAGAAAAATGCAGAGTATTCTTAAAGGCTCCCCAAAAAAGCAATTAGATTAATGTATCTTTATACCTGACCTGCAGTCATTGCAGAAGGACCTGCCAAAGCTGCATTTTTTTTAAGGCATAGTGTTAATTAAGCAACTTTTTTTATCTTGTGAAGAGATGTTTACAGATGAATGAACATAATATATTTGACAGAGGCCAAAGGAAAATGGTTTGCATATGTCTGTGTTGATGTAGCATTATTTCTGATGCTGTAAATTTAGCAAATTTCACATGATCAACCCCTTTGAGTAAATTTATTTTTTCTTTTCCTTCAGATCGAACCTGCCTTACCTATTTTAACACTGGGAGGAAGTAGGGATATAAAAGATGATTCTTGGAGCGTTTGCTACATGCCTGAATGTACTGCAGTAGCTCTGGTTTTGCCAGAGGGCTTAAGGCCAGCCCCCAGTCTTAGCATGGTGTAGAGAGGTGTCAGGTATTACATGTTCAAAAATGGTTTCCTTTTTGTTCGTGTATTTGATGTTTGCACTAAGTTCTTAAAATTCCAGGTGCTGAGACTACTAGGAGGAGTTAGCCCACTGGTGGAACAGAGCAAACTCATCCTGAAGGCTGAGAGTGCATTTAGAAAATCAGTGTATTTGCCTGCCTTTGCCAGCTAATAGTAAATCCATTTCCTTAGTGCTGTCGTCTGTAGAAGCAAGGAGTTTGGGTAACGCTCTGGCCAGAGTGCACTACACCAGCCCCAACAGCACAGGCCTGTCCCATGGAACACTTTAAACCAGCTGCCTGTGAATTCCTGGCAAGGAAACCCTTGGCTGACAGGCACATGACTGCTATTCCATTTTGGTTTTAAGCCTTGCCATTAAGGCCATTCTTATGAATGTATGAAAATTGGCCAGCGTTACATTTTACCTGTAGATGTTCTTGTCTATTCACAGGTTAAAACTGAATGTAAACTAAGATTTAAAGAATCATATGCAGATGCTTTTTGCTTAACTTATGTAATTGCTTTTTGTGACTTTTGGAAGAGGGTTAAAAACGTTGCTTTCCTAGTGTAAAGTTTTCTTAACCAAAAACTTGGTGAATTTAGCTTCACTAGTCAGTCTACCTCATGTTATTGTTTATGAACTGAAACTGTCCGAAGTTGTGGCTATGGTATGTTTATAATGTGCTTTCATTAAATTTGAATATATTAAGTTACCATTTCAGACTGCCTCTCTCTTAATGGGTCCTGCTCTTGCTTTCTGAGCCTGCCACAGAGGATCACTTCTAGAGTTCCTGTGCGTCTGCACCATTTTTCTGACAAAACTCTTTATAGGCTGCTCACAATCCCCTGGAAAATTACACACGGCAGCTTGGAAACAAGCAGCCTCTGCAGCCCAGAATTCACCCCCGTTCTGCTACTCCAGCTTTGAGTATTGTTTGGGATGTGATGCAAGGTCTTTGTTTCAGCTCTAGACCAAAGCTAAGGACAGCACACAATAAACAAGTACATCCTGACTGCACACAGGTTCCAAAATTGAAACAAACCCTAAGTTTAACCTTAACTAAATCTTCCATTACGGTTTTAAACTGTTACTCAAGATTGATGGTATCCCTGCTCACCTTACTATAAACCTTGTACGAGGATGGTCTTGATCCAGGGCTCCTGAGGGCACTGATCTTCAGCCTGTTATGTTTTTCTCACTAAGAAAAGTATGAAATACACTAAAGATTCATTCACACTTAGTATTATACAGAGTAACTTTAAAAAAGCTATCAAGTATTTTATTTTTAACCTATCTACATTATGTACAGATCAAGAAAGGCCACAGCAGTTTTTCAACATACAAACCCTTTGAAAGAGGAGAGACTTATGAAGGAGTGACAAGTATCAAAGTGAAGTTCACTAACAAAGGTATATACTCAGTACAATATTTCAAGAATGACGAGTACACCAGTCCTTGGGCTTTTCATTCCACCTTTTACTCCAAAACTAATCAGGGGGAGAAGGGGACAGGGGCCACAGCAAGATTCCGATGATGCTGCCAGGGAGCAGGAGCCCTGACACGGAGCAGGGTACAGGGGCACCCCAGAAGGCACCGTACAGCCTGTGAGGGTTGTTGCCCACAGCAGCTGCACTGTAACACTTCCTGCCTCGATGTCACTGGACACAGCCTGGAACTCTGTCAGACAAATGCTGGCAGTGGGAGCTGGGGCAGGAGCCCAGCACTCCAGTACTGGGAAGCACTGGTATATCACCTCAGTAAGAACTTCAGCATGTACTCGTCAGCCAGACTACAGTCTTTGCATTAGTTTACAGTCCACTATGAACAATTTTCTGCTGCATGTAAACATGAATAACTAGATAAAATACAATCAAACTTTTGTAAAAGTTAATAAAATATCTTTCTTTTAAAAAAACAAAGTTAGCCTATTACTGCATTGTTTACAATTTTAATAAAATAGTACAACCGTTTGGTTGTTACCAGTCCTGAGTTCACTGTAATAAAAATGGCCCTGGCTTCTGCTGAAGGTCTGCACCCACTCCATGCAGTTTGGCAGAAGTCTCCAATAGAAATGGAATTCCTGCAGAGCAGTTAAGTCTGGTGCTGTCCATTGAGGAAGTTGTATACCAGGAACTGGCCAGTGCCACAGTACTGTGTTGCAAAGAGCTTTCCATCAGGAGTGGGGTCAGAGAAAGCAATTTCCTCCTTGCTTAAGTATGAGCCATATATAAAGTTGCTCCTGTTTAAAAGACGGGAAAAGGGAAAAAGATAATTACCCTCAGGGAATAATGAAAAATATTTATGCTATTAGGCCACAAACCATTAATTAAGTGCCACAGACATTCAAAACGGAGTAAGTCATAGGATTTATCTCCTCCTTCCAAAGAGCAAGGAGGATCACTTATCTGGGAAGGGTTTTGAAGGGTCTGGTGTTTTAGAAGGAATGTTTGTACAGAACAATTGCATCGAGAGTTCAAAATCTGAGTTTAAAATAAAAAGTTTTAATTAATTCCAAATATTTTTAATAGAAAAGAGACCTCTAGGGCTGTGACTACAATCACTAGGAATGAAAACAAGCTACAAAACAAGTTGGGGTGCTTATGGTGGAGCCTCAAGGGACCAACCTCAAGGCATAATTCCTAAATACACATTCAGTAATTAACTATACAAAAAGAAAGAATCAATTTGCTTAACTTGTTCATGAAGAGTATTTCCTGTATGTTTTAGTCTTATTTGAAGGGAGAGTGGGAATCAAGGGATACCATTCTAATTCTCTGGCTGGCTATGTGAGCAATTTCAGAAAACTGAATTCAGGCTTTAAGACCTCAATCCGTCTTAAATGGAAGGTGATATTTATCCTTAAAATCAGAAGAAACTCCCTTCAGACATAAGTTCTTCAGCTTCTATAAAATAACCACAAATGTACTTGAAGAGGAAGCAGAAGCTTCACTCATATGGACATCTCTATTAAATACTGAGGAAAAGATAATAGGAACAAAATCCTTTTTAATTACTACCAGCTTTATTCTCTTCTCTTTCATGTGTACAGAAAGACAATTTTGCAAGGTTCTGAAGACTGACTGTGTTTCTGTGACTCCAAGGTACTGTGAAAGCCTGAGTGAAATGGGGCAGAAGACATTCTCAAAATGGACATCAGTCTGTTACCATGCCTTCAATATTTTCAAGTCAGGATTTAGCTGGTTACCAAAATTATCCCATTCCAAGTACCTTTTGCTATGGAAAACGTTTAGGTAGCTGAGAAGATATAACTACTTACTGTGATCCCAAAACAAGTCTCACTCCTTTCCTTTGCCTTCTGCAACTTCCCCGGCTCTCTCATCTACACTAGCTCTAGAGCTCATCAGACCTTTCTACAAACCAAAGGAGCACCTGAGTAACACAAAACTTTTAGTGAATACAGCATTGAGCTACTGCAAGGCCAACAAGCACCAGAGCACAGCAAAAGGGGAGGTGCAGTGCACAGTTAAGAGCAAAACTGAGGCCTCACTAGCTGCAACAAGTCATCAAAATTGATTCTAAAGATCCCTTTAATGCTGTAGCTGAGGAAGTAACTCCAGCATCATTTTGGGAGATAAATTTTTCCTTTAGAAATAGTTTCTAGGAAGCTACAGAACACACCATTAAAAATCTGCCAAAAACATAAGCAAATCATCAAGTTAACATGCTTACGTGAATACAATTTTGCTGTCAATAGGTCAGCCTAAACATGATCTGATCATGATTTGCTCCACCAGCCAGGCAAGATGAATTGTGCAGGGCAGAACAGCCTTACTGAACTCCCCAAATACCCAAGAGGGTGAGGACTGGCAGAGGCAGCAGTACTTGTTCTAGAAACTCCAAGATGAGGCGAGCACAAACCTGACAGCCTGGCAGTAGTTAAGATTTGAGCAATTCTTGCCATTACTCAGAACTGACATTTAAACTTCTTGGAAAGAAACCGAAGGTTTGGAGATTCAACATTTTTAACATTTATCTAGACAATAGCCCAGATGTTTGAGTCCTTTTTATGGATGTAACACTTAGTATTCAGCTGGAATACACTCACCACTAGCTACTAAAGCTCCATGGAAATTGAAAATATCCATAAGGTTCAGTGGACTTGAGTATATATGAAAAAAACAAAATAAAAAACAGCTGGAAGCCACCAGACTATACCCAATAGTTTGGTGCACTGGGCCTCCATTGCTTCCCTCTTGCTACCTCTAAAGAATGGACAATCAGCCAATGGTTGGGTCCCAGGCCATGGGTAATCTCACACTGTCACCAAAGACAGTCCTGTGTCCTTTACTCATAATTACTGTGAAAGATTTTCCCCCGGGAGTCTGCCAGGATGACTCATTACAATTGCACTCAAAGATTTCTATGGAAGACAAACAATTGTAGAGTACTGACGTTATTTACTGAACTCCACCTAATACTGCAACTGTCAACTGTGCTCAAACTGTACCCCCAGTACAGATCACCAGCAGCTTGGAAATACAAGCTTGAGACACACAAGACAATCAATATCTTGCACTGAGTTCTGTCTAAGCAATGTGTAGCTGAGGAATGTTTTCTCTTTACCTAAGACACTCTATCATCCGAGAAGCGATCTTCTTCCGCCGCATCATGCTGAACACCCAGATCCGACTGATCCCACAGATAGCAGGTTCTGGAGAAGTTGAACAGCACCATGCTTTCTGTCTCTCGAATATCACTTTCTCATTTTCTGAACTGATTTCTGGAACCTTCTCTTCTATTACTCTGTAGCCCTGCAGATGATGTAAAAAACATTCGTCACTTTATAAAAGTATCACTAATGACTGAAGAAAGTAATGTTTAATTTATTTCAGTTAAAATTCTTTATCAAAAAGACTGTATATTTGTGTCATTTAATTTTTCGTAACAGTTTCAAAAACCAAGCAGATGATAAAATACTAAATAAACAAAAAACCCTCTAAAGTTTATCTCAAAATAACAGCAACAAATAATCCAATTCTTATTACCATCTGTATTAAGTGTTTGCATCAATTTCTCTGGCTTTGGCTAGGACTGTTTTGCTTGTTGTCTGATACTCACAAGGGACAGTAGAAAACACTATAAATTGGTATGGACACATTATGTGACATCTGTGATTAGTACTGCAATGACTTCTTGTCCTGCCTTCCAGTGCAATTCTGTCCTCCGCTTTTATTTCCTGTGGAGCTGTTATCACCTGTGGTGATTCAACTCAATCATACAGAGCATCCACTCTTTCATCCATATTGGATTTCTGCTGGGTAGGGAGTTGAACCTGCTTGTCACAAGCAAGAGCATAGCCAGAGCTGTGTAACAGCAGAGGAAGAAAAATTCCACTCCTCAGCTGTACCAAGTTTTTAGATGATGAGGTCTGTCTGAGCTAAGTGTGACACCATCCACGTTTTTCTGTTCAGTGTCAACCCCACAAAACTGAGTAACTATATTTCAGAATGGTCCAACCACCCAGTCTCTTCCTCTGTGGAACAGGCATACACAGAATACTAATTTGCTATGAAAAACAGTTATTATGCACTGACAGATTATCTTTCTCCAATTCAATCACTTACTTACCCACTGTATATGTTCTGCAATTAAGCAGCCAATGACTTTTTTGTCATTAGAAATAAAAAGGAGAGTTTTAGTTCTAGAGTAGCACATGAGAGGAGTTTGCTGAAATCCCAAGTCATTGTCTACCATTTCTCTGATTTCTTCAACCTGTCAAAATAATTTTAAAAGCTGTATAAGAAACACATCTAAATGCACGTTTTTATGAATTTACATTGAAATCACAGATTTGCAGAAATGTATTAGGGTATCTAGAACACTGAAAGCTGTTCTTCTTCCAGAAGTTAAGGATCAACCTAAGTAACCTGCAACACATCATCTGCATAAATATTCCTTAAACAGTACTCGTCAGGAAATAGGAAGAGACCCCTTCAGTCAGCTTCCATTAAGTCCAAACTTCATTAGTCAAAGGCTAATGGAGAGAATGCAGATAATCAAACTGTGAGCTCTGATATTTTAGAAGTAAATTAGACCTACAAGGAAAGTTAAAGCAGTTTAAGATTTTTTTTGTTATTTTTGAAATCTTGAAAAAATAATCCATTAAGGGTTTTGAGCAGACGACAGCAGACACAGTGCCAAGGCAGGTAGAAAATACAGGCATTTGCTTTAAAGGAATAACTGTTGTCTCTTTCCTCCAGCTCTCTACTCTTCCATTGGGTTTTCAAAGAGTAACTGAAACTAAAAATAAAATTTTGTTTAGTATTAGTAAGTTTAGAAGAAACAGATACACTGCAGCATGAATGTAAATGAAAACTTATGCACAAACTAATTTTTTACTGAGGGTTTCCTGAACCTACATCTGGATATTGGAACAGCCTCTATCATCCCTCATCTCCTGTAAGGCAAAAAAGGTGCCCTCACCTATGGTGCATTAAATGGCATAAGCTTTTTGAATGCATGATGTAGTTACAGTAGTAATACAAAAGGAGAATTACTGATGCTGTGAGTATCATAGATAGAATCACAGAACAGGTCAGGTTGGAAGGTATCACATCTGGTCCAACCTCCCTGCTTAAGCAGGGCCATCCTAGAGCACATGGCACAGGATTGCATCCAGATGGTTCTTGAATATCTCCAGTGAGGATACCCCACACCCTCTCTGGGCAATCTGTTCCAATGCACAGGCACCCACACAATAAAGAAAACTGTGTTAGAAATGCTTTAAAAATAATTTTTAACAGGTATATTATGAGTTACTCTCTATTTTCTCATCTACCCTTCAGGTACTAATCATTTAATGACACATCCAATTATCTGAAACACCAAAGAAAACTATTCTTGAAATCAGGCATCCAAGGTTATGACAGCTCTAAGATTCTATCAACTTCTGCTACACAGAACTAAAGATAACTCTATCCTAAATTACTCCAATTGCTACAGTCTTCCTTCTTTTTTTTCAGCCATTATATTAAAAAATGAATGTGCAACAAATGTACTAAAATTAGAATAACTCCACCAGCAAAATAAAACTAAACAAATAAACTGATCTGCATCAAATGTGAAAATTTGTAGGTTCTTTTTAATTCAGTAACTTAGACTAAAGAAACCTGCTACAGCCACACCAGCAGCAAGATCCGTCTTGGGCATCAATTCAGCCTCCAAAGGTCCCTTCCAATCTCAACTATTCTGTGACCCTGTGACTGTGCTGGGCCCAGTTTTAGAGCTTCAAGAAAGACATGAGTCATGGCACAAATGGAGATAAGCTAGAAGAGAGCATGACAATGAATGGAGCTCTAAGAAACATTATTTAGGAGTATAAACAAAAAACCAGCACATCTAGTTAATCTTCTGAAGGTAAAAAAAAAATCAGTTTGTTCAGGCACAAAAAAGCTGCTGCAAGGAGGAAAAAAAGGATGTTTTCTATAGCTATGGCAGTATGATTAGTACTAATGAGCTTAAACTGAAGGATGGAGATTCTGTTAAGACATTCAGGGAAAATTTCCTAATGTTATTGAAGCTATCACAGTGAAGCACTGTGATACAGTCTGCAGACAAACCTCTAGTGGTAGAATTTTTAGAAAGTTGTCAGATGCAGCATAATCAGAGCAAATCCTGCTTTGGACATGGCAATGGACTAGATGACTTGGAGGCCACTTCCCACCTAAATCTCTTTTTATCAGAAAGTCACCTAGAGAATGGTGCCACATTTGTGCTGTGTTATAAAGTCAATAAATTTCAGTTAACTTAAATATAATGGGAAGTTCATATTACATAAAATACGTGTCAGACATTCTGCAAGGATACTTAAAAAAACCCCAAAAAACAACACACAACTTGAAGAAGTCAGTTGGTTGGCACTCTTCCCACCCCTGCCCTGACCTCTCTATGAAGAAACCAGCAGTGCTTAAGAGTGAGGTATCTGACCTGTCTGGGAACAGGGAACAGAACCGCTGCAGTTTTGAGTCCAATTTCAACTGTTCACATGTAAATGACACTTTTCTATAAACATTCTCATTATGTATATGAAAACAGCAAACAAAGCAAGACATACAAGTCCAGTCCTTCTCACCATACCTTTTTAAGTGCATATTTTGGGTCATCAGGAAGAACCATTATTATCTTCCCATCAGGATATTCAGCCAAGATTCTCTCCTTTTTCCAACCCTAAATAAAACAAACACTTATCTAAAACATATACAAGATGTACTTTTACAAACAGAAGTGGCAGATTATTGTTCTAGACACTGAATTTATGCAGATTTCACAGAATTTAGCAGTTGCTTTGCTAGAGAAGGAAACTTCAGCTAGCTTTTTAAAATGAGCACAACAGATAAAATATGATGTTATTTATACAATAATTTACACAGTAACCTAACTGTATCTAAAAACAATGTGAGAATGTCTTACAATTTCCCAACTAGATTTTTCCCCCAGAACTGCAGTGCAAACTCAATTTTAGAACAGAAGTAGCAAATTCAGCTCACATAACTGATTTCCAAACCTACATAAATACTATTTTTAGAAGTCCAGTGAATGAGAAAGCCCTAAGTTTTATTAGAAGATTTCTTTTTAACATAGTTACCTCCACAAATACACACTCAGTTTTAAAAGTCTGGCATGCGAAAGACCTCCAGGAGGTTCTAAGTGAACTGATTGGCATGCAGTTGCCCAAAATGTAAGGAATATTTTATCTTGTTACTGATCATAACTGTTAAAGCCACAAGAAGGATACTAGAAAAAAATTTATAACTACCTTCTAAGAATCTAATAGGGAAGGAGACTACGTTGTGTGTATCTGAAGTATAAACATACTCAAAAAAATAGAGGTAATTAACTCTTCTTCAGATCCACACTCGTGGTGAATAATGAGCAGTACCTGCATGGAAAAAAACAAAACAAAAAAGCCACTTAAATCTAGCAAGATGGGACTGGTAGATATTAGAACTCAAGTTGCTTTGATGGGACCTAAAAATACTGAATGCAGAAGTAACTTCAGCCACTAAAAAGGCTGATCTACAAATCTTACTTCAAAGCAACTTTAAATAAAAAAAGTCTTTGAAGAAACAATACTGATGGAGTGATTCTCATTGAAATCTGTACCTTGACTAAAGACCAAGCAATGGAATTTGGCACTATATAAATGCCACATATACTACCACAAAAAGCATTAAACTTCAGTTTTATAATTCTTGATCTGCACCTCATTTTATTCACACTGATTTTAGTCCCTTACCCGAAGGAGGACATGAAGAGAGTAATTTTAGAAGTTTTTCTACTCGCTGCTAGTCCTGAAACTATTTAAGTATTAGTTTGGCACCCAGCATGGCAATGGTTGCAACACAGACACCATTTTAATCCTGTCTGCTTTTCTTCTCAGTCGTAATTGAACAAATAAAGATCCTGCTTAAATTTATATACATGATGGTCTGAACAGGAAGGGCAGTAAACAGCTGTGTCATCGTATTAGGGGAGCAGGCAAGTGCAATTTGTGGGATTGTGGGATTGTGACATGCTTTTTGAGACTCATCAGGAAAGGCATCAAAAATCAGGCAAGGATTACTACTCTCTAACTTCAAACCTTACCTCTCTCAAATTTTTGTCTTTTTCTGCGTTTTGGTTACCTGTTTACTCTGCAAGAGCTTTTTACAGATTATTTTAAATCATCACTCAGGATATAAATGCAATGTGTTTGATAATCCTGTGATTACAGCATCCAGACTTCTGTAAGCTTAATGCAAAAAATTCAATGCTAATTTTTAGGTTAAGGTATCCTATTAATGCTACAGCCAGGTATTTCCACAAAATGAAATCCAATAAAGAACAGAACACTTCTCCACATCACAGTATTTATGCCTTTAAGCAACAGTAGATTAGCATAAGTCTAAAAATCTGTAAAAACGGCAGTAATTGATTCTCCAATGTATACAACTCGTTATTTTAATTACTGTCCACCTGACAGTCTTCTTAAGTGATCTGTATAATATGGAGACTGATGATATTCACAGGAGGGGTAGTTTCTGAATTGAAGTATTTTGGAATTCAGAAATGCAGCTTTTAGATGCAGCTTTCCAAAAAGTTTCTGGTTGCTTAAGCTCATCCAGATTTTCAGTGAAGCTATTTTAAAGCCCGATTGAGCCTTTAAAGTCATATGCAGCTCTAATAATGTTATAAAGAAAAACCGTGATTTCATATATTTATCTGCACCTTTAGTACCCTTATTACTGAATTTTGCTTCCTTTAAACCAGACAAATGGAAGCAATACACAAGACTGATCACAACTCTGTCATATTGTAACACTGAAGGAAAAAGTGCTGCAGCTGGGAATAATCTTATTAGATATTCGCAGTACACAAAATATGCTTTAGTGCCAGCATTTTCATGTAGTCTGAAAATTATTTCCCTAAACACACCTATTAACACTTTTTAACCAACCCCCCATTATTTTAACACTACTAAAATACTACAGTGTGCAAGATATTTCAGTCACTGAGAACTAAAGTAGGACTCTTTAAGGAGACAGATGATAATACCTCAGTAGAGTAAGAGACAGAAGTCCTATGTCTGCAATATATAATATTCTACTGCAATGTCAGAAAAACTGGTTTCCTTTTTAATTAACATTACTTTAGGACATTAAGACTTAATTTACTGCTAAATCAGATGCCCAAGCATTGATACACGTTGCCTGTGATGACCAAAGAAGTGAAAAGGAAAGCTACTCGTCCAACGGGGAAACATGTTCCGCAAGGCCTGGAGTAAAAGCACGTGATTACAGCACTCCTCCCTGATCCTGCGAGTCTATGCCCAACAACAGATTCCCTCCAGCCAGCAGCAGCAAGGCAGGCAGAGACCCTTCACCACAACTGGGCAGACTGGTGATGTAAGGGGGTGTGTAAGTGCTGTAGCAACACCCTTCTCCCCTCCATGTTAGGACTACTCATCCTATAAGTATTTGTAATTCTTTGAGAAAATAAGGCAACTATGCAATATACAGTTAGCTTCTTTTTAGTCTACTTCTAACTTCTTTCCAATTCAAACAAGAATAAAGGCTGCTTCTATTTTGTTTATGAAGGGGCAATGGCAATAGGAATACAAAAGACATCATTACAGAAAGGACAATACAGAGAAGCAGCTGCTATCTGATCATGAAATAATGTGGACTGTAGCTACCAATACAGAGTGCAGTGCATTGTTTTCACTGGATATGATCTATGTATATAAAGAATGAGGCAGAACAGAGGTGTAAAGAGGGCTCCAACATTAATAGCACAGTAACTAAATGTTCAGTGGTCTGTTTTTCATGAATTAGGTTCTGCTTATAGTTTAAAATAATCTCTGATATAGATTTGTCTTTAAAAGTTAGCAGATGTGATAGCCTACTTCCCACAAATTTCCTAAGTTTTTACAAATTCTTACATAGGAGTAGGAAACAATACAGCAGTGCTGGTGCCTTTCTGCATATGCCAGTTCTGGCTTTTCTGTACTCACTATTTCTCAACTGAATACAAATACATGAAAAAAAATGTGTCTTTTTCTTATGAAGTTTTTTTTTCCTCAAAAATACGGAGGTACTAAAGAAAACATGGTTAATACTGTAAAATTCTTGGTCTTCAAATGAAAAGCATTTAGGAATTTTTTCCCCTAGTAATGAAGTCTAGTGTGAAATTTTGTAAACTATTGTCCTTGACAATTTGCAGCAGAGAAATGGGTCTGCTGCATTCTTCTTCCTGAAAAGTACAGATATTCTGCCTCTCCTTCCTATGAATGAAATATAGAGAATGAGTTTTTGACTGCAGAACACATTAAGATCCCTGGATATAACTACCAAATATTATCCTCTATTAAAACTTCTCACAGAAGATATTAATGGTAAGAACTTCATTTGTAATATTATTTTTATGTCATACAGATGCTTTACTTTTGGAATTAATGCAAATCAAGACAAGTATGAAATCCTTCTAAGATGACAAACTTCAGCACCATTTTCAATCCCAATATCCTATTAACTTTAGATCCAAGAAGTCAAATATTGCCTTTCTTTAAATGTGAGAATTTTAAGAAACTCAGAGATTAACTTGGGTGCAGTTACAGCAGAATAGCTGTAAACTTATCAATATTACACAGCCCAAATAACAGCTTCCTCCATTTTCTTAAGCTCAAGATATTCTTAACCAAGAAGATGAGCTTGAAGTACAAATACATTAACTGCAATCACATATGACACCTGAATCCACAGGCATTTACTAACTTAAGGTTCTGGCTTTGCAACTTCAAAGTGCCATTAAAGATGCCTTGCTCTTACAAAAACATTCTGCAGAAATACTAAGATATTCGTACATGGTATCATAGAGAGGCAGAATTGGCACTGTGTGGTATTACAGCTAGGAGATTTTATAAAACTGAATCATTTATCCATCCCACAGAGTTGCCCATCCTGCTGGTGCTAACATCTAATGTTACTGCTTACACATCCCATGTGATGTGTGTGTACATCATGCACACACATGCTAGAATGGCATCACTTGTCTGGAGACTTTCAGATGTCTGAAACCAGAGGAAAGTGAAACAGATTGCTCCATTTGTCTGCAGCTGGGGACATGTCTCATTCCTGCTCCAGTGCTATCCGTGGCCACCTTACCTTCTTGCTAATTTAATATGCATGTTTCTATTAATAGCAAATGTCACCCTTAGGAAAACCTGTATCAATCCTTGCCAAACTTCTGTTTAAAAATGGTCATTACACTTATCAAAATTCCCCTCTACACACAAGGTCTACAATTTCCTTAACATCTCTATCAGACACCCACGACAAAGCAAGTACTCAACACCAACTCCTCGTTGGCCTGTCCTTGTTTTGGGGGCATCATGACATTTCTAGAGACCTAAACAGAATTTTTTACTACAAGCAGTAGACAGGCGTTTAAAATAACCCACCAAACAAAATTTTATTTTGTTGATGGAAAGTAGTTTATTATTTACATACAAACTATCTTCTGGCTACTCAAAAGCTTTTTAAAAACCCACAGAGCACCTCCAGGCAGGTGGGCAAGACACTTAGCAAGGAGCTCTAGCATGAAAATGTATATAGACCTACTTTTTTGAGTCTGTGAAATGAATCATTCATAGAACTACTAAGCCCATAAGAAATGTATGAAAGGGACAAGAAAGAAAAGTTCTCAATTCACACTGGGACCTCATGATATGGCATGGAGAATGTGAATGACAAATGCTTATAAGATCCCTTAGAATGGCCTCTGAATTACAAGTAATGCCAAACACATAAACTACATATAAAGAGTGTCTGGAGAGCTAAAAATGTAACATGTCACTGAGACCACGTGTTCCTGGACCAGGAAGTCTAACCAAGGAATTACCAGGACTTTCCCTGGTACATTTTTAAAATTCCCTGATGCTACTGTCCAGTTAACATTGTCAGGGAAAGGAAGACAGTTAAACTTTCAATGCAGTAACTACATACAAATATCCAGAAACCGATGAGATATTCTCCCAACAATCCCCACTAAAACCCTCCTAGCAAAATCAGGATAATTAGTAGTCATTCCAGTATTTCTGGATGACTAAGAATTAACAAGTAGTCACTTGGTGTACTAATTCACTGCCAAGAAGGCTTATCTTAAATTGAAATTATTTTCTAAGAGGAGGCGAGAATGTTTCTGTCACAATACTATCAACCAAGAACCACTGACTCCAGATCAAATGACTAGTGGTAAAAACTCATATTTAGAATGGCAAAAGTTACTCATCCATGCAGAAAACAGTGTTAAGATTGTTAAGAAGGAAAAAAAAAAAAATCACAGAGGGGAATTTGAAGACTCATAAGAGTTCTTTCGCCTGTTACTCTACAGTTTCCATTCCAGAATAACCATCATGGCTCCATGTCTCTACAGTTATCTACAATGTCACAAAACACAATTAAAGCCTCAAAATAATACAGAGAGAGAACTGTTTACTCACTGAACTAACAATACAAATAATTCGCTTGAGTACACATTGTTGGAAGTTTTAAGAAGATGCTTAGCAGCTGAGAAAACAATAGGGAAAGCTTTTCTCAAATTAAAAGTGTACCTAACTCTGTATTAAATTATTTCTGACTGGTTTAAAGCAGTCTGCTCATTCACTGTCATGTTAATTACGTTGCTACCCTAGACATACATGCAAGTGAGAGATTTTAGCTCTTTCAACTTCCAAAACACTCAAAACTTCAGTACAGCTTCTTACCTACATGAACATAGCAGCTTTAAGCAGCTACTGAACTCATGTGCCAAAGAGCTTCTGTCCAAAACAACTAAACATCATCTTCTGTGAATTATGTTTACATCTTTGGTAACATTCAAGATCTGAAAGTACTTGGGTGGGGAGAGGAAGGACAAACAGGAATAAAATGGGGAAACGTTTTATGCTGCTATTATAATGTACTGAGTTTCATCACACTTTCTGTCCAGTCCCACCCTACAATGTAGCTAACATCCAGATTTTCGGCAAAAACTAACCAAAGATGGAATAAATACCAGAAGTATTCATCAGAGACTTTCAAGCACTTTAGGTACGAAGTTACATTTTTATATTTGCCAACAGTAGGATAAAAGTGTGCTTGAGATTTAAGAGTAGCCCAACAGCCATTTGGTGCCTACATGAAATGAATAGGTGGCCTCAGTTCAGTTATCCTGGAGGTCTTATCTACTCGAGTGTAGAGTACTGAAGGTAACATGTATGATAAAGAAAATAGACTTTGTGGATTCTGTTCTGGATTTCAGACATGTGAACAGGTATTTCATGTCTTGTAACATCAGCTAGTGTGAAGTAGCTGATTTTACAATATACTTGAAATTATACAGAATTTTTAAAATCTGAGATTTAATGAGAGATACTCAGAGACAGCATATATGATTAAACTTTCAAATAATAAGTACTTTAGAGACCACATTCTCATTGAAAATTCAGTATAGCTTCAACACGCTATGAAAATGTAATTAGTTGAACTCCTAGGCAGTCTCTCCTCAAATTACACATAATTAATGGAAAAGTAATTTATAAGTCATCTAAGATCACACACTTACAAAAACAGGACAGTCAGCCCTTCATCTGACTATTAAGTCAACTGCTGCTGTGAACACCAGTAGTAGAGAAACCTGTATTTAGTACTTTCAGAACAGTGACATTCCTTTGTTTTCCTATCACTACCCTCACATCTCCCCAAGATCAGGAAATTGTAGCAGAAATAATAATATGGCAATGAAACACCATTATTGTACTAACCATTTTAATACATAACATATAACCTGTCTACCATGGCTCTTAAAAACATTTATTTCCCAAAGTGGATGATTTATGTCCTAGTGTGGTAACAATTTATCAAAGCACAACTTAATATAATATGAATTGTAACTAGTACAAAGCAAAAGATACTGTTTATGTCTTTCAAAACAGAGGATTTTCTTACCACATATTTAACAGCACTTATGAACTGGTTGTGGAATAACAGATGTTGGGTTTCATCCTCTGGATTTGACACAGTGTAAAGCATTCCACAAATATTACAGGAAATAGCACCAAATCTCTTCTGTCCTCCATCCTATAAAAAAAGAAAAACAACAAAACCAAACCAACAAATAACCAACAAACCAAGAATTTATCAATTCCTTGCACAGTAAATACAGTTAAACAGAACTTTCATTGACTCATCCCTTCTAATAGCATATCTTCTGGAAACTCAACACAAAGGCTAAAATGGGGTGAAACAGCAGAAACAACAAGCACAGACCTTAGAATTTCATCTTTCAAAAACCCATATACCCTTAAAAGGCACAGACATCAATCACGAGGCAAACTCTACCTAAAAATACTAGCTCCACCCCCATTACTTCTGAACAAATTACTTTTATTCTATGATATACAAAGAACAGAGAATTTTTCCTTCATTTTCCCATCTGCAGAAATATAAACACCTTCCACAAAGAAAATTATCATATCCAGCCCCACACTACTCGGTTTTCCCTACACTTCTGCTGCTGCCTGTCTTTGGTTGTGAGCTGCTTTGAGGTATGTCACAGGTGAGCCATTCTCCTGAATGTCTGGAAGGGTATAATAAAAAATGAAAGTTATGGAAATAATCATTAAGATCAGCAATATGTCTGCAACAGCTCATCACTACCTTCTTTGGTTTTTAATGAAAACCAAGTATTTCAAGGCGATTTTTGAGACACTGTAAAACAGCTACACTGCAAATGTAAAATCATACCACTCATGAACTTCTAGGTTTGGTCTATATTGCTACTCAATATGCAACAATTACAAAACTCAGGGCATTAGTCAGAATCTATTGGTTTATGTTTATTCATTAAAAGTGTTATTTATCTGGAAATATGCTCAGATTTTGGAGTCAGTGCCTAATAAACAGTGAAGTATCAGGTGCTGGGGCTGCCTTTTGCAAAGAGCAAAAGAATAACCATTAGAATAAAGACTCTAGCCAAAAAGGCATGTTTAAGTTACAGCTTAATGCTCAACTACTTTTTTTCTTTTTAACTACATTTGGAAATTGAGCTTATGTAAGCAGCAATAAATGTCCCTTTTAATTTATTTTAACATACATCACAAGCAATAGAGAAACAGGAATTTACTCTATACTCTAAACCAGTATACTGCATAAGCAAAAAAAGATTTGAGGGCGTTTTTTAACATTAAATTGACCTGTGTGCACAATTTGCAAGGAAACAGATTACATGAACTTAATACTGTTTTCTAAGAGCTGAAAACATTCATAGTAGGAAAAATCTATTTTAAGAAGAAAGCATTTTGCAATACAGAAGTGTTTACGAAACATCTCCTATTCCTTCCATCTTCAAAGACATGTCTACGAGCTAAACAACAGTTCAATTCTCCACACAACAGCAACCTATTTCAAAGAGACATTAGTGGCATCTAAAGTGAAGGTATCAGTTTCTTTCCAAGAAGAGACTAAAGGCACAACAAGCCAGACAAATTCAAAGTTGAATTTCTCCTTAGAAGCACATCTATGGAACTCAGTCAAAAGAAAGAAGCTGAATCTGGACAGCCATTGCTTTAACCATACATCAATGTACAGATCCCTACCATATACAGAAGGAAAACAGAAGTACACTATGTTTCTGAATGAAAAGACAAAGATGAACCCTGAGGTTAGATTTATAAAGTCAGAGTAAGATGAGCATTCTAAAAGTCCAAAAATTGAACCAAACATTTTATTTGGCTTGCAGATTTCCTTTAAAGCAGCAAAACCAAGTACCTTTTCTAGCCACCAAAAGACACTGCATTTCAAAGTTAAAACACAAAAGATTAAAAAGGCAGTAGCTAACTATCTAGAGATGAACCAAGTGAACTAGACTTAATAATCCTATCTTGAAGATGGAGAACATATCCCCTATACCTAGAGTAGGATAAGTGAAAAGGAAGTGTACTTTGATGCTTGAAATATATGCCAAAAAAACCCTCACCAGTTAAATTAGAAATTCAGCTACACAAAGCAAATCTTAGGTATTGGTGCTGCATTAACTCTCATGACACAATTTCTGTTCAAATCATCAAGAACCTAAGATATTAAACTAACCTGTAAGTTTGCTATCAAAAATCTCAAGCCAAAAAACCCTAGTTATGCAGGAAGTCATCAGAAAACTCAAGGCAAGGATATCCTCAAAGTTGTCCAGCTCCCTAGCTTACTCCATCGTGCCTTGTAAATACAAATGCTGTTTTGCAAGTTTCTAGGAACAGATTAGTTCTCTGGAATAGTACAGCCATATTGTATTCTACAGTCAGACTTTCTCAGATGTTGCTGGTATCAGTGGCCTTGAGTTTTGGGAGGGAGATTTTTTTGTTTAGGTTTTTTTTTTTTTTAAGGATTTTAAGGATTTCACTGATATTACTATTCTACACACATTCAGTTGTATCAATGGGCTACCCACAGAAGTTAGTATGAAAATCCTGTTTAATGAATTATTGAAAAAAGCACACTGTAGTATCTAAAGCAGTATTTTGAACTCTGTAGCCCTGACAAATGTGGACTATAGCCTTTAGGAAATATTTTACAGTCTCCTGAAGACAAGGAAGATTTTTGTATAACTGAAGTACTATTTCAAATCCACAGCACAGGACATAATGCTTCATGCAAAAATAAAATGCAGGGGCTTTAAAATCCAGCTCAGACTACAACAACAGAAAAAAGACATGCAAAATAAAGTGAGGAATTATGATGAATGCATGTTTTTACTCCCACAAAACATCTACAGGCTCTGACTATTTTTAAAGTGATGTCATTGCATAAGCAAAACGGAAAGGGCATGCATCCAGAGAAAAAAAGTGCTCCCAAATCGTAATACTGCATTAAAGCTTGCCAGACCTTCCTAATGGGATGAGATCAACAACAATCAACGAAAACCCAAAATGAAACAACTACAAAAAAACCCCCAACAAAACAAACAAAAAAAACCCCCAAAACACCACCAAAAAACCAAACCAAACAAAAAAACCCAAAACCAGAAACAAAAATGCTTCAAACCCCAATGAGTTAGGAGCACCTTCTGTACTATGTGTGATAGTAAATATAACTGGGATTTGAAAGTGGAGAGGTGGAATCCTCTCAGCAAGCATCAACTACTGAAAAAAAAAGTGCTGATTCATCACAACTAGACAAAGATGCAAGAGGTTTGACTCTCAGAACTTAATATTTTTCAGAGCAACAATATTCAGGAAAAAGTGCGGTTTCAGGCAGAAAAAAATGTTGTTACTCTGTTCACAACTCAGTTTTCTAAATAATAACAATAAAGAAAATTCTGCATGTGTAGATGGCAACTAAGCATTCCAGCATCTCTGGCAATCCTAAAGTACAGGATATCCACTGTTTCCAGGCTAACTGTAATTGAACATTGAGACAATACTGCCTTAACTTCAGAAGGGTTTCTTAATTTTGTGTCAGACAAAGAAAAGTCTTACCAATATCTTCTTTGAGAAGGTGCATGTCTGCTGATCCTCCATATGTGCAATAAGGAACCCTGCAAGCAAAAAAGGCATTTGGTGCCTCTGTAGGAGATGAAAAGGGGCCTTTTTTTTTTTCTTCCTTTCTTTTCTCTCTCTTCAGTTACAAATTAGGTCAACTCCTTCTTGATTAAGTATTAGTTAGAGGAAGATTGTTTTTTCCTCTTTTCCTCTAGCCTTTTCACAGAATAAAGACTAAAGCCAAGCCACAGAAACAGGCAGGCTGGAAAGCAAATACAAGAAGGGCAGGAAGAAACAACAAAGATTTTGGGGCTCTCCACAGAAAATTAAAAGGTCAAAGAATGCTATTCCAGTGAAAGATGCATTCAGGACTGAAACTGATGGATAGATCCCCTTGCTGACCAGGAGGATCAGAAGACACGTCCCAACTCAGAATAAAATCCAGTCTTCATTTTGAACAAAAAGCCCCAACCAACCAAGAAAAAACCAAAAAAAACCAACTCATCACCAGCACCCATCTTCCTGAAAAGCTATTTAAACAAAAGGATATAAATCAACTCGAAACTTTCAAAGTCATGATGTATCTAATTTTACTTAACATATTTGAAAAATGAAAATGGAGGGTCATCATCCATCATTAAATTATATCTTCACTGGTCATTAGCTAGAGCAGTATGAAAAGCAATACAGAGTAAGAAAATAAATCTGCACAATATTTATGATGGACAGGTAATCCATTCTGAACCCATATAAAAATATTAAGCAGGAATATTACAGAAAGTGTTCTGATGAGCACGGGTTTTGGCTTGGATAAGGTTAATTTCCTTCACAGAAGCTGCTTTGGTGTCGTATACTAGATCTGTGACTAAAATGAGGCTGATAACACAAGGATGTTGTAGCTATTGCTGCACAGTCCTTACACAGCATTCAAGGCCTTTTCTGTTTCTCACACTGCTGTGCCAGTGAGGAAGACAGGGATGCCAAGAAGCTGGGAGGTGACAGAGCCAGGACCAGCTGATCCCACCTGACCAGACGGGCATCCCACGCCACATGGCATCCTGACAAGCAGTAAGAGCTAGGGAAACAGGAAGGAAGGGGAGGATGTTTGGAGTTAATGGCATTTGTCTTCCCAATTATTATACATGATAAATCCTTTTTTCCCAGAGAAGGCTGAACATCTGCAAGCCGAAGAACAGCAGTGAATGAATTCCTTATTTTGCTTTACCTGTGAAACTGTTCTCCCCCATCCTACTCGGGGACAATGAGGGAGCAGCTGCACGGTGCTTAGCTGCCTGCCACAGCACAGTGCTCATGGCCTTGGTGCCTGAATTCCTGTAGGAGCTCCCAGCTAATGTTACAAAACATTCTCACCCCCCTTCAGGAAAAAGGACACCAAGTACAACCCACCTGAACTTGCAAGACAAAGCTGGGTTGCTGCAGAGAAGAAGAAATGGGAAGAAGTGGTAATAAGAAAGGATACCATCCCTGTAAGAATGGAGCTATCCCAAAGGGCACCATTTGTGAGGAAGGAAAAATAACTGCTCTCAACTACTAAACTCCCTCCCTTATGCTTACTAAGTAGTCACTGTCTCGTTTTCACTGAGGTTACAGGATAGGAGAGAGGCAGTACTTAACTAATGTGAACAATGAAAGATTGCCTAAATGCCATTCTCTAAATCTTCAGAGAAATTGCCTAACCAGACTATACAAGTTTAAGGAAGAAAATAGCAACTTCAAATGACTGCTATGCAAGTTTCTTCAGAAATTCTTCTCATAAGAAATTACTCTTACACTTATTTCCACTAAGGGCTGTGTTTTCACCTTAAAGAAAGATATTTATTTCATATATAACCTATTTCAGTCAAGCAGGAAACTGTTCCATTTTATTCAAAACATATATAAGGAAAAATTCAAGCATGATATCCAAACGTGTAAACTGGATTAGCATGCACACCACGTCCACACATAGCACCAACTCAAACCTCAGAATCAAAAGCACCTTCCATCAAGCAATCCTGATCCATGCACTTGTTGACACTTAAAATGATCAACTACATTTAATCACATTTCCTAGCATGCAGGCATTAACTCAGAGCTCTAGAAAGGCAAAAAAGTCTCCATAACTCAACACTATCCTGCTATCACTTCAGTGATTTGTTTTCCCTGTTCATTCATTTTACATGTTCTTTCCTAAAATCAGTAGCTTATTTTCCAAATACTAGTCAAATTCAAAGGAACAAACCTCAAAATGGAGTAAGTATCCCTGTGCTTCATAGGTAATTATTTAGGAGATTCCCTTATAGCATTAATGCTTTTATCAATTCCTATTTTTATGGTCAAAATTTTCTCCTAGGTCTGACAGGCAAGCAGAATTTTTACAGGATGAAAACAACTGACTTTCCTTGTCTTGGTTGCACAGCATCTCTCATTTGATGAAAACTGAGAACACATGCTTTGTGAATTTGTATTTCATTCAATTTCAGAATTTAAAGGAATAGATGATTTAATATTCAAGTTCTCATATTTGCAAATCCATTCAAGTAATTGCAAAGTAAAGAACCTGATAACCTACCAACTCAACATTTAAATGAAGTGTAAGAGGTACAGTTCACAAATACTCAGAGCAGACTACTCCACCAAACACCAAGTCACAGATTCGGAATGCAATGAATTTTTAGCCTTGATCCTAATTTCTTTCCCTTAAAAAAGAGATCATACCTCTCTTCAGTCTCAACCTAAGTCTTTGCATATCACTTCAAACACCACCGTTTTCTGGCACTGTTTGCTTTATAAAGTGTTCTCAGCTGAAGTTCTACGCTCTGAAGAGACTTCCTTTTTAAGATGTGTGACAGCAAGCAAATCTGCACAGAAACAACCCATGTTGACTTAGAGGTACTTCTACAAAATGAAGATAATTCTATGTTTGAAAGCTGCCCAGATAATTAGATGATGTGTACTAGGAAAGAGCATGGTGCAAGTGCAGCTATTAAGCATTTCTTCTACAAATAGAATTTGTGTTATTTTACTTCTGTTAGTCAAATAGCCTTAAAGTTTGTTAAAAATTATATTACTTTAAAAAAATGAAAATGTATCTATTCACTATAGTATGAATATGGGAGAAGAAGGAAGCTAAGATATATCTTTAAGGATTAAATATCAAAAACTCAATGCATATTGTGAAAAACAAACCCCAGTTTTACCATAAAATCTCTCTAAATATAGCTCAGGGACCAAAAAGATTAGAATACAGTAACATTCCAGACTCTGAGCCTTAGATACCCCAAAAAAATTGACACGGACAAGTGCCAAACTTTCTTAAGAAAGACTAGGAAAATTCAGCAGCAAACAAGCAGCAAAATAAAGATCTTGCATTATGTGACTAGTCAAATAAATAATCAATTTTTCAGCTATGGTTACAAAAAGAAAAAAGGATTATGCACATACATTAAGATGGACTGGCTTGACATCTCCAAAAGAATCAGATCTCACATTGGAGAGTCCAAAATTGCATCTTTCAGGCATTTAGTTTTTTTAAGTGTAGCGAAGTGCTAATTAAATGTCTCTTGCTAAGAATAAAAGCATGACTTCCCAACTTTGCTCAAGGTAAAGAATAATGGAATTACTTCTCTTAATACAACACGCCAGAAACTTGAAATAAAAATGATTTCTAGCTATTAACTATAATATTTTAGACACTATAAATGCTAATTTAAATGATTTGACCTTGTGTAGTGAGACTGCTCTCTACGTAGGAGAAATTTCAACCTCAGCAGTTTTTAAACCAAATTACTAATTTCTCTGTTCTCACAGGATCATTATGGAACTACATAAACACCTCTGAAGATAATTACTACTAATAATAGAAAAATAAGCCCAGCCATTCGGAATCCATATTTTAAAAACTCACCATGGTTTTGCAAGCAAAACTATTAATTATAAAAAGTACCTTATTTTATTATATGTATTTAATCCCAAATCTTTCGATTATTTGTAGGAGGAAAGCCTAGTAATTTAGAAATTAATTTAGCCACTTTTCACCTCTAGAAGATGGCACAAACTACTCTAAATGTAACTGTGTCTCATCTCCACTGTAACCAAGGTCAAGGACAGAATTTCATCAACTAGCTTAACTAATATCTGAGTTCCCCTACATGTTTTGACAAAAGAGCAGTTTTCCCTCAGATAAAAGAATAACAGACCAATACTCTACCTAATGTTGTCTTGGTAAACTGAAATATAGGCATTATTAAAATGCCCTTTCCACACAACAAAAAGCCTACTCTGAACTCAATTGAATCAAAGTGAATTAGATTTGTATGAAGTGCTGAACTGTGTAAGATATTGTGAAGCTGTTATTTTTACATTTACAAATTAAATACCCATTTGCTTTTTCCATAAATACCACACAGAAAACCACAAACTACACCTCTCCCATTTTTCTTCATTTTCCCCACTGCTCTTCATCAATGAACCTTTCTATAAAATATTGCTTGGTAAATAACTTTTATTGTTGCATACCTGAAGAAAAGATTGCTCTCCTAATTCTAGCTGAATACAAGGGTACTAGCAACATAATCAGTAACTCACAAAAAAATCTCTTTGTATAATAAACACTGCAGAGAGCTACACAAGTCCTCTTCTGTAACCAAGCAGGAAGTTCTGTATTTCTTCTTGTCAAAGACCCTAGCAACTTTTCAACCAAGTTATATTACTGTATGAGTAAAAATTAGGTTAGTTTCACACAAATGAAAAGGGATATTCTTATAGTCCTTTTAATGCAGTTATTTAATAATTCATTTTAATTCTGTTGGTAAAATGGATTTCAAAGAGGCAGTAACTGAAATACTTCTTAAATGTTAGATGAAGTTCAGTTATCCTGTGGCTGGGCATTCACGTGCCTAGATTTGTATAACTTCAGACAGCTGGAGGATATATTTATCACCTTAGTTCTTAGAAGCTCCGATTTTAAAATATTTCAGTATGGATATAACAGAGTGTTCAGAATTCATTTGGTTCTATTTCAGTTAATATTTTCACTAATAATGATAATCCATGTATGAAAAAGTAACAGCTTAGTAATAGCTCCAATTACATATGTTAGATGCATAATTTCATAAGAAAACTCCTTCCTTCCTAATGCTCTGCATTCCTCTCGCTCTCTAGCCTTTCATTTCTCAAGGATTATCTGACATTTGCGTTATTGAAAACATAAACCAAAACACAACCAAGAACTCCAACTGTCTCACAATCAAGTTGTGTGATTCTACAAGACAACAAACCAGCTCTGTCACTCCCTTCTCATTTTGCATTTTCTTGTTATCTGTATTTTGTAGCTAACAGCTAAAAGGCTATGAATAAATAACCCAACTGGTACTGCTGCTTAAATATTATGGTAAAAGTAAGTGCATGCACAGGGAAATCTTTAAGCTGGTCTCAGAACAATGGACACTTTAATGACACAGGAACAAATCTGTTGATATTAATTCTGCACACAATCTACCAGATGCACCTCCCCCTATAATTCTGAAATTTTAAGAAACTGAGAATTTACACATAAGTTAAGGCATATTCGGTCTCCCTATCTTCAATGAATAGCCATCCTATTTAAAAATTGCAGAAATTTATTTTAACAAGAAACATAAAACATTAAGGCTTGCTGACACCATTTCCCCATCAACATTGAATAGCAATCTAGTACAGGTTCTACTTTTGCAAGTCATTTACAGTGGTATTAAGTAGTATGTAAAAGTAATTATTTCTAGACAAGTTCATTAAACATAGCACTGCAAATTCAGAGATCATTTCTTCAAGAAGATATAAGCCTTCCTAAAAGGGTATTACTTACTGTGATCAGCTGCTTATCACCATCTTTTCCTGCTTCTTTTAGTTTCTGAATATGTTCCTCAGATGATGGCAAGTTACTGCATTTTGATGCTAATGAAGGATTTGACAATGGAGCCCTTGAAATACAAATATATTTCATGTTAAAAATGGAACTGCTTATACATGTCATGCTGGATACTCAAAACGTTGTGATTAGTACAAATTTTACCAAGATGCAAATCCAAATTAATTACATAAAACACAGTCCTGTATATTTTAACATGCAATTCAAATGGAAAAATAAGGAAATAAAAGGATTAATCAAAAAGACAGTTTGTAACTAGCCTAATTAAAAGATTTTTTTTGGTTTATGAAAAAAAAAAATTACTATCAACTGGGTAGGTTAGTCTCAACCATTAACACCAGCATTTAAAAGAGGCACTTTCAGAGCATGACTGATGGTGCCTAATGCTATGTATTTCCAAAGTAAGATCTAGGTATCACACATCAGGCTGCTAAAGCAGACCACGTAAATATATTCTCACAAATCTAAGTCAGATGTCAAATCCCTACAATTAAAAGTTGTTCTCTTCTAATAGGGAAGAAGGGAGGAAGACCCAAGGAGTAAATGCATCAGTATCACTGCATTACTCAATTTAAATCACAACTGAAAGAAACACTGGAAAATACAATAAACTATCACCAAAATCATTCTATGAACTTGTTCCTATATTCAGGGGAAAAAAAAAATGACATTCATTCCGGGTTTGGATAAAACTCTTGGAGATTGCCAAAGCAAAACACACACAAAAATACACACACTTCAACTAGGTATTTACGTATTTTTCTTTTACTGAGCAAACTTAATTGTGGCAGCCCTGCAGCACAGGCACCAGGTTACTATGCAGCAGTGAGCTTTCTAAAAAAATTAACTCTTGCCAGACATTTTTAAAACAGCATTTTTTGTGGTAAATCGGGGTAATTTTTTTATTCTGTTCAGGTTTCCTAAAATTTGCCATATATAGCTGCTTGGAGGTTTACCTTTTCCTGCTGGAACCTTTTCCTACAAAGCCCTAAAGAGAGCTACATGGTAGATATGTACACAGATAACAGATTATTATACATTATAGCAGGAGTACCACAGAATGAACGATGGCTTAAATCTTGGATATCATATAGAAAGCAGGGTAAGAAAGGCCTCAGAATTAAAATAGATATCCAGATAATAGTAAAGCCATATGAGCTTGTTCAGGTAATGAAGATAATAAATTTAAGTAGATACCATAAACCTGTTTGGCAGTTGTGAATAAAAATATGAAAAATCAAAGTTATTGCAATGCTTATCAATACATTTTAAACCACTCATTTAACTAGTTTCCATCTACCTTACCAACCATCTTCTGTGAAGTTCCAAAGTGGCAGACTTTTTCAACATGTACAAAAGGGTGGATTAGTTGGAATTGTTAATCTGGCCTCAGAGAGATGTACTGAAAATTACCCAAAACATTTCTTCCTATCCCCATTATGAATATAGAAAACAATAACAATACACTGACCTCTGCTGCTGCTCAAGGTAACAGGTACAAAGAAATTTTTGTCTTTAGCTTATTGGCTAAAACCAGAGCCCACGTCAGAACTGCTCAAAAACTTTAACAGTCAACGTGATCAAGGCTAAAATGCAAACTTGAACTGTAAGACAAACTTAGTACTAAGAACTTTTTCTTTTCAATATGGCTGCTGACACCTTCATTTTATAGCAATCACAACATTCTTAATAAAATCCCCTCCTCCCCACCTTAAAAAAAAAAAATCACATGTACAAGACTCCTGTAGTACAAGGGGTAAAAAAAACTCCTCCGGACATAAATGAAGTAACTCAGTACACGAAAATCATGTGGCAAAGCCTTTCCCTACTCTCTGGTTCTCATCTGATTTGAGGAAGAGACCAGTATAAATGTTTTTCTGACTCTGTTAAATAATAACTTTTGAAATAAATGTGCAGCTGCAAATATCTTAATTATTTTCTTAGCAATGCAAAAACATCCCTTAACAATGGAATAAAATTAAAACCTGTTTTTACAAAGGACAAGTCACTTATTTGAAACTGAAAACTGAGACTGGAAGACAACTGTTTTATAATAAATTCTCTCATAACATGCAAGGTTATCTCATTTCTGTGCAAGGTTACTGTAATTTCATAATGTATGAAATACTATACCTGTTCTCAGATTCAGAAGTTTGACTTGTAAGTGAAGTTTGCATCAACTGTGTGGGAGCCAAATCTACAATTAATCAAAGATTATAAGTTCATTATAAAGTTTTTAGCTGCAAAGGAAATTTGAGTTAAATTAACACTGATTTTCATAAACATATTCAGAACTATTTTGCAATCTGTTCATGGTCAATTAAAAAACATTCAAGTTTGAGGCAGTATTCACATTTCTCTAAGTATACTTTAAAAAAAGGGCATTTTTCTCCAACATTTTGACAGCAGTTCTGCTGAAGAGTTTGCCAGAAGCTAAACAAGGCCAGCAGTAAACTACCTAGGAGTTTAAATATGTTTATACTGACACACATATGAATAGCTGTCTATATTTTATTAGAATCATAAATGTACAGTATTTACAATACTGTAAATACTCTACTGACAATCTGTATGTTCTACAACACTTAAGGAAAAGAAACAATTAAAAACAGCAAAAGAAAGAATTTTTTTTAAATTCTGTAACAGGAGTTAAGAGTAGTTACCCTTCAAAAGTATCCTACAGTGTCAGGAAAAAGCCTCCAACTATTTAGTAAAGGTAAATACTAAAGCAGTGCACTCAAATTGAAGTTCAGATTAAAAGAATATATAAATTAAATACATTAAAGAATACATAAAAAACCCAGAACAAACCCCTCACCATTAAAAACAAAAAAAAATTAATGAAGAGACAAGTTATTGATCCATTGACAGTACTTCTTAGTCAAATGTACTTCAGTCAAAATATTCACATCACACTCATCATAAGCTTTGACAAACTGCATTCACTGGCTGATAAATGAAGACTACATAATAAAAACAGAAGAGTGATTACTCAATTAATAATTTGCTTAAGATCAAATAGAAAAATTTAGAAGTAAGAAGTGCAGATTCTTATTCAAAAGAGAAGAGAATTAACAAAAGCCAAGTCAAGAGAAGAAGCCAACTGAAATACAGAAGTTTTACTGCTTTATTACATAGAAAAGGAAAGAATTTGGTTGGGTTTCCCCTCTTTCCCACTCCACAGCCCAGAGAAAAAAGTACATTTCAGTGCTACTCAAGTGGCCCTGGGTGTGACACAAAGCAATACAAAACCCCCTGGTCACTAGTTCCAACTCTCGAAGTTTAGTTCTGCACCATCCATGCCTCACTCCGTGAAACATTCCTCTTACTGGGAGACTTATCCTGCCCACAGAACTGATCAAACCAAGTGGAGAAATCAGTAGTAGACAGTTACCTTGAGGTTCACTTTCTCTGGGTTCTTTCTTTAATTGTTTTGGTGGTCTAGGAGCTGTAACACACTTTATTGGAGAACTTTCTGGATCTGATTCCAAATATAATTGAAAGTCCTAAGCAAAACAGGAAACATTAAAATGTGCAAATTATTCAATACCTTTAACCTATTAACAAAACAACTGATTGAACTAAGTATTAACATTTTGAATACAGCATCATTTTTGTTAATTTAAGCAGACAAAATGCAACTGATTAGATAGTCCATATTGAAGTTTGTGGTATTAATTTTGAAAAAAAACTTTCTCATTTTATACATAAGCTTATAAAATATTTCCTGTAGAACACAGTTGTCCTTAAAATCCTGAATTTTAGTAGAAACTCATTCAGATAAGGAAATGAGAGGAAAAAAACTGTTCTCCTAATACACCTTTGCACAACAAAACAGCTACGGAAGCTGAAGACATGAAGAAGTGTCCATAGGAATCTGTACAAAGTTTGGTTCCAGCACAAAATTTGACTGATCAACATTTAGTTAACAACAGAATCTAGAAAGGTGGAATCAATTTTTCAGCTTATTATCACCCATCTATGACAACACAGCAGTAAATCTCTAACACATTTGAAAATTTTAAGTTACTGTAAAAGAAAGTCATTGTTAAAACAATTCTGAGCATGAGATTCTCAGAAAACATAATAGATTTAGAACACCCTCCCACTATACACCATAATTAAAATAACTTACCTCATCTGGTCTTGGCTCACATAAAGGTTTTGTCAAGTTAGGCAACAAACCATTTTCTGCACCTTTCCTTGTGGGCTGTTTTGTTTCTAATGCCACTTCTTTAGCCCCAGCTCTTTCAGATGAAGGATCTGATTTCTCCTGCGCACAAGTTGTACTTTCATTCTCAAAGAGTCTTGTTGACAGCTTGCCTTGTGCCTTTGAAAGCTCTGCTTCTACAGCCATTTGACTTGCCTCTGAAACTTCAGGGAAATCTTTTAAAAAAGGAAGCTTGGGGACATTTGGAGAATTTGCATTACTTTGCTTCACATTACTAGCTTTCAGCAATTTAATTTTGGTCCATTTAGAGTTTTTGTTTGAGGAGTTATTTCTACCATTCAGAGTGCATTTGACAGGCATTGCTTTTTTGCTAGGGAAAAACCGTTTGCACTGAGTACTTTGACTGGGCTCTTTCTGAGTAAGCATTTCACTTTGCTGTAATTGCGTGTCATCGTGCTTTTCTTCTGCTTTGCTATCCTCTGCATTAGGGGAATTTTTTTTCACTTCTACTGTATCTGACTCAATCTCACCTGCAATTTCTTCACAAAGTTCAAGGATGCTCACCCTTTTGGATTTCGCATCATTCTCTGGTTGATCAGCCACATTTGTCTCACTCACAGACGGCTGTGAAGTATTTTTTGGTTTTGTACTGGGTTTTATGTTCTGGTGTGTTTGTTGCTTTTCCTTAGATGCTGTAGAATTTGGGTTAAGAGAATCGGTTTCTGCTTTCTTTGTGTTGTTAGAATTAAGAGATACAGGGCCCTTTTGGTCTTTCTTGACTTCCTCAAGACTCTCATCAGGACATGATGAGGACCCCTGAAGATTGTGTTGAAAGCTACTGGAATTATCCTTTTTATTGTCCACTTTACACTTTTTCAGAGAGCTGGTCACTTCTACATGTACTTCTTTATCCTCGTTTTTATTGTTTGTCTTTATTTTTGCGTTTTTCTGCTCTGTTTTCCCTCCAGCAGATTTCAGTGGTTTTGATGTAACACTGTGAGCATGTTTTTTTGCCTGGCTACTGTGCTTAACTTCGGAAACCTTTTCTTCTTTAACTTCTCTGCTGCGCAGGGATCTTGCTGGAACATGCACTTCTGTTAACTGCTGCAGCCTCTGTGATCTCCTCATTACTGGCTCGTTTGGCGCAATTAAGCATTTTGACTTAGGAATTTCTTGCACAGATTTTTTCTGGCATACCTCCTTATTTTTTGCAGATTTAGGCTGCTGCTGTTGGACTGTTTTGCCAGATATTGTTTTATTATTTGAATTGAGTGCTGATGATCTTGTAGTCATGCGTGTTCCTACTTCAAGTTCATTGGTGTTATCACTGAAAGATTCAAATAATACTTTTATCAGTATCCAGAAAGTAGGATCTGTCATAAGATTCTTTTCATTCCTCCTCTGCCTCTTTCTTTTTTAAAACACTAGATCTTATACTCTCAATATTTTTGGAAGGATTTGCTTATTTATTTGGAAGGATTATTCCAAAAAGGTGTTCATTTCCACCTAGTTACTCTTAAGTGTTGCATTTAATGGTTTTTATGCATGGCAAGACTGAACTATGAACCCCAGATGAATGCTTTGTAACATCTCTAACAGTTTCTAATCACTGACACCTGTGACTTTCAAATGAAGTATGAGCTATATGTATATTTATAGATAGTATTAGATTTATTTTTGCTCCAGAAACTTTTTTGAAGGTCTTTGTAGATTTCAAGGCATTTATATGGTTGCAGAGAAAAATCCTGTAGCAGACAGCATACATAATGATTAAAATCTCATCTCCCTTCTAGTACTATTTAACTATATCTTTAACTCAGATTCCCTCTGATGGATCTGCACTAATGTAGTCTATCAAGACAATGCAAAATGATGTATTTTTTTTGTCACTGACCTGTTTGGTTTGACAGAGGTTTTGAGTACAGTTTTCTCCTGCACTGCACACTGACTGGGCTTTGATTTATTTGAGCCATGTTTTGTATCCGACACCTCTTTTTCCTTCTTTGACAAAGACGGTTTGTTGTTCTTGTCCAGCTTTGGACGTTTAGCAGAAGGTTCTACTAATGTAGACTTCCTTTTCTGAGCTGCCATTTCTGTAAAAAAACAAGCAACTCAGCTTTTAGACTCTTTGTCAAATGTCATAACTTTTCACTTTTATATATCTACTTTTCCTTTTACAGTCAGATCATGCTGTGATCAGAAAGTAAATCATTAAACCAATCTCAAATCAAATGACACTCATTTTACTTACAGGTTTTTACAAGAGGCAATCGATGTTTAGGCCAAAGTAACTTATCAAGGAGTGACAAGAGCATTCCTTATGCATATGTTTACAAACAGGATGTTTCATGCCACCTATGAAGAACAGAAAATGTTCATGCAGTAAACACTTCATACCTTCCTACTCAAGACTGAAGTCCCACCCTCTTTCATCCCCTCAAACAATGCTTAGCTTTAGAGTTGCATTGATAAGGAACTAAAATTAAAAAAAAACGAAAACAAACCAACAACCATCAAAAAACAACAGACAATTTTAATTTTTTTATTTATTTCCATATCCAACAATTTTTAGCACTTTGCTGTCTTAAGCACTACTCTTTTACCTTTCAAAAGGTGGCAAGTAACAGTACAATTCAAAAGGAAGTTTCTCAGCCTTTCACGTTTTCCCACAAAACAGTGCTCTGCTCTGTTGCAGAACTGGCAAAAAACATGGGACTGCTGTCAATCCTGTGCTTCACAGCAACAGGGAATAAATCCATTAGACTCAGTTACCAAGTTTTGTGGCTGCTACAACAGAACTTCACAGACATCAGCATCCACCTACAACTGTTCCTTCTAATGTGACTTAAGCTACAAATCAGATGGAAAGCCTAGAAAGTAGCATTATTAAAGACTTTGCCTTGGGCAGTTAAAGACAGTGCCTTCATGAGAACTGAAATGATGTTAATGATGCAGAAGTTACACTGCACAAGAGTCTGAAAGTTAAGAGAGATTCTTGATTTTAAAAAAATTTCACAGATTTGCCTGATCATTCCTTTCATACACATTTCTGACTTGTGAAATTTTCAGTTCCCTTATTTAAAGACATCGTTATTGTATTATGGCATAGGTAATAATTGTTCAATAAAGTTTCACTAATAACTTCATAAAATTAAGTTTACTGGAAGACTCAGTTGTCAGAACTTCCACATCACCTTTTTCAATCAGGAATTACCTATTAATTTTTGTCTCTGATAGATTTACAGATTATATACAGATTTCTACAAAACTATATTGCTTTTCAAACCTTAACTGATCTGATGTTAAATCTGACACGTTTTTAAGGTCAAACAGGAACAAGTCACCAGTTGTGTAACACAGGCCAGACACTTTCAGTTCATTACAAGTATGACTTCCAGTATTGACAAATGAATGATTTTCCCTAAAAATCTGAAAGATATATATGTTAAGCTCCTTTTAGCAATTGATCATTATCCAGAAGGAAAAAGTAAACAACTATACTTTTTTTCAGACTTTATATTGTTCTTAACTCATTTTCATTTATCGACTTATGAAAGCATTTCTAACCATGCAAACCTGGTAATTTTGTTAAAAAGCTGATTAAAAACTCAGATTCTAGACACCAGTACTGTCTTCTGACCTTCTTCTTTAAAGAAGATACATAAGAAACAACCCATATTTGAGGTATATTTTTTTTAATTCTACCCAGGGAAGAAATCTCTAACAGCACTTTTTGTGGTGCTATTTTCATGTCTCTCCCTAAGGAGCAGGTAATAGAATTTGCGTGCCTATGTTCTAATAGCTCATGAGCTCCATGACACCTCACAAGCCTATGGGTTTCCATCAGTCAAATAAAAACCTGTCACAGATGCAGTATGGTCACTCATCCTGAAAATAAACAGCCCTAGTTGCTGAATAGGTCTTTGCTCTCTTAGAGCACAACACCGACCCTCAGAATTTGAGAATACCATGACACACACTGCATACCTGGACCGCCTTTGTTTTTTTTCCAGACATGGCACACTTGAGGAAGACTTTCAAGTACAAAACAGAAAGTATAAAACTTCCTCGCTGGCACTCCTTCTCATGCAACTAAAAAATATACTCTCCTCCCACAGAGCTCTTGAACAGTAATTTCTTTCCTGCTAATACTCTGTACAGCAGAGCAAAGTCTTTTCCAGACATTCCAGAACTGGCAGTCTCTGCCCTGGAGAAGTCACCCTCTAGTAAAAGCTGGATTATGGAAAGCACGGCAGACACAGAAGTGCAGGAACAAACTAGAACAAGAGCAAAGGTTTGGTGCAGGGAAGTACAGGGGGGAAAAAAACCGAAAACAAAACAGAGCAAACAAAAACCTGAAACCCAAAAAACCCAAACCAACCAATGAACAAAACAGAGAAATGCGAGCCCCACAGCTTCCAGTCCTTAGAGCAGGGGCTGAGGCTGGTTGCACAACAGCTGGACAGGGCGCGGGGGTCTCGAACCTGAGCCGTCCGGGCTGAGGGCCACGGCAGCGCCCGGCAGCCCCTACGGCACAACTCAGGGGGAAGGGAAGGGAAGGGAAGGGAAGGGAAGGGAAGGGAAGGGAAGGCCTCCAAGCGTGGCCCGGTGTCAGCCGGCCCAGCGCCCCGCGGTGACAATCCTCCCGGGGCAGGGCCTGGCGGGGGGACCCCGCTCCCGGCCGGCAGCTCCCGCGGCCGGGACCGCCGGGGCAGGACGAGGGTGCCGGGATGAGGCCGGGCGCCCGCCGCGGCTCCCGCTGGCAACAGGGCACGGCCGGCCCGCTCCCCCCGCGACAGCGGCGGGCAGGCCCGGGGAGGAGCCGCCGCCGGGCTCTCGGCCTCGGGGGAAGCGCGGGGGGCAGCGGGCACGGGGCAGCCGAGGGTGACGGGACACGGGTGGGGTGGGGAGGGTGTGGAGGAGAGCAACTTCCTCAGCCTCCCCGGTATGCCGGCGGCCGCTTACCTCGCTAGGGTGTCAGCGACGTGCCGGCGCTGGCGGAGGCGGCGAGCCCGAGCCTCAAACCCGCCCACAGCCGGGCACCGCCGCGACACCGCCCCGTCCGTCCCGCCCGCCCCGGCGCGCCGCGCCCCGCCCGCCGCCGGCCCAGCCTCCCCCGGCGGGGACGGGACATCTTCCGGCGGGAAGGAACGGGGAGGGCGGGAAGCGGCGCGGCTCGCGCGTGCGCAGCCGCCTGCGTGAGGGCGGCTGCCGTATGGGAATGGGAAGTGAGGAATCCAGCGACCGTGCTAATTAAAGCACGCATCTAAGGACTGGAGGGTGTTTGTAAGAGCATGTATTGACAGGACAAGGGGGAATGGCTTCAAACTGAGACAGGGTGGGTTTAGGTTAGATATAAGGAAGAAATTCCTTAATGCGAGAAGATGAGGTACTGGAACAGGTTGCCCAGAAAAGTCATGGATGCCTCATCCCTGGAAGTGTTCAAGGTCAGGCTGGATGGAGCTCTGAGTATCCTAGTCTAGCAGGAGGTGTCCCTGCCCAGGACAATGGGGTTGGAACCAGACGATCTTTAAGCTCCGCTCCTGGCAGCGATGTCCCGGTGGCTCAGCCCGCTCGCACCGCCGGGCACCCGGGTGGGTTGTCCGAGCCTCGTCCTTTGCCAAAAACAAGGGGGAAAAGCGGTGCCATGTGCTGTGGGGCCAGTGGGCACAAAGTGACTGCGGTGGCAGCCCACTCTGTGTCACTGGCTTATACGTCACAGCTGGCAGCCATAGTGAAATGAAGAGTCGACTGAGAGGAGACCCCATCAATGTGTATAAATATCCAAAGGGAGGGTGTCAAGAGGACGGAGCCAGGCTCTCCTCGGTGGTTCCAAGCAGTAGGACAAGAGGCAGCAGACAGAAACAGATGCACAGGAAGCTCCATGTGAACATGAGGAAGAACTTTACTGTTCTGTGGGTGACTGTGGACTGGAATAGATTGCCCAGAGAGGTTGTGCAGTCGCCCTCACTGAAGATATCAAGAACCATCTGAACACAATTCTGTGCCATGTGCTCTAGGATAACCCTGCTTGGGCAGGAAGGTTGGACCAGGATGTCTCTCTGTGGTCCTTTCCAACCTGACCAATTCTGTGTTTCTGTGATTGTGAATCCCACCAAGTCCCAGGTGGTATTACAGCAGATGTGCTTGCAGCAGCGTTTCCTTGATGTTTGCACGCCCCTTCTCACAATTATGTTTGCAGACACCTTTGAAATAGGTTACTCAGCTGTTGCTCAGCTGTGCAGGTGTGCAGACAGCTGCCAGCCCCCTTGGTACACGTGTGTCATGGTGTCAGCATATGTCACTTAGGTGTAAAGCTGTATGGATGCTTGTCTGTGTCTGGGAGATTAAAGAGAGTTCTTGGGTGTGTCTTGGTCCTGCGATGTGTCCACTCCTCTCTCCAGAGCACTGAGTTCGCTCAGTGAGGTGCCTTTCTGAGTCATTTATCCAATTTGTTTTGTTTTCCTAAGTTCAGCAATAACTGAAGGTGCCAGCTCTTTTGTTCTGTGTATTCAGCACAGTGTTTCACAACTCACTCTGTAGCATAACCACCTATTTGTGATTTTTGCCATGGTCTGGGATGTTTCAGTCCTTGCTACACTTGTAAAGTGTTTATACGTTATCTTTATAACCTTATGTCACGACTTCTTTGCCTCAGGATATTTATGTGTCTGAGCCTGTTGTCTACATTGGCAAGTAAGAGAAGTTCTGAAGAAAAAGCTGAAGACTTGACATCCACACCACTGATGTGGCAGTCCAGACCAGTTTTTGTCCCAATGAATGCAGTGGCAGCTGGAGTTTGAATATATTGAGTGTGTTCTGGGGATGTAACTGTGGGTTTGGTTTCCTTCAAAAAGAATCCCTTGTGCACACTCCAAGACCCTTGACGGTAAGTGGGAGCCATCTGAGGATTCCCTTCAAAAGTGAGCTGCTGATCCTAACTAGAATACTGATGCAGAGGTACCTCATGCATACCTAGTGTGCCCCATCCATATTACTTTCCTAGGGGTAACCTGAAGTAGGTCCTACCTGAAATGCACATAAATGTATCAAGACCTCTATATTCGGTATATTTGCACTCCTATCAGTATGTTCTACTTGCCAGTATAAACACAGCCTCAGTTTATTTCACTGTGAATTCACCTAGTGATGTGTATACACCGCTGGAGAGCAGCGTGATGAACCTCAGCCAATAGCCATGAAAGGTTTTAGAAGAAAAGGTAGTATGTGATGGGATTTCTCCCAGAAATTTCTGATTTTCTTTACAATTTCTGGTTACAGTTCACTGATCTAAAGAAAACCACAGATGTATTTTAGTATTTGGTTTTGTAAATATTCATTTGTTAATGCTTGAACGATTTAAAGAGAGGTTATTTTTGGTTTTATAATAAACTTTCTAGGTTATTTTATAATCTTCAAAGCATTTTAGTGATTTCTATTGTTATCACATGGGATTAGTTGTTGGAAATTACTGTCAAGTTTCTGACTAGCATAAATTTGTTTATATGAATATCAAATTTACCTGGAGATACTCTGTTTTGCCTGTAAAGTTTTGTGTCTCTTTATTAACTGGAACAAGGAACTGCCTTCCTTGATAAGTCCTCTTTCTGGGCACACTTCACTGAAGCACAGCTTGTACTGGATAAATTGGAATTTTCAGCTGCTGTAGTTTTTTTTAAAAGCTGATAGGAGGAGATGTTATTTATAACTCTCTGTAGCAGCTCCTCTTTAATGCATGATAATCTGCTGTGACTTTACAATGAACGCAGCAACATGTGGTCTTCTGCTCTCCTTCAGTAACCGACAGAAAATTTTCCAGATGAAGGATCTTTTAATCACTAGACTGCATGAAAATTTCCTGAAGGATGATAAAAGCATTTGTTTATGTTACCATTATCTTTATAAACCTTAAATTATGTTTTCCTATGTCTCTTTCTTAGGAACATGAAGCAAGTAAACCTAGATTTTCTTACATCCTTCCATGAAATAGTAATTTGCTGTACAGCAGGGAAATAGTAACGTAGCAGGCATTCTTATAAAGCCTTAAATTCCAAAATTTGGAAAAAGTTCACGGGATAGAAGAATATCAGTAATTTTCGGTTTTCCACAGAAGGTGGCAGCATTCTGAAGCACTGATATCAGTGTGAACTTGCTAGCAAATGTCGTTGAAAGAGCACAAACTTTACAGAAATTTACTCTCCTTGGAAGTTGTCAATATAAACCAGAGTGCTTGGGCAGAATTGTTGTTGAACTGGGGAATCTGGGGAGGGAGGAGAAACTGTATTAACATAGATGGAGTATATGAGTAGTACAGATTTAAAGATTTAAAGCCAAAAGGATTCCTTGTTAATTTAGCCATGTTTATTTGCCATTGCAGTAATACTGCTGGAGTGCCTCTTGTCTGCAGCTAAGTGAAAAATTACTTGCTTCTAGGTTATGCCTTTTTTCACAGAATAACTCAGCTGATAATGGATCACTCCACTAATTGCAGAGAATGTCCTGTTGGGCTACAGCTTTGGGAGATGACTGTCACCAGAGAGGGGAAGCTTCTATTGTTTTCTCCATTCCTTTGCCCATTCCCAGTGGTGTTCTCCAGCTCCTTACCGTGCCAGCCTCCATCTAGCACCTGGGGGGACCTGCTTAGGCAAGCAAATTTAAGCTCCTGAGCTAGCAAAAAACAAAACAAAAAACAGTGGGAAAACGGAGTCATATTCTACCAGAGTAAGAAAGGCTGGGACCGTATGACTGGAATCAGGATAAGAAAAGACAGGGGAGGAGGAAGGCAGGCCTTCCCCTTTTGGCATGAGGGAGCTGTTAACGTTGACAGCTGCTTGTGAAACCGCAGCCTTAGGGCGGGCTGCGTAGTTACAGGATTGAGCTCTTGATCCCAAACTCAATCCCAGCGTGCAGATCTTACAGCCCCCTTTGACATGCAAACACACTCCCAGCCTGCCCTGCCGTTTATCAGACATTTCATCTGAGCAGGGAAGTGGTGACAGACAACCAAAAGGCAGGAGCTGCTTAATCTTTCACCGGTAATTAACCTTGCAAGCACCGCTCGAGCTTCAGAGTGCCTCACACAGGTGAGGGAAGGCCACACGGGAAGCTCATTTAAACCAGTGGTTTTCTCGTCACTACGTATACAGAACATTGAAGGAACTGGAGGAGTAGCTGAGACAGCACAAGACTCTGGTTTTTCTCCCTTCAGCAGAGTCCCTCTATGCTAGGAAGAAGGGAGAAGCAGATTTTTGCATCTGAGTAGAAGGAATGAGACAGGAAAATTGGATCTTTCAGAGGAGGAGATGCTTGCCAATGAAGAACCCGTCTGCTTGGCAGATTTTTCCTTTTCTTCTGTTGGAATAAAAATTAAACAACAACCCAAACCCAAAAAGCAGCTGAGATATTTCACAGCAGATTGGCTGCACCAGGAGTTACTTGGGGGGACCCAGCATGGATGCTGGAGGTCAGTGGCAAATCCCCAGGGTGAGCCTCCTGGGCTTTTTTTATACCTTCCTCTTTGTTACTCATTGCCTTGAGCATTCCAAGGCTCTTTTTGACCAGCTGGCATGCTGGGATGAGAACCCCAATAAGTGGCACAGGTTGAAGTGTTCCCGTGTATTACAGCAACCTGATGACTCAGGGAACAAATATTTCCTTTTTTCTTCTTAGGGTTATGATGCGTTGAGCTGAAGCGACCCGGGGAAAAGCAGAGTGCAGGGCTAAAAGTCCTCTCCCTGGCAGGTGTGACTGACTGGCATGAGCCAGGTAGCTACAGGAATTGTAGGTGAAAGAGGCAGTTCCCCTCTGAAATTCCTGTTTAGATGGCATGTGGGACAACAAGGATTGTAGAATGCCCTCCCTGACTGCCTGGAGTTAAAGAGCTTTACAGGGCAGTTAGCTGAAAAAGCAGGGGACCATGTTCAAAATGGGAGGAGGTATAATTTGAATAATTGGTTTTGTTTTGGTGTTTTTCTTTTTGCAGGGAGGCAGGGGAAAAACTGGGCTGTGACTTGCCCACTTTTCCTGCATGCTGAATGAGTTGGGGTTTTGTTTGTTTTTTGTGTGTTGTTGTTTTCAGAGGAAGAGGGGAACAGGAATAAAAAGGACGGCAGATAGCTACATCTGGAAGGAAGACTGGTTAGTCGCCTTACAGGGATTTGGGTCTGGGACAGAGAGTGGATACATGTGTGAGGTATAGAGGACTCCAGACCATTCCAGAAAAAAGGGAGGAGGCTGTTGTCTGAAACATTTGGGAACTGCTGAGATAGAGTAAACTGCTCCATTCTGTTGATTTGAAGGTCTCAAACAGTTGACCATTAGATCTCAGCTGGAAATTGCAATTGCAGCATGGAGAAGGTAAGGAGAAGCTTCCTGAACCACATCTGGGGAGTAATTCTTGAATGTGGGGCCCTTTTCCAGTCTCTGTAATGGTGAGGCTAGGCCTCGGAATTACTGCACTCTGCAACAGTCAGCATGTTGGTATCTGAAGTGTGACACTCTGTGCCACATTGACAGGACCATGTTGACCTGCCTGGAGTCACTGCTGCTTTATTGGCATTTTCTTGACACTAGCTCCTGTGGAGTTATAGACTGTCATCCACAGCCCTTTCTACCAAGTATTTTAAATGGTGCTGTTATGTGTCTTGGTTTCTAAAAAGAGCATTAATTCTTCTATTCAGTGTGAAATATGGATGGATTAGTTTCTCTGTATTCAAAGAACCATATTTGCCTATTGGAAATTTTCCTGTTTTTTAAGGGTTTTTTTTATTGTTTTTTTTTTTTTTTTTTAGTCAGGAGTAGACATAATAAATTACACCTTAGTCTTGGTCTTTATGATCTGGTGCTAAGATAGCTGAGGCCACAAATGGCTCTTGGGTGACTGAACTCCTCACAGAGAAAAAGAATTGTACTATGCATTGACTCCAAGGGAAAAATGAGAAGAGGTGAATGTTCTGGAGCATGTATGTGATATGTCCTGTCTTGGTGAGGAGGGCTGAACTAGATCACCTCTAGAGGATCTCACCAACTTCAGCTGCTTTGGGATTCTGAACTAGGAGAAAAGGGGTTTTTTAAGAGGTAGGTGTCTGCAGCCTTTGTGGCTTGGAATTTAGTTTTTGTTCTACTGCATCTTTCCAGTATTGAGTACACTGAGAACTAACAACTTTCTCCCACCTTCAGCACTGCATATCCCTGTTGATGCCTGAATAATCAGATCACATGAGAAGCCAAATAAAGACCCTGTGAATTCACACTGTTTTGAATAGAGGGCACATTGTGGACTTTGGCTCACTTGTGAAACTGTGTGTGAGGTACAAAGTTACTACACAGCAAAAATGTTTTGGCACTTGTTTCTAGCTTGTGTGTACCCTGTAAGATCTGAGGTGTCTGCATTTTCTGTTTCAGAAAATCTGACTGGGAAAGCTTGAAGATACCCATATTAAAATTTGATTTTTACCACCTTGCACACTGCTTTTCCCTGATGGGGTATAAGGACACTGTACATCTGGGGGGAGAACACCAGCTTTAACACCAACTCTACAAATTTTTGCTTGATGTAGCTTTATAGATAAATGTCTCACGGAGATCTGTATAGAGATTGGACCTAAATTAAGACAGTACAGAGAGACAAATTCTGGCATTAATCATATTACTTTTATTTAAATGGTACGGTGTGATTTCATGTAAGTGGTTTTATTTTTATTAATACTTAATGCTGAATTTTGAACAGCCGTACCTAAACACTTTTACAAATATAACATTAAATACACTGTTTATTGCTCATTGTTTTTGCATGAACACAAAACCTGGAAATGAATACAAGAATAAATAAGGCACCCTACTAATATGCTATTTTCTGTATTGTAGTAGCATGCACAAAATTTCATTTTGCTTTTGCAAGTCAATTTCCTCATTTTTCTTACTAGAGAAAAAAATAAGAGTTTGGGCAAGTGCCTGTTTGAAAGTCAAAACTTGAAAGCACTTTTTAATTTTCTTAATTCAAACGTCTACCTTACAAAACAGCTCTCGTATAGCATGTCCCAATTTCTTTTTCTAAAGACAAAAAGTATTTTTGTTCTTCCTTTGCTGTTACTAGGAAACATGCCTTGCAAGAGGAGTGTTCACGTACTGCTTGAGACAAAAGACCTGACTTGCTTTTTTTAGCTGCATTTTCTTCTTGTACTGACCCCACTCAAAAGATAAAAATAAAAATGCAGAGACATCTTTCCTGACTTCTTGTATGTGGCTGGGCCCAAATCAGTGATCAGCAAAAGATAGGAGCTCCACAGATAATGCTTAAGGGCCTGTTTTAAATTTCAGTATGCCCTAAACCAGGGCTTCCCAACAGTTTCAAAATATATTCTGTCCAACTGTCCTTTGTCTTGAAAGGCCACGCTGGCTGTCACCTGTCAGGGCTCAGGAGAACAGCAGTGCCTCAGCCACCCTCACAACTCATAAGCCACTAGGGCAGAAGTTGGTTTGCAGTGCCTTCAGTGATTTGACAACCTACTGCCAAAATGGTGACAAATGATCAAATAAACAAACCAGAGGCACAACTCTGACCTCCATCCCAACTTTCTTTAAACAGTTTGTTCCATTATTTTAAGAAATTATATGAAACAATAGCAGAGACAGAAGGTTTGAATTTGTCTTTTTTTTTTTTGTAATTTAAAGCAGATTATATAATAATTTCCTGATGCTCTAATATTTATTCTTTAAAACTGAAATGTTCTTGCAAGGTAATATAAACATAGCAGGTTCAATCATCAAGTTTACCAGTTATATGAAGTATGTGTTACTTATGTGACAACACCCAGCTTTACATAAACTCTGAAATGCAAAATGTCTTTTAATTACATAAGTTATTACAGTACTGTTTTAAAGGAATCTTTTGGTTATATGTAAACACTATAAATTAGCTCTTTAAAAAAATAACCATGTAAGACAAGTATGGCATTGACATAGTTTAAAAAAACCAATAAACAGCCCTAAATCTGAATACTCTCAGGGCAGAACAGCAAAAGCAGGTATCAATCTAATGCTGTGGAATAACATGCTGAAATTTCAACTTATTTGAAGAATCAATACTTTTATTTGATCCTTCCTTTTGTTTTCATATTTTAAGACTTTCACCATCAGTGCTCTAAGGAATGGGCCAACTGGTACTATATGTGACAGGATAATATAAGCTATTTTGAGTGTTGCCATTTTAATAGTAAAAGCCATCTAAATAAAGTCTCCTAAATACATACTGGTTTAAATTAAAATCCTGAGGAATTATAATCTCTCTACTTGATAGTTTTGGTTAAGTGCAATTTGATGTATGCAGAACACTGTTTCATTTAAGGTCATTCTTAGTAAGGCATATTAAAAATAAATATAAAAGTGACAACATAATATTTAGTTTCTTGCTACAAAATCTTAGGCAAAAATATTTTTGCATGTAGTAATAGACTTTATCCATTTGCTGGCTTACAGGAGTTAAAATTTGTGCACTAAGCTTAACTGCCCTTGTCAGAATGTGCCACTGTGCTATAATAGTGGTCCAAGCTACATGCTAAAGATTTTATTTCCATGCTCAAACATAGCTTGCACAAACTGCTTGAAGACTCTGTCCATGTAAGTGCACTTCCTTGGCCATATTCCTTCCAGAAAACCAATATGGCCTCCGCACGAAGTCAGAACCAAAGCAACGTTTGCATTTTGTTTGGCAGTTTCTACTGGTATAGCTAAAAGGGGGGTAAAAACATTTTAAATCCTTAACCTTCTATGAAATGCCAGCCATTGAATAATTTCTCTTAAATATTTCTCATATTATGTATGAATGAATAGGCACAACATTAATACATACTTAAATGTCTTATAGGGTTTGGAAACATAGCTGTATTAAAAGCCATTTTTCTCTTCGTCATTAACTCACCTTATCTGTGTGATTTTTTTTTCCTGGCTGCTGTAAAAATTTCAGTTTCATCTGTCTTTCACTCACACTGATGGAACAGCACCCATGTTAATGCATACTGAGGATTTGCTATAAATAGTGTAAGTAAAAGGACAATCAGCCCTCTAATTTTTAACTATTATTGCAATATTCAGCTTTAGAAAAGCTGAGGAACTGGACCCTCAATTGCAATTGTATGAGACTCTCAACACAGAACCTTTAATGTCAGGGTAAAATTTGGCCTGTAAGATATCCTATCAGCTAATATAAAAGATTATCGTTATATCTGATCTGCCATATTTTTACACCTGCATGTTTAGAGCACACCATGTAAACACACTGGGGGATGGTTCTTGCCCTGAGGATCCCATAATCTAAGACACAAGGTAAACAGAGAAAGAGGAAGGGGCAAACAAGTGTACAAGGACACAGAAAGTGCTCCGTGCTACCCAGGAGATTAGTGGTTCTCTTCTGAATAGTGACTGATAGAAATTATTTTAGAATATAGATTATTAGACTGGATAGTACAAGGATTTTTCTTTTGCTGGGTTAGTTTTTCTGATCTGATTAGCACCCTAATCCAGTTCCCCATGTTAATGCTAACATCTGAATAGTGGCAGCCACAGTCAGATGGAGCCTTCAGGGAGGCCTTCAGCAATGGCCTGCAATTAGCTTAAAGTCATCAGTGAATGACACCTGAGATATGCACTGATCTGGAAATGTGTAGGAGGGAGGCTTCAGTGCCTCCTGTTTTGACTCTGCACAGATGTGTGGCTTAATCAGTTTCACCACCTGGGCAGTTCCCTTTGTGAAGGAAAATAGAGGTCAGTTAGCACAGACTGACACCAGAGAAAGCATATGACTTTACAAAGGGCACTTGATGTGACGGGATGACCCTATTATCATTTGAACTGGTTGACACAGCAGTGGAGCTTTATATCAAGACTGCAAACACCATAGATCCATAAAAATTAAGTTATTTAAACAACTTCCTCTGAAGTTTTAGGTATGCTAAGTAGACATCTGAATGAGCAGAAATCTCAAGACATTTCAGTAAAAAATGCTCTTCAAAGTTCCAGTTTTCAAGTAAGAAACTATGAAATGGGAAAAAAAAAATACGGATTTTTGGTTATTCAGGATTGACAGAAAAAGCAAAAACAAAAGAAAAATGCTTTGTCGAAAGAAGGGAGTAGCAGCAGTTTCCCTGTGTTGTCTATAAAAGGTTATGATAAGAGAATAAAGCTGATTTTATGTCATATACTGCTCAACTAAAAATGCCTTGTCACTACAACACTAAGCAGCAAGTTGTTCACAAGATTTATACTACTTCCTTATTTACTTTAAAGTAATTTTGAATCAGATTCAATTTTGGGGATGTTCCGTTGTTCACATCCCTTTCTGACTGCACTTCCTTCAGAGACACATTCCACTCATTCCTATTTCTAGAAGTTTGTTCCTTTACCCCTTTATACATTTGCTATCTCAAAGGTCATTATCCTTGAATAGTCCCTATCTGCATATTACTACCTTCTTCACAGACATACTCTTTCCTTTCATTTAGATGCTGGCAAACTCATAGCTTTGTGCTTGAGATGCCACTTTGCCTTCATTTTCAGCAGCTAGAGTAAGAGCACAGAGTAGCCCTTTGCTTAGCCAAAAAAGGACCCCCAGCCAGAGTAAGTCACAGGACAACTTGAGTGCAATGACTGTGGTGAACAGCTGTGCAACTTAAAATAGATCAGGGCAGAAGCACTGGACCTGTGGAGCCAGGGGAGCAGTCTGTGCCTCAGAGGTCTCTACCAGCAGTGCCTGGAATGACACGCTGTGTTCCACTCCAGGGCCTCAGCACGGATGCCAAACCAACTGCCCGCAGAGCTGGGGTAGTGTCTTGTGCAGGTGTGTTACAAGCTCCGTGCCCCATACCTGACCATGCCCTGGGGGAGCATGGACTGAGCTCCAGGGAGCAATGGGGCTCTCTTGCCAAATGTGTGAGGTTCTTTGCTACTCAGTGCTATCAATTTCTTCCACTCGTTCTCTCCTTTCAAAATCACAGGCACCTAAATAGTTTGTAGATTCCAGCATTTACTAAGTGATTCTGATTCTTTGCTAGGAGGAAGAAACTGCTTCTTACTACTTCTACAAGAAGTTCTTGGCTTTTCCTTTCAGTTGGAAAACTAAAAATACTGTATGGAGGATCTGGGCCTTTTAAAGCATTGCTGAGGCCAGACTAAAAAGTCAATGATACAAAAAACCTAGACTGGGGAATAGCACATGCTGAGAACATGAGATGCAGAAAACAATGTGTTACTTCTTGCAATCGAACACATGCATCATTTTCAGACTCAGCACGCGCTTGTCTGGAGTTTTGCCTGAGTTAATCTGCTCAGCAATCTCTGATCTGCCTCTCTTGGATTCTGTGGAGGAACACATTGCCATGTACAAAGAGAGTGGCTGCGATTCATGTCAGCTTCTGCTGACTTGCATAGGAATTTGCCCACTGCCAAGCCATCTGCTCTTCTTCCCTCCAGTAGCCTGTGGTCTATGTTCAACAGAACCCAAGAGAGAAGTGGGGATCAGACACAAACCCCATGCCTGCTTCAGACAATGAATCACGCTTTCCACACCCGTTCCGCAGTTGTCTGCCTGGTCACTGAGGGGACTTATAAATAGGTTTCTGTGCAAGGTGTGGGAAGGAATAGATTTGACCTCCAAGTATCAGAGATAGGCAAGAGAACTCCTTCAGTACTAATGGATTCAGGATCAGCTGCTAATTGGCCTGAACATACCTCTTCACTAGCAAAAACATGCAAAAAACGTGACAGTCATTCAATTTGGCAGACTAGTGTCAATGTGTAGGGACAATGTCCCGTCCTGATAAGAAACTGCTTTGCTGGGGGATTAAAAGGGAGATTATAATAAATGTCTCCTCTACTGTGGGGAAACCCTTACAGGCCAATCTCACCATGACCTCTGCATGCCTGTCATTCAGAGGTTGCCAGCGTAATCATAGCTCCCAAATCAATTTGCTGGTGGTCATTCATTCCCAAACTGGCTGGCAGTACTGGAGTGGGTGCCATGTGCTGCCTGCCACCACACAGTTACAGTGGCTCTTTCCTAGAAGCCTAGCAGTCCTGCACTAACTAGGATGCTGATTATTTTCCATGCCTGGTCAGGTGCAAGCCACATGCAGGTCTTTACAAATGTCATCTTCCCCATCCTGAAATTCCCTCTATTTGTCCATGTAACTCCTCCCCAGCAGAGTGTCTTGCTCTGGAGGTTCTTGGAAAAGAATTGAGTATATTGTGTTGCTCTTCGGTGCCAAAATGCAAATGATGCTTGGCAGTGATGTGGTACTTTTCTCAAGGCTGTTCCTAGGGACTGTTAGCCATCCAATAAATAAAACCACAATGCAACAGAGTAAATTTTGCAATGTAAAGGGCAGATGAATGGAGAACTTGATGTATGCATTCTAGGAGATAGGATTGCATGCCAAAAGATACCACTGTTCATTTTTGTCCACACACAACCATGTACTTAAGTTTCTTTTGGCGAAAATCTGTACTGTTGTTTGACCCAGCAAACACAGACCTGTGATTTATGATCACAGAACTACAATGTAAATACTTGTATGCAAAATTACTTCATTCAAAACCAACTTATTGTCCGTTATCTGCCAAAAATAATTACTATTTTCTTAAAGAACAAAAGAAAAAACATATAAGTCACTGCTATCAGATGTTCCATTTTTTGCTTAATTTCTCTGTTCCTTAAACTTTTAACCTAATTGTTATCTGTCTGGCCATTCCTTGGCCATTTGGTCTCTCCTGACAACATCATTCGACTGTGCTCTTTTACATAACAGGATGTAAAGTAACACCGAAGAGCAATTACTCCAAGTTTGAATTCAGGGCGACACAAAACTTCAGAGAGTTCAATAAAATATAATTAACTGAACTTTAGACATGCACTTATTTGTCACAGTGGATCAGGAGAGAGCTGGCATGGTACCTAGCTCCAAGGGCAGGCTTCCAGTTCAGGCACAATGCTCATCAGCAGCAATTAGCTAAGCATTAGTATAGTGAAATTTAAGTCAGATGCCTAATACACTGTTTAAAGTCGCTTCAGAGAAAAATGCCAATTCAGATGAAAAGTTAAATGTGACAGTGATAATGAATGCTATCACTCCATCTTCCTGATTTATTTTTCACATTTACAAAATACAAGGGCTTGACTTGGTTTTATTATGTATTTCCTGAAGCAGTGGCTTGTTTAAATTACTTATGGTGAGAGAAGTGTCATACAATGAAGAAACTATTTGTTTTCATTAGTCAGTATTATGCAATATGAGAATTGCATTCCAGAATTAAACTACAGATACATCAGCTGCCAAACTCTGTGAACTTTAAACAGCAACATTAAGGAAGGACTGCAAATTGATTGCTTCTTCATAATACTGGACTGATATCAAAGGGCACATTTTCACTATAGATTTAAAAATAACTGCTGGGAAGTACAAAGCGTACCAAAAAGCACATGAGAAGAAATGATCAGGTAGTAACAAGCAACTGAGACAGCATCTGCATTTTTTAAGGGAAGTGTCTCTTTAGGTCCACATTATGTAGTGACAAAGCAGACTTGGTTTTGTGTCCCTTGAGCTCTGTTACTGGAAGATAGATATGCCTGGCTTTATTGAAACTATTTAAACACAAAGGAATTCTGGCACAGCTTTCTCCCTGATGAGTTTTCTAGGCTGGTTTCCCAGCTCTTGGAAACTACAGCTATCTACAACAGAATTGGAAGACAGCTTAAAAGCTGGTAGGTATTACCGGGAGAGATGAGGCATGAAACAATCAGTCCCCTAAGTCAATAAAAGGCTTGGGTTTGGATGAGTATGAATTTTGTGGCCTTGAATCCATGATACAGTTTTGAGTGGAAACTGCCTTTGGCTGCCACAGGCTTCTATGTGTCCACGCATAGAATTTTTTAAGTCAGAAAAAGAAAGCCAGTTGCCAGAATAAAGTCACCTCCAAGACTAACACCAACCCTTTACGTTTGCTAACACAGAACAGCTCATAGAAGATGTTAGGATGTCAAGATGAATGAACTCCAATAACTAATGGCAGCAAATATAAATCCCAGGCTGCTAATCGGGATGCTCTGTGTCTCCTGCCAGCACGACGATTCTCACTGAGGGTGCATAGCACAAATGAAAAAGGAGCCAAGGATAGACAGATATAACAGAGTTGTGCTATTAGCTGGAAATCAACATCGTCCTGGTAGCCCTTTCTGAGGTAAACTTGACTCCACAAGTACAAGGGTTTACAGCTAACAGCATTAACTCTGAACAAGGAATAAATGAATGCCTAGCCAATCAGATACCTTCATGGAGAAAGGCTGGTTACAGTCAGATTTTTAGGAGAAGATGGACAGTTATTACAATAGACTCTTAGCACTTCTTGTTTCAGAAGTACTGGTGTTCTACCTTGCCCCCTCTACACTTCAAGACTTCTGAGGCATCCTCACAATTGTTTAGATACCTATTTTTACACAAGCAACCATACCACGGTTCACCAAGACTTATGTTACTTTTACAAAACAGCTTCAAGGATTGAGATATCTACTACAGCTGTACTCTAGGGGACTCAATCTTTGAGTACTCAAATTAATCACAGAACTGCTAAGGCTGTAAGAGACCTCTTGAGACCATCTAGTCCAACCCCCTGCTCAAGCAGGGTTATCAACAGCAGGTTTTCCAGGGCTGTGTCCAATAAGGTTGTGAGTATCTCAATAGATGGAGACCACACAAACTATGCCAGCATTTGACCACTCTCACAGTGAAAAAAAAAAAAGTGTCTTCTTTTGTTCAGATTGAATGTCATAGAGTCAGATCAATAGCTGGATCTTGAGAGCTGGAGGTAAAAAGAGGATGGAGTATCTGCACTAGCTTTAATCTAGGTTACAAATGTCCCAGTCCCAGTCATAATGGGCTGGGAAAGGTTAACAAATCTTTCAGGGACTGAGGCACACTCACTGGTTTACTGCTGTTGTCACTAAGCTAACTAAGTAGACCCTGCCAGTTATTACTTAACTTTAGACAGAAACCACAGACTCAGCTAGTGCTAAACAAAGAGGTGAAACCATTGTTCCCTCTCTCAGATACTCTGTGAAGAAAGAAACATGGCACAGCAGATGAGCTCCCAACAGTGAAAAGGAAAACTCATCTTTAGGGCTCCTAAGACCCATAAAAATTATCTTCAGAATCACTAGCCAGATTTTATACTTGGACATAGATTTTAGGGTCACAGCCCATCCATTCTAATTTTCAGGCCATTATAAGCTTATAAGAGAACAAGCAACTGTCCAATTTCAAGGAAAAAAATCCCACAGAGGCTAATAAATACAAGTGCAAATTTTTAAAGGTGCATACAGTATTCTACTATAATATTGCTATGTTTACTCTGACCCTTTTTTTTAATTAAGCCTCTCTTTTGGCCAATGTGAGGGATTAATTGCAAAGATTAATTACTACTACAAAGGGTAGTTTGGCTAATCTAGAGTCACCATTTTTTCCCCTCATATTAGGCGTCTGTCATCTCTTTACATTGTTCGTGCAAAGCATGGATGCTTTTTATTCTACAGAAGAAGAAGACTTTTTCTAGTGCACTCTACTGGAGTAGCCCTTTTCATGTCACATTAGTCTCTAACTGGTCTTTGAGCTATAAATAGTAATGTGTGTGCATGTTTCTGTATGTGTTGTACATCTGCACACAGATAAACAGTACACACAAAGAGTCTCTTCCAATTCTTTCATTTCTGCTTGTTGTTCTGATCTGTTTGCCTGCTCACTTTGGTTTCATGACTCATTCTGCAAGAATCTCACTTCACTTGTGGTGGCAGAAGAAAACTTCCCTGAAATAAATCAGTTGTATAAACTACTTTTTAAAGGTGGCAGGTGCTCATTGCTGAAGACTGTTGCTTCAACTAGCTGTTCATTTTAGTGGTGTTCCTCTACATCAGCTTTTGTTCTCTTTTCTGAAGCTATAACCAATACACAGACCACAGGAACAAGCACATATTTTCAGAGTAGTTAGCAACGGGGTTTTGATCTTTAGAGAAAAAGCAAAATGGTAATGTGTTTGGCATGAAACAGAAAGAAAATGGCAAATGGAGTTTTCAGCCTATTACTTAGCTGATATTGAGGCTTCTTATTAATTTCAATATGCCTCCTTCTAGGAGCTCACCTTGTGTGTATCTCTTCCCTTACCCTAGACTTTGGCCTACATGATTAGATGTAAGTAATCTAACTTAGTTGGGTTTTTTTACTTTTAATTTACAGGCACTGGAGGTGACATTGACATCAACAGATGAGGATTTCATGTCATCTCAAACACAAGCAAATCCCAGACATTCTTTGTAGAGACTTAATGACAATAAAAACCCCCACTTGTTTCCAGTTTGAATTCTGAATGTCTACATCCAGACATCAGAATCCAAGTTCGTTTTTTTATGGGTTCTCTTCATACTTGGTGGACAGAAACAGGTGCTTCTGAGAGGGCACCACATCTGGTATCTTCCTTACAGTGAGATAACTCACACCCTAAATGTGCCTGTTTCTTTCTTTTGACTGTAGAGACTCCACTAATGCCTAATGAGGTCACCTCATATACTTCTGCATTCTGTACTAATAAAGTCTTGCCATCATCATCTGTTTTACGTATGTCTTAAACTTAACTACAAGACTGAGCCATGGAAGTTTTGATCCTCCATGCAAATGACATTTAAATACACTTCTACACATAGGCCAGAGTTTCTTCTCAGACCTATGTAGTTTGTCTTAATGTCTGCATATACAGATAAACACATTTTAAAAAGCCTAAACTTACCATGAGCTGGGGAGAAAACATCATCCACAGAGTTTAGACATAACACTGGAATTCCTACTGACTTCAGCTTGCGACATGGACTAGCATCTTCATAGTAATCATCAATTGAACGGTAGCCAAACATGACTGAAGTGAACTGCTTATCAAATTCTCTAACAGTTCTAGCCTGAAGTACAGAATTCAAATAGGGAACTATGTCAGCATTTGGAAAACAGCATCCAGCTCAAGCAGAATTAAGATTTTCACATACCTTCATCACAAGATCCATATCAAATAACTTCTCCAACATTTGTCGATGTCTAAAAAGAAGGATAGAAAAATTGGAGGGCTTGTTTTTTCATTATGTAAACAAATGTAGAAGTTCTCTGCTTTACAGATACATTTATAGAAGTAACTGTCTAACATGTTTGTTTTTAATTTTCTGTCGTATTAATAATCTGTCTGGAATCCAAGAGCAGAATAAATGTTCATCCATATGCAGGCACATCCAGCAACATGGTAAAAATCTGCATAAGCCATGAGAAAGATGCCAAAGATAAGAGAACTTAATATTTGGGAATACAAAATACACCCTGGTTTTATAAAGCCATTGATGAACTAGGCCTTCCTGTGCTTTTGCAGTCAACACCGACATAAAACAATTATTATATTTGCAAATCTATTCAAAGTCAATTGTACAAGTCTAAAAATTTTAAAAATCCATTTACTTCACCCATAGATACAGAAGTACATTGGATTGTGAGTCCCTTGTGCAGCATATACATTTAATCACATTGATAACAAACTTTCTTGAAAAGATCCTTTTGATTTCAAAACTTGCCAAATAATGCACAGAGAACAACTAGAGCTGTTACAGCATTATTTTTGCCAATATTTTTATACCTGCTGTCGATTTCATGTTAAAATCCTCCACCTCGCTAAGTAGTTCAGAAGCCAACTCACCTGCTGATAGAGGATTGTAGACAAGTGGTCAAGTAATAGTTGAAAAGAAGCCAGTTTAGTGGCTTCTCCAGAGATTCTACAGATTCAAAAACATTCCAACCCGCAGAGAAAATTGCAGCTGCCATTAAAGGAGTGTCTCTGCCAGTTTTGCCCAGGTAATTTAAAAGAAGCATGCTACAAATGAAAAACAGAAACATACATACTATCAAATTGTTTGCTTCAATTTAGAATAAATGTAACAGTCAGCCCTGTTTTTGTCTGTTTTTCAATAGTTTCTCCTATGAGCCCTACAGTTGTGCCTACTACACCTAGAAGGTAGTCACATAATCAACATATGACTCATGAAGTTTACTTTCTCTACTATTAGAGGAACAGGGTGCACTGTGTAGGTTGTGAGTAGGAGTGCATTTGGAAATAGAGATGTATTAGTCTTACTTAAATCACTAAAGGGAGGGAAAAGTCAAACGATTCTTACTTGTGGAACAAGTATTCCCAATTGTTTGTAACTTTACCATCTTACAGGCTCTTGGTCTGATCAGCGTGCCTGACAAATGCAAACTGCCCTGGCACACCTGCCTCACTGTGAAGAAGTCTTTTGAGATTAAGATAGTGCCATTACCTCACCTCACATATATGGAAGAACATAGCTCTTCTTTAACACAAAGTATGTGAAGAATGAAGTCTTGCATAATGAATAAAACTGAGAAACAAAATTATGACCGAAAGAAATGGCTCAGATCTTGTCTTTCTGACCAATTGCAACTTACAGTCTCTACTGCTAATGTACACTTGAATTGAAAATGGGGGGATTTCACAAGTATCTACCCTTCAAATATAGAAAAAATAAAACAGCAGGGAGTAAAATAAAAATGCTGATGAAAAAGCTCTAAGTCTTACTTTACTGCCTGAGACCATAAAGTTTGCAACAAGCATTTTAATACCAAATTTTCAACACAAACCAGTTAATTAGTTAACATTAAGATAGTTTCCTGGATTGCCTCACTCTGTACCTTGGCTCATCTCCTGTACTTCAGAGAGGCAGCAACCTTTAGCAAAGACATTATGAACCAGCCTTCTATCACAGAGACTTTATCCCTCTGCACTACCTATCACATCATAGGACAGCAGTCCAATAAACCAACCAAAAAACAGTTGCAGGAGCAGAAGGAGCACTTCTCTAAGAGAATTCACAGAGTATATGTGGTAGAGAGGAGGCTTAGGAATCTTTATGTTACAAAATAAAGTCCCCTTCCACAATAATACCTACTGAAGATAGTAGAACAGGTGGTCTTTCATTTACATTTATATATGTCTGTGAAGTGAATATATATTTTAATCCTTAACTGGGCATATCTGTCTTATATAGATTATCTGACTATTCAGAATATTCTGAAAAGCAATAGATGATAAAAAACTCCTCTAAGATGATGATGATTTTTGCATATGTCCCTGGTGAGATCTTTGATCCTGCTTCATTTTAAACATGCAATGCTCCAATTAATTTTGAAGCATGGAAACAGTTCTCATGTAGATGATTAGTGACTATTCCTGTGTTCTGTACAATTAAGCATATGTTTTCTGGTTTTGGTTAAGGATTTTAAAAACATATTGGAGGGTGAAGGTGGAACACCTTGCCTAAAATTGCCCAGTGGTACTGGTGACATATAAGGTACAGGTCACAGATTCGCTGTGTCAGATTTTGCCAGTATTCTGGATACCATAACTAGGTTAAGCCAAGGACAGAAATGATACTAAAGGCTGATGTGGCCTTTTGTACCAATCACAGAATTGCCAGCTTCTACTACACCTTCAGTCCTTCATAATTGCCAGGCACAGGGAATTGTAGCCATCCCAACATCAACTGCCACAGCAAGGCACAAGCAGATTAGATTTCTGGAGAATATTGAGGACAATATTTTGATATACAATCCAGGACCTAAATAGGAAAAAGATTCTATGGATCTGCTATTCATATGTAAAGAACTGGTCAGGTAGAGAAGATGCAAAACAGTCTTGGCCACTGAGATTATTTGATGGTAGATTTTTAAGATGAAAAGTAAGTGGGTAAGGTAAGCAGCAAAATTACAATGCTGGAGAGAGTTGGCTTTCATTTGTTCAGGGATCTGGTTGGCAAGATCTCACATTAGATGGCCCTGATGACCAAAGGGGACTTTAAGGATAACCAAACATAAAACAGAAGTATGATACATTCTGATATGCAGGAAGAATAGCAGAAGATCACATGGAGGAAAAAAAATTCTTTTGACTAATTTCAGGAGGAAGTATCTTTAAGGTAGAAGAGGGATGGTCTGCCTGGGAGAAATAGTCACTGCCCAAGCATGCAAGGATGCAGTTAGGAAAACTGAAGTTCAGCTGGAGCTGGAACAAGCAAGGGATGTGGAAGACATCCAAGACATCCAAGAACAGAAAGTTTTTTGCAACAAGAAAGACTCCTCTAAGTCTTTTGGTACAAAAGAAGACTCAGAACAAACAACATTCTTTTCTTTCCCCTTATCTGTGAAGCCAGTCATCTCATCATAGAATACAATCAGATCACCTGGGTGTGTTTTGTCCTTGATGAAAACTGTCACTATTACTCCCCATATACTTGGAAATGGCTCCCAGAGGATCTTCCTAAAGAACTGAAGTTAGACTGACCAGCCTTTTTCCCTCCTGAGACTACTATTCAACAGAATAGGGAACCTAGTGACTAAAGATTTGCTAAAAAGCAGAGAATACCAGCCTTGAACAAATATGTATTTATCTCAAAGCTCCTACAAGTAATCGATATATTAATGTCAATATATAGTAATATATATTAATATCAATATATATGGGCTGTATGTGCCCATCCTCCACAAAATTTATCACGGAAAAGGAAGTTACCACTGTGTCTGCCATATTCCTAAGGAAAATTCTCTTCTGTACGATTTTTGTTAAAGAGGCTGCTGGAATATTTCTGCTAGCTTCTGGCAGTGATTTTTTTTTTCCTAAGGAACTGTGCTATCATTGTCTGTTCTCACTGTGCTTTCTGGAGAGAAGCCAGGACATGGCAAGTCTTAATATCACATGCTCTACCAATCCATACCAGTTTGAACAATACTGCTACTTGCTTCGGAGCCAGACAGAGCAGATATCCACACCTATTCCAGCCTAACCTACCCACACACTGCACAACACCTAGTGAAGACAAATCTTATTGCCAGAGGTTGCTATGAAACATGGTGTATTAGCTCAAGAACCTGTTTCACTCTGTTCCAAACACAGCCTCCATAGTGTCCAAAGACTATATTGCCTACCTGTTTGGCTGTCAATCTGCCTGTCACTGTTTCCTATCTTTCTCCACACCCCCACCCCCCCAATTTTTAAATGTTACCCAATTTTAACCTTCTCTGACACAGAGGTAAAAGCCTCAAAGATATGAAGTTTCTAAAGGTCTTCTGCATATTAACTGTTGGAGAGAAACCCAACTTGTTTGCAGTTCAGTAAGTAATGCAGGTATTCCAGAGTAATAATTTACAATCAGGCTACACCAGTCTTATGATCACAGTTAAGCTGAGACTTGTGTTACACAACCTTACCCTCCCATAGAAACACCTGCTGCCATGAATGGAGCTGAGGGGTACAAGCTGTGCACATGATGAATAACAGCCTCTAAATCCTCTGTGTTAGCTGCACAATAAGTCCTCGGTGTCTGTAAGGAGTCAAGAGAGAAAAAATGCCATCATAAGCTTTTGTATTATCCTTTAAGGACAAAGCAAACTGAACAGTGGACCATTATATAAGAAGATAAATTTAGCATTTATTGTGAAGCTTCACTAAATGGCAAATATAAATCCCAAGTGATTCACAAGGAGGTGAAGGAAGGAGTTATGCTTGTTATCATTATAAAATAAAAGAGGAGAAAGTATCTTCAGTATCTGCAACCTCCAGGTCATTAGAAAAAACCTGAATAGAGAACATGCTAAATTAGACAGAACTAGATCAGAACTAGATAGATACCGATATTTTTAAACTATCCCAAGGAAATGGAAACATTATAAAGGCAGTCGTTTACAGAAAAGAAAGTTATAACAACAATTTTACTATATTCACCTACATTCAAATGCAAAAGAAAGCATTAGATTTCAAGTTCTGTCAGCCAGCATTTTAAAACTAACCCATATTTAGATTCTATATACAAAAAAACCAAATAAACAAATAAATTCCCCACCGTGGTTTACCTAATTTAGTAAAGTATTCTATTAACTGAAGCAATGAAACATATATTATCTGTTCTTTATCCATCATTAGTGTCTCTTTAAATCCTGAATCAAGACTTGGAATGACTTCTGCTGGCATCAGATTGGGTAACCCTTTGGGTAAGATTTGGTTAACCACTTCCCTGCTATTGTAGGCTAAGCACAGCTTCTGAGCCTCCCCTGCACAGACAGCTGGAACAGGCCACATAGTCTGACCTGACAGGGACTATGTGGAGCAGCATGAGGGAGACAAGTCCATTTAGGCACCATAAGAATCACAGTAACAGATGTTCTTTCTAATGGTGTTGTCTGGATCTCAGCTACAGAGAAATAAAGTTTTTAACTTTAGAGCTGCTACCAACATGTTAGTGACCTGGACTTAACTACAGGTACTGATTGAACTGCCAAAATTCAGTGAAACATTAAAATGAAATATAAAAATACATAACTATGAATTAAGGGAACTTTTCTGTTGCCTGAGGCAACGATGAATTTCAAGGGTGTTTTTTTAAATTGCTTTCAGTTAAACTGCCTGGCTATTTGTGGGTGATTTTAAAAACATTAAACTAATTACTTAAAACACATTTAACAAGAATATTGAAATGTTGATGTCAAAGATTAAGAAATGGAAAGAAAAGCTAAATCGAGATAATTAAAACTGAAGATATTTTTAATTTCCATTTATGTTGCATTTCCATTTCTCATCCGCATGAATCGCTCTTCAATGTTTAACCTCCTATTAATTATAAATAGCGTGAATGTGTTTCATTTTAATTAAATTGTCAACTTTACAAAAAAAAATAAATTATTTTTGGTAACTAGGATCTAATGCATTCTAAATGAAAGTGTATTTGATTGAAGTTTATAAAACTAAAGACATATCTTCCATTTTAAATTCATTTAATTCCAGACAGTTTAATGTTTAGCTATCTATGCTTTGTATGAAGATATTTTAAAACACCATCTTAGCTCACAGTGGCTGTAGTCAATATAATATTGGATATTCCAGAGCAAGAATTCACAATAGGTTTCAATAACCTATGAGAACAGTATTCTTTAAATAACTATTATTTGTTGTAAATTTGAATCTATATTTAAAGTGACTAGAAAAAGGACTGCTTACATAACTAATTTCTACTGTGGTGCTTAACTATGCTTCAGAGTCATTAAGTAGGGATTTTATACTAAAATGTTGAAAACTCTCTGCAGAAAATGTGATAATTTCAGCTGGTTTTCTGCACCACAAGAACTTATAAAGCTTAAAGATGTAAATCCGATTACAGTAAAATGCACACAATGTATCCAAACAAGGGATCTTTTCTCTAAATGATTCAGAAATTCATCAATAAGGACTTTGTGTGTCGCAAAACTGCTTTGTAGATCCATCTCCAAAAGTATGCAGAAAACTACTCTTAACATGGCAATATTTGCATTAAAATGCTTTATCTGATTATGGGAAAACATTCTGAGCTTTTTAAAGTTTGAAACCAGGGGATTAAAAAAATGCAAAACAATACCAAGTATTATGCACATTCATTCCAGCTGCAGAATTGTCAACAGAATGCATATGAAAAAACAAAGCTTATTCAGCAATATTTCATCATGCTTTGTCCCTAGCTGCAGAAAACGTTTAGCTCCAAGATTTTTCCATCTGAGGAATGGCCAGTTATTTCTAAGCAAACATGATATGTCTGTATGTCTGTCCCAAAAAAAAAGTCCTCTGTAGCTGAGTGTGTGTCATGATTGCTGAGAAAAATACAAGAACACATTTAACTTTCAGGATGGAGACATCCATATAAAGCTGGTTTGTTAATTCACTAACATGTAGTGTGGATCACTTTTAATGGCACACCTTTTTAACCATATCAAAATATATTTTAAACTGGGAAAGAAAATACAATAGATTATATTTGGATATGTATGTTAAATCAATGGGAGAAAATTGCAATGATTGAGGAGAGATGTGCACATTTTAGATACTGCACTATTTTTTGAAAGAAAATGTAAGGACTGTTCATTTTAATGTTACAGATACTATTAACTGAATAATTTCCTAAAATGAAATGTTCAGAAAAAATCATGTGTTGACCAGTTTCAAAATAAAGAAATAATATTGGCATATGATTGATCTACCAGATAAGTGAATTCTCTTCTGTGCATTTTCAACCCATGCTCTGAGTTTCTCTCATTAAAATCCAACTGTACAAATAGGGACAAATGATTTCATAATTACCACTTATAAGTGAGAGATGTTTATCTTAGAAGTCATACTTACCAAAAGCTCCTCGCCAGCAATTCCCCGATTGTTAAAAACAACGCATCTAAAAATTAAGACGGTAAATTCAATTGTGCACATTGTTAATTTCACCAAAAGAGGTATCTTAAGCACAGAAAAAAATGAAAATGCATAAAGAAAAATGAGTCACTTCTATGAATAAGTTCAGCACATAAATATTTTCAGACCTACAGATCCTAGAGGCTGACCTAGAGGCTGTGTGGAACGAGCTTTATACCAAAATGGAGTTCACTGAGGTCAGTGGGACTATCAGAACTCTGTGATTTGTCGAGGTCAGATTGCAAGGTGAGAACCCCAAGGTTTAGCTGAAGGTGGAATAGACATGTCCTGCCTACACTCTGCCATGAGCTCTGCCAGTGCAGGGCCCAGCCTAAAGCTGTGCTCTGAAAAAAGAATGTCAGACATCCGTGTGTAGACATCCCCACAAAGCTACATAATTCTATTAAATCGGAAGAAATGAGCCAAGTCAAAATGATAATTACAGCTGGATCTAAGTTGTAGGTTCTTGGGAATGTTTTTTTTTTCTCATCTGGTACAGCAGAAGTTTCTGATCTCTCTCTGTTGGTGGCAGTCTCTAAATCTTCTATCAGTATTACCATGATTTAGGAATCCATACTTTCTCAATAAATATTATTTTTCTATTACTCTTCTACCATCTCACTGAAATAATTTTATTAAATCATCTACATAGTTAGATGGTTTAAAGGCATGGAAGAATATTTATTTTGGTATTTTTCTCAAATGTTGCTATTTAAAAACAAAATTATAGCATTCTCTTGAAACCTGACCTAAAGCTTCACTTTTTACTGTTCTACCTTCTTCCCTTAGGGGATGAAATGCAGATATAACTTCCAGGAATACTTTAAAAATTAATAGTAACAAGTTGATTTCAGGGCTTTCCTCTGATATTTTTTACTGCTAAGTTTTAAAGTGATTTAAAAAGTACTTTGAACAATTAAAGTGCTGCTTTACTTTCATAATTTAGTAAAGTAGTTATCCAAATAGAGAAGAGATAGCCAAACATGTAGAGAAAAGCGTATACATTTCGAAGGACTTACTGGAGTCAGCACCAGAAGCCAATCTGCAAAGACAAAATCTAATATTCCAAATACAGATCCTGGAACAATGACAACTAATTTTAATGCGCAGCAGCAGCAATATGGTTACATAAAAGAGTCTACTCATTGACTAATCACTTATGTTACCCAACTCTGACCAGAAGCCTTAAAATGAAACTAAATTACACAATGAAGAGGTGACAGACCCCCTTAAACACCATCAGTAAGAGTGGGCTAGCTCTCCTTTCTGCACCCAGGAATTTGAGGCTGCTGAATCAAGCAATTTTGGCATTCAGAAGCTGACCTCCTCTGAGGCCTACTGCCAGCAAACCATCCACACAAGTCTTCTTGGAGCTGAATACAAACCCTTTCTCTAGAAAGTATAAAGTTTAACACCTAATGTAATATAATAACTTAAGAAGCAGCAGCAAAGCCCTATGCAGACTTAGCTGGCTTTCACTGCAACCTCTGGGGCACATCTGTAGGTATTAAAACAGCCCTTCCAAATGTACTTTCTGTTATATAATTCCACTGTGATTATTATTACTAATAACACTTCCTTACATAAACTACTGCATTCAGATCTCATTTGCCTTAGGAAAACATCTGATACATATACATGCTGATATTGGATCCTACCTGAAGCAGCAAAATGAATAGCAAAGAAAAACAACAGTACCTATATCCCAGTGTTTCGCTTTGGTGGATCATATGAAGAATGTAGGATTCCTTGCTTGTTCCTGTCAGGCCAGGCAATAACAGGACAGTGGGTCTTGTGCTGGCATCCGGATAATATGAGCTGTCATTATTATCAAACCAATCCAACGAAATCTGTCCTCCATCTGCTGTTTTAATGAGCTCACTGAAAGGTACATTTTAAGACACCACTGATTAGACTGAAAAATAAATACATATTATTAATAGTGCTTGTGGTTTACAAATTAATAGGTATCAATTCTCCATTTTTCATTATGTTTTAAAACTCAAAGTGCCACCTGACTAGGCACGTCTGCATTCAGAAAGGGTTACACCTATAGCTGACAAGAGCTAGAACAGTCAATTTGCAGAGTAATTCCTGTTCAGTAAATGAAGACAGTAAATGAAGACATGGCCTTTCATAAATTGCTGCTGATGTACTGGAAGCTTGTAGCTAATGTGATTTTTGGCACTGCCTTGTGTTTTATACAGGCATTTGTGTGTATTGCAGATTTCCTTTGAATCATCTGAGAATCTCTTGATAGCATGCTGGGCAATGTAATAAGCATTTATCACATTTTCTTCCTCTTCATCCAAAGAAGTAGAGAGTATAATGGATTGTTATGTTTTAAACATGCAGAACACGGACAAACACACTACTGCATCTTTCACCCCTTATCACTACAAACTGTGCTAGAATGTATCTTAATAATGCAACAAATATTGTAATATCTCACAAAGCCATGCATGCATTAAACAATGACAAAAAAAGTTTTGTTCTTTGTTTTAGAAACATACAAATCTTCCCACTTCCTGGAAATTTGAACAGTTGAAGAGCTACTTGGCTTTTGTAATTTAGAAAAGTAGCTGTCCAAATGGAGAAGAGATAGCCAAACATGTAGATAAAAGCTAATATATACATATTTGAATCGTTCGAGGGAGTTGGTGTTGAAACTACTGAAATGTAAGCCTACCTTGCATTTGATTTTTCTTTTGAAATTCTTGGTAGTGACTACTTCAGATTTTAAAGGTGACCAGCCTTATTGGACTCATTAGCTCAGCTTTGCCCTTTTTCAGTAATGGGAAGTAGATTAAATGCTAGTGAGTACTGCCAACACAATCTAAAATGGTGCAAAATAAGTAGTTCCACTGCCCCGTGGAACTATGTTTCTTCTCTCAAAACCCTTGAAATAAAAATGTACAAGAAGGACTAGAAAAAGTGGACATGGCCATAGCACTGAAATGTTTCCTAGTTACTAAAACTAAGGGAAGCTGCTAAATGCTAAATCTATTCTACCGTGCAAGCAGAGCTGAAACAACTTGTGTTGCATCCAGGTTCCGGTGCATAAAAGTCCTTCTCCTTAGGTCTTGTGCCAAATGCCTCATTTGCCAGACTAAGTCTCATTTCTGTGTGAAAGAGATTAGCTGGGGACAAAAAATAAATATAAGGGATATTTTCCCTCTTAGAATTTAGGCATGAAAGAACACAACATAAACTCCACAGGTAAAAGTTAGTCTGAAAATCCCAGAAGTTCTATATATTCAAAACAAGGCTGAATGTGGCCATACTATGGTTAAGGTACAACATGTTGGTTTAATGGATACAGTAACTGCATGACCTTTGCAAAATTATGGCATTTGAACGCCAGAATATTTGATAAGCCAAGTAATTGTGCTGCCATCCAGAGGGGCCTCAACAGGCTGCAGAAATGGGTTGACAGGAACTTCACAAAGTTCAGTGAGGGGAAGCGCAAAGTGTTGTGCCTGGGAAGGAACAACCTCATGGACCAGTAGAGGCTGCCCATCTGGAAAACAGCAGAAAAGGACCCGAGGGTCCTCCTAGTGGACACCATGTTGAATATGAGCTAGTAATGTGCCCTTGCAGGAAAGATGGCCAAAAGTCTGGAGGCTGTGGAGGCTTAGGAGGAATATAGTCAGCAGGTTGAGGGCGATGATCCTGTCCCTCTATGGAGCACTGGTGATGCCACACCTGGAGTACTGAGTCCATCTCTGGGCTCCCCAGTCCAAGGCAGACATGGACATACTGGAGAGAATCCAGCATAGGGCCACAAAGATGATGAACAAACTGGAGCCTGTCTTCTATGAGGAAAGGCTGGGACAGCTAGGGCTGCTCAGCTTGAAGAAGAAAAGGCTCAGGGGGAACTTAACCTGAAGGGAGGATGCAAAGAGGATGGAGCCAGGTTTCTTTCAGTGGTACCCATTGACAGAACAAGAGGCAATGGGCCCAACCTGAAACATGGGAGGTTCCCTCTGAATATGAGGAAACACATTTTTAATGTGAGAGTGACTGAGCACTAGCACAATTTTTCCAGGGTTATTGTGCAGTCACCATCCTTATGGAAATCTAAAAGCTATTTCTATGTGATCTGGGGCAGTTGGGTCTGGGTGACCCTGCTTGAGCAGGGGAGTTGGACTAGGTGGCCTCCAGAGGTCTTTATGACTTCATCCACTGTGTAATCCTGTGAACATATAACCACATATTGTTACCCATATTTCGGTGCTACAAAACTCTCTGAGCTAAAATAGGGCCATTTGGGAACATTGACATTTCAAACCTACTTCATATTGAATCCATGATAAAGGTAGTTCCAAGTCTATGACAAAGTTTTAAAGGTGGGCATAAAGGAAAAAAAAACAGGCACAAACTTGAGCAATGACAGTGGGTATAATGCAGTCAGAGTAAGAGAACAGCTGGATATCAAATCAGTCGCTTTCCAGAATAAAGGCACTTACTTCCTGTACTGCACTTGGGGTCTAGATGTGATAAAGGGGCGCAGGAGCGTCTGTACCCGACCTTCCCAGCACCAAATCGTGGGATAGTAAGTTTCTGTCACAACAGGGCAATATTCCTCGAGAAAGCGGCAGAAACGATCATTGCTTGCCACCAGCTGGGGTTTCTAGGAAAAGAGACTACAGTCAGACATGGGCATTCTTATAAAATAAACTAAAAAAATAAAGAAAGAAAGAAATAAAGCTTATTTAAATCATCTCTCAATGAACTAATTTATTTCATATAATCATTTGCAATGCTTTTATCTTTCATGGTACAGAGATAAGTAAATGAGAACCAAACAAAATGTCAAAATGCCCAAGTGAAAAGTGAAACCCATTAGGCATAATGGATTCCTTACCTATTTCTAATAACATCTAGCTCTAGCTAGATCTAACTCTACTTTTACCAGCATTGTATCTTCACCGTCAAATTAAAATCGTACTGTTTCTTAGTAGGCAAGAAAGATTTTACCAAGTCCGTTTTCTTGGGCCACACAAAAATGACATTTAATTCATGCATGCACTTTGACCACAGTACCTTTTTTTCACCTGTATGCTGGTTTTGCACACTTCTCCTCGCATCTCATTCTACAGTACACAAGTGCATTGGTTCCTCCTCTCTAAGAATGCTCTGCATGCAGACAATTTGCCTACAGTTTCCATTTGATTATCAATTAACATGGAAAAGTCCCTGTATAGCAAACATCTCAGGTTTTAGCAACCTTATTTCTTATACCTCTCTGTCACAATGACTCCCCAACATGCAAGTATTAATAGGATGGTAACAGACGCTTTGAGGAAAACCATTCCACAAAAACAGCTGTAATGGCACATCCTCCATTCGTTTTTCTCTTCTAACCAAAATCAAGTACCTTCTTCTTTATGAAGAGGAACGCTACGTTCCCAGAGGTTCTCTGAAGGACTGTGGCAACACTCAGGTCCTCAACACTCAAAAACCTTTTGATATGCGTATTTTCAGTTGATTACACATTCAACGAGGCGCTCTCACCATGGGGCACTTCAGATCTCACCACGCTCACCGTATCCAAGTAATTTGCGGTTGCCTAATTTATCTGCAAAACTACTGTTGATGAGGAGATGCCCAAGAGTGCTCCAGCCCCCAAAACGCTGCCATGGTGCCTCCAGAGGTACTTAGGACGGTACCGACAGGGACACAAGGACAACAAAACTACTTTATCACCTGCCCTGCTAGCGAACCAAGTAGGTCGGGTTCGTGTTGTGGAGGGCGGTCTCCCAACCTCCCTTTCCAAACCATGGCACCTGGCCAAGCTCTCCAACTGGTACGACTGTATTTTGGGCTCTGCCGAGGCCGGAGCTCCTTGCCCTCCCAGACCGAGCACGACCAGGGGAGCCCTCCCTCACCGCAGGCCGGCGGCCTCCGGGGGTCACCGGCGGCCCCCGCGGAAGACGCAGCCCCGGCGGGCGGAGCAGGCTGCGCTGCCGGGCCCGCTTGGGCTTCGAGCGGGGTTTCGGCCGGCCGGGACCCCGAACACCTGCAGGGGACGGATGAGCGATGCGAGGACAAGGCGGCCGCAGAGCCCTGCCCCCCCAGCCATTCCAGGTGCGATCCCCTCGCTTACGGGCGGTGGGTCGCGGTGACCTTCGGGACTGTCCCCATCGGCGGGACACCTGCGGAGCCCGCCCCCCCCGCCGCCCTCCCGCTCACCTTGGCGATGCTGTTGAGGTAGTAGCAGGCGTAGGCGACGCCGAAACCTAGTACCAGGGACAAGCCCACGCCGGAGCCGAAGAACCCCACGCGGACCTGGTTCTCCAGGTAGAGGGAGAGCTCCCTGGTCAGCACCTGCCAGTCCATCGCACACGGGGGACGGCACGGCAGGACACCACACCCCGGCTGCCGCGGGCGAGCCCACCCCGGCGCTGAGGGAGGAGGAGGAGGAGGAAAGGAGAAGGAGGAGCTGGCGCCCGCCTCCCGCTGCCGCTGCCCGCGGCCCGCTCCGCGCTACAGCGCCGCCCCGGGACCGGGACCGCCCCCGCCGCGGCCGCCGGGGCCTGGGGCCGGCTTGGAGGAGCCGGGACCGGGGACCGGCTGGGTCGCAGCCTGGCCCGCAGGGGACGCAGTCCTGGGCGGCCCGGAGTGCCTCAGCCGCCAGCGCCGGCTCCTCCGCAGCAGTGCTGCCGGCATCGGCCGCCCCACGGCAGGTGGCATCTCGGTGCTCCTTAGCGGTCACCTTGCCCCGTCGCTTTGCCGGGAGGGCAAAGAGGGCGTGTGGGGGTCAGATAGGAAAGGGACCCGTCCAAAACCGTAAGGAACTGCTGATGCAGGCGTCTGGAAACTCAGTCACTGCCGGATAGGGAAAAGGGGACATGAGCTTCCAAATTCAGCAGTGGTTAATCAGAACCCCTCTCTAAATATTTTACGTGAGATAGAAGTGTGCTACTGCTCTTCCACTTATCACTGCTGTTACAAGGCATTAGTGAAGACCAGAGAGGAGTAGAGATATCTCTGATTCCCGAGAGAATTTTGGCCAGCTCCCTTTTCAACTGTATGGATTGTTGCCTGGAAGCCCTCGTGTTTGCTAACTCAGATGCTCCTCCCTTCAGCTTCATTAAAAGACGCACAGTATCTGCTTCTTTTCCTTGGCAAAACCTTAGGGGCACAGCTGACAACATGAAGATCCTGGAGCTGAGCATCTGCTATTTAAGATGCATACGTGCACCACGGTACACAAAAGTACTTTCCCTCTCCCTATTTTATGGCCCAGCTCCATGAACTGCTGGGAGAAGACAGACGTTGCTCAGCAAGACTCTTCACTTCTTACCTTATCTTGCTATATCCAAATTTCAAAATTTACCAAAAAAAAAGGAAGAAAAAATGTAACAGCAGAAAAGGAGATGTGGCCTTTTCACTTGCTCCTCGTAACTAAGACAGAGCTTACCAGAGAGATTATGCTTTGACATAAAGCATTTCAGTCCAAAATTTTCTTGTTCACCATGAAACGATTAATAAGAGTGTATTGCAGAGATCTGAAGAAATTTTAAGATACCTATTCTTCCTACTTCCTATACACTCAGCCGTCCAAAATTGAAAAGAGTATGGGAATTGGTAAGTGAAGGCAGGGATGGTCTGGGATTTGTTTTTTTTCCCCAGATCTGTTACAAAAACAGGAAACCAAATGGGTGGGAACCTGCTGTCATCAACGCTGCACTTCCTTTGCTGATGGAGAATAACCATACCTAGGTTTTGGTCCTGACTTGCTGGGAGTGTATAGCGTAGACCCCAGATAAAAGGATTTATCATGAAGGGACACTCCACTGGGAGAGCTGAAGTAGATAGCTCAGTTTGGGAACATGTAGGCTTCAGCTACAGTGTGAACTTAGGAATCTTCAGAGACAATAATTTGGCTGAACTGCCAACTAGATTTTAGGATGCAGATGAACCTCCTCTGAAGAAGGAACTAGTTGTTGCTTGAAACAGACTGTTCTGTATCTGAGTCCTATCCTAAGCTGAAGAATCCTTGAGTCACCCAAAATCTAGAGAAAAGAAAAATCCCAAATGCCTGAGAAAGAAGAGGACGCAGTCTGTGTCCTTGTTCTAGAAGGCTTCGAAATGCATATCCACTCATTTGACTGAAAAGTGGAAGGTGTGGTTGTTGTTGGTTAGAGAAAGCCTTTGAGTCATACAAACCCAGTAGTTTAATGACTTCATCAACAATCAAGAGAGATTGAGTGCCTGAAGAAACATCCAGACACAAAGGCTGATGAGGTTTATCTGGTGTTGGACTTCCACCTACCTCTTGTTGCTTACTCATGGAAATATTAACAAGGTCAGGCACATGTGACACACCGTTGGCAAACTGAAACAAATGACATGTACTGAGAAGGACTGACGGGTTTGGGTTTTTTACTGTGTAAACATATTGCTGCATTGACAACACCAGTGATGTTAATAACTTCCTTCTGCATCAAGCAATCCCCATCAGATCCTCCGGTTCTGGTGTTGGGTTTTTTTTTAAGTCTTTAAAAGTTTGTCCTTTGACCTACAACGAGCAGAGCTGATAAAGAAAAGACTGTACTCTGCTCATATTTCAACCACTTCTAAGTGATTGAGTCATTGCAAATTGTGCATGTGTGAAAAAATGAGGTGGTCACTATGGTGTTTTGAACACTTACTGCTTTTTTGTTCAGAGAAAGAAAGTCCACATTCCCAGAGAGAGTTCCTGTTTGCAATATGCTCTCTTCTCTCCAAGTGCTTCATAAAACGTTTGCCTCAGCCCACTACTAATGGATTATAGATTAAGCAGAAATAAAAGGGCACAGGCCTCTTCTTTCATACTGTCTCCCAATTTATCTTGCTTAAGCAATAGATAATAATTGACAGAAGCAATTGAAGAGTTACAGTTTGATTTGCTTTTATCACTAGAAGGCTACACTATGTTTATGTTATCTCTTGTTTAGGGAGCTGGTTCTATGATCGACTGGGGCTTGGGACAGAATCATTGTGTTCTTGCTGACATTCCAATGGGCAATTGCAAGTTGATCCCACTGCAGTTTTCTGTAGGCCCACTCTTGGACTGGATTTCAATGAGCAGAACCTCTGATGAGGAGCAAAGTGACTTTTAACCTCAGAACTTTAAATTCAAGGTTCTGTTTGATTATATTCTTTTAGTTTTGTTTAAATTTAGTATTCATCTAACAAAATGGGACAAATATTTTTGTGTCAGCATAAACTGTCTTGGGATACTTAAAATGTGCAAAGTCCATGCATAAAACATCTGAAAAGCTTTCCATTAAAACAGGGGAAAAGGCATTCAGTGTTGGTGATATTTATTATCAGTAAGGGAATGGGAAAAAAAAAGTGCATTTGAAAAATTCAATTCAGCATTTCTCAAGACTTCCTCATGCATATTATTTATTTGCCTTTCCTTAAAATATGAATGAAGTCAGTGAAAATGCTCTGTGTTGGAGGCTCTTCGAATTTCAGATGGAAAAAGCCAGGCTGTTTGTGTTTGTACTCCCGGTGCTCACGAAAAAATCAATAATTATGGCATTAGGAATGGCTGCTTTTGTTGTCCCTTTCTTAAGCTACTCTTACTATTATCTTCATATTCCCATTCATCCATATCTTTTTCTTCCATGGTTCTTCTCTTCACTCCATCAAGAAATACTTCAGCCCTTTATGGCGGTAAAATTGGAAGGAACAAAGGATTCAAAAGGAATTACTTGGTACATATGTTGGTGGATGAGAAACTCAACATGACCTGGCATGTGCTTGCAGCCCAGAAAGCCAACGGCATCCTGGACAGCATCAAAAGGAGTGTAGCCAGCAGGGAAGGAAGGTGATTCTCCCCTTCTCCTTTGTCCTTGTGAGAACCCACCTGGAGATCTGGAGTTCTTGGCACAACAAAGATGTGGTCCTGTTGGAGGGCCACAAAAATGATCAGAGGGGTGGAGCACCTCTCCTTTGAAGACAGACTGAGAGAGCAGGAGCTGTTCGTCCTGTGGAAGAGAAGGCCCTGGGGACATCAGAAGCAGCCTTTGAGTACATAAAGGTGGGCTACAAGAGAGCTGGAGATAGACATTTACAAGGGCCTTCAGTGGCAGGATAAGGGGGAATGGCTTTAAACTAGATGAGGGTAGATTCAGAGATTTCAGAGAAGCTGTGGGTGTTCCGTCTCTGGAGGTGTTCAAGGCCAGGGTGGATGAGGCTTTGAGCAAGCTGGTCTAGTGGAAGGTGTCCCAGCCTATGGCAGGGGGTTGGATCTGGATATCTACAGACCCTCCCAACCCAGACTATTCTATGATTCTATGATAATTTGATTTAACTTCCTCCCTTAACTATGTTTCCTTCAATTAAATGTATTTCAATTCCGCAGGCATAGCAGGTATTGTTTTACTCTGTTTGGGTGACTGAAGATACCTTCAACAGCTGCTGCAACAGAAAGACTGCTCAATATTTGTCTCCCTTGGGATGACTCTTGCAGGATCTGATCTGCATGAAATCAGTTCCATGCCTTTGACTACAGCTGGCAAACTGCTAAATACAAAATCATGATTAATAGAGGATCAGACCGATTTGACTCATCATTGTAAAAATAATAAAATTTGATATTTAAATAATAATGATGAAACTGTTTTGTGTTAACCTAAATTTTCACAGAAGAGTTAAAGTGAAGGGTAAAATTCTGTGATATATAGCTGAATGTAATTCTCAGAAACATTAATTAATTTAAAATTGTTTTGTACAGAAATCAGAGACCCAAGGCATGCTGAAAACTGTGAATATGAGACAGTACACTATAAAATAATTTGTAAGTGAGCAACTGTATTGAGGACTTTTGTCTTATCAATTTTTTTTCATTTAAAATATTAACAGAAGCTGCTACAGAACTTAGAGAATATTTGAAAGAGTGCAGTAGAGCTGGATGTTGAATCCACGTTAAATTTCTTCCTATCTTCAAGGAAGATTTATTGCAGTAAAGCATTCTCAGTTTTATTTACCTGTTTTCATTCCTTCATAATCACTTCAAAGAGGATAAAAGGATAAATAGTTGTGTTTCACACAAAAGACCAAAATACCTTAGAGTGCTTTATAATCATGTAACACCTCCCCCCCCAATGAAATAACTTCCATATACACTTAGTAAACTCTTTTTCTATGTACATCAGCAGTATGGCCCCAGCTGAATTCAGAGGAGTCAGAAATAAACTCATCAAATCTTCCTTTAGGCAATTTCTTAGATTTTCTTTAGCATGTTAAGTGTGAAAATTATTTATAAGAATTGTATACAAATTTAAATGAAATGTATCTTTTCAGTGTTTGCTTTATGCAAAGCATTTTGCCTTGTTTAGCAACAGATTTTTTTTAATTAAAAAAAAATTTAGCCGTGTTTTCGATAAATTTAGACTTCAACAAGTCTATCAGAGTGTACTGCAAATGTCACTTCTTAGAATTTAAGATTATATAATGTTGTGACTGGAACAATTTTGTTATGACAAAACATAGAAAATTTAGATTCTGCTTGAGTTGCTCAATGTTTGTTACTATTTTGAAGGATTGTTAAACAGAGGTATTTTTTGGTATTGAGGTCTTCTTTCAGGTATTTCTTAGTGAATATTGAATGCCTTTTTAATAGAAGAAACATGTACTTGACACAGGACACTGTATACACACGATTGGGCCCATTTATTGCAAAAAAAATTATCATGCACATGAAAGTAGGAACATTCTTAAAATATCTTGATGACTCCTGGAGACGGTTTATTTTCCTATCAGTCTAAAAATATGACCTAGCTGGTTCTGATTACATCTTAGAATTTCAAGTAAGTACTTTCTTTACAATCTTTGCAATCAGGAAATTTAATACCAGGAAGAAATTAATCCCTCCTTGCAATGTATCACCTAATTTAAAAATCATCTATGAATTAAACAACAATATTTGGCTAAACTCTTGGAAATATCAGGCAAGTATACATTTTTGAATCCTCTAAAGTGTGCAAAAGCAGGAGAATTTGTATGGATGTGTAAACATGTGGTATTGTAATGTTTATGCCCTAGATTGCTGCAAAATTTTTAGTTATTTTATTTTATCTTTGAATATTTAAAACTTCAAGATTAACTTCACAGGTTTCTTGTTTTCTGTCTACTTAAAAGAGTTCAGCACAGTAAAACTTAAAACCTTGACCAAGAAAGAAAATCCCAGGATGCTCATTACTGTTATCCTAAAACACTTTCTTCAACATGTTGAGGTTGTTAGCTACATACAGAAAAAATAATCATTCTTTTTTAGCATAAGCACTCCATAGGAGTGCTGTTTCACAGGAGGAAAATGGAATTATGTGTTTTTATTCTGTTCTCTGCTCAGCTGTTTTTCTCTCCTAGAAAAGGAGATAAAAACTCCTTAGAAAAGATCTAGTGTCATGGCCATTGTGGGTTAATACATCTGTTCTAATTAACAGTTTCATAGAGGATGCCACTAGCATAGTGAAAACCAAGCCCACCAAAGCAATTTGCTCCGGCGCACGATAACTTGCTCACCCTCTGACATTAGTAATATTTTAATCTGCAGAAACTAGGAAAAAAACCAATGCCAATTATTCATGGCATTTCCGAAAACTGAGGAAGAAAATTGGATTGTGCGGGGGTAATGAATCTGGTAAATAAAGTGAAGGAAATAGAGTGCGACAAGTGAAGAAGATGGGCGAGTTTTAGCATTAATGCGAGATGGTTCACGGCCACGCGATGGCAGCAGAGGCTGCGGAATTAGAGTTGTTTTTAACACTAAATCACGGAGAAACAGGATATGCCCTGAAGTTCCTAGCTGTTACGTCGGGTTCCAGAAAATATACATTATGTACATTTTCACTTAAAGAAGTGGCATGTTCATCAGGCCAGAAGTTTCTGTGGAGTTGGATTACATACTTTTCATTTTAAAAAAAAGTGGCATTTTGGGCAATATTTTTTTTTCTCTAAGACAGTATTTTATCTCATTTGCCAATTTTCCGTCGGTCTTCCTCAGTTACTTGAGTTAGTTACACAGAAAAGAATAGGCCTATGTCAATAAAAGCAAGACAGTTGCTTCCTTTTTCCTAATTTCTTTTCCTAGTACTTTCGTCCACAGGAAAGAACTGCGGTGTAAAATCTCTTGTAGGGAAAACCAGAAAATTAAAATCTAGAATGCTTTCAGCTTTTAAGAGGAGGAGTAAAAAACTGTGCTTGTTTTAAAATAGAGTCTTGAACTAAGGAAGCAGAATTTTTGGACTCATATCAGTATAAATTAACAAGCTCTACCTCTGTAATTAAAAAAGAAAACTACAATCTGCTCATTTTATCTAAACTAGATGTTCTTTCTCAATTCTTAGGCAGCTATTTGTACATATTCTTCATATGACAAATTCTAAGGACTCAGAATTTGTGCAAGATAGTAAACAAAGTCTTCTAGCTCCACAAGTCAAAAATTATCTTTCCAAGAAGTCAAGATTTTTTCTTCTGAAATGTATGAAAGCAAGTCTTTCATATAGAATTCTTTCCTGCAAAAGGCACACTTCCCTTTATGTGATCTGTTTCCATTATGTGTTCCAGATACTACACTGCAAGTTCAGCTTTAATCAAACAAGACAGTCCAGAAAAACCTCCATCAAAGCCTCTCTTCAATCCAGGAAAATACTCATATTAGAATTTCCTGCTGGAGCATGACATTTTGCAGATCTGAAAGGCAACCAGGCAGAGTTTAGACAAGCAGCTTTCTGGATGGCTTTGATGGACAGGAACATGGGCTGGATGTTCTCCAAAGTCCTATTTCCTGTGACTCTGTGAGAGTTGTCTTGAGAGTTGCCCTACCCTTCAGAAGGGTGGCAGCTGCTCTTACAAAAAGTCACTCTTATAAAAGTGTTTACTTTCCAACAAAACCAAGAAGTCTACAGGGTATGCACAGCACTGAATTCTGCACAGAGGTCTTCTCTCTTGGCCCCTGACTGGACTTCTCCAATATGGCAGGAAGTTGTGAGGAAAACCATAATCATCAGCTGGGGGATTGACTCAGCAATATCTGTGATTTTGGGTAGCCAGAAGAGAACTTGTTCACTAGCTCATTTTGTGCATCCAAAATCCTGCACTGGATGAATATGAATGAGTCTTTGCAATTAGAGTGAGTTTGCCTAAAGCACTGTGGATTCCCTTCCTCCAGCCTGTGATTCAGCTGCTCTGTCCCGACTACCTGAGGTGTTCAAAGCAAGCACTCTCACAGTAAATAAACCTTTCGCAGACGAGCCTTGCTTGCTCCTGATGCAGCTGTTTAATGCATTACTGCTCTGCCAGTGTGAATAATGGAAAAACCCCATGGTCCCATTCCTCTACTGGTTCTGGGTTTGAAGGAGGTTATAAGTTTAATTTTTAGATTGTAGACCTGAAAAGCAAAGAAATAAATTATCTGTAAACAATAAGCTCTAGTAGTGAGGGTTTAGATGGCATTTCCCCCACAGTCTGACTGATAGATTAAATTACCTGGAGTGTGAGCACATGGATTCACAAGGGAGACAGCACTGTTTAACCAATTTGGTATCTTTTTATGATATAGTCACACATCTAGTGGCTGAAGGGAAGACAGTGAATGCAGTTTTTCTGGATTTTAGTAAGGCTTTTGATATTCTTCCTCACATAATCCTTTTGGACAAATTAATCCAATCATAGGATGAGCCAGTTCACAATGCACTGGGTGAAGAACTGGCTGAAGGACAGGGCTCATAGGGTTCTGGTGAATGGGGTCACATCTGGCTGGTTACTGGACACCAGCAGTGCTCTTCAGGGCTCAATCCTCATCTTCTCTTCTCTTCTCTTCTCTTCTCTTCTCTTCTCTTCTCTTCTCTTCTCTTCTCTTCTCTTCTCTTCTCTTCTCTAAAATGGCTATTCTGTGCAATTAGGGGCAAATGCAAGTTTAGAAGACATGAGAAGCTCTCAGCATACATCAGAAGACAACAGTGCTATTGAGGGACTAGAGACTTGTTAGAGACAACTGCAAATCCTCGTGAATTTATTCTGTGTACAACCAGCCAGCCAAGGAGCTAACTCATTCTGCCTCACAAAAGGCCTTAAGTCAACAAAGGGTTCTTTCCATAAGGTGTTACTGTGGCTAGTTTCCCAGTTTCTAAAGAAAATGCCGACACATATCTCAAACTGTGGTATCTGTCACTTTTCTTGTTGCAATATATTGATTGGATACAACTTCCTATGGCATCTCTATCTTGTTTACACTTCTGCTTGTTTTATTTCTAATCTTAGTTCAGCTTCTTTTCAAAACTCAAAGCTCTCTTTTTCCTTTTGCTATTACATTCTGATTCCTTTATCTACACTCTTCTGTGAGTCTGCAATAGTCTTCCGGTCTTTACTCAGAATTAGATTCTCTTGTATATTATTCAAGCACTAATGCTGTTGTATATTCTTGTGGCTGATACCAGAAAAATATCAAGATAGGACTACTAACTGTCCAACATATCTTGAAAACCTTACCCCACAGCTATACTCTTTTTCTATGCCCTGATGTTACTTTTTAAATCTCCATCTGAAAACAGTATTTACTGCTTATTTTGAAGCCTAATTCCAGTAAAATGTTCAAGAGCTAAATATCTTTTTTTTCTTGTTAGTCAGTTAAACAGATGCACAGAATATAGTGTATAACGTATGATTCAAAGAGATAATACAATAAAGTATCTGGGATTTGGAAAACCAAATCATGTAACCAATGACAATTTTGTACCTTCCACAACTTTGTGACCATATAGAAGTAGAAATAAGAGTGCAGAGATTAGTCATGTAGTCATTGGCAAGTGAATATATCAGACCAGTCTATCCAGCCTTTATTTTCTACCACACAAATAAATTTGTACAAGTCTGTATTTTGAGCTGGTAAAGAATTCTCTGTCAGCTATTGAGAGAGCAGTCAAATTCAGTCCAAGAGATACTGGGTTCCAGCTGTTATTTATGTTCTTGTTGTCTAAGACACCTCTGAAATGATCCAGGCATCTTTAGAGATTCTGGTTTTTGCAAGTTAATCATCTGATAGAAAAAGCAGGTGAGTAGGAGGAGAGGCAGGGGTTATTGTCATAGACAGAGCATGAGTCGTCAGAAGGATTATTGGGAGAGAAGAAGCTCCAGGATAATATCTAACCCACCTGCATTGCTGCTGAACTGCAGCAGCAGCAGACTCTCTTAAGGTCTGTAATTTAGGATATACCCTTTGTGGAAAAATTAATGTAAGGGATGAACTTCTCAGATTCTCTCCAGGAGAACTAATTCTGATCTCAGACTTTATTAGTTATTTCTGGCATACCTTTCCTGATTACAAAAAGCCTTTTTTATCTAAATGTATGAGAGAGTAATAGAAAAACATGCTCTGGGTTGTCCTTAGGCATGTGTAAACCTTCTACTTGTCCATAACGATCAAAGCATTAAAAAGTAGAATGAGGCAGATGAAGAAATTTTTCCCACAAGGGCCCAGATAGATCCTTTGATATACCAAGAAACCTCCGGAATTTCTGTGAAATTCTGTCGTGTTCCAATGTAATAAGCTAGTACAAGCTGTGGGTAGTTTTTTGTACAAGGAGAAGCATCTGCCATAAAACCCACACTGCAGGGCAACTGCATGGTATCTGTTGGGCTTCGAGGTTTCCACTGCAGGAGCAGAAATCAGACACTGCTTGCGATTGCCCTTTGTCAGGACACAACATTCTCATGTTTGAGATAACATTCTTTAGCCTTAGCAGGGGTAAAGAAGGAATAAACTACGTGAAGAATGTGGTGGCCTGGTGATTACATGTTCATATTATTCTGATGTGTTATACCTTTTGTAAAAAACTACACCAAAGAAATCAGGAGATGACCTCATATACTCTTCTAGCTGTATTGATAACCACAAAGGTGGAAGAAAGCACAGAAACAGTAAAAATACCCAGAAATAAGGTAGCTGGGCTGCCTTTTTTCCACTATATCCCTGTTGACTAAGAAATGGTTTTCTTTTGTCTGTTTCAGACTTGTCTGTTCTTTGGATAGATGCTTTCAAAAAGAGACACCAAAAAAAAAGGAGAGACAAAAGCAATGGAGGACCGTTTTTGAAATGAAGAATCATATTCTATGAAAGATTAGCAAGGATGTGTGGAGATAAAGGAAGTCCTTGAGTGTCATGAGCGTGCTAACAAAGAGGTAGTTTATGAAGAATTGCATTGCATGTATTGGCTAAAAGTTTGAGCAGAACATCCCCTGTGAAGGATCCTCCGAGGTGGGAAGGGCAGGTGGAGGTACTGATTCCTCCTTTTGGCAGACTGGAGCACCGGAACACCAGCTTAAAATGCTCCTGGGTACAAAAGCACGGCCCCACCAACTTCACCTCGGTAGTATGCAAGCCACACATCCACAGTGTGAAAAGAAAATAGGACACGAAGACACAAAAGTAAATAAAAAATTAGGAAACCACTACACAGGTTTAGAATCATAGAACTGTAGATTCATAAAATGCCCCATCCTTGGAAGGTTGCGCTGGATGGGGACTTGAGAAACCTGGTTTATTGGAAGGTGTCCCTGCCCATGGCAGTGGGCCTGGAACCAGATGATCATCAAGGACCCTTCCAATCCAAACCATTCAATAATTCTATGATTTACCTAAGGTAGATCGGTCATGACTTAGTTGATACAATTGAATTGATAATCCGTCTGCCACTGAAGCCTAGGCGATAGGAGTAACTTGTGGATGGAGGAGGCGGGCGGTTCGAGAAGCCCGGCCGGGGGAGCGGCTCCCGCCGCTGCCACCACCATATCATCGCCTCAGGGCCGGGCGGGGCGGCGACACAGCCCTCGGCGGAGGGACGCCGCGATTCCAGAAGGAATAGCCGAGCTGGCGACCTGGAGAAGACTCAGGCACAGAAGAGCTCCGGCTCGCTCCTCTGCTCCCCGCCCTTCCCTCAGGCACAGCCGCGGGGCCGGGCCGGGCCAGGGCAGGGCGAGCGGGGCAGTGCCGGCCGCGGCTCCGCAGGGGGCGCTCGAACGACGCGTCCGCCTCGGGGCCGCGCATGCGCAGCGCGGCGGGGCGGGGGCGGCCTCGCCGGTCTCCCTGGAGCCGGCGCCGTCGCGGCCGCGGGTCCCGGATGTAGCGGCAGGAGCGGGTCCGGCGGTGGGAGCGGGCGGCGGGGCCGCTGGGGCTGGGGAATGGATGCATAGGGAACGAGCGAGGAGGGAAGGGAGTGAACGAGCGAGGAGAAGAAGAAGAGCCGGACGGAGGTTCCCGCCCGGCGCCCGAGGCAGCCGCCCCCATCGGGGTCCCCCTCCGCCGCCTGCGGGCTGCGCGCCCCCTCCATCCGCCCCAGGGCGCCGCCGCCGGGATGAGCAGCTCGCGGAACAACCGGGTGATGGTGGAAGGAGTCGGGGCCCGGGTGGTCCGCGGTCCGGACTGGAAGTGGGGGAAGCAGGATGGCGGCGAGGGCCATGTGGGCACCGTGCGCAGCTTCGAGAGCCCCGAGGAGGTGGTGGTGGTTTGGGACAACGGCACCGCCGCCAACTACCGCTGCTCTGGGGCCTACGACCTCCGCATCCTCGACAGCGCGCCCACCGGTGAGCGGGGAGGGAGGGAACGGAGGCACCTCCACCCCCACGGCAGTGGGCCCGGGGGTGCTGGGGGGTCCCGTCCTGCGGAGAGGATTACGCCCTTCCTTCCCCTTTTAGAGGTGCGCCCTTGCCTTGGGTTTGGGCCGGGGGGAGTCAGGCACCCTCCCCCTCCCCGCGCGTGGGTGTCTGTCCGTGCGCGTCCATGTGTCTGTGTGTGTACACGCAAACTTGGGACAAACCTACAGCGCGGGGACAGAAGTTGTCCCGGGACTGCTAAATTGGGGTAGACAAAGCAAAAGTGATCTGCCACAGACGGCAGGATCCTCTTGTGCTGGGGAGGAGGTGGAGAGAGGGAGCCGAGAGGGTGATACATCAAGGTTTGGGTTTGCTTTCACACCTAGATCCCCACTTCTTGAATTTATATTTCAGAGCAGTTTTATAAAATAGTGGCAGTCGTCCTTGAATCAAATATAGGGATAATTGCAGAAGAGATGTGCAGTACCTTTTATCTAAAGGTTACACTAAGTGGTTGAAATACTGTGATTTTGCGCCTGTAATCTGTACGTTGCCTTTTATCTGTATTGCCAGACCTGTTGTAAAATAGTAAAAGTACTGGGAGGAAAAATTGCATGAGTTAATTCTTTTAATTACTTGACTGCTTGATATTTATGCTTTAAATCCAGTCATTTTGGACAATGGAATCTGAACTGCACTGACATTATGCGGCAGTGTTAGTGTTGCAAACACTGCAGGGAAATGTTCATTTTAGCACCTGTTTTTACAGTGAAAACTCACACAGGAAAATATTGTTAAATTTCATCAGAAATATCGTGAGGAGACTTTTGAGCCGGTCAGGATTGCCTCAGTAATGAGGTGTTTGCACTGATTTGTTGAGGCACTTGAGCTGTACTCTTTTGTAATGTGTCTTTCATTTAGATCGTGATGGAGAGACCAGCTTTGTGCCAGTTATGTGTAGTGTTAACAGCAGGGAAAATTGTAGCAGTAGGTTAAGCTAAAAGACTTTTGAGGAGAGAAAATCATGGAATTCATTTAACTAATTACAAAAAACGTTGCTGAGAAAAAAACCCCAAATATTACATGATTACCCTTTGAGATGGATTTAATTTTTCAGTGACTGGGTCCCTTCCTCTCTGCTGGCATGATTATGATGGTTTTTTTTGAAAATCCTTTTGCAATGGACTTCAAAACAAGAAAGAGGAGTCTTTCAAGTTGTCAGTCCTTGTCTTGCAGATGTTTATGCTTAGAAACTTTTACCTGTGTTTGATGTCCTGTAGAAACCAGTGGGACTGCTTCTGCTTAGAACTGAAGCATATGCATAAATGTTGCATATGAGCCTCGAATGCTCATTGTTCTAGCCCTGCCTGACGTATTTGCAAGCAGATGGTGTCCTCTTAACTGTATCTGGAAGCCTAGACTTAATATTCAGTTTAAAACTGTCATGTTTTTATTTCACTTTTTTGCTTTGTTCTTTCTGAGTTTCATTTCTGTATATATTTTTGTATTAGAATTTTAACTTCTGTTTCAGATAAAACCATGTATATTGTGTCAAACGCATTGCTGTTGTCAGGTTTAGCAAAATGATATTTCTTTTCCTGAGGTTTCTGGCGAACATCATCCTCATCCTCGTCGTCATGGAACTGTTGTGTGGAAGTACCCAGGGCTGCTTTTTGCTAGAGGGAGTTATTTTGAGTATTCCCTGGAGACAGGAAGAGTAAAAAATCTGTAAATTAGTTGTAACAAAAGGGCAAAGTCAATAGAGTTAAGGTGCTGTCAGTTCGGACTGAAATCTTGAATTTACTGCTGATTCACTTTGTAGTCTTGTCTAAATCACTTCCCTTCTTCACCTTTTGGGAATGATTTTTTTTTCGCTATGATGTGACTTTGTTTAGAGTAAGGGACTCTGACTTTGCATGATAGTTTGATACTTCTCTAGGGACATTAATGTAAGTGGGATTAGGTGACGTGAATTTCTTGGGATAGTATTAATGATGATGTTGAGCAAGGAAATGTTATAAAGCATAGAGTGGCTTTTTGTTTGATGATACTTAGTGGAGTGTGTGTCATGGCTCTTACAGTTTAAAATGAAAAAAAATTCTCTGGTTCATGAATTTACTGTCACAATGTGAATGTAAGTTTATAGTGAGAATAAATATAAAAGTACAATAGTAAAAATAAAAATTGGTTATTGCTGGGAGTTCTTTCTATTATGTGTTCAAAACCAGTCTTGATTATAAGTTCTTAGAAGTGGTGCTTGCAGCCAGAGTTGCTGCTTTGAGTTTGAGGCCTGTGCAGCCAGGAAAAGTAGTGGTGCATCAGGAACTTACTTTGTTATAAAAGTAATGTTTGAAGGTCATCCTATTAAAAAAAAAAAAAAAAAACAAAAAAGGCATGTTGAGTTTGATTCATGTATGTGCATGTATATATGCATGTGGTTAGAACTATGCTTCATAGACTTAATAAACATACTGTCCTTGTCTTTCAATGGTTGTAGGCTATTACTGGCATTGTGACACTATATTAACATCTTAGAAAACTTTAAAAGCCTTAGTGCTAAGATACTAGGATGGTCTTCTTAAAATAAAAACTCATTTACATGAAGAATGTCTTATAAGCTCTTTTCTCCAGATGTAATCATCTGAGTCATGAGGGACTTGTGATACCAAGTTCAGGGTTGTTTTGGTTATGTCTACCAGGCTTGCTGTATTAGCTGCCCTTTGGTGTGGTCATATTTACATTGCCCCACATTGCTTTAAGTGAGACAGAGCACTTGAGAGGCACTGGTAAACCAAGGATTTGAAAAGAATCAAAATTTCACGTAGAAGTGAAACATCAGGTAGGTCCTGTGTAGCTGGCTCCTCAATGGAGAAAGTGGTCAGATGTGATATATCAGTAGTGCAGTGTGGTTGTTCAATTACTTGCAAATAAATCCTGTTTTTTTCTGTGAAGTAGCCTTTTGCCAGGATCTATGAGCCTTGAGTGTCCCCCTTTTTTGGTAGTGTTGTGGCAAAGAAACAGAAAGGAGTAGTTTTCTGAGTTGCTGAAGAAAAGCAAGAAAGTTATAAATCCAAGCTTTTTATTTAGAAAGGAAAGCAGCCTTTTACCTGAGCTAAAGGCCAGACGAGTAGCATGTTTGTAGAGAGCACATCTGGCTGTGTTCACATAATGGTCATGAGCATTACAGAAACTTTTTCTGTTTATTCTCTTTCTGAAGATTTGCTTTCTGTAGAGGTTAGACCAGAATTCATTTGGCATTCATTTCCTTTTTTATACAGTTGGTTCAAAGTAACAATATTATTTTCCTGCTGAAAGTATTTACCAAATTGTGTTTGAATAAGGGGAGGTGGCAGAGGGGCTGAGGTCAGGAAATAGAGATCTTGATACAGAATTAATCCCCCAGCTGGAGTGTGCATCAGTGCAGTGTGGAAAGCATTATGTGCTATTCTGGTAATATTGAAAATCTAGATGTTACCTGTGGAAGATGATTGGCTTTCTGCACTTGTATTGATTGGTTTTTGTACCTGAAAAGTGGCATAATTGGTCTTGAAGTCAAAAAGTTAAACCATTTTAAAAGACAAAGCACCTGTAATTTATCCAGTGTATTTGTTTGTTTGTTCTTGCTTTTAGACCATCAAGTGTAATTTAGGCAAATTGTCTTAGTCAAGATTTTTTTAGTGGCTATTTGTAAATACTTACAGGAACTCTCACAAATTAAAAAAATTAATAGCCTCCTGAGTAGTGGTACTTGGGAGGCCTGTTTTTTTTAAATAAACGTGTTCTTTGTTCTCCCTGCCCTTCCCCCATGTCTCCTACACGATAATCCTCTCCCTTCCTGTGTATCTTGTGATTCCCTTACCAGATAGGACACATAGTTTAGCAAGTCTGGCATTTTGTATCTGTAATAATTGGTCAGCTGGCTACTTCCAAACTGTAAATGAGTAATGTTTGTGGGAACACTCATTGGAGTTTTCATTCAGTTTTTCAGAGTCTAACTGGTTATCTCTAAGAATTCTTTGTTTTTAATTTACCAGGAGTCTGAACATAGCATAAAAATGGTCTGGGGTAAAGGAATAGGAAGAACAAAACATTACTGCTTTTTAAATTGGGGTGCATACAAATCAATTTTTTAAGTTGTTTATGGTATCCCTTATCTGATGATGGTATTGTCATTATGGTATGAAGGGATTTTGGTTCGTTACTCTTTTGTAGAGAGTAATGACTCCATTGGAAACCAGATTTTGTTAGTTCTATGAACTGAAATCAATATTGGTGTCTTCTGTGTTTAACAGTGAGTGATGTGGATACCCCTTGTACATCTGATTTTGACTGTTAAAATCCTTTTATTGGACAGTTGTATATTGCCATCTAATTATCTTCAGTACAAAAGAACTATTTATAACAAATTCAAATAGCAATTTGAACAACACTGCTTTTCTTTACTTTCACGGCTGTAAGAGAGCATAGGTTTCAAGAACTTGTGAAAGACTGTAAAATTTATGTATAACTGAGTGGTGTCAGAGGAATGGTGGGCTTGGTAATCAGGAAGGATTTGGGAAGAGATGAGAAAAGTGAAGATAACCATGGCATTAAGGTAGAAAACTAATATGAAATTCAAGTAGTAAAAAGCATTAATGACAAGTGGACATCAGGAATACTGGATTTTATGTTGTACTAAAGGTGAAGGGACATAACGAAATGGCAGCTATTGAAAAGTAATTAGGTGTGGTGAAAGTATGCTTCTCATTACCTGGTTTGTTTTGGTTTTTAAACTGCATATGGCACAAAACCTGTTTAATTTCAAAGTAGCTTGGTTCTAGGAAATTTTGAAGAATATTTAAAAGTTTAATTTTTTCATTATCTAAGTTTAAAGAGCTAAAGTGCTTTTTTGGGGCACAGCTGGTCAGCTATAGGGCTGCTGTTTGAATTTTGAAGCACTTTAATTTATTCCAGTAGTTTAATGAAGGCATTCTTTCCTAATATAAACTTTGTAACATTTATGTTTCTCAAGCTTTCTTAAACAGCCTTCCTTTTGAAGAGGGGAAGAGTTTATGTGACAGATTTTGCTTTTGGGTCAGGATTTTAGTTTGACTCCAGAGCCTACATTTGATGCAATCTCCTGGTTCTTACATACTATGCTTTGATTTACATTGTGGGTGGTTTGGGAGGACATAAACTGCATTGCTTTTTGGTAAAAGTAAATTGAAATACGTGATCTCAGTGCTGATGAGCCTTCAGTCCGCTGGGGTAGAACCAAGCTAGTCTGAACCATTGGACATTGTCTCCTTCCCTCCCCTGAGTACCTGTAGTGCCGCTGTCAGGTCCTCAGTGCTGGTTTGGTGTGTGGGTGGTTAACCAGCAGATGGAGACCTCGGTGATGCAGGTTGTCCCCGTGCCACCCATGGAGGGCCACAATGGAGCAGGGATCCTCACTGCAACCCATGGGGGAGCCCATGCTCAAAGGAGTGTTTTCCTGACGGAATAAAGCTTATGGAGAAGATCCATGATGGGGCAAGGGAAGAGTGTGAGGAGCTGTTGTGGACTGACCCTCCATTCCCCATCTGCACCAAAAGGGTTGTCAAGCACTGGAACAGGCTGCCCAGAGGAGTGGTTGAATAACCATCCCTGCAAGTGTTTAGAAGACGTGTAGGCATGTTGCTTAGGGATGTGGTTTAGTGGTGGTCTTGGTGGTGTTAGGTTAATGGTTGGACTTGATGATCTTAACGGCCTTTTCCAACCCAAAAGATATTGTGATTTTAATCTTCCCTGGGAAGATGCAGGGAGATAGAGGAATGAAGTAATGCAGTTATTTCTGTGAAGAAGGTGAAATATAGGGAGAAGATGTTTTAGTTTTTGTTTTCCTCACCGTCCTCTTTTTTTAATTAGCTATACATTTTCCCCAGTCAATTCTCTTTTGCCTGTGATAGTGATTAGTAAATAATTTCACTTTTAGCTTGACCTAAGCTGTTTTATTTTGTTTTCACTCTTTGTCCTGTTGAGGAGGGAAAATGAGACACTGGTTGGGTGGACACTGACAGCCAGGCCAGGTCAACCTACAACACTTGTGTACCTGTAATATCTAGTCGAATTTAAATTCTTTCAATCTTCCTTTACACACGTACTGTTGATCTAAATAATTTTGTTTGTATTATGACCATGAATAAGAGTTCAGTATCACGTTATGTGATCTCTAGTAGCACCTTGTTTTACCCTTTTTTTTTAGCAGATGAAGTTCAAGCTCTCTTAGTCCACTGTCACCAGAAGTATACAGATCTGCTTCTTCCTCCAGATCTCTGGTGCAGTGGTTAGACATTCTGTAACAGGATTACTTGCCTGCTCCTGCCCTGCAATTCTTTGTTTCTCATGGCAGTAGTGTTGTGCAGCACCTCAAAGAATGGGATTGGGAAACCAGTTCAGCTGAATATTTTTCCTCCTGGCTGTTTTCCAGCCTGGTATGTTTCTTGATGCAGTGTGCATCTCAGCTCTGCAAAAACCTTTTGCTCACATAATGGAAAGAATGGAGCAGCATGGTCAGGTGAGGCATGCACTGAAGTGGGTGTTGCTGCTGGAATCATGTGTCAGGGAATAGATGAAGAAAGGCCCTATCTATCAGTATAGTGTTTAGGGATCTGTGAGATACAGATATGTCTCTTTAGATCAGACACTTCAAGTACAGACATGCACTGTTCTTTTTTTAAGTCCCAGACACTTCAGTGGTCAGTAAAATGACTTGAGTCAAATATCTTTGTACAATTTTTTCTTGATCTTTTCCTGAAGAAATTTTGCTCAGTTTTGCATAGCTGCTTTTGCCTCACTGTCAAGAAGTGTTTTGTTTTTATTTAAGTTTACAGCTAGATGACCTATTCTGTATCACATGATTCCTGATTATACCTCCCTTTTGCCCTCTTTCCTGCTGTTTGGTCAAGTGGAAGAATCCTACAGCACCCAATACTTTGGTCCTTTCACATCTAGAATAAATGTATTTCTTGGCCAAATGCCTTCCCAAAAGTTCAACAGGCATTGAAAAAGAATATAATCAAAAGATTATATATGTAACTTCTGTTTCTGTGTGAAATACCAATTTAGCAATCAGTTAGAAATAAAACCAAAACAAATACTACCTCAAAACCCTAAACACTGTAACTAGTTAGAATTTTTAAACAAGGTGACAAAAACACTAGCAAGATAACTCAGTGCTTTTAATGCATCCACTCTTGAAGACTTTGGCTTTGGAACCAATAAAACAGTAAAATGCTTCAGTACAATCCCTAGAGCAAGAGAGACTTGGTCCTACTGAGAGTCAAGTGAAGGGCTGCAAATACGTTGCAAAGAATCTTAAGGGTGTCTGGTACAGGAACAGAATGAGGGATCTGGTGGTTGCTTAGTTTGGAGAAGAGAAGGCTCAGGGAAATCTTAAGAGTGTGTATAAATACCTGATGAATGTTGTAAAGAGGATGGGCCAGGGTCTTTTCAGTGGTGTCAAGTGACAGAGCAAGAGGCAATGGTCACAAATTGAAATACGGGAATTTCCACTGAAACAGAAGAAACATTTTTGTTCTAGGGATGGTTGAACACTGGAATATACTGTGTTGTGGAGTCTGTTCTTGGTGGTGCTCAAAACCTTGACTGGATATGGTCCTAGGCAGCCAGCTCCAGTTTACCCTGCTTTGAGCTGTGATTGTTGGAAGAGACAATTTCCAAATGTTACTTCCAACCTCAGCTATTACGTGTTTCTGTGAAATGATCAAACAAGAAGGCATTTCCTTTAGTTTTGCCTTTTCAGCTGTTGATTTTTCTTTGCTACAGATGGCTCAGCTGTTGGGTGTAAGTGACTAATAGCTTTGTATGAATTTGGCAGTCATTTTTAAAAGCATCCCTGCTGGAGGGGGCAAAATCCATTCTTTTTCCTTACTTAATTTCAAATTGATCTGGGTTTTTTTTAAGGGGAAGTGACTGGGAAAATTCTGTGTTAGTCTAGCTTCTTAGTGCTCATTTCTATCTAGTGCTACAGACTGAATGGTAGTTCTTCTCTCTTCTTCTGTTGCTCAATTTTTTCCAAAGAGCAGCAGATTTTGATTTATTTTTTAATAAACTTATGGCTGTTCACTGTATTCAGAATGGGTGGATGGAAACTCTGTGACTGATCATTTTCACTCCGCTGTAGCTTGGCAGAGATGTAAGACTAAAGTCTTGGGATCAGTTTTTGTGGAAGGTTTGGCAGAGCCCATGCTGGTGGGTTACATTTGGCCTGTCTCTGGCACATTCTTTTTAAAAACAAAACCAGAATAACACTAAAATGCTTCCAAAATGGTAACAGATTTTCATGAAACTGATGGCATCTATCCAGGAGAGCTTAATTTATTTTCTGTATAAAAAAGAATAGAGACAAGCACTTATATCTTCCAGTGTACAAAATGTGTGAGTCAAACCAGTAATTTTCAGGCTGCCACACACAGTAGCCTTTGTGATATAACGTGTATTGATAGCTGTACTCCAGAGAGAAAATTCTAGATTGCCCTGTGTATGTTGATAAATGCATTCCTGACCCTTTAACTTGTAGTTAAAAGATTTCTCATTTTCTTTCTCTCCTTTGTATAGATGGAAGGAAGCAGACATATCCTTCTCAGCTTTTTAAGCTGAGAGAAGATAGAATATTTCAGGAGCAGATTGACAACTGAAGATAGGAGGCAAAGTCCACTATCTTTTCCCCTCAGAGATATAGGCTGTCTTTATTTCTAACTTTCTAGTATAGTTTCAAGTTATAATGGTGTGCAACAGAAGTCTGTGTTATAATGCAGCAAAGTTTTTAGTTTTTCTTCTTTTTGTTTTTGTTCTACAGGTATCAAGCATGATGGGACTATGTGTGATACTTGTCGACAGCAGCCTATCATTGGCATCCGATGGAAATGTGCTGAATGCACAAATTATGACTTGTGCACAGTTTGCTATCACGGGGACAAGCATCACTTGAGGCATCGTTTTTACAGAATTACCACACCAGGAAGTGAAAGGTAAAAACTAACTTTTTCCTTGTGAAATTGAGTAGAAACAGTTTTTTGTGGTTAACTTTTAAACTGAACATTTGGCTACTGAAATTTGGATTAGGTAAGAGAGTGGCTTGAGGTTAGATTCTATTTCTGGGAGGAAGATAGCTAGGATAAGTCTTTGGACCTTGAAAAACATGGAAATTTTAGGAAGAATAGAGTACGGGAAAAAGTTAGGTTATGATTATTCAGTTTTGCTTAATCTCCTTGAGGCCTTCCTAGCTTCTGTGTTCAGCTTAAAAATAAAGGCAATTACCTTTATACTGTGACAAAGATTTGTCAGCGAATTCTGAATGTGAAGGTTTAATTAGGTTCAATAATGGTGTGGACAGACTGAGGGAAAATACCCTCCTTGAAGGTTATGGAAAACAGAATAATCTGAGAATAAAAGCTTTGATTTGAACTGCTTAAACTGCTCACTGCAGGAAGCAGAGAAAAGATGCTATGAAGGGTTGTTCTGCCCTTGCCTTGGTTTTCATATTGTTAAGCATCTATTATCATCTCTCAGTGGAGAACTCCTAACAAAATTGCATTTAGTGAGTTCTTGCATAGATGTTCTTGATTTTAAATAATTTGTTTCAATCCAAAGCTCCTCTCAGTCGTGATTTATCTACCAGTTGAGAACAGTGATATTTGCCTGCTGCTAAATACTTGGAGAGCTATGGAAAAGCACTGGGATGTCCCCTCTGAATGTTCTTTCATTAAATCATCAAAATCTTTTATTTTTAGATGTAGTACTCATTTGAATATGACATGTGTAAGATGACATTTATATCTTCCTGGAGAAGTTAGATTTACAAGTATGTTGGAAATTAAGGGAAGTGGCTGGAGCACACAACCTGAGGTCTCAAATTATGTCTTGTAGATGCTCAAATGTTTTCTTGAAAGTTTTAACTTTGGCTCAGATGCCCAAGTCAGTGGCTTAATCAAAATGTAAAAACTTTTTTTTTTTTTTTTGGAGGCTCACACCAGTAGCTTTAGGTACCAAATGGGTATCATAAACTTATTCTCAATTGAAATGTTGAGTGCAGAACAAGACTTAGAATTTGGACTTAGAAATGCTGACTTAATGTAGTTAAAGGAGAATAGGTGACAAAATATGTGTTTTCTATTTATTTCTTTTTTCGAAATGTTGTTGCATTTGAGAATGCTTGCCAGCCTTTTTTTCTTTCTTAAGCTGAGGTTGGTTATGGTGAATACAGCACAAGTTTTCGTTTTGGAGATAGATTGTACACTGTGTATAATACTGCTGGTATTGTCGCTTTCTTCCTTTCTTTGTTTACTCTCACTGAGCTCTTATCTAGAAGGCAGCTTCTTCTGCCAAGGACCTGTTTCTATTGGATCAAGCTTAGCTGAGAAAAAATGATGGAAGTTGACTGTTCTAGGAAGGAGAAAAGGGCAAAACAGTGCTCTTGAATTTGAGTGACGTCTCACAGGAAAAATGGCAAGACACATGGAAGAACATTTTGATGAAGGAAAGCATAAGCTCTTACTATTTTATTTTCAAGTCTAAGATATCATATGGGTGGCATAATGAAGTAATGTACGTAGGTTTGTGTTTCAGTTTTGTAGATGTTAAGAACTTCTTAAGAAGCTTCTCTAAACAAGATTACTTTGTGTATTTGATAACTTTTATTTTTCTTAGGAAAAAAAATGGTAAATATTTTAATGTGCTCTTTGCACTGATTGTAACAGTTGAACTTTTTCCTTGTGTGCCATCTACTGGATGTTAAAAGTTAGCAGGATGCTGAGAAATTTCCTGAAGTGGTCAGGAAACATTCTGAATGTCAGCTGAAAAATTGCTTTGTCTGGCAGGCTGTTCCTGGCATAAAGAAGCCTTGTTACATGAAAATTGTGGCTTTTGAGATGATTATTTATATTATTTCTAGTTAAAGAATCATGAACTATTCTGTTTAGGCATATCTACTTCAGTCCTGTTGAAGTCAGAAGGAAAATAAGAGGTTTGCTTCAAACAAAACACGTAATGTGACTGCAAAAATGGATGCAACTATATTGACTTAAATTTGCCAAGAGATGCTATAAAAAGCATGTAGAAAAACTGAGGGAGGAAGGAAAGGAGATGCTCTTAATAGCATAATTCTGAGTACAAATCACAGGGCCATTGTGGGACAGAAGTATTGGCTTAGAGTGCATCTAAGATAAACAGAAATGTGTTTATGTGTCTCCATATGTACTTTAATGATTTTAATAATGTAAGAATAGATCTATATGCAAGTGTTTACAAGATGAATGCTGGTAGTAGGGAGTCTGGAAAAAATTGTTAGAATTAAAAAACTAAATATAAACATTCAACAAGTCAGATTCTGGAAGATTGTGGGGTTTTGTCTTGTGTACTGCTTGTATGATTCATTCACTGAAATCTGCAGTTGTGGGTTATTTTTGTTTTAAGATGCTCTCCTTCCCATCCCCAAAGATTTATTTTGGACTTCCTTTATTATCTTGACATTTGTGGGTTCTTTTTTTAATAACTTCAGGGTATTGTTGGAGTCTCGACGTAAATCAAAGAAAATTACAGCAAGAGGAATCTTTGCAGGTGCCAGAGTGGTGAGAGGAGTTGACTGGCAGTGGGAAGATCAAGATGGTGGCAATGGGCGTAGAGGAAAGGTAAAAAAAAGGCTGGATTAAATAAGAAGTTGCACCTTTTTTTCCTCATGAAGTGGCCTCAGTGGCCTTTTTAATTGTAGAGCAAAAATGCAATCATAAAAGCTACTATTTTAATTGGCTGGGCATTTCTTAATCTTGTAATAATTAAGCCTTTATAAAGAGGAGTGTGTGTATACTATAGCCAGTTCTTTTACATTTTAATTTGCATTTTTTACAATATCAGTACAGAATTTTTTAATTATTAGGTTTTGTCATGATTGCCTAAGATTGACTTGTAGCAACATTAAAATCTTGAGCATATTTCAGCATTACTAGAGAGCTGGTATAAAAACAGACCAATCAAGAGTAGCTCTTTCTAGTTATCACTGCATTCTGTAGTCTTACTGCTTGTGGACTAGCACCAGCTCTTGGTTTTCAGTGCTGGCACCCTAGGGTTTTATTTTTCACCTAATGATTATAGAGACTTCTCCAGTTTAAAATTAAAAGCTTTGCAAGTTTTGGGCGTGGATATTACATTACTTAGGCTTAGGACAATATAAGAGTGCTTTTGATGCAGTGCTATAGTAAAAATATTTGTATTTATTGAAAATCGTATGGAATGATAAATTACTAATCATAACCCTTGCATATTTTCCTTTTACAACTTCCATTTACCTTGAGAACTAATGAAGGTTTGTTATAAGTATGAACATACAACAGGCAGTGTAATATATAGTATGACTTTTATCACCACATTTGAGAATTGGATACCCAGGTCTTGGTGACCTGGTGTTTGTTTTTTGTTGAACTTATTTTTAATACACTTAAACAGCATTTAAAGGAGAGTGAAAAGTTCCTGAATATGATATTTAGCCTATTTTATATTCTTGTTTAGCTTATTTTATATTCTAGGCATTTATGGAAGCCTTAGGACTTTTGGGGATTTAATTTTGAATTTTACTGAAAGGAAATAGTAAGTTTAAATCTCTTCAAGCAAAGGATATTTAAATGCAGCTTTTTTCATCTCAATTATTTACCCCTTCCCATGTCAAGATACATTGTAATCTCTGAAACTTTACAAAATAAGAGTTCTATCCTGCACGCTCTGCTTTGTGTACTAAATTTGTATTAGAGGGATTGTTTGCCTAGACATCTGAAAATATATATAAATGCATGTAAATATTTTTAAATGAGGAAAGATATGTAGTGGATAGCAGAAACACTGTTTAAATAAATAAGAGTGAAAGTGATTTTTTTTTTTCCTTTTTTTAAATAATGGAAGTGTTTTCAGAATTTGGTGCATGGCCTCCTGATTTCAGAAGTGTCTGGGAAAGACATTTTCACTCTCCTTTTGTACTGTTGTTTAACATACTGGCTCTGGAAATAAAACTTTGCCTCTTAACAGTAGTGCACAGCCACTAGGCTAATGCAAGTTAAACCAGACATATTGAAGCAATTAGAATAGTTTTCATCCTGTTTTTCTTAGTTAAATGCTGCTTCTGGTAAGAACATATCAAAGCAGTTCAGATTTTGTTCTTTGCTTGTGCAGTTAGATAGTGTCCCATTATAAAAAAAAATAGGCCTACAAAGTGTATATTCACACTAGTGTCTTAACACTCCTAGGGAACACTTGCATCTAGCAGAAAACAGCTTCAGAACAAATTTTACCAGGTTTAGAAAAACTGCAATATCGTTAATTATTTTGAAGAGATGAGTAAATTTTGAAGTCTAAGTTGTGCTTCTGAGTCTTTACTCTAGAAACCATTTTCTTATTTTCACAACTGAATAGGTAACTGAAATCCAAGATTGGAGTGCGTCGAGTCCACATAGCGCAGCATATGTTCTTTGGGACAATGGTGCTAAAAACCTTTACAGAGTTGGCTTTGAGGGCATGGTAAGTATAAAAGAATACAAAGGGTAAAATGCATGATGGGGGAAGGGCTGTAAGAATAACTTGTGCTTTATGGTCCTGCTTTTGTAATATGCTTTGTCAGTTTTCACGCTGGTCATTGTGAATCCAGCTGTAAGGGTCATGCATATGTATTAGTAAGAAAGTCTGATCTGGGAATTTATTGAATGTGAATAACTACTAGTTAAGATCTGCTTTCTGCCATAGTAAATATTTGCATCACATGCATTTATCTTTCTGTGCTACTGTTGTGTTTAGATTAAAATTCAGGAAAGAGCGGCAAGTGTAATTACAAACTTTTAAAAAAAACCCCTATTCTTCCACTCCTGAACTCTTCAGTTGACTTCAAATTTTGCTGTGATTACTGCTAGATTTGCAGTTTTTAAATGACTGTCAACACTTGGAATGCTATTGAGAGCAATTTTCTTTTTGCAAATGGAAAGGTGTTGAATTAAATTACGACTTTAATTTGCTTTAGTGCTAAGTTTTTCTGTTTCCTTTTGAAGCTTCTCCAGCGACTTCTTCAGCTTTAGAGAGAAAATGGGTCAGACTAGCCTAAGTGCCTTCTGTTGCTGGGTTTTCTTATCCTAATGTGGGTCAAGGAAAGGTTACTTTGATTATCAACTACTTAAAACATCTTAATTAGCATTTTCTCTACATGATTTTTGTTAGATTGTGCAGAGGAAAAGCATGTTAATTTAACAATGAGGTGTCATCTTGTCAGATGTGTAACAGTAATAAAATGTTAAACAATGACCAGTTCCTTTTTTGAATGTAAACTCTTTGACCTTATAGCCTCACTTGAAGTTTATTTTTATACTTAAAATGGAAATAAAAACCATTTTTGCTGTAAACACATATATTTAGTGTTACATTTAAAAAGAGTAAACTAACCTAGTGCAGGTCAGCTTTTCTGATTCATTAAGATCCTAGGGGTAAAATATGAGTCAGTATTAAATTATGTACTTCATGGTGTCCCCTAATTTTAAAGAAAATTTCTTACATACTGGCAAAAATTAATGTACGTTGTATTTTTTTAGTATATATAAATCAATGTTTGGTATCTTCCCTCTTGTGATACATGGAAAAGTAATGGTTACAAGATCTAGATAGAATGAGATACAGATCAACTGGGTTTTTTTGTGGTTGTGGTTGTTATGACTTCAGTTGCTATGTTAAAATTTTTGGACTACACAGTAAAAGTACTGTGGAACCATTGAGGATTCCTTCTGACCTCAGGAAAAAAGTATATTTTAGACAAGTTATAGTCTGTTTTGAAATAGTTATTCCCTTAATTAAAAAAAAAAATCGTTATTTTTAAGGCAACTACATTTTCTTTCCGAACTTTTGCCACCTCTGGAAGTGCTAAATATTTTTAGAACACTCCATGAAGTACTGCAACTGTAAATTTGAAGGAGTGACAATGCCCCTTCACATAAGTTTTGTAGAAATAGAAATATTTGATCAATTAAAAAAAAACTATGTTAAATTATGTGTGAGACTAAGTATAAAGGTGTTGTATTTAGGATAATAGAGAAAAAGGAATGTGCATGTGGATGTACAGAAAGGGTAATTTGAGGTTATGTAAGTAGTGCTTACCTGATTGTTATACATTCCTACATTAATTTTGTCTTTGATGGTTTCATCAAATGCCATTTTCACTTCAGACAGAATGGATCCTTGGATATCTATAAGAGTCACTTCAATGTAATGCTTAATTTTATAACTGATTAATAATTTGTTAAGTGTACAATTCTTTATTGTTGTTTACTACCATTTATGTGCTGTTTACTACATTTATGTGTAAAGCTGAGACTGTCAGAAAGTTCACATAAAGTTGGGGAAAACTTGTTTTGGTACTTGGAGATTGATTTAAAAGGTCTAGAGAATGTGGAATCAACAATACTCAAGAGTGTGTACCCATGTAAATACAGCTGGGAAGAGACCCTGACTTGCAAATGGATTACACTTGACTCATGCTAATTGAGCTGATTAAAGAAACACAGCTCATTATTGTAAGTCAGTGTTCTCGTTTGGTAGCTGATAGATTAATTTTGAGGGCCAGATGCAGCCTATCTGGCCTGCCAGCTTTGGAGAGATGAGGTTTGGCTGGTGGGGCAGCAGGTGCTGGCTGAAAACATGCATTTATTTCTGCTCAGATACTTGGAAGTTTTATTTGTGTTTGCTGTGTTTACATATGAAGTGGCTGAGAAGTGCATCTTGCCTCTTGTTTGTTTGGGGTTTGGTTTTTTTTTGGGGGGGGGGTGGTTTTTTTTTTGTGAAGTGTTGTGACATTTAAATCTGAGAGCTTCTGTTGCCACAGGCCACAAATTCCCGAATTTAAATCTGTGTTTATGGTGCTGTTAGGTCAGATAAAATGTTTGCTACATCCTTAGTAAGAATGAACTACGGTTGGCTTACATGGTTTGTTACACTACTCGCATTTCTTACATATATGTATTCAGAGTCCTGAGCCAAACTGAGCTGTTAACCACATAACCTGCTTTAGAAATGTGTGAACATGTCCTTTTGCAATAAAGAGAGGCCATATGGAATTAAAAAGTTAATGGGAAGATTGTGATTTTGCTTTTGGGCCTTGTGTCTAGATTTTTATTTCTTCATATCGCATGAGCTGAGGATTTAAAACTGGTGACTTCCCTTGGTTTTCAGTGGAAAATAGTTCCATCCACAGGAGTGTCCAAAATCAATTTCATTATTTAGAAATCTGTTTCTTTCAGAATTTCTTTTGCTCTGTACCACTTGCCTATTGTGGCTATGATTAGCCTCTCCTTGTTTTTTATTATGGAGGATTGTGCTTTCATCTGCGTAGCCTCTGAAAAAGTATCTGTAGTTATCATCCGTAATTGTCACCGTGATCTGTCATCCATCTGTGTTGGTGTACTTTTTCCCACAAATTCCAAATAGTGAGTAAGGGAAGTTGAGATTGCCTGGGTCTAGGTGAAGGATAATTAATGTCTGTTCACCAGCTTTTATTTGGATTGCCCGTTAAGTTATTCTTTAAAATGGCTTCAGAGGATTTTAAGAATTGCTTGCTACTGCTTTCTTTTTTAAAATGAAAACAAGGTAAATGTCTTGGTATACTAGACATTGTATGTGAGTGTTACAAAATATAAAGAAATACACCTTCCAATGTAGTTAAAACTGTCAGATCTGTAGTGTCAGTCAAATCTTCAGTTCTCTGGTCATTTATCTTGTCACCACAACAATGAAAATAAGTTATTGAGGAAGGAGCAACAATAATATTTTCTTAGTTTAGGGTCTTTCTGTTTCTTCTAGGTTCTGACCATAATTGTTTTAAAAAACAAAATCAAGAATTTTTGGCCACTTTTATGCAAGCAGCAAGTGTTTTTTTATATACATTACCTGTGGTATAAGTTAGATGTCAGTAAGAAAATTAGGTTGTCAGTTGTTTTTGAATCCAGAGAGGAAGAAGATGTTTATGTTTACCTTGTGCATTTATTTGCATTTGCCAACAAACTTTGTTTTGCTTCTTTTTGATGTAGTCACATTTCTCACTGGTAGTCTCAACCAGATGAAGTTTTTCATCTTTTTGTGTTGTGAAGAAAAATATTTCCATTAAGCAGAAATTCATCTACTGATAATTCAACCTGCTGATCAATTTTATTTATAGAATTAACTGACTAGGAAGACTGTATCTTCCTTTTAAAATAGAAGTTACTCATGCAAAGTTTTTAAAAGTGCCTATAATGAATCGTAAGGTTACAAACCATTTGCTCAGGACTTGCCTGAGATCTGGTTTCCTCTGTAAGAAAGTTATTCTTTCTGTGCCTCACACCTCTTTGTCACTTCAGTCACTTTCTCTACCATCTTCTGCTTTCTCCATTTATTGCTTCACTTTTCCCAGCTTCTTGAAACTGAAAAGGACTTGAGTTCATGAAATTTGAAATATGGCATTTTTTATAAACCTTTAGCTAAAACTTATGGATTTATCCAGTCTCTTGTTGCCTTAATCTGATGAAAAAGCATCATGCCTTAAACGTTTTCCATTTGCCTCTGAAGGGCTGTTTTCCTTGCCAAAAGCTGTTGTGAGTTTAAAGACTTGAAGTGACCTTTACTGTGTGTATTCATTGCTACCTTAAACAACTGCATCCGTGGCACTGTTCCTGCTGGTGTATCTGTAAGATCAGTATTAATTTCTCTCCTGATATTTGCTGCTGATGTTAGATACTGTACCAGTGCATCTGGATCAAACCATCCTCTTTTTCTCAGCAGCATGGCTAGTTTTCTTATCAAGTCTGTAGACCCTCCCACCCTGGATTTGATGGATGGCATTCCATATTGATTGGAATAACTTAATAGTTATTTCTCTAGTCAACTGCTCCTTCAGCTTTGTTTTCCTCCTCAAGGTCGGGGATAATGGTGCTTTTATACCATCTGCCAGCGCTGCTAACCTTGCTCATTTTCTCATTCTCTGAAGTTTTATGAAGATGAAATTGCTGCTGTTTATTTCCATTGGTATAATTGGATGGTATGTGAAAGTAAAGGGTTATATTTACTGTATTTCCCATTTGACTGGGCAAGTCGTGGTCTCTATGTAATACAGTCACATAAGTGCTGGAATGCAGATTTTTAGGAAGTTAAACTGTGGATGCTGGAAGTCCAAAGTTCTCCATTGTAGGTAAAAACCATTACTACCCATTGCTCATGTGCATCAGCTGTTACTACTGACCTGCAAGTTGTGCTTGCAATGTCTGATTCCCATGCTTTTCCTTGAGTTGTCATTGATTGCCTGCTTAACTGGGCTTTCTATCTCTAATTGTACACAAATTCTACAAAATCTATAGCTCATTATTCCTGAAAGAATCCTGCTTGGGGTTTATTAAACAATTTCTTCATCAAGTCATTGTAGAAAAATTGATTTGTTCATCTCTACCATGTATTTACATTACATCCAACCTCAGAGTTGTTACTGCTTTTTCTGATGGTGTCACTGTGAGTCTGAAACTTGTATTCTAACATCCCTTGTTTTGGTATTTCCGCTTTTACACTTGCACTTCTCATCTCCAAACAATCTGCTATTTTGATTGATTTTGAAGTCTCAGGGTGATTCATAACTTTTAGAAATCCTGGTGGGGTTCTCTGAAGTGCAAAGCCTGATGCATCCAGGCTCCATTTATGTGTGTTTTTGCTCCATGTGCATTAGGGGGGCCTCTTGCCATGCAGTCCTCAGAGAAGGGTTACCAGGAGCTTACTATCATCCCTAATTTTTTACTTAAATTACTTGAGCAGGAAAAGGCTTGTTTTCCGTTCTGAGAAGTGTAACAGCCCAGTGCTAAAAGGACAATTGTAGTTACCCAGCTTTTGTGGCACTGAAATACAACTAAGTACAGTTTTCTACCCTAAAACTCCAGAGTCTTGAGTTTGGTTATATTTTAAGGTATTTACTGGCCTTTATCTTATTGATAGTACTTTCCTTAGTAGTGCTGTTTGCTAAGTTGCCAAAGGCACTCTGCTTATATACAGTATGTAAGTTTGTTTTGTATTACTTGAATATCTGTCAGTGTCTTATCTTTTTGTGTGTTTTGGGTCCTCTATTATTTTGTTGAAGGCTTCTGGGCAAGAAGAAGGAAAAAAAAACATGTTCCCTTGCTTTTCTGCAATAGTTAGATCAGACTCTTGTTTTATTCTTTAGCAGTATAACATTGACTACATCATGTAAGAGAAGGGAAGACAGTTGTGAAGCTGAGGTTGGACACCAAGCTACCACTTAGTTTTTCAACCGAGCATATCATTATACTCCAGAAATAAACTGTGTGCAGGGCACAGTACAGGCAGGGTAAAATACAAATGCAGGTTTCTGAGTTTGGGTTTTTTTTCCTATAAAATTTAGGATACCGTAACAGGCTTCCTAGTAATGTCAGCTGCAAAATAGCAATTAGCCTTTTAATGAACATTTTATTTCTTCTGCTAAGTTTTGGGCATCAGTCTGCTTGATGCATTAATACTTCCTGTAGCACAAGCAGTCTTTCACTGTGATTTTGCCTGGCAGGGAGGAGAGCTTTTGGACTCTCCTGCGCTCTATTCTTGGTGTTCTGAAGAATGTGACAGCAGCTCTCGCATGTGCACCCCTCCTTGTTTCCTTCACAGACAGCTGGTTGTTGCCTGACACGGAGGGCTTGTATTCAGTGGGTGAGACCCAGTGCTCCCGGGCACATTCAATCATCTCTCGTTCCGGGGGATGAATGAGTTTGCCATCTGGGATGGTCCGTGCAGTCCCTTTGTCTGCGGCCGAGCTAAACCCAGCACCTGCCCACCGGGTGGCAGCATCCTGTCGCAGGCCTTCTGCTGCCGAGCTGAGCAAGCTCTGTCTCTGGTTTCTCAGGGGATTTGAGGAGCCGCTCAAATCTCATTGTTTTCCTCTGGCTGTCTTCATCATTTTTCCAAAGTGGCGGTACATTCTTTGTAGATCAGGACATAGACTGAATTTTGTATTGTTTCTGACTGCTTACCAGTTGCCAAGGGTGGTATTGTGCTCACCAGAGCCTTGATGATTTGGAAGAGTTCAGAGTTTTCATTTTAATCCTTTTGCAGGAGGACAGTCTGCCAATAAATCTCAGGCACGGGTAAAAGAATTGTTCAAGAATTTGTCGTGTTAATGATATCATTACCCAACCTGTCCCCTACCTCCTCCCCTATGCCACAGAATATTCTGATACATTTTATTTTCTGATCTCATTCCCAACTTACTTTGCATTTAAAAATTCCCTTTGTTTAGTGAGAGTTGTTTCATAAGGAACAATAGCAGATGATAGCTATTTGGAATTAAACATTACACAGGAAAAAAGCCTAAAGGAAAGGAGAATTATAGAAAATCCTCTGACTTTGTGAATAAGAGTTGGTAACCACACTTGAAATTTCTTTCTCGTAATATGAAACAGTTTTATGAAGGATGAGCTTTAGAACTTTCCTCTTTAAAAAGAACATGTTTAGCTCAGTGTAGTATTTTGTTGACTCTCTTGAAGTAATATCCTTCTGCATATTCTTAATTGAAAAGTTTTCATTTTATAGAATCTGAGTGACAAGTTTTCTTCAAGTTAAACATGAATCTGTCAAAAAATGTTGGGAAGAGTGGGCAGCACTGGCAGGCATTAAATGATGCTTCCTTGCATGTGTTCACAGAATTCTTTTTTAAAAGGAAAAATAACTTAATAGAACAATGCAAAGATGCTTTGTATTAATTCCATATTTGAACTAAAAATTTCTCATCCTTTATAGCCACTTATATTTGTAAGGATGGTTAAAGTCTTGAAAATGTCAAGGCTGATAGATTGGAAAGTATTTGAGATTGTGTGCATCATGGGACATGTTTTTTGTACACAGTTTTCAGCCTTTCTTAATTAAATATTTCAGTTCTAGTTTCTGACCTGGAGACTTGGTCACTGAGGACTAAAGTTGTCTCAATCTCTCTCCGTAGTCTGACCTGAAATGTGTTCAAGATGCAAAAGGAGGCTCTTTCTACAGAGACCATTGTCCTGTGTTAGGTAAGTTGAAGATGAAGTAAGTTCATGTTGATTTGTACTAACTATACTTTGGATTTCCCTTTCCTTTTTAAATGTCATCCAGAAGGGCTGTCCTTACTAGTGAAATGTAAAGAGTGACATTTGTATGCGCTAATGGTAAATCGTCGTGCTTTTCTAAATTATATTTGGTTTCATTGTGCCAAGGGGATGGCAAGGGAGCTTTTAAGTGTTCATTAAGTTATAAATTGTGTTGTGTGTCTGGTGCACTGTATTTCTAATAAGCCAAACATAGCTGTTCATATTTACAGATGTCTAACACCATATGATCGCTTTTAAGATCCCAGTTAGAGCCCATGGTGGAACTTGTCACAAGTATTTGGTATTTGCCAGTGTCACTGCTATTTGCCTTGAAAACTCAACAAAAACCACACAATTCTGTTGCCAGAGGTTCCAAAGTTTTTTTTATCTGTTGGCCACCACAGTTGCAAAGACATTGGTATGGAATCACCAGAAGTGTTGAAAACATGTAGATAGGGTACCTGGAACAGGGTTCAACGATGCACATGGTGGTGGGGCTGGGTTGGACTTGAAAATCTCAAAGGTCTTTTCCAACCTTAACAATTCTCTGAGTCTCAGAAATTAACTTCCATTACTTAAATTGCTTGGAAAATTAGTATGGTGATATAAACTTTTTTTTTTCTTTCTTTTTGCTCCCTTTCAGGTGAGCAAAATGGTAACAGAAACCCTGGTGGGCTGCAAATAGGTGACCTTGTAAACATTGACCTCGATTTGGAAATTGTGCAGTCTTTGCAGCATGGTCACGGAGGATGGACTGATGGCATGTTTGAAACTTTAACAACAACCGGAACGGTTTGTGGCATCGATGAGGACCATGACATTGTAGTGCAATATCCAAGTGGCAACAGGTTTGTTCTGTGGCCTTCATCATTGCTTCTCACAAACATCCCTTGCCTTCAGTGCTTGTGATTATTTGGAGCCAGAAGCTTTCTTTACTCCTTTTGTGTGTGTTAAGGATTTCTTCTAGATGTGTAATGAGTTACTCTGAGGATGCTTAAGTGGGAAAAGGAATTTTGCTGCCTCTCTCACTTGGTGGGTAAAAATTTGAGTCCAAAAAAAGAAATTAAGTTCTAGACTATCTTATTTACAAAATATAGTGTTTTAAGCAGTAACTTCCTTTTTAATTAAAAACTATCTATCCCTTGGTTTCAAGAGGCAAGGTAATAGTAATTCGTTGTGGGTTTTCAGGAAAATAGTTAAAGAGGACTGGTGGCAAACTGCAGAGGGATCTTGTCTAAACTAAAGTTACCTCGGCATGATCCATTTAATTGAAAAGGATTGTTGTAACTTATTAATGCATCTTTTGACCTGGGAGGAGAGGCCAAAATTCTGTGTTCTTCCCATGTTGTTTCATGACAGTTCAGTCCTTGTGAGACAGCTTGGATCTGGTGCTTTTCAACCAGTTATTTCCTATCCCTGGAATAATAAAGCAACTGTATAGGTACTTTCATTGCTGTCAGCTTGCTTCCCCTTAGGCAGGATATTTCTTAATTGCCTTTACAAATGTATATTTCTAAAGATTATCCTTGAAATTAATTAATGAGCCACAATTAATTAATTGAGTCACAGTCAAGTTTAAGGACAAAAAATGGAAAACAGCAAACATGGTATCCAGTTGCAGAAAGTTTGTAGGCAAACAAGCAGAAACTTACTCAACAGATAATTTTTAAACATATATTTCACTTTGTATGTTTAATATCTACTTTAAATGATTCGTTGTTTAGGTGGACATTTAATCCAGCTGTTCTCACCAAGGCCAACGTTGTCCGAAGTGGAGATGCTGCCCAAGGTGCAGAAGGAGGTACCTCTCAATTCCAAGTGGGTGACCTTGTTCAAGTATGCTACGATCTGGAGCGAATCAAGCTTCTCCAGAGAGGTCATGGAGAGTGGGCTGAGGCAATGCTTCCAGTGAGTAGCTGTGTGTTTGCATTCATAGAATGGCCAAGCTTGTATAGTATTGTTATTGTGATGATGATGATACCAATACCTCCTCCTGGAGGCTGCAGTAGTCTAAAAGTGATTTTCTTCTAAGTAAGTTTTCATCAAACGTAGTGTAATACTTGCTCAGATGTAGCAATCTGCTTAGCCTAATGAAACCTATCTAAAGGTAGTAGTGATTGTGCTCTTAAACTATAGACTTCATAAAATGTATATATTAACAATAAAATATTTAGAAATCTGAATTTTGCCTTCAGTGAAATCTTTTTGCCTTCAATGTTTTCTTAAATTCAGACTTTAGGTAAAGTTGGTCGGGTTCAGCAAATCTATTCAGACAGCGACTTAAAGGTAGAGGTTTGTGGGACGTCTTGGACCTATAATCCAGCAGCTGTCTCAAAGGTGGCATCAGCAGGATCTGCTATAAGTAATGCATCTGGTGGTAAGTTTGAAAAATATCCAGTAATATATGTATGGCACGTAATTGTGTTAATTTTAAAAGTGTTATTACGTACTAATATATTGTTTGTATTCAAGGTTAATAACGGACTTGGAGTTTAGATAATTGAAGTTGTACTTGAGAAAGATAGGAAAAAAAGCTTGCAGTCAATATGGAGATGTTATATGATCAGGTGCTTCTGTTTGGTCACAATGCAGGTGTGTCTTTGGAGGACCACTAAGGACTTCAAAATGGTTGGAAGGGACATGAGATTGAAGTAGGGACTAAGGCATGAAGAGAGTGTCACTGGCAGTAGCAAGCAGCCTCCTTGTTTAATGGGTGTTTTAAGATAGCAGGCATAGACGAAGGATCTATTGCAGGTGGTTATTTATTGTAACTCAGGTTATTTATTTCTTTAAAATTTCTGTCTTAAAATTTAGTCAGACTAATTATAGTGGGATTTTTTGGTGTGTATGTAATCACACTTCAGTTTTGTTGAACATGCTGTCATTCATATAATAACAAAGCAGAAAGACTGTCTAGCATGTTTTATATTCTGTTGGCAGTTTCACAGATCAATTGAAACTAGACTTTTTCCTTTTTTTAGTCATAGCTAGTTATTCTTTCTCTTCACATATTTGCTTTAATGCCAAAAAAACTTTCTACATAGTTTTCTAGATTTTTTCCTAAGGAGCCATAGATGCGGTGAGTTTTTTCAATAAAGAACCGGGTACAGTGGCCATAAAACTATCTAGAAGAGTAATAAAACTTAGTGTTTCAAATCACAGAAGGCAGGCTATACCTGATATTAGAAAGTCTCTTATAGCAATACATAAGTTCATATTTTTACCTTGTCCTAACCTTTCGTATTTTGTGGAAGAAAAGCTATTTGTGATTCAACCATCTTTGTTCTGAAGTGTCTAATGTGACAGTCTCCACTGTCTAAAGGGTTCTGGGCTGCAGCTCTTATTTCAAACTCAGTAATTTTATAGCTGCTATTTTATGGTAGTTTGTGTATTACTATGTACATGGCCTTAGAAACACAACAAATGTAGCTGGGTTGGTTTTTTTTTCTGTTCTTGTGTAATTAGAATTGTAGTCTTAGTTGTCCTTTGGTTAACATTTACAGAGAGATTGTCCCAGCTATTGAAAAAATTATTTGAAACCCAAGAATCTGGAGATCTCAATGAAGAATTGGTTAAAGCTGCTGCCAATGGAGATGTTGCTAAAGTGGAAGACTTGCTAAAGAGGCCAGATGTAGATGTGAGTGTTCTGTTTTGGGAGTATCTCTTTTACTGGGCCTCTAGTACTAAAGGAAGTGCAGCTGTTCTGAATACTCCTTGCCAGTCAGTAGTGTGTCTTCTTAGAAGCAGTACAGTTATTTCCAGTGTCTCTTCTCCCATTTGTTGTCCTATGAAATGTGTGTGGGCTGTGTGAACACAGAGATGTCTTGCTGGACAGATTTTGTATCCTTTTGTCTGCCACGAATTAAGATATTTTCAACCTCTGGCTGCCAGAGTTGGTGCAGAGAACCAAATATTCATAATTACTGAAGGGTCTTCAAATTCTTTTTTCAAGGGGGATAGAAGGAAGGAGGGTAGATTTTTCAGGATGTTTTGCTGTTGTTGTGAATTTGTTTTATTAACTCACAAGGTAGATTATTTAATCTGTTCTCTGTCAGGTTCCTTTTATCAACTTGTCTAATACTGAAAAGTCTAAAACAAAATGCTTAGTAGTTTTGGAGTTTGTTTAGGGAACATATTTTAAAGTTACAGTATTTCTCACAACAGCAGTAGTAATGCTCGCATTTAACTGTCTGAACTTCTTCAGTTTTGAGCACTGATTTTTAGCTTAAGATTTTATGAAACATGAGTTTTTCTGTGGATTCTCTCCTGTTGTTGCCATAAATTTGGCAAGGAAGTTACATGAACCATAGAGCAGAGGAGAGGTATAAATCTGAGACTTGTTCTCAGAAACCTTGCCTTTACAGGAGATGCTGAAAGATGAATTTTTTAATCCAAATATCATTAATGTCTTAATATTTCTTTATAAATCCATTTCTTCCTCTTCAGTCTAGCTAATACAGAAATTAAATAGAGAAGACCTAGGAGATCTATATATACTAAGAAATAATCTTGAAATTATTAATTTGATTCTATGTTACGTGTGCTGTTGCTTTAAGTTTTTTTACTGCTAAACAGCCTCACAGGTGTGTGTGTGTCTTGAAACTCACCTGGAAGTGTTGGCATTCCAGGTGAATGGGCAATGTGCTGGACACACAGCTATGCAAGCTGCAAGCCAGAATGGCCATGTCGACATTTTGAAGTTGCTTTTGAAACAGAACGTGGATGTAGAAGCAGAGGTAACCTAAACATTTCAAAATATGCTTTGTGTATCCTTAAATTTTGTTACGTGCATGAGAATTCTACTTGACTTGGCTTCTTCTTCAATGCCAGAGAGAGTGAAAAACTGCTTTTATTACTGTGATTGTGTACCCAAATTAGACTCCTGGTTACAGTATTATAAAGGGGTCAATATCTAACTCTTTAACTCTTCTTATTAAATGAAATGTAACAACTAACATAATAGAGCATTGTTAGCCACTATGCGATGAGCCCCCTGCTTTCTTTCCTTTGGTTTCATTTCAACAGTAGAATCAATGGGAACTCTGCCTGTGGCATTGAGGGAAAAAGATGTTGTCAGGTGCTGCATCTCCAACTTCAGGTGCTTGCCATGCTTTTTGTGAACAAAATTCAGTTAGGAGAAATCTTTAGATTTTTACTTAGAGCAAGTTTAAGCAGAAAGTAATAGCAGTATCTTTGGGTAGAGACTGCCAGCTCTGCATCCAGTTTTTCAGTGCCTTTTTTTTAAAACTTCACTGAAAACAGAAGGATGTTTCTTGTTTAGGTTTTTTTAGAATAATTGTTTGTGAGAACTACCTATCAGCATACTGTGATATTTGCATTTTGAATTGATTTTTACTCAGAATGGACTGATATTGCAACCATTTCTCATTTTGTGAGGCTTAAGAAGGATCTGTCAAATTTGATTTATTAAGAATAAAAACTGAAGCCTAGTGGGATGCTGAGAAATTAATTGTGCACCCAGTTGTTTGCATAACAGAAAAATGACTTCACATGCATGGGCATCTAGCTTTATATTGTATTTGATATATGGAGGTTATAAAATGTTAAAATATTAATGAGGGAATATAATTATTGGAATTCAAATTATATTTACAGATGCACCATTAATATATAAAGCTTTCATGCTAGATTCTAAAGATGGCTTAGATTGATGCAATGTGTACCTGCTGTGGTCTGATTTCTGTGAAGTAACTTCATGTTAGAAGTAGTGCTTTCACTGCAGTACAAAGCAAATACGGTGAAAATTAGACTAAACTGCTTTCTGTCTGTGCTGTGGTGTTCAGAGCTGCTGTGTTAATCAAGTGGTGGACTGAAGAGAGGCTTAGAAGCATTAAAGAGGGAGGTAGAAGCACTACTTAAACAGTTTGAAGACAATACACCTGGTAATCTGCTAGCACTGGAATTGTGAAGAGTTTGTGTTTGCTCAGGCTTCAGAAGCACCATCACACTAGCATAAAAAAATTGTCAGGGATCTTGACTTTTAAAGCCATCTTCACATAACTGTTTTGCTTAAGTGAAGATGGTATTCCCACTTGATTATATAATTGCCTTGGTTATTATGATATTAATAATTTTCGTAATATTATTAGATTAATAGTTATATGTTCCAGGCTTTAAGCTGTTTATCAATTTTTATGTATTTATGTATGTATAATGTTTATAAATATAATTGTTTATAAGATGCAGATATTCAGCAGAGCCATCCCATTAAGCAGAGAGCAAAAATATAGTCCATTTACTTCACTGTCGTGGTCTGAGGCATGGAAGCATTGGATTAAAATCCATACTTTCCTTGCTTTATAGCTAAGTCAGATATTTTTATGCTTATAGTCACTACTGCAGAGTATATACGTGCATGATGACATTTTCTGAGAATATCCTCATTGTTGTCTCCTGTGTTTTCTAAGTCATGTCTACATTGCATGTCTTAATGTAGACTACAAGTGCCCTCTGTTTAATCAGAAAACAGTTATTGACATGGCTCAAAAAGCCTAATGTAGATATTGCATTGCAAAAAGATGTAGCCTTCTAGGCTGCAGACATTATTGGTTGTCATTTATTATATAAACAGTACTGACAATATTATACTGTTGGCATGTGTAGAAATGCAGTGCTTTTAATATTTAGATTTATAGCTAAATGTAAGTCTTAAGGACAGATGATTTACTAGTTGCTAGCTTTTTCCAGATGAATTGTTGCTGTTGGGTAGGATTTAGTTCCTGAGATGGTTTGTTTTGATGCTGAGCTAAAAAAAGGCCTGCATGATCTTGGAGCTCTGCTTATTAAAGTAGGAATTCTATACATTAAGACTTAATAAAATCCGGCAGTTGTGTCTCAAAATTGAAATATGGTAAAACTAAAACATTATTATAACAATAATTATATGAAGTTTCATCTGTAAATATCTTGGTGTACTTTTCAGACTGCAAATGTGAAACGACAAATTACTATGCTTCTGTGAAACCAAGTGCTCTGTAAAAACAAATCTTGTAGCAGTTTAGTACTACTGGCACACTCTTGATAAGGTTTGCCTCATAATGATCCTTATAACCAGATGAAAAATCTAGAGACGGTTCCCTTTCTGATCCTTTCCCCTTGCAAATGAGCAAACTTTGGCTTCTTTTGACTGTTCGTTCGTGTTAGATGAGCCTGAGAAAGAATTCTGCGAACTGAGAATGCAACTTGGTAGCATGAGTTGATTTGGAATGAATAAAAGTATCTTTATCTATTCATTTTGTAGCTGCTGAAACTGCTGTTTAGTGCCCTGGCTATCTTAAAAACCATATCCATATTTTCAAAGAGGTGCATTAGATAATTAGGAGATAAGTCTTCTTCCACGATTTAAAATGCTGTAACTAGTCTTATTGTGCACATGCAGTTTATGCTAAGACCTATTATTTTTTTGCATGGGTTTAAAATATATTAGAAATGTATTACATATTACATATAATAAAAATACTTTTGAATGATGTTGCTGAAGAAGCAAATTGATGAGAAACTCAAGCTAACATAGGAGAGGCAGTGAGCCCTTGATCAGTCGTGATTTTATTTTACAATTTTCAGTATTTCTCTGTTTTCAAAACCGAATTCTATAAATACATGGTTATATTAAATTATGCACAAATACTCAGAAACTAGCTTATGGAAGTTATTTCATCATGTATAACTTCCATTTTACTTCTGTCTTTTGTATACTGTCATTAATAGTGCAATCACTTGATTGATATTTTAAAATGTTTCATGTTGTTCAGTCAACTTCTGTGAACATTATTCTGTGAAATAGCCTAAACTGACAAATTTGGCTTTCACATTTTAATTCTCAATTTGGGTGAGACTGAAACAAACTGAATCAGAGTTTTAATGCTGTGAATCATCAACACAGAATCAGAACTTCTAGTTAATGTCAGCATCAGTCACAAATTTCCTTTGGAAAAGGTTTATTAAGCGAAAACCAAGACACATAATAAATCCTAACAAATACTAACCTAATTCTATGAATGAGGAAATACTCATGTCTTACACTATGGTTTGGAATCTGTAACACTTCCCAGGTTACAGAAAGAACTACCATAGGATATTAAGCATAATATTGTTTGGGCAACGGATTTTGTTTGTGGGTTTTTTGGTTCTTTTGTTTTGGGTTTTTTCTTGACAGTGGTTGTTTTGTAGTAGAAACGCAAAGGAAGCCATTTGAGTTTGAACAAACCACACAAAGATTCAGGGCAATAGTTATATATGCTGTAGAATATCATATGTTGTAGAACACTTGTGTTTATATATAAACTGTGCTTATATATAAACTGATTTTTCATCCTCTATTGCTGCCGTTTGAGCAATTATTTAATTAGATATTTTAATGGTATCATGGTAGTCTCATTTTTCTTATTACATCAAATATGGACAGTTGTTAGTTGAAATAATCTTGCTTTAATGCCAAGGAAATGTGAACTATACCATGTTAAATGAATGTTTCCACTTTAGGACAAGGATGGAGACAGGGCTGTCCATCATGCAGCCTTCGGTGACGAGGGTGCCGTGATTGAGGTGTTGCACCGAGGCAGCGCGGATTTGAACGCTCGCAACAAGCGCAGGCAGACTCCCCTCCATATTGCTGTCAACAAAGGTCATCTGCAAGTTGTCAAGACTTTACTGGACTTTGGCTGCCACCCCAGTCTCCAGGTAAAGTAAATTTTAGTGTAGGGTCACTTTTCAGCTACTGAATTGTATGATTTGCTGTACGTAGTTGATAGAAAAGTTATGGAAAATGAGATTTAAAGGAACAGACGTTGTAAAGTTGTCTGCCTCAACCTTCGCCCCACCATGTCATCAACTCTAACAAAAATGCTATTAACTCGGTTTTTCTTGGTAGCTAGCTTGACACCTGGATCATTCTAGACAGTTGATACTAATTGGTATTTCCACAGTCTGTAGTTACTTCTAATTTTTTAACTTTTCTCCCTGATTAATTACTCCTATATCGAACCCACAACTTTGTGCTCCTTCTGCAAGTTACAGTTTAGCAGTTCGACGATACTGTGGAATATCTTGTTAAAAGAAACCTTTTATTGTTTTCCTTAAATAGATCTATCATTGATAGAACTATTCAGTCAGATTCACTTTCAAATATTCAGCTTTTTATCTAGAAAGCCCTCATGCATAGGATATCAAGTACCATAATTTCACAGGGAATGTCGTCTGTAATGAAGGCCATGGAAGCAGTAGTGTAAGTGCAATGTCCTGTCTAGAAGGTAGAGTGGAAATGTGCTATCAGATAAGCAGGTATCCACACTGCTGAATGCAGCTGCATGAACTGCATTAGTAAAGCAAATGAGAATGGGTAAGTTTGAAGAGATTTGCATCAGAAAAAGCTGTCGTGGCCTGGGCAAATCAAGATATGCAGTAATAAGACATTGTCTCCTTGTTCTACCATGTCAATAATCAGATTTTTTTGAGCTATTTATTCACATAAAAGATGAACAAAAGCTTTTTTGAAATTAGTGAGCATAGTGATTGTTTGTTTATCTCCTTCTACCTGACTCTTAAGGTACTGTCTTGATCTTGCTGAGGTTGAGCTGTTACGTTCATCCAGATCCTGTTTAGTATTTGTTGAACAGTAGATTTAATAAGGAATCTGATGTGCTGAGACCAGTAAAGGGTGACTGTAAGTCACATAGGAACATATGGGTTGCCGAAGTGGATTTGCCTGAATTTAAATTACAGAATTTTATTTCCGTTGAAAAAGTCAGTAGAATGGTGCAAAGATGCTCCATCTGGAAAATATAATTGTTATTGAAAAATACGAAGTTTCGGATTCAGCATGTGTGCTGAGGACCTGTGATGTGCAAATGTGAGTAAGTGATTGATTTTGTCAATGAGAGCGCAGGGGAGTAGGACTGAGATGTGACTGGAATTTAACTGGCCAGCGCTCTACTACTGCGGCCACTTCACTGTGTAAACAGAAACATGTTAGTTTGTAAACAGGAAATGGAGGAAATATGATCAGTTAAACCAAATAAAAGCTACATGATTTAGTTCTGGCAAATTGATTCAAATTGGTTCAAGTGTTTCCATATTCTGGCACTTCTTGTTTGGCAGGTTTTGATTCTCACATAGAGATCCGTTTTCGTACTAGTGTATTGCTAAAATGTTCAGTTTCTGTGTTAGTCAGCTTGTAGTTGAGTCAGTGTTGGTGACAAAAGACTTCCTGACTTACATGGTGTAAGAATTTTACTGGAAGCATAAATCTGGAGATTTTGCCTATGTAGCTGCAAATAAGCTTAAACGGACGTGTTTTCTTGCAGTTAGTCTAGGGCATTTCTCATTTCTCTTCAGTCCAACCATTTGAGTCCTTGAATAAGTAATGTACAAAATGCTTCTAGGAGTAAAAAGTATTTATTCTTTATTTGAGATATTTGAAAAATAAAACATCAAGCTAAAAGTATAAATTCTTTGCCTGCTCAGTTGTGCAGTCAAGTATTATCTTGTACCTTGTGTAATATAATCTTGTATTAGCCATAGCAAGTTAAAAGCATAATATTTCTTTATGACATTGGCTTTTGCTTCATGGAAAATGATATGCTTCAGTTAAAACAACAGATAGGCCTGCTTTTAGTACCTAGACTGCGTTTTATTTTGATTTGCTTATGCTTTAATTTCACACTGTCGTTTTGGTATTGTCTTCTACATGGTTAACGTCTAGCTAAAATTTAGCATTTATTACTCAAAATTCCATGCTTCCTTCTGCCTAACTAGTCTTCTCTGTCACATTCGTTTTTGTTGCTGTCCTGTTACTCAAATTGTAATTTGGGCATCAACTCCATCTGGATAAGAAGCATAGAGAAGTCATTATCTACCTCAGTGTCTTCAGTTCTATGGGATGCAAAGCATAGTTCTGGCAGTAGCATGACCGTACAATGGTGGAGCTCAGGATGGGGTTTCCCACTGAAGCATTTGCAAAACTGGAGCAAGACGAGAAGCAGCTTGCTCTGTATTCTGCAGTGTAGCAACACTCAGATCTGAAACAGCTGTTTTGTGTTTGTGTAGTCAGTTTTCCTAGTGGTATTGTAGTGTATATTTAATATGGATGCATGCAAAAATTGACATAAAGTGTTTCTGGTTTTAGGATTCTGAAGGAGACACTCCCCTTCACGATGCAATAAGTAAAAAGCGTGATGATATCCTTGCTGTGCTCTTAGAAGCTGGAGCAGATGTTACTATCACCAACAACAACGGGTTTAATGCTCTTCACCATGCTGCACTAAGAGGAAACCCTAGGTACAGATTTCTTTCTAAAAATTATTTTTTATCATATGTAAAAGGAAAACAAGTGCATGTGAGCATTAGAACGGTGGTATTCTTTCAGAAGATTCTTAAATCTGCATGTAGATCTATTTCTTAAATGCTGATGTTGCTTAGCTATGCATCTTTCTAATGCTGGGAAACTCTTACTAGAATGAAGCTAGCAATCTGCTCAATTTGATGCTGTATTCCGATAACTCCAAATTCCTGAGAAATTTCCTGTCATGGCTGTAAAATTTTGCCAATAGGAGTTTTGATAAATAAGTTAGTAAGATCTTGAAGATAGAATCTTGACATAGGATAGAAATAGTAAATACTGCTACGTTTCCCTTCTTGACTATTGGAATTGATAGAGATTTGAGATTTTTAGAAATACTTATTTGTGGATAATTGTTAAGTAAACCATACAGCTCTGAAGCAGTCTTAGGATTGTTGCATTAGACTATATTTGTCAGTATATGAGACAGTTAATTATGTTTTCATAGAAGTGTATCTAGAAGGAATTTTGTATTTCAGCTTTTATATAGCAGCTCGACTGAAAAAGTTCATTTTGAGGCATAGTTTGTTTTATACTAGCTGTATTCTGTATGTCTAAATTCAATTTTCAGTTAAGATAGCTTTTGAAAACTGCTGCATAGATAGAACTTTAAAGAAGAGTTGATTTGCTGATTCTTTATTGTGTTGTGGATAAATGGTGTTTTTCAAAGCTGTCAGGTTAACAAGACTTCAGTAATACTTTACCCTGGGGTAGAGTATTCAGTATAGTTAACACAAAACAAGAAATGTGTGTATTTGCTTGTTTACTACTAACTTTGGTTTTTCAGTTGACAGAAGTTGGAGAAATAAGGCTGTAAATTTGAATAAATCCCACCCATTATTAATATACAGGATTAGAATCTAGGTTAGTCTCTTAGAACATAACTATCAAGACTGATAGTTAAAAAGTAAACATAATTCATTTTCTGTTTGTGGAATGGAATAATTTCATGAGGTAAAAATAATAATCGGAAATGTTGATATGATGAATAAATGTTTACCATTTTCTACAGTACTCATAAAAGGTCTTTAAGGACCTAATTTCAAGGACCAAGTGAAGGGAGCTTATTTTTGGCATTCAGAAGACAATTCTTTCAAGTCTGACTTGGTAACTTCTTCCTCTAAAGTGAATTCTTCCTACTTATATAACAGCATTAGCCAGGAGCACTGTTTCCTGTCTCAGTTACCTAGGCTGGGCATTTCTTGTTTGGTTTTTTTTTTTCCTGCAATGCCTTTCCTCAGCTCTTGTGGTAGTTGGTTTGTGTGACCATAATCTCAAGATGAGATGCAGGGAAAGTGTATGGGGAAAAAATGTTTTTCATAGGCATGTACTGGAGATTTTTCTGTGGGTGAATGTTTTAGGAGTAACAGACCATTCCTTTGATGGAGGAATCCAAGTCTGTAGTTCAGACTGGGTCATTTTGATGGTTAGAATGTGGGGTATAGTGCAGTTTTAACCAGAATGCTCTCTTCTTTACAGAAGTTTTTATTGGAAGTATTGGAAAATGTTTCCAGTATTAGTGATTTGAATGCTGTGTAGGTTCCCTCCATACATGGGGTTTCACTTGTATCTAAAACAGATATTTAATATTATTTTTTGTTTGCAGTTCCATCTGAGCACTGCTCAAGCACGCAGAAAAGGAATTTTGTCTCCCATCACAGAAGGAGTAGTTTCATCTAAAATACTTAATGCTCACAGCATTAGATATTTTACCCGTCAGCCTAGGAAGAAATAACTTAAAATGAAACCAAAATAAATCTATTTTGATTTCTTCCCCCGGCCAAAAATTGTCACAATAGTTTCATTCATCTAAGAGTTGAGTTTCATATTCCTCAAGACTTCAGTGATACTCGTTTGTTTCATTGTTGATTTTGTAGTTCAGCCACTTGCTGTTTTTGAATGAAACCAAAGTTTTTGTATTTGCCACTTTGTTTTTCTAATCTGATATAGAACAATGGCTATTACTAATCTGTTAAATACACTAAGCCCAAGCTATTTGAAACACTGTTAAAAATAACCCCCTCATCTTTAGCTTGTTGCTGTTGTGGGTCACAAACAGTATGTAATAGGTTCTGCTTGAAATCTTAATTAAAGACCTATGTTTCCTCATCTAAGCTTCCCTCCTCCACCTAAACTAGAGTTTTTGTGGCTTCAGGATGTGGTGCCTTATATTAATACAGTGCACTAAATTCCCTAATTTTCAAATATATAGGTATATTACGTAATTTCTTTATTTTAGAAAAGTTAAACATGTATTCGTATGTGTATATAAATGTGTATGCATTTGCATACACATATATGCATAGCTATAACTCCAAAAATTAAAAACGTGCTAGATATGCAAGAATTTATAAAGGTCACATACATCTGCCTTGTCGAGGATAATAAAATAAATGCGTGTGTTAAGTGAATGGATACAAAAATAAACAGAGGTGGATTTCTATCGTATTTTTTCTGGTTGGTGTCAAGTAGGTATTTGGAACCAATTTCATTTTCAGAGCAAAATCTTGTTTTTTGCATTCTGACCTTTATAAATAATAGAGAGATAAATGTCCCAAGAAAAAACCTAGAAATTGTGCTGAGAAGAACATTCCAAAGTTTTTAAATTTTATTCTGAAAACAAATACATTCTATTTTAGATGTTTGAATATTGGATAAATATTATAAGAAAGATAGTGATTTATGTCAAATAGCTTAGATTTTCTCAGCACTTTATCTTCCATGGCAGTTTGGCTGTGTTTTCCACAAGTCAAGGTACACTGTGTTTCAGAGAGCATCCTATTCTTAGTAGAATATTTCCTCTCTTTATGTTTTGCTTCTCTTTGTACCTTATGAATTGGTACAGGAAGAGAACTTTTGGTTTTTGTGCTGATGTATAGTGTTGAGATGTAGAATGGATGTTCGTTTATGCTGTAGGTGGCTTTAAACTTGTGCATGGGAGAGCTAAAAAGAAATTTTAAATTTAAGTGTGGTGAAGTTAAACTTTTATTTAATACATGGTTTGTTGTTCATGATTTTTAACTGTGTCAGTCATTAAAAGTGCATTTATTTTGGACTTTTTTCAAAGTACTGTGAGACTCAAAGCTTGGCAGACTTTGCCTCTTCAGTGTTAATGAGATTTTTTTCAGACAGAAAAAAGGAGAGTAAAATTTGAAAATACTGTACAGATTCGTTATTTTTGCCATGTTATCATCTCTTGCTTATGTTTGATCTATTCGCATACCTGTGACTTCAGATTTTTGAGCTGAAGACATGACTGTGAAGTGTAGGCGTATTTTATATCCGTTGCCCCAGTTAGTTTTTGATTTGCATTGTATCTTGTGAAGAGAGCTTTATTCACTCTACAGCTAGCATCTTAAATAGAGACTGCTCTTGGAGCTGACCTGACTTCACACTTATGTATGATTAGTTCTTCAGAGCAATAAATTCTGCTGGACTTTAAATCAAAAGATTAAAGTCCTGGAGTAAGATACAGATTTCATGTATTGCTCTCCAATAGCGAGAGGTATTGTCATCTTTGTGTTCATAAACTGACAAGCAGGAGCTTGTGCTTTAAGATGGAATCATAATTTTTCCCCATGCATTTCTTATTATTTAGGAGGTCTCCCATTTGCTTTTAGATTCGCAGATGGCTTGAACAGGCTGGCGTTGAAATTTCTAACTGTAGCAATTTAATTGAGAGGTGGGGTTTCTCACTTCTACCTGACGTTAATGAGTGTCTTCAGGAACTGTCTGCAGGACTCACCGGCTGTGTTGTCATGTAGGTCCTCAGAGAGACAAGTTCTGAGGAAATGAGAGTGGTACAATTATTTTCTAAACCTGTCAAAGTGTTTTTTTCCTTTTGTATTTGCAGTCCTGACAGTAAGTGTAGGTTAAGCTTAGTTGAAGCCGAGTGCAAAGAGAGCCTGTTTTTAAAACCTCTTATTAAAGTATTATGTCAGAAAATGCTTTGGAAGAATACTTTTGTTCAAGTTGGTTTGGAGGAAGAATATAATCTCCATGAGCAGACCTATTATTAGATGGCAGATTAGCCTGTAGCTGTTGAGGTCAGTGACAAATTTATTATCTTTAAATAGTAAATAATGTGCCCGACAGATACAAAATGGCAAATATAGTTCCTGCCCCGTGGAGTTTCCTTCCTTGTGCAATGAAAAAAAGAGGAGAGGGATGCCCAGAAAGTAAACCTGCTCTGCCAGTACTGTTTTTGATTGTTTCCTTTTGGGTTCTGCGTGTTTTTGTTCAGTTCTGCTTAAAAGGGCACCAGACTTGAGGAAGAATACAAGAAACAATAAATCATTGGGAAATGTTTATTTCATTGCTTACCTATCTTTTTAATAAATGTTATAAGAGATGATTTTCGTTGCATATGGACAAAATGTTAAACACCAGTAGCTATTTATTTACAAATACAAACTTGAAATTTTGTAATACAGAATTTGCTACATTCATGGTTACCTTCCATCTTCAGGGTGCCTAGAAGTTGAGCTGGATTGCAGAGAGGACTGCATAATTGCTCTGAGCAGGTTTTGTGTCCAGTGTAAAAAACATGAGAAATCCTGTAGTGATCAATGCATAGCTACAGCTGGTTGAAGGGGACCAAATCCATTGAAGAGGTGATTTGGTTCCATTTTACCAGCTTTAGCAAAGCATTGGAGTGCAGGAAGCTTATAATTCAGTAACACATTTTAAACCACGTGAGCAGTGCACAAAGAATACCCAGCTTTCTTCTGTGTTACACAATTTGTTTCTTGTCAATGCAAATTTTTAACTCTTTCCTAATTTGGAGATGGCAAAATTTAAAGCTATGTACCAGAAAGGCCTATACAGGTTAGTTCTGTCCTTGAGTATTTTCTTGAGGATCTTTGGATGACTCTCAAATCAAATCATAGTTACAGTTTTAACTTTTTCCTGTCTAGTGTAATGAAATTTTAGACTATATTAGAAACTGTAGTCTTAAAATTTCTATCATATAGAGAGCTCCCTTACTTCTTTATGTTAAACTTCACTGGGGAAGAATGTTTCCGTTTCCTTGTCACCCTCCTCCCCCCCTTCCCCTCATTCATTTTCTGGCAGGTTCCCTTTTGCAGCTGCTTTTATGCTGTAGTTGGTTAGCACAAATATAAATGCCAAGTGCTTTCAATTCCATTGCTATATCTCTGGTTAGTGTTAACTTTTTAGGAATGATTATATAATATAGCAGGGTAGATTTCATTTTCTTTTACCCTGATAGTATATGTAAAAATGTTTAATGCCCAAAAAGTACAGCTTTTAAAAATTTATCTGGGGTTGCATCTGATTTCTTCTACACTAAGGTCCTTAATACAGTTGTGTGAGCTCACATAGCTTTTTTTATGTCACACTGAATTATTTCCGAGCTTTGACTGCAGTGGAAAGTAGGGGACAACCTTACTTCAAACCATTCCCTAGCAATCAGTATGTCAAGGATAGTCTACATCTGTTTGTTGCATAGTCTGATGATGGCGAGGAGATTTATGTAAATATATTCCCAACACCATGTATCCTAATAGAAACGTAGCAGGTGTGTCACTTGGACTTAAGCATCAAGATGGCTATAAAATGAGTTTCTATTTTTACCGGTTACAGAGGAACTGTTTTACAGATACAGCTGCTCAAGTGTGCTTTTGGATGGCAATACAGTTTCATGTACTGGCCATATCGGGACAAAAAACGGCTGTGGAAAAAAAGCCGTGTAGCATTTGATAATGTCAGCATCTGTTATCCCTGTCAGTCACACAGTTGAAATGTTTGAGTTACAACTGTGTCAGCAGATGCCCAAAGTTCAACGTGTGCTCGGTTAAAATTGAACAGCTGATCTAAGTGATGGATGTGACATTTTAGAGTGACTGGGTATGTATTCTTAGAGATATGCTAACATGAACTAGCAGGAAGCAAAGTCAACATATAATTTTAACTTTTGTATCACTCTGAACTGTCATTTTGTGTCAGAATAACGTTGCAGTGTTTTACAAGGGAGAACACAGTATGATAAATTGTTACCAAAAACCTTTCGGATAAATTAAATCGGTTAAAAGATCTGTCCCGTTTTATAGGGGAAGCTAAATCAGTTGGTGCTGAGCACAGGAACTCTTCAGGAAAAGAAGAAAATGCTTAGCAATTAACCCCTCAGTGAAGCAGTTAGTTACACTAGATTGCTTCTGTGAGCATGATCACGTTTAGTAGCGTTGCTTTATTCAGAAAAGCTACTGCAATTTGATTTGTTTCCTACTGTAAACCAGGCTTTAATTTAGATGTTAAGATACTGTAGCCTTCGTGTCAAAATATCTGCTCCTAGGAGTTAAGAGCTTTAAAACAAATATTGAAACTTTGCTTTCTTAAGCAGGTAAGATAATATTTCTTCTCGTATATGTATTAATGTGTAGTCTCAGATATACATATACTGTGTATATTATTAGCTGTTTGAGAATTATGTGAGTATTTAAAAATAAGTTCTCCATCTAAAAATCATGCATTGCCTTTGTTTATTTTTCTTGTTTGTTTTGGTTGGGTTTTTTTTCTCACAGACGTTTTAGTAAGCAAAGGGCTACAGTTAGAATCTTTAATCTAGGCCAAATGTGCCTACTTATCATGGACATATCCTATTTAATAAGTGTTTTTAGAAGGCTGCCGTCATGAATAGAAGTGCCTGGATTGATGAGTGGGGAGTTCGTTCCTCATGTTTTTCCCCTGTTCCTGAATTTGATGTTGAGTATCTTTACTTAGGGATAGTATGCACCAGTGTATTTTAATTGATATCTCTTTTAGAACTTGAAACTATTGTGGAACTATTTCTCATGTAGTTATTAAAAATTTTTGAATGCTACAATGGTTTTTTTTAAATGATGAATTTTCTTAAATTTGGATTAAAATAAATTCAGCTTATTTGAAAAGAGTATTTAAGCTAACTTACCTTTTAGGCTGTAGTTGTCATTTGTGTTTTCATTTAGGAATCTGTCAATGGATTTAATCCGCTGACTAGCAACTCTGGCCTAGAAATCTCTGTATTGTCACTTTCTGTGCATAAACCTGACACTGCACTTTGTGTTGAAGAGCTCAGTGAGCATAATAAGTGCTGATTTGGAGAAAATTCTAACTTAAGTCTTATTAAATTGCAGAAGTTATATTCAATTATTTTGATTATAATTTTCTCTGGATCGCACCTGTAATTCCTTAGCTGTTAATACTTGTCTCAGTTACAACCTGTGGATTAAATGTTCTATGGTAGATGCAAATTTAAGTACTGCCGTCTGAAGTACACAGAACAGGCTGTGATTACTAGAACAGTAGCTAGTTTTTATGAGATGCATTTTGATAACCAGGCAAGCTTTTAAGTTTAGTTTAAGATCTCTGAAGTGAGGAGTACTGGTAATGATGAATTTTGCAACTATGCTGCAGCCTTAATTGGTGCATTTCAAGGTTTCATTTCCAGCCTTGCTTTGAATTCTGTTTGTAACTACCATTCTGCTTATCAGCTGTTAACAATTCTTTCTACCCACTTTTATAGTCACTTAATTTAATGTTTTGTGATTTGTTACTAACAAGTATGAGTTATTTTGGCAATACCAGCTGACCCTTAGCAAGCCAATTTGTCACATGAATGTCATTCGAACAAGAGGGAAACCTGTTTCTTCCAGCAGCTGTTTAGTTTCCTCTTATTGGTCGTTCCTTGCCTGCCAAAAATACATACTTCTTTACATTCCATAGCATTGTATGTTCATATGGGTACATAAAGAAGTATGTGCTCTGAGCAGGTACACACAGAGTTGCTTGACTGCCTGTCAGATGAACCTGAAAAGTATTTTGCTGCTTTTTCTTGCTGTCATTAGGTAAAACTGACTGACAGTTCTTTGAAGGACAACAGTTCTGATTAACTGCTGGTAGAAGATAAACTTATTATGCTAACTGAATTTTGCAATGCCATTTACCTGCTCAATGTCTTAAAGCCGGGCATAGTTCATTGTTTTGGGATGGCACTGATGTTAGAAGTGCTTTTCCATATGTTTGCAGCCTCTTGCTCTTCTAAGTGACAGTGTTTAAGTAGAGAGTTGAATCGCAGGTAGTTTTGCAATGTCTTTTCTTGGAATTCGTAGTTGTAGTCCACTGTAAAAGCCTCAGCTTCCTCCCAGGTCTTCTAGCAGATTTTCAAGCTGGGGTACAGTTTGCGTGTAGTATCCTGAAGGGAAGCATAGATTGATCTAAAATAGCAATTATAAACTTATTTTCTTACCCCAAACCCCACTTCTATGCTTTTTGTATCCCATCCATTATTCTGCAAACTCTTTGCAGGTTTATCCTTATTTACACTGTATTTCAGAAGGGTTTAAAAATCGAAACAAAAAGTACAGCAAAACAAAACAAACAAACAAAAAAAACCCCACAAAAAGCCCAACCCAAACACAAAGGCACATGTCACCAGTGATCCTGCTTATCGTAAAGATGATGACATTGAGTTAAGAAAACAACCTCTAACTGCTGTGACAGAATTTGGATTGTTAGGCCGAAGGTCACATGTGAAAGCTAATACCTATTCAACACTTCTGCAAGCAGCTTTTCTCGTTTTTTAGAACTGGCACTCACCTGCTTCAGTCAAAGTCTTGTCCACCCTTGACATATTTATGACAGCTAAAATAATTAACTAAAATAATTAACCCAAACCAAACAAAAACCCCGTAGAAACAAAACCCAAGTTTAACTCTCTTTCGTAAGATTTCGTGCGACTTGGTTTGGGAACAGTGGTTAAATATTTGATGTGCAGTACAGCTTTGACTTCTAAGGAACTGTCAGATATATCTTATGGTTACTTAATATGTCTTTCAGGAGTTGATTTGGGTTACAGTAAAGCTTTGTCTCTGTAGCATTAGAAGGTAAATTTGAAATAAGCCTAACAATTAGTAACTGTAATAGTTGTAAGGAAAGCTGAGAGCAGAGGAAGTAAGAATTTCTGCAGCTCATGACAAAAACCTAGTGCAGCTGATAGAGAGCAAATCAGAGTGTAGCAGTAGCTAGCACAGTAGTACAAGGAGAATCAGCAATGCAGCATTAGAATCACAGCAGTCACATTCTAGTTTTTAAGTAGGCTGTTTTCATGTACGTCTGATATAAAGCACCTTGAAAATTTTGCCTAGACCTATTTGAGAACTCAGCATTGCACTGCCACACTGTTTATTAGGTTTTCTTTTTCAAGTTTGTACATTTTCAGTTGTGCATAGGAAGATAAGAATATATTTCACTGAAATGAACAACCAGTTAATGGCATTGCAATTTATTAGTTTATCTTCTTTAAAAAGAATTCTGCCTACTAAGCAAGTTGGGATTTTGTATTTTTGGTTTCTTTTTTTTCCTTTGCTATGAAATTTGGACTAACAGTTGTTTTCTTGCAACCTGCTCTTTACACTACAAATGCTTGGTACTTTAGCACACTCAAAATTAAGCTGCTCCCAGAGTAGAGGGATTAATACAACAATTAAAAAAGCAGTCTAGTAAATAAGATATACATGCAGAAAGTCATAGGCATCCTTTAAACGTGCAGAATAATGCAGGTCTCCTGATGTTCTGTTACCTGTAAGCTTAGTATCATGCAGCATTTGCAGTTGGAAGAGAGGTAATGACCTAGAGACACATCAGCAGCAGCCATCTCATCCTGAGTGCTCTCACTCTATTCGCTGAATCAGCTCTTCGTTACATGGGAGGGGGAGGCAAGGGGGGGCGAATGTCGGTGCATACAGTACCTCACCACCTTAAATAGATAAAACTTAAAAGAAAAAAAAAAAGGCATGAAGATGGGTGCCTAATTGGCACCTTCTTTCTTTCTTTTGAATGTTAAAATATGGATGATGTTGTATAGAAATTATACCTTATGTCTGCTGGACTGAGAGTTAAGACTCCAAGGATAGATGCTAGGAAGCCAAGGGAAGGTGAACTTAGCCCACTGTCAGATGAAGATAATCACAGGCAAAAAGAAAAATAAAAACCCAACAAAAGACCAAAACCAAGCCCCCAAAAGTTGGAGTTGCTTCCAAAAAAAAAAAAATTAGAAAAAGGCACCAAAAAAATAGCGATCGTCTCCCCCCTCCCCCGGCAAATATTGGTTTCTTCTAGTTCCTTAGATATTGCACTGCATCTTTTCTTGCTTGAGGTTATGTTTCCAGGCTTAACTGTAGGCAGGTCTGTGTTGAAGCTACTTTCCATCTTCAGAGGTCAAGTCTGCTCGCGAGGTCAGGGCTCCCGCACACACACTACAGAAGTCACCAACCGTATTTCCCACTTAGAGGGCACGAGCAAAACTGTTACGGCTTTATAGGCAGCTAAGCATTTGAAACACGCACTCCCAGGCAAACAGGCTCTCTTGTGCCTCTCTCTTCCCTGACCATATTTAGTCAACCATTGCAAAAAATAGTCTCTCAGCTGTCGATTGTCGATCCGGCAGCGAAGGGAGCCTCTATCCGGCTCTCTGCCTATTGATTGTGCAGCCTGCACTTCCACCGCCGCTTAGCCATTTGTCCCCAGGTTTTTTTAGCACTGCCAAATAAAGCTCTCTCTCGTGTTTCCAGTTAGATTTCCCAGGTTTTCACTGAGCTTGCGCTGCTACTAGTAAACCCTGATGAGGTTGTCACTATACTTAGAAACGTTTGGGGCGGGGGGTGGGGGGGAGGAGTGGGAGAGGAAAAAAAAAAAGGCAGCCCTGCTAGTAACAAGGCAGGGACTTCACGCAGATATAGAACAATAAATATCCTGTGCTGCCATGGCAGGTTGTGTAACCTGGTTTCTTGATCACTGAAAAATGCCGTGACTAACATGTCGATTAACTCAAGGTCTGAGCTGCTTCTGTCTAAGTTTTCAAGTGCAAATCATACAGTTATTTTATAAATAAGAACTCAGTTCCCATTTGTAGTCCTGCATTTCCATATTCAAATCAAGTTAGAAATTATTTCAATAAACTTTAATTAGTAAATTAATACAATTCCATACCATTATGTTTAATAATGCTGTAGTATTTTGTTTGTAATGCTTATCCATAGAATTGCATCTAAACAAAATAAATGCAGGTGTAAATTAGGTGCTACTGTTCTTTAAAAAAACTGAATTGTTTTAGAAAAAAAGAATAAAAAGAGAAATCAAGGGAACAGTTCATTGCATTAATCTTTCATGTTTACAGAATCAGCTCATGGCAAGCCTAATAACTGCACATTCAAAATATGAAGAAGGGTTTTCATATTCGTGGGGAGTATATGAAATGTTTTCTTTAAAAAAGTATAAACTGAAATTTAGGCATTTAAATACAACAGTCAGGAACCCAAATACTTCAAGACTTTCTCTGTATTTTGCAGACAAAATCTTTGCTTGGGAGCAAGGAGGATGAAAAAGGTGAAAATATCTCAATCTAAAATGAAACAAACTTATTAAATTGTAATGCCATTCAATTAATATTGATGAAATGAGTAGTTACAAGTTCAGTATGGTAGGGTAGAGAATGAATTGCAGAATCCTGAGCAGACCAGTATCTTGGATTTATACTTCCCTTGCTTCTTCTTTTTGTGTTGATGTTATCCTGTGCTTGGCAACTGTTTACCTTGTAACTTCTGTTGCTTTCTGGTAAAAGTCACATTTTTTCTTTTCTCTTTGATTTCATAATTATTCAGTGAAGACAAGGCTGTTGTGCAATACATTCTTGTGAATTCCATTTAAATATATATACCTTATTGTTTCTTTGGTTACATGTATATTGAAATAGATTTTTCAAAAGCAAGAGATGCTTGAAAAATCTGAGAAGCAAAAAGAAGGAAACAGCCTGCCTACTTAAACTTTTATTAACTAGGCCATTGGTCAGGTACGAAATATTAAACTCTGATTTAAGGGTACAGTGTGCTCATAGTACCAGTTTAAGGTATTAATCTCTTCCTGTTGCTTGTTCTTGAGAGGTAGGTACTTCCTTCTTCATTCTTCCAGTGGTTCTCTCTGTACTGCACAGCGAGTATGGTGTGAATCAGATCAGGGAGCTGATTTGGCTTGAAGTTGTGTGCTGACGTGCACTTAGGATCCTATGGTTGCCAAAAATAGCACTGTCCTGCTCCTGTGTTACTTCTTGCACTCTGTTGGTACAAATGTTTCTTTGGCTTCACAGTGAGCAGGCTTGGAGTACTTCCATATGAGAAATAATCCAGCAGAAGGGGATGTCCTTTCAGATGCTGTGTTGGGACCACTTTTTGTGGGAGCTTTTTTGAGCAGACGTGGGAGTCAACAGGACAAGAAAGAGATTTAGTAAAATGTGGTTTTATTTCTGTTGTGTTGTAAAATGCATGTCGGACAACACAGTCTTAAAAGAAAACTTTGCCATGGAAGTTGTCTTTAAATCTGAACCATTCCTTCAACTATTTGAGGCTCTAACAGGAGGCAGGTGAACGGGTTTAGCTGAGCCAGGGTTGGGAGTCTGGAGATGAGTATGTGGGGGTGGGAGGTGTGTGTGGAGAATACTTCAAGCCAGGATTACTGTAAAATACATTATGAAACCATGTCACATTGAGATAGTGGAAACCTGAGTTGAAGGAGGAGAATGGCATGAAAGTAGAAAAACCTGTAATAGAAAGTGCAGTGAATCATTACAACCTCTGGTGATAGGGTTGCTGATAAGTTTATGCTGATCTAACACTTGGCTTCTGGAAAGGGCGGTCTGCCCTCCCCACAGCTCTGGCTTTGTCATTTCCTTACTCCTATTGCTTCTAGTGATCATGAAGTTGCGGGGTAGGTTGGATTATCTCATTGATCTGTCTGAAAGCAAACTTGCCAAATCAGGAGTCTGGCAGGTTGTTTCACTTGCTAGAAAATAATGTGTCTGTAGAGCCAACATAATGCGGGAACTGAAGTGCAGGGAAGAAAGTGGGATTTTATCTTTCGGTAGCAATTTAAGTTAAATGTGCTTATGCAGATTGTGAAGTAGCCTTTCTAATTTTTTCTGCCTAAGTATTTGTTTCTAAAAAACCTTCACAAACAAACCCTGAAAGGCCAAACAAGCAAACCCACTCCACCACTATCCCACAAACCCTCAACCTTCTTCATTTACCTCATTCTGCAGTCAAATTGCAATTGGTGGCAGACACTCTTCTCTAGTTTTTGTTCATGTATTTTTTAAACAGGGTGCAGGGATGCTTTTGCAGTTAAGACTGCTAAATCTGGAATTGTTTTTATACAATGGGGTGCTGGTTTCATCTTGTTTAAAAGTAATTTTATCTTGTAGATTTTCCAAATAAATCTGTTATTGTATGTTGCATTCTCAGATAGTATTGAGGAGCATCTGTAGAAATTCCATGAGCAAAGTACTGCATAAAACTCAACATTTTCTATGTGGGTTGATAATGAATAATATATTGTATATTAACCTTCCATCATATGAATAATTTTATTTTTTGTATGTCTAATGTTGGTAACTGGTGTCGAAACAAGTGCTCTATGTGGCTGAAAGTGAATCAGTGTACTGTTGAGATCTGTGACATACGTTGCAAATACACAATTCATGCTGCTGAATTTCCATGGCGAGGGAATAAGGTGATCTGTAAGGTCTCTTCCAACCCAAGTGATTCTATGATCCTATATATGTTAAGCAGTGGTTCCAGACTCTCTAAAAACCTGAATTTAAAAAGAAAAAAAAAGTATTACTCATGTGGCAAGGTTAATAATAAAGATGCATGCAGCAGCGGCATTTGCTGTTACTCTTCTATCTATATCTCAAATTAAATGTAGCACCCTATTAGTGGATGTTCCTTTGACCAAATCACTTTCAGCTATTAGTCTGGGCTGTCATGTTATGGGGATGAATTACCTTGGGCAGTATAAGTCAGTGTACCCCAACAGCTATGCCTGGGAAAGCAGCAGATACCTCCTCAGCCCCCTGTACACACATGAGCTTTCTTGTTCTTTTTGACTGAGCATGTGTTTAGCTCCTAGAAAAGAAGCAATAATTTACTTATCCCTATTAAAGCTTTACAGATAACTCCCTCAGAAATTCTCACTGAGGTTTTTTTTCTCTTGTTGTTCCATTAGAAATTTTCAGAAGTTGCAAATGGTCATCCAGCTAAAAAAGGCCCAAAATCTTTATGAACTTCCCGCTAAACTGAAAATACTGCAAACCAACAAATGCCAAAGCTTGCCTGTTACGAAATTTCTTATTGGTGATGCTTTAGTAATAATGTATGAACAGCATAGTGATGGCCTAAATTCAGTGTTTCAATAGTTTCAAGCTTTTCATCAATAATCTTTGCAGCTCCTCAGACAGCTATGTGATCTGTTACAGCTGAATACCCTGAAGATGATAGTTTGAAAAGTTTTCTTTAGCTGTTTTCATGATCAGGGTTACTGATAGATTTGCTGATTTCTTGATCTTTTCAATACAACTACAGTGAAAGCAGTCTGTGGTTTGTTTCATGTACACAAGATAAAAGCATGTTTTCACATCTATGTTGTCGTCTTAAAAACAGAGCAGTACAACCTAGCTTCTTCTGTAATACTTCATGGGGAAGAGTGAATCAAGAATTATTGTGTAATTGGCAACATTAATTCTCTAATGTTACTTTTTCTGATGTATGCCTGTTCCAGTGAGTGCTGCTCTGAATGGCAGCCACTTAGCTGTCAAAATTTTGGCAGTAGCTCTAGAAAATCTTGTAAAAATTGAAAGAAACTACCTCTCATCTAATGAGGAGGAGGATGTAGCCACTGAGCTGAATTTACCGTTGTAGCATATTAATATCTTGCAGACTTTTAAGGTGTCATTCCATGAAACAGTCCTTCTATCCTGCTGTCCCATAATATAGCATGGTTTGGATGAGAAGTATAGTCTTTTTCTGAATAAAAAAGAAACAACTGAGTAGTGGTTCCTGGCTCTGTGATGATTTGCTGTGAACTGTAAGATAAAAATCTATTCCACACAGAATCCATTTATTTGGCTATGTTTTGGTGGTCTTTCCGTTTTTCCAGTAAGACCAATGCATCTTAAAAGCATCCAAAAATGTAGCAGGCGTCTCATTTCTCTGAAAACAAGATACCTCCAAATGTTTTTCAGTCAAGCTTCAGATAAAAATTTTTCTTGTATAAGACAGCAAAGTAAAGATTTGAAAGAGAATCTGGTAAGGATGAGTGATTTTTCTTCACAGTGAACAAAATACTGAGTTAGTTGGTTTTTTATTTTTGTTTCAAAGGTGAGGTGTATTAAAGATATGTCAGTCTGAAGTATATTTACATATTGAGGCATCTGAGGAAGTGTATCAATGTACTTTAAATTTTATTTATCTGTAGAGTTGGTAATTTTCTTATTTCTTTACTGAAGAAAAGGATATAAAGTATCATTGAGTTGGTTTAGACAGTTTCTTGTTTAGTGACTTGAGCTACAGCTGGCTGTAATTAAAGTGTTCATGCCCTTCCGTAGTGTTCCTCGAGTTGTAGTTGCAGTTGTAAGAAAAATTTCTTGGTTATTGCAATTTATTTTTTTGGCGGGTTATCGTTGCACCACCTTTTCCTGGTTGCTCAGAGTCATATTGCTTCTGCCAGTCATAGGGAATTTTCAGGATTTTTTTTGTTGTGTTTTTTAGACTATCCACAGTAGATACCCTAGAGCTTTATGGGATCTTTAGAAGCACTGAGCCTGGCAGGTGAAGATCGAGAGCTTACATGACATGATACCCTGTGGGAAGCCACTATAGAAGTCTTGTTGTGCTGTGTGCTTTGTATCAGTCCAGCATTCTGAAGAGGTGGTGTGCCCAGATACCAAGCAAACCACAGTGCTCCAGACGTGCTCCCTCCCTAAAGCAGCTAAACATAGTTCTGATGGTGCCAAGATTTGAAAATACAGCATCATTGCATTACAAAATAGACTGATTATCAGTGCAGCTGAAACTGGTTTATTTTGCCACATTTCATAGGGCTTTGGTAACTTGCGTTTTACTAAATTATCCTTAATTTTGAAAAATCCTGCATAAGTGAATCTCACAAAGAATTAATGTTGCCATTGTTTTTTTCTGAAGTATTCTGGTGTTTTCTTCCTAGCATGTGAGAGAGCTGTAGCTTATGAATAGAAGCTGAGCAATGGCCCACGATGAGCAATGTACAATCTGTTAAGTGTTGTTGTCTTATATTGCTTTGTTATAAGTGATTTGGACTGTGAGGAAGTGAGAAGCTTTCTGCCAGGAAAACAAAAAATCCTAAGAGGCTGACAATGGCTTCTGTCCACCCTGAGGAGGACAAACATCCAGAACAGCCTGGCTATGGATGCTCCACATAGCAGTTGGTTTCCTATGGGTTTGTGTGATCCTGTGGCCTGAAAATGCAGTTGGTTAGTTGCAATTCCTTTAGACACTGATTGTGGGGGCAAAAAAGTGTCACTTAATACACCATTCTGGCAGCTGCAGAATAAGTGTGAAACCAGGGGTTTATGTTGTGCACTCAGTAGCAGGAGAACATGGAGATGCTTATTAAGTAGGGTCTCTTATGGGAGCATCTGAGCAATGTGTGGGAAGGAGTGGATTTCCTTACTGGTACAGTAGTCTACCTCACGGACTTCTCTGCTTTCAAGGAGGACTTATTAGAGTGAGCTGTGCCCAGACACAGCTTTTAGGGTTTTTTTTTAATAGGAAACTCATTGGCTTGTTCTAAAAGAGGAGCTTAGGAGTGAATAGCACTTCACCTCCACAGTGTGGATGTTCAAGGCAACAGATGATTGAAATGAACTGGGAGCTCAGTTATTACTTGACAGGTCAGTCATTCATACCCTTTGAAGATAAGTAAGTAAAAGTTGAGAGGTTCAATTCAGGAGGCTATTTCTGAGGATTATTGAGATCCCACATTAATGAAGAACTGTTTAATTCAGATACATTATCTGCCTTGCAAGGCACTGTGTGACTGAGTGATTCCACTTGAATTAGCAAGTATTACTTGGATTTTAAAAGTTTGAATTCTGTGCAGAAGCTCTGTTTCTCCTATAGATAGCATGTTACTTCAACGGTAGGGAAACATCAGATGACAGAAGAGGTTTCTTGGCACAGGATTGTAGCAGTTTCTGGTTTTGTGTTTGTCTTTAAGGAACTGTCATAAGGGAGCTGCATATGCTGTTTATAAAGATAAGACAATAAGGGGTGTAAGTTTGGTAACTTATATATTCCAAAAGCTAAGTGAAGATATGTAAGCTTAAGAAAACTGTATTTCTCAGAGAATACAAGATAGATAAACAAATTGCTCAAGTGTTAATATGCTGTGTTGTTAATATCCTTAATCTTGAGTCTTTGGGCTTCATGGTTTTTAGTCTGCTTTAATCCTTGCAGTATTCAAGTTGCTTTTCCCCACCCTACCCCCTGACTATCAGACACTGCCATGGTATGTTCTACTCAACCATTATATGTTAAGAAAATATCCCACTAGTACTTCACAGTTTCAGCATTTATTTTGTCTGTGCTTAAGATATCTTGCTCCATTTTCTTTCTCAGAAACTTAGTTTGAACTGTTATAGCCCATGGCATCAGTTTATAAAGTGGTGATTTTAAAGAAATCGAATATAGTGGAATTTGGTCATTAAATACTTAAGTAAAGGATGCTTTACGTGAAAATTTTGAGGGAGAAAATTATTTTATCTACATTCCAGAATTTGTTTGAATACTTCGTTAATGTAATTTTTACTGCTAGATAGCATTCTTCTAAAAAACAAAAAACCTGACCCTCACACTTTTTTCCAGGCATTGTATGGTTTGTGTGCTTTAACTAGAAGGAAGTGAAATTAAATTATTCTGCTTTGGAACTGTTGGTATAGCTTTTCACCTACTTTCTCTGTTTGAAAAAAGATTAAAATTACTTTAGTCACTGCTACATAGTTCTGAGAATTAAGATTGTTCTTCTGCTGTCATTCAGCATACATTGTAGGGGTGTTTATGCCACCTCTGTGTATTTTTTTCAGTGCAATGCGTGTGTTGTTGTCCAAGTTGCCACGACCGTGGATTGTTGATGAGAAAAAAGACGATGGTTACACTGCCTTACATCTGGCAGCTCTCAATAATCACGTGGAAGTGGCTGAACTTTTGGTGCATCAGGTAGGACTCTTTTCTCAAGAGGATTTAAATGTCATGCTTTGGTTAACCATCTGATGTGAAAATAGTTGGCTGCTTTACGCCTGCAGTCGCAATGCAGAAGCAGCAGAGCAGGGAAGGACGTGTTGAGCTCTAAAGGTCAAACTTGCCTTCGAGATTGTTACAATGGCCTAATGGTGCAGAGGGACTGAAAAATTTGATACCTAGTTTCATTCAACCGATTAACATCTGTACAGTGAATAATTGAAGTATTTAATCACTTCTGTTCTCAAATTCCCCAACTAGGAATTGTATTCAGGGTCATGGTCAGTGTCCTAATGGAGTGCCTTGCCAGTAGATGAATTCTGGGATGATAATGCTCTAATGCTTTTAATATCTTGCAGGGCAATGCTAACCTGGATATCCAGAATGTTAACCAGCAAACTGCTCTTCATCTTGCTGTTGAACGACAGCATACACAAATTGTTAGGGTAAGTATCTTATTTGCAGTAAGCCATATGGTTAATGGCATTTGACTAAAGCTGATGGCAGCTGTTAAAATATGAATACTTCATGAACATGAAAAAAATTATTTGACAACATATAGTCACTGCATGTTTGTTTGATGGATTTTGTTTAATTCAGAAGCCTGCCAACTTGCACAGAAGGTCAGTCAGCAATATGAATGCCACTTGAGGCATGCTAAATTTTTGTAAATGTACATTGTGGTTGCCAATTCTAGCATCCCTTCTTGTTTGGTATGGAAGAATATGTTGGGCTGTTACTTGTCTGAATCTCGTGGTGCTGTAAGGGAACCTTCAAATATAATTTCTGATGCTTTTTGCTGTATGAGTAATTATTCTTGCTCATAGCGTTTGCAAATTACAACATGAAATGTCTTTTGATGACCTTAACTACTTCTCGGTCTCTGAGTGTTTAACATTCCCTGCTCTAAGCTTGGGAGACCTATAAGCAGTTAACAGTAGTACCTTATTGGTGAAAGGAATGCTATCCTGGATTTTTGCTTGTGTGGTTGCAAAAGTTAATACTTCAACTTAACAAAGCTTCGTTACTAGCACAGGAAGTGTTTCTGGCATAGCTTGCTGTTTCTGGCCTGTGTGCACTGTCATACAGGACCTGTGCGACTGCTTGCCTTGCTACTGTGGGCTTTTGAGGCTCAGAGAGAGCACTCACTGCTTGCAGAGTGGATACATCAACCTGTCCCTGGTCTTCGGCTTAATTTTTTTGTCTTTATAGCATCATCTTGTATGAAAAACTGTTTCTTATTCAGGCCTACACAGAATTGCCCCCCCTCTGCAGACCTGCATTCTATTAAGCATTATTTTATCATAAGGTTTCTCCCTCTCTGAGGGCTGATGGACGTGATCCCATTACAGTGAAACATGTGATATGGCCCTATATCTGGAACTGCTCGCTACCAGAAGAATGGTTTCCTAGAGTCAGTGCCACTTGCATCCTGCAAGCTATTTGGCAGCTGTGTTTGGTGAACCCTTGGTGCCCTTCTGGAATTTACACAGTACCTGAATACAACATTAATGTGGCAGATGAGCAGGAAGGGAGGCATGTAGAAGAACTTGCATGTGTATTTGACTGACATGCTTATATCTGAGAATGTTTAAGTGAATGACCCTGTAGAGTATCCGTTTTTCAGAGCTGGATTAACTTTAAGAAGTCCTAAAATAGCTCATGCAGCCATGCGAAGAACATGTTGGCTCCATATTTCAAAATTAATTCCTATTGGATACCTTCCAGGGCTGGGTTTGTACCCTCAGGCATTTGTGGAATAGTGGTCAAAGGTAGCAGGTTCTTTTAAAAGTCCTACTGCCATGACAAAGGGCAGTGGTTTGCCTTTTTTTAGTTATTTTTTTTAAACTTCTACAAAGGCTCTGAAGTTCTGTGGTAGTCAAGGATTCTGGGAGAAGTTCTAAGCAGTAAAGAGCTAGTATTCAGTATAAAGATATGAATATGAGAAAGGAAATTTGGCCAGAGTAAATCTATTTAGAGAGTGTAGGAAGTTGAGACTAGACCATGTCAACTATTAGCTGGTTTTCTTGGTTTCACTTGTAGAAGAAAAGGTTGAGGAAATGGTAAGGTGCAAATAATTGCAGGCGCATACTTCCTTGAAAATTAGGCTTTGAATTCCTTTTAGCCTGTTCTGAAGTCTGAGGTTCTTTGGTTCTGAGAAATTGATCTCCTTGCAAGCATGTGGGTTCCAAAGAGCAAGATCCCTCTTTGTGTATTTGTGTTTCTAGGTTATGCCTTTTGTCTCTACTGCTAATCCCAATTTTGCAGAGTAGCAGAAGCTCGAAAACTAAAGTTAAAACCTCAGCTGCTGCCTACAGGTTTCTGAATGGTGACAGTGACAGGGTTTAATTTTTTGGGGCAGTTGGTACTTTTTTTTCAGCACGTGTTGCTTTGTATTGTTCTCAACAGCGTATTTAAGAAAGTTCTGGTGGGTCGAATTATGGAAAGGCTGCATGCAAAGGCCATAGGAACAGGAGGGCCTGTGCAGCCTTGTGCTTGTTTTGTGTCATGTGAACAGGAACGAGTGTCTAAAATTAGCCTTAGAGACGAGTCTTACAGTTCATTACTTTCCAAAATGTTCTGAGAGAGTTTTTAATAGTGTCATTGGTTTTTAAGTCTTCTCCTGAATTACAGTAAACTGAAGTACATGCTTAACTACTTTGCTAATGCGAAGATGCTGTAAATTAAGTTGTAAAGTTTAGCATGGTGTGAAAGTGGTGATTTTTGAGGTCATTGAAATCTAATAATAATAGTAAAGGATATATACCTATCTTAAGTATTGCACATACTGCTGTAATACATTACATTGCTTGTAGGCTGTCTTATATAAGAAATAAAAATCTAAGGAAGTAGAAAGAATCCTCTAAAATTGTGTCTTTTGTAGCACTCAGAACACAGGCAAGCATTAGCTTTCTGCTGAAATTAGCTGGATATTTCAGACAGATAAATGCTTTGGTTGAAGGCTGAGCCCCAGGTATGGAATATAAATTTAAATTAATTCAACTGTGAATTGTAGCAAGATAGGAGTAGCCCTTTTGAACCTCATAGAGAATCCTAAACCATAATATTCTGAAATTAGTTCTAGAAGGAATAAATTGGGAGTTTTTATGTTTTTTTTTAATTTGGGTTCTCTCTCTTTTCAGCTCTTAGTCCGTGCAGGTGCTAAATTGGATATTCAGGATAAAGATGGGGATACTCCCCTGCATGAAGCCCTGAGACACCACACCCTGTCACAGCTCCGCCAACTCCAAGACATGCAAGATGTGGGCAAGGTAGATACTGCTTGGGAGCCATCAAAGAACACAGTAAATAAAACACATTTATTTATTCTTTTTTCCCCCTTGTATATTTGTCTCTTTGTCTAATTCTGTACTGTGGGACTGGGTTTTGGCAGCATAACTTTATGTAGACATTGTGCATTAAACTGCAGTGTAGGCAGAAATCACATTGTTTTATGTGGCTTTTCACATGAAGTCATTACATTTTTTGAAGAAAAAGGGTTATGTAGCTCAAAAATATTTCTACAAATTTCTGTTCTATAGTGAACATGTATGGCTGCCATAAAAAGTAGCTTTTTGGAAAGATAATTAAACAGTATTACAGTACAGAGTAAGACTGAAATAGTTTTCTGTGATTCAGCATCTTGCATGTCTTTATAGCTTTAATTGCTTAGTTGCTTCTATAACTTTCTGAAAGTATGTTCTGTTAGAACAAGGCATTCTTAATTTTGTATATTTATTGATATGTGTATTTTTGACAGAGTTCATTTCAGAAATTGTGCTGTAGTAAGGAAGTAGTCAAAAAGCCTCCAGGTAATAAAAGTCAAAATGCTTTATTGAAAAAAATAAACTCTCACACCCAAAAAGCTGTGTGAACCCTATATGCAAAGTTGAAGTTGATAGTTTACCTAAGAGACAAAGGAGATACAACATTATGGAGCAATTCAGATTGAGGAAAAGAAACAATTTTTTTCTTCGGATATTAAAGATGCACAAGATGATTGTGGATCAGATCTACTGAACCATTACCAGCTACCAGTATAATGTTTTTTACAATTTTAACTGACGGTTAAAATGAGAAATTTTTTTGGTTGTTGTTTTTGCATTTCATTAAGAAAAAACCAAATACACCAAATTTTCATAAAGTCTTTGTTCAAAACAATAGTTCCACTGTACCACTTTTTTTTTCAAACTGGTTACTTAATCTCACTGAAATATACTGGAATAAGCTTTGAAAGAGATTTGAAATATGACTAGCGTGTAAGAAAATGTGTGTGTCCTTTTAAATGAGACAAGAGTGGTTACAGCTCAGTTGTTTTTGTGATCTGAAATCGACTCTGTGAGAGCTCTCTAGAATACTTTGTGTTCATGTGTTTAACTGTGAAAGGAATGAAAGGGAGACAAATTTTTTCCTCTGATTCAGCATTTCATAAATTGGTTTCTCTGCCCAATCTTATTACTGGCCTCCACAATGAAACTGAAGTTGTGTGTTGAGTTTTGAAGGTTTTAAGAGAAGAAGCAGATTTTTTCTCCATCACCTTTTAAACTTCTCTTTGGGGGATTTTGTTTTAGAGAATCAAGTTTGATTTCTAGTTTCATATGACAAGTATTCATGGTTTAAACCAAAAGTGTAAGTTTAAAAAGAAATTTCTATTGAAGTAGTAAGACAAAGAGCAGGCAAAAGGTATCATGAGAAACAAAGAAAAAAATTCCCTCGTCATTGTATCTCTGATCACCTAAAAATGTTTTAGCTTTAAAAATCATGGTCAACCAATACCTCTGCTCCTTTATTAGCATGATCAAACTACTGGTCATTTCTTTGCACTTTGTTTAGCTGCAGAGAAAATTTTTGCCAAACTAACAAATTTGGGAGGTTTAAGTGGTGTGGAGAAGATAAGTTCTGTCAGAGAAGAGGCAAAAATTTGCTTGCATTTATTTCATGTGAAATGTAAAAGATGGAGTAAATATACCTGGAAACGCTTTAAGATGATCAAAAATCAAACTAACTTGAAAACGTTTTCTGAAAAACAGTAAATGAGAACAATACCTGTACCTATCTACCTTTACTTAAATGACAGTAAGGTAAAAATTCTATGAACTAGATTTTACCATTAAACTATTTTAAATATTTTAAATTTGGCCCAAAATTGAGCATCAACAAAGACAGGATCGAAGCTGTGAAAATATGTGCAGGCATCTGGACCTTTAAAGCTATCCAAGGACACATTGGTAATTTGTCTTGTGTGGAATTGCAAATACAGGTGATGGATAATAGAAGATAAATAGGATTAATAATTTAGCCTGGGAATGAGTAAGGCTTTCTTTTGGTAAATGCAATTACTTAAACTGAGGATTTGTTCTGGGAGACTTTTTAATTGTTCTTCATTAATTCCTTTAAAGGCTGGGAAATGTGTCAGATTTCATTAGACTATGTGATAGCAACACATCTCTGCAAATATTTAGTATTTTACAGCTCATTTTTGCTTGGCCAAATTTTAGTTTGTTCTGGACTGCTATCTTAGAGATTCCAACCTACTGAGGCCTCTTTATAGTACATAGTACTTCAACAAATAATTATTTATATTTTTGTTTCAGTTGAATAAACTGAAAAGAAAAATCCCACTTGCAGGATTTTAGTGATTTTTTCATACTTGATCAAGTTGGTTGGACAGCAACTCATTGAAATTGTGTGATTTGTTGCTTTTTATTTTGACCACTGTTTCAAGTATGAAATAATGCTTTTTACTGATTATCATTGATTTACTTCATAAATGGAACTAAATTGAATGAATTCTTTAACATTGATATTTTTTTTTAAATAGTTCCTTCTAAATGCCAACATTATGCCTGTTGGAACAGGCTCCCCAGGGAGGTGTCACAGCACCAAGCCTGCCAGAATGCAAGAAGCTTTTGGACAATAATCTCAGGCACCTGGTGGGAATTTTGGGGCTGTCCTGTGCAGGGGCAGGAGTTGAACTTGATGATCCTTGTGAATTCTTTCCACCGCAGAATATTTCATCTTATACCTAATACAATTTTTTTCTTCAGTTTTCTGGAGGTTGATTTTTTTTGATACTCTATTTTAAATGCATGTAGCGAACAATCTTGATAGTACACAAAGCCCTAGTCATTTTAGGTACTATTCTGAAAAACATTTCTGTGCTCAAGTGCTATAAGCAGTGAACCCCATTTCTTTAAGTAATTTTTAAGTTTTCCATCCAGCATATTGCAGTGATTATGCAGCTGAAGGGAGGAGAAATTTTCTGATGTATAGTCTCTACCACCACAGAAAAGTCATTTGAATTGCTTTATTACAAATGCACTGCTCTGGCCTAGAGTGCTTTTTTATCCTAAATAAATGTATTATTCCCAGGGTCATTTTGTGTAATTTATTTTAATGTAAGTATCTTTCTGACCCTTTAAATGCTTTTAAGTGATGCCACTGCTTAAATCCTAAGTTAAAAGAAAGAAACTAATGGAAAGTGTTTACTGCTTCAAAGGTAGCTCACTAGGTACAGTTACTTAGATGATATTTATACAGTTTTCGTGGATTACACTGAGACTTCTCCCTCACTGGTGAATTGGCTGGGAGTGGCCTGTATTGATGCATTTCAGGGCTACTCCCTAAAGAGGCAGCTTGCTGCAGCCATTCTGGGCACTGAGACATAATGGAGAATATTTTGTGCATGGGTTGTTTTGTGGTATTCTCATTCTTTGTGCTGAGAACTTGCATGCTTCCTGAGAAATGTCATAGGATGCAATGTTGTCCTCGTGTTTTCTAATTGTACAGCGTGGAGAGGCATTTTAGGACCTAAGGTTTTTGTGACTAATGTCAATGACTGTTCCCTGATGACTCTGCCAGCCTTGGAGCAAATCAGTTTCACTGGGTGTTGTGCTGCCTTGGCTGGACTGATAATATGGTCCAAAGTACCAGGACTGAAGCTGGATAAAATCTCTGCTTTGCTTCAGCCAATTCTATAATTGAAGTGCAGAAAAATGGTCTCAATCAATAAATGAAGATGTTCTGCCATCTGAACACCATGAAACAATTCGTTTCCATAACTCACTGATTTTCCTGGTATAAAGTCTTTGGAGCCATACTGTTAATACCTAGTCATGAGGAAGAATGCAGGAGGAGTATCTGAATTCATAAGGTAACCTTCAAGAGTCTTGTAACCTCAGTGATGCATATTTAGATGAGAACTAATAATGAAGAAAAAAATGTGTAGACTGAGGTTTAAAAAAGTGCTTCCCAGCCAACTGGGTTTCCTTGAGTTGGAGCTGCCCTCGCTTTGCCAAAGCTCTTCCTTTGAATATAGTGTAGTGTAGTTTGCTGAGGGATTCTTAGTGATGCCAGCAGTTCTGTGTTATGTGTAGTCTGTGTTATACATAAAGATGTTGGGAGCTGGCCCAGAGTGCTCTGGAGTAGGGGAAATCGCTCCTTGCTGTGCTGTGGTAGCGAGCCTTCTTAGCATTTCTAGCTGGCACTGTGAGGCAGTAACACAAGGATACAGTAACAGCTGTAAAAGGGCAAAGTAACATTAGGTGATTAGATGGGGACAGTGTGTGAGTTTTAACTCATCGAGTTTGAGAAAACTGAAATTCAGTTACGTTCTTGGGTAGGTACTTTACTTGCTGGACTAAAAGTAGATTTACATTTATTTCTCTGCTCAACTGTATTTTCAGTACAAGTGTGGTAGTAGCAATTTGAGTATATACACTGAAGTGTGTTCTGAATATACCCACTGGAACTTTGCCCTTTACAGTGCTTACATAGAAGGACAGCCACTTCACACGTGAGTATAGGTGTGCAGGAGATTGAGTGCTTCAGTAGTTCAACTATTCCTTGCTGAGTTTTAGTTCCTTAAAGGAAAGCTGAATATAGCTGACTCAAAATGAAGCAATTGTTTTGATTTTAGTTCTAGAGACGCTTCCTTGGGCTTACACATTTACACATATATGTGCTTGTGTGCATGTCAAGTAGCTTTCCTTTAGCCAGACGATTCTTAACAGTTTAGAGAGTCTTTCTTGCTGACATATTTGTTTTCTTTCAGTTAATAATGGGACTTAGCACTCAAGGAGCAGAGAAGAAGAGTGCTGCATCTATTGCCTGCTTCCTGGCAGCCAACGGGGCTGACCTTGGCATTCGTAATAAGAAGGGTCAGTCCCCTCTCGATCTCTGCCCTGATCCAAGTCTCTGCAAAGCATTGGCTAAATGTCACAAAGAAAAAGTCAGGTTTGTATATTCATCAAACAGTTTCCAAATCTCTACTTTCCACAGATTAACGGATTTATTTAAAATGCCGAGCCTTTAATTAGCAATAGCTAACTAAAACATACAAATTTGGGGGTTTGGTGGAGTTTTTTGTGTTGTTTATTTTTTACTTGTAATTCTTTAGGTTTTTATGGTACACTGAATGCTATTCACAAATACATTAATTGAAACTTACCCGAGTCTTAGAGGACTTTCATGCATATTAGTATGAGGGAGGGGAGAATGGGAAGGTAGAACTCCATAAAGGGGTTGGAGGAAAATCCCTGGAAAAATAACTAAACGTTACAAAGAGGTTAGCCTAGAAAGTTGTGAAATCTCTGTCCATACAACTTTTAATGACTGAAATGGGCAAAGCCCAATATAAACTGATATGAAATCAGTGTTGATGCTGCTTTGAGAAGGTTACCTACTGAGTACCTGTTAATCTGAACAACTGTATGATTCAGTGAAGAGAGAACGAGGGGGTAGGTCTGATGTCTTTAGAAATTACAGTTTCAATGAAAAATATTCTCAGTTCCATGCAGTATCAGATGATTCACCTTGTCCTAGTTATGTTCCACCCCTGTTGCTGCGAATTATTTTAATCTTTAATTCCTGTATTGTAATCGAAACTGTACTTTTAAAATGCGACAGAGAGAGGCTGTTTTTATTGACGTTGCCCTGGTAAGGAGTAAGGCTCTTATTTCCCATCGGAGTCTGTGTGCCGTCCCGTGGCGGGAGCGGCGGCAGGCTGGGCACGCGCGCCCTCTGCGGGCCAGCGCAGAACGCGGCCCCGGCCCCGGGGCCCGCACTGCCGCCCGTGGGGACGGTGCCCATCGGAGTCACAGGGCACCTCTCTGTTAGTAAAGCAAGCTCTTAGGACCAGAGGGAGGGACTTTTTACATTCACACACAATATCCTGACTTATGTGTCTTGTTTCTGTACAATGCCTTACCCGAGTGTGTGACCTTGCGCTCCAGTGTCAACTGTAGAAAAGGCAGTTCAGATTGCTTTATGATCATACATTGATGCCCGAGTGCATAGGAGGATATAAGCAGCCAGTTGATGTGCATTTTAAATTGAGTGGGTTTTTAAAATTCTTATAAGTTTCACTGCAAGGTTTCTTTGTAGTGGCCAGGTTGGTTCCCGAAGTCCGTCTATGATCAACAATGATTCTGAAACCTTAGAAGAATGTATGGTGTGTTCAGACATGAAGAGAGATACTCTGTTTGGCCCATGTGGCCACATTGCCACGTGTTCTTTGTGCTCACCACGGGTGAAAAAATGCCTCATCTGTAAAGAACAAGTTCAGTCTAGGACAAAGGTAAAAATCTCTGAAATTTATTGCTTTTCTTTCTTTTATAATGAAAAAGTAAAAAAAAAAGAAAAGGGAAAAAAGAGGTCAAAGAAATATACATCTTCTTTTATGTGGTACTATGCCTTACACGTGTCTGGATGGAATTAATTTTGCATCATAATGATATCTTGTTCTTTTCTGTTTGCCTGTCATACCTACCTCTCCCAGCCTTGCAAAGTCTTTATTGTTCAGGTCCTAAGAGTTCCTAATAGAGTCACCTGAGGATACTTTATTGAAATAGACTATTTCCCCCCTGCCATGGTATCTTTTCTTCATGTTAAGATGAATTGCTGTTTTTTACTGAAGTATAATTTCCCTCAGTAGTATTGAGTTCTTCTGTTCCTTAGGGCTGCTTGAAAGATTATTTGCATGTAAACTGAGTTAATATGTGCTTGTTTCTGTAGTTAATAATTACTTTCACCTTTCACTTTTTTCTTTGGAAACATGTGTTTCCAAATTAGTTTCATTGTGCTTCATGTTTCATATGTCTTTTTCCTTCAGAGAGTCAACCAGTCATGTCCTATCTTGAAGACCAAGGTTTCTCAAATGGTTACTCCCAAGTAGTTTTGACTAAATGAGTACATCCCCCTTGCTTTTCTGTTTGAGTATTCTTTTATTCATTGTAATCACCAAGTCTTATCCTCTTTGTTTTGTTTTTTTTTTTTTTAGCTGTTGAAAAAAGAAATCATATTCTGCACTTGGATTTATGTTTGGTTTTTGATTGACTTTGGGGTTTTTTTTGTTTGGTTGCCTTTTTTTTGGCTTTTGGTTTTCTTTTCCTTTGGTTGGGTTTTTTTTAGGAAAGCAAACTGCTTAGTTTTTTTTTTTTACCTTTTCCAAACATATTTTATTAGTCTTCTTCTGTAGTATATTGTTTTTTTCTCCATCTAAGAGTAAGTATAAGAATTGTTAATATAAAGTTGCACTGTTTTTACTACTCACTCTCTTATTCTTCTTATACTGTTCACTGTTCTGCATTGTGTATGTTCAAAAGCCAAATGTTAACATTTGGAGCTCCTTTTCTCTGGACTTTCTTTATAGTCAATGAAAGTGACTTGTACTTTGTAAAGTGATTTGGAGCAGCAAAGTGAGGGGTTCTGCCTCTACTCATCTATCTAAAGAAGCTATGGAAATCAGCTTTCCCAGGTGAAAGCTAAGCTTTGTGGATAACCCTCCTTTGATTTCTTTTGCTGAATTAGTTTGAGAGATTGGAATATCTGGTCGATATTTCTCTTAAACTTTTCTGTATGAAAACTTACAGTAGTAACTTAGTTAGTAAGGCTAAGAAATGAATGAATCAGGACAATAGTTCTATGAGCTAAAAGAAGTCCAGGCCTATATAAATGGGATTGTATGTGATGTCTATGATCATATTCTACATGCCCCATCCCTGGCAGTGTTCAAGGCCAGGTTGGATGGGGCTCTGAGTAACCTGGTTTACTGGAAGTTGCCCCTGCCCATGGCAGGGGGATTGGAACTGGAGGATCTATAAGGTCCTTTCCAACTCAAACCATTCGATGATTCCAGTATATATACAGCTCTCACATAAAAGGACATGAGAAGCCCTAACCCAGAATATTAAAGCATTTCTGTAAAAAGTACGTTTTAAGTGAATTTCATAGGATCATAGAATGTTGGAAGGGGCCTTTAAAATCAGTCATGTAACTGGTACCTAATACTGTGCAATGAGCAGGGACATCTTCAATGAGATCAGGCTGCTCAGAGTCCTGTCCAGCCTGACCTTGAATGTTTCCAGGGATGGATCATCTACCATCACTCTGGGCAACCTGTTCCAGTGTTTCATGACCTTCATAATAAAAAATTTCTTTCTTATATCTAGTCCAAATTGGCTTTCTTCTGGTCTAAAATTATTACCCCCTGTACTACTGCTACAGGCTCAGCAGAAAAGTTTGTTCCCATCTTTCTTACAAGCCTCCTTTAAGGACAGAAAGGTTGTAATAATGTCTTCCTGGAGACTTCCCTTTTCCAGGCTGATCAACCTTAATTGAAGTATCTGTGATGGAATAAAGAAGGAGAAAAGAAAAATAAATTTATGCTGTCCTGGCTGTTTCTCTGTGCTTGTCATTGTACTGGATGTGTAAAAAATGCCAGCAAATACCCGTTCTTAGCAATTAGTGCAATATCTCATTTATGTTGAATTTTGAGATGCTGAATTAGTTAAAAACCCCACTAGGTGGAGATTCTTGAAGCCCATGTGCCTTGCAAGTTAATGTAGAGAGCAGTAGATACTTTGCTCACATGTGTGTGTTGTTCTTTACAGATTGAAGAATGCGTAGTATGTTCAGACAAAAAGGCAGCAGTGCTCTTCCAGCCTTGTGGTCATATGTGTGCCTGTGAGAGTAAGTAACTTTACAAGACCTCTTTTTGAAGCAATCGTGAAACAGAACGTTTTTAATCAGATTGCAAAAAGTAACCCGATTTCAGGTTCAATTTACTTGGTAGTCTGGTGATCATCAGAATTTTGCCATTATTTGTCATGCTGGTAATAATTGGAGATTTTCAAAAATTAAGAAAGTGCGTGATCTTTCATCTGAATTATTTAACTGTGAGTAGGCTTTCTCACATTATAGAAGCCTACTGTATATTGTTAACACTTCAGAAGTAATTATAATTAATTTTGTTGTTTTGTTGCAACTTTTTGAAGGCATTCAGATATGCAAATGGTGTTTTTTTAAAAAATTGTAAATAAATACTTAGTATGCTTCATTACTAATCTACAGATTTGCACAAGGGCTGTATTTTCCCCCAAAAGTCACATCATATATCTTTGCCAATAGCACCAGTTACAGTTCATTTTAATTTATCCTGTGTAGTGAAAAAATACATGGGAGATCTTCAGAAATATTTTGGTTTTTTGACTACTATATGGATGAGAATGCAGCTATCACTTTGTCTCCAGACATTTCAGGGCTTTGTTGAAGGGTCATTTCTCTAGAGAAGAGCAGTCTTTATTGATGAGAATCTACATGAGAAGGAAGGTAATCGTTCCCATGAGTAACTGCTTACTTGGACTTGCTAAAGAAGTCTGGTTTCTTCCTCAGTTCTGGCTGAGGCAGCTGACATCGAATCACTGACTATAGTTAGCCTGATCTGGCCTCTTTCACTGTCTGCGGTTGAAAGATGATGAGAGAAGTTTTTTTGAATCATTTCCCAGGAAAGAAGACAACAAAAAGATTGATTACTGTGATGAAGGATTTCAGCAGTGCTGTACACATTACCAAGTCTAAGCTGTAACAAGGACAGCAAAAAGTTTAACAGTTGTAGATGAGTTCTCTCCAGATTTTTTTTCTGGACATCTTGTTCAGGCAGGACTAGAGAGTCTTCAAGTTTGTGTATTTTATAGGACCCACTCTCTTGATTCGCAATAACATTTTAGCATTTATGAGACACTAACTTGACTTTAGTTGAAAAATGACAGCCCCTTTCTAGGATTATATGAAAAGATGTAGGTTTACTCTTAAGGGTAAAGAGCTGCACCTCTTCTCCCCTGGAGCCTTAGGACAGTTAGTGAGATCTTTTGTTCTAAAGAAAAAAAGCAGATAGCCAGGACATTCTTGGAAGTTCTGGTCTCAAATGTGTGATTATCTTTTGACTTCTGTAATTCTTGTGGACTAGACATGCATTTGAGAAAGAGGAACCTGTTCACTTGTAATATCTTAAAAGGAGATAGAGAACAGATTTACTTTTAATCCCAAACAGGACATTGTTTACGTGTGATTTACAGAAAATTATGTGAAGATAAACTTAAGTATTATACTCTTTGTATTATAAGCATCTGTTGTCGTTGTATAGTTACTCTGAGTAAATGAACTCATGGATAGAAAGAAAGAAAAATGAAGTGGGAAGGTTCAGAGTTGATTTATTTCTCTGTTCCCTCAGATTGTGCGAGCTTGATGAAGAAATGTGTACAGTGTCGGGCAGTGGTTGAGCGAAGAGTGCCTTTCATAATGTGCTGCGGAGGGAAAGGTACAGAAGATACCAGTGATGATATTTGTGAGTGACTCCAGAGCCCGTACTCTTTCACATTCCTCCACCAACTTATTCTCATTCTCTTAAATTATCTAAATATTTCTCTTCTTTCTGAGGAAAAGTTTAATGAAACCAGTGTTAACCCAGGTATCCCTTTGCTGTTTGCACTACTTTCTGCATCAGTAGAAGCAAATGTGGTAACACCATCAGTCATTACACTGGAGAGTTTTTTCCAGCATTTGGAATAGAATCCAAAACAGATGTGATGACTTGGCCACTTACTAATGCCCTAAGAAGGAAAAGCTGAAGATTGTCTGTGATTGTGCAAATGAGCAAATAATATTTTTTTTTACCTCTGATACTCTGAAGGAATGGTAAGTAGCATCTAGGTACAAGCAACTTTCCTGAGAATGTCCAGTTTTACATCTCCTTCTATGACTGGTTTTTAAACTTCTTGTGACTTACTTGGATAATTTCTATGAATTATTTGTATTTGCTCTCTGTGTGTATATGTGGTACATAGTATTTCAGTTGAGTTTAAAAGAATTGGAATTCTTGTCATAATGTTCTGAAACAGATAAGAATAGTCATTAAAATCAAATATTCACTACTCACACTGGAAATTTAAGACCTGACAATTTTTCTTTCGTGTAGTAATATTGCTTCCCAGATCAGTCAAATATGGGAATATTAATCTGAGCTTGTTAAAATTTTAAATGAACTACTTACAAGACACTTGGGTAGTCTTGAACACCAAATAGAACCATCTCTGTAGATAAAAAAGTCATTTCCATGTGAAGGAATTTAGCTCTTTTTTCTTTAAACATGTGCAAAAAATATTTATGTCAGGAACTTCACTGACAAATAAGAATTCTGAGAACATTAAGGGGCTACTTGTCAAAGAAGTGTTGCTACTAAACTCAAATTCTTTGTTGAGTTGCAGCAATGGTGTAGTGAATTTAATTGGCTTGTCAAAGATGCTTGACTAACATTTTTTTCAGATAATTGAAAAATTGTAGCTGTGACACCGGAAATAATTATTCCTGTTTCATTAGATTGCTGCGTAATCACATATCTTTATTTTCTTTTATGTTACAGCAAGTGGAAACATTCCAGTTTTGCAGAAGGACAAAGACAATACTAATGTCAATGCAGATGTACAGAAGCTGCAGCAACAGTTGCAGGACATCAAAGAACAGGTAAAAGTGCTGGATAAAAATTTTAAGAACTACTAATTGCAAGAACCACTTGATTGAAAAAGCCAGTGCATCCTCTATTATTTAAAGCAAAATGACATGTTGAAGTGCATCACATCTTGAACTTCAGTTAAAAGTCCAATATATTTTGTGTAATGTGGCTTATATGTCCTCTGTGTATGGGGTTAAAAGAAAAAATCAAGTAGTTATGTTTGATAATCCATCTATTAGGGCACGTGTGTTGATGTGACTAAAAAAGGAAGCTCTTCCCAGTAATTACATTCTCTGTTTAGCTGACCTGAATATGTAGGTACAGCAGAAGCTGTTTTCACAGAACAGTGATAAAAGTAGATCATCTTCACTGTTCTGTATCTACTTTAGTCTTGACTTGTCTGTTCATTAACTGCCTTGGAACAATGGCTGACAGCTATCTGTCTTATGAAGGATATAGTGAACACACTCCTCAAAGAACTGTGTGGCTGCAAGGTTAAAACTTTGAAAGTATATATATAATTCAAATATTTGGAATTTAAATGTTAAGGCTTATCTTTGTAATTAGGTATAGTGTTTGCAGATGTTTCAGCAGTAAGGGATCTGGAGCATCTGACTACTGAATGATCCTACTCTCTTAGAAGCCCGATAATGTGACTTTCTGCTTCTGTGTGTATAACACAATTGGAAGAAACTTCATGGATACAGGAAACTGAGTTCTAGCTTGCCTTTGCCTCTAGTAGGCCTACAGCAGCTCATAATACTTCAGTGATGGCAGTATCACATCTAGTCGTGGTAGTTGTTGGATTCAGCTGTTCATGTGCATTAAAGCCAGGGCTAGAATGTTTTGACTGCCAGTTTTAGGGCCTGTGTTTCTAAATTCCTTAAATTTGAGAGCTGATATGCTCAACTGATTGCCTGGGAAGAGCTGTTCTGTCATATGGTGACTGGGCCAGGACCCCAGTAACAGAAATTCAGAACAATTTTCTATGTAGTTTTTATCTGTAAAGAACATGCACATGGAAAATTGTAATTTGAAAGTGCATGTCTGTCTTACCTAGAAACTCCATGTTACTGTCATCTCTGATGTCTTGCATCCACTGTTTAGCTTCTGCCTTGCTTTTTATCATTGAGTGGAAAGAATAAGGTTATTCTTTTGGCATTTGAAATTATACATGCCAAAGATCCCAGATGCATGCTTAAATGCAAGTAATCGGTTTTCTTCAGATACATTTTTACAGGGTACTTTAGGAGTTACAGAAGATTAGAGTTCTGTTTGGGTATGCTAATATTCTTATGTATAGGCATGTGAAAACTACTTCATGTTACAGTTTTTCTTCTTGATTAGATGTGATCTCAGAATTTTTCTGTCAGTTTTCTTTAGGTGCTATTTTATTCTCTATGGTTTTATCTAACCTTTGGGATTTTGCTGGCCAGCAGCCAGAATTGTTCAGTGCCTCTGACTAGAAAAAGATGGTTCTGGTCATTCCTTGTGTGCCTCTTGGCTTGAGACTTTTGTGTTTTCTTTAGTGTCTTTTGTGCTTAGTCTTGTGACAGGGCAAGTTGTATCATGCTTGTGAGTAGCAAGTGGATTTTATTAAAATTTATTATCTCATCTTTTAAATTTGTGCTTGAAGTTATGCACTGCATTCCACTATAATTGTGTATTCTTTTGATTTGTGCTGTAACAGTTCAGTCTTCGTGTTCAATTGATATTTTTCTACTTCAAATTAATTTTTTCTCTTTCAGCAGGTATAAGCCTTTGTTTCAACTCATACCTTCAATGATAATCTAATATGTTAGTGCAGCAAGCTTTTAAAACTATTTCTGGTGCCAAGCAGAAGTGATGCTGATGTCAACAGAATCTCCCACATCTGATGACCACACCATTCTTCAGGGATTCCCTGAATGTGAACCCTTTTGACTGTAATTGCAATACTTTCACTCCATTTCATACATAATCATCATCATCTGTCTAATATCTTACGTATGTTCCTTCACCATACTTTCATCACTTTCTTCTTCCTTAAAAAGTAAATTTATTTTGTCACTGTGCACCTGTATATTGTTGTAAAAACTGTTTTAATAGTGAAGGATTGATACTTCAAGCAGTTTAAAATACCTGGTTAGTGACAAAAAAATTGAGTTGCAAACGCAGTTATACTTAAGGTGCCATGAGCACTTTCCCAGAGTACTTACCTGAAGCAATTCTCATATAGAGCAGGCATAGTGCCTTTCTGTACTGTTTGTTTTCCTTCAAAAGATGGGAGTCAAATGTTTCAGCAGATAAAAAGTGTGATTTCATGCAGAGGATGTTCTAACAAATAGTACAATAGCTACAGATACTGCTTATTTCTCACTCCTTCTTTTGGACTGCCCAAATGGGGCATTAAGGCTTGCAGTGAACTTTCTTTCACTGTGAAAGTAGTGTGAGATGGTGGTTAAATAAGGAATTCTCCTTCAGAGGTGGATAAAACTCAGTTATCCAGACTTGTATCCCACTAGGAAACTGCTGAATTAATTGAGAAAAGCCTGTCAGGAGAGAATTGTGTAGCAAAAAGGAAGCTTGTTATTCTGCCAGTTGAGTCCTCCTACTGTGTGAAGTAACTTAAATGTTCAGATAGTATCATGTTAAGAAATTAAACAGGTAACATACTTTATATACTCTGGTTTTGTATTAAGCAGGAGAAATAGGGCAATTTTCTAATACTGCATATCTTTAAAATGAAAATGTTGGGATTTCTGTCCTTTACTGAATGAAACAGTTCAAAGTAGTGGTGCTTCAACAGATTTTATTTTTTTACTAGCTCTGTGTCCCTTAATAGATGTTTTCATTTTTAAATAATGGTACAGCATTTGGAGAGAAACGGACCTTTGTAACTTGCGTAATTCAGACCTTATATTTAGACACAAAAGCAAATGATTAGCCAAAACAAAAAGGCTGCACATTGGGGATTTTCCCAAAGATGAGTGTTTGCTTTGTCGTTCCTTTGTGAAAGGTCATCATGCCAATGTTGTCAGGTTACAGACATTTGTCATGCAGCTGTGTATTCATTGCATTGGAAATAGCTGTTTCACTGATACCTGAAGTCTGTGAGTTACTGCAGGAGGAATACTCTAAAGGCCCCATTGATGTGTGGGATATGAAGGTGATGACTTAGTGTGAATGGAAAAATGACCAGGACTGACAGAGAGTCTTCTATACGTTTTTAGTTGGAGAATGTTTTGTTACAGTACTGTGGAAATTCTGGCAAAGCTGGAGCACACCCCCCTTCAGGGCCTTTTTTAAACATAAATTGACTGAAGATTTTACCTGGAAGTTTTCTTTTCCTGCTAGCCCGTTGTACTAGTATCCTGGACACTAAAATTGTAATTTGGCCAGATTCCATGCCAATTTAAACTCTTAAGCACAATTAGGGTGAATTTTTTTGGTCTTCAATTAAGCTATCTACCCTAGGAGGTAATACCTATTGATTTCATAGAAAATGTGTTTTAGGGTTTTTCTGAATAGGGTACCTTGGTATGGATTCTCTCTCGTGTGAATTGAAGTAAAGTCCAAAGATGAATACAAAAGCAAGTCACAGGTGCAAGATGGTGATAAAATGAATTTGTATTTGAAATATGAGCCTCATCAGTATTTAATGTTATGTATGAGATCAACATTTATAATTGCTATATATATGTAGTATGTCTCAGATATGAGGACATCTTAGATTTGATTTGATCTGATCTATAGAATGGTCTTAACAACTTTCATTTGTTGTAACATCTGTTCATTTACTAACATTTGATAAACTGTTATAAATGAAATTCTAATATGGCTGCAATATGTTTATGGTGAAGGAACATGCCTTATGAAAACTTCAGTTTCTGCTCATGATTAAAGATGAAGGACATTGTTCCTTAGTGGCTTGGTACAAAATGAATTTTGATATTTAAGAACTTTGGGCATTGACTATCACTTCACGTTCAGCAATTAAAACTGATTTTAAAAGTTTGCTGTGCTGCTGTTTTGAGTGAAGGTTACAGATTTATTAAACTGTTCTTCATTTGAAACTTGAGGTGTTCTTTTGGTTGAAAATCTACTTTCACAAAGTACTAAATTTTTACATATCATATTGGTTATGCAACATTTTCATTGCTTCTGCCGGTGTTGAGTGCTTGGTGTTTACAGGTAAGTATATGAATGGCTAGATAGCCTGAGAAGAAATTTGTGAATCATTACCCAAGCATTGCATACATCAAGCTGTTTATGTTTTTTTCCCTGAAAGATTACATGACGTAATGTTTTTATGTTGCAAACTTGCATAATGATATTGAATATACAATGTCAGCCTAGATGCCTTAATTAAAGGAATCATATTTAGGAAAAATCTACATAGTTTTTTGTGTCATGATGGAGCAAGAAAAGCCCATATATTTTAAGTCGATATGGAATAAAAATGGGATTTAAAAAAACCCCAATTTAGCTTAGTGGCTATGGCAATTATCTGCTATGCTTAGGGTGACGTATTTGTTGTTAAATTTCAGCAATTCATATGTTGCATATTCAGTACTGTATAACTGCTACCACTGACTATGCAACCTGTCGAAATCTTTTCCAGACCATGTGTCCTGTCTGTCTGGACCGCCTGAAGAACATGATCTTTCTGTGTGGCCACGGGACGTGCCAGCTTTGTGGAGACCGGATGAGCGAGTGCCCCATATGCCGCAAAGCAATTGAACGGAGGATCCTTTTGTATTAAATTTGCCGGGGTCTTTTACTAGATTCTGAAAGAGTAAAGGACATGTCGATGGTTTAAACCTCTGTAAGTTTGAAAGGTGATAAAGGGTTCTGGTGGAAACATTTCTAATACTGTAGCACAGGTTTGTTACACAGGTTTGTTAAAGACTGTGACCACACCACATAAAAGAAACAGTATTTGAACAGTCAGCTTGTAGCTTTACTCTTAAAAAACAGCTAAGCCTAATGCTAATTTAAAAGAGTCTTTTTTAAATGTTTCTGTCTTCTTCCCCTTAAAGGGACAATCTTATTTTGGTTTTGTTCATGTGTATCATGTACGTATCAGATGTCAAGTGATGTAACGGAATTTCTTTTTATATTGTCAGTTACTAGCAAACATAAATATTTAGGATTTTTTTTTTTTTGCTGTATGCTTTTTGGAGAGTGTCGACATTTTCTATGGCAGTTTTGATTCACAATTAATTTCTGGTTTGAAATACACAGTCATGAAAAATCAATACAAAAATATGTACACAGTAGTAATAAATATATTATTCCCATAAGGTCACACCTCAGAATACAATGTTATTCTGACTTTATCATACCCTTTGTTCCTGAGGATGGGTTGTGTAGGAAACAGTAAAAAGAAAATCTGTTTTAGAAGCATTATGTTTCCAAAACTGCACTTTAGCCTAACAGGTTCAAGCTAAGTAATTTAAATAGTGAGCTTCGTAATTCTGCTAATTACTTGACTTTTCATGGAATTGCTTTTAACTTGAGTGGAAAGGAGAACATTTGAGCAGTGGGTCAGTTATCCCTTTTAGATGAGTGAATTTGATCAGTTGTGTAGAAACACATACATGCAGAGCTGTTTAAAATTTGTCAGTCTGTGAATTCAGAAAAAAGATTTTGTAAAATTCCATTCTTTTTAAGTGAGTTTTATTGTCTCCAGGCAAACAGTGTCAACAGCAAAAGAGAATATTTAATATTGATTATTCATCTAAGTGGGGTGTTAACACCAGAACTTATCTGTGAGCATTACTGAGTAAAACTATAAATGAAGATGTTGTTGATAGAAAATGAATTTTGTGAGCTGTGCCTAGTTGAGCTAAATTTGGCTGAAGGAGTTTGTTGTCACTGATGTGATAAAGAGCTGTTCCTCCTCACCCCCAAAATGCTACTGTTAGGGATTGCACGCTATAAACATTTTGAAAACAAATGCATCTCTCACCCTTTTTGGTGGTAGAAAATGTGCTGATTTAAAGATCTCTTGTAGCCAAAAGGAATCTGTGCTAACTCCGAAGTGATTCAACAGTTTTCTGAGTGCATAGTTCATGTAGCCCTTTGCCATTGTGCAGACTTCATTTGGATGTGCTCTTGCAGAGCATTAAAGAAATCCATGCTGGAGTCAATTAGGTGCCTTACTTGCAGCTAAGATGAATTTATCATTGAATTCTCATTGCATATGTCTAAAATGTGGACAAGAGGTTAGTTCAGGGAAAGATCCAAGTAAGGATAAAGATATAAATGTGATCTTTTCAGATAAATCAATCTGTCTTCTGAAACTTATGTTGATAAGCCTGAACTGTGCAAATGTTGGCAAATGTCTCAGAAGACTGTTACTGATAAACTGTAAAGATAGACAAACCTTTAAGCAATAAGATTTAAACACTGAATAAAGTTTTCCAGGAAGCAAGTACAGTGATATATTGGATAAGTGTATGCAGAGTGGCTTTTAACACCATGAAGTGATGTAATACACAGCCTTACAATAGCCATCTTTAATCCTCATCCAGCATTTCAAATGTTCCTCATTATTTTCAGTGTTTTTTCATTGGACACAATCAAAGTCTGGAGTCACTCTGGTAGTCTGGTTTATTTTGTATACTGGTCATTGTTTCTCAGATAATCTGCGTCTGTATTCTTGACCAAATGAAGCAGCCTTCCTTTTTTTTGCTTCTTGGTTCCTATTCTAAAATCCCAAAATTTCAAGGAGTTTTGGAAAGGTTTTGATGTAAGGCCTTTTTTCAGTTCAGCATTTTGGTATCTCCACTTGAACACTGCATGCATCGGGGTGTTTACTGCAATTCTCATTTGGCCAATACTCACATCACTAAGGTTTTTGGTTTGTTTTTTTTGGTGTTTTTTTTTTGTTTTGTTTTGGTTTGGTTTTTTGGGGTTTTTTTTAATAGCATGTTTTACAGCGGAGCTTTCTATAGTAGGCTTCAGTTTCAGGCTTCTCCTGAAAATAATTCTATAGTAGGATGTGCCATTTGATGATCTATTCTGAGTTTTAGCCTGTCATGCATCAGATTTGTACCTTGATTTCTTCTGTCTCTGGCAGACATATTTTGTCCTCTTAATTCTTCAAGGGGACCTCTGCAAACTTGTCTGCACAGTTGCAGGGTGGATCTTGATAATGCAACTCAAAACTGAAACCTCAATACAGCAGTTTGCATTTTCCTAATTCTTTTTTGCTGGAACAAGCTAGAATTACTTGAAAGTATTCCAGCTTAGCATCAGTTGAATAAGTCAGCTGAGTTAGAACAGATCTGAAGCATCCTGGGTAGGAAACTGGATGTAAGATGCAAGTTACTGTTTAACACCCTCAGTACTTGAATACCATCACAGTCCTATGGAAATGGAGACAATGACTGAAGGAGCAGCTTTAGTGTCCTATACTGCAGTCACAGCAGATGAATGTGACTGCATAGGAGTTTGTGATTGGACTCATTCAACAGTGTTGTGTGCCAGTGGAAACTGAAGTATGTCAGCTTGATGCTATTTTGGTGCCAAGAAAAACAATTGAATTACAAAGACTAGGAAAGCTAACCAAGATGCTTGAATTATTTATATAGATCTCTTCTTGACAGGAGGAAGAGCTGTATCCTGTCTGGAGATGGCAATACAGTTTGCCTTTCAAAAAACTTAATGAGGAAAAATGCTTGCAAATCTGATATCGTTTATGGAAATAAATATTTATATTCAGACCCTCTCTTTGCATTCAGATGTAGAAGGTGAACTAGTGTTATTGAAGAACCCAGTAAGCTCATTCACTTTATCCTGTTGTTATCTGCACAATGTGCACAGTGTGAATGTTTAATTGGATAGCACATATTTGAAGGATGAGAAGTTCACTTGAAAGCCAAAGGGGATTGTAACAAGTAGTAGAGTTAAGGAAATATCACTGTGCATCTGTCTTCAGCAAAAGATTAAAATCTAAATTTCACCTGAGCAAAGTGAAAATTAAAAGAATTAGTTAGGCATGTATCTTTAATTTATTGTAAAATCATGGAATGTAAGTGTTGGAAGTTTTGTTATGTCTATTCCCCAGCATTTAATAGCAATTTTAAATTAAATTTAATGAAGTATCTCCATTTGTTTTTTGAAACTAGTAACAAGACACCTAAAATATATTGTTCGGTGTGAGGTATGCTCAGATGTTTAAGTAAAATACTTTCTTTTCCATTCATGAGGAGACATAAGTAGTCATATCACTGCACAGTGATTTTAAGTATAAAGACAACCTAAGAGGTTAACAAAATAAACTTAATAGTTGTAGATTGTTAACTTTTGTATAACTACCTTTTAACTTCTTTTTCCCTCTCAAAACTTTTGTCATCACTTATTGTGGCCCAAGCTTATATGGCACTTCTCAAAATCCGGGCTGCTATTACCTACTCTCCCTTTGTGGGATTACTGGGTATTTGTATGTTGGGGTTTAGAGAAATCCCGTTTTCCTGAAGTGTATAATAAAAACTACAGTAGTGAGATAGCAAACAAGTTACTTTGTTAATGTGAAAGTTTGATTAGAAGGTGGTGTTATTAACTTGGACTGGGTAAGAATATAGCAGATTTGCACAAGTACTTGTGCCTTGTTAGCATAGTCTTACAATTGGTATTTTAGCTTCTTTTAAAGACGTTAAATGGTCTTTTAAAAATAATTAAGTACTTATTGTGTAGATATTTTCTAGAGATGAAGGTTTATGTATGTGTAATTATCTTTAGCAGTATTAATGGCAGTTAATGTAAACACTAAATTGTTCGAAGAAGCTGCTTTCAGCTAGTGATATGAGCTTCCTCTACAAAACTAATTGTCAGAAATTTAATTTTACTCTTCCAGTAGCAGCTGGTGAACCGAAGAGCCTATCCTGTTCTTTGTGCTGCATGGGTCAAGTTTTCACTTAAAAAACCAAACCCCAACAACACTACAGTCTAACCTTTAGCAGTGCTACCTCCTTTCTGTCAAAGTGCTGAATTTTTCTCTAGCTGTCTGTTGTCTTTGGGAAGGGATGGGGAACGCATCAGTTTTCTTTTGCTTCATCGATTTTGATGTCTGAATACATTACGGAAGTTTTTTTACTTTATAAAATTACTGTGTAAACTGTGTACAATAGCAGTGTGTGATTTGCCACAAAGTACATTGTATACCTGTGCATAAGTTGCTGGAATTCATACTGTTGTCTTTTTGTGCATTTCATAACTTGTTTGTGTTGACAAAGCTAAACTGTTGTCTGCAGAAGCTTTAGTATGTGCCATTTTTATAGCTGAGCCTGTGATAAATACGCAAGTTCTGACTCAGGGCTTTTTAACAACTTCAACACATTCACAATATTCTTCAGCACATCTTGGAGAATACTAGAGATTTAATGACTGTACAGTGCCTTGATAGAACTATTGAATGGGCAGCAGCCATAGGGTCTTCACAGAATGCAAGTATCTTTTCAATCCAGTTAATGAGTTGTCATTGATATAGTTGTAATGCCCTTGCCATGGATTTATAAACTTGTATATACTTTCTGTAAAGGAAAATTGGCAAATTTAGATATTGTTAAGCTTTCTGAAAGCTGTTTAATTGTTGCACTGGTCATGAGGATCTGAAGGGCGTAATATTCAAATTTACAGAAGCAGCTTTTGTGTCAAAGACAGCTGAGAAAATTTTCTGTATGTGACATTTTTAGTGTGAGGGAGAGGTCATTGTATAACATGTAAAAGTACCTGCTTTACTCTGATCTAGTAAATCTTCTGTAAGTGAGAGAGAAATAACCAACAACTAATCAGTATGTTTGCATGCCATTTCATAGTTAGAAAACTTTGTGTCATTTTGAGCTTCTAGGAAATACTTAATTTGTCCCAACCTTAGTGTCTTTATGAATGCAAACTATTCATGTTAGAAAACAGGTTTTACTGAATCACAACGAGCATTTTTGCTTTTGTTAAAACTAACTTTGTATTTTCTATAAACTGTAGATTTTGACATGACTGTTTATTGAAGAAAATTTAAGGTTGCCTGTGTGAATGTAGTGTATTTCTGTATGCAGATAGCATTATGTAATTGCTTACTTTAAAACTGTTTAGCAAGGAAGCTAAGCTTTTCAAAGGAAATGCTGATGTACTGTATGGTTAGTAAAAACTTGTCATATAAGATGTATACTGACTTTTTCAAGAGTTTTGATTTAAAAGTATAGTTGGACTGAATTAATACTGATTTTTTTGCACACAACATTGGAAAAGGGGTGGTGGCACATTTGTCTTCCTCCTTCTTAGTTGTAATGATGTTAGATGTCACCATGGAATTAGAAAATTGTATACCTGAAAAAATATTTGCAAACTTGGTTACTTGTTGGCATACAATGTTTAAAAGTGCACCAGACTTCACTGAGAAATTTTGCAGTCCAACATCCTTTTATAATATGTTCCTGAAGAATGAGTTTGTGGAAGTGTCAGAAGTGCTACGTGCCTTTGAAATCTCCAAGGTACTCAAACATTGTTAAAGCAGCACAGTAGAAGTCTGAAGGGTGGATTATGTTGTAACAACAGAAAGATTGGTTTAAAATTATCTCTGGATTATGTGCAAATTTTTCTGTAAATATGCAGTTCATAGTACTGTTCTACTGACCAGAGTTGCTGTTAAGTGTATGTTAGACTCTGTGTTTACTTGTAATTGAATGGCCTTTACAGATCTGGCTACGTGAATGTGATTGTTTAAACATCTCCTGCCAGATACAGTAACTTCCATATTCTGAGACAACAGATGCTGCATCATAGTTTGTACTTTTAGGATTCAATTTAATGGATGCATTTGTAAAAAAAAAAAAAAAGTATGTAATCAAAGGCAACAAAACCAACCAGACTTATATGGCTTAGTGTTTTTATTTGTCCTAGTGTACAGGTAAAAAAAGGAACTGACAGAATAAAAAGTTTGTTTCTCTCTTTCTCAGTTTCTTTTCATTTTTCAAATTTCTTCAGCCTTGGTTTATATGACAGGTCTGTGTGAAAACACAGCGTTTTCAAATACTTTTGAAAAAGCTTTATTTAAAAATAATTGATGCAAATTGTTGAAATACATTTGAAGTAGCCTCTTGTTCTTTGCTTTGGGATTTACAAGCTGTTCACATATTTCTCCTTACGTGTGCATTGAACGTGATGGGAGCAGTGCTGGCATTAGTTCAAGACTTCATCTCTGTGGTCTCAAGACCATGCTGTTGATTGCAGTGGATGTTGCAGGTTTTGCTAGTGTTTGGTATTGATGGGTCTAGATTTTGAGAAGGCTATTTCATACTGGACAATATAAATAATTATAATAACTTTATAATATAAATACTGTGTAATGCAATTAATTTATAGTGCACTTTGCTATTCTAAGTCATTCCAGCTATATCCCATATACAGTCATCTGTTTTTGATGGGATTGGTGAAAGTGCATGGTGATTTCCTTTGGATTTGGCATGAATCAAATGCAGAGAGTGGTTCTTCATGGGTGTGCACCGTTTCATTTAAGGAGTAAAAATTAGCAGTAGTATTGGAACAAAAGGCATTAGCCTTCCTTTCCAGACTTGGTTTTCCACTGTAAGGAAAGGAAATATAAGTTGTCAGAAATAAAATCATTGAAGTTCTTGTGCTTTGTGCAGCCCTGCTCATAACGGTGACATGCATTGGAAAGCTTTTGCTTTCAGGAATGAATTATACCAACTTCTCTTGATACTTGCAAGAAGGTTTTGGCTGAAAAATACTTCAGGGTTTTAAATAGTTTGTTCCCTTTTAAACAGAGTAATATGCCCTTGCTTTCTAGGAGGTAGTAAGGTGGGGGTTTTCTGCAGGATTTAGCAAGTGGTGCTGTAATGGATTAAGATAATTTAAGTTACATTAAAAGTCGAGAACTGTGCCAGCTGGCAACGTATAAATTTTGGTCTTCAGAAACACAAGACTTTATGGGAAAGTCATTGCAGTATCTACTACAATTAAGATTTATTGATGCTTATTGACTGCCTTAGAGCTAATAAACCTTAATTTCTGTAAAATTGCCTAAAACTTGTGAGACTATAGTGACTTCTTGTAACACTAACACTGTTTCACTGAATTTTCCTTAGAAATCTGTGGGAGCCTATTTCCCCACTGACTCGTCTGCATCCTAAAATGTGTGAGTGTTTCTCCCACAAGGGGTCAGTAGCACCCTCCATTTGGCACAAGTTTTTATTACAATATAAGCAGAAAGCAAACAAGGGATAAGGATAATGATGATTGCATTAATATGTGGGTGGACCAGACCTCACTTGTCTCCTTCTTCAGGCAGGCTAAGTATAATTAGGTTATTTGCTGACTTCAGTAAGCACCATATTCTATCCTCTGACTCTCATGTGACATGAACATTGCTGCTATTGATTAGGGCAAAGTTCTAGTGGAGTGTTTGCCTTTAGCTCTAGTTGAAAGTATTCATTTAGTCAAGCTTTTTTTAAAAGCATGCAGTTGGAGCAGATAAACTATATGAAAGAGCTTGTCCAGCGGGCAGGGAAAAAGAATTCTTGTATGAGTATCCCACATATTCTTAATGATAACCACAGTCTCCCTAGATGGCTAGAGCTGATTAATATTTTCCACTCTATAGTAACACAGCTTATAGTTAAATATGCTTTGAAGCCTATCAGGCTGCTCAGTGGAAGGAATGTCCAGCTTCTCAAGGCTTCCCTGAGTATGCAAGTTACTTGAAGGCCAGAAGTTTGAAGTAACTCATAATCTTTCTTCCAAGAGGCTGAACAGACCAGAGAGCCCTTCCTTCAACAAAAATGTCCATCCTTTTTGGCAAAGTCATGTTTCACAAATAGGAATCTTGAGATGGTCAATGTCATTCAGGCAGAGGTTCTTATGTGTGTTGAATTTAACAAGGGGCCTTCCTTACCTTCATGTTTGCAACTCTTGTTACTCTCTCTGTCACATCTGTTGTGGGGTTTATATTATATGTTCTCAGTGCTTCTGTCCCCGCTGCTGAAATCCTCCATTTCAATTCTTTCTCTGTCTGTGGTTTTTGATAGCAGAACTGTGTCCCTTCCTTCTTGGTATGTCCCTTCTGAAAGTCCTCCTGTTTTCTTCTACACTCGAGGTTCGCATAAGCTCAGTGAAGCCCTGTCCTTGTGTCCCAAACTCCACTCTGAATTTTGTGTACTGACAGGAGGAATTCCTGAATTTAGTCTTAGAATAATTTCACATTAATTTATTGACATCCCTTATTTCTCTCCATTGGTGGCATAAGAAAAGAATTTTGTCTACGACCTGAGGAAAGGATAGGGGCGCTTCTGATCTCAACCATATGAGGAGATTCTGAAACAAGTAAATGTTTCAAGGTTGTTTTGCTTTGGTGATGTCTTTTTGTCCTATAGGCCACCTGTAATTTTCATTCTTACAATATCCTGGGTTTGGATTTTGGTGAGAGCTTAAGGGTTTCTTTTCAAAGAAACTTAGACAACTAGAAGAGAGAAACTTCCATCTAGGATGTCTTGTGCACTTATATTGCCTGGAGGAAGTTCAGTAGGATTGCTTGCAAAGAGAAGGGGTCTGGTTTTTGAGTTCTTGCTACCTCCATAAAGAATTAGGAAAAGAATCCCATCTCTCTGAATGAAGTAAATCTGAAATCACATTCCAGTTGATACTTTTCTGCTAAGATTTCATAACCTCTACTGTGTATATACAGTTACATAGTGTTATATACAGTATTACAGTTGTAAGGTATCATGATGTTCTGTATGAAAGCTATATAAACTAAATAGCAATTGTATAGAATTTATTTATATGGCCCAATGGCCATAGATTGTTGGTTTTGAAATACAGTACTTTCATTCTTCCTCTCTTCTTCTGTGATAGACCTGTAGAATAAAGATTACTTCAGGTCTATCCAGACAAGGCAGCTTTTCCTAACACAGAGGCCCGAGTTAAGCTGTTTGTGGTACAGCCATACAATTGAAAGCATCATGCTCAAGTTTTTTGTCTATTTTTGTTATTTATAATACATGGCACATAAAACACCTAATTTATATTGATCTTAGGTTTTGGTCAGGTGATTCTGATTCTGTGTAAGGCTGAGGAAGTCTTCATATCATTGTTGTCCTCTGAAACTGCATTCTCTCACCATTTCATGTAGCAGACAGAGAGTCTGGAAGCACCACACTTTTTTGTTGAGATAAAAAAGTGTGTTAGAGTTAAGGGCATGGGGAAACCTAAAACTAAAATACCGTCATAGTTCTAGAGTTTATGAGGTGAGAAACTCAGATGGCAAATTTGACAGAGAGAAGAGTGATCTACTAAAATTGAGTTTTAAATTATTCTGTACCCTGTCTGGAGAGCCTGTAACATGGATACACTGAGTCCTGCTGTAACCCTGCCATGTCCTGTATGTCCCATCACCCTGGATAGGTCCTTCCCCATCAAATCTCCCTGGAGGAATATGTCTTATAATTATGCTGAAACTATTCCACCCATGGAGAAGGAAGTTACAAGCCAGTCCCTGGTGCTAAAGTTGTGGATATGCTGTTTTATTTAACACAGCTCCCTTCCCATGGCACACACAGAGGATGTAAAGGAGTAGATGATCTTGACTTGGATTTTCTGTGTACTGTGGCTGTCTGCACCCAGGCAGCAGCATAAAGGAGCTGCCGCAAATCAACTGCTCAGTAATGAGCTGTGTGATGTGCTTGCCCTGCAGCGAGCTGAAGTTGGGAGCCACTTACACATTTAAAGTGTTGCAGCCAAGTAGGGTTGAGTGGGCCAAGCCCTCTGGGCATCTACTTATCCTGAGCTGACATTGCTTTATTAGTAAGTGGCATGGAAATGAAATAGATTTGAAAAGCATATCTTCATTAGCAAGATTGGGATACCAGACATTTAATTTTAGGCTTTATCTGTTGTGCTGAATCAAACGGTGACAACAAGATTTGGCAAGCAGTTGTTGAGCACTCCAGGAAGGGTTAGTCATGGGCTTTTGTAGGAGTTTCTCAACTTTGAGGACATAGTCAAATAGTCCTCAGGAAAGGAAAAAAGCAACTAGCAAGAGTGTTTCAGAAGAGAGTTATCCTTTTTTTTGGTTGGTTGGTTGGTTGGTTGGCTTTTGGTTTGTTTTGGGTTTTTTGTTCTCACCCTCTACTGGATGGTAACTCTGCCTGCTTTTTATTTCTCTTGCCAATTTTCACTTAGCCAGAGGTGCTGCCATAATTGCTACTTGCCATCTGGATTTACCAAAATCAGACATATAACCCGTGTGTCTGTTCCAACTGTTCCTAACTATCATACTACCTCTCCCCAGAGCATCCTTCCAAGGGTATGAGTGTGCACTTGTGGAGTTATAGGAGAGCTAGTGTTATCATCTGTAACTTTCCAGGACAAGGAAAGGAATTTAATGTTGATTTGGTCTGATCTTTTTCTTTCTGATCATCTTCAATTATCAAATCTTCAGATGCCTTTTTTTTTTCACGTGGCATTTAATTTTGAGAGGAATTCAATGGGGGCATCATTGCTGTGCCTGGAATTCTTGGATTTGGCCCGTCCTTTCCTACACAATTAGGCCTGTTGGGCTAAGATTGGTTGTTTTATGAGGTACAGGTATTTAAACACTAGGCTAGCCAGCTCTACTCGTAGGAATATTAATAGAGATGGCCTGGAGTTGGCAGGTTCTTCTAGCGAAGATAAGGAAGGGCTTAGCACATCCTAGGTTAAGCTCTTCCCTGTCACAGCTGAATGCTAAATGCTGTGTGACCTGCAGTGTCTGAAGGGTAGATATAGATTAAGGCATCTTCATGGCACAGTGCTGTGTCCATACGAGCTAGCAGTGAGAGCAGAAGTGCACTGTATCCACGGTAACATATTTTTCATGAGGCTTTTCTGAAAGGGTAGGTAGCCTGAGATGAGGTCATCTAGGGAACCTGGACATATAGAGCACTGAGTGGTGGTTGGTACTCGTAGTCCAGAACTCTAGAACAAGTTTGCTTGAGTGTCTGTGGATTGGCTGTCAGTGAATTAGAAACAAGAGAATCTATAAGGCACCAGCTTTCCATATTTGTGTGAAAAGTATCCTTCCCTGTGTTTTATTAATTTACTTCCTCCTGGTATGGAAGGAACGAAGGAAGCCAACAAGCCTAGCTTGTTTTGCTGCTAACTGTGTATATGCAGCATTGAACATCTCCTTAGATAGCTTTGAATGTGGACAGGCAAAAAAAGATAAAGGAAGAGCCGGTAGGACAGAGACGTCTTTAATGATGTGTTACGTTATTGATGGAATTTCTAACCCAGAGAACTGCCTGCCTTGGAGCTGTGGGCAGTGTTACCCACAGTTACTGCTTGCTTGTGCGTAGTTCATTTTTGTTTTATTGTTCAGGAAAGATAAAGTGATGTCTCTGCTAAGCGTGGTGACTGGCTGGGAAGAGCAGCCTGGTTCTGCTGAGTACAGCTGCCAAAACTGGAGCAAGCCAAGGGAGAGCAGTTCTTTTGTCTGCAAAGGACAGAAATGTGGTGTGACACAGCTTTCTTATCAAAGGGAAGGATTTTTCACTTCAGGAGGAAGTTTGGCTGGGAAGGCATTGGATAACTTTTTTTTTTTCCCAGCTCTGCGGGAAGTCCTGTATAAATGTGTTTTCCATGAGTGTAATAGTTCTGCTTCTGACTCTCTGCAGAGAACATTAGTGCCGTATATAAGGGAAATAACATAAGGGTGACTAAAATATTTTTAATCTGAGTAAGTCAGCAAACACACTGTGCATGCTCACAGCCAGGAGCCATTTGCTCTTGGCTCATGCCATGGAGCAGGCAAAAAGTAGGTCTCCTTTTTTTCTGATTTTTTATTCTAAGCATTTCTGAAATTTCCCTTGATCCGTTCCAAGCCATCATATTGTAGTTAAATTAAAACTCAGTCTTTTCTTCTGGTAAATACCTTGTGTAATGAGGAGTAATTTGTTTGTGTTTCAGCTTAAACTTGGATAATTTTGTTTAAACATTAAGAACCTATGTGTGTATATTATAGAGAAGTTTCTCTAATATGGTTGAAGAAACAAATTACCGTCTAACTGAGGCCATTAGATTGTGATTTGTTAGATTTGGTTTCTGTGGTTTTCCTGTGAGTCTTTACACAAATCACTTAGTTTTGCGTATCCTCTCTTTCTTAAATGTGAAATGTGAAATTACTGCTTGGGGGTACGAAAAGAAATCTTCTAGTTTGTGCAGGGAGTCCTACAACAGCCTTAATGAATTCCTGAGTAGGTAAGATGCCTCCCCTGACAGCCAGTCACACAGTGGTGTGCCAGCTCAGTTCAGTGTTTTGCTGATGGAAAAACTGAAACCAGGTACTAGTGCTACTTCAGTCTTGCTACAGAGCAAATAGGCATAAAATGAACTAATACCTTCCACCACCCAAGCAATGGGAGTTATTAATTAACTAGTAATTATATACAAATATGTATTTTATTACACTTAACAAATAACTGTTGATCATTATTTCCTTATTAAAGCTGTTAATGAGAAAGAGCTGCGTTCAGTTCAGACACTGAGTTATAACTTTAAGTGTACTGACAAAATGCCAGCTTTTGGGTGGCAGCATTTCTCTGAGGTTCTGTCTCTGTGCTCTTGTCAGTGTACTGAAGCATTTTACTAAGTGTTCTCTGGAACTCCACCTCCCACAGCCAGTGGGTGTCACTGCAAGCATTGCAGTGAGGGAAGAATGATTTGGGGGAGAAAGAATAGAAGTTCAAGTGTATGTTGCATTTTCTTAGAAATTTTCTTATTCTCTTATTTTCTTGTTGTATTTTCTTAGTTAGAAATAATTGCAGAAGAACAAGTAAATCCTAACTTACTAACTTGGCAATTTGCATAGATGTTTCTTGGAGATGCTTAAATTTATTAAAAAAAAAAAAGTATCCTAGATGGCCAAGGCCAATCGTCTGATAGAAGTCACGTTACTGGCAACTTCCATAGCCATGCTGGCCCCGAATGCCGATTTGCTTCCTCCTGCTGAATGTTATGCACCTCACAGATGATGATGGTTTAAAAAAACCAACCAAACAACAACAACAAAACAACCAAAACCAAACACCGAAGAACCCCAAAAAGCCGCTCCTTGAATTCTTTAAAACTGCATATATGGAATTTTTGGTGTTTGCAGATCCGAGTGCTAAAGGTCGCTGTGACTCAAAGCTCCCATCTTCCCCATGGAGAGAGCTGGCCATCCCCAAAGCCAGACGAGCTCTGGCACAGATGCTCTTCCAAGCTGGTGCTGGGAGAAGAGGTGTTTGTACCGTCCTGGGCAGCCTGCGGGGTGGCACAGCCCAGGCAGCCGGGCAGGCTGTTCCCAGCACAGACACTGCCGAGCAGTGGGAAGGGCGGCCTCTTCCTTCACACAGGTCGTTGCTAAGGCCCGCGTTGTCTCTGCCTGTGTTATCGTGAGGATGACAGTTTAAACAGGCCTTATCACTGTGTATTCAATCAAGGTTTATGAGGGCTGATAAAGATGTCACCTAGTTGCTTTGTGTGTCCATTAAAACCCTATTCCCCAGTAGGACTTTGCTGTGTTACATTTTTCTTTTTTTTTCTTTCTTCACTGAATTTTAGGTATCCTCTGAAGAAAGAGGTGTGTGTTGGAAGGAAAGGCGTAATGCTTTCTTGGATACCCCTAATATTTCTGCGGGGAAGAATTTAAAAAGCCCAAAGCCAAAATTTAGTTAGGGTTGACACAACCCTATCAGTATTTAATATCTTACATCATCATCATTATTGCTTATTTAATAGCTCAGTAAAGTTTCCTAAATGTAGCGTATACAGGGCAGTAAAGTGACTTGTGTGCAATTCCCTGCTCTGTTGTGTTGGTGCTGAAAGTAGCTTGGGAGGGGCTTGGTGTTACTCAGTTATGGTGCAGGATGTCGTAGGTTGTGTTCCCACTGAGATTTTTCCTGATGGATGGAGACTGCATATTTCCAACACAGAAATGTAAGCCTTGTTCACTTATTGTTCTGGTTTTATGTCAAAGCTGAAGAAATGGTTGCAATAAATAGGTAGTCATATAAAATGCATCCATAATTTTCAGGTCATCTGTCTTTGAACAATAATAGAAATAGGCATAGTAATAGAATAGTATAATAGTAACAGAAAATAGGCAAAGATTAAGCCTGTCTTGTCCTGTAAACTTCTACATTTCAAGGTTTTTGGTTTGTTTTTTTTTTCCTCAACCCATGTCCTCCTAGCTAAAATTTAGAGTAAATACATTGTCTTAATTGTATTTGATGTCATGGCCAATTCTGTCAGTCTTCAGAAAAGTCATATTTCCACAGTGAGCAGAAGTCGCTCAGTTGCATTTTTGTTGGTTAAGTAAAATTTGTTCTAAAACAAAACATGTATAAAACCATAATGAAATATGATTAGTTGCAGCTGCTTGCTGTGTTATAAAAGAGAAAAATGTTAGGGGACTCTATTGGCTAAAAAGATTTGAAAATATGTAACAGACTCTACACTTGAAAATATGTAAGACCCTAGTTCAGGCACAATTCAACTGAGATTAAGCATGTGTGTTTAGGCTCTTTTAAAAAATGGGAAGAAACCAAATATTCAGTTGATTCTGTAGATCCCCAGGTCACAGTAAATTCCTATTATTTACACTCTAACATTGTCTCTCTGCATCCTCTAAACTTTGTGAATACTAATGGCTGTTGGCATTTCAGAAATCATTCTTTCACTTTGTTTACAGTTTTGCTGCTGCTGGCAAGCGTTGGACTATCAAAGGCTTTAATGCTGTGCATGTGCATTTCATAATAGAATGTTATTCTATGAGGATAATAACACTTACTAGAGATCAGTAATAAAATGAAAAACAGAGCCTCTCCACCATCACTTGTTAACACTTCTAATGATTGTTTGCCTATTAACACTAATTGGTTATATGCTTCCATTTTAGCCCTGTGCAGGCTGGCATAAGCATGAGGCACTCGTGTATGTACAGTACTTATGAATAGCTGTGCTGATCTCTGCAATAAAAGTTACTGTACCATGATCTGGGTCTGCTTTTTAAAAAAATGTTTTATATCAGAACCACTTGTTGACCTCTGCCTTATCAATTCACTCTATCTGTTTGCCTTTAAACAGTAGTCATGCTATTCTCTAGAATACTTGCCTGGTACAGGGGTGTCCATTTAGCCTTGACCATGGAATACTCTGTGGTCATCCAGTAGTAGAGTATTTTTTTAAGCTTGCCTTAAAACTTAGACTGTGTTTTTCAACCTTTGTTAGACTTGAAACAGTTGACTGTGGGCCCTCTAAAATCATAATTGATTTGCCTTTTGATGTTCCTAGAGCTAAGGTAGAAAGTGTCATGATTGCAGCCAGTCACTGGGTTTGGGAGACCACCTTCACTCAGTGAGCACTTTTGGCAGGGTGAGGAAGAGGAATCTGAAGCATGGCAATGAAAGTTACCTGTGGAAGCTGAAGTCTCACCCCGGACACAGGTGCTAACATGCTAAATTGCCAGAACATGGTTGCCATCCAAAAGCTTGTCTGGCTTCGAATGTATATTGATTTCTGTTTCCTCATTTAAATCCAGAAAGCTCATGACAACAGAATATTAGGCTAAAAAATCTAGGGATAATTTGGTATAGAAAAATAAAGTGGTTCAAATATTAACAATACCAAGAGATCCCTGGTCTGTTTCTAGCCAGCTGAATGGGAAAACACTCCCAGTGCAGAATAATTGGCTTTTCCCTTCTACTCTTGTTTGGATGAGGCAATATATTCACTTGTATCCACACAGTGCTCATTTCAGCCATGCCTTGTGGTAGTTCAGAGTCACAGTCACTTCTCTGCTTCCACACTGAAAGGGGAATCTTGGTAGATCAGGAGCAGGGGAGGGCCCTGTTATGGGGAGAGCTGTGAATAATCGTGTTTGCCAGTGGCACCACCTTCCCAGAGCACGCTGCTGCTGATAAAGGATGGCGATGGTGCCAGTGGTGCCATGGCTTTGCTGCTGTGTGTTGTGCTGTAGCCATGGCACCTGTGACTGATGAATGCCTGTGGGCTGGTGCTGTGCTGAGGTATGATTAGATATTTATTGCTAACAGGCACGCTAGTCCTGTCTAAAAGATGACTTGAGGCCTCTGCAGGCCTGTTGAGAAGACTTGCTCCCAAGGTGAGGCATCTATCAAACACTGAGGTCAGTGTCCACAGACACCTGAGTGCTCAGTGGTCAGCCTGGTAAATCCAGCTCCTCTGGAGCGGTTGGTAGCTCCACACACTGGGAGATTGCCAGCCTCTGTCCATGAGGATGTGGTAATTGATTTTCTCAGTTGAGTAAAAAGAGCAAGAAATCCTCTCCATGTGTCTTTCTGGAGAAGTTGCTTACAATATCGTGTGATTTGTTCCATTGTGCCCGCCAGTATTGCTCAGGGACATACAGTGAATGTAAGTTTAGGAAATAGGCTTGTTTCTTCTTGAGGTACATTTAATTTATCTTCAAAGCAGACCTCAAAGGCTAATGATTTAAAACCATTACTCCAGAGAGCAGAATGGCTAAATCCAATCAAAGAGTTTATCCCACAGGTATTTGTGTACCTCCCTCAAATTCATGGAAATGTCGATAGCACTGATTTATTAACTAGAAACTTCATTTTTTTCTCATTAGTGAAATTACAGTGCAGGCCAGCCACAAAGTTTTGTTGTTGTAACCCTCACCCACCTTCCCTGCAATGTTGCTTCTACTTGTGCTAATCTAAATGTAAATTGTAAGCCCTGTGGGACAGGGCCTGTCCCTTACATTCTCTCCCTTCGTTTTGTGTGTATTTAATGTTATTTTATTTTACTTTTGCACATGATCCTCCTGGCACAGTATCTGTTGCTTGCCTTTTGTCCTCCTTGATGATTCCTAAATTCATGTCTTTAATGGAGTCCACTCGTGGCCTCTCTTTTCGACCATGAATCAGAGTATTTGCAATAAGCCAGCAGCACAGAGCGTATTTTATTTTAAGACCTTAACAGTTCCCACTGGAGCCTCCTCAGTTCCCCCATGACCAGGAAAAATGAATTGCCTGTGTGAGATGCTTGATCAACAAACTAGAATTGTTCGGGAAAAGAAAAATAAATGGATATGAGGAAGGAGTTACAAAAAGCCAGCGAACACCCTGCGGTTTCTTCTCCTCTCACAAATGGGATCCTGCTCCTGCACAGCTGTGATGGTGGAGCCCAGGCTGGGAGAAGGCTTTGGGATGTGTAGGTCCCCAGCCACAGAGGGGGTTTACAGGTCAAAATCAATACCTGTATGTTAGTCCATATGAATAAATCATATGCTTGTAAAATACATGCTGTAGTTTGCTGCTGGGTCCTGAGGGAGCAGGAAAATAATTTAGCACAGCTGGATGCTTGTTCCTCTTCCAAACTGTTTTTTATGGTCTAAAAGAATAGCTTCCTAAATCGCCGTCTTATGGGAAAGCGGGGTGTGGGGCTGCACCAGAGCGCAAATGTACTGGTGTCATTTTAATTAAAAAATCTGCTCTCACTCACCTTCCAAAACACCCCTGTTCGCTCTAACGAAGGAATTTTTACCTAATCCGAGCGAGCAGCTGTTGTCTGCCAAATGGCCAGTCTGTGCTCCTGGCTGGGTGAGCAGCATTCCCCCTGTGCCGTGCTGCAAGTGAAGGGCTCTGTGTGAAACCTCTTCCCTCGACTTGAACTCCAGCGAGGAGTCCCTGCGGCACGTGGGGACGGAACCAGGCCCTGCTGCAATAAAGGCTCCTTTACAAGGCTCCCAAAGACTCTGTAAGCGCCCAACGCAGCTGAAGCTGAGGACCCATTGGAGATGTTGGCATGCCAAGAAACTGTGTTTGATGCTAACCTCTGTGCTTAATGGACCGAGTAATTTCTTCACTACCCTTGGAAAAAACACAGGCTTTTGTGAGCCCAGTGGAACTTATACGAATTATTTGGGGGGGCTTTGAAGACCGCAAGAGTGGAATCAGTGCTAGTTACAGAGGTGCTTCATTGCTTTGGTGCCTGCAATCCATTCGAGGGAAGAACCTGGCACAGGTTTCCATGTCCTTAGAAACTGTAGTGAATGAGCTGTAAATATCTTTGCGTTCAGCTCGGGCCTCTGAGGAAAAGCAGGAAGCCAGCTCTGGTGTTTGATCTGCATGGCTGGCAGCACCCAGCAGTTGCTCTCAGCTGAAAGATGGAGGAATGCCTGCTGGCCCAACAAAATGCTGTGTGAGCAGCAGCAGTGCCAAAGTTTTGGTTTCTCCTCGATTTCTGGTCTATAAAATGCTCTGGTAAGTTCTGTCAATGGGGAGTTGGAAGGAAATGGTGTGGCCCGGGGTACATGGAGAACATGGGCCCTCCTCAGATATATGCCCCCTTTTAAAAATGCAAATTGATAAATAAACACTGAAACAATAGGGCTGTGCTAATCCTTTTACAAAGGGTAAATTGCTAATCTAACTCCCCAGCCAGGATGGCTGCTTCACCTTAACAATAGCTGCATTTATACCTTATGTTTTACTTGTAAACTGACATGTAGTGAATTGGAAAGGGTTTCAGCTCACCTGCTTGCTGGGGGAGGGCGGCTAATCCTTTCATGCCCTTCACACTCGGTGAGCAATGCTGCCATTTGATCGCGCTGAAGCAAAAAGGCCAGCCAAATTTTCAGCCAGTTTAGACTTGGTTGTGCTTGTGCTCTAACAATGCTGCCAGTGTCTCCAGTGAGGGCAGAGAGAAAGGTCTATTCATGTCTTCACGTAGTGAGTACCCCAGGGCCTGATCTTCAAAGGCGCTGGGCACCCCCAAGAAAGGATGCTGAGCTCGCTGGCGTTCAGTGACCCCAGTTTTCCTCACTTTGCAAGCATGTTAATGGATACTGGCAGCAGGGAGTGCATGTGCCCATCTTCAGTGGCCTGCTTCTGGCTGCTGATGATGGGGCCATCATGGATAACACGGAAAACAGCTGGAAGAGAGAAGGGTCTGAGCACCCTGGTCCCTCACGTTGCTGTGATAGGGGACTGGGAGCTTGAAACACGGGTGGTAGAGTGGGTTACCAGGGAGATGGAGTGGTGCCAATGAGTTGATTGAAAGGCTGTGTCTTTGCCCTGCCTGGCATTCATGCAGATTTTTAAAGTTTAACAGAATTGCTTGTGGTCATGTTGGATAAGTCCTGCCTTGGAGTTTTGTTCTCAGCTGCTGCAGCTTCTTGTCCTTTCCTACCACTTGGGTTTTTGTTTTTTTCCTTTTCTTCTATATTAGTCTCCAGCATAAGAACTGATCCAAAGAGATGGAAATAAGATTTTTCTTGGTGTATCTGTTCACTAAGGTGTCTACAAACCTATGAGCCTGTTTGGGAATGAAGGAAACATGGACAATTCACAGCTGAAGAGTCACAAATTCAGGGGAATTTGTTTCAGAATGTCTATACTAAATATTTTGGTAGAAAGAGACCTAGGGGTTCTCTCTTCCATGTAATTGGGTTTATATGAGCACAGAAAAGGAAAATCAGGATGATTTCTATTTTTTTATCCCTGGAGAAAATATACTTGTAATCTCCCACTATTGTGTGAGATTAACATCAATGTGCATTTTTCCCAAGAGAAATCGTATCAGGCATCTGGCAAAGCAACTCAATCCCTTGTATTTAAGAGATTCTTTAGAGAGGGAGGCAGAAGCAGTCGTGGATTAAACATGCCAGAAAGGCTGTGTGAAAGACTTGGATAATTTTGGTTTGACATTGCTGGTCTGAGGTCTTCTCCTCACTGCCAGGAGAGGAGTGTTAAGGCAACATTTCCAAGGAAAGTCTAGCCAAGTAAGGGGTGCTGCATCAGATTAAATTAAAGCCTGTGGGAAATGGGTTATTAGAACTTAAAACTCACTATCTCATAAAGACCTCAAAGTTTCATTTTTTTTAAATATTATTTTTTACCACAGCTAGCTTGAATTAAGAGTCCTCATTCCTTTTGCTTTTGTTAATGAAGGCAGAGCTAACGCATATAACACCAATGGAAGAGTTATAGGAAAAAGCTTTTTCATCTCGATTTTGGTCTCACAAAGCTAAGAAAAATTCACGTGTTAAATTATTGGTCGTGATTTTTATTTGAACTCTGACTCAAACTATTGGTATTGAGAATTCAATGTGTGGCTAACAGACAACAAATTTTGTGGCTTACCTGGTAAAAAGAAATAATAGATTTGAAGGAGTTTTCTTGGCAGAGTCTCATAAAAACAAATTCGGCAACTAAGTTGCATTAATATTTTCACCAAGTGTCAGTGTAGGAGTATGCTGATGATATGGAGTTGGGAAGCATTTTACATAGAGTGGAATTTGGATCCCCAGGAGGAGAATGGAATAATCACATAGCAGAAGAAGTGTGAAATTTAATGCTGCAGAAGATAAGATCTCATAGTATTTAGGGGGAAATAAACATTTTTGGCAATGAAGTGGAGCCGGAGGGTTCAGAGAAGGTGAAAACCAGGGTGCTGTAGTGAGTCACAGGAAGTGTAAGTTGGATGCAGTGTCAGTGCAACCCTTTCCAGGGAAGAGGGGAGCACTGTAGCTGAGCCAGGTGCTGAGGAGAGACCTCGTGTGAAATGCTGCATATGGCTCTGGGCAGCTGCCTTTGTAGGAAGAACTGGAAAAAAGAAACAGACCATGCTGAAAATAGATGCAGCACTGGGCTAGCAGCACAACCAGGAGGCTGGAAACCCTTGTCTTGTGAGAGGGCAAACCAGCTTCACTCACAAGCCACAGAATGAGAAAGGTGCAAAGAAGAGGAACTGGAACTGAAGGACAATGACTATAAGGAATATATAAGTGTAAAATAGTAGGGAGAACAATTAAGTGTAGACTTAAGAATATAGGCTGCAGGTTTAAGAGGAGATTCCCACAGTTAGACCTGTGAGATTCTGGATGGGCCTTCCAAAATGAGCAGCTTAGAAGACCTGGTGAGTGTTTAAGTGGTTAGTGCATCGTTAGATTGGCAAAGACAGATGATCAAGCCGGCAGCAGAGAGGGCAATATTCATTATAGTACTGGCCTAGTTTGGGAGATCCTTAGGAAAGAAGGGCAGGGACAATCCTTGGCCGAACAAAGCAAGCTGGAAAGAGAAAAAAGATGCAGAGGCTTTAGATCAGATTACACTGTCCTAGGTCTTGTCTTCTCTGCCAGTACACTGGTATTAGGCATCTCAGAATAAATGTATTCAATTTTGCTAACCTGGAGGAGAAGACTCATGTGGATGCGGGAAGTGATGAAGGAAGACAATGGATTTTCTTTTTATATTCTTTCTATATTATTTTATACACCCACACATACTCACCCACCCACCCACAAAAATATGTATGTAGTTTTCATGAAAAGCCTCAAAGGAAGATATTCCTGCTTCAGTATGCTACTTTAAATTTCTTGTAGCCATCCTTGCTTGTAGTAGGCAGGGGCAGGAATGAGCTGTTGGAGTTAATGAGAGCAGCAGCCCCCGTGCAGTCTGTTGGGAGGTGTAAATCTCTGTGAGGAGTAAGCTGACCAAGCAGTGTGTGAGCCCGAGCTTCCAGCTCTGAGATTTCCAATCTGCCCAGCTAAGTCCCCTTTCAGACTGGAAGCACAACTGTGTTGAAACCTGCTGTGAGACCCTCAAGACTCTTGTTTAAAAAGCAACTGGACAAAGGTCAAACTCAGAAAGGGAGAAAAAAGTCCCAAACAAAAAGAAACTAAAACCTGTGGGAACAATCATGGAAGGAGAGGAAGGAAGAATGTTTCCTGGAAAATAAAGAACCTCACTGAACTTTAAATCTAGCCCAGACACCCAGAGTTGGCCCGGTTATGTTGGAAAAGCTTAATCCAGCAAAAATAGGGAAGGAAAAGAAAAGAAATTAAAATGCTGGAGGAAAGAATGATAACAAGTTGCCCTTATGTCATGGTCCTTCATATCCTGACTGTACTGCACACCACAGAGGGATATTTTGTGCATCCATGTGCTCAGGCTGCTTTGTTGCTAGATAGAAGAAAGAGGGGAAGTTGGGTGCAGGGAGACAGTGTCGTGTTCTGGATCGTCCAGAAAAGGAGGAATGTCTCTCTGGACACGCAGCTCAAACCAGCCTACAAAATGTTGCACAGGAGAACACCCACTCTGCGCTCCTAAGCACACACTGCCCAGGAGTTTAAAGCAATCACAAGAGAATTTTAATGCCGTATTAAATGTTGATTCATGTGTGGCTGGAGCCACGGTGACCTGGAGGGCCGGTGCTTGATCCAGCTCCGAAGTGATAAATTGATCTGTAACTTACGCCGGTTTCCGTGCGTGGCAAAAGTCACCTGATAGGGAGCAGTGGTGAAGGGTGTGACCTGGAGCTGGAGCCAGGAGCTGTGTCCTCCTGGGGTGGGTGTGCACCTGGCAGGCTGAGTCACTAACTGCCTTTGGGAATAGCCCTCTGCACAGCAATGTTATCATCACCTCCCGTGCCGAGGCCGACCCCAGTAGCATCACTGGTCACTCACTGCCCAGATTCAGGTGCATCGTGTTCGCTTTTTTCTGCTTGAGAAGGAAGCAGCTGAAGGGTTTTAGCAAGGAATTGCTCCCAATCTGGTCCACACCACCTATTTCCCTCGATCACAAATGGCATCAAAAAAGACTATCCTATTGCCTTTTTTTGACTGTTATCGTTTGGTTTTGATCACTCAAAAAAAAAAAAAAGACAATTTTTTAGGAAATAAATGGAATTTTAAATATATATCAGATGTTTAGGCCAGATGCTTATTAAGTCAATGAATCATTGGCAATTGAGAAATATTTGCTGTCTCCACATGTTACTGACATGGGGAGTGCTTTTTTTACAGAGCATATGGAGGAACAAGTCACTCTCTGATTAAGGGAGTGAACTGAATCAGATTTTCATCAACTTCCACTGGAGCAGATTCTCTGAGCTCTGGTTGTTCCATGAGTGAACCATGCTGCTTTCTCTGGGTCTCTCTCTCTCCCCTTCCCTCCCACTTGTTCTTCCCTTTTATGCAGTGGTCTATTTTTCTCAGGCTTTTTTGAAGTTCAGTTTGTGAAATTTGGTTTGCCCGAGGTTTGGTTCCATAGGATGCTGAGCTAAGTGCAAACTAGTTTAAATCTTGCAGGCAATTTGTGATCACTTACATGAATAAAGGGAATTGTCTTGAAGTGTGTGAACACTGATGAAAACTGGGACATCTGTGTCATCTTCTCACCAGCAACAGTTCTTGTGAGTATCCAATAATCATTGTCTGCCTTGTTTTCCCATAACTCTGAATCAAAGACAGCATCTACAGAAACTGCAAGCTGTGTTATATAATACCTTCAGGCAGAAGTTGTACTTCATTAGTGTGTTATTATTGTCCTAGCCAGGGCTGCAGAGAAAAAGCACAGTTTTGGAAAGATGCAGACAGCAGTATTTGCCACAAATTAATTTTGGACATTGAAAAGGTAAAAAGTCTTAAAATAAACCATATGTGGAGTTTAATGAGCTATCCATAGAGGTTTGAAATGCCATCATTCCCTTGAGAAGCAAATAGACTTGAAATATCGTTATCCCTCTTTATTTCTAATGAACCTGTTGATTGGCATTGTGTGTGTATATATATGGTGTATATGTGTGTACTGTGTGCATTTATGGCTGTGTATTGATGGGCTTTGGAAGTCATTAGGCCCTGCTCTATTGTGTCACCTACCTAATTGAAATTAGCTATAACGTTTTGGCCAAAATATGTGTTTGGATTATCAAGAATCCAGCCTTTAGGACTCTGGCAGGGAAGAGAGGAACAAGTGTCACATTTATCTAGCTTGCTTATTTATTTCTGTGCATAGTTCCTTGATGCTGTTTGAGCAGTAGTTCATATAACTGTTTCTCCAGAGCTATCTGTCCAACAGGAAATCATGGAATCATTAGACATGTGCCAGCTGAAAGTCCCCTTGCTGAAACACTGTAGATTTTGCTATATTTCTGCACTAGGTGATTTTCTCTGAGCTCATGCATGAAGAAACCTCCCAGACTGGAGCTGAACCAGAAAGGAGAAGCTAGACAATGTGGCAAAGTTGACGTTTTGAAACTATTTCCACTTATTTAAACAAATCTATTACCTGTTTGAATACCTGGAAGTACTCCAGGACTTCAACAGTTTATAATTTTCTCTTGTCTAGTTCCCCTGGTTTATTTTCCCAGGCCTAGTAGCTGCTGTCTCAAAATGTTCTCATTTTGAGAGAAGGCAGAGAGGTCCCTGTTTTCACACTGTCTTCGTCCCTGCAATTGCAGGACTTGGTATTGCAGAGCTGCTGCATTTACCCTCCATCCTAAGAGCCTAATAATGTTCAAGATTCAGATCTGCGGGATAGTAGGGCAGATCTGCAGATAGAAAGGCTCTGGGCTGCTGGTGAGCAGTGGTAAGGTTCCTTGCCTTGAGGAAAAGCTTTAAAATCTGACTACAGAGGGTGGCTATCAGCACAAGGGACTGCAGAAGCTGGGCTGCTTTTCCTGGGACATGGGAATAAGGAGCTGTTTGAGGGACCTCACTCCTGGCTTTCAGAATGGATAAAACCCAAGGCTTTTCTTAAGCAGTGGCTGGGCAGACTAAGGCTTTGTTCAGAGGGGGAAATTGCCAAGGCCTGTGGTGCTTAGAAGAAGGATTTAAAAGCAGCTTGATCTATACACACAAGTTCTCTGTGGCATAAGCAGCAGTATTGGTCTAATGTGTTAGAAAAAACCCCCAAACTGCTGCAGGGTTGACAGTTCCCCTTCCTTCAGGCTATAAACCAATTTATTGTACTTTTAATTCCTTTCCTCTCTCAATAAATGTGATCTTGTTGGCCAGGTGCAATGTCAGAAAGTAGTCCATGTCAAGCAAAGGCATTGGCCAGTTTCCTTGGGACTTTATTAAATAATGGAGTACCACAGCAAAATATGACAGAAGTCCAACATTACTGACTGCAAATAAATAAAACACCAGTCTTTGACCACAGGGAAAAACTCAAGTTATTTTGCACACAAATCTCTGGCCCTTGAAGAGGCTAGGGGAAAGGAAATTTAGTTCCTTTCATAATGTTAACCAGACCTACTTCCTAGTCAGAGCTGAGCTTGCCATTTTCTCTGTTTGGAGCACTTTTCCTGAAAGTAGGAATCCAACTGCAAGGGTCTAATTTGCAATGGAGCAGGTCAGGAAACACTTTCCTTCCACTCTTCAGTATATAAAGTTTGTTCCATTTTCCTCTTTGCTCATTAGCTGCCTATACTTGTCATACCTTTAGAGCAAAGCTTAGCATCAGAATCCTGCACCCTGTCTTTTCCAGTCTGTCTGGATAAATAAAATTATTTTTGACAGGTTATCATGCTCGAGTCACTTTACTAGCAATGTCTCTTATATCTTCGACCAGATGAGAATGGCTTTGTCACTTTCAGTTTTCTTGGCTTTTTAGGAGTTTTTTGTTTTCAAAGACGGAATCAAGTGTGTGTGGGAAGATGTTTCCAAAGAAGCCAGTGTATTGGAGTAGTTCTTTACTAAGAGACCAGGGCAGGCGTTTTGCAACAGATTATTCAGCTGCATACATGGTGGGGGCAGAGGTGCTTCAATGGACTTTGGTGAAACTAAGAACGTGGATCACCACCTGCTTTTGAATGAAGACTGTAGGAGAATGGCTGAATTATACAGTTGGAAGTCCCAATTCCCACTCTGCCTTTACCTCCATCTCAGACTGGTTTCTGGTGCTTTTTGCATCTACATCTATTCTATAATTTGTATTTGTGAGTTTGCACCTTGCAGTGACAGAGGAAGACCCATATGTGCCTCAGGGACACTTCCTTATTGTGTCTTAGCTTGTCATTCCTCGTCTCAGCATGTTCGTTCATCTGGTTTCTGTGTATGAGGAGACACATTCCTGCAGAGGAACATCTTCCTCTGCAGTTTGAGCCATGCCTGCGAGGTGGACACCCATCACCCATCACTCAGTTTGAACACAGCTCCATTCAGGTCATATTGGCAGACCAATACAGCTATTTTCTTTCCATTGATCATAGCTGGATCACACCATATGATGCTATAATCCCAATCTCATTCATGCTTCTGATGTGTTTGCCTGCCCCACTTTGCTAGCCCCTGATTTCACAGTCCTTGAAGAATGCCACTGTAAATGTATCCCCCATGGATCCATGTTCCTTGATGTCCATCTGTATTCTTGCTCTTTATTTAGGATAAAATATCCTTTATCACATGCCCTTACCCACATCAGAGGCTTGGAGAAGTGGCTTGATGCATTAGACGTGTGAAAAGAGTTAACTGCTTGCAAAATAGATGGAGACCTGACAGCATAACCAAAAAATAGTTATTGGCGGAGTTTGATTTTCCTGCTTAGAACTCCATTCCCTTTCCTTCCTAAGCCACTTGGTTATGACTCTTGTTCTTCCCTTCCTGACCAGTCACTGTAGAAGTCATAAAGGTTTGTAGCCACTCCAGAGAAGAAATCGTGTTCCGTTTGAAAACCAGTTTTATTTGCATTTTCGTTTGAATGGTATGTAGAAAATTAGTCAGTCATGTGTGAGGAGAAAAGCTAACATCCCTGGTAACCAAGCAGTTGAATGCTCTGTATACCTAGGCAAGCAGGCTGTAGAAGCTTCAATTAACCACCTCTGACTAATACACTACAGTAACTTCAAATTTTCAGCTTTGATGGCCACTCGTTGGTGTTTGCAGAGCATTCCTATGGCATATGGTAACCTTTAGCCCAGCACAGATCTTCGGGAGTAAGTGCACAACCTCTGTCATTCCTGTATGGGGCATATGGTTAATATTAGAGAATGGCTTAGCTCTTGTTTGTTTGCTTGTTTGTTTGTTTTTGCTTTGAGTACATCTGAGTCCATTCAGGTCCCATTCAATGTCACCTCTAGGGCTGCTTGAAAGACGATGTCGATGCTAAAATACAAAGCATCTCGTTTGCAAGACAGTCATAGAGAGGCACGAAGTAATCCTGAGGTGACTGCAGTGACATGACACAGCTGACAGCAGATGAGACCACGAACAGGACCCAGAAGTCCTCAGCTCTGTTGCCTCTCTCACCCACTATGTTCCCAGGGTGGGTTGTTATTTTACAGATGTTTGTGAAACATCTGCATGCATAAAAGAACAAATCATAAACCAGTTGTAGTTTTCTGCTTTTCTTTTCTGTCAGAAACATTGTTTTAGGACCAAGGAAGAGAGACAGAAAGATTTGTTAAGCAACATCCCACAAGAAATATAAATCTCCTGAGAAAATAATGCAGCTTCTTCATTCTATCTGATTTCTGAAAGGCTTTCTTCCCTTGTAGGGCAGTATATGCTTGGTGTCCCAACATATTCCCGAGGAGAAGCGCTGTGCTGGGCAGGCGGCGAGACCCAGCTGGGATCCTGGCACAGCATGAGAGGGGGGGTGAAAGACAGTGGGTGTCCTAGTGGCTTTCTAGTGTTTGGACACTGCCACTTCTTTTCCTGCAGCTTTAAAAGAGAAAACAGCAGCTGTAGGAGAAGTTAAGGTTCTCTCACATGTCCTTAGCCTTGAAGGGATGTGCTGACATAACTGTGCCTCCCTATTTAAATTGCCGGCAGGCAGCATAGATGGCAGTCAAGGGTGTCTGGTCCACCCATCTCAGCAGGGGCAGAGACAGGGCTGTACCTCAGTCAAAGCAGTTCACAGCTTGTTGTATCGCAGCAGCCTCCTTTTGTCAGCAGCTGGAGCCAGCGGGGACGTTCTGAGCTGGGAGCGCTCATGTTCTGCTGCTGCTGTCCTGCTGCAAGAGCCCAGCGACCTCTGGGACAGGGGAGGTGGCAGCAACAGATGACTGTGCTTTGAAATGCGATTTATCTGCTCAAATACTTGGACAGGACCTCCTGTCTGCAGGTCTCTTGGATCCTTGGGAACACCAGTGACCTAATGCCTGTGGAATTCCCACAGACCTGACACAAGTGGGAGCTCTGGGCACCTCAGACAGCTAAGGCACATGTCTTCAAAATTCTGCTCCCAAATGGCAAACGACCCAGATTGAAAAGCCTCTTTTGAAAATCTCAGTACTAACAACACTCCCCACAGTTACAGTGAACTAGTGGGAAAGTCACCCTGCTCAGTGGTGCCTGAAAACAGGTGGTTGGATGAGCAGAGGAAAAGTCAATCTCTTCAATCCACGATAATTTAAGCATTGAGAAATTTACTGGTTTTGAAAATACACGTCCAAAAATCTTTCATGCAGGGATATCAGCTCTTCAAGTGCAGATTGAAGAATTGTTGGGAGAGAAACTACAAAAATCAGGCCATCTTTCCCTCTCCTCCCCTCCAGCCTCTGTTTAGGTTAGGATAAAAGCTGAGTCCAGATTACCTTGTCTGAGACATTTTTCTGTGAAGACATAGATACGAGAGAGGGATAAATAATGGAAAAGTACATCATGTGAAAGATTGCTGAAGGGGCTGAGGTGTGGGGAAGTGAAGGAAGACAAACTGTCACTGACTGATTAATTCTTTTGTAATTTCTAAGTCACGGGGAACACAAAAGTTTGCCTGATTGTGACTGCACTAATTTAAAACATTAAGATGAATGGTTAAAAAATTGGTGCCCAAAACTAAACCCCTTCAAATCCATAGCTAAGCATTTAAGTAGAGAGGCTTCTGGACTCTGTGGCAGAAGACTCCTTTGCTGCAGTGCATTTTCTGGAGTTTTTCTGGACTTTTGCAAAGGCTTTGAGCATCTGGCAGTTTCCGCTGAAGTCCCAGTTAAAATATATTCCCATTTCCTTAAAGTACTGAATTATGGACTTAAAAACCCGACTCTAGGACCATTTTTCTCTGTGTGAATGATCTGGTTACAAGTATAATATAATAAATTGTAATAAAATAGATTTATGGCTTTTTTTCCCTTTTTGCTAGTGAAAAGATGGAAAAAATCAGATTTTTAAAAAAATGTCTCTCAGTCAGTAGCAGAGACTGTACTGGGAATTGTGCTAAGAGCTCTTGCCTCCCAAGTTATTCTCTGAAAAAGGCTGTTTTGCCTCAACCAGCTGAGCTGGTGGGCCTGCTCAAACATGGGCACTTCTGGCTCTGAGCACGCACCAGGGCTGCACAGGAGCCTGGTGTTCTGTGCCAGTAGGAAGAGGTAATGAGCCACCCCAGCCCTCTGAGATGAAAGACAAGTTTGAAATCTCCCTCCTCAAATCCTCTTCTTTTCAGTTTTCAATGTTTCCCTTCCAAACTGCGCCTGGAGCGCCTCAGCTTTGCCCGCAATGAATACCATTTGAGAAAAAAAAAAAAAAAAAAAAAAGAAGACAAAATGCAGAAAAAAAAATCCCGTGGCCATGGCAGATCTGTGAAATCTTCAGGCAAGTTTTCTGACAGCAAAACTTCTGCAGCTTCAGTGAGTGGCTCTGATCCCTCTGGCTGGAGAGCCACGTTGTGCTATTTCTAATTAATAACAAGTAGAGGGGAGAGTCACCCGGTAGGTACCAAAGTGCTGCTTCTCCCGACGCATCCCCCCACTCCCCGCTTTCTCCTGCCTGCCGCATCCCCCCACTCCCCGCTTTCTCCTGCCTGCCACTTTGTCCCACCCTTTGTCACCATCTGTACATGGTTAGCTGGAGAATGTTTATTATATGATTTAGTTAACTTTCGAGCTGCGAGCCTGCCCGTTTGATGTGCCCTCCTGTTAATGCAAAGCACACCATTACTAGTTAATGATCATGAACTGTCATCACAGTCACTTTGAAAAGGTGACAGTGATGAATGGAGCCGGTGGCTCCCAGGGAGGTTGATCACTGAATGGACAGTAAAGTTTATTTAAGCCCTGGCCTGATAATGGCTCTGCATATTTCAGATGGGTTGTTTCCACTCAGTTCTGGGATAGCAGACATTCCCGAAATGATGCGTGCTGCTGCCGCCCCTGCCCCCTGCATTCTGCTATCTTATGGTAAGAGAAAATCTCCTCCTGCTTTTGCATCTGCTGCCCTAGCTGCTTCCCAGTCTACACTGCACTTCTCTAGCCAAAAGAGAGGAAACCCTTGAGCAACATTTCCTCCAAGTTTTGAAGAAAGGAAAAGCTCCTCTTGGAGCTGTTTCCTGAGTGAATGCCCACAGCTGCTCCACAGGCTGGGGAAGGGGCTCACACTCCAATTTTACTTGCCAGGACATTTCTAGCACAATCACAGCCACTTGCCTTGCCTGAGGTTGTGGTGATGGGACTAAAAATAAAATCTGCCTCTCACTGGGCAATCCTAATGGGGGCTGGCAGCCAGCACTGGCAGGCCTTGGAGCTGGGAGTCGACCCGGTGCTTTCAGGTTGGGAGGTTCGAGGTCCCAAGATAAACAAATCTTCTGGTGAGAGTGACCAGCGTTAGGTCAGGCTAAGGGTCGCCCGAAGGTCACGCCGCCCTGCAGCTTGGATATTTTGGTTGTGTATTTACCTTCCCAAAATGCATGGTGCGCTGGAAGGCTCCGCTCCGGGTCGTGGAGCTGGGATCAATCTGTCCCGGGAGGGGACATCCCTGGGATGAGCAGGGCTTGGGGTGTGACTGGAGAAAAGGCCTCTGGAGGGCCACAGGGCTTGGGGCAGGCAAAGTCTCTATGAGCAGGCAGAAGGTGCACAGGGTGATTTATGTCAGCATAGCCTCTTGGCTTTCATTTAATATCTGCTGTGTGGGAAACACTGGTGGTAAAAACCAGACTCTGTTTTCTCAAGCTGTGTAAAACCTGGATCTTCATCACCTGACAGGCTGGCAGATTGAACTGCCAGAGACTCACACATGCAGCAATCAGGTCTGGCTTAAGGAGCTGGAGACTCTTGTAAAAAACAGAGAAAAACCCAAGACACTCTTCATTTTTCACTTCCTGGCTTTTGAATCTTTGGAAGACCTGTCTGTCAAGGCTTGCTGTGCAGCCAGGAATGCTAGAAATACTTTTTTTCTTTTTCCTAATATAAAAAAATAAAGATATTTGTTTAAAAGATATTTGTTTAAAAGATTCTTATTAAAGTTTCAGGGAAGATCTTGCCCTTGTCCTTGTCAGAAGGATGAGAAGGAGCCTGTCATTTAACAGTAGCTTCTAGATAATCTGTTGGGTACATAGGACTTCTATGGCATTATCAAAACCAGGAGGTGTCTCAGCTGCACGAGAAAATCATATCAATTTACATAAGTAATGGTTTGTCTACAGGTCAAACCGTATCAAGCTTTGCTGTCAAAGCAAAATAAGAACACTGCCACAAGGGAGCCACTTAACCAGCCTGTTTATAAACTGACATGGCTTTTCCTGGTAGACGAGTCTATAAACCATTTGCTGGTATCTCAAACGGCAAGTTATCATGCACATTTAGGGAATAACAATGGGCTTTTAGGAAAAATAAATCAATGGGTGGAATTAATAATCGCTTTCATTGTCAAAATAAGTGTTTTACGTGAGCCGTGAGCCGCAGAAAGGGAGGCAAATTATTCTCACGAAGTTCTGAGGTTTGGGGACGACGCCAGGGAGCTGCTGGTGGCAGGGGGCTGTCAAGCCCAGGCAGCGTGGGTATTTGCAGCAGTATTGCAGAGCAGCGCCGTGCTCTTCGCAGAAAGAACGCCCCGTGGGTGCAGGTCGCAGGGAATTCGGGATGCCGAGCATCACTGCCCGGCGACGCCTTCCCCCGACATTCCCAGCACAGCGCAGGGATGAAGGAAAGTCACTCTGGTGTCGCCGCTGCCCCATGCACCGCGGGGAGGTGACTGTCCTTATAAATTTGGGTTGAGACATTTTACCCGAGCGTCTGCAAACATTTAGACGCAGAGCTGCTGCTGCTGACTGCCAGCCCATTGTCTGCCGGTGACACTTCTCTCTAAAAGACACTTACCAGGGGGCAAATGTTGATTGAGCAAATGAGCACAAAGCGCTGAAGCCGCTGGCTGCGAATTGTGCTGCTGTTAGTTTAAACAACTGGAACAGAAATGCCATTATCCGGGTGAGTTGAGGGAGCTGGGTGGAATATTCACAGAGAGAAAATTTGCCGGCAGTGACTAGCACAGGGAGATGGATGGGGTGTTTGGCCTTGATTGACACCTCACCCTGGGTCTAGCTTATTGTACCCACACTCCATTCCTTCCAGAGGGATGGAATCCGAGGCTTCTTCCTCCAGCAAAATTGAACCTGTGCTCCCTCTTACTGTCACAGCCCAGCCAACCCATGCACAGCCAGTGGATCTGCTCCAGTCCCAGCCTGTACATTCCCAGCCCTCCATGTTCTGCCTGCTTATTCCCCTCTCTGTTCTGTGGGTTGGTTTATACCTTTCTGTGGTTGGTGTGCAGGCCAGCACAGCTGGCTGGTCAGAGGAGCTTGCTGGGCTCTTGCAGAGCTGGAGCTCCAGCTCAAATGTGGCTGGGGGGGAGGGCATTCCCTTACTGGTGTGTTAAGACCAAGAAAATTCCTTCAAGCTGGGGATCAAAGAGTCTCTCCTCCAAGCAGAGCACTTCATGAATCCCTCTGGCTGATGGAAAGGCCTTGGGAATGCCACAGCTTGGCCTTTGATATGGCACAGGGGCCAGTAAGAAGAGTAAGAGAGGTCTCCAAAGTCTGACTCACTGTGCCATTAACATTACAGATGTCATGTAAGAGCAGCTCCACCTTGGCTGTGTTTGCCACATCCTGTTCCCAAGGCCTTTTCCAGCCTCTGCCACTACACTCACTGCCATGTGTGCAGCATCATCCTTGGGCATAGAAATCTGACCCCACGAGGGGTACAGACATGACTCAGAGAGAATGGCAGTGCCTGGATTGGGCAAACTCTGGCTGACAAAGTGGAAGAGAGGAATGAAAGCCCTGAGCATTCCAAAGTGATCTAAATGAAAGATGTGGATGTTGTCTGATATAACAACAGAGAAATGAACATTTAAGAGCCACGAAACACCTGATAAATTAACATTTGTGTTAAATGGGATCTGGTCTGACTACCAGGGCTGAGTAATTAGTGAGTGTGAGGCATCACAGCTGTAGATCGAGGTAAGTAGGACACGTTATTCAGATTATTTTCTCACTTGAATTTGCTCAGGAGACGGGGGATCTTCCTGCTTTGCAGCCTCATGGGAGTAGTAGTGTTGAGTGCCTGGTGTCTGGGTTTCACAGGGAGCAGGATATTTGATTACTAGAGGCAGACATTGGTAGCTGATGGTATTAGTGCTCTTTTCCCAAGCTGGTGTGAATGCAGTAAAGCAAATACAGTATAAAAGTGAAAGTCTTCAGTGCTTCCCAGCTGGAGGGCACATCAGCTGGGCTTGCTGTGAGAGGAATGTACCATCCCACCTCTTGTAGCTCCATACCAGCAGTAACACGAGCTGCTGGGCTCCTTGTGGAGGCAAGAAGTGAATTGTACCTCATGCAAAGTAAGGTCTAGCTACCAAGACCCTCAAGTCCTGGTTTTAATTAATTTCTCCCACCAAACTCTTTGCTCTAACATCCACAGACCCACACCAAAGCCAGATTTTCAGTGAGCAGTTGGAGTACCGAAGTAAGGGAGCTAGAAATATCTTTGTCTTCCTCTTCATGGGTGCTGTTGTGCAGCCTCAACCTCCCTGCAGAGCAGGTCTGCTCACCAGGTGGGGTGGGGAGAAGAAATTCTGCATTCTGGAATAACAGATGTCACCGGGGACACCTTGTAAGCCCCCTGGGGTGCTCAGGGAGACTGCCATTTGTTCGAGGAGAACAGCTTAGCCACAGGGCACAGCCTGCTGAGGCTCCCTGTGAGTCCAGGTAAAATACTGCTGCTTTTTAACACCTCCCTGCCAAGTGTCAGCACCAGTCCTGAAACCAAGGGGCTGCCATTCTTCAAGGATGTGTGCTGCCCCTCTGCTTGCTCTGAGCCCAATTCCTCCCACAGCATGGTCCCAATGCCCTGCTGATGGGAGGGAGTCTGACCCTCTGCCTTGCACCAAAGCAGTTTACTAAGCTGATCTTTCCAGCACCTTGTCTCCTATGGCTGCTACAATGAGGGATCAGGGCAGCAGAGCCTGCGTGGGTGGGAGTGACGGTCTGTGTGCTTTGGTGGTGGCTCTGGACATAGAAAGCATCAATACATATCTGAGGGCAGCTCAGGGAGCCTCCAGTCTGGGCTGTCATGCACACACAAAGAATCAAAAAAGGAAAGATGATTCCATGCCATCAGCCATACCCATGTCAGTCAATTAAATTAGGCCAGGATGTAGCTGTTCTGTATCACTGAATTGTTAGCACAGGTACCTGCATCGGCTTGGCCCATGCCAGTTACAATCCCCCTGAGATTTTGTTGCTAAGCCACTCTCCATCATCCTTGAACAATCATGGGAGGTGCCCAGTGATTAGAGAAAAGCCAATGTTATTCCCATCTTCAAAAAGGGCAAGAAGGAGGATCCATGAAACGACTGGACAGTCAGACTCACGTCCATCCCTGGAAAGTTGACAGAACAGATCATTCTGAAGGTCATCACCAAGCATGTAGAAGTAAAGAAGTTAATCAGGAGTAATCAGCATGGATTTATGAAGGGGAAATCATGCTTGATCAATCTGAGCATTGGTCATCCCATCTATGATGGTGTGTCAGGGTGGGACAATGAGAGGAGAGTGGTAGATGTTGTCGACCTCAATTTCAGCAAGGCTTTTGACATGTCTCCCAGAACATGCTCCTAGATAAGCTCAGGAAATGTGGGATAGATGAATGGACAGTGAAGTGGATAAGGAACTGGCTGAATGGCAGAGCCCAGAGGGTTGTGATCAGTGGAGCTGAAATTGGAGGCCGGTAATCAGTGGCATTCCCCAGGGATGCAATTTGCTGATGATACAAACTGGGGCAGTAGCTGATACCCCTGGAGGCTCTGCTGCCATTCAGTGGGACTTTGATAGGCTGAAGAGTTGGGTGGAAAGAAACCCGATGAGGTGCAACAAGGGCAAGTGCTGGGTCCTGCACCTGGGGAAGAATAACCCCAAGTACCAACATAGGCTTAGGGCTGACCTGCTGGAGAGCAGATCTGTAGAGAAGGACCTGGGAGTCTCAGTGGATGACAAGCTGACTATGAGCTGGCAGTGCCTTGTGCCCGGGAGGGCCAGTGGTATCCCGAGATTCATTGGGAAGAGTGTGGCCAACCCTAATAATTCTGTGATTCTGTGATTTGAGTGTTTCAGGTGTTTGCAGCAGCTGTGAGTACTGAGCACATTAGTCGTGACAAGTCTGTTTCTAGAGGTATGAGAACTGGCCACATGGCTGTGAACTGCACTGGTCTAGCAGGCTTTGAAGCCAGAGGACATCCCTGGAAGATTAGAGACACGTAACTACACTTCCCTGCTGTAATTTGCATTTGGCACTGGGCACAACTTAGTCTCTGGGGTGATCCTGCAGCAGCTTAGGCTGGAAGAGAGCCCTGGCTTCAGGAAAACTCTTTTGGGCTCCACACCCTTTGGTTTTGCACTTTTTGGTTTTTGTGTTGTGCATTACCCCTTTGCTGCTCCATCGTTTTCCCAGAGCACTTCTTTCTTCTCTGCACAGCTCTGTGCTGCCCATATCCTGGAAACTGGTGCTCAACCCTTCCAGCGCCTGTGCTCCCCTTCCTGCATCCCACACTTCATCTTTCTCCTGACTGACTGTCCACACCTACTCCTGTATCACCTCTTTATGAAAACACATCCCCTGCACTTCTTTTCTGCTCACGAGAGCCACACACAGAGTCATGTCTTCACATGCACCGGCTGGCACGACCACATTGACTTCTGAGGCAGGGGACACACTGACACAGAGGTGTCACCCTTCACCATTCACACTGGCACCGAGATGGACAAGGTGAAGTGAACTTAATGCTGTTTTCGCGGCAAGGTCTTCATTTACACCTCAGCTGGTATAAATGATGCCAGGTTTTAGCAGTCAATTTAATCCTTTTACTTCTGGTATGAAAGAATGTGTGCTCGATGGCTGGGACTGCCCCACACAGACCCATCCTCAGCCTCCTCCTTTTCTCCTGGAGGTGAAAAGTTCAGCTGAATCCTATGTTGAAAGGTTTTCAGCGTACCCAGCTCGCTGAGGAAGTAATCAGCGTGTGGCAGAGCATCCTTGGGTGCAGGGATGTGAGCGTGTCTGCCCAGGCTGGGCAGGCATGGGCTATACATGGCTCAGGCATACATACATCAGGTATACATGGGCTATACATAGCTCAGGCATACATACATCAGGTATACATGGGCTATACATAGCTCAGGTCTGGGGCTGGCAGACAAAGGAAGCCTGTAAGGCTGCTGGGATTTGCGGTTATCGGCGGCCAGGGCAGGAAACGTCCCACACCACAATAACCTCAACTCCACCTTATGTCAGCAAGCCCTACAAACAGAAGGAGCCAGCCTTGGGCTTTTGCTCAGGCTGGTACTGTACACCGGAGCTGGCTTCCATGGGGAACGGGCGGAAAAACAACATGACTGGCCTGTTCTGATGGCAGGCAGATAAACCCTCGCTCCACTCAGACGGGTATTGTTTCCTTCCCACTGGCCTCCTTGCTGCCACCACCGAGCACACGATAAAGCCTTGGCTTTTTATAGGGCTTCTGTTTGAGTTTGTGCCGATTTCAATGCAGTCATTCAAAGTGAATATGCTCGGTGAATTGTTAATTCAAGTGTCCTGGAACACTGCAGTTAGGAAAAATGAAAGGATTATTATTAACCAGTTCATTCTGGACAAAAATTCCCTACCTCTACTTGCAGTAGAGTTTGAGCTTCTTCAGCTTTACATAGTAGTTGACTTTGGAGCCAGGGCTGGCAAGGAGAGGGGGAAATATGTGCATATGTCAAGAGCTGTGCCACAATTCTGGTCAAGCTCTGCCAATATTGTTGTTTCCCTGTCTGCCACCTGAGGTGGCTGGAGTCATTACTCCAGCCTGGACTCCAGCAGAAATAAAACCAGACGTTCATATTGCCTCTGTCAGGTACTACATCCCAGCACATCCACACATGACTAGAGACAAGAAAGACCTATGGGGCCTTTTACACCTGCATCCTCATGTTTCTTATTCCTCAAAGTACTGACAGTGAGTTCAGATATTTTGCTGGATGCTTGATGCATTACAGCAGCACCTTGGGATTGCTGTCCTGGGCCACCTGCTGATATCCTTTCCCCATGCTGCAGCACCTGGCTGGCAACCACACACCCAGGCGTGCTCGAGGAGAAAGGGAAGGTGGGAAAACACCCAGCATGCTTGGGCAGAAGTTGAGGTTTTTAACTGGATGGTTTAGCACAACAACCCTTGGGAGAAAACCTAATGGAGGTACTCTAACTGCTGACAACCCATTTCCTTGCACTGCAGGAGTGTGGGCATTTGCCTTAATTGGTGTTTCCTACACTATTTTAAGGCTGAATGCTCTTTCAGGAAAAATAAATGGCCCTTTGCAACACAAGCATGTATTATTAAATGCTCCTCTCCCATGTGCAGCTCATCCACAGCCATTTCCCTTGCTGTGTCCTCCACACCCTTGTCCCTCACAGACTAGAAAACATTGTCTTCATTTAAATATTTCATGAGAAGATGAAGTGACTTCTGTATCTGCCATGGTAAGTGGTACTTTCCAGCCACTACCAGCTGGCTGTATGCAGCTAGAAGGATGTGGCTCTCTAATCCTTCAAACCAGTTTGGGTTTTCTTCTTTCGTGTACTGCACAGGCTGTTCTGTCTTTTTTTTCCAGCTCAGGTAGCTCTTTGCAGCTGGCCCACTTTTTTTTTTTCTTTCTTTCTTCTGGATTATGTGCAGGAGTTTTTGGGTTCCTCTGTTTGTGATTTGTTTCTTCTCTATTCCTCCTTGCCGCATCCAGCACACTCACTGTAATCCTACCTGTGTTAAGTCTTCATCTCCCATGAAGAAGTTAATTTTGCTTGACTGAAATATTCAATGGGAGAACCTCTCATATCCTAGAAAGTCATGTGTTTCTCCTCTTTTCCAAAGCTAAATAATACAATACGATTGGAAAAGATTCAACAGCCTGGGCTCTGATGAGGTACGAAGACTTTGATTGCTGCTGCTGCTCCTGCTGCCACTTATTGGAGTGGGGGAAAAACCAGACAACTTAACTGCCCTGGGAATATGCAAAACCCAAGTCAGAAGCAGTCCCTGGCCTGAGAAACTTGCAGTCTTGTTGGACAAGACAGGTAGTGGCAGGGAGAGGAGGCACAGGGAGATGGGCACTGGAACAAGGAGTAATTAAACCAGGTTCCTGCTCAGGAAGGGCGCTCCAGGGCTCCAAGTCACCCACTGAATTTTATAGCCCCTTTTACTTGATCAGTGAATATTCTGATCTTTACGACTTTTATATCATTCTGCGTGTTTCTGGTAAGTTGAGGTTTTTTGTTTGGGTTTTGATGTTTGTTCTTTTCATTTATTCTTTTTTTTCCTACAACACTAACTCGATAAGCACGTAATTTCAAACTGATCTGATGTCTCCTGTTGTAAGGTCGTTCTTTGGATACACTGTGAACCTCCGAAGGGATGGCTTTTGCTTGGTGTCATCTGCAGCTCTCAGGCTGGCATATGCAGCTTGTGAAAGATGCCTACAGTCTTTTGCTTAAGAGACTAATAAAATTAAACACTGTGGCAATTTCTGTGGTCAGGGCAACATATGCTTCCTCTAACATATCACAAGTGTGGAACATACCAGGCCAGAGGGGACAGAACTGGGAGAAAAAAAATCTTAAAAAATCAGAAAGAAAATATCTTTCAACAGCTACAGTGTGTCAGTGCCATATCCTGGCACTGAGACTGGCGCAGCGTGGGTGCCTGCATTTCTGTGCTCCAGGAATGCCATCCTGGCTAACACAGGAGCCACATGTGGTCCTTGTAGACCCAGCTGCTGCCTTGTGTCCTTACCCCTGTGCAGGGTATCCCCAGCCTGGTGAGGCAGGAGAAACCCTGGCCAAGGAGAGGATCCTTGTCCCTCTGGTCCTCCACTGTCATAGGAACCTCGTGTGTGTGTGTGGCAGGACAGAGACCAGCAACACAAATCCCTGGGATTATGTTTGCTATGGTCATATGGGCATATAAATACCGACAAAAGTGCATGCAGGCTCTAGTCTCTGGATTAACTCCTTGCAGTAAGGTTGGGTCCTCTGGATATTTCTATATCTCTTGCACTTTTGTTCCCTGCCACAGGAGGCACACAGTGATTCCAGTCCTCCTGCACCTCCAATCCTTCCCCATGCCACAGGAAAGAAACATTTGGAAAAGTTTTCAGTCAGATCCTCCTCCTCGTTAAATTTAGCACAAGCCTGTAAAGCGCCACCAGGAACAGCAATTAGGGAGCTGCACGTTTTGGTTCATGGTTATCTGCAAGGTCAGAGAGAAGTACAGGCTGTGTTAGTGAAGGTTTGTCAGTTCCCATACAGTTTAAACACAGAGGCAGATGTTAAGAATAAGAAGAAAAGTAAAATGTATTAGTCAGTCCTGACTCAAAAACTTAAGCCCCTTCCTAACTGCTCCTCCCCCAATTGCTCCTTCCATTTGCAGTATTGATAAAACACAATCAGCTATATTTAATGAAAGCTAGCTTTGTTAAAGGTTAGGAAAGTCAATGAACTACTTGTCTCTGTGCAAGGCTCCCAAAATAAGGCTCTGCCCAAGGATCTTCAATCTTCTAATGGCATCCTGCTTGATAGAGAATGAAGCCAGAGGATCTTCATGCTAAGAGCGTTTTACCATCCCTTGTTCTTTTTCTACTCTTTATTTTTTATTTCTTCATCTCCCTTTCTCCTGCCACTGACCCAGCATCACCTACCCTTTGCTTTTAGTCCCTTCCCAAGCTTTGTGCCCACTGCACTCCCAATTTTTTCTTTCCTTTCTCTCCTTTTCCACACCAGACTGCTTTCATCCTGGCTGCCTAGGCTCCCTTTGGTCTCTTGGGCTCCCTCCTGCCCTCTCACCCTGGTCCTCCTCTCCCTTATGCCAGGTCCCTGCCTGTTCTCTGCCCTGCTGGAAGGCATCCCAGGGGGTGCTCCCTCTTTTCCTGCTATGCTTGTGGCATCACACAAAGGAAGCACGACAAGGACAAACATTTTCTACAGCGGGATGGAACTCCAGTGATGTCACTCAGCACCCCCAGGGATAGCCAAGACCTCCTTCAGGCTCAGCCTGGGTTTAACTTGTCATGGGCAGTGCTCCAGCCTTTGTGCCACCTCATTCTCCCTGTCTCCCCTTCCCTTTCTCTCTTGCCCTGCCTCATTCCACGTCATTTCCATTGCAACCAGAATACGCTCGCTCTTTCTTTTCTCTCATGAGCCCAGTCTGAAATGTGTCTGAGGGGTATTTTTAGCAGAAAGCTTGGCAGCCTGGCAGTCCTGGGCATTTTGCCACCTTGAGCAAAAATGTGCATCAGCCTGATAAGGATTACAATGGGGTGCTGGGGGGCCACGGGCCAGGGCCATCCTGGTGCCTGTGTACCTGCTCTGTGGGGCAAGGCAGGGTGGCTGTGGGGCTGCTCCCAACCCCTCCTGCACCCTGCCCTTCATCCCACACTGGCCTCTAAAATATGTTCAAAGATATAAAAGGAGGGGTTGCTGGGAAAGCTGTGGGAGTTAAGTGGAAGAAAGCCACTGTATGGCCGGAATAGGGGTGTTTTCTGGCCACGGTGTTTCTGCAGGTGATGTGCACACAGCACCTTGTCCCAAAAAGTTGCTTTGAGAACGTAGCAGCCAAGTAATGATGGGCACAGGCACAGCTCCCAGTATCATAGCCTTAGGGTTGCTCCTTTTCTTCTGCTTTGTCCTTTTGGCAGTGGCATGGCTCAGGGCGAGGTGTTGGCCCCCTCACAGGCACAGGGTGAGCTCTGGGACAGGCACTGTTTGTCCCTGGGCTGTGGCTGGCACAGCTTGCTTGGAGCTGTTGTTCCCTGACGTGTCAGGCAAAGTATTTGCAAGTGGGAATGGCCTGCCAGGTTGACTTCCAGCTGCAATCAATAAAGAACTGTGCTGTGGGTTTTTAATTTGAAAAATAAATATCATGGCCAGCTAATATTTTTTAATATCTAGTTTCCCTCTCACATTTCAAGGGTCTAGATCTTACTTAGAGAAATGACAACAATGTGATTAAACATCCTGTGAAATGTATGCTAAAGTGTCACTTTTTAAAAGCAGGACATTTTGGGCAAGAGGGAGATCATATAAACCAATGCACCAGTTTGCTTATCTAGCCTCCTGATCATCTTAGCTACCTCTGTAGTGGAGAAGGAGAGAGAAATTCCCTCAGGAAGTATTTTCAGGGGTAACACAGATGCTCTAAATACTCTTCAAATAGACCTGTCTTTCCTGTCGACGCCCCAGGGAAGAGCTGGCTGGTCAGCCAGGGACCCTCAGCTGTGACAACCTCTTCCAATCCACACCACTCTGACCACACCTGCACAGACTGGCCGAGGCAAAGGTGATCTCCAACTCCAGACAAATGGCTCCATCGTCCTTCTGTGCCAAGTGGAATAATTTCAAAGGGACCTGTGCCTCAAGGCTGGTGCTGAGGATGTTGATTTGCTGCTTGATATGTAAGGATGACTGCCTGCCTGCAGGTGAGGGATTCTATGCCTGGAGCACAGAAATGGATGGAGGGATTTGAAGGGGTCTCCAAAAGCGTGTGTCTGCCCAAGAAGAGACCAACTGTACATGCACTGTGTTGTCAAAGGTGTTCTTACATTATTCTTAAGGGTCTCCTTTACCATTAGAAAGGTTTTCCTCCCTGTTAACTAAGAACAGGGGAGCAGACTTTTCCCATCCTCATCTCTGAGCTGTTTTATGTAGCTGAGGATTATTACTGCATCCCCCTCAACTGTTCGTTTTTAACCTAAGCCATCCAGTTCTTTCAGCTCTCCCCTGCAGGTCACGTTTCCCAGACCTCTGGTGTTCCTGGATTCTCTCCAAAAAGCCAACATCTTTCCTGAAATGCATTGCACAAAACTGGCCACCCTATAAGAGCAGTAGCATACCACATCTGCAGTGCACACAAAAGGGCCATTTCTTTGAACAGGCAACACCACTTTTTATTCTTTCCAACACTTGCTTTATTGGTTTTTGCTTTTGGTTTTGGTAGTTGTGTGATTTAGAGTATTTTCCACAGAATTGCTTCTTAACCAGCCATTTCCTCCTGGTCATTTTTGCCTGATTGTAGTTCCTTGCAGTCTGCCCTACTGAGTTTTATCATAAGCTTTCTCTAAATAGTCAAGACAATGTTTCTTTCCTCCCTTTTCCCTCTTTTTAAAGATTTTCAGTTCTGATCCTCTCTGTCAGGTTTGCCTGGCAAACAGTCTGTGTTCCCTTGTGCTGTGACAGACGATGCCAGGCAGAGCTGGGTACAAGCCTCCTGTACCCACTCCTCTGTGTCTCTCCCTTTTTGACAACAGCCACCAACAGCTGCTCCTTGGACTGCATTATCCAACAGGTTTTGTACCAAAGCTGTGTTTTCCTGGTTTGCTTGAGGGCACAGCACCAGCCCCGTGCCCAGACAGTGCTCAAAAGAGAAGATGCTGCTGGTAAGACAGCTGGGAGGACACCCTGGCACAGGCACTTGTGGGGTTTAGGTGTTTTGCCACTCAGCTTGGCCGTGTTTTAAGAAGCCAGGTACATCCCAGATGTCTGAAGGCACCCGGGCAGAGAAGTTTAGCACCCAACCTTTGTACTCAGCTGCCTCTGGGGCTGTTGAGGTTTGGTTTAGGCACCTCTGTCTCTTTGCTGGCTCCAGCTCTCGCAGTGCAGCTCTCTGCTAGGCCAAAGGGCACAAACGCACAGCAAACTGAAATGTTTCACTCAGTCCTGGCCACGTGTTTGGAGATGGTGTTCTCTATGAAAAAGACTCCCAGTGTTCATTAACTGGTATTTTTCTTTTGGAAAACTTATCTGTCCGGGAAAATACTGGATGCTAAGAACGTCTATCCCAACTTACCAAAGAGAACAAATATTCAGGTGCTGGAAAGGGCTACAGCCTGCAAGACCCCAGCTCTCAAGCAGCTGCTGGGTTTTGGTTGCCACTAGTGCCTTGTATTAAAAGCCAGGGGTTGCTCCATGAACCAGAGGTTTGAGTTACTGTGAAACCTGCCTTCCCCTCACCCCTTCCTGGCATTAAAACCTTGAAGAGCTGCAGCACACACAACAAAGGAGAAAGCAATAGGAGAGTGGCAAGGTCACACATCTGCTGCTTTCCACACTTTCTTATCTCTGACATCACGGGCCTCAAGGTCTTTCTTCTCATTAAAACAGCTGAATAATTGCAAGCTGTACACAAACTGACTAAATCTGTGGCCTTCTGCCTTAGACATAATATGGGATGTCTGGCTAGGGAGGATGTTTCTTGGTGAGGGAGGGTGAAGGGACTGAAGAAAAAAGCAGCTCTGTGCAAACGCAGCAGGAAGCTGCTGCCACTGCCCCTTGGGCTGCCAAGCTGCAGGACATCCAGCCAGGCAAGTGTGGTGTCATCCATGGTGCTGCTGGAAGCACCGGGATGTGATCCCACCCCACCCTCAGGAAATGCAGGGCCAGCACCAAAATGACTTCGTGGAGGGCTGATCTGCAATGATGCCACCAGTGCTGCCTCTGCTTGAGGTTTACTTTGTTAGCAGTGGAGAGACAAATAATACGCCAGGGGTGGGAAGGGGAACTATGGACTGAAAGAATTGTGGAAAATCAAAGGATAAGGCATGCTGTGGATGTTATGGAAAAAGTACCCTGAATCATCACGCCTTTTGTACAGCCTGGATTTGTTCAAGCAATACCAGCCAAAACTGACCAGAGGCCTCTCTGTCTCTTGCATCTCTTCACATCTCTGTGGTTTGGACAGTCATTTCTCAGGTCTGACCATTGCACCACTCCTGCTGATGTCTCTGTGGCTGCTGCACCTCGAGCAACTGCCACTGGGATTTCTGAAAACCACACCTGCATCCCCCACCCTGCTAGTCCCGATGAAATTCATTAATGGCAACTCATCTGTCATGACATAATGTGGGATGTAAAAGATCTGTTTCTGGCGGTTGCACACGCCTCCCTGCTTGGTGATTAGTGTTTAGCATCTGGGACTGCAACAATCTGGGAAAGCCAAGGCATTAGCAAGTGGATGGGGGTGGTCTGCTCTGTGAAAAATTATATGTGTCTTAAAGTAAGTGGATAAAGATGCTTTCGAGGTTCCAAACATTTTCCTACAGGAATAGAAATGATTGCGAAAGATGAAAATCAGGAAAAATTGTGTAACAGGTGTCTACTGACATCAGCAGCTGAACACAAGTGTTAGTGGTTTTAGTCCTTTCAGTGTTATTTGTGAAGGTTTGAAGGTGCCAGAGCACAGCTCTGTGGGTCTCCCACATAATACTGGCCACACAGCTCCTCACTGAATTTTGTACCCCTGGCGAGCCCAGCAGCTTGCTGGCATTCTGCTCATGCTCCACTGGGAAGAATGTAGTTGTAAGTTCTCACATCAGGTTTTTTGTTTTGGTTTGGTTTTGTTGGCGTTTTTGTTGTTGTTTTTATTTTGTTTTTAAATCTGGTTTCAAATTCCACTTCTTTATCTCGTATCTTTCCCTACCAAAAATAAGTGGGGTTTGCTATGTGACACAGTTTCCTTCTGAATGAATTTGTACTGCCAGCAAGCCAACTCAGCCTTCTTTTAAAAAGCTGGACACTGGCTGAGAGAGGCTGCCTCTGATCTGTATTTTCCTGCACATTCTCCACTGTTTTGGTGGTTTTGGAACTGTTGACCCCAGAACAAGGGCCTTAGTCCACTAGTGATGTCTTTACTTCCCTGAGACTTGATGTGATTCCATTACACCCTTCTCATCCTACAAAAGCAGTAGGGGTAGAGGCAGAGATCTCTCCTGTAACAAGAATGAACAATTCTACAGGTGCATTATGGGTTTATTTTTACAATTTTTTTTCTTTTAACACTGGGTCTTGACTGCTGCTGAAGGAAAGTTACAAACGGAGTTTTCCTTGGAAATGAGCTATCTAGCAAATTTTCTCTTTGTGACAGGTTCTTAGATCAACATGCTGCTTATCTGATAAAACTCTTATCAGAGACAATTTGTGGCACGTTGCCCCAGTACCATGGTGCAGTCCTTTTAGCTTTACTCAACTGCATGAAAACAATAGAAGATGACACTGCAAATAGTGAAGAGCAAATACTCCCTGTGTGTAGGTATCTTCAGACTATCATTCCATAGTTTGAACAAACAGTCAAATATCTACTGACAAACAAGCAAAAGTTGGCAGGAATTAATGGTCCTCTGGAATAGCAAAGTTCTGTGGGAGTACTGTTAAGCATCCTGAGCTGGACAACTGTGGCAATATTTATGGTTTCTCCTAGACAGAGAGAGTTTATTCATGGATTACTGAGTCTTTTAAATGATCTTCCTCTGGGCCCTGCCTCTTGACTAATGCCTGCAGGCAAAGTACAAAGAGAATAAAAAATATGCAAACTAGCAACAGTGATGCTTGGTGTAACTGCAGGATATATTTAAACTGAGTGGAACAGTTGTTCCTTTTGAAATTTCTAAACATTTCATACAAAAAGAATTCTAGTTCTGATGGGACCAAATGTATTGAAACAAGTCACTAAGTCTTCTGCTTTTCATGTAGAGGATGAAATTAAAATTTGTTATTTCAGCATTTTGCTCTAAGTAGCTGATTCAACTAATGAATCATCATATTTGGCAAAGTGCAGTTTCCTGGAATTATACCAACAAAGCTCTCCTGAATATCCATTTTGTAATTTAAAATTCAGGTTTGACACTTCGGTGTCAAAATGGCACAAAATTTTGTAATGGTAAAATAATCTTCAGGATCGAAATGATCATTCCTAACCACTACTAATGAGAAAGAACAACAATTCAAGTCTATGAGCTGTTGCACAAAGAACATCCCTTAGATAGCCCTAAGGCTAATGTATATCTGCTGATATGGGTACAGACACATCTCTTACATATGTATAGATTCAAGCCTGTGGAGGAAAAGCCACTCAAAAGCTGGAAAAATACAGCCAGATTAAGCATGATAATGTCAGGGATAAATAATATTAGGAAGTACAAACTTACTGGTAGGTCTTCCCTAATGATCAGGGTGAGACTTCTACAAAATTTTCAAAGGTATACCCCATGCTCAGACCATCCATGTTGGACAGCATTTCCTCAGCATCTGGCCTGAAGCACTCAGCCTAAATGCACTGCCCTCCCACCTCCAGACACTTGTCCTCCACTAGCAAAAAATGATTAGCATTTCTTACAATGTTGTCCCTAATGGGTTTCAGCTGCCAGCGTCCCAGGGAAGCAGGACTCCATGGTCCCTTGCTCCTCCCCTTGTCAGGATCGTTCATGCTGCTGCAGAACCTTGGGATCTGGGGATCTGATCTTGCTGTCACACAAACACATACACACGCACATAAGAAGGCAACATCATGACCTCTAGGATGCTTATTATCTAAGTGGATACCATAGCATAGGGGCATATGTGCTCACATGGCAAGTTGGATGTAGAAGTGAGTGATGCACCAGAGGTTCCACTATCTCATGCCAGTGTTTTGAGTCACTGGGCCCAGCTGTGACTTGGTTCTAATTTAACTATTGCGTCTTCTACTAAACTTATGCTGCATTTTATACTGATTTAAACTGCAAAAGTAACTCTGAGTACATTTGGACCATGCCACTAGCCCAGCCTGGGGCTAGGCATCCTTAGCAGAGGTTGTCACCTTGGACCCAAGGTGGTTAGAAATCGTCCTGCAGTCAAGTTGTTCTTGTCAGTCAGCTGTGGAATTTCTGCTCTGCAGCCTCTTGTGCTTTGGGATCTAAGTTTGGAAGTCACTACATCTAGGATGTAATATCACCTGTGTCTAAGAAGTTTAAATACAGGCTATGTTGAGGCCTTTCTATGCAGGAGAGTTTTTCAGAGCAAAATATTCCTGATGAACTCATCAGCTTCCAGAACAGAAGATCCTTTGATAAATTAATGTAATCTGCTTTAGAGCTGACCCAGAGGTTTCCTGCATACAGTGCCTCATCTGCAAGAATAGCCACAGAGGAGCCTTAATTAGATGTGCCTTTAATTATTTATTTATCCAGAGCACACATTCATTCACATTGTATTCACTGAGCTTTGGTCAAATCCCAAGTCATTGTCTGCCTGCACACAAGTATTTACCCAAAGGTATAGGTTTAAACTGATTAACTCACACTGGAGCAAACGCCTGTGTAGGCACTGATATTGGCTTAATACCTCACTCAGAAGTACTCTGAAGTTGGCTGAGGTCTTGTACAGATCCTCTTCTTTGAGAGTAAAGTGTTTGCACAGGGGCAGGACTCGGCTTTACTGGGTTGTACGATGGCTGAGCTCAGCTGATACCAGGCTGACTGGGGTGCATGGAAGCAGCGTGTCTGGAAGCAGGCTGCTGGAGATCTGGAGGTGGAAGACCTCAGCTGCATTCCTGGTGGTTGAGACTTTGTTCTTTCGAAGTTTCCAGCAAGATAATGCTGTTTTAGACCAGGGTGAGCAAAAGCTGCCTGTACCTTCCCCAAGTATGATGTGTCCTTGCCTTGTCCCACAGCAAACTCATTTGCTTTGCAAAGCATTCACGGATACCTGGCAGTGGAAAGGGGTACAAACCCACCCTTTCTGACCCAATTCCATTGCTGATGAACCACACAAACGTTTTCTGTCACTGGGGTTGCCTTCTCACTTAGGTGCTCCCTCCTGACTAGTTTAATCCTCCTCATGCAGGGGAGAGGCCAGAGCGTGATCTCTTCCTTCAGTTTATCAAAAATGTAACTTCCAGTTGGCTTTGTTTGACTTCTAGGGTTTATTGGATTTGTTGCTTCCCTTCTTCATTTTCATATTAAAGTCTAAGGTTGGGCTGTGATCCTGCTACTGTAGCCTCCAGCTCCTGAGCTGATCCTACCAGCTCTAATTGCTCAGCTGCCTGATGTAATCACCAGGAGGTGTGTGTGTGGCTACAGGCACTTCATATTTTCTCCCCAGCCAGATGAAAAAAAAATAAAAAAGAAGAAAAAAAAGTCAATTGGCTCTAGGTCTGTCAATAGTGACTAATCAGGTGCTGTACAATTAATTATGAAGGGGTGTCATTTTAAAACAATTCTGAGGTGGGAAAGAACAGGCCTGGGCCCTTTACCTGCTGGCACTGTTTGTGTTGCTAAGCCAATCCAGGCTGCGTCCTCTATTTCATTTACCTTTTAAACTATTGCCCCCGCATAAGTAAACACTTTCTATAAAGTGTGTGTGTGTGTGCATGCATGTGTGTAAGTGGGTGGAGGGTGATCTGGGAAGCTCTCCACCCTAGAAAAGAAATTAATGATGGAGAGGTAAAAAAAACAGAGCAGCATAATTTGGCAGCAATTTCTCAAGAATGGCAGGAGATAATAGCAGGTGGATGAAACAGGAATAGGATTAAACAGTCTGGAGCTGAATCTCAGTAATCAAAATTGCTGTGAGATACAGAGATGGAGGTGAGAGATGTCCCTGCAATGCAAACGCCCTGAGCAAGGAGCCTGGGCTCCCCAGCAGCCACCTGCAGCTGTCAAGGGGGCAAATCCCTCTCCCACCTAAACTGGCTCTCCCAGGCTCTGCTGTCAGCAGTGGCCAATATCTCCCACCCACTCCCCTGGGGATGTGGCTGAAGAGAGCAGGATGGCGTTCCTGCTCTTCACCCTGCTGGCAAAACAGAATTGTCCCTTGCAAAGCAAAACTCATCTTTCAAGGAGGATGGCAAGGGAGCTGCTACTGTCCAGTGCCAGGCTTAGGGCACTGACTGGTGAAATTGTGTGTATGGAGGGGAAAGAAAGGCGGTCATGGAAATGACAAAACAGCTTAGTAGAAAAAAAGTGGCAATGCTAAGTGACTGAGCTTCATTGAGGGAGCTGTCAGTCATTGAGCCTATGATGACACTGTGTCTGTTGCCTGGAGTTGTAAAAGATGGGCTAGAAATGTAAAATCCAGGACACTGGGGGGAAGTCTCTGCTGGGACCACCTCCTCGAAGATGCTGACTTCAAGAGATCTTCTGGAGTGTGGCAAGGGGCAAGTGTCATGGTGTCTAGTAGAAAAAATTAGAAATAACATGTCCAGCCATTTAGCTTGCTAATACAAAACTCCAAATGGCCCTTTGGTCAAAAATTCTGCCTGCAGCACTTGCAATTCTGTTCCGTGGGCAAAAAAAAAAAGGTAAATCCCTGTGCATGAGAGAGTGTATAATTGCTAACATTGTTTTTTACTATAGTAATTGTAGAATTAGATGCATTATTCTGGATAACAATTTATTAGCAAATGTATTTTAGAAGCAAAATGCCAAGGCACAAGAAGTCCTGTTCCAAACTTTTCAAAATCAAGCATGTTGACTTTATTCCCCAAAAAATTAATTGTCTTCATTTTACTGGTTAATATTTTTAATGAAAACAAGCATTAAAGATAGACCAAAACATTTGGTCAAAATGCACGTTTATTTCATCTAATTAGAAGATTTTTAAAACCTTATTCAAAGCTAGTTTCAGAGCTTTGTGTGTATTTCAGTATCATTGCTGGCAGAATCCTCCTCTCCCCAGCCTTCAAAAACATTAGATTGGCTTTGTTAACAGCAAAATATTTAGTACCCTTAACCTCTGTTTCTGTCAGCATTTTGATGACAGCAGCTACTGGATCCCAGCCACAGCATTTCCTTGCCCTGTGTCAGAGGACTTTGAAATACGACGTGAGGAGGTTCAGTTTGTTAGGGCTGTACAACGTAGGGGTTGCCAGCCTGGTTTAGGTCAGGAGTCTGTTCAATCCTTTGTCCTGGTTTTGAAGCCTCAGCAAGTCTTGCACCAAGAGCATGGAAATGCAGTGCCCAGAGAAAGAGCTTTATCCTGAATCATCCCAGAGCCAAGTCAGTCCCTGCAGAAGGGCACCGTGGCACTGAGCAGTGGCTAACCCGGGGTTACACAGCAGAGCAAAATCAACGGATGTAAAAGTGGAGCTTACAATATAAACATGTGTTCAGATACTGGTGTAATGAACGTAGTATAAATATTTGGATGTATTCCTACATCTAATTCTTATACTCATTCTTATGTCAAATGGTTTACAGAAGGCAAAACTATATTTCAGTTACAGGCACAGCTTCATAATTCTTCAAGTTAATGAAGGTATCTAAATGTGCTTCATGTTTGTCGCCTCTGCTTTGTAAATACCTGTACACATACCTGTAGATAATTAAATGTTTTTCATATCAGTGATATTAATGGCATTTTAGGTGTCCAGCCTCAGGGAAAAGCAGCAGCTATGAGTGTCATTTGTACATCTCCAACTAACAGATTGTTTCTTGTATGGTATGTGCAGACATCATGTGGGGAAAGAATTAACTGTGGTTTGGGATCTCTTTGTACTCAGGATTATGAGAGTCCTGGTGCTGGCGTAGATGCTGAGTGGTGGGGCTGTTGTTGTGCTGATGGGTGCCCAGGGGCACAGGGATGCCTCTGCCAAGGGTCCTGTGGGTGCCACCTTCCCAATACAGCTGCAGTACTGTGCTGGCCTAGAACACCTCTCATCGCTCTATTTCTTTCTCTGTCTGTGCCTTTAAGGACAAACTGTATAACTGGCTGCACAGACAAGGGAGGAAAGGGGTAGCCTGTCCCCGGCTGGGGTGTCCCCTTGCACAGGAGACAGGGGGACCAGGTGAGGGGGTGCCACCCACAGGGTGCTCTCCCCAGGGGCCTGAGGGTGGGCTGCCTCTGGTGGTCCCAGGGCCTCACTGCCAACTGAGATCTGCTTGGTGCCAGGTGGGGAGTCTCCCTTTGCCAGGGGAATCCCTACCCGGCCACTTCATAGTGTTTTTAAGGACAGCAAGGAGCCTTATCACGTTTCCACATCTGCTCCAGATGCTTTGCATTCCAGCAATGCTCCGCAAAGGTGCTGAACCCTACAGCATCTCTCCAAAGACGACTCACTTCTCGCCACCTCGGCAGCTGTCAGCTTCCTGCATGCAATCCAAGGGGAAGGGAGAGGCCCTTCTCCCAAGGATGTCCCCGCAGAGCTGGCAGCAGGTGACACAGCCCTGCCCCTGGCCCGTGTCAGCAGGACCGCGGGTGGCAGGGGGAGCTGTGTGTGCAGGAAGGCTGGGCTGCATGCAGCCAAAGTCCAGGCAAACAGTGGAGAGAGAGCAGGAATGGTTTCCGACCCAGTGGCACCAAGGCTGCTTTGGCCACTTTTGGGTTTCACCTTGAAGCGCAGCCAGAGCACAGGGTGCTGCTGGCATTGGTGTCTGTGCTGTGGGGTATGGCTCTCAGGGAGTGCTCTGCTCCCAGAAGAGGGACTAATTCATAAATGCCTCTCACAACATTTTCCAGAGTGTTAATACCCATCAGTCCCTGGCCAAACCCCAGTGCTGTGCCATCTCATTGCTGTGTGGGTATCAGCATGTCCTGTCCTCCATCTCTGTCCCTCTATCTCCCACGTGTGTGCTGTTTCAGGGCTTCTTTCTCTTTAAGAGGAAACCCGGCGGAAGCCTAGCTATTCAATATTGTTTCATATTATTTGGTTGTGAAACAATTTAATTTGTTTATGGCTCTAAAGGTCAGATTTGACTGTTGCCCAAATTTCTAAAGAATAAAGAATTCATCAGGCTGAATGGGACTTCATGACATGATCAACTGGAGAAAGAGAAGGGGGCTAGTGAGAATATTTAACTGGAACAGCAAGGCAAACTTACCTTCAGCTCAGGTTTAAAAGCCTAGTCAATCATTACACGTTTTTTATTATTTACCTGGTACAAAATCCCCCTGGGTGAAGAAGTAGAAAAACTCACAGGCCACACTCTTTCAAATTTTTAGTAGCTTGCTCAGCATATTTTTTTCCTTTGTCTCGGGACAGTTGAAATGACATGGGTTGTGATGGTGCCTGTGGATAGATGAGAAATAAAGTGGAAGCACATTGTGGATGTAGCTCCAAGCAGGGGTGTTTGTAACAGTGAAGAGAGCAGGGCCAGCCAGGGACTTTGAGAAGGAAGGTAATTCTCACACAGTCATCACAAGACAAAGGTTACATTTACACCTGGCCAGAAGGTTTAATGATCTACTATTTCCAAACATTGCAGGCTCACAATCTGTTGTGTCTGAGATCATAAAACATAATCACAAACTGGAGACAAGAGACCTGGGGCTTGATTGACCAGACCTTATCTTTTTTTTTTTTCTTCGTTCTTATTCTTCACTCAATTTTCTGCCTTTTTTGGGGGGAAGGAAAAAAAAGATGCTTTGGAAGTAACTTGCTTTGGTTAGAAAATTCTTGATGCAAAAAATTCGGAAAACCGAGGATTAATGGGCAATTTTTATTCTTCTTTGTCTCCCTTGTGTCAAGAGCACTTGGGAGACATATTACCTGCTTGCTAACATCTCTCACCCAGGCTTTCAGGGAACAGAAATTGTGGTAAAGGGACCAAAGAGAGAGAAGTATTCAAAGAGAACCAGGTACAAACCTCTCATAGCTGAGTTTTCCAGGTCCTACCACAAAAACAACTAACATTTAACCACCTGAAACACTGGGTGTAGATGGCTTTCATCTGTCTTTGGGGGAAGGGTAAAGTTATGGTAACACTGAAAGAGGATCTGGCAGTGATGGGAGGGTTTCTGGGTAATGTTAGCCACATTTTTGCAGTTTGAGACTGTAATTGGTTTCTTGTGTACCAGTGAGGTTGGTGAGGAGGCTTATCAAGCATGATCAGGGACTCCCATAGCATAGAAAATTTGGGGCAGCATCACTTCTGCTTCCCTCACCCCATTGCCTCTGCAGGGTCATCGGTCTTTACTGTCTGCCCACGGTCAGGTTCGCAGAGAGGAGCCAGGTGTTTCTCACCTGATATTCCTGATGGTTTATAGGAGAAAGGGTGGAAGGGCCGGCTCTAAGCCCCGGCTCCAGCCTGGCTCCAAAGCCTTGTGTCGGCATCAGGGAGGGACCCTGGATGCGATGGTGTTGCTTTGCACCTCGTTTGGGTGCTACAGTGTGGATTATCAAAGCACTTAGTGCTGGGAGGAAGAGCTGGCTCTGTTGAGATGAAGGGCTGCCCTTGCTGACTTCAAAGGGGGCTGAATTTAACCCTTTGACTTCAGTGGGGTTTGAGCCTCTGGCTGGAGTTAAGCACGTGCTGTTTCTGGGTTGGGACCTTCCTCTCTTTGTTTGAAAGGGGAAATAAAGAATTCAGTTGATTTGCAGTAAATCATCATCTACCTGATGATGCCTCTGTGTGGTGTTTTATGACTGCCAGCTCTGTAACTCCCCCGCTTCAAAAAAAAAAAAAAAAAAAGAGTGTGAGCAATAAGAGCTTCCTCAGGAAAAGTTCATCAAACAAGGCAGGCTGGAGAGCCATCTGCCCCTGGCACTGCCCGGTGCCTTCGCGGTGTCCCTCGCCTGGCTGGGGCTGTCTGCCACCTGAGTGGCATCTTTGATGTCGTCTAGGGCAGCAGCATAATTGCATAATCATAATCAAGGTCACTGGAAAATTACACAAAACTTTGCCCAGGCCTACTGAAAAAAAAAAAAAAAGTTAAGCACTTGCAAAAAAAAACCCCTGACCACCCAAACTTCTGCTCGTGCCACCAACTTGCTACTCTGTGTGAATACACATACAGTGCCAAGCTGCCTCCTTACACTGCCCTGCAAACATTGACAAAAAGATAATATTATCCACACTAAGGCAATTGCAAATTTTCCCTGGTAGCCACATGAATTCATCCCTGTAATTTTCCTTGTCTTTCCTTCAGCCACAGTTTCAAGTAGATAACAACGATGTGCAAATGCAAGAAGCAATGGTCTCACATTTTGCAGTGCTGAATGCTGACCTTCTGAGGATTTTAAGACTCAGGGTGGTGAGTTTGGTTTCACATGCCCTTAGGAGCTACCAGGGCTTGACAGAGAAAACAGTCAGCTTGAAAATCTGTAAATGAAAATTAAAAAAAGAAAAATTTTCAGAATTTATCCCCAGAAAAAGAGAATTCTTGGAGAATATTCTGTTATTCCTCCAACATTTTTCCACTTCCATTTGTGAGGAAAAGAATGTCATGGACGTGGCGTAAAGAGGAAGAACTTTTTGCTTGAAAGAAACCAAGGCTAAAAAATGAAGCAAGAAAAAAGTCCTGAAAAATTGAAGGATTTTCTTTTTTCCTGCCAAAAACAAACTGAAAAAAACCCCCCACCTCTGAATGCCTTCTGGGCAGGTGCTCTGTGTCGAGGAGGGTTCAGGTCCAGCCCTGTTTGCCTAGCTGGACTAGCAAGGTCCATGTTTCCCACTGTCCATTCAGTGGGGACATCCTGCTGGTATTGCACCACCAAATTGTGTCACAAAGGTCCAGGCGGTGATGGGCAAGGCACTGTGATGCGCCTTTGAAAATCTTACACCTTTAACTCTGAATTTACATTTCTGACTAGCTCCTTCTGGCATCCAAGTCATTTCTGGGTTATTTGAGTTTGTCTCCTTCCAATTTCTGTCCTGTAAAAGCTCTTCTTCTTCTTCAAACCTTTCCCAGCTTCCTGAGGAGGGCTTGATAACTGTCAGTACTTCTGCTCATGAGAATATTGAAGGAGAACTTTTAAGCTTCTCTTTCCACAGACCCAGGTAAATGAGTAATATTAAATATCTGTGATTTCCTAACTTCTAGTGTTCAGGTATGCTAGAAACAAAGCCATCTTCCCCCCTCCCCCCTGCCACAGCTCTATCTTTCCATTCTTCATACCATACATGGAACAATAATTTGAATTTGTCATCTTTAAAAGTTTGAAAGTTTAATTAATTCTTTATCCTATTTTTATTTGTGATGAAGCGGTTAGTAAACATCCCCATGTCTTTCCAAGCCAATATCACATCCTCTAAAAGAGAAATCAATCTCCTTAATCACATCCTTAAGCCAGAGGAATTAATTGCAGTATAGGAGTTGAAGGGAGGGCACAGCCCATCCTGCTGAATTTCCCTCGTGCTCTTGTTTTGCTTTTTAAATTGACACGGTGGGTAAAGATCCTTATACTCAGGACACTGACATCTGTAAGGTTGTACTGCTTGCATTATCTCTGATGAGCACTTTGTTATATCTTAAGTAGTTTAAATTTCCATCATCTAATTTCATGCTGGAGGAAGCAAAAAAATAAGATATCCATCCAGGAGAGCTCCTAAATGTCTGTGGGCACCTTTCCACAGATGGCTGGTGTGCAGCCAGGCATTCCACTTGGTGTCAGCTCCCAGTTCCTCTGTCATCACAACAGAGTCACTTTCCAGTTTACTAAGGAGTAAGACACACATTACAACTGACAAAGCATGTAATAGGTCAATCTCTCCAAGAACTTTTGGTTCTTTGCTCAGGAATGAGATAGAAGTTGAATGCTGGTGGTGGAAAGCACAGATAAGAGCTAGCCCATGGAGAGCTTGTTCTTTCTTTATTAAGAGAAGCTGCAGCAGGCCCAAGGAAGTGCTTTGTTTAGCATTTATTTCCTCCAAGGGCTGTTACTCGTGATTTAGCTCTTGAAGGCTTTCCTCTGCCCTGCAGGGAATCCCCTTGCTCCATGAAAAGGGGTGGTTTTGGGACTGAGCAGCTGGGAGCCACACAGAGCCAGCAATGTCTCCACGTGCTTGTTCCAGCTACGGGGTGGAAATTCAATGAGAATTTACAGGAATCTGGCTAAACACATGCCTGGCCTGTTGGGGTAGCAGGATGGCTCTGGGGCCATGAGCAGGGCAGGGGCCTGGAAAGCCAATAAATTCAGGAACTCTGCTGGCTTGGCTGCTTTGTGCAGAGATGTAGCAGTACCAGCTGGGACATACCCCTCTCACACATACCTCGAGCGTTTACTGTCACCCTGAGAACATTTCCTGGATTAGCAGAACGGCTCTTCAGCTATAATTTTTGTTGAAATATCTTGCTTTAAACCTAGAGAGCACCAATGAAGGCCTCAAATCTGTAAATCAGCTGCACTTTGGAAAACAAATCATTGCAGTGGAGTTTTGCCAAGCCAATTTTCTGTGCTCATTCATTATGTAGTTTTCACTTTATGAGCTGATTTAAACCCGACCATGCTCCAACTGTACCAGTTGCATCCAAGATAGGAGCCTGATTTACACTTTGAAAAAGTGAACTGCTCCATGGTTGCATTTCCAGGAGGAAGAAATGCTACAAAGAGAGGTTGTTTGGCAGCACCCATAGACCTTATAAACAAGAGCTTGCAGATTACCTCTGCTTGAGCTGGTGAGGCGTTATTAATGAAGGGAAAGCTGTGATGTTCCCAAGTGCTGCAGAAAAAGAGGTGTCTTTCAGGGAGAAAATTACAAGACAGCTCCAACTGTGATTGCCCAGTGGGAAAGTAGAAGATAAGAAGGCAGAGTGGAAGAAGCATGTATGAAAGTCAAGGGGCACCTAGAAAAAGGGATTATAGAGGGGAGACAATGAAGATGTGGCATTAACATCTGCAGTCTGTGAAATGGCAGCGGTGGACAGGCAGCATCCATGGCCTATGAGAAGAATGGGAAGAAAACAATAGAAAGTTTTATATTTATTTGAATGGCCACATAAAACTCAGCTCAACAAAACTGTGCCATCACCCAGGATGCCTGCAGGGGTAGTGTGAGACCGTGCGTCTTCATCAGCACTGTAACAGCCATTAGGGAGGAAGGAGAGCAACAGTTTTTAGTTTTTCTTCTTGGCTTTGAAGGTTTCTGTAGTTCTGAGGTTTCCTATGGTAAAGTGAGACAGATTTGGTAAAAAATTGCTTGATTCAAACAGTTAACCAGCACTGCTAATAAATTTTATTAACCCTAGCTATTTACTTTTTGGAAACAAACCTGTTAGAAAAACTTCCTCTCCCGTTTTCAGCCTTCCCAACATTTTTTTCCCCTAGTGTCCTTGTGAGATCAGAATTTTTTGATTGGTAGTAGTGGGATTGAGCTTCACCTAAAGTAACTTTGTTCCAGTTACAAGAAAGGCAAATATGAAAGTGTAATTTCTGTCGTACAGTGCAGTTTCTGCACCATTTTTGCAGTTCCTGTAAGTCTGTGTGATTACACAGATGCTGAGATGAACCCCACATATTCCTTCCTTGCTCATGGGAAAGCCTTTCAGGCTTGTTGAATATTATTATAATAATGCTACATTGGCACGCTAAAAAATACCCATGATTTCTAAGAACACACAATTATTTACATCTATCATAAAGCTTATTTTTAAAGAAGAACTTTTCTTCAAAGGAAAAATGGGCAGCCTTGTTATCAATATTGCAATATCCTTGTTTACTTATCTTGCTGAGCAAAAAAAAAATCAACGTACAGGGAATAGGCTTATATACAGAAATATGAAATCCAGAACTGGTATATGTGCACGACTGAAAAAGAAGAAGCTGGGTTTGCAAAATTTTCTGATTTCACATTTGTCAACTCATAGGATTAAGGAGATTTAAAATAGTTGAACAGATTCACATAAGAACAATTGTTATAGCCTCTATCAAAACAGTATTATTGATATCCTCTTTAAAATGCTTTATGCTGCCAGAAGCAGAGTGAAAAAGAGTTTGTGTAAAATCCCACTGAGTCACCTGTGCTAAGACTGTGTAAAGTGCTTGGAAGTGCAGCTCTGGGAGATGCTGGAACCCGGTGTTTTCCAACTTTCGTGAAATTCCAGGTACATTTCACCAGTGGTGAATAACAAGAATAGATCCCCTTGACAAGCTCTTTTATGTAGATAGCAGTACGAATGGCAATTACCATACTTGTTAATCTGAGTAACATTTACATCTCTGAGCTCCTCCTGGTACTGCAATTCCCTTTCATGTAGTCAGAAGTATGCACCCCATCATCATCATCTTTCTAGGGAGGTGATCACAATCCCTCACTTTGGGTATGTCCTTCCTTCAGGTGGATCCCTTAAGAGATCGTTATCTACATTTCAATGCCTTCTTTCGCCCTGCAGCTGTTAAGCATCTTGAGCCACATCTTCCTAGCATCTTCCTTGCTTTTAGTATTTCCAAGAAGTCATCCTGGTGGGATATCGAGGAACTGAATGTGGTGCCAGGGGTGTTGAGAATTCCCCAATAAGAAGGCCGAGTGCATTTTACAAGAGAACGGTTGTGCAAGGATGGGCAGGACAGATGGCCGAACCTGCAGAACGAGTTTCAGCCATAAATGCTCTGAACACCGTAAACGTTCGGTGGCTTTTCTTTTTTTCTTTTTGAAAGCTGAAATATATTTGGGAAGTACTTGTTCAAACTACAGACTCAGTCAAATATTAACAAGTGGAAACTGAGTGGGGGGAGAAAGATACTTTGAAGGGCTCAAGCATGTGTGGGTTCTTGCTATATTTGCCTAACTATAATCACTGGGGCCACACTTGCGACAGGCTGAAATGTTGCTGTGAATAGAAAGTATACCATAAGGGTTCTCAAATATGAAAGTGGGGCTGGAACAAAGAGCAGGCACCAGACAGACTTCCCCTGTTAACGATTGCTGGCCTGTCACCCTGGTGCCAGCAGTCTCAGAAATCCCGTCGGGAGCGGGCCACGCTATCTCGCCCGGTGTCACGGGGCTGCTTTGAATCCCTGCCCACAGCCTCGCCATATTCCCCTCTACCACCTCTTCCTGGGAGAATGAACACTATCTCTCCACTTTTTAGAGTGTTTGCTTTAAAGATGATTGACCACACTTGACCATTACCGAATTTCCTAAATTCAGCCCAAGGTATTGTTGTTGTTATGTATTGTGCACTGTGCAAAGCAGTGTCTCAGCCGCAGCACGCAGGAGGTCAACATTTCTCAGTGTGCAGCAGGTTGCTCTCAGCGTATCCCAAAGATCCTCCAAGGCTGTTTCCCCCTGCAGTCTCATGGCTCAGGATGTCAGTAGAGACATGAAAATCTTCTCACTGAAGGGCAGAAGGAAACAAAGCTGTAACCCAGTCTTGCAGGAACATCAGAGCACCACTGAGTTAGGACTCCTCTTGCTGGTGTAGCAGGGACAAACACACAGCTGAAAATGCTCCATGAAGAGTTTTCAGCCTTTTTTTCCCCTTTCCTTTTTTTTTTAAAAGCAGTTTTAAATCCTGGGAATCAATGGGGTAGCATCTCCAAAACAATATCTATGGATCAGTAATGAATGTGATCCATTTAGTGCTAATGTGATTTTCTTTAATTATGTTGTTGCTGACTCAAGAACTACAAGAATGCTCTTCCTCCATTCAAATGTGAGGCAATACAAGGAGTTATTGTTTCATTTATATTTTGTTGGGAAAACTACCAAAACCTTTATGTTAGAATATTTGACTACAGTGTTAACAACATTTCCCTGGACTGCTGCTTAATATGCTTTTAATATTTGTTTTCCATATGTTGGTTATTTTAATCTGTTCTTATTAAAGTCTTCCATGTTTCAGTAATTTTATCCCTGTGTTTCTTTTGAAGAAGGCAAGTGTGTGTACTGAAAGATTAGATTATCCTGTTTAAAAAAAAAGAGAGAGAGAAAAGGGAGAAATGTCTTCAAAATGAAGCACATCAAAAGTAAAAGTAGGTGACAAATGTTAATATTTGCAAAGTGCTTCTACTTTGATCCCGCATTTCTATTTTTTTAAGAGCTTGACAAATGTGTCCTGTGGTTTGGCTCAAACCTCTTTGCCTAGTGCTTTACTTGACCCACAATCCATTTGATCTTCCACTTGTTTTTCCTTCTGTCCAGGAGGCCTCTGGACTTGATAAAGTCTAGCTCTAATTTTCCACTTGCTGCTGTTCAGGGAAATAATTTTTAATTTTTGGTTGGATTTAGATTATTGTGTCTATTTACTTAGGAAGTTTCTAAAGAGATATTCACTTTGCTGTTATTTGGGATGGTTCCCTTCTCATTTCCATGCCAGTAACAGCTATGTCAGATCAGCATCTGGTTTGGCCGATTGACTCTGGCACCACATGTGAGGAAGACATGGCTGCTGGAGTGCCTGACTTGGATGGCAGGCTGCCACTTCGTTTCTACAATACAATTTCCAGTCCTGCTGCACCCAGTACCTGAGCAGACAAGTATTTAATATGCCAGATACTTTCAGGGGCTCTGCACTGGCTACAGCTGAGTAAAATGCACGTGCTTCTTCAGCCCCCAAACAGCCATCTGAGTCTACCTGCTGGGATCCCAGCCCCAGTACTGTCTGCAGCATGTCTGATCTGCTCCCACTATGCTGCTTGCACAATCCCAGTATTGCCCAGCTCAGTAAGAGCCATCCTATAGCCCAACAGCCTCAGCAATCTGGAAGATGCTTCCACAGGTATGAGCATTGGCCATAAAAGTTGACATGTAATTTACAGTTTGTTTTATAGCATCAGCTCCCTTATTCTTCCTCAAGAGCCCCTTCTCCCATAAGCCACAAACCACAACTGAGGGAAGCAAGGAGTTTTGAGCTGCCATTTCAGCCAAATAGGCCAGGAGGTGCAGCATCTTCCAGCCATCCTCGCTGCAGACCACTCCACCAGCTCCAGGCACAAGGGCACTTCTGCATGTCTCTTCCTCAGGAGCTTCCTCCTGTCTCTAAAACAATGGAGAATAAACCACAAATCTGAGTAGAAGATGCCTGCTCATGTGTCAGTTTGGGGAGCACCCCTCTACAACCGAGTGTGCCTCCATGGTAGTGTTGCCCCAGGACCTTGGGTGCTCACAGTGAGGTTGGTGTTATTTATGCTGCTCCTAGGTTTCAGGACAGAGTACATCTGTCAGGGCTCCCATGTGCTGTGCATTTGCTTTCTGGAGACACATTTAGGGTATCATTGGCATCGCAGATGTGTGGCTCCATTGCACTCAGCTTCTGTCCCCATAAAAAGCTATTGACAGAGTGAGATCAATTCCACTGCCATGACAAGAGACATCTATGTTTTGAATAAGTGTGAATGTGAGGGATGAAGGGAAGCTCACTTTTGGGAGCAACAATTACAATGCCCTGCTTAATTGGAGTGGCTAGGCAGCATGTTATAACAGTTGAAAACCTCTGCAGGTACATTTCTTATCTTTAATGGTAGTATGACACCTGCCAGCTCTCCAGCTAATTCCATCTCCAGCAGAATGCATGCCATCAAGTGAGTGAAGAAGAGCAGGTAGGCAGCAGAGCAGATCAAGGTTCAGATTTTTATGGGTACAGTTGTCTGTCAATTAAAAAAAACCCAAACAAAGCACATTAAAAATTCTGAGAATGAGGAAAACTGTGATGATGGCACTCAGAGATTCAGAAAGAGCCTCGCTAGGTAAACACTTCAACATCATAGTGGCATTCTTTGTGTTTGTCTATCCCTTTCCATTCACTCATTTTTCGTGCAGACTTGCTTCCTTTTGCACTTAGAATTATGTGACTCCTTTCCCTGTCAACTTTTTATGTTCTAATACTTTACCCATAATAAGGCACTCTGCTTTTCCTGGGGTGGCAGAACACTTTTCTTATGGTGAGAACAATTTTGTTTTCTTTAAAAAACCCACCCAAAACTAACGAAAATATTAATTTAAAAAATGGCACCAGGATTTTGCACCTTTCTTATTTCAGGGAATATCTGCAGCCAGATCAGCTATTACTTTCCAAAACTGTTTTCACAGGCATTTCCTGAAGACAGACTATCAGATAAAATGCTGACTTTAGCCTTTTCTTTATCCTCTGCCTAGGGTATTATTTTATTGCTCTTGTTTTTGCAGTTTCTCTCTCTCGGTTTTGCTGAAAGCACTTTTGCCAGTGCATAAGGAGTTCTGGTGCCACTGTCAAAGAAGCTGTGCATGTCTCTGCTGGATAGATGCCTGAGATTGCTTTATTAATTATAGCCAAACTAAGTTAAACCACTAATCACAATTAAGGAATGAAATGGTTGGATTTTTTTGTTTTGGTTTGGTTTTTGGTTTTTGTTTTTTTTTTTAAGACAGTCTTTGCCAGGATTCCTCTGCTTGGAGGACATCTCTGATGTACAAAGGCTGCTGTAAAGTTTCAGTCTGCAGGAATGCAAGTGGAGAGTAGAAATAAATAATTCTTGGTGCTGTGCTGGGGTCCTTTCTGCTGGCTTGCCAGCCTCAGAATGCCAGAAGTATTGTCACTCTACCTCTGAGCAGGTCCAGTCAATATTTAACTATTTGGTTGCTTCTGAGACTGCAAGTCTGCAGCTTTTATCAGCAACTGAATGCAAGAGGATGTACAAAATCACTGCTTAAACACAGTGCTGGTTTGTGTGGAGTAAAACCCCCCAAAAAATGAACCAAACCATGCAAAAGGGACGATGTAGAATAATATATTATAATATTAAATATTTTAGTAACAGTACAGCTTCCCATCTCCCCAGCAGCCTTCTCTTATGCTTTCTCCACACACTGTCAGGTTGATATGCAAATTTCCTTGCATTTCCTGAGGAGAAGACCAAGCATGATCCTTGTGCCGGGACACTGGTTCAGTCAGCAATAATTGCTTGGATTGCATGAAGATAGAATCGTTGCTGGAAGGAAGGGTGCACATGAGGCTGAGAGTCCCAGAAAGCAGCCTCTCTGACAAGCTTCTCTTTTTCTTGCACAAATGACCTGCTGCCTTGTGTCTCTGAACGACCAGCTAACAGAAAATGTGTCATGTAGGAAGCGAGAACTTTTGAACATCTAAGCATCTGGATCCCAAGGGAGGGAATTCCTTCCACCTGCTTGAAATCTAGATGCTTCATTTCAGCTAATTGTCCTAATTTGTTGATGGCCACAGAGATTTAATAGCAAGGAGTGATTTAAACTAGCTTAGTCTGGACACTTTTAAGAGGCAGAAAAGGACAGTGAGGAATGCAGTGAGAGGACCAGCATCACACATCTCTCTGAAGATCACCCTCTGAAGTGCTTGTGCTCTGCATGCACACATTACTGCTTCTATTTAACACTGGCATTTGTTACCTCCTCCACATCAAGCTTGTGGAGTTGGCATCCCAACTCTTCAAATTCTATTGCAGACTTGATTTCCTGGTTCTGGTTATGATGTTGCTTATGTAAGTAAGTTCTGTAAGTGCACGTGGGGGTCAACCCCTTCCACAGAGAAGGGCTAACAGGTTGGTGTGTGAGAAGAAGTCCTATGCCTCTGTGTGGTTATTTTTCTCCCCTGGGTCTTCTATTTCAGCCCAAGTATGGCCCTGCTTGGTGGGGAGATTCCCAGCACCATGCTTCAGACAGAGCCTAACCCAGGGGGACAATGCCAGCTGTGGCCATCACAAAGGACCCCTGAGGCTGTGCTCACTTTCACTGGCTCTTCTAAACACTGTGCAAGATAGGGAAAGTCTGTCTTTTGCTTTTGTACTTGCAGAAGTGTGAGTGGCTTTTTGCCTTGGCAGGAGCAGAGCCAGGAAGCCTCCAGGGAGGAGGGAATAGTGAGAAGAAAAGCCTGTACAGCAGTTTGTAGAATGGAAACTTTTATAAGTTGAGGTGGTTCAGCATTGTTATAACACCTGTCAAAGGTAGGAAGCAATACCTTGACCCTTCCCTAGTGCTGGTGTGTCAGGTGCTGATACAGTGATGGATATTACTTACACAGGGATAAGAGGGAGGCAGGAGGAAGGGCTCATTCTTTCCAAAAAAACAGGTAACGAAAAAGATTTAGCAGGTCTGGAAATGTTGGGCAAGAGAAGGAAAGGATAAGCATGTTAAGAGGAGCAAAATGAGTACAGCTTAAAAATAAGCAAGTAAGCAGAGTTAATCTAAAAGCCCAGACTTGAACCAAGTTTTCCTTTTTTTTTTTTCTTCTTCTTCTTCTTCTTTTTTTTTTTTTTTTTTAACTTGGAGTTTGCATGTGCATAGCTATCTTACATGAACTTATTTTCCATTTTAAGGAACAGGGCCATTGCTGGATCTGACCAGAATTGGCTTGCAAGGTGTAGCACTGTGAAAGGTTCAGGCAAGATTTGTAGCCTGCCTCGAGATGGGAAGTACTGGAAATTACATGAGAACTTGTGACTTTTAGTTCCATCTAGTTCTATTTTGGAGATGCAAGAAATTTTATCTTGATCCAGCAAGACAAGTAGCTGTGCCTGACTTCTACATGTGTGAGTAGCTGTTTTATTTTTGTGCAACTAGTTCAGAGGATCAGCATTACAGCAAGTGTTACACAGGTAGAGAGATGCCCAACAAAATCCTTCCTTTGTGAGATCCTATTAGGTACCCATGTGAAACATCCAGAGTGAGGTGAATGCCATCATCTTGTGAAGTTTGTTCTCACCTCATGCTGACTAGGTTCAACCTTTTGCTCAATAAGATGCCACTAATTTTATACAGGTAAACTAATAATTTTAATTTAATACCAGCCTCTCATGTAAAGCCTATTACTGCCTTCATACAATTAATTAGTTACCAGCAGGGCTATCTGAACCTTGTGCATTATTTGAGGTACCTGCATGTTAGCATTAATCATAGACTGATCAAGACAAATCTTTAAAGGGATGGGGAAAGACAGAAATCTTCTGTCCCTTGTGATATTAGAGTTCATCTTTCTGTTTGATGTCAGAGACAGGAGGCTTGTTTTGCATTGTTCTCCCCTGCAGATGACTGACATAGGCAGTGTTCATTGTCAGCACAGCCATCTATTATGCTCTTACCCTGCCTGAAATTTGCCAAAGTTGTGGCATGCAGGGCAGGAAGTTTGGTGTTGTGCTCACAAAATGGAGTCATGGTGTGTGCCTTGGCATTTCTCTTTGCTCCCTCATCTTCCATTTGCTCTTTCTGTTGCATTTGGAGCCAAGCAGCTCAAATCACGTTAATCACCTCAATGTGAATTATAAAACTTACCTCTTCCAGTTGACTGCCTCCTCAGAAATGGGCAAACCAGTTCTGCCAAAGAGCAAGTGATGGAGGCTGTAAGTGAAGGTCCTAGGTAATCTGTGGCTTTTATTCAGACTCCTGTAACCCCCTCAGGAAAATGATCATCATGGCCTTTGTTTTTGGTCATTAGTGTGGCCATAGCCAAAAAATAGTTTGCCACAGAACTTTGTGCTTTGGGCATGAGAGCTCTGGGAGCCTGGTATTCTGCCTTGCTTGGCTCTCCTGTGCTCTTAAACAGCAACATAACATTTCAAGAAAAAACTGAGGGCTCTTTTTTTTTTTTCCTCCCCCAGGATAAATGTCCTGCCATGAAACATGTCTGAAAATTTCCAGGAGATCCTCTTGATTTTAACCCATCACACCCTATAGACCCAGAGTTTTTCTACTGAAAGCAGCTACAGAGATTTTCTGTCTGCTTTGCTTGTCTCTTGCATTCCCTCACATCCTCCATTTTCCCTCTTGTATTATTACCTTAAACAATGCCTTTTTGGAAAGCATACCCTTTTGAGAGGTGCTTTGTTAAAAAGCAAAACAAAAACACAAACCCAACAGCAAATAACAAACTTCCCCGAAATTCCCACAGACACAAATAAGACAGCTTTGAAATTGTAAAGTACTGGCACAGGGTGGGTGCCACTGAGCCCAGATGTTACAGCCCTAACAAACCACAGCTGCCCTCCAGTTGCCCTGCTGACTTCTTTCTCAACTTCCATTTGATGCTTTTCCATGGAGCCCCAAGGTTTCCAAGTACCAACATCCACAGAGACTCGCTAACTGACAGTGAAAGACCTGAGTGTGTACAGGAATAATGTTCCAATAATGTTCCCTCTGCTTCCTCCCTCCCTCCACGTCTTGCCATCTGAAAGGGCTCCCAAGGGATGTGGCTACAATGGGAAAGGTGCATTAGACACTATGTGCTCATAAGTGTGCAGACAAAGGAAAGCTCAGAAAGGCCCTGCTGAGCTGGAGCAGCTGGCATGTATGGGGATGAGGGATTTTTTTCCACAAACCAGGAGCTGCTGTTCTTCCTCTCTCAACTCTCATGACCTTGCTGGGAAGAAAAAGAGTAGGTGCCCCACCTGCATAGTGCCACATGCCCTTAGCTAACCCTCAAACCTTTTTGCAGACGGAGAACAGCTGAGCTTTTCCATTTCAGGCAGGAATATGGAACTCCCTCTCTCTCTGTCTTGACTACCAGATAAGTATCTTGTGGTGGATGCATCAAAATAACCACACCAGGAAAAAATGTCCTCTGTGCACTGTTCAGTGCTCATGAAGAACAGACAGATGAGGGGCAGGGGGGAAAAAACCTAACCCATATAGTCCTTTCTCATTTCCTTTTAAAATTGTTCATGGCTCTTAACGTTACAGCCCCACCAACTAATGTTTGGAGACTGTTTAAAAACTAATCTTTGGAAGGACCTTAGCACTACTGGATTCATTATATCATTGCTTCTAGAGGAATTTCTGTATTTTACGCTGTCCTCTGGGCCCAGGGCAGTATAAAGTGTCCACACATTTTAGCTGTGTTCAGTTAGTATGAATATGTATTGGGGTTTTTTATGTCCTGCTGCATCTGTGGTGCTGATATCACAGGACTGACTTCTCCTGCCAGATACTCCTGGGTAAAGCAGCTTGTGTGAGTATCTTGCAGCACACAGCAATTTGTGTGGAGGGAATAGTATGTGACCTTCTTTGCATTGTCCTACCAATGACCCCTTCTGTAATCAGGCAGAAATCATGCTCCTGAAGAGTGGGAGGTATTACTTCTTCCATGCTGGTCCGTTCCTGGGCCCCTGCTGCACAGACATTGCCAACAGTAACAAATTGCTCTGAATTATGTGCAGTGGTTTAGTGATGTGGACTAGTTATTTATTAGAGAGGGAGCTGAGACATCAGCAAAGGGCAAAAGAGTGAATAAAAGAAAAATCCCCAATCAAATGAAATGAAGCTGCCTTGTCAGGCAGGCTTCTTGCAAAACTGCTCTCTCTTCTGGATCACATCTTTTTTGCCTAATGTGGGGATCACATGCAGAGTTTTGAAAGTAAACCCCTTAAAATAAAGGAATGTCCCCAAAGGCTGGGGATAAAGGTGACAGAGTTAGACTAAACTGCATTTCCAGAAGTGGCAAATCAGTGATTTATTGTTTCATTAGTCACAGTTTCCTAAGTACAAACCTGTCTGTGATACTGATTGCCTTGCTCAGAGGCACCTTTTGAAGATATATGATAAAGATAAGGGATCTCCTCCGATGCACTTGGAAAGAGAAGGCAGCTCCAGAAGAGTGAGGGCCCTGTCTGGTAAAAGCCAGACCAATGGAGGTCACTGAAGCAGCATTCATTGCCAAGAAAGTCTTGTGTTTGTTTTGACATGGAAAAGAAACTTCCAAGTTTAACACCATGGGTTTATAATGTGGACATTTCAAAAAGGAGAGATCTCTATGGTGATTCTTTTATAGTGATATTGATGTGCAAAAGTGATGCCATTGGACTACTAGTCTATAAACATAATTAAGTTTCGCCCTCATTGACTGAATTCAGTTTGTCCAGGATAAGTTTCTCACTCTTTTTCTTCCCTTCAGTTAATATGGTCACCCACATTAATACTCAGTACATTTTCCTGATACAGAGTCCTGAAGGGCTGGAGGTGCTCTGGAGAGGACACTGTCAGCTCCTGGGAGCTAAGAACTTCACAGTCAGAATGGGATGTGACAGCAACATGACCCAGACCTGGAAAGATCTGGAACAGAAGAATTGGTGGGAAGAGGTGTTGATGCAACCTCCAGTGCCAAAGGCAGGCTATGCTGAATAAGAGCCTCTCACTTCCTGGGCCTCTGACTCCCCACCAGAGAGATTTGTGCTTGTCTGATGCTCCAGAGAAGTTAAATGTGTTTTTCAGCAACTGTGGCACACGTCCTTGGGAACAGAGACCCAAGGAACTGTTGCTATTTGATAAAGTTATCCCTCCAAAATCCCGCAGCATACTGGGGAAGTGACTTCTCCCAGGTTTTTTTCATGAAGAGAAAGAACTAATGTAGACAGTTACATTTATAAATAGTTGTTGATCTGTGAATTCTGCTGGGAAAAAAATAAATCTAACTTTAATGGTGGATACAATCTGGATTCGGGTCTACCTAACCACTGAATTGTGTCTTCAGGATAAGGGTTGGAAATAAAAAAGGAGACTGTCTTGGTTCAGGTTGGATCAGCTTGTTCCCAGCAAAAACATTGTGACAAGACCCTGGGAATCAGTGAGGCTTTCAGTTATGAACTTCAGAGGGGCTGAGTACCTGCAGGGGTTTGCTGCTGAGACTGCAAAGCCATACACCGCTCACCTGTTGGCCACCTGTATGCAAGGCAGGGGCTGTGCATGCCTTCCATGGGGACAGCCACTAGCAGACCTCTAATTTGTGAAAATGTTCATTCTGTAAAAATAGAAATAATTTTTTTAAATTTTGCCTTTTTTAAACGATGGGGTTTTTAAATACTGGATTAACTTTGTTTTCCTCTTTCTCTTTTCTTTTTTTTTTTTTCCATTATCTTTTTTGCTGAGTAGTATAATAAGTGGACTCTTTTGATTTCCCTCCTTTTGCCTCTCCCCGATATTTCAACATTTCCTCAGCTTTGGAGGCTTACTGACCAGTTAAAGCAAAACTAGGTGGATCCTGGATATTTTTCACTCACCAGAAAAGAAATGTCTGGGGAGGAGGGAAGAAAACTTTTCCAAGTGATTTAGGACAGCTCCCAAAATCAGATGAAAATAAAATCTAGTGAGACCTGAAAACTAAAAATAACACTGAAAGTCTGGCTCATCCCTGAGATAGTACTTCTGTTATGTGGCTACCTAGAGCAGCAATGCATAAGATGTTACTCAACACCTTGCAAGCATGTAGTGAAAATTTATGGGAAGTTGCAGCATTTCCAGTCTGACATAATGGACATTAATGCTTTTTTTATAGACATCAGTAACAATGGGTCTAGATCCACCCAAAACCCTAAAGCCAAATCAGCTTCGAGATGGAAAAGAGGAATTTCATTTTTCCTCACTTTCACCGCTGGGACAGACAGCCTTCCTCCCTTATGAGGTAATTTAATTTTCACATTATGCTTTATGGGATATCCTTTATTTACCTAATGTTTTCCTGTCAAGTCTTTTCAGACTATGAATCTTGTATATTTTATATACACAAAGGTGACTTTTCCTTCCTTTAATGACCGTGGCTTATCAGTGCAGGCAACCGATACTGGACTCATAAATATGTCACTCTTGGGTTTGTGGCAGCCCCTTCTGTGCCGTAAGACTGTTCCTTGCTGCTTGCTCCTCCCTTCAGCTCACTGCACATCCATGGTCCACTCAGCCCCTCCGTGCTGTTGGACTCACCATTGGCTGGTATAAATAAATCACTGATTCAAGCTATAGGTGAAAATCATTGTGAAAGGAGCACCCAGAGGAATGCAATACAAGGTCAGTGGAGCCAGCGCCTTCCGACTCCAATTAAATATTTCCTGTAAGTCGGTGCCAATTGTGCATCTTGTAAGAACATTTGAAAGCGGGAGCTTGAACTCTCCGGGACCCTCTCGCCTCGAAACCTGTTTCCTGTTTAACAAGATTTAACAAGTACAACCAAACATGCGCCATCAGCAACAAAAGTCATTGTAAAGGGCTCCAGTGTGCAAAAGTGCTGGGTTTCCTCTGGGCCCCGAGCGCTGACCGACCCCAGCAGGCACTCACAGGGGGGCTGCACACACAGGGCAGTGGTGCTGTGCCCTGGTGCCACAGGACTGGCGTAGGCTCAGCCCGTTTGCTCAGAGAGGTGGAAGGAAAGAGGAAAAACCCTTTTCAAAAGTGGTCAAAGCTTGCTGGGTGAAAGCTTCAAGAGTTGGTCTTGGTGTCTCAGGAATTTTCTACAGAGGATGGAATAACATCTACTCTGTGCTGTCTGCCTCTTCAGCTTAAAACACAGCTTTGCTGTGATGCAAGCTTGCTGCAAGATGCCTTGAAGGTATCATTGTAGTCAAAGTCATCACTGTGAGGCCTGGAAGAGGCTGTAGCACAGGCCAAGCTCCCTGTCCAGGCAAAAGAGATACCAAAAGCAGAGATCAGCCAAAGCCAGCTTTTTATTGTGCAATCAAATCTGGGGAGAGTGGCCATGAGAGTCCCAAAATTTAGGGAGTCCTTCTGGTTGAAAATGCAAGGGAGACACTGAGAACCTGTTCACAGTGGCCAGGCACTGAGAGAACAGTCTATTTCCCAGAGGGCTATATAGTGGTAGGAGGTATCTACAGATGTGTATGTACATATATAAAATACATATATATTTATACAGCATTCTTATATGTAAGATACATATGAATGCAGAAAGTGTATGTGCTTATTTAGCTACATACATTTAAGTGTTCTACATTTCTGTGCACTATGCATATAACTCATACTAGAAATTGTTGTAGTACACTCTATCTCTCTCTATCTCTCTCCCCGCTTCAAAAAGCCTGAGACTTAGGATGAATCCTCTGGTGCTCCTGAGACAGCAACAATAACAGTAACAGAAGCAACAATTCCATCAGTTTACTGAAAACTATAGTGGCATCCTACACCAGAAAATACATGTCCAACTAAAGTTTTCAGGTGCATAGCTCATGTCTTGCCTTTCATCTGCAATCCACTAATCTTTCCACCTGTGCCATCCCTACAGTAGCCAACAACTAAGGCAAGGTCTGCAGGCAAAGGGAGGACATAGGTGGAAAAGAGCCAAAGAAACAAAGTAAAGTGGAGCCTAATGTGATACAGAGAGGTTGTCCTCAATGTTGCTCACCTACTGAAAATATTTCAGCCATGGATTCTGAAATTAGAATAATTTTCTTTAAGAAGGTCATGAGTTTGATATATAAGATTCATTTTAAAACAATTTTCTCATTGTTAGGGAGGAGGAAAAGCGTGACAATTTGATACGGGCTCCTTGTCTATCTGCTAAGTGGCCATCCTTAATTTGAAATCCATCATTATGGGATATAATTCAAGTTCAAGGAGGACAGCATTTTGGTGAGAGAAGTCTCCTAGGTCTTTTCCTAGAATCCTGGGGCCATGCTTAGACAGGAGCCAAATCTGCCCTCTCTGCCTGCTGCAACACATAGCGACAAAATAATGAGCCCATTTTTCAAAGGAAGGTCTGCACAAGGTCCTCACCACTCAAAGCAGAGATGTGCTGGTCTCCCTGTGTTGCAGCTGAGGAGTGGACAACCCATCAGGTCCTCTAGGTTGTTCTTCTTTCCCCTGCAATACTGCCCGTGACTCTTCACCCCCCTGCTCGAGGCAGTTCCATGCACCCTGTCCCAAGGTCAGCCTCTCTTGTGCCTGTGTCATGAGGCATCTTGCTCCATCATCCTAAACTGACTCCAAAATAATTCTTGGTGTGAAAGCAAGACATTGTATGATGCTCTGCTGGCTTCAGCAAGGCCATCCATTCCTGCTGTCTTATCACAGCTCAGGGACAGAAATGCAATGTTTGGTATCTTGAGATCTGGCAGAGCAAGTGAGAGTTTTGGGCACTTCTCCAGCAGAGGAGCGTGCAGGAGGAAGGCAAGGCTCCTGCTTGTGAAATCTATGCAGCTTGGAGGAGACCTTATGAAGTGCCCATGGGCAAAGCAGTGGCACAGGGCAAGACTGCACTTCATCCTTAAACGGGGTCTGATTCACAGTATAATAGACATGCTCTGGGCACCATTAAATCAGGACAGCTCCTGTAAGCTGAGGCTGAGGTGGCTCACATGGTGTTGAAAATGAAGGAAGGAGCTCCCAGCCTGAGGAATCTGGTGCCTCTCTGACACTGACAGTGTACTGACAATGCAAAGGAAAGAAAACTAATGTATTTCCCTCTTACAGATGGGAAACTGAGGCAGGCTATGATCCTGTTCTCCAAAAGTGTGACTTGGATTTATATTAGGTCTCTGGAGCACAGCTGGGCATTAGAATCAGAAATTATGTCTTATATCTGTGCTCAGGAGGAGGAGGGGGCAAACATTTCCAGACAGACGGTGGAGCGGATTAGTACAAAAGAGGATGCAGACCTTGGCTGTTCAGCTGCCAGCAGAAAGGAGGGGGAGTATGGTCAGGCAGCTGGTGGAGAAACAGGTGCAGAGAAGGTTTCCTGATAGCCATGTTGTCATCCTGCTTTGAACCCTCAGCTCCTCAGTAAATCTTCCCTCTTGGAACTCTCTCATCAAAGTTTCATTTCCTCGCGTTCCTAAAATAGTTCTTGATAAGCAACTTGTCATGCTGGTAAAGCCCTTTTGGTTACTTTCCTAGAAATCTATTTTCATGTTTTCTCACTGGGCTTCAGCTGCCTGCATTCCCATTCGGAAAAAAAAATATTGGTGAAAAAAAAGTACAGCCAAGGCTTAACACAAACAAGAAGGTGAAGTGTTTATGTATAGTAGCACAGCAGGACCTTGTCTGTCAACTGAATTTCCAAGCAGTGACATAAAATTTTAGTGGTGGAACTCGCACCTAACCAGAGGGACAAGGGGAGGAAAATATGAAAATTACTTTTTTTAGCATGTAAAATATCTGCAGAAAATACATACTTTTCACTTTCAGCGGCTTTTTGTGGGCATTTTGTCTTCACACTCCAGTCAGAGATGGAATAAAGAAAAGGTGGTCAAGCTGCAGTTTTCAAGGCTCAAGGGGAGCCTTTGTGCAAGGCAAATGTTCTTTCCATGCTCAGCTCAGAGACACACTGGAGCTGTGCTGGCACAGGGCTCCTGGGCAATCCCAGGTGCTGGGTAAAGAAAACTGGCAGACCAGATCTGATCTAACATGGCTAAACGACACTGTAACCAGTCCTCAGCCAAACCATCCCCATCTCAAAGGAGAGTAGTGGGGAATGTCTGCTATCCCCAAACAATGAACTTTTGCCAAAACTCCTCCCTCAGCGTTCTGATGCCCAAGGCGTTGTGTTGTCCTATGGCTCTCATCTGGAAAAGTTTTTGACACATATGAAAGCTTGCCTGGGGGAAAGTTGGCCATCCTGCTATGTAGGGTAGGAGTTTTCAGAGACTCATAACGATGTGGGAACCCAGGACTATTACAGGAATGGGAGACCTGAAGGGAATAAAAAGATCCTGGGTGGGGAAGCATTCGGTTGTATGTGGTCATTTCAGGTCAACTAGCTGCCATTCCTTGGAGCAAGTGCAGAACTCTGCATTAAAAACTACAGTAAGAATATGAGAGGTGATTTTTTTGGCATGGCACCAAGAAAAAGGATAAAGAGTTTGATCTGGAATGATTGGGATGCTTTATGGTAGAAGAGTGGATGATGAGAGCATCCAGGGAAAGAGTCGACTCCCTTCATTTGAGCTCAGACAAAAGTTTTGCAACTTCCAAGGATTAGGAAAATAGGTATCAAAACTGTTGGTTTTTCTTCTGGGCGATTCTTAGCTGATTTTGAGTGTCTAACAACAAATGAAATATCTAAGGCCAAATCTGTGTCTGTCATTAAAGAATTTGTTTCCACACAATGTGCCAAGACTGTTTCGTAGGGTGAGAAAGGCAGAATGAAACTTGTGCTTCAAGTGACCTGCTCACAGCAGCCCTGCTTTTACATCCTCAGCAATGTGGAAAAAAGAACTGGACACCAGATGCAGATAAGGGCTGTCTGGAGCCCTCAGAACAATTTATCCAGCCTGTCGACTGGTCCTGGTAGCTTTTTTTTTTTCCTGTGAACATATTGGCACCCCAGATGGGCTATTCTGGTGTTGCAACCTGCCCACATTCTCCATTTTTTATCAGGACTCCTTTTTCTTGGACACAGAGTTGCTAGGAAGAAGTTGCCGCTTCCCCTAAGGATTAACATTTCCAATGCTGATTCCCTAACCATTCCAGAGGCCTGCACCTTTTCTTGGAGGTGCAAGGCAAGGTCTTGTGTGTGCACATATGCAGCAAGTCTGGAGCAACTCAGTGTCTCCAGGAAGCACAGGAGGGAATGTGCCTGGCTGTGTGGGTCTTACAGCTCACTGAGGGGAGGCAGTGCCCAGCCTTCTGCTCCTACTGCAGGACAATTCAGGACTTTTCTGAATGGAGATGTGGAAAGAAATTCACAAGTTTTAACAATATTCCTAAATAGATAGGTCATCACAGTGTATCTACCCCACCAGCAAACAGCATATTTCTGTTTGATTTTCATGTATTTCTTCCCACTCAAGTCTGACACAAACAGAAAACACTGCCCCCAGCTTTGCCCAGAGGTGACCTCTGGGCTATACAGCCTCAGAAGTACCCAAACTGCACACACCCTAAACACAGACACACATTTTTCCAGAGTCAAGAAGTCTTTTGTGTGGGTTTGCAGCAACTTACAGGCATTTGGGAGGGAATCAACCAGGAACCAACACAGTAATTCCTCTCCTGTACATCAGATGTTAACAAAGTAGGCCAGTACCCTGCTTTACGCTCTGTACTCAGACAATTGCCCTGTAAGCAGAATCCTTGCTTCCCTGGGATCCAAGAGATCCACCTGAGGTTGTTCTAGAAAATCACATTCATTTGGGTTGACTACAAACTCTGGATAAAATCACTGTCTCATGTGGGTTAATGGTAGCTTCTCGTTGTTTCTCAGAGTTTCTCTCTGAGTCTCAAAGCAGCACAAGAAGGCTGCATCCCAAAATGCACGTAGGAGTAATATTTATATTGTCTTAGAATTTAAACATTTCAATATGGAGTATTTTAGCATCAATCCTGTATAATTTTCCAATTTACTGAAGATGGGTTCCCTAGTGATGCGAGGGGCTCCTTTCTGGTGCCTGAATACCATTAAGAATGTTTGTTCCCACTAGTATTAACTTTAATAATTACAGCAAATTGATTTTAAATAGTGGATCAGGAAGGCCTGCAGAAAAGAATTACCTTTTTGTGTATATTCCACATATTAAACATGCAGAATTAAGAAAATTGAGAGTCATCAAAGCACACTTTCCAAACAGACTTGCATCATTAAAAAGACATTTGGCTTCGTAGTTCAAGGTTAAGTTTGTTCCCAGAAGATGAGGTAATTTAGTAAAATAATAAAGCTCCCATTAAACAAACCCTGTAATAGAACTGAGCCTTAGCTGCTGCAAAGGAAGGAAACTGTAACTTCTGTCAAAGCACAGAGACGAGATTAGCGTTAATAAAGCATTCCTCACAAAGCACAGTGATACTAGATGGGGGAAGGCACATCCAAATAGCTCTCATTTCCACAGCATTTCCCTTCAGATATGGGCTTTTTAATTAGCCATCGGAAAGAAAACTGAAAGTGTACTTTCTCCTTCTCAGTTTCTCCCTGACTATTAATCTCTGTGCTCAAAACAGTGCCACCGGTCCATCTTATTGTTATTAGCTAGTGGAGACGTAAGAGAGCTACATTCATAGTCCTTATCGCAGCCCAGAGCTATTTCCTTTGTGTTATGAAGAGCATTTTGATTAGTTTTGACTGTGTCTGCAGGGAAGACACAGTTTATGTTTTCCACAGCTAGAATAATTTCTAGAAATATAAGGATTTGTTCCAGCACTCGCCGGTATTTACTGGTAGGGTTTAATGATTGAAAGAGTTTCATTGTTGTGCCACAATTGTTCCTTTTTTTAACTTGTTTTCATGACTAAGTTTGAGGCAAAACATTGATAGTGGATTGTTCCTGGATTAGGTTGCTGATTTTTAATGAATGATTTGTTTGAGGAATGCAACTTTACTCCTCTGTGACTGCCCTGTCCACTGGCAGATGCATATTTGGAGAGCCACGGAGGTAATTTCTTGGGAAGGATCTCAGAGAGACACCAAATCCTTTTTTCACTATGCCTTGATTTCTCTTCAAGTGTTTGACCTCCTTTGAAGAGCACAAGTGATGGCAATTCTTCAGTTTTCTCTGGTGGATCCTGTACTTTCCATCTGTCAATGAAGACAAAATATTCCTTTTCTCTTTGCAGCAGCCTAGTTTGTATAAAGTCCATTACCTGAAGACTCACTTACTTTTCCCTTCATTTCATGAAATACTCAGTTTCATTCCAGACAATGCAGCAATGGGACCTGGGGCCACGCAGCAGTTTGAGGTGTTGCCACTGGAAGATGCTCCCAATCCTGCTTGAGCTCTGTGCTCCCCCAGAGCCAAGCCTGTTTGGAAATTGTGCTTTGATGACTCTCAGTTTTCTTCATTCTGCATGTTTAATATATGAAATATACACAAAAAAAGTAATTATCTTCTGCAGGGAGAGCCATGCACAGCACTGCACTGGGCAGGAGCTGCTCTGCCCATTTCCCACACACAGCCTGGGGTACATGCACAGGCAGATGAGCAGTCACAGCACTTTTGCTTTCCAGGAAGAAAAGCTCCCTGATAAATCTGGTCATAGCAATCCAGGATGATGCAGCTCTGTGGTTCCCTGTGGCTTCTTACCACATGGAGGGGAAAGGAAAGAATAATGTTCTCCTTTCCCTCTGCAGAAAGGTGAAGTGGCTGGGCTGACAGCCCCCAGGCAAGAGCCATGACAGCACTCAAAAGAAAATTCGCAGCAAACATAGCTGCTTGCTTGTTTCTAAAGTCTCACCAATGGGAGACAAAAATAAAAATTACAGTGCTTCCCAGGTGTGCAGGTTTTGCTTGAGGGAATTGTTGGGAAATGTAACCCACTTTTGAGTATAACAGGAGTAACACACGCTTACACTTTCCTTCTTGAGGTTGCTAATTTTGCATGACTACTTCAGCTGAGGAAACCAGATTTTTAAAAATCAAGTGCTGGCAAAGTTCCTGTTGACTCAAGGAAACTCAGAACTGCATTTTCTTTGGTTTATCTTTTGTTTCACTCACAAACCTGAAGCAAGCATAAGGTTTAGGAGTGCTAATTTGGGATCATTAAAAGTCCCTAAATAATTTAATGCTGACCTCTATTGTTTTGTATGTGGAAAATTAAAAACAAAAACAAAAACAAAAATCCACAAAAAACCCCCCAAAAGCAACACCAAGGTAGCAATGAAAAATGGTCCCCTGATTCATGGATTCCTGTAACTTCACACATTTCCTACTCTGACAGACTAGGAATACAGCTCCAGATGAAGGATCAGGGTACACTTCACCATGAATTTTTCTGCCACTGTTTTTAAGCTATCCAAGTGCTTTTACTCTCTGAAGTTGCTACTACCCTAAACCAGACAGGTCAGTTTTGCCTGCCTTGGCTAATGCATAGCACATCCAGATTTACTCTCTTAGTTGAGCCATTGCAACATCTCACAGGAGCATCAGAGAGGAAACATTCTGCACCTCAGGGCTGTGTAGGCAAATGTCAGCACCCAGGAACTCAGACACTGGGTGCCTGAAGCACCCTGATTCTCTTTGCCTCCCTGTATCTTCAGTCTCAGCAGGGCAAGAGCAATATTCCTCCTGTTGGGACACTTAGATACAGCGAGCTAACTCTGTTTTTATGGAAGATCTGGAGCAGATTCCTCCAATTGTTACAGCATGTGCCTCAGAAGAGTCTTTGTCTACTGCAGAAATCTCTCTGCACCCTACAATCAAGGGAGCAATAAAAAAGGTATCTAAAAAATGTGCAACAGTGCACAGTCGGCAGCGCTTGAAATCAAAACAAGGTGTTCAGGGAGCAAAACAAGCTTCCCACTCTGGAAAAATTCCTGATCCCTAGTTTCCCAAAATGCCATGGTAAAACATAATTGTCATGGCTCTTCCTATCTCTATCACGTATCATTGAAATGGCCTGAATTAACTTGTTATTTGTAGTGTTTTGCTCATCCAAAGCCTCTATCAATGAAACCACTTAATTGCCTTGTTTGGGATATTATACAATTGGCTTTTCTGTTGCAGTTTTCCCTGTCAAGGCGATAATCTTGTGACTCACTGTCACGAGGGAGGCTTCTCTTTCCTGCCAGCCATAATTGTAAATCTCTCACTCCTGAGTCTGTGCTTGCTCCTGCAGATAGGAAGACGCCTCCTGACTTTGTTGGTACCTCCAGGAACACACCAGAAATTATTGTATTCAAATGAGGATAGTGAGGTAAGGCCCATAAGAGAAGCTGTGGGATGGAGGTAATGGTAGATAAAATTTCTTATGCAGTTCATAATTATTGAATAATTTATTGGATAACTACTTGGGACGTATTGCTACTGCTTCATATCAAGCAGAGAGTTGCCTGTGGAATCATTCATAAATTCAAGCCTTCCCAGAGGCTATCCCAGGCTTGAGCCATTCTGCCACAAAATCTAATTGATAAGCCCTGTTCACAAGTGTGAGGTTCCATCCATCCCTATCATTTAGTGCAAAGTAGGTCTTTAAGCTCTGTGAATGTAAAAAGTGTCTTCCTGAATGAGGGCTGGAATGAACAAGCTCCCTTAAAATCCTGAAAATTATTTGTTAAGCTGATTCCATTATTTAGATTCTCTGTCCACAAAAGCAGTGCAAAAATTCAGGAGCTTGCTGCAGTTAATGCTGGAGGTGTTTAGATTCGAAGGTTTTTAACGTACTGGGGATAATAACCAGCCTTTTTGCGGGAGGTTTCTGTAAGTGCCTGCTGCTGGCAGCTCTCAGGGATGGGATGTGAGGTGAGGGAGGTCTTTGAGGGTGCAGTGCAGCGTTTCTCTTCCTATTGCAAATTTTTCGGGTCTCCCTTTCGCCATGCTGTACTCTCTTTCTCTTTTTACCTTCTTTCCTGCTGGCTCCTCTCCTCCTCCCCAGGCACTGAGGCTGTGTAGCACCTCCCCCCAGTCCATAAGGAGAACAAAATATAAGGTTATAAGTATCTAGCAAAGGATGTTCAGGTGGGCAGTCAAACTGAAACACAGCTTTTGAAGGAGATGTGCTGCTTTGGTTTGTACTGAATTCTGTGGCAGATCATGAAGCCTGCTCCATCATAGCTGCTTCCCCATGGCCAGGCAGCTCCAGCAAGCCAATGGGAGTGGTAGTTTTACTTGTGAACCTACAAAAGCAGCCTTCATCTCTTGGTCTATCAAAGTTTGCTGCCTTTGCCAGCTACCGGAGCTTATTCTGCTGCATACCTATTAAAAAGAAGTCCAGAGTTTATTTTTTTATGGGGTTGACCCAAGCTGTGGGTCCAAGAACCAACTTGACAAGAGGTGTGTGATCCACACCCACCTCAGTGGTGATGGAACAGAGCCCAGCAAAGCTCTGCAGGGTGCAGATGAAACATTCCCTGGCTCCGGGTGAGACAAAAAGGTGATAAACAGCAGCACCTGGGGAATATTCCCCTTCCCACCTACTGCCACCACCTTCTCTCTCTCTCTCTCTCAAAAACACAAATAAGCAAACTCAATTTACATTTTCATAGCTGGGAGTGATTGCTAAATTAATGAGCACTTCTATTTATATCTAAATAATCACAGTCCTAAACGACTGCTTGGAGGCACAAGTATGGAAGGTAAGATTCTGGGCTATGATTTGATGGGTTTCAGGCAGCACTTGTCATCTGAAGGAGGAAAATACATCCCAACTACAAAAAAAAACCAAAAAAGCCCAAACCAAAACAAAAAAAAAACCCTTTACAATATTTCAGACAATCTGAGGGAAACTGGAATAATAAAGTTGTGTGAGCTGTGTATACAGACTTGTCTTGCTTACCAGATTATGCTGGCCTTTACATTATTCAGAGGAAATACTTTTGCTAAGCAGCTTCCTTTAACCATCTTAGTTGCCACAACCCTGCTAGGCACTTCAGCATTAAGCTGTCCTGCCCAGATGCACAGGGGCACTGGGCAGATGCACTGAACTCAGCACTGTTCCCAGAGTATATGAAGAGCCCTTGCAAGCCAGCTCTGTCCTCACTGCCTTTGGCTTAGTTTCTGCAAAGTGAATCTCTTGGCTTAGTGCAGAGCTTGTGGGGCCACTTAAATCTCTCTGACCCCTTAATGAAGTTTTTAAAAGGGCTTCATAAATCTTCATCACTAAGAATTGCTTAAAGCCCTGCAGGGTTTCTCTTAGTGGCATTAACCACTAAAACAACTAGACAGGCTCAGGTCTATTTATTGCATTCATCTTCATTATTCCATGGGTTTTTATAGTCTTTTACCCCTTTATAGTCTTTTACATAAGCTGCAAACGAGAAAGAGAGCTCAGGAGTGGGAGCTCTGAGTCAACACTGCCTGTCTGGCAGCTTGTAGCCATCCACTGTGACTACATCTCATCAGTCCTCTTCTTGGGAATGTTTTCTGTGCAGGCAGCAACTGTATGTTGGTCATTTATCCTTCCTTATTTAAATCACTGTGTTGTTCCTCATTAGGGAAAGAACCACTTTTTTGCCTTTCCTGTGAAAACATACCTCAGGTCACAGCCTGACAGCTTCAAAATGGATTAGTTACCTGCCTGCCCTTCAATTTTCTTTTTTTTCCTTGGAATTTTGGCTGACTTTGTTAATGGCTTTTTATGAGTATCATGAGTATTCTCTGAAATAACTTCCAGCTTGATGAATATGTGAAGATTGCTAGGAAAGTACGATTTAAAAAAAAAAAATTAACCTATCATATATTGTGCTCTCCACAGTGAGTGTGTAAATTCTATATACTCTGTGCAGGTTGTTTGATCCTTCATCTCTGCAAAGTAAGGACAGAAGAGTCATGATTGAAGTTCACAGACAAGCAGAAAAATACTCCAGTGCAGGTAAAGTCATTGAAACCAGTGAGAGACTTTGAAGAAATGGTGTCAAGGCTAATTCTGCAGACAATGAAGGACTAAGGCTCTGCTGAGCTTTCGAAGGATTGGAGATCCTTGTGGTCCAGCATGGTCCAGCCAAGCTTGGGCTGCCCCATTCCATCACGAAATCATACTTTTGTGAGCTAGATGATTTTCAAGGTTGCCTTTTCTGTTGGCATTGGTTTATGCCATCAAGGTACAGTAGAGTGCTGTGGAAGTGCTACTTTAGAGCCACTGTGATGTTATTTTATTTTGTTTTAAATTTATTTTAATTGCAAGAAGGTCTCAGGGACTCAGCCTCAGGGAGGACTGAAACAGTATGCATGGAGCAGAAGAGAGGCTTTATGCTTGTGAAGGCCAACAAGATCTTGACACTGAAGTGCTAAATCTGCCAGAAGTGCTGATTAGGAACATGTAGGTTCCTAGTCTGGTCCAAGATTGGAAGAAAAAGTGATGTCTGATGAACATGGGGGAGGCTCAAAACTCAGATTGTGATGTGTGAATTGAGTTACTGGAGGTGTTAAAGGAGAGCTCCAGGCTCAGCTGAATCGGTATTTCTTCCACTGAGGTTAGTGTGCTCTAGGTGATGTCATGCTGTGATGTTTTCACACATGAGCCAGGCAGATAATTGTTTTTAGTATATAGTGTGGGATAGGTTATGTGATGCAGTGCTGTCTGCTCTAGAAGGCATTGGTCAATGCTGTACTAGGAGCACTCTTACTCTAACAGGGTTATGATTAGATATTAACTGATTTCCTGGTTGCTTAAAGGCTATTCGAGGTCACCCAAATGCTTACTTACATAGCTGTTAACAAAAATTCAAATTAGGTCATAGCTTTCAAGTCCTCAAAAGACAAAATCACAGGCAGGGGAGAGAAGTCAAACTGGCCACCATAGCCTGAGGTCTGTAAAATGCCAGGAAGTTGGAGAGATAAGAAAGAAGGTTTCAGCAAGTGACTCATGGCCTGTGCTTTAAGAAAATATGGAAGAATCCTAAATCGTGGCCCAAATGACCTGACAGTTCTTACTCAGTCCTGGGTCCCATACACAGCTTGATTCTTTGCATGTAAGCCAGACATTAAAGGCTGTGAGCAGAGACCTAGGAGGGTGGATGAGTAGGTGGCCACTGTCCTATGGCCAAGGCATTGTCAATGACCACATGCCTGCTCCTAGCCCTGTCCATTTAAGCCTCCCACTGCCTGAGAGTTAGCTCTCTAAATGTCTTTAAGGATATCAGCCTTGGAATTCAGCTGGGGCTTCACACACACTGTGTTTCTCGGTGACATGGCTCACTGATATAAATGAGATTTACCCTACCAGGCTGGGGTAAGAAAGTGACACTGGACCAGCTCTCCTGTACTAGAGATGCTCTGTGGCTGTGAAAACACTCACCAAAGGCAAAGTTTAAGTTCGTCCAGTGAACTATCACACCATAGTCCCATGATACACTGCCTTTGCCAGCTAAGCTGCTGCAGCCAGCTCCTGCCCCAGATGCTTGTTCCCACCTCTGGCCTGCAGTTTGTCACCTCCTCAGCTGTGCCAAAACAGCTGCGTGTAGGGCAGGGCTTGAATCAGCGCACTGAAGTGTGGAAGTTAAAAATAAACGCTTTGTGGGAGGAGCAGAGGAAGAGCTATTTTTAAGTGTAATCACTTCAATGGTCTTTCTTCCAGTGTGGTCCCACAAGGAATTTCATTAATACAACTGGGAGAAGGCAGTGGATTGCTGTGCTGGCACTGGAGTGACTCCTCCAGGCAGAAGAGCCCCTCCTAGAAGGGGAAAAGGATTTCTGGACCCAGGATTGCACCAGGGCCAGTGTGCTGCAGAATTGTACCTTCCAATATGCAGAATTATGGCTTCCCTACTGGAGTCAAAACCTGTCGCAGGTGTCCCTGGCTCTCCATTAGCTATTCTGCCTCCTAGATTCTCATAACATTCATTAAAAAAATATTGAAAGCCAGCCAGCATTACCATTAATAAAAACAAATAGAGAAACTGAGGTTTTTTTCCTGTTTTATAAACAAATACTCCTTGTAATCATTCTGAATACTAGCCTCCTCCACAATTTACTATGGTATGGTTAGATACCACCTGTTAAAACATATTCAAATACAAAATGCACAGTAAATTGAGAATAAAAAACATGAGAAGAGATGCTAAAGTAGGTTTTATTTATTAAAGTTTCTTATGTGATCAAAAAAGGGAATATTCATACATTCCTTAAAAAGCATTAAAAGTTTAAGGAAAAACATCTGTAAAGGGTTCGAACAGTTGCACTGCAGCTACAACTTGAAAATTCACATAATAATTCAGTAACTTACTTTTGTTTTGGGTTTGGTCATTTCTGTGCTTAGATGAGCTTCTCTGAGAATGAGTGACATGTGCAAAGTCTTGGAGATGTCTTGTGTTTAGGCACCTCAGTGATTCATTTCTGTTTGAACATGAAACACCTTCACTTGCATTCAAATGTTCCTGATGCATTTCTGCAGAAGCTTTGTACCAGTTACACATGTGAAACACGAGTAGAATTCAAACTGCTGTCACCTTTTGAAATAAAAAATAATTGCACTTCTTTTTGTGCGTCATTAACATTATTAAAATTTTTCTGTGATAGGGACTGAGTACCAAAGCACTTCTCAGGAAAATGGGGCAGTAGTTTAATTTCCATCACACAAGAAAATGAAGTAGTACCCTGAATCCCACATCGAGGCATCCTTCTTTTGGGACTCACGATCTATGTTCTGGATCACATCAGTTCCTGAATGCTTGGGTGTACAGGCAGGATTTAAATTTAAATTCCTAGACTCTGAGTATGTTTAGTATGTCCTTCAATTCTCTTCTAATAAATAGAACCAAGGGCATAGTGAGTCAGTTTTGTAATTAAATTCTATAATTGTCTCATGAACTCTGTACAAATTACCTCTTCTCTGTATTGTTTTTGCAGTGTATTGTTTTTCTTGAATAATATGGCACATATCCAGTATATATTGCAGTCAATAAAGTACCCCAGTTTATAGTTTGGTGGACCACAAATGAATAGCAGACATCAACGAAAATAATTAAGTCATTGCCCTTTTTAGTACCGTCAGTACTCTTAATTTAGACCACCAAATTTATTTTTAATAATTAACATGCTTCCTTAAAAGCATCTTTTTACATTTTTTTATTGCCAAGAGGTAACCGCAGATGAACCATATTGCTCAGGTTTCAACAAATTTGTAATTCTAAGGCTGACATTAGCCTGTAATGATGTAAAGGAAATTGCATTTTATTGCATTTTAATTAAACAGGTCAACTTGAGCAGGCCTTTCTCCAGCAAAATTCCCATCAGAGTTTAATCCTTCATCACTAGATTTTATTTACTTCTTGAGCTTTGCACATCAGGCTTTTGCCTTCTAAATAGAGAACTGATAAAATAATTTAATCCATTAAACAGTGTATTTTTGAATACACATGTAAGAAGTGCTGTTTTGGGTCCATACTCACATTCAGCATTCAACCAAGGTCCTTCAGGTTTGTTCCTGTTCACTTGGTCCAACACCATTAAATTCAGGGGGTCTCCTTTTCCAGCTGTAAAGTTTGCTTTCCATTTCTCTCCATAGGCTCAACCTAGTCAGCTCTATGCTCCACAAGTCCAGATACTGAGCAACAGTTAACTTATTTCAGTACAGAATATTTTCAATCTTCTGATAGCTACAGCTCACAACGATTAGTTTCTCCTCTCTGCACTTATTAGAGGAATTACTTGTGAAAGATATGTCACCTTCTGGACCTCAGAGGTACACGTAGTTCCAAGCAGGCACAAGGAAAACACATCACATTTTTTCCACTTCTTGCAAGCAGAAATAAAGTAAATTTGTTTGGAAAACTCCTGCTAAAGGAAATGTTATTCAACAATTCTGTTGAAGCTATTAAAACCAAAACCAAATGAATTTGAAAACTTAGCCCAGGTCACAGACACATTTTGTGATTTGAGTAGTAACTATTCTCCTAGGGAGTAGGAATGAAAATAAGAGTGTGGCATAAATTCTGGTTTCAGGCTGAATTACACCCCTCTCCAATTCCATGAGTGAAATATATTGGAGCATATTCACGTGAGCCCCTACCTTTAAAATAAAAAAAGTTTAAAACCTTCAACAAGCTGCACAGGCAGCAGTTTCAACCAGTTCAGGAGTTGTTGCTTTCTCTGTGCTCTCCTGATCAAGGAGAAAACAAGAGGTTTTGCTGTAGATTCTGGTGGCTGAGAAAAGATGAGGTGCTGAGGTTTTGGCTTCTGGTCCAGGCATGACAGACCTTTCCTACCACTCAAGATGTGAGCCTGTAACCAAATTGAAAGAGAAAAAAAATACAAAGCACTTTTTCTGCTCTCTGGAGATGAACCTTGTTGCACATTTGATTCCAAGTTGATTTTCTTTAAAGGGTTAAATACTTCTAAAACAGCACAAAAATCATAATTTTGGATAAAAGCATATGTTTTGATTGATACAAAGATTTTTGGAGAGAAAGAGTTTAGCTTAGTGTAGGAGCTGAAACACTTTGATTTGAGTAGTGGTAGGTAAAGCTGTGTCCCTACAGCCCAGCTGGTGGTGGGGAGTGGCACTGCATAGGGTGTCACCTATGGGGCTTTTGGGGGAAAGCTGAAAATAGCCAGGGAAAAGCCCTCCAGCCAGCTAAGCACTGCTGAGTTTTCACCTCCCAACACTCCTAGGCTCTGACAGCCCCACCTCTGTTGGATTTATTTGTGACGCCATGAGACGCCACTGATGTCAGTGCTTGTGGTTGTCCTTTCTTCTGAGGTCACCGCCCCCCAGAATTAAGGGCAATGTAAGTTTATAACGGTGTGCTGGCCATGGAGCTGGATCTGCCATCTTCAGTGTCCAATGGCATGGCATCTGTGTCATAAAGAGGTGCTGTTAAACCTGATAGAACCTGATATAAATAACAGAGAGCACCTACACTACCTTTACTGTTAAGTTCATTACAGGATCTATGATAGCTGCTGAGTTAGTGCTGATTAGGTTTTTTTGGGACCAGCAGCTTCCAAGCTGTGATAGCAGAAAACTCTGCATTAGCTGACCAAATATTCATCTGAAGTTTGAATAAGAATCTGCTTAAAGCCAGTTTAGTGAAGATGAAACCATGACTTGAAGGGCCAAGTAGAAGTTCTTGCTGGTAACCTCAGAAGTGATCTGCTGGCAAGGTTTATTTCTGCAAGAGGCATTTCCATGGAGATCTGTGGCACTGGCTCTTCATGTTTAAGTCATCATTAACAAGGACAAATTTCAGCTGAATGAGTAGCCATAGACCTTTTTAGGATCTGGATAAATAAGCAGTGACACAGAAGCAGGGCTTCTTTGTAAGCCCTTTTTCACACATCCTATCAGAAAAAAACAACCTACATTAATGTTACAATGAAAATGTGCTGTTGCAAAGCAAATAATCTATGTAAATTCATACTAAAACTGTGTTGTTGGGGTTTTTTAGATTATTATTTCAGAGGTGAAAATTAAAGTTGTGTGCTGCAAAACTTATGTTGTATTGTCATTGGCAAATGCTAAATGCATCATCCAGATATCATTCTGGTTACTGATGGATGTCGCCAGCAACTCTCTGAAGTTATCTTGTAACACTGTTGCCTAGTCTTTTCTTCAGTTTATTGAATGTACATAGGTCCAATTTTTTTAACCCTTAGAAACAGTAGTCACTCTATACATCACTTTGATTTACTCTGAGGATTGCTTACTTCAGAAAAAGGCTGCTAACTCTATTCATATTAAGAATACGAAACAAAAACGAAACAAAAAACAACTCGAATCTCAGTAACACTAGGATTACTTCTATCTCCTTTCTTACTGTGTTCTGCCTTTAATACTAAAATTATTTTGTCCATCAAGAAAGAGAAATCAAGATATTATCTTGATTAAAAAATGTAAGAAATTACAGCAAGAAAGAACTGGACTACGCTACTTCTTGCTCATCTAATTGGAATTAAAAGAAAGTCGTTTGACTCTTTAAAGTTCAGTCATCTGTGACCTCTTAAAATTAATCAATAACAGCAGGGGAACAGTATATTATAGCCACCTAGTTTTGAGACGATCGGCTTTTTAAATTGTTCTTTTTCCTGTTTGCAGATACTGATGTCCTTTACTATTGAATTATAAATTCAACGTGAGCAGCAATAACAGATGCATAAACCCAACCTTTTCCTAAAGTAATCGAAAAGTGCGGATTATTTGCACACCCGCTTTGGTCGTGGAGGCTTGGGCGAAATTGATAAACACTGGCAGTGATTACATGAACGAAATGGAAATTGCGGTATTCCCACGACAAACGTATATATTTATACTTCTAACTGCAAATAGAGGGCTGTGTCGGCGAAGCCATTAGCACCGAGGGTAAGAAAAGAAAAAGGGAATGAAGGCGTCGCCTCCCCGGAGGTGAATTAGCAGCATCGCTTATCTTCGGGCCGATGGGGATGGGACCCGCCCCGCCGAGACCTGCCTCCGCACCTCCGACACCTCCATCGATCAAAAGGAGGGAGAAGCCCGCGTGTGCGGGGATGACAGGCAACGCCAAGGGGGTACACGCATTGTGTCTGTCCGGGGGGCCCCACAAGTCTCGTTGGAAACCTCTCCCTATCTCCTCGGTCTCCATCCCACCCTCCCGTGGCATGCTAGCTCATACCTTCCCGAGGCAGAAGCCATTCACTTACTTTTGATAGCAACGAGGAACAAGGTTATTAATAGGCTATCTAATTACCCCGAGCTGCTAACTCTTAAATCTCTCATTCTGTGATGTGGTTGTTTTGATTTGATTTTCCAATCTAGTAGCGCTTGCACGTACAGAACTGGTCAGACTCGCTCTGGAAGATATTATTTTAACGTTTAAAAATCTACTTTCATTCCAAGCAGGAACAAAGTCCCCAAACTTTGACATTTCACACGAAATAAGCAAGTTAAAACATTATTAGTGAGGATAGAGGGAAGCGGTTTGCTTAGCTAAGATTACGAATGTCATTGCTTGCGGGTTTATTATGATTATTATTCGCACGTGTTCTCAGACATTTCGGTCAAGCAGGTAAATGGCGAGGAAAGTCGTTTCAAAAGGGAAGGCGAGAGGTTGCCACGATGCCAAGAGAAACGGAGCGGCCCCGCCGGAGCCCAGCGTGGACGCACATGAAACGGAGCTACTCCGGAAAAATGCTTCCAAGAGAACGTATTCATCTTGATCTGTGGAAACCATTTCACTGGAAGACTATGATCTGTTCTGATGGTTTATTTTATTTTCTGGACAGAGAAATAAGAAGACAACTTATGTGGGAGCTTTCTCGGCAGGTTTCGATGCACGCATAAACCCATATTTCCTTCACTGTGTGCGGCAGTGGCGACAACAGTTCCAGGGAATAGTCGGTGATGTTTTTCGTTGGGTTGTTTTTTGTTAGTGTTTTGTTTAGTTTAGTTTTTGTTGGAGTTCTTTTGGGAGGGGTGGGTTTAAGTGAGAAGGAATTAACTCTCTGTGATGCCGGCTTGGGGGCGGAGGCAGGATAGGTAATTGCAGATCGGATTTGATATTGCCTAACATCCGCGATAGGGAACGGGGGGGGATGAGGAGAAGCCCGACACTAAAGCGCTGGGGAGGAAAAGTGTGGCTCCGCCGTGCCCCGCGTCCCGCCGTTCCCGGCTCTCTCTCACAACGACCTCTCGCAGCAAGAAACTTTTTCCCGGGTTTTCCTGCCAGACCCAGCAGAAGAGAGCCCTGAAAGCCTTCCCCAACACCCAGACAGGAACGGACAGTGATCCCCACGGCTCCGGCCCGGGAGAAGCGGCGGCGGGAAGGGCTCTGGGCTCCCACCGCTGCCGCGGGCGGCGGCTGCCACCTCTGCCTCCCGGCTCCCCTCGACGGGGGGGCAAGGAACCAGGGTGGGGGCCTTGCCTTCTGGCCTTGTTGCCTCTAAACGGGTTCTTTCACTTGGTATGAAAGCCGATTCGCACACTGAGTTGAGGTACTTGATTTATCTACCGTTGTGCTCAGAAAGGGGTACGGCAGTCAGAAATAATACAGAATATTCGTCACCCCAAGCAGTAAGTGGAACACAGCCCCACCGCTTTGGAGCAAGGACATTGAGGTGCCCATGGATAAAAGGGTCAGAATTAGGCCATTTCAGTCATCGATTCTCAAAACCTTTAAAACCGCCGAGGAGCAATAAAAGTAATCTTTAACTCATTTTCAAAATCCCTGTGTATGTGCTGGAAAAAGACAAAAGGTGTATGCGCCTATCTGACAGAAGCAGCTAAACCGTGTTTTTTAGGGTGCTGCGTGGGTCCCGGCTGCCTCCCGGTTACCCCGAGGACTGGCGGGCATCGCCTTCATCTTGCGCGCCCCACCGGGGCTCGGCGTGCGGGTACCGCGGAGCGCCGGCTCTGGGAGTCAGGTTACGCGGCAACAGGAGCCTCCGCACGTTTTGTTGATTTTTTTTTTTTTAAAGGCTGAAATCATTAACCAGCCGTACCTCAGAGACTGGAGGGAAGGCAAATAAAAAGAAGCTGCAGATCATTATTAAAAAAAAAAAAAAAAAAAAAAAAAAAAAAAGACCACAACAAAAAAACCCCAACCATACAGAAACCACACACTTGGGCACATATTGCATAAATGTCTGTGTGGGCTCTCTGCTGCCTGATGCTTATTTGAGCGTCAAGTGTTGAAAGACACCATGGAAATCACCCAAAAGCACGCGGCAGCAGGTCACCAGTGACCGTATGGCCGATGATTGCAGCGGGGAATATCCTTCTGCCCCCCTCCCCGCTCCCGGGCACGGCTTCAGCCTGTGGGGGAGCCGAGCGCCCAGGAGGGAGCGGGCAAGGTTCTGCGAGCCGGGTCAGGGTGTCCTGCTCCACGGGGCCCGGAGCCTGCTGTCCGCAACCAGCGAGGGCGGCTGGAGCTGAAGCCCGGCCTCTGAGCACCCGGCAGCCCTTCGTTAGGAGCTTCGAGAAATGAAAAAAGAATCCCTCCTCATCATTGATAGTTTGGGGGTCCGTCCTCACCATGGGGCACATCCGATCTATCGCAAAAGGCACGTTCACCGTGCCCGCCCCTGCCCGTGCAGTGGTGTGTAGAGGACCTTGCTGCTTTGGGGGCCAGTCTGGCTAACCACTATCCTTAGCTCCCCAGGCTGTCCCACCCAGCGCGAGACCGAGGTGATGGGTGGTGTCAAAGGCTCCTATCCCTCTGAAATCCATCTCTTCCCCGGCGGACGCGGATTGCTCTGCCGCTTCGGCCGCTTCTTCTGCCACGGGGGCTTGAGCCGTGCGCGGCCGGCAGCGGGAAGCGCGGAGCCAGCCGGCAGCTCCCGCTGGGCTGAGCGCTCCCCAGAGCCGCCGGTGCCCCGATCGATATGCCCGCTTCAATGTCACAGCCGCTGGGCAATGGAAACATTCCATATCATGGGGTGGCCTTGATAAAAGTATATTTTAAGTAGCGTGGATAAGGCGAAGGGGAGAAGAGAGGGGGAGAGGTGCCGGCGCGTCGCCCGTAATAACCGCTGGGCTTATCAGCCCGGCCTAAACTCCCCAGCAGTTTCTAAAGTACATTAAGTTACATAAACACGTCTCGGAAAAGAATACACTCCAGCCTGCGATAGTCACCAAAGTGACCCCTCGTACCGCCTCGCACCCGAACCCGCCGGGCCCCCGGGGACGCAGCGCCACGGGAGCATTGTGGCCCGGCCCTGCCCGGCGGGCGATGCCCGCTGCTCCCGGGACTGTCCGGGCCGAGGCGCAGCTAGGGTGAGGCCGGACCGAGCCTTCCCCTCCTCCCTAGAGCACCCCTGGTAAGGGATCACGTTTGCGGAGACCCGAGAGTGGGGGAAGGAGCAATAGCTCTGCGCTTGCACACGGCTTACCCTCAACCCTTTTTTGGGAGGTTGAAGTGCCCGCGAGGGAATTTGCCTTAATTGGATACGAAACTTTTTTCCCCCCAATCTGCCTTCTTCCCTCTTTGGCCACAACGACCAGGAGCGATGGTCACCTCGCTGGCACCTCCTCCCCGGCGGTGTCTCCCCGCAGCCGAGCACCCTCCTGCCCTCAAAAGTATCCCTGCACATGCCCCCCCGGGTACCTAACCCACGCATGGTGCAGGAGATACCTGAGAGGCTCCCGGAGTCCCAGGGTGAAAGTTACGTCAGCAGAGCGGGATTTGGGAAAGGAGTGACGTAATGAAGAGTTGGGAGTCCATGATTTGAGAGGTTCGACAGCAAACCCGAAACGAAAAGGAATGGAGCGGAAAGGGGTGACTGGGAATGGTTTCCCACGCTGGTCTCAATCTAAGCCGGGTTTTCTTATCTAGTTTATCGGAGGAAATAAAATGAAGCTTGTAGCCCGGCTATAACGTAAACAGGCTAATCGGCAGGGAAAAAAAACAAGGCGCCTGAGCGTAGAACACAGGTCACTTTGGAGCCAGGGAAAGAGGCGCCCGCCAGGCCAACGCGGCCGTTCTTCTCAGCCATCCTCACCTTTCGGGCAGGCACTCTCCTGGCCCGGGCGGGTCCCCACCGCCCACCATGGGCTTACATGAGCACCGGCAAACCCCTCCCAGCGAGTAAAGCCCGTCTCTTGAAAAAAAAAATCACGATATTTCTCGCTTTATATCCATCTTTACACGTGTTTGTAGTACCTTCATGTTTAACTGGAGAAGGGGCATCCAAAAGACTGAAAGAAAACGCGGGGTTTAAAACTCGGCGCTTTTCAGCACAGAAATTTGTAGTGGCAGCACCCAAGCTGGGGAGAAGCGGCGTGGGCATCGACTCTCGCAGCTTCCACCGCTCTTGTCTCACATTTGCGGATAAAAATCACGGCAAAAATATTTTGCGTTTCAAGCTAGAATCGGGAGACGAGACGGGCAGAAAACAAATCACTGCCCTTTCCTGCAAAAGCTTATTTTCTATTTAATATTGTATTCACTAAAATACATCTAAAAGTAAAAAGGAAAAAAAGTCACTTCAGCCTGGCAGGGTTATCGATATTATTTAACGATATTATTTAGAGACAACTGACAAGAAAGAAGTATCACCTTTAATCATACAATTTAATAAAGAAACGGTTTCTCGGGAAAGTGATTGTTTTCCGATCAAACCCCTGCCGCGCTATACCGCAAAAATTAACGCGCACAATAAATTTCCAAGTCACCATCAGTTCACCCACGCCGGCAGAGCGGATCGCTACAGCCAGTGTTTTTACCGTACCCCCAGCACTGCAAATTCTTCACCTCCCGTTCACCTCGCCTGGAAAGACCGAAAGAAAAGCCGTGCCTACCCCAGGAGCGACAGCACCGTGCATCAGCAGGTTTGGGCTCGGTTTCTGTCGAGAGGGCTCATGCCTGCCGGTTGCCGAGAGCCCGGCTCTGCTCTAGTCCAGCCCTTTGCCGCAGATGACTTTCTGTACAAACTGATGATGACAGATATTCAGCTGATAACCTCTGGTGAACGAAGTTATTTTAATTTCCAGTCACTTTCCTGCTAAGTACCATATCAGTTTGTACACAGCTGAGATAAGAGGGTTGAGGAGCGGGGGGGTAATAAGAAAGAAACGGAGGAAAAATGCCTCCCGCCAGCTGTTGGGATGGACACATCCCACAACTTGCTTTGGCTTCACCTGATGGTTGGGGCAACTCAAGGAGGAGCCACATTTTTTCATCTCGGATAGCTCGTATTTTGACCAGCAAAAACGAAGGAGATTTGAGGGAAGGACACGTTCTCTTGGTTGCTTAGGGCGAAAGCCAGGCACACATCCCCCCCAGGGCCGCTCCCCGGGGATATTCGTTGACATGCCGGGAGGCGCGGAGGAAAAAAAAACAAACCCAAAACCTTACAAAAGTTGAATAATCACCATTAAAAAAGATTTTATCCGAGAAGGAGGGAAGAGTGTGTATTATTTCTGGGTTAAAATATTTTTTTTAAAAAAAAGACTGGGGCATCTGACAGAGCCAGCCCTCTCTGCTCGCTCCCGCTCCCCGAGCAGGGGTCTGTCGCCTCTTGGCTGCGGGCGCCCCGAGGTGCCCCCCTCCCCCGCCCCCGGGGCTGCGGCGGCCCGGCTGGCCCCGGGACTGGCACCCCTGCGGAGCCCCGTGTTTGTTTAGGGCTGGCCGAGCCCAATCAGGGCCGGCTGCCTGCAGTTTTCCGGCAGGGCTGCGAGAGGCGCCTCCTCTCTCCTTTTTATACATGAGCCGCCGGCTGCCGCCGCCGGAGTCGCCGCCGCCACTCGCCCCCGCCGCACTGGATTTACCGCCCGCCGCGGCCCCGCGCCCCGGCCCCATGCGGGACACCGGCATCAGGTTTGGCCCCTCTCTTTCCTTGCCTCGCCGCGGTTTCGCTTGTTCTTTCTCGGTCTTCTGCCGCTGCCTCTCTGTCCTCGGGCGCTCCGAGGGGAGCGCGGCGCGGCGGCGGCTGCCCCTGGCTGGAGGAGCCCGAGGGAGACTGTGTGGGCAAACATCCGATGCCGGTGCCTGGAGCTCTTATCTGCCGGAGCCTTATCTCCCAGTTATCTCGCAGGAGGGAGAGATGTATTTGGTGCCTATCTGCGAGGGGGCTCTGTGTGTGTGTCCTGTATTCTTGTGCCTGTGGTTATCTGGAGAGCCCCGAGGTGGGCTGAGAACGGAGAGCCTCGCCTTCTCTTGCTGTCACTTCTCTGTGTCCCCTTTCGCTTTCTGCTCCTTCTCCCAGGGGCTGGGCACCAGGCTCTCTATGTCTGTCTGGCCGGCTTTCCTCATGCTGCCAGCTCCGAATTGACACCGCTGGGCTCGGGACGGGTGTCACTCCCGCAAGGTGTGTTGGGGCTCGGGGCAAGCCCCCAGCCAGGGCTGTCCGCTGGATCCAGCCCCTACGGCAGGCACATCCCGCCCGGCCTGGATCCGTGTCCCGCCGCCGCCGCGCACACTTCGGGCCAGGCCCGCGCGCATCTCCTGTCTCCCGGGTGCCTTTCACTCCTCCTTCTCCTCCTTTCCGTGACCTTGGGCTGGAAATAGGCAAACAAGCGAGGCGATGCGCGGAAGAGCTAACATCGCTCTCCGGCGAAGTAACCTTAAAGGGATCGCCTTACTAATTGTTTTCTCGGTGGAACCGAGTCAAATGACTCATTCATTGAAATAATCATAACAACGACAGCAGCCAAGGAATGGCCGAGACAGGGAAAAATGCCCCCTCGCTCCCCTCTGTCCCCACGCCCTTACGCCCACCTTTGCCCCGGCGTGCTTCATGTTCAAATCCGCAGCCCGGGACGCGAAGGGAGAGGGGAGTAGCCCTCCCGCGGTGCGGAAAGCGGGGCCGGAGCCCTGGCCCCTCGGGACTGGCGTCTCCCGGCTCGTCTTGACCTGGGCTGCCTGATCCCATTCCGCCAGGGCGAGGGACAACAGCGCCGAGGCGACATGACTGATTAAGCGCTTAGAGGGGCCAGATAAGCCCTGATGAATCTCATTACGGGAGGGAGACGGACTGTCCTGTTTGCAAACTTTGTTATTATTATTTCTCTCTCCCCCACTTTCCTGCTCTTTTGTGTCCTCCTTCCCCGCCCTGCCCTGCCGATCCCCCCCTCCCCTCCTCCTCCCCCTCCCCTCCTCGCCCTTCCCCATCCACACCCAGCGGCTAGAAGGGGACCTGGATGGCCGTGGCTGAAGGCGGCTGGTGCGCGGTGAAGCGGTGCGCTGCGGACGCCAGCGCTTCCTCCTGTCCCTTCGCGACCAGGGAGCCGCGCCCGTCTCCTCCTTCGCCCTCCTCCTCCTCCGGCTCCCAGGGTGAACGCGGCTCCTCCAAGACTCCTCGGCCGGCGACCGACGACAGCCACCGGCCGGCCCCGCCGCCGCCCCCCGCCGCCGAGGGCAGGTCGCTGCTCGCCCCCTACGTGCACTTCGGGACCCCGCACCCCTCCGGCCGTCCCAGCTGGGAGGACATCCTGCTCTTCGCGGACTTAGACCAAACCAACAAGCTGATCTGGTCCAGCCGCGGCCCCAAGCTGAGCGCCCTCGGCGCCGAGCAGCCCGAGGAGATGTACCAGACCCTCGCCATCTCGGCCGCCCAGGGCCCCACGCCTTACGACGGATCTCCGGGCGGCTTCATGCACTCCACGGCCAGCTCGCCCGTCTACGTGCCCACGACCCGCGTGGGCTCCATGCTGCCCACGCTGCCGTACCTGCAGGGCAGCGGGGCGGCCCAGCCCAGCCACCCGGGCGGCGGCCACGCCGTCTGGTCCCAGCCGGCCGCGGAAAGCCCTTCGTACAGCAGCGGCGGCGGCTCCCACCCCTCGGGCCGCTTTCCCTATTCCCCAAGCCCGCCGGTGGCCAACGGGGCCTCCCGGGAGCCCGGCGCCTACAGCAACAGCCTGGGCGCCAGGGACCAGTACAGCCCCCTGGCCCGGCCGCTCAATGGCTCCTACCCGGGGCCTTACACGTCCTACGTGGGGCCGCAGCTCGCCCCTGCCTGGCCCACGGCGCCCTTCGAGAACTCCATGCTGCACTGCCTCCAGGGCCGGGCCGCCCCCATCCCCGTCCGGGCACCCAGCGCAGGTAGGAGCCGCGGGCAGGGCAGGGCAGGGGGGGTGGCCGCATGCCGGGGGTGTCCCTGGGGCTGCGGGGGTGCCGGGGGGCGCGGGGGAGCGGCGGTAGGGCCGCCCCGGCCTGGGGTGAGCTGGAGATGGGTGGCCCCGGTGTCGGTGTCAGCCCGGATCCATGGCTGTTCTGGAGTGGAGGTAACTCCCGTCGTCTCTGTTGGATTAGGGGGAAAATACACCTCCAAAAAGCGGCGTTGTTTGGAGTAAGGCAATCGGGGTTACCACCCGAAAGATCACAAAACGAATTGCCCGGTGTAAACTTAGTTTTTAATTTATCCAAATCAGTACATTCCTGCTTTCCCTAAATGCGGTCATCTGGACGGTGACAAATTCACTGCAAATTAATCGTTCTTATATTGCAGAGGAAAATTTCAGGGGCTCACTTAACCCATGTTGGATTATTTAAACTGCAAAACACTTCGCTGCTTCGTTAAAAAAAATAAAATCAGTGAAGCAAAACCTCGTATATGAATGAGGAAACCTAATTTTAAAACTGCTGCTAAAACACAGCACCTCCTGATGAGGTTTTGCTTTCACTTCCGAGGTGTCCCATCCCTTTTATTTTAATTAAGGAGATTCTCAATGTCATTAAATCAATTGTAGAAGTGGAGTTTGAGCTGTGATGATTTAGTCAGAGGCAGAAAGATTAACGATTATTGCAATCTCTTCAGCTTTAGAATAAATCTATGTGTAAATAAATAGAGGTGTATAGAGAGGTGTGTGTGCGCTTATGTATACGTATTTATATATATATGTTATGCATATATACATTATGTATATATACATATTTATGTAAATATGTGTATGCACACAGATTTGATCATCATTCACTGTAAGCATAAACTACCCACCAGGTGCATATATTTTATAGATACCTTGACTTTCTCTTTCTGTGCAGTGTTGCAGAAAATTACCCCATGAATTTTTGTCTTTCTGTAGGGCTGTACGCAAAATGCTCCTCCCGTCTCTCAATGACACCCTGTAGATTTAAGTATTTTATATGGTGTTTAATATCATGACAGAGGGAATAAAATCGGTTTGTAGTGGTGATAGGAGAAGCCACATCTCCGGGTAACAAGAAAATAAGTTGAGTTTTAAACTCAACTTTCCTAAGTTATAGTGTGAAACTAGGTGATGCAGAGGGGAAAAATCAGTTTTGTTTTTTTGTTGTTGCTTTTTAATTTTTTTTTTAATTTAATTTTGTCGGGAGAGACGTGGGGTTGGAAAATCTCACGGCAGGGAGAGAAGAGGGCTGAGTAAGAAGGAGCAGAGAAGCGAAGGAGCCGGGCGCTGGAGGAGGTTGGGGCAGGAGTGTCAAGGCAGCCGAGGAACACAGCAGCTTCCCCTGCTCCAGCGGGTCTCTCCCGCCCTTGTGCCACCCTCCCACCATTGCTGGGGGACGGAGGGGTAGGGATGAGCCTTTCCATGAGGGAAAGGACGGGTGCCAGGGCAGCCGCATCGCGGTGTAACGCGGGGCGAAGCAGCCCGGAGCTCCTGGGCCAGGCCACTTTTCTGCTCCTGCGAGGCAAAACGCAGCGGCAAAGCCGAAGCTACGCGTTGTCCCGTGTTAAATTGTAGGAAAATTGTAGCCGAAAAGCATTTTTTTACGGCTAAATATTAGACAGTTTGATAAAGCTCTCTTAGCGGTACTCATAGAGATGCTAAATCAGGATCTAAATTTAAAACTTTATTTAATTTTCTTTGGAAAGAAGTGTATTACTCACTCTCTAAGAGGAAAAAAAATATTTGAAAATGCCCGAGAAATATTATCACGGCAGAATTTCTTGCTGCTGGTACAAAGGCAATGCTATGAAATGAATAGCCGAGACAAATTACTGTTTAAGTTCCAGTGTCCTTGACGTCCTAAGCATGTTTTCTGGTTACAGTCTTCAATGGTGCTTTTAGTGCAAAGATTAATAAATCTTAGCGATGTGCTAAGAGCTAGGGGCTGACAACGTAAGTTGAACTGTGCTCCCTGGACTCTCCCGTGTGCCCGTTCCTCTTTAGCGCCTAATAATTCCCAAACGAAGGGAGGAGAGAAACGTATTTGGATGGGTGCGGGCCAAAAGGCCGTTTCTTTCTCCGCTCAATGCCCGCCGTGTCACCGCAGCACCACAGCCCAGTCTCCAAAGCTGCACGACCTCTACGAGCTCTCTTTCGCTGTCCAAGAAAAAGTACCGAGAATAACTCAATGATGATTTTAGGCAGGTTGCGGAGGGAGGAAATAAAAAATCAACGACGAAGCTCTGAGTCTGAAATATACATACCCAGACTCGACTCGAAAGCTGGTGCAAAAATTCGAAACATCTCCTTTTATTACTTCTGCATAACGTGGCATAGTCTATGTATGATAAGCATTTATTCCCTCCTCCCCGAAATATGGAGAGGTGAATCAGAACAAGGATTCGCAGAGGTGAAAGTATTAGTTTTTATAGGTGGGTTCTCTGTCCTATTTTTTTATTTATTTTTTTTTTCTTTCCGTACATTTAGACCTCTTTTTTCCCCTCAGTGCTCAGTAACTATGAAAGCAGGAGGCACAATACCGCTTATTTTTCCATTTCCTCTGTTTCCTTCAAACCAGCTCTAATTTGACCAAATAGCAGAGACAAAGCGGCCGCTGCCTGTCGCTGCCTTGGCCCACCAGGGCCCCGAAAGCTGCCTCTAAACTTGAAGCTTTACTAGTGGCGAGGCATTTCCAATAAGAGTTAGGGTAGAAAAATTCTTGCCAAGCTTCGACCCTGGGGGATATTGGACAAAACGACAGCTCCTTATATCCAGCTCCCAGGGTGGCTCTGGAAGTGGCTGTTCTGACAGCCACCTCTCTCCCCATTCTGCTCCCCTCTAAAGGGAAGTGCACCCCCTTTTCCGTCCTGTGGGTACCACGGAGGGGTTTCGCCCCTCGAGCGGACCCCAGCCGAATTTCCCAAGGTCAAATCCCGACGGGAGCGCACGGCGGGCCGGGGCTGAGCCCTCCGGCGGGCCAGTGTCCGGGGCGCACCGGCTTTGCTCGGAGAGAGAGAGCTCGGCCGGGCCCCAAGCGGGTCTGGCTCACTTAAATAAATAGGGAAAAAAAGAACAGAAAAGGAAAAGAAAAAAAACCCAGGATTTTGTGAAAAAATCAGCGCATGGCCGCCGTCACTGCCGGGGAATTGCTTTTCCGAGGTCCGGTTGCTCGCTCGCCCGGGGCCCCGGTTTCGGCGCGGCGGGGCCGGGGCCGCGCTGCGCGGGGCTCCACGGGCTCCGTGGCCCTTCCCCACCGCCTCTGCTCTCTGCTCCTACCGTCTGTCCCCTCTGCTCCTGCCCCCAGAGCTGCTGGAGGACCTGTCCGAGAGCCGGGAGTGCGTCAACTGCGGCTCCATCCAGACCCCGCTGTGGAGGAGGGACGGCACCGGCAACTACCTGTGCAACGCCTGCGGGCTCTACACCAAAATGAACGGTCTCAGCCGGCCCCTCATCAAGCCCCAAAAGAGAGTGGTGAGTCGGGAGGGAGGGGAGGAGGGAGGCGAGAGGAGCTGCGCCCCAAGCGACCCCAGTCAGCGCTAGCCACGGAGAAATTTGGGGCAAAGATGGGGAGAGCAATGGTGTATTAGTCTGGTGATCCTCTTGGCTGCAAAACTGTAATGGGGCCCAGGTTTGCAGGCCAAACTGGTCACAAAGAGGGGTGACAGGGCTGGCAGTCTTTTGGGAACTGCTTGGGACCCACTTCCAGGCTCTGAGCTGGCAAAATCTCTCTCTGCCCCCTTGTGAGCTGCATATCAGGCATGGACCAGCCTGGCTTTTCGAGCTATGAACCCCATCTGTGAGGGGGATTCAGTGGCTTGGAAGAAATTTGTGCTGGTGATGTTGGACATTTTCAACAGAGGGAAAAAAAAAAAAAAAAGAAAGAAATCAAGGTTAGAAAATGTTTGTTCAGAGGGCTAGGAATTTCTCCAGACCTGCTTTGTTTGCAGAGAGCTCGATCCTTGGGAATGTAAGCAAGTTTTGTATATAATTCAAAGAAAACCAATTGTTTAAACAATGATAATAGCCTTTGTTTTGTTTTACTCCTAAGAAATGAGCAGCAATTTTTCTAAAAATATACTCCTAAAACTAGGGGGGGAAATAAATAGTACAAACCAGAACCCCTGTTTATAACTCAGGCTGGCACTGAATAGGCAAGGAGAAAATTTAACAAGTGGGAACTGCACATTATGTTTAGCAAATCTGGGTGGAGGTCAGCAGACAGAAAGAATACGCTCTTCAGTAATGGCTGTTACTGAGCGAGCCACAATAAATCACACCACTATAATCCAAGCTGATGTTTGGACCCTTGTGTATGGAGACAGTGTATCAAACCCATCAGCCTTTCAAGCCCCTTTCAATCATGCCAGCTGCTTCGCTCCATGCCTGTTTTCCTTGGGCTAAAACACCTACTGTTCTTTATTTCACAACCATTTGAGTTCAGTGCCCTTATGGGACCGAGGGGAAACAAGACCCAAACACACGATGATCAGAGCAGACAGTAAGCGCTTGGGAACAAACTCACCTCTGCTTTAGCCAAAGAGTAAATTTAACTTTAAGCCAGAGGTTTATTGCTGCTAGGTGCCTGTTTTTTCTAGCTGGTTGTCCAGTAAACTTCAGGGCACAAGGTGTTATCTCATTAGTGGGGACAGATGCAGCCGAGGGGCCAGATCTGCCGACTCAAGCGTCAGAGCCCGACTTGCTGTGGCACCCTGGCCCAAGGCAGATTTCAAGTAGCTGACACCGGTTCTAGCATTTCTGTGTCTTTTTTTTTTTTTTTTTTTAATTTTATTTATTTTTTGAGGGAGGAGTGGGAGTGAGAAGACTAAAGCAGAGTCAAACTACAGCCCGATTTCAGTCTGACACCTCAGTGAAATAAGTCTGAAATAGCTCTGTGTAACAATCCCTACTGAGTACCCTGGCCGTAACTATAAATCAGCCATGACTATGTGTTCATACAGTTGGAAATATGTAGGTGAGAAGCGAAAATGTTTTGAAAACTCTAAACATGTTTAGATTGCCCCGAAGTTTCTGATAAAATTCCTGCATCAGAAAAGTCGTTTTAGCTTCAAAACATGCCAAAACTCCATGTCTGTTTAGATATGGGAATGAGCAAAAGCTATTGAAATAAAATGTACGAAGGTTTAGACCGGGAAAGAGAAAGATTTAACAGAGTGAAACAGCTGACAGCATTTCACTTGCAGAGAAAGAAAATTAAGCATATGTGTTACCACCAGCTTTCTTTTATTCAATGTGATCACCTAAAACATGTATCGAGTCGAGGGCACAATTTGAGTGCTGTGTGTGTACATATTTAATAACTAGGTCAAAACTTCTGTTTTCATGATACTTGGATTTTTGATATTAAAAACTGTATTTTTGTACTTCAGCCTATATAACACTTGGCGGGGTGGTTTGCTTTTTTTTTCCTGCACAGTTGATAATGGATTACTGATTCAAGATTACAAAATTTGTATTTAATCTGGAGCTCTTTCTGAACTGTGGTGCAAAATGACAGCTTACTGCTAAAGACACTCAAACAGACAATATTCAAGAAACTCAGTTATTTCTCTGGTATATTCTTAATTCTCAAAATATTTTTATCGGTTTCCCCAGTGGCAGGCAGCCCTGTGGTATCAAAGGTGACCCAGTTACGTCTAACAACCCAGCAGTAAATGACTCAAGAGGAAGGGCATTGTACCCTTAAGTTAGTAATTTCAGTTATGGGCACTTTATAGTCAGAATAAGATTAATGCAATCCTCTAAAACTGACTTCTCCGTGTAAACTTGTTCAGCTGCCAGACACAGAGCTAGGCACAGATTTTTTTTATATTTTTTTGACAATGCGATACTTTGAAAAAGACTAGATTTATGATGTAGCTGGAATTCTTTGCTTGTGAAGAACGTAAAAGAGATCACTTGTTACAGGGACTTTTATAACCCATTCACCTTCATTTCACATGTTTATGAGGACTGCCTTCACTTATGATATACAGCCTGTAGCCATAAAGCTTTGGGTTATACGGTTATTTCTGATACAGAGTTGCTTCATCTTGGCTCCAAACTCCACGGAAGAGTGTCATAAATGGCTTGTTTGCAGTGGGAACCTTGTTGTCACCCACCAACTTTTCTGCTGGCCAAGGGAGGCTCTGCTCTGTAAAACATGCTCCCAAGGCATGTTGTTTTTTGTATGAAGCTAAAATGTGTGATGATAAAAAGATCTTTTTATGAAAGTAATGCTGTTGTATGTGCTAGCTCTGGGATGACCAGGAAAGCTTTTCTCAGATGTGGTGCCACCGAGGGCAGGTGATTAAAGTGTCTGAATTTTCCGATGAGTCAGGAGTATCAGTGGCAGGATCAGAGCTGCCTCTTCACCCACCATACAGGGGAGAGGGCATTGAACTGTCTGGAGAGGCGTCACAGGATTGATGCGCCTTCTCTTCAGCTTGATGGAGCTGTAGTGGAGATATTTCCTAGCTGGAAATGTCCTGCTGGAAAAAGTACCTAGTGGTCTGAACAGACTTCTCCCAGTCACCAGCTCCCAAATGAGAAGTTTGCCTCTGCCGTGACTGCCCAGGGTGGAAAGACATTCGGTACCTCTTCACACCATCTTTCCACTCTCTGATATGAGGATAATTCTGTTCTAATTCTGGGCTGTTGCTGACAGATACTATAAAAAAAAGCTCCTACCATCCCCGCCATGTGTTAAAGGACTTTTTACGAACCATAAAGACATAAATCATTCTCTCCTGCCCACCTGTTTATACCCGTGTTTGCCTGTGCTTGCCTCCAGCCTTCGTCGCGGCGGATGGGCTTGTCCTGTGCCAACTGCCACACCACGACCACCACCCTGTGGCGCAGGAACGCCGAGGGCGAGCCCGTCTGCAACGCCTGCGGCCTCTACATGAAGCTCCATGGGGTAAGTGGCCGCTTCACCAAGGGACATCCCCTGCCAGCTCTGAGGCTGCTTTGGGGAAGGGGCAGTCCTCGAAAAAACGACGAGCGAAATGCATAGAACAACAGAAAAATGTGTGATGTTAGGAAATGGTTGTGCCACTTTAGCTTGCTGTGCTTCTGACTAGTTATGTGTTTGCTACTGTAGCTCTCCCAACAGATTTGAGTAAAGAAACCACCTCTGGATGAGCAGCAATGATGTTTTTGCCACTGGGATTTAAACCAGCTCTTTAGCAGGGAAAAAAAATCCCTAGACCTTTAATGAGACAGTTTTTCATGGACAGACACAGCTATGCCAGCAAAACTTCTGAGTGTAATTCAAGCCATAGTTATGCCAGAATAAATTAAAATGCAATTTCAGCCTTTGTTGGGCAATAATAGAGTAAAAAAGAGCTCTGTCCTGAATGTGATGGAGCATGTTTTGGGTGAGACCCCTGTGGATTGTGTTATAGTCAAGCGTAAGTGTTTGAAGAGCAAGGGCATTAGGAATTATTGAGATGTGGTCTAGCCTTCAATAAAATGTAAATTATGTCAGGTTTAAATATTATAACAATAGAAAACACGTGAATTGTCTTTCCTCAAACTGGTGAAATTATATTTTAAGCCAGTGTTTTTTAGCGAGGTTATCATTGTGATGAACACAAAAATGGTTTTTGAGGACATTTAAATATAAATGTATCCCTATAAATATAAATTTAGATACCATAAAGCTGTATTATCTACAGAACTGCTTATAGGAACAAATGCTAAGTCAATTATTCTATTCTAAAGCTTCCATCCTAAGACGTTTCCTTGTGATGATCTGGTTTACATAGCTGGTCCACCGGATGACTATGACTTTTTTTCTCATACATTTTTTCTTTCCAGAATCAGACACTGGAGATAATTCCTAACTGACTGGAATAATAAATCAAGGATCAGATAGACCCTATCCAATTTAATTTCTTATGGCTTTTTGCCAAATAATGCTGGTTTTCCCTAATTCTGTGCTGTTTTCCTGTGGATTGATTGAGGGGTTGAAAAAACTATCAAGTTTGCATAGCAAACTTGTTTGTGCATAGTACTTTTTTATTTCAGCTACAACCCCTCTTGAATCAAACTATTGTTTTGACCAAATAAAATGCAAGCATTTTTTAGAATTAGTACTGTGACACAGAAAAAAATTGACTTGCTATACAGACATTTGCAAAATCATATCTGGTCTTGTAGTGTATTTTGATTTTTGATATTAAAGTGTATATGCAGCTCTGTGATTGGAAATGTAACTTTTTCAGGTTCCTCGGCCTCTTGCTATGAAAAAAGAAGGAATTCAGACGAGGAAGCGAAAACCTAAGAATATAAATAAATCAAAGGCATGCTCTGGTAAATATAAAATATAAGAAAGTGTAGCTGCAATAGCTTGTAGTTGTTTTGTTTTTTGTTGTTGGGTTTTTTTTCCTTTTTTTTTCTCTGTATGGAAAATATTTATTTTTAATATCAATTCCTAATTTTTCAGGTAACAGTACTACTGCAGTTCCTATGACTCCGACATCCACGTCTTCTACTAACTCAGATGACTGTAGCAAAACTGCTTCTCCCGGTGCACAGACTGCAGCCTCCGGGGTAAGTGTCCGTATCTGCAAGCAGGTTGATCGCTGGGCAATGTTATCACAGCTTTTATCTTATCTAGCAGAAAATAATCTAAACAAACTTTCCAGTTTTGTTAGCTGATACTAGAACAAGATTTTCCAAGGATATTACATATAGCTGTAAACAGAACGACAAGAGCGATGTACTTTGCAAATCTTCTTGATTAAGATCTATATAATTTTTATGGTTGTTAGCCGCAGCTTAACCACAGACATTTTGTTTTTAAATATTCAGGTTCTTTCATTTCAAAGGTTTTCTTTCGGACAGAAGACAATAAAATATGCCCAACTGATCCTTTCAAGGAACAATGTTATTATATATCTATGCACACACACATTTGTATGCATTATCCCAATGGGTAAAACCCAGAAAAACATTATCCTGCTGTATGAAATAAATCATAAAGGCTTTTGTTTTAAACTAAAATGTGCAATTAAACCCTGATCCAAACCCAGCTGAAACCAGGCTGGAGCACCCTGATGATTGCAGTGCATGGGGGTTCAGCTCTCTGCCCACAGAGCGTTCTTCAGGGGCCAGATGCTCAGCATGTGGCAGCACCAAGCTCCAGAGGAGCACCCGAGTAGTGCTGATCATCCCCTGCTTTAGTTTTGATCCTTACTTTACATCGTGTACTCCAACCATCTCAAACTTCCTTTCTTCACTCAGCATGTGTGATAAATATTACTGCTAAAGTTGTGAAGCTTAATGTAGATTAATTCCTAACCCCTTGGCTGTACCTATCCATATCCACACTCACTTCTCAGCCTTCTGTATCCCTTGATCTGCTACATCATTTCTTTGAGAAACTTTCCTAATGTGGCTTTCTTTAGTCCTTTATTAATGAAAAGAAGACATTGTTTATAATAGCTATTTTTCAGTATGTCTTGGTGTTCACAACATCCAAATTTCTTTCAATAGTTTAATTTCTGATGTACAAAGTTTCATTGTACAAGGGCAAGAAAAAAACATTTTTTAGCAAATGTGATTGTTTGTGGAGTGACAGGGCCACCCATTTGCAGAGGCAGTGGGTTTCGGGTTTGGATCCTGTGAGACTAGGATAGTCCTAAAAAGGCTTGTCTTTGACATGAGAAAACACTGTCAATCCAGTAAAATAAACAGACTACATCAAAAAAAGAGAAACACTAAATAAAAAGTGAACCATTGCAGTTTCACAATTGGGTTTCAGGCTCCCCCAAGGAACTACTATGCACAGTTTTAGGCTCTGCCGTGATATTTGCAAAGGAAAAAACGTAGCCAAATTTTCCTTAAATTTTCCTTGCGTTACCTGAAGCAGTACTAGTGATGCTGAGCAATGTGGTGAGATTTCTGTAACTGATAGAAATGGAAGCACAATCCCAGCTGACACTGAGGCAGCCCAGCCGTGTGCTGCTCGGGGAAGGAGAGGCCATATAGACAAGATCTCATTTCCACTGTGCTGCTGCCTTCTTGGCTGGCTAAAACCTGACTTCCTTTCTGTGGTATTTCTCCCTAGAAGGGCACATCAAACATGTTATTAATAATCTTTATGTTATAATTTTAGTAGTGCCATTTTTAATATGGTTTTACCAGATGGAGTTGTGTGGGTACCAGAGGAGAGGGGTGCAGGGACATGGATTGAGGGCTAAAAGACTCCTTAAGAGCTGTTAGCATCTAGGAGCAACTCCCAGGAGGGACCCTGAGGCTGCTCTTAGTTACATGATGGCATTCCCAATGACAGGATTTCAGTTCTCCCTGATTTTGCCATAGTAGATCAGACTGGGAGAGGACACCTGCACAACAGCTGGGAAAATCTGTCCCCTTATATCCAGCAGGCAGCACGGTAACATCTGCATAGCCTTTTCCCCACCATGATTTGATCAGATGTGCCTTGCATATGCAAAGCACTTGCAAATACCCCCTCGTGAAAAATTTCAATGAAAGGAAGTGATGGAGAGGGGCTGTGACACGTGCTGAAGAGAGGAAGTTACAGCGGCAACCAGACGTATGGGCATCCCTCTGACTCCATCCCAAATGATGTGAAGGGCTACTGATCTCCCACCCCCTGTGCCCCAGTCCCAGATGGACGTAAATGAAAAGAGGATTTGCAGGGGAGCAGTTGTCAGGATACATCACTGGCATGGTCACATCTTTCACTCAGGCTCCTGGCTTTGCCCAAGAGTGTGTAATTCAGAGGGATGAGGACTTGGGAGATTGGAAGTTTAAAGTAGAAAGTGGTGACTGTTAAGACTGGCTCCCGTTCTCCCAGACATAATTTGGGAACGTGATCACTAGCTGCAAAAGACACAAATTAATTCCTAAGGAATATAAATCCTATGGAAGGGACTGAGCGCTCATAAAGCTCATTTAAGCTGTTTTGAGTGAAGGGATGTCAGCATTTTAGAGCAAGGCAGCCTGTAACCTGATCACATGCTGAAGAAAATATGCTCTGCTAGGCTTCTGTTTTCCTTGATTATTTTTACTTTTTCCTTTTGAATTGATCCATTGATAGATCAAAGGTTTGCAATTATTTCTAGAATAGACAACGGCTTTGCACAAGGAGAATAAACTTCTCCAGCTCGTGTCAGGAGGGAAAAAAACAAACCCTCAGATGGATGAATCCAGTCTCCATAATCTTTGGTCACTTTAACAAGGTTGATGTTGATTCTTGACAGTGGTGCTGGTGATGTTGCTGAAAAACAGGCACCTGCTTGAATAACAAACCTGGCTTGTTCCCCCTGTTACACAACAGGCATGGAAACTTGTTTTTGTTTTACTCTGCTTTTGCTTCTCTAGCATTTATTCTGTGAAAAAGGGGAAAACGACAAATTGACATTAGGCAGAGAAATCTGATGACGTTTTAGAAACTGTTGTGTGAAATTCACAGCAATGTTGTTGCTAAATGAAACAGAGAAAACGAATTCCTCTACTGGTACAAAAGCAATTTATTATGCCTTTTGTGGGAGGCTGCCAAAAAAGTTTCCAGTTATGTAGAAATCTAATGGAAATGAAATTCAGCAGAATTCAGTTGAGTCAGTAACATTCACTTTTTGCCCTACCTTTCTTTATCTCTTTCAAAGTAAAATAAAGAAGGGAGGGCAGAAAAAGAGGAGGGCAGCAATTACTCTTGGCAACGTCTTTGAGACTATCCATTTCATGAAGAGAATCTTATATGATGCCAATTCTGAGACAAATTAGCAAGAACCTTAAATGTTGATTTTACGTTCTAGCTGAAGTTTAAACATTTGAGAGATACGATTAATGAATTGCTGTGAGGGCAAAGTTGATTTCAAACATCCCAAAATGTAGAAGTGTTTGGATCAGAGATATTTCGTTGTCCCATTGTAAAGGGGCTATTTGCCAAATTCACATCTGGATCTAGGATTTAGGCCTATTTCTGTTTTCCTAAGCAGTATAAGTACTGGGTGTCCTGTGTTACTAATATGGAAAGCGTCCAGCTGCATGTTATATGAAGTTGCCTTATGTCCCCATAAAAAGAAGATGTGCAGGTTTGCCTGCATCTGCATCTATACCTGCTTTCCCTTTGATGCTGCTGAAACTGTACAGGAAAAAGCTCCACCAAATAAATTGCAAAATGAAGAGCATGGTCTGCAGTGCAAACCCATCTGTTACCATGCAGAGGCTCCAACAAATGTGATAATCAGAAGGACTTTATTCCCTTATTAGGATAAAGGCAGTATGAAACCTGTTGTAAAATCTGCTTTTTACAGCAGGATATGGAGACTCCTTGAGCCACAACTAATGTCAAAAAAAGCTCAGCAGCACCAGGGGAACTTTTCTTTCAGAAGACTCTCCTGTGTCCTTTGCCTCCAGTTTAGAGTTTTCTCAGAAGGACCATAATCTCACACAGCAGAAAAACTTAGGAGGTAAAACTAGTGCTTACTTCCCTTGGAGGTTTACCATAAGAAGTGGTTCAGGACTGGCTCTTCAGTTTTATAAGGTGGGAAATGAGAGAGCTGACTGAGATGGCCTTGGCATGTGGTGAGCTCGCAGGAAAATGCAGTTTTAACTCTTTCCAAAATGCTGGACTAATGGGGCTGGATTAGATGAATGGCTTCTGCATTTGCTTTCTCTCTTTTTCTGTCAGAAGAAGATTCGTGAGCTGGTTGGAGGTGCTGTTGTTTGCTCCTGTTTAGGCAGTAAATTGGTAGGACTTTCATGCTGACTACAGGGAAATCAGCCTCCATAGAGTATGTCTCAAAGTCTGGATGAACCAGAGATTCAACTTCTTAAAGCAATATGCTAACCTGGATATTGTGCAGTTGAATGTCCAGGGGTCCTTTGGATTATCTGATGATAATATGTCAGTTGTGTGGAATAATTTTGTAGGCGTTGGGAGAGAGTTTCCATGAGAAAGGCTCACCAGCATGGTTGCTAGGACTTTTACCGGGAAAATGGGAACACGGTGCCTCAGTCTTGGTATGAGTAAATATTTATCTTAACCAGGTGGAATAAGATCAACAGGAGGCATGAGGTACGTGGCAACCTAAAATACCAAAGAGCATGGCAGACAGGGCAGTATGCTGGGAGATTTGGTACTCTAGACTCTAGTTTAAATTTTTCTTGGTTTCCTACCTCTTCTGCATCAGTCCTCACTCCTGGACAAAATGGGATGCTACTTTCTTCTCCCCACTCAGTTTCACACACTGATTCTTTTTCTTTTACATTGAGTAATTTTATTTGCTCTGTGTATATGTATCCAAAAGACAGCAGTTCATTTTTATATCAGAAGGAAGCAATCCAGCTTTTTTGTTTCAGTGGGGGAAAGCAAGGAAAAAGTATTTTTGCTTCTATCCCAAAATTCTATATGCATATGGATACATACCTTTTGCTTGGTTTTGTTTTATTGCCAAAGCAATAAAGCCAGTTATTCATACAGCCCTTGACAGCAGTGGATCATCAGTTTTCCAAGCCATGCGGGAAGTTGCCTCCCTTAGGAAATTAATGAAGTATTAACCACAGATTTATGTTGCTATAATACAAAGGAGAGATTAGAAGACATGTAAACTTACACGTCTGCAGTATAAACAAAAGGATCAATCGGACTAGCAAGAAATGACAACTTTGTGTACTAAGAGGGTCGTTACATCAGTTAAAAAAGCTGTCATTTTGCAGTGCCAAGACTTGCTCTTTGGATTCCAGGGAGTGACAGTGTTGGGAAAACTTGCTCTTTGTGGGGATGGAAGTTATTGCAGAGAGGCTGAGGCTAGAAAATTAAGGACTCCACTAGTTTGCCACAACACTTCATATATGAAAGAATTCTTTGCAAGTGTATTTAATTGTCTGTAGTTATCATTTAAGTGTTGCAAAATTAAACTAGGCTGAGGAGGAAGAGATTCTCAGCTTAGACTCAGCTTATTGCTGACTTAGTGTAATGTCCAAAATTCATGGAGCATTTTGAACGTGTTAAGTGGATAGGGCAAAGGTCTCTCTGACAGACCAAAGGTCTAGATCAAGGCCCTTTGCCACCCCCTCCAGCGTCCCTGCCCAGCACATTTCCCTCTTGGCTCTGGAGGTGTGGGGGAAGGAGGGGAAAGTGTCCATCCCCTCTCCCTGCTCTCTGTGGTGGGCAGACAGGGCAGGAAGGAGTGGGTGGAAGAAAGCAGGAGTCTTTCAGCCAGAGCTGCTGCTGCTGTTCCCTAAGTACTGTCAAGAGCTGCCTGAGCAGCCCGGTTTTGTCTGGAGCAGCTTTAGTGGGGGTAAATTTGCCTCTAAGGTGCTGACAGCAGGTTTGGGTACCATCTAGTTGTCTCTGTGGCTCTGACACAGGTCTTCCTCTGTACATGACAGGCAGGTTATCTACAAAAAGGCCACTTCTGATACAGACAACCCACCTGGGGGCTGACTCATGACCAGCTCCTCCTGGTTTGGGTAAAAAGAAAAACCTTTACAGATACAAACACAACCCGCCTGTTTGTTCGGGAGGCAGGCTCTTCCCAGTAGGCTTCATTCATTTTCTCCTCTGGAAGTTGACTTTCAGTTGATTATCTATGCTATTATCAGATTTCATCAATAAAAATAAAGGCATTGCCTTTTTATAGATAGAGCCGGTAGCTGTGAATTAGATCTCACTGACTTCATCAGCATTGTTCAGCTTATTTATTTCAGCTGAAAAACGTCCTCTAATAACTAAGTGCAACTTCTGTCATCTTTCATCCCTTAAAGCTGGAAAAGTAAGAGCAAAGGCAGGGAGGCTCAGGAACAGAACTGTGATTCCGTCACGTCCTTTTCATGAGCTGAAGTTTGTTTTCCATGTCTCACTTTGGGAGCTGCCCAAGCTGCCTGGATTTGTCATGATATTACTGGGGTGGGGTTTCCAGGCCCAGCAGTCTTGCCCAGGTCCTGCCAGTCCTGGCTCAACAGAGCCAGAATGCAGCCTTGGACAGGCAGGGATGGGATGGGCAGTCTTCAAACAGGATGTGCCTCCATGTCCTCCCATCTGGGGTGCCCGAGGGAGGGGTACCTGATAGCCCCATATGGAAGCTGTGGGTCCCTGCACCCCACCTTTGTAGGGCTGAATCAGGAAAAGATGAATTACACTTTCCAAGCCCGGAAAAAACAGGTACTGATAAGATATTTGCCTACCAGAACAGCAGTGGCAAATACGGGCAAATGGGAACCTTTCAAAGTAGCTCCTATTATTTTTAGCTCAGGTTGAGCAAACACTGCTCAGCACTAATTTAAACCCTTCTTCCACTGTGGGGAGACTGAAGCTGTTAAAAATGATGTCTTTTGTGCTAACAGAGGAGGTGTTAGAAATAGAAGGAAGTCTTTGAAAAGGCTAGACTGATGCAAGATCAGGACTGTACACAAAGGTTAGCATGGAACCTGCCTCACTGAATTCTTCATGCACAGTCACAAGGAAAGAGGAGCTGTTGTCACTGATTGGCAACTGTATGTTCAAGGAAGTGATAAAACTTATTTCTTAGGTTTAGAGCTGTTTCAGCTGGTTTTGAAGGACAGATAGTGTTTTTTCCTTCCTTCTCGGCATTTCTGGGTAGTAATTAATGGAGCAGGATCAGGGTTGATGACTGGTGGTGGTCAATCGTTTCAATAAAAGGTTAAGAAAATATTGGAGCCCAAGTTATTTCAGACAAAAATGACTGCTAGCAGTGAGTATCTTTTGCAGAAGGTGAGGTTTTCCCTGGGTTAAGAACAGCAACAAGAGCCCTGCACCACACCATTTGGAAATTACCTCTGAATAAATGAAGCCTTGCTTTTCCTATGTCAGGACTGCTAGCTTGGCACAGCTCCAGGAGAGCCAAGAGCTCTACTCTTGTAAAATGATTAAATATGTATACTTTGTACTTAAACAGCAGGCCGGAAGCTTCTGCAGTCGCAGTTTAGGATAACATTTTTCTTTTTTTTTTTTTTTTAAAGGAATTTCATCCAAAGACAATCCATTAACAAGTAAATTAAGGTTTTAAAGTTGACATATCCAAGAGTTAATTTTGCATGAAGTCAGCTCTTAAACATTTCCTTTATCAGGTGAAAATGTTGCCCCTTCTCTGTCTGGCACTGTGGATTTTTCCTCTTTGGCGGATCTGCTCAGCCTCATGGAAAAAATGATTGTTCCTTTGTCTTTTTAACTCTCCATTTCTCTAAAATAAATGGACTGGTTCCAGTGTGGTTCAGAGGTTCATCTCCGTGCCTACCAGGGCTCCCCTGCATGTCATCTTGTGCAGGCAGCAGAACAAAAATGCTCCTGCTTCGAAGGCATAGTGTTTCTCCACAGGAGATTGAAAGAGCATCTCCTTTAGTGGCCAGTCCTACAGGGATAAAATGATTTTGGCTGGCATTTTGAAGGGTCAGGAATGATTTTAAGCATTTCAAGGGCTGCATAGCCCAAAGAAATCTGCTTTCCAGGAGGTGCTCCGTATCTGCTCCTGGAGAATTGGAATATCAGTCTTCTCCCATGGGAGAAAAATCTAGAGCTGCCGCTACTCTCAGATCATACTTTTTTATGTTGTCACCTGTGTCTCTTCAGTAGGGGGCAGTGGGACACATGCACATTTCCTTCTTCATCATGAGTTGATTTCCAAGTTTTCTGCACATCACACAGTTTTGTTTCCACCTCTCCAAACACAGACATCACTCCCATCAGCAAGGCTGGGCTACTGAGCTCACGCAGAGACATCTTTTTTGTTTCAGGATTTCAAGGCACAGGGGCAAGCAGAGAGCAAACTCTGTTTTTGAACAGAGCTCCTGTTATGATGGCTGTGTGCTCTCACTCACACCCCAGTGTGTGCAAAGCTCACCTGCTCAACGAATCTCTCTTTGCTCTCCCCTCCCTGCAGGCGAGCTCGTCGGTGATGTCTGGCCCTGGAGAGAGCACCAGTCCCGAAAGCAGCAACCTTAAGTATTCAGCTCAAGATGGGCTGTATACAGGAGTCAGCCTGACCTCCACGGCCGAGGTGACAGCATCTGTGAGACAGGACCCCTGGTGTGCCCTGGCTCTGGCGTGACCTGGTGTGAGGGAAGCTGGATCCTGGCAGCCCCCAGACATCTGCGCGCAGTTTCCTCTGTGGAGCGGTCGCAGCGGCAGCGAGAGTGCTGGCAAAGACCATTCCTCTGAAACAGTTTTTGAGCCTTGGTGGCAGAGGTGTTTTTCTACTTCCGAATGAGGCTTTGCTGGAGCATCCAGTTCCTCATCTATGCAAGAAAAATGTACGGAAAGCAAATGACCACCGGGGATAGCTAACGCAGCCTTACACTCTCAAAAAACCCCTTCAACAACCCCCCCCCCAAAAACAAAAAAAACCAAAAAAACAAAAAAACAAAAAAAAAAAAAAGGAAAAGAAAAAACAACAAAAAAGAAGAGATAAACCCACGCCTATTGATAGATTCCAGAAATACATCCTCGACTTACCCAGCAGCGCTGCATTTCTGATTATATAATTGTTTTCACTCTCTCATCGCCTTTTCCCCTAAGAATTTGGTGGAAGTTGTCAGTGTCGGGAAGGGAGTAGCAAAGACTTTAATTGCCAGAGATAGTGAGATACTTTTTAACGAATGTCAGAAGTGCTTACAGCTTGAGTTGGCGCAGATTTCTCGCACCGAACATTTGATGTCTTCGCCCCTTCAGACCTCTCCTTCTGTGCTCTCCATCTTCAGCGTGCCTTGCTCTGCTCTTCAGAGCCCAGCTATGTCCCTGGAAGAAATCACAATGTTTGGTACAAGTCTCACACGGTCCAGCTGGTTAAGGAGATTTTGGGATTGGTGTTTCTTTGGTTTAAAATATTTACTCACTTTTCAAGACTGCGATATAACTTTTAAAGTACACTGTGACTGAGATTTATGAAAGTCCGTATGTCCTGGCTGAACTGTATAGAGTCAGTCAAAATTTGTAAACAGGGTAGCAATCAGATATTTTTTCTTCCATGTATACAATAATTTTTTAAAGAAGTGCAATTTGCGTTGCAGCAATCAGTGTTAAATCATTTGCATAAGATTTAACAACGGTTTTTATACGAATGAATGAATGTAAACATTTTAACTTAATGGTACGTAAATAATTTAAAAGAAAACCTTAACTAGGCATCCTTAGGCTTTTTAGTGCAACAAAAATGCATCCACTTTCTGTATTTCCAGTTGCTAAAGCAAAAGTTTCAAAGAACAAGCCTTCTCTCAGGAAAATTGCCCTAGCCATTTGCTCCAAAGTGTCGTACAAAAATGCAGATGCATCCCCAAGGGGTTTTTCTTGCCATTGAATAAGTGTGTGGTGGAAAGAAACAAATCACAATGAAACTGTACTACCTAACTGATACATATGTAAATACTACAGAAGATATCTAGGCATCTTGAAAATGTAGGATGCAATCTGTATAGTGTGACTGATGCATAGTTAGGTTGGTTTTCATTGGTTTTTAAGTGGGACATCATTTGGAAAGTTGTTTCTCCAGAGCTTTACAAATAAAAGGGTATCATTTTAGGATTTTTTTTCTGTACAGTGTGCCTTTTCCTTTGTCTTGAACACAATTGTTAAGCTACATTAAAAGCTATGGAAATGTACCTGGTAGAGGTGACATGTCTGATGGCTGCAAGGAAAGTCTCCAGCTGAAGTGCCTGCTAAGTCTGCACTGTGTGCTTTTTCTGCAACTCCCTTCACTACACCTTCTGATGATCTGTAGAACTAGGGCTTCCAGCTACCAACACAGGCTCCTCATGGGCATATGTGAGGTTTTTGTGATGAAAGTCTGGGGAACTGATTCCGTCCCCTGTGAGGACTATCATTGTTTTGCTTGCCCTTCACACCATAGCTAAAGGGTGTCACCCAGGCTCCCTGAGTAGGCAGATATCAGAACATTACCCACTACAGATGTAACTGCTGAGTGGCAGAGGCTTTGAGTGCCTGCTGGCATCCTCCTGTGGCCAAAGGTGAAAGGCAGCAAAACCTGAAGACACTGCTGCTGAAAAGAGAAGACAGTGAATTTTAGCTACTAAGGGAAGTGGGAAACCTTTTGCAGGCTCTGAGGACTGGTTCTTAATTGCTCAGCTCACTGGAGACAGACTTATTGCCAGGTGTGATTTCCAGCTATCTCAGCAGTGCTGTTGGACTGGGAAGCCAGGATGCCCAACCTCCATACCCATGGAGAGGCTGCAGTGTGTCTCTGTCTCTCTGTGCCAGACCCTCTTTTGGGGTGAACTGGGATAGCTCCTAGGCCGACAGTGAAGCTATGCTGTCTTGCACCAGTCAAGAATCTGCCTCTTGGTTTTCCAAACGTGACAGTTGAAGCTGTAAGGATACACTGGAGGTTGTGAGGACTGTGGGATGAGCACTGCAGCACAGCCCCAGGAGGAAAACTGATCCTAGCAAAAAGGGATCAGGCTGAGCCTTGCCTGGGGTTTGGGTCGCTGTGGCCAGCCAGGAGTGGACATCACTCACCCTTCTTGGCAGGATTGTCATGCCATGCTCAATGCTGGGCCACCTCATGTCCTGCCTGCCTGTGGATTAATGTAGCCAGGTACCCCAGCCCTGCTAGCCCTGGGACCATGTGGGCTTGCATCTTGTGATTTACAGAAATAAATACCTATCTTAGTGCAAACTGAGACATGCAGAGAAACACTGGGATCAAAACACAAAAGGTGTGGACATGAGGGCGGAAATCTTTCCTCTTGGAGCATCTACTGGCTAAAATGCCCTTATTTGTGATTTCACAAGTGTTGGCACTTAAATGGATAAAAAAGCTGTTGCTAACTTGTGTTGCATAATGTTCAGTCTTAGCTAGCGTCAGCATCCTTTCTTGTTTCCCTTTTCCATTTTTCTTGCCAGGGTGATATTTGGTGTGCACTTCTGAAAATCTTAGCACATAACCCATACCTGCTGGGTGTGTCAGAGCTGCATTGCTCAGTTACCAATAAAACAGTTACCAACAGACCAGCATGTTCCAGTTTCAGGCTGCTGACTCTGCAGAAAATGTCATCTGGTTGCTGATGCTCTTGCTGGTGGTCTGTGGAAGGCCACGTTGCTTTGAAACCCTGTGGTACTTGTTTAAGAGGGCTCCTAGGAGGCCCAGCTCCCTTCTCAGCCCCACCTTAGCCCAGGGTCTATCTTAGAGTGGTTCCTGCACATAATAGGTCTTGCAGGGGGCATATAAAGAGACGCCCTATGTGAAAACCTTCCTCTTGCACCTGAGGATAAAAATGCTCTTTTAGGTGATACCAGGAGAAAAAAAAGCCTAGAAACCCCCAATGTTTCATAGGGAGGGTGTTTTCAATTATTTCTTATCAGCAAAAAAAATCAAGAATGGAATGCTTTGCCTCCTTGTACCAGAAGCAAGATTGTCAGGTTTTCAACCCTCTGTAAGAGTCAAAGAGGATGCAGCACTATGTTGCCTTACTGAAAAGGTGCTGAGGATCTCAAAGCCAGGTTCTGTGTTATGATTTTACACTGAAAAAGACTGTGAGAACATACCTCCATACTTACCAGAACTGCTCTTCAAATGTACTGATTGCTGGAGCTGCTACTCCAAAATAAAGGTTTAATTTTTTTTTAATAATTATTTTGCGTTTTAGTCCTGCTGAGCCAGCACAACTCCGAGTGTGTGAGCTGGACTTTGCTCTGGCTCTTATATTGTTGCTATCACTGCTCCTGATGGAAGGCCTGGCCAAAAGCTTTCCTCACTTATCACCATTTCTCTGCAGTGACACCGAGCAATATTAGAAGGCTCAAATTTGCTTGAGTGACCCCTCAAGATCAGACTGCTGGCCTCCAATCTTCCCTAGGTCCTAGATCCTGTTTTAGTAGTATTCCTGACACTCTCATCCATAATCATATTTTCTTCTTCTCAAAGTGCTTGAAATAAGATGAGGTCCCCACTGTGGCTCAGAGTGGTATTTTTCAGCATGGCAAAGAGGGTGTGTGCTGGTGTGATATGAGCAGATGCAACAGCTGCCAGGCTTGGGTTGGTGACTCAGAGAACCAACCCAGACAAAGAGAATCAGTTTTGGGCAGGCTGCTCAAAGGTTTCCTGGCAGTTTCCAGAACTGCAGGTGGGCTTTCTTCCCTGTGACTGATCAGAGGGCAAAAACCTGGGTGTGGAGTGAGGAGCCAAAGTAGCTGATTTTTGTTTTCCTGCTGCAGAGCTAGAGAAACCCTTATATCAGCACTGTAATATTTGCCATATAGAACACGGGTAATTTAGTGTCTGTTCCTGCACAAAAATGATATAACTTCTGCTCCTTTCTAAGAGAAGAAGGGATTTTGGAATGGCATCCTGTCCTTGCTATTGTGAGTCTTAGTTGAGCACAGGCTGCAGAAATCCAAAATGGACTTCAATTCTTCCTGTGTGATCACAGCTCCAGATCTTCCTTTATCCAGCTGTCATGAACTTCATTCCTCACAGATCCTCCAGTTCCTAAATCTGTATACACTGGACATTCCAGGGTTTTGTCAAACACACTGAATTCAGTATTAAAATATAGGGCAAGGGTTGTTGCAGTGGGCCAGAGAGAAGGAAACTGAAGGCTTGAGGAGCATTTTCATGTGCCTTCTGCTCTATATGTTGCAAAAGGCTTGAGACCTTCACTACATATTTGAAACGTGTTTTGGAAACACTTCTTAATATTTCCTCAAAGCTATCTGATGGAAGCTGGTATTGTATCTAGGAGAGAGGGGTAGAATTTCAGTGAATCACAGAATCATTTAGGTTGGAAAAGACCTTCAGGATCATCAAGCCCATCCTTTGATCTTAAATTTAGGTGCCTGGGTGGACAGGCAATCAAACAAGAGCTGCCAGTGTTGTAGCCAGAAGTGCTAATGTACTCCTTGAACAAATAATCAGGAAAACAGTGAGTAGGAGTAAGGAGGCAATTTTACTTTGGAATGCTGCATCCAGATGTGGCATCCACATTTGAAAAGGGTGTTTAGAAATTGGTGAAGATAGGGAAAAGAATCACTAAAATGATTTATGAGGAAATTATCTGGTCTTGATAAATTTAAAGACCATGGTCTGCTAAGAGTATCTAAAGGAAGACTACAACGTGACTGGTGTAGTAAGTCCCTTCATGGAGAGAAAATGATAGGTGCTAAGAGGCCTTTGAAAAGATATAATAAGATCTAGGGGCTAAAAGGTGAAGCTGGATTAATTAAAAAAATAATTTAATTTCAGCTCAAACAATGAACATAATTTGTGATGCGAGCAATAGCAAGGGAAGAAGACTGGAGCTCAATCTCTTGTTGCCTTTGCAACAAAGCTGTCTGGAAGATCAGCTTTAGCTGACCAAAAGTGACTGGTTTCAGGACTGAGCATGCTGCATCTGCTACATCATGATTTATAGGCTGGATTAGTTTCCATTTGGTCTGAAACCATATTACTTTTTGGGATGAGACCCAATGCTGAGATCTTGAATTTTTGTTGTTATTAAAAAACCCATGGCACTCTTCCTGAGAGACGTGGTAAACACTGTGGTGTTTTGACCCAGTTTCAGCATAAGCAATTATTTTTTTGCATATCTAAAACGTCTTACTTCCTCTCTAAAACTGTCCTGCATCTTTACTGTTTCCTGCTAAATACATCCTGAGTCCCATAGAAGAAAAGTTTCAAAGCTGAACAAACAAGACTTGAAAACCTGTTCCCTCTTACAGCACAGCACAGAGACAGGGGCAGCCCCTGGTCTTGGAGAAGCAGGAAAGAAACCTTCTCTGAAAATGGCAGTCTGCAGGTCTTCAGTCTGGGACTTTTCGATGCTGTGAAGATCACAGCCCAAAGAGGGAACAAAGGTGTGTGGATCACCTCACAAATAGGGCAATTTAAAAAGACAAGAGTGCAATGGGAGGTTTAGTTAACGCACTGAACCCCAACTGGAACCCAAATTCTACTTGTTCTTCTCATGGGAATAAATAACACTTAAAACAGCACTGCCTTTTGTGCCTTGCTTACAGAGGACCCAGTCTTGTGGCACAAGGGGAGGAGATGAGCTTTGTCTGTTTGGCTGGTCATGTATCTGATCCCTTTGTGGTAGAGAGGAGCACAGAGCATCCAGGCAGATCCTGGTGGGTGCTCCCACTCTGGAGGGGTTTTGCACAAGCCTGGCAGATGTGCCTCCCAGGAGTGTCCTCGGTGACAGGAGAGGTGCGTGTTTGGCCAGGCTCTGGGGAGGGGAGAGGGGAGATCTGCCCTGCCTCACCTGCAGCATCATGGGGAGCTGCTGGTGGGCAGCCCCTGCTTGCAGTGACTCAAGGTGCACAAGGACCAAGAACCTGAGACTGGCCTTCTCTGAGCCTGCAAGGACCTCTGGCAAGCTGTGGATCCTCATCTTCTATGTGCATGTGCGTGCAGTGTCTTCATTTTCTTAAAATTAGATCTTTTACTCTATGCCTCTTTTCTGTAATAATCCACACTTGCCTGTAATTGTTCCATTTTACCTGAATAGGAGTTTATTAAAAATGGAACAGTGGGGATGATGAGCCCCCTCTAGATCAGTGAGAGAGGTGAAAAGTGGTGCCTGTGACGTCTGGGGACACCTACCTGCCCCAGCATTGTCCACACTATGCCTGGATCTTTCCATGACTTGGACAAGGTACAAAGGGATACCCTCTGTTCTTCACAGAGTTAATGAAGTATGTCACAAGATTCACTTGATTCAATTTTGTTTTAAACTATTTGAAACCTTTCAGCCTGAAATAGAGTCCTAAAGAAGTAATATTCCCTTCTTTATGATTAGGTGATGTTCTGTATTTTCCTGTAACTTTGACACATCTTTTATTTTTTTTTTCTATTTTTTTTTCCCAGATCAAGGCAAGAGCTTAAAGACTGAAAAATATCATTACTATTTTAACAAAGGAAAAAAAGTTGCTCAATATTTTGACTAATAAAATATTTATTCTTATTGCAAGTACCAAGTGATACTTTTTCTTTAAAATGTGGCAACACTCAGAGTAGGCTTGGAATAATTTTACTCTGTACACTTCAGGGACTCTCAGAAAATTAAAAGACAACTTCTCAAAAAAGAATTGAAAGGATTAAATGTGCTCTAGGTAGAAGGAAGCCACCGATGCCTTTAAAGTTAGAGCTCTCACCTTTTTACTCAGTCTAATGCTTTGCTCTGGGTAGTGATAAAGTTTCTGGGACTAAATGAAAGCTTTGTATAAGCAGGAAATTCAGGGAAAACAGCTTGTCTTTCTAAGTCTCCATGATCAGTTTTCAGTAAAAGTAAGAAACTTCAAACACAGATCCCAGCAGATTTGGGCTTTGTAAACAAGATGCTGATGTCTTAAAATTTCTCTGTGTCAGAGCTCATCAGGGAAGGCGTGGATAGGCACTGACAGCTGTGAGCTGTCCCCCTTCCATCAGTCCTCATCTCACTGCATGCAGTTTTCCCTTGTGCAGGTAGCTAGGGATACAAGCTGGAGCACTTGCTTTAGCATTGGGCAACAGGATCTGTCACCCTGAAAAGCACTTTCTTATCTAAAGCAAAGGATTAGCACTCCTGAAATAAGCCACATACCAAAAACTCAGGGAAAACCTGAAATAAACTCATATTTCACACTAGTTGTGTAGAGAGGCACTTTGATATTGGTACACTCTACTTTTCCTGCTCCTGTTAGGCAACCTAATAGGTGGCCAGGATGCTCCGTTTGTGTTTCAATGTGCTCCACTGATGGGGAAACCTATGGGAGTGACACGTTAACCCTGAGGCTTCAGCTATACACTATTCTAAGAAATCTTACCCTTGCCTCTCTATTCCCACAGATTTAGACTGAGATCTTCCATATCTCTCCCAGCCCTAGGTCTGCTTCTGAGACAGCTTGCACTTTGGGGCCAGAAATTCAGTTCTGAGCAAAAATGTTCCCTTGAAAGGAGACCAGATACTCCTTGTGGTTAAAGAAAAAAAAAAAGTGTGTGCTACCTAATCAGCATAGGTGGGTGGGAGGGAAGTGAGGTAGTAAGGGTCAAGTGGAGCTCTACTGATAAAAGGCATGGCAATGGAAGGCAGTGGGAATATACCTTTTCAGGGAGAAGAGTTAGTATGAGGGACAGCTGCAGCACAAGAGACAAGCAGGATGAACCAGGAAACTGTAGTGTGATCAGAAGATCAAGTCTTTTCAACAGAAGCTTTGGAAGATATTTAAATTGCTGTTCTAAATTAATGAGTTGAAAGTATCTGGTTTTCAAAAAAATTTAATTTTCATTACAGTGAGGCTTCTTTGACAGAAATTAAAACATTTTACAGAGACTCTTTTGTTGAGAAAATAAATTTTTTATTATATCTTCTATTGTAGATTTTTCTGATAGCAAACTTCTTATTGGAGCTAAGGGAAATTTATAATTTGTTTTGTTGCAGTAATTTTGGCATAGTCTGCTGTTGCCCTGCTTGCATCAGAGAATGCTTATAGACACCCACAGGCATTGTGGCTACATGCTGTCCTGAAGGCAACTGTCCTCAAAAGAGAGTCCTCCAGAAGGGCATATCCTGGCCCATGAAGTCTACATGACTTTGGGCATGTGTAGAAGAAATGCCCAGATCAAACGGACCCCTCTAAGCAGAGAGGGATCTTAGCTCTGTGAGCAGGCAAGGTAGAAGCACTGGTGAGAGACAGCAGTGAGCTGAGCTCACTTAATCTGAGCTCTTAATCACCTAAGTTCATTAGCCACGCTGTCTTGAACCTCATCAGCAGGTGAATGGGGGAAAGGAGAAGCCACCACCAGTTGTTATGGGTGCAGGGTGCACCCTCAGCTGCAGGGTGGCCCCTGACACGTGAGCAGAGAGGCTGTGTCTCAGCCAGCAGGCTTGGACAGTGTGCATCCAGAGAGGGCTTCCCCAGCCCTAGGGAGAAGGGAAGTTCATTTTCCAGCCATAGATAAGATTAGATTCACTCCTCTGTTCTGCTTCTTTGAATTAAAGATGCAGCAGGACAGCATCCTTCTATCAATAAATACCGAGCAGATAACTGAAAGAATGAATGTGAGAATTCCCTTGTTTAAAAAGTTAAGCAGTGGATTTGAGGCATGCAGTATGTTTTTAATTAGCATTATTATTTAAAGTGAGCAATACTGGACAGGCTCCTTGAGTTCTCTGATAGCATATTCATTAGCTAATCAACAGAGCTATTATTTTCCTTGAAGTATGCCCTACTTTGTGGTACTAAAGTGCATACATTGATTTACTGGTAAGGGTAATTAAAGGGCATATCATAAACACCACTGACGTCATGGAATGCTGCTCTTTAACCGTCTCTCCAGCTAACCCTTCCACATGGAAAAACAGATATTTTGCAGCTGACCCTCACCTGGTGTCAAGTGCTCATTCTCCCTCTACTAGAATCTCTGCAGTTTTGTGAACCCATAGCAGCAGAGCATATAGTTTGCATTTATGGTTTCCCACAGCCATGAAGTATATGAATTTGAAAACTTTTCATACACCAGCCTTTGCAAAAGTCTCAGTGCTGCTCAGAAGCTTTGTCACAAAACAGTCCCGTGCACAAGTTTCAAAGGAGAGCCCACACATATCAAATCTGTGTTACTCAGTGGTAAAGCCCTGATGGGGCTGGGAAACTCCTCAGAAAATAAGAGCTTTCCACCACTCATCCCTTGCACTTAGATCTTCCCTGAAGGTAGAAATACAGCCCCCGGTGGTATATTTCTTTCGGTTTCTAAATGGAAATTGAATGTATAAGGAGAAGGCCAGGCAGGTTGGAAGAACTGCAGCTAAACTATACATTCCAAACATATATCTCTAAGTAACTACATATGGGCTGCAAAATTTGGAGGATCTTCAGCACTGAAGTCTGAAAATCAGGGGTGCTTTGCATCCAGCTGAGCTGTTGGCTTGTAAAAGCTATAGAGGAAGATGGGTGCACGAGTGAACAAGAGAACATCAGCCCAGGTGCTTCCTTCTTCTCACCTGCTTTCTCTCCTTCCTTCTTCCTCTGCTTCCATCTTTTTCTCTCTCTATGCATGTGTTTCATCCTGTGCATTTTGGTTTCTTTCTGCCCAGCTACAGGTCTGTCACCCATTTATTTCTGGACAATTGAGAGATCAGAAAATCTTTAGACCCACCAGCACCGAAAATAACAACTTCCTGATCTTTTTTCCACCCCATTTATTAGATTCTTTAGTAAAAGAAAGTTGTGTCTGTCTTTACTGAAGTTCATTTGGTGATATCATTCCTGATAGCAATAATAAGTAGGTCATAAAAATAGAATGGATAATCATCTTTCACTCTCACAAATGAAAGAAGCAAAAAAGATACATACCAATAAGAAACAAAATGCAAAACACTTAATTTCAGAATATGGCAAAATATTTTTATATTTCAAATGTATATATTCCTGTTTATCTTAAACATGCCTGTTTCCAGTGCAGATGACTGGCTTCATTTGTAATTTAAAGCAATGGCCAAAGTTCTGTTCTGATTATGAATTACTCACTTAAATGAGCGTTCTCTGTTCAAATAAAAATTACCAAACACAATGGGATGAGCCCACTTGTCCAGCCAGGGTGCTGTCATGTTTTCCTTCTACTTTTGAGCTGGAAAGTGCTCTGTCCTCCCTCCACAGCTCAGACATACAGTGGGGTTTATTATTCCCATTTTTTGGATCAACAGGGATTTAGAAAGCCTCTGTAGTTTTCCTGAAATCTCACAGGAATCATTCACAGACAAGACATTTACTGAGTGTCTTCCAGATCCTGGGCGATGTCCCAGCTGGGGACTCTCACCAGTGTGTCACCAGCGCCAGGGCACAGGCAGTGGTGTGCCACAGCTCCTACTAGTGACTACAAGAAATGGCATGGATTTGGTTGGGAACACCTAGCATTTTCCCAGCTTTTGCCCCTGGTTAGGGAAAAGCAGCCGGGCCAGGGACTGCTCCTGGTTTGGATTGTTGCCCTCCTGCTTTGGAGAGTGAGAGCTTAGCCAGAGGCACATAGGATGTGCTTTGCAGTGCTCCTCCTTTAACTGTCCCCTGGCCCATTTTATTTCCCAGCATAGGTACAGCCACTTGGCATGCATTTGTGGTTTGTGTTTGTCTGCTGGCACGGAAGTGACATATTTCAAGACTGATTGGTGAAGAAAGAAGAGGAAACATGATATGAAATGTGGATGAGTCTTATGTGACCCTGAGCCAAGCCCTGCCTCAAGACCGGGGATATGTTTTCATGAAGGAACGTGATTCTCTGCCCATGCAGTGTCAGCACAAAGCAGAGATAGGCCCCAACACGTGACTCTTTAGTGACTGGTTTGAATGGAAATGTGTGATTTCTGAACAGATTTATTGTGCAAGCAAAAATGTATTTGCTAAAGATTACAGCAGTGTGTTTGCTCTGAATGCTGAGCCTAGGGAAAAAAGACTGCCCTGTGTGACTTTTCATAACACAGTGAAATAAGGTCTGGGGTGACAAATACCTGCTTTAACTTTGTTAGCCCTGTCCCATGGTCTGCAGAGCAGGGATCAGGCAATGAAAGGAGGAAAGAGCTGAGGATGCAGAGATCACTCTCTGGCTCAGACTCCAGCTCCCATGGATGTGGGTGATAGACTTATGTACCACTCACACAGCTTCAAGGTCTGTGCCAGCAGTGGAACCTACGTGCCCATTGTTCCCTGATCTTGCCAAAACTCTTCTCTGTCCATGTGTGGGGGGGGCATTAAGGAGCTCTTTGGCCCACTGGGCTCCCTGGAGTCCTTCCCTAACCTTCCTCCAGCTTCTTTCTGCCACCTCCTTCTCAGGGTATCAAGAACCCAGGATCCTCTGCTGTTGAGAACCAGGACTCAGCCTTGGACCTCTAATTAGTCATTATTGCTTCAGATAGCCAATATTATTACCTTTATGTTGGTGGTGTCACGTTGTATGATTGTATAGCTAGAAGGTTTGTGGAGGAGTTGGAACTATAATTTTGCTACTGTGACCCTGAAATGCAGCAGCTGAGGAGTTGGGTCCCTTCCCCTTCAGAGCTATTTTCCAGGGTGGGTTCATGAGCATTTTCACTGAAGATAACTCATAGGCCACTCATAGGCAACCAACCCTTCTGGCCTGAGACCATACGTGTCTGGGATTGGAAACCACATGGGTAAGGGGGCAGAGACGTCTCAGGCTTTTTGATGAAGAAAAGTGAATGCAGAGTGCCATCTGGGGAATTCCACAAGTCTAAATCAACCCTTTTTCTTTTGTCTTAAAAAAAAAAATTAAATTAAACACTCAAGTGACTGATCTGCAACATGTAGATCTCAGTTCGGTTTGGAACTGAGATTCAGATGCACGTGTAGACAAAATTTTAAAATGCGATCTTATAGGCGTACTCAGGGTTAGCTGATAAAAATAATTCTTTTGCCAGTGTGTTGAATACAGTTACCAGTTCCATCACTCAATTTCCCTGTCAGAAACATTCCTGGGACTTTCTTTTTGCTGATACTCTGCTGCACTGTTTGGAAACAGAAACGCGGCCAACTGGCAAGTTATCTTGGAGTTGTCCTTGTACAAGGGAAAATGGGGCTTGATTTGGTCTGGAGGTCTGCTAACATTTGCTGCCATGGCATTTTTGCCAGCCTTCATGACGCCAGCATACAGAGGAATGCTGCAGCACATGTATTTGAGGGGGTTTGTTTAGTGTAAGGGTGTCTGTAGGAGGAGTAGTTTCCTGAAAGGAACAAGTGGAGTGGCTGACCTTGCACTGATTCTGCTGACAGTTCCCGCTTGAAATAAGGTTGCCCCGGTCTAGTGCAACATCACTCACCTCCAGTCAGGGAGTTTCGAACTGGTAGGAGACACAAAAGAGCTATATAAGGACTAACACATCCACAGGCATCCCTCTGCACCAAACATGGGATCTGAGCACATGAAGGCTCTGAAGGAACTCAGCTCCAGACTGAAGCCTGCAGTCGATTTATGAAAGAAGTCTCAGCTCTGCACATCTTCAGCCATCAGAATTCAAATCTAGTTCTGGACCCCCCCGTCATGTTAAAGGCAGGGGAAAATATCCTGAAATAGGAATCAAAACGATCTCCAAAGTACTTGTTTTGCAAGGCCAGAAGGAACAGCATCTGCATAGCTGTTACTTAAAAACATGAAAATCAAAAAGCATTGTTGAAAACTGATTTAAGGGGCTGGGCAGATTGAGGTGCAAGGCAGGAGATTGAATGTTTTGCCTCTTTGCCCTCCTCATGCTTTATGCCTTGGAAACCTACCTATGTCCTGCTTGTTAATGAACATCTGCTTTTGATTGTCACAAACCCATATATTTCAGTAAAATAAACATACCTGATCTCCACTTGGGAAAGAGCCTATTGTTTCTGCTGTGCCAGGTTCAAATATTGCTTTTAAATCAGAGATGGACATTTTTTTTCTCACTTGCCTAATAGTTACCTTTAAGTGCTAAATGACTCCATCAGGAATTATGCTACTGTGTTTGGACTAGCTGCGGGACATGGGCTGAAATGCTGCCTTTTCTTAGGTGTCTGATGGGTCCTCTGTTGAAGGACTGTCTCCTGGCTATACTGGCTGTTGGTGTTAGAGAATAAATATATCTTTCCAAAGCTAATTCTGTGTTAGCCCAGCTGGAGACTGGACTAAATGCAAATGACAACAATAAAACATGGCCTTACCAAGTCTGTTCATCTTACCTGATAACTCTGAGCTACTGTTCTTTTTTGAAGCCAAGATAGTTGTTACCATTGTGGTCGTCTGTCTGTGTGAATTCATGGCTGACGAGGGCTCCAGAAACCTGCAGGATAAACAAATAGGGTAAAAAAATATGTGTGCAGTCACCATGAAAGCTGTACAGAGCTGAAGCTTAACATGTCATGACACGGTATTTGCTGCTTGGTGACCTATCAATCTTATTCTACAGTTTGCAAATCACTGTTTCTATACATGGGAGAAATCAACATCTATTGGTTTCATGTTGACTACTAGACTATATGATCATGACCATTTTTGTCATGATTTTGGTCTTTCCTTAAAACAGCACTGCAAGCAGCTGAGGTTCCTCACCTTCACATTTTTAGTCTTGGTTTCAACTAGACTCTGCAATTAATTGTAAAGTAATGGGAGTAGGAGTGATTTTCTACTTGAGTAAGTCAAAGGTTCAAGATTTAATCCTGCTTATTTATGTATTTATTATGTACTACCTAAATGGCAAAAAAAAAGCATTTAGCAGTTTAGTTGTAGGGAAAACACCTGTGCAAATGTACTGATTGAAACCAAATACTCTTCTACATGCTACATGCTACAACTGGCTACATGCTTGGAAAGCATGAGAACAGGACAGATACGCATATTTTTCTTAAAGTCTCTTGCACATAGACCATTTTCAGCTCAGAATGTTTTGGACTTTCCTAGTCATCACAGTTTGTTTATGTAGTAGCTTGCAATGCATCTCTTGTCCAGAGCTTGTCCTGTTCCTTCTTCTGCACAGGTAGCTGCATGTCCTGCAAGAACCACCACTCCCCTTGGCTTTCTATGAACCCTGATCCTATTTGCTTTATTTGATGGTTCCTAGGCCTTCTTTTGAAGATGCTCTGGACAGCCAATCCCTCTCAAGTCACTTCTGATAGATGACTGTCTTTAATGTCTCAAAACCTGGATCCTCCAAGAGCGTGTGGTCCACATCAAGTTGACACTGCTTATTGCTAGTTGAGAGGAGTGTGGTTGCCCACATGCAGTCTTTTGCCATCAAAGGCCATGATCATCTTGGAAGAATTAATTGAGAGAAAATGGACAGAAGTGGTTTAGTCCGTAAGGAAGCCTGTGCTGCAGAGCTGGCCTGTTTGGGTCTCTCAGTGACACCCAAAATCTTCAAGCCAAGAGCACAAGCACAATGAGACTGTCCTATACCCTGAACCTGCCCAAAGGCACAGGACTTGCTGCTGAGGAGAGCAGTTGGCCAAGGGCACGTCACAGCTCATAAGGAACATATTCAACCTATGTCTGGACACAGGGCCGGGTGAAAAAAGAGAATTTCTCCAGGATTCCAATATATCTCCTGATATGTCTGGTTGGGAAGAAGTATGTTTTGGAGATGCTTTCAACCCTTTCTATTATAAATTTCCTTGTTGCCTTGCTGCTCACCAGTCTGTCCTCACAGGAAATTTCTGCTTTGCTAAAATTAATGCATGGCTGCCTCCAGGCAAGTATCTCCAGTTTCCTAGGTATTGGAGGGTTCTCCACACACATCTAGGCCAAATTAAGGCCAAATCTGTGCTCAGATGGGTGTTCTTCCCCCTCTTTGAGTTTCCACTCAAAGGCAGTCCATTGAGCATAATTTATTTTTTCCCTTATCTTTTGCACTTCTCAAGCATCCACCAAAAATGGATCATGATTCGTACATAACGATCATGCAGCTGCAAGAATACAGAGACTGTGGAGTGGGCAGTGAGAGAATACTCTGCCATTACTTATTACTTATTCTCAGCAACTGAGAATACTTCACAGAATGACTCAGTGAACTATTACCTCACATTTCTCATGTGAGCAGCATCGGGGAAAGGCTAGAACAGCAGCAGCCCTTACCTTTCCCTGCCCCCAAAGGCAAACGAACCATTAATGGCGCAGTAAAGCAGCAGAGCAAAGGTGTGTTTGCTGCACAAGGCTGGTGTCATAAAACCGAACTTTGCCCAAGACTGAACAAAATTGTAAGAAAGTCACAGTCAACAATTAAGGGCATGTTTTTTATAAGGAAAAGTTATTTATGACCTTCATCTGGCATTTTACGAAGTTTTAATTTTGTTACACAACATCCATTCCTTTCATGCTTTGGCAGGAGAGATGTCAGGGCATTAGGATAGATGCAATAACCACATTTTTTTAATGCTTACTTGTTATTGAACTACCTTCTCCTCTTTAAAGTGTTTTATGGTTGAGTTACTCTATTTGCATAATTACTGCCACATCACCAGTCAATCAATTTTATATGTTTCTCTCCTAAACCAATCTAAAATACGATACGTATATAAAAACATCACCCATGATTATACAGACTTCACATTTATTATTGCTTCAGGTCAAAGATATATGATAAAATTACCCTCTGTTATTTCCCCCTCCTTTCCTGCTTCTTTAATGCACAACTCTGAACGCTTCCTTTAGTATTGTTTATCAGCAATTTTATTTTTCTCTGAATGGGAGACAAAAGAAAATAAGTAATGGAGCTAGTCAAAACAAAGCAAGTAACTACCACAGGCAGCTACTAGGATTGCTCATTTTTACAAGCATGTGGAATCACAAACAACTGTACACATTGATAGACTTGTCACACAGATATCAGAAGGAAAGACAAAAGTATTCCCGCTTTCTGGATAAATTCCAGACTTGAAAATAAGTGGTTCCAATGGAACCTGGGCTCCTGTGACAGTTGAAACTTGATGGCTCTATTTTACATCTTGGTGAAATATAAAAAACAAGAGAACCCAGCCTCAAGTTAGATGATGTGACTGACGTGTCATCAGAAGCCAAGATGAACAAATTCCTTTCTGCATTTTACCGACCAGTTACATAGTGTTACACAATTCATTGCTGTTATAAGTTACACTGGTTGAATCTCGCCACCAGTCCATGTGCAGGAAGAAAATTCAGAGATACTAGAAATAATTTATAATGAGGAGGAGTACTTGATTTCTTCATGGCAGAAGTTAGCTTCCAGTTATGAATTATCACAGAATAAACAATCTGATACATTCTTCAAAAATTTTTTGCTGATCCTTGCTAATCTTCCATCCAAGGTACACCACAACGGACTTGACTTTTTGTCCTTCTTACTGCAGACTTACTGAATGTAAAAATCACTTCTGAACATTTGAAGGAAAAATGAAAACCTAGCTTGTTCCCTGCAAAGAGTAAAATATAACAGTAAGCATACTTAACACAATTCTCGGCCCCAGAAAATCCCAAACAAAGCCAAAAAATATGTAATATCTCACTTCTGCTGACGACTAATTTATCTTGTTCTTCTCGGTGTCCAAAGTATCAGTGCTGTGTTTTTCTGTTTAGATTCAAATTCTAATGGATCAGAGCATAGCGGTTTGAAGTAAATGGCAAAATTCCCACTTATTTTCATGAAACAAGAATTTACATCTGCTTCAATAAAAAGCTTCTTGGTTCTCACTACCCTGGTTTGGGTGGCGTAATCCTCTGTTTCTATGTGCTCTACTTTAGCTTGTTGTTGATTCAAACTCTGCTATTTGCATGCTGCTCGGAAATAATCCAGTGCAATTTAAGTTGGAAAACTCTAGAAACAACTGAAAGGTGAGCTGATTGCTAATTGTGGTTTTAAAGTAAGTTCTTCATTGCTGAAGAAATTTTTATAGGCAAATAGCGGTTTCTTTCAAGCAGATTTCATGCAGCTGTTGACAGTTTCCTTCAGAAAAGCCAAGCCTCACCACTGTACAAATAATGTGTTCACTCTTATCCTGACAGGGACAACATTATCAAAAAGCTCCTGTCTTCTGCTTGATAAAGAAGGCTTAATAAATCAGGCTTTGTAAAAAACATACCATGACAAAAACAGCATGCAAGCAGAGACAAGGTAGATCATTTGACTAACTCATATTAGGAGAAATTTTGGGTTTGATGCTTGTAGGTAGATGCTGATCTAGGGATGGGCCTGCTTGAGCTGAGGGATTGGACCAGGTGACCTCCAAAGGTACTGTTGTGGTTTAGCCCTAGCCAGCAACTAAAAACCACACAGGTGCTCACTCACTTTCCACCCATCAGGACAAGCAGGAGGAGAGCTGGAAGGGTAAAAGTGAGAAAATTTGTGGGTTGAGATAAAAGCGGCTTAATAATAATATTACTACTACTAATAATAATACAACAACAACATAAAATGAAGATAAGTTAAAAAAAAAAAAAGAGCAATAGCGAAATAAACCACAAAAAAGACGAGTCATGCAAATGAAAAAGAACCAGCAAGCCTCTGAGCAGCTGCCCCTAGTCGACTTTCCCCCCAGCTCTGTAAGTTAAGCGTGACACCGCAAGGTCTATGACACCCCTCTGGTCAGCCAGGGTCAGCTGTCTGGGCTGTGTCCCCTCCCAGCTTCTTGTGCACCCCCAGTCTCCTCACTGGAGGAGGTGAGGAGGAGAAAAGGCCCTGAGGCTGTGTAAGTGCTGCTCCACAATAAGAGAGACATCTCTGAATTATCAACGTCATTTCCAGCACAAATCCAAACTGCAGTCCCCTATTAGTTACTATGAAGAAAACGAATCCCACCCCAAACCCTTGGCCTCCAACCTCTGCCATTCTGTGATTCTGCAAGTACTTAATTCAAGAGAAACCACTACCTTCCCAGCTGAGCCATGTGTTTTTTCCTCTTCTCCAAGCAGTGTCTCCTACCACCTACCAAACCTGCAAGTGTTTCCAGTGGTTTCACAGCCCTTCCTGGATCCTGACAATGTGCTCATGTGGTTTTCCCTTAAAGGGAAACTTGAAAGGCTGGGTTATCATACACCTCTCTCTGCACATACAGCAATGTTCAAACATAACAAATGTGTAATGCAAAGACTAATCCATCTTGCCAGTCTTTTCCAAGCATAACACAAGTTCCCCTGCTCTGTTGAGCCAGATTCTGTTAGGCTCCAGGGTGCTTTTTTGGAGTACTCTTTCTGGAGGGCTAAGCAAGAAACTACATTAAGAGGCTGTAACTCTACTTCTCAGAGCTGTGGGCTTGGTCTCCTCAGGAGAGAATCCTTGATTCAGGAATTCACTTCCCCCTTCCTGTGAGAAACCCTGGGTTTGTTGACTTTCCCAACACATTGCACGGGCTATCTATTTACTCAGGCTTTTTCTGAACGGGTGGGTTTCATGTGGAGGATCTTTGACATTTCCTTGTGCTTGAATTTCTTTGAAAGACATCCCTTTAAATGCTTACAATTTTCCAGACTGAACTACTTGTCCCTTATGACTCTTAAAAACTCGTAGATGGTCTAAGATTAAAAAAAATAAATTATTTTCCTCTCCACACAAGCCTCTGTACCAGTTCTTTAGCAATTAAGGGAGGAAACCAGACTTCCTCTTTCTCAGTGATGCCAGACGTTGCTGTCCCAGTCCTTGGCAGTGCCGGTGCAGGAAGCATCCCCCATCCTTAGGCACTCACATCCTTAAGTCTGAGGAGAAGCTGGCAGATGAGTGCTGCAGGGCCAGCCTTACCAACAGGAACAATCTCCTGTGGAGCACTTTGGAGATCAAAAAGGATGTGCTGTTATTAGCTGGGCTCTCCACCAGCTGCAGCAGGACACCAGGGACCCAGGCAACACCAATCCTCCTGCCCAGGGAGGGGAGGGAGGAAGGATGAAGGAAGCAGGGAAAGGGAGAGTTTTGGACTGGGTTGATAGCAGAATAAAATATTTTTTTGAGTTGTAAATCTATTAGATAAACTAATCTCGGGCTTTATGAGATTCCAGATGAAATGCAGGAATATGCCAAGCTTCTCGTTTTTATTTCCAAATGTTGAGTTAATTTGGATCCAATCTCAGCCAAATTTCTCCTTAGTGTAAGCAGGTGCAACTCCACTGGGTTGAACAGAGTTACACCCATTTACAACAGGGGTGGATTTGTCCTGAAGTGATTTAAATAGGGCAGAAAAGAGCACACATGTTTCCAGTGTTTCATCTTTGAACCATGAGATACATGAATTGAAAAAAAACAAAGTGTTCTCAGTCTCTCTCACACAAATTTGTGGCCTAGTGGAAGGCTCTTTTTAAACATAAGAGCTTAATATCTGTCCTTTTGTTCATTCGTAGCCACTCTTACTCACTTTCTTTTCTTCCTTATCCTTGCTTTTAATCCTATAATTAATCTGGTATATTTTTTTGCAAAAGACAACTATGAATGAGGATTTTATTTTTAAATTCATATTACTTAGATGTTATCTTATTTCTTTCAGATTGCAGTCTAATTAGGTACTAAAATAATACCTAATTTGTAATTTTTGCTGCAAATTTTTGGGGCAGAGTGGTTTTCCTGTTCTCTGTGTTATTTAAAATAGAAAGCAAACTATAATACTGGGAAATACATGCCTCCCACGAAAAACAGTGACTGTTACTTGATTCTCTGCTCATTTAATAGTAAGGCTGAACACAGAAACCAATCTTATGTGTAGAAGATAATAAATGATACATCGACTTAACAACACTACTTCTTTTTAAGACAGATAATAGGTATATAACCATAGATAGAGTGAAAAACAGTGTAGATACAACTGTTTCCTTGAAGGGTTTGGGGAAGGAGGAGAGTATCTGTTGACTAATTATCTCCATTTTGAAGTTTTTTACTCTGTCTCCTGCTCAAGATTTTCTCATCCACAACACACAGGCCACTCACTGAATAGTCTGGCTTTTTGGCTCAAGTGAGAGACAGGATAGCTGGATGGCAGGATGGGTGGGTGGATGGCAGGATGGCAGGATGGCAGGATGGCAGGATGGCAGGATAGCAGGATGGCTGGGTGGATGGCAGGATGGCAGGATGGCAGGATAGCTGGGTGGCAGGATGGCTGGGTGGCAGGATGGCTGGATGGCTGGATGGCAGGATGGCAGGATGGCAGGATGGCTGGATGGCTGGATGGCAGGATGGTTGGGTGGCAGGATGGCAGGATGGCTGGATGGCAGGATGGCTGGGTGGCTGGGTGGCAGGATGGCTGGATGGTTGGGTGGCAGGATGGCAGGATGGCAGGATGGCAGGATGGCAGGATGGCTGGATGGCTGGGTGGCAGGATAGCTGGATGGCTGGATGGCAGGATGGCTGGGTGGCAGGATGGCTGGATGGTTGGGTGGCAGGATGGCTGGATGGCAGGACGGCAGAACAGCAAGTGCTGCCTCAGGTGTGCAGAAGGGCCTCAGCTCCTGTGTGGTTCTCACAGATCCAGCAGCAGTTTTAGGGGGCAGCTCTGGCTGTTTCTGGAGATTGGTACCACCTGACTTTTATTGTCCAACCCAGATATTCACAGCTCACAACCTTGTCCGTGCCCCTTGGGTGCGTGCAGGATGGCTGTGTGTTATCCACTTCCTTCCTCCATTGCCCCCTGCCACGACACAGCCCAGGGAGCCCCACAGTCCCATTAAGGAAGGAAGCCACTGACCTGCTGCCCTCTGTCTTTGTGGGAAACACTCTCTGAGCCTTAAATGGCTTCTTTCGTGCAAGGGGGTAGTGAAAACAAAAGTCCATGCATTAGGTTGCCTATTTGTGCCTGGTAGCACGTTCTGACTAGAAGGTCAGGTATTGACCTACTAGAAGGCATGAGTAACCATTTTTCCCATTTCAACATGTCCATGAGAAGCCCAGCAGTGTTCAGCATCACAGTCAGGGTGCCAGCAGATCCCTCCCTGCCAGTCACGGGTGCAGCCTGGGACAAACACCTGTGTTCTCCAACCCCAGGACAATTACACCAGGCAACTCTTCAGCCAGTCCTTGGCTCAACACTCCACCAGCACTGAAGAAGGTGCAGCTGGGCCTGAGCAAAAGCTCTGAGTTTACCCAGAGGAAAGAGAAAGATGCATTGTCCAACGGGATTGGAGGGCTGTGCGAGCTGAGACTCTTCCTCTGCTCTGAGATCTCCTGTTGCTCAGCTGACCCAGGCACTGCAAGCCTGGCCACTGGCACCAAGGCTGGCCACTCCAGTCCTTCCCACTCCTCCAGACAGCACAGATGTCTGGTGATCTGGCTGGGGGAGAGTCAAATATCTTCAGAGCTTTCAGAGGACACTCACTGTTAAACAGTGGATTTTTAACATCTAGGAAAATATGAACCTTCATAAAGATGCATGAGAAGATCTTCTGGATATTCCCACATGACAAGATACTCTGGTCACACTTTAAATCCAGTAATTTGTTCTCCTTAAATTTCAAGTGATACAGACAAAGCAATATAGATAAAAGTTCCAGTGTCCCTGAACCCACAGCAGCCTTTTCAGCAACAATAGCAGCTTTGGCTGCAGAAAGTACTTTAGGTTCAGGCCTGGAGGATGTTAAGCCTCATCTTGCACTTCCCCTTCAGCCATCCCTTTTGTTACTCAGGTTAATATTCTTGGCTAGAGCAGCTCATGCTGAAGGAAAAGGAACAAACATTTAGTCTTTTAAATGATCAGCCCTATAGTTGCTTTTTCTCTACCACTGCAAAAATTTTACCTAGTCTGTGCTCAGCACAGGACTTAAAAGGATTCCTATCTCAGGCATAAATGGATCAGTACACCCTTGGACTTCAGTAAGACAAATCTGTGCATATAACAGTGGTTAAAATGAAGAAAGAGAGAAATAAATCCCAATAGTTATACAATTTCTAGGGGGTTTTTGCCATAAATTTATTATATTTGAAATAATAAAAACTTGCAAGAGGCTGAGCAGGAATTCAGAATATGATATTTATCTGCTACCAGACTCCTTCAAGGTAAGTTTTCTTTAGAGGGTTGGTTGTTGTTTGGGGTTTTTGTTTGTTGGTTTGGTTGCTTTTTTTCTGCTGAATTGTACATAGAGACCTCAGCTACATCATTGTTTGGAGGATAATATAAGTGATGGTAAGCCCTTCCCACTTGGAATGCTAAAATGGATTTGACAGGCAATGGTCCAGGCTCACTTCCATCTGTGACACTCTTTCAAATGATTCATCATCTTGAACATGAAAGTAACTTGACAATGTTATGACTTACCCCCAGATAAGACAGCCAGTTCATCTGAAAGCAATTGCTCGAACTGACTGTCATGCAGATGCCTCAACAGTGACACTGGGCATTTGCTCACGCATTTTAATATTTTTTGTGCGTTTTTTACAGGCAGTGGGATCTCAGACTCGGGCAGGATGCTGGTGTGGAGGAGCATACAGTGTCTGCAACACGACCACGCAACATCCTTTGTTAAGTAACTAGCCTTACTGCTCCATTTATTCTTCAGCCTAATAAAGCTCAGTAATTACCAAATTTAATTGATTTTGGATAAGTTAAATAATAAGATTTCTTATCAAATTGTAGTTTTCATTTCCATTAATTCTTCTAGGAAGGTCAGTAGAATAAACTAAAGTCTGACAAACCTTGATTCCTACCTACAACTCAATGCTTTGGCAAACTTGCTTTGGCCAGGAGGCTGGGCCAGGTATCCTCCAGAGCTCCCTTCCAGCTAGTATGACTCTTTGATTCTAAAATATGACTCTCTTAAAATATACATATGCTTCTGGCACTATGCAGGTCTTTTCTGAAAGCTATGTGGGTTTGGCTTTGCACAGCTATCAATATTTTTCTAAGTCACTCACATTAGCTCTTCCCTTCAAAATTTAATCCTGTCACCCAATTTGGCTCTTGCAAAGAAATACTTCACATCTTCACATTGTTCATGCTTTTACTTCAGTCACTGCTGCCCTGTAACTTTGTGGTAAAAGCCTGTTGCCCTGAAGTTAATACACATTTGTTCTTGTTTTCGTTTTTCATGTCAATAATTCTTGATCCACTCAGAGACATGCAGGCTTTGGGGTCTCTGTGGTTCTTAATCAGCATCTACTTAGTGTCTAGTCACTGGGAAGAGACTCATGGCTTAGGCAGGCAGGGAGCACAGAGTGTCTCCAGAATATCCAAGAGTCAGTTTTGATACCCACCACTATACACACATGCTGCCTTCTCCTTCATTCAAACCATGCTTTATAGGCAGAGCAATGCTGTCCATTTCCTGTGAACATGTGCAAAGCCTGTGGCTGGATTTTCTTCCCTTCAAGCTCAGCCAAAAAGAGCAGTTTTCACTTTGCAAGTGTTGTCCAGCTGATGGGCACAAGCAGAACAAGGAACGCCTCCCAAACCAAAGTGTTTGCTGCAGGCTCTGGGGTGTGTGCTAAGAGAGTGATGAACTCCCATTTCCTTTGAGAGAGAACAAGGCAAACTCTGCTTTTCAAAGTACTCAGATCTGTTAAATATGTGCACAGATACTCCATTTCCTCATAAATGGTAACTGATAAATCAGTAGTACACAGGCACCAATTCTAATACTCCAATAGACCTGCCACAAGTGAAAGAGGAATTTAATCTCATATTTTCATAGATCTAATCTATCTCATTCCTCTAGTTGCTTTGAAATATCCAATTACATCTGACTTAATAAAATTGGAAGACATTTATTACCATCATTAGTGGCTTGGGTTGAAATCAGCTGTGAAATTGTGTGCACATTAACTTGCAGAGAACTGAGCAAGCCAGAAACCCATGGAATTGATTTTCTAAATGGCTGCAGAGCCCTCTGACTGGATACAGAGCTACCGACACGTACAGCTGGGGTGGGGTGTGGGGCAAGGAAAGGCACAAGAGAAATGCTCAGTCCTCTTTCCCAGGCCCTTCTTTCTGTCTCTGTCCTGAGCTGAACTATCTTCAGTGGGAGAGAGGGAGATGGAAGCCGTCAGGAAGGGATCAATCTTTGTTACTTAAATCTAGGTTATCAATTCTGCAAGTAAATATAAAACACAGACTAAGTTGCTATTTTCATTGTACATACAAGTTTATAAAGAAAAACTCTGAAAAGGGGAGAACATGAAAAGATCTCATTTTGTCACACATTTCAAGACAGCCAATAAGACTGAACCATCTGTGAGATCTTAAATAGAGTGTTATTCTACAGCATTACTCAGCTGTCAGGTATCATACTTATTCATTATCAATTGCTAAAAATTTCAGAGCACAGTCTTATTGTGGCTGTGCTTCCATCCTTCATAATTTACCCATTTAGCTGCAGTGTTTTGGTCTTCTATGTTAGGTGTTTGCCACAGGGAATTTTCTCATTGTTTGCCACAGGGAATCATGTGAGAGGACTAAAGATGTGTCCAGACATCCCCAGTTATTGACAGCTGCAGGGGTAGACAGGTGAATTTTTAGTTTTTACTAATTGCTGCAACAGACACAGCAACAGGTAATTATCAGGAGTTGCTTTGAGTATTGCCTCTGGGATGAAAAACTAGTTACGTATTTGGGTGTTCTGCTGCAAGAAATGTTTTCTAGAATGTTTTACTGTTAATCTATACTAATGCCTGCAGCACTTCACAAATCAGTACATGCCCACACCATATCCTCTCCTATTTATTCCATGTCTCAGATATCCATCCATCTGTTGAAAGAAAAAAAAGTCCTTTCACTCTCTCACAAAGGTGTTGGGAGGAAAATATATTAAAGATTAGGAGGCAGCATATATACTGCAGTTACTGATCCATGCAAATCCCTCAGGTATAGAGGGCATAGTTATACCTTAGTGGATCTTTTTTTAAAAGAAGCTTCTCTTTTTGAAAAACAAGACTCCATGAGCTGGAGGCAGAATTTTCTAAGGTCTCAGTTTTGTTTCACCTTACTGTTGGTAGTTTGGCAGTGTCATTAAACAATGTAGATAGTTAATTATTTTTAGTCAAGCAATGTAACACGGCAATAAAATTTTCAAAAAGAGACCTGTTTTAAAGGTCAATGACCTCATATAAATTTCTAAGTGTCAATAAATATCTTTCAACACGGGTGGAACAATATTTGTACACTTATGGGCAGAGTTATAGAGTTTAGCTTGCTCAAGACCATTAAAGACCTCGTGCTAATAGCTGCACAATAAATGTCACCAATGGAACCCATAAAACTGTGCCCATTCAGACGTGATTTTTTCTGAAAAAGCGGTGCTGGTTTTGAAAATTGAAAGTCATTGTGGAAACGGAAAGATTTTCATGTAAAGAAAAAGCATGGCAATTGTCTTAGCAAAATTTGATTTTCTTTTGATTTCTCTGAAACATAAATCCTGAATCATTGAGTTTTACACTTTCCCAAACCAAAGCAACACTGTAATAAGCATCTTCTTTTGGTTTTGAACTCCTGGAAGTAAGTTATTATTATTTACTAAACAAAGAACAAAGAGAAAAATTCTAACTCAAGTTTTCTCACGTACAAATATAATCTCTTAGACAGGAATTACTTTTCTGTAAGATGCATCTATGGCTGTTACCTGTTGTGACACCAACAGAAATGTCAAAGGAAATATATCAAATGCTCTTTCTCAAGAGCTTTCCAGCTTCATCCTCTGTTTGGATGCACACCTGCTAGGTGATCAGCTTGCCAGGTCTATATGAATGGAGGAGAACATACGCAGAATTATCTCATTGGTATTCCACTTGCAATTTCGAAGCTAAACAATGTGTGTCTTTTATATATGATTCATCGCCTAGGAATTCATGCCTTCATGGCACCTTTTCTAAAACAGGAAATAAATATGTGTTGCTAAGTTACTTTCATGCTTTGAAAAATCCTACTGCCGTTTCTATTGTCCAGTGTGTGTTCTGAAGGCTGTGCTCCATCACAGGGATTTTTTTTCTTTCATAATGAATACTTGCTCTTTTTACCTTTGTCTTACTTTCTGGTGAAGGTAAAGTCATATAGATTCTCTGCATGTTTTGCCTCTTAGACCTGTACCAAATGTGCCTCACATTGTACCACTTTGCTGGGAAGTGCCTTGAAGATGCAGACAAAAATTCTCCAGGCACAGACAAAACTCCTCTGGGCAGCGAGGCACCAAGCCAGTGCTGGTGACCTTATACTCCTTACTGGAGCACTCTCTCAAGAACATGTTGATGTCTGGGCTGGGACACTTGATGCTTCAGCCAAGGCCAGTGCTTTTGCCTAGCAGCTGGAGTAATCTGCATCTCAAGGATCTACTCCCCCATCTTTCCATCTTCAACTTGATTGCACATAAACTTTATACAGTATGCAGTTTATACAGAATTACTTCCCATCTGTATCTCTTAGGAGCAGCTGTATTAAGGTTAACTAGCTTAGGAGTCATAAATAGGAATGGCTAAAGTGATTGTACAAGCTTCCCCCCAGATCCTGGTCAATATTGTAACTCCGACCTGTAATGCTCTCTCCCTGCAATTCCAGTACTGGGCGTCTCTTAAGCAAATACAACTAATCACTTCAACAGGTTGCTGACTTTTATGAATTGAATTGCATAGCAAATAGCTGTGACAGTGTGTACAACATTGCCAGACAAGAAAACAACATCATTATGTAGGGAAGAATGTTCCCCAACTCAAGAGAAGAGAGAAAAAATGTTTTATGCTACTTCTTATGAAAGAAGGGTGTTACTTGGGGTTGCTACCTGGGGGAGAGGGTGTGGGGGTGTGGAAGGGAGGTTTTTGTTGAGGTTTTTGTTGAGGTTTTTTTTTTGCATGTATCTGGGAAGCTGGTACTGAAATGGTGGGTCAGATACACAGACTGTAAATGCATAGATTCTGTCTCTCCATTTTCCAAGATGGGGTCTTGATGCTGAATGTGTGATGGTGCAATTAAGAGACGGCAGATAAAGCAAATCATGCAAGATACTCAGGCACCTCTGCAGGGACAGAGATGAGACTACTCTGAACAAACCAAATGCATGCTGAGACAGTGACTTTCTCCCAGGACCCACATGGGTTTCAGCTGCCTTCCCCTCACGTTAGCTTCCTTCACTTCTGCCCGAGCCTTGCAGGCTCAGGGTGCCTCTGGCCCTGTACCCCAGACAGGCTTAACAGCCAAGCTAATTACCCCAGTAAATGAAACATCTTATTTCATCAATTCTACCTTTGGTAATCTTCTCCCACTTCCACTTTCCACCTTTTGCCCTAGTTAATTTCAATTACTTCAGTTTTGTCACACCTGAAATACATTTGGCCACATCTTTCTTGCAAGATGCAGACTGAATTTACATTATATACATTAATTTACAATATATACATTAATTTTCTGAAGGCTTTGACATAATTAGCCAGCCAAGCCAGCTAAGCTGTAGATTGCTTTGTGCTGTACGTTATAAAAGCACTCAGAGCAGTTGGAATACTCTGGAAATAATTTCCCTGCAATTTTCAGCAATCTAATACAAATTCTTGGTGAGATGGTACATTAGTCACATATTACACAACATGTCTCTCTTTAATAACTTATAGCAAATTTTAGCTGTACTAAAAATAGTAGTTACAGCCCTCATTAATTATAAGGATGTTGGATAGTAAATTGCTACAAAAAGCTTTCATGCCAGAAACTGCAGCTCCCATGTTTGTGTTTGATGTCTGTATTATGAGACAGTAAGTAATGTTTCCTCTTCCAAAACCACAGGCCCTGGCCAGAATATCTGGCAAAACGCTCCTGAAAAAAATAGGAGACAGACTTTGAGGACGAACAAGCTCCAGGGCTTGCCCCTGGTTTTGTGTCACTAGCTTTAGCAAGCTCGTGTAGCTGGATGCATGCTATTTCTGGTGGACTTTGCAAGAAAGATCCTGATAATGCCGTAGAGAGTGTGGCTCTGCAGGGAATCCATTGCTTTCAGGAGGTTATTTTCAGCATGTGGGACAAAGGTCACTATAATTGGCAGCACTGCAGTGAGGTTAAACCAGCAATCTTCAGGAGAATTGTGTTTGGAAATCTGTTTTCATCCAGTGGGAACACAGACAAGTATTGAGAGATACTGTTTTACAGAAAAGGGGCTGGTGTGAAAAAAAGTGAAATGGGAAAGACTTAAATTAAACTAAGAATTAAAGTTACACATCCAGAGCAGCCTACGCTGACTTAAGACAGACCTTGGCCACCTTCTCACAGGTTGGAAAACAAATCAATACTATTGGGTTGGTCTAGCTCCATGAAGCAGCTTGGCAGAGAGCTGGATGAGCACGTCCTGAGCCTGTGTGAGGCCAAGGCTGGGGCCAAGCAGAAGGGCAGCATACTGCAGTCCTGGTGCCCTCCCTGGGGCTGCTGAGGACTGCCCACCCTTCCACAGCAGTGAAACCTGCCAGGCAGATGGCAGCACAAACCCCTCATCAAATACACCCAGGGTAAAGTCCAGCAGCAGACAAACTGAAGGGGATCCTTCTTCTCCTCTAGAAACTCTGAATGAAGTGGTGGTACTTGTTCCCCTCAGGATGTAGTGAAGGGATGAATTCTACAGGTCTGAGGAGGGAGTTAGAGAATTTCTATGCTGTTTCCTGTGTACCAGCCCTTTTGGTGACAGACCAGGGTGTTTCTGATGGGGTAGCTCAGACACTGCCCTGCTCACTGACACCTCCTTATTCCTTCTGATGGCTCAGTCAAGTAAATTGCACACAAAAATTCTGTGGCTCCTTTTCCTGCTTTATTCAGCTTCTTCCTATGTGTCATGACACAGGGGTCTTTGAGGATGAGTAGGGTTCCCCTGCAGCAGTAATATATCAAAAAAACCGAAACCCTAACCTAATATCATTACATACAATTTCCTTGTTAAAATACTATAGTGTAAGCTGGTATAATAAGGTACCCCACACTTTATTGTGGTTGAGGACCAGATCCCAAATCTCTCTCACTGCATTCGTTGTCTCAGATTTGATAGATTTTTATTGATCTATTGGGGATTTAGTTTTTGTTTGGTCTTGTCACCTAAGTATAGTAGTTTAAAAATGCATTTTTTAGCATTTAAAAAAAGAACTTATTTCCATTATTTCCTTTCCTTTCCTTTCCTTTCCTTTCCTTTCCTTTCCTTTCCTTTCCTTTCCTTTCCTTTCCTTTCCTTTCCTTTCCTTTCCTTTCCTTTCCTTTCCTTTCCTTTCCTTTCCTTTCCTTTCCTTTCCTTTCCTTTCCTTTCCTTTCCTTTCCTTTCCTTTCCTTTCCTTTTTTTATATTTCCTTTGAGAGGCCAGTAAAATCAAAACTCTTCCCAGGAAACCTATAGTTTTGTCTTCAAAATCCAGAGGTTTAAAACAGAGGTATTAAAACAGGCTATGCATTTGCAAAACAGGACCTCAGACATTATCTTCATTGAAAATAGTCAGAAGGCACAGCTCTGTCTCAACATGTGGTGCAGAAAAGACTGTAACACTCCAAAGCCCACATCACATAAACCTCTCAGTTAATTGCCAATACCTGCTGGGACATTAGAACAACAAGACACATTCATGGGGCACCCAAAGCTGCCTCATCAGTTTTGACCTCTTACATCCCTCAGCTCTTTAAAATGCCAGGAGCCAGCTGAGAGTTGTGCACTCTGAAGTTTTCCAGCAGCAAGTGTGCAGCTGAGCTCCCCCTGCTCCTTACCTGGGCACAGGGAACATTCCCAGACTCACTCCAGTGGAGGCGACTGTGAGTGGAGTAGCTTTGAGGAGAATTCCTCAAAAACATTCACTCAAGGACCACTTTGGCTCCCATGTCTCCTGCTGCTCTCCTGCTGCATCAGAGACTGGGGAACATTGCAAAACCACTGCTGCATGAAGGCAAAGGTTCTGGTGAAATCTGTCAGATCTGAGCCTTGCAAATAGGCAGGGAGCTGTAGCCAGCAGGAGGGTTAGGTCCTGTCCTCCTGCAGCATCACACTTCATTAGGTGGGTGCTAACAGCATTAAAAGCAGGGAGTATATGATGAAGGAGCTTCCAGGCTTCTTGAAAAACACTTCCCAGAGGAAACTGAGTGCCCCTGAGAGCCAGCAAACAGGTGTTTGCTTTCTCTTTTCTGCAGCCTGGAACCAGGGTCCTGGGTAGCACATGGGAAGCTACTTCCCTTATTTGTTCTTCCATGATTGACCAACATCCGAACAAAAGTAATTTGTGTAACAATTCTTGGGTCCAGCATTTACTCATCCCTAAGCCGTTAACCCTTACCGTACTGGATCTGTATCCCAACCTGAGAATCCTGCACAGGCGGGTAATAATTGCAAATCAGATTGTCAGAACTCCTTCACAATTACAGCTATTTTCATGCTTTCTGCGGTGTTTGTCACTGTACCTGTCACAGGACTTAAGTGAACCCTTTCCTGGTTCCGCCCTGGAAACAAGTTAACCTTAAATTTTTAAATATAGGAATCAAATAAAATGTAATCTGGAAAAGGAATATAAGGATTCCCCCTTTCACCAAGGGAAGATAGCTTAGTGAGCCTTGTGAAAATGTCCCTTCTGACGTGGCCCTACCCATTTTTGTGCAGTAATGACCCCTTTTTCTCTCTAGATGAGCAGAGCAGGGAGGGTACTAAAGAGGCAAGTCACCAGAAGAATGCAGAGAAGTCCCCAAAGAGCTGTGGCCTGGAAATTAGGCAGGAGATATCTTGTAGTATTGTTTGTATGGCTGCTTGTATGGGTTTTCCTTTGCTGCAGGGCTTGTGGAGGCTTTTCATTTTGCACAAATCAGCATGGAGCATCTGGGGTAGCGGCCAGAGAGTTCCTGAAATAAAAAAGCTCCACAGAACCTATTTATGTTGACTCTTTAACTATCAGAAATCATGAATTGCAATTTATACATAATTTTTATTTTTTTTATTTTATACCCTTGTCATAAGATGACCATTGCCTCTTCTCAGGCAGCAAGTTATAAAAGAGTCATTCAGCAATTAGTTGGCATTTAGCAGAACAAAGTAAGTCAGTTCCAAGCTAATTATGCTCAACTATCGTTGAAATGAGATCAAAATCTTTATGGGCGAGACACTGTCAAGTCATGCTGTTTTGCATCTCCAAAACGAACAAAGAGATCTCAAGCTTTTCAACCCAAAACTGTGAGATGAAAAACATGTACTCAGCTGCTAGAGACCCATAACTGAAGAGCTGCAGCGACCCAGCTTGAACAGGTCCCTGTGGGGGTAGCAGCACCTTATCACTGACCGTAAGGCAGAAATCTAAACTCTCTGGGTGGCAGGGAGGTGGTGGATTAAGTTTTGGATCCACCTTGTGCAAATGCTTTCTGCCTACAGGTATCTTCCAGCCCGGCATGGAGGGATTTCTGAGCTGCTCTTTGGAAGTACATCCCTCATGATATGTTCACTTTTAACCCCTAATTCTGCAATCTGTCACTACTACTCATTAAATAGACTTGTGGATACCCAGGTCTGGGTGCTTGCCAAGGTTTCCTGATTGCATTGATTGAACAATATTACATGAATGCATATTTTTAAAAAACTTCATTTGGTGAGTTTTGTATCTCTCCTTTATTGACTTTTTTTGGTAAATTATCTCCTGGCAGGCAAAACAACACTTTGTAAGCCCATATTGCAGTTCCTTCACACCACAGTTCACATGTTATCCCAACGAGTCCTTGGGGGGAATGGAAATCTACTGGAGCAGGATGCTGGGAAGCTGTCCTTTATTCACTATTAATTTCAGCCAGGGTGAGGCAGTTGGAGAGGCTGGAGACAAGTCTTGTGACATGTGCAGAACATTCCCTGCTGCTTGCTGGAAGAAATCTGCACTTACTAGAAGGAGTAAGGGATTCCTGACTGATGGAAGAACATGACTCTGCTCTCTTCTGAACTTTCAGCACTGCAACTGGTCTGCTTTAGAGTCAAAAATAATTGTGTTAGAAGTGTTCTGAGACATACATTTCTTATTACCACCTTATGCTACATCAGGAACTGAGGACTAACTTTGTCCCTTACTTTGTCCCTCCAATCCTGATTTCCCTGAGAAACTAAGGGACTTATGATGCCTGTTTCGATTTGCCCCATCTATCAGACTTTTATCAGTCAAAGTCATTTAAAGCCATTAATGTTTCTGCTTTTGCCATAACAAACAGCTTACTTCATGAGCTCATTCATGGAAACTGAATTAATTTTAGAGGCTAATAATGACAGAGTGTGTGCTATTTCTACTGAAGGAAAGATGTCAAGTTCTAGGCTTACTGGTGATGCTTACATCTGAACTGAGCTTGGGCCACAGCCACTGTGTGCTGGTGAGGTTCCTCTGACGCCATGCCAGGTTTTCCCCAAGGGAAATTGGTTTCTCTTTTTAGGTAGGAGCGTCTGCCTAATGTGCTACTTATGATATATTTCTTTCACAGAATGTCACTTAGAGCTACAACTGCATTCAGAAATGCAATGAATGAAATTATTATATTTCTGAAAATACTTTAAATGCTTTGTAAATGATAGAAATGTGCATAAAAAGATCCTTGAACACAGTAATGAAATTAAGTTGACATCAATAAGACCATCTAAAATTCACTGGTTTCAGTGGCATTCTGGTATCAATGGCATTTAGACTTTGATATTGATATTGGTATAAGCAAGAAGAGAAAGAGCTTTCCAAAGTTTGTAAGGACACCATGCATAAAACTTAATGCTTTTCAGACATTGTAGTTACGTGTACTCGCCTGAATTCTTCTTTTATAATGGCTAAGCCATTAAAAGGAGACCTTTCCTACCCCTCTAGCATGTAGCAGCATTAATAAATCAAGTGATTTCTTGCTGGCCAAAGTAAGTTGGCCTGAAAAAAACAGTGTGTAATATGCAGGTTATATAGCTGTGATCTTCTTTACACTAATAGTATGCTTCTTTATACTGCATATGTATTAGTTGTTTAAAGACAACATAATATTAATATTCTCTTAGAAGACAACTTATGGTTGAAAAAATGTAGCAATAGCCATGCATGTAATATGGTTTAACAATCTTAAATATTCCAGACAGGAAAAGTTTTTTGTCAAAGTCTCTGACAGTTTAAACTTTAAAGCTTCAGCAAAACTTTTAAACTTTTAAACTTTGAACCTGTTTGAACTTCATTTGATTTATGAATTATTAAATGTACCACTGAAATTCACCGTCTTTATTTTCATCTAGTAAAGATTTTTTGTTTAAAAGCTACAGATGAAGAGTGGGAACTAAGGAAATGCAGCCTGAGGAGATTATAGCCCTGTTTTATCAGAACTGCATTCCTCTCAGCTGTATAAAACAAAACCCCAGTAAAATATTTAGAAGTGGGAGAGATAAAGGGCTGAAACTGGTATATACAAAAGGGTGGGGAAAATGAATGCTAAACTGGAAAGCCAGATTAGGCAAGATTTGGAAAATGAGATACCTCGAAATTAATTATTTAACTCTTCCTTCACGTCCTGATCCATTTTTCGATGTCAGGATTAAGAGAAGGGCAGCACCAGGCTAACAGTGTCTTTAACATGAAGTCGGGGGCAGTGGGAAGGAGGAAGGCATTACTTTAGCGAGTTGCTCTGAAGGAAACAAATCTCTGGAAAGGGAAATGCCCTGAATGGCTCTCAGAGTCCTGTGCCAGAGTGCTGGCTATAATTTATGTCCCAGCTGTCAGGGGACCTACCTAAATCACAGCCCTGACACCATATAGGTACAAACGGAGAAGGTAAGTGTCGGTGTCTGCATTCACACACTGCTAACCACAGCTCTCAGGTCTCGTCCCAGCATGGTCTAGGCACTGCACGAGGACCTTTCCAAAAAGCTCTTGGAAAGGCTGCCATGGCAGAGGCAGCCAGGGAGCGTGGCGGCAGTCTGTGCACAGGCGGCGGGTATTTATAGCCTGTGTCTGCATGAGCCTGTACAGATGCACTTTATCTGGGAGTGTTAGATACTGTCTGCATGCTGATGATCCCTCGCTAGCAGGATAAAAGGAGAAATAAATAGAAGGCAAACCTGTCCATTTGCAAAAGTCTGTGTTTTTTTGCGCTGCTTTGGGGAATCCTTAACAGGGCCAGCTGAGTTCCCCAAGGAAGACACACATGTTCCTGCCAGGAGCAGAGCTGAGCTGGATAATTGTGTGGGAAGGGGGCAGGAGAGTAGCACGGGCTGTCCTGTTCTCTCCTGCTGGGGTACAGTATCAGTGCCTTTGGGAAGGCAGCGTTCCTTCAGCTGCCGCTGGGAAACACGGGTTGCTCCAGCCCTCCTGTGTGTCTTCCAGCAAGTGTTGTCACAGGGCAATCACATTAATAGGGCCAAAGATAAAAGGGATAAAGCACACGGGGAAAACTGAATGAAACTGGAGCTGCACGAGTGCTGTAATACCCAAACTTGGCAAACATGTAATGTCAACAACATAAGTTACAACTGAGCTTCTGAACCTGCAGTGAAAGAAATAGAAGACAAAGGTGAAAATGGGGAAAAAACTGGGGAAGAGGGAGGGCAGAAACAAGGTATTCCTCAGCCTTGCATGCAGCCACTACAATAATCCAAGCAGCATCCAGCATCAGGTTACACACTGAAAACAAGGTCTTAAATGGGAGAGAAACTTGGTACCTGAGTATTTTTCTCTAATAAGGAGCTTTTTGTCTGTTTGTTTCCTTATACCTCATTAAGGATGATGTCTTCTTACATGAGAAAAACTACAGTGATTTTACCTGCTGGGACAATGCACATGGACAGACGCCCTACTATGTGTCTAAGGAATGGAGATTCAGGAGCCTCGGGATCTGATTTAAATCCAAGCACTTCAATCTATCCCATTTTGAGTGTGTTTTACTGAGGGGTTGCCTTTAAAATAGGACTACTTGACATTTTTTTTACTCTGGAGTGTATTTACTTAGAAAATCTGAAAAACTGGAAAGCTTATGCATAAGGAGAATTGTAGAGAAGTGCAAAGCCCAGCTATGGGACACTAAATCACAGACAGACAACTGGACTAGTAACCACATTATTTCTGTAAGGGCATTCATGAGTATAATGGTTACGATCACAGAATTGGGTATTTGGCACACATTTGCTGACATTTCCTAAGGAGAAAAATAATAGTGCCATTATTTGCAGTGCCACATGAGTTTACTCTTTTGTCCCAAGTCAGAGTCTAGAGGCTTTTCCTTAGCAAATATGTGCAGAGGCACTGGCTCAGGTAAATCAGAAGGTACTGGACAGCCTACAAAAGGTGCTGTGGTTGCATCCCCTACACAATCGAAACTCAGCATCCCGTGACTCTGTGGTGTTTCAGAGCAGAGCCACCCTATGTGGTTACCAGCCTTCAGCAATATTGTTTTAAAAACATAATGCAGGCTTGAATGCTGAGGACAGTTTCTTCACTTCAGAGAAAATAAAACCATTCAGCCATGTCCTGACACCCAGATGAGTTGGGCAATACTTGTTTCCCTCAGTAGATATTTTCACAGCCGCCTGCACCTGGCCATGCCAGAGGACTGACTGGATACACTCTGGCAAGATTCTCTGTGGCCATTTGTTCCAGAACACGTCTCTTGTCCTGTCTTAAGGGATGCACCAAAACCATAGTAACTCAAGATAGAGGCTGGATTGAAAGCCTGTGTTTTCCATGGAAGCTGAGAAAGAGAAAAAAAATTAAATAGTGCTTGGCTCCAAAGTTCAGGAGATTGGCAACTTTCTCACCTCTCAGTGTGGAACAGCAGCTATCTCACATGCAAAATGCATTTGTAAAACCAACACAACACTACAGCGCATTCTGTGAGCAGGTTCAGATAAGGCTTGGGTATAAACATATCCCCTCCGATGCTCAGCTGCTCTGGATCAATTTCTCTACCAGCAGTATCATTCAAAAGGTGGTCCTGTGAACCAGCATCAGAGGCTTACAGACTGATCAATGCTACCTTAGGTGTGTAGTGTTCAGCAGTTCCATTGTCAAGGAGCTACTCCACACAGTTTTACCCATAGTGTTGTTTAAAAAATAAATTAATTGTCACTTTGGCTTCCCTGCAGCCTCTCTCTGTTTTATGCACAGTCTGAAATTTCCATTGGTGCCCTGACCCAGCCAGGGGCTTTGAATCAGCTCTGAGGGAAATAGGTCAGTCCAGAGCAACCTGGTCTGTTGCTAAAAGCAAGCCTGAACTTCAGGAAACAACCAGACTGGAAATTTAAAACAAAAAAAAGAAAGTAAAGAAAGGAGAGAAAGTAAAGAATGGAGAGAAAGGAAAGAAAGGGAGAAAAGAAAAGGAAAGAAGGAAGGAAGAAAGGAAGGAAGAAAGGAAGGAAGAAAGGAAGAAAGAAAGGAAGAAAGAAAGGAAGAAAGAAAGGAAGAAAGAAAGGAAGAAAGAAAGGAAGAAAGAAAGAAAGAAAGAAAGAAAGAAAGAAAGAAAGAAAGAAAGAAAGAAAGAAAGAAAGAAAGAAAGAAAGAAAGAAAGAAAGAAAGAAAGAAAGAAAGAAAGAAAGAAAGAAAGAAAGAAAGAAAGAAAGAAAGAAAGAAAGAAAGAAAGAAAGAAAGAAAGAAAGAAAGAAAGAAAGAAAGAAAGAAAGAAAGAAAGAAAGAAAGAAAGAAAGAAAGAAAGAAAGGCTTTTCTCTGAGGATTTTCTGTGAAATCTGTAGCAAAACCCAAGGAAACTGTGCACATCACAGGCATTTAAAAGAAATATATAACAGTGGAATTTATGACTCAGAGAAATGCATTTTAATAGTTCTTCCCCAGCACAAAGACAGAAGAAAACACACAGTTGGGGCAGGTAGAAAGTGGCTGCTGCTGGACTCATCCACTCTGGCTTCTCCCTTGAGCTGCAGCAGAAACATGGATAGCAGGGATCAGACAACACTGCAACAACTTGGAACTAGAAAGGCTGAAAGACTGACAATGTGAAAATTTGACTCATAAAGTCCTTTTTTTTTTTTTTAACTCAGAGACCTTTCACCCTCTGTTTCCTTCGCCTTTTATAACTGCATAAGGTCTTCTAGGGATCCCTTCCCGTGTTTCTTGCTGAAGGAAGCTGGTACCCGCTGGGACGTGCCCCCAGCAAAGGTGATCTAATGCACCCACGGGTGCGCAGAGGGATGAAAGGATGGGATGGGAAAGCAAAGGGACCAGCGGCACCCAGGGTTCCCGCTTCCCCGGGTGCTCCAGGCACCCCACCCAAAATAAGCGTGAATTTGGACTTTAAAAAGGTTGCGGAGGGACTGGCTGGGAGGGGCTGAGGGGGCCGGGAGAGGGCAGGCGGTCTCTCCTCCCGCAAATTTTGGCCGGGCGGCCTCTCCCCCATCTCCATCCCAGGAAGCATTTGAAATATTTCCACCCTGAAGTGGAACCCAGTTCCCCCGCCACTTGTAGTGCTTGGCAAATAGCGGCGGCGTCCCGGCACATCCCGGCCCGGCCCGGCAGAGAGAGGGAGGGAGAGAGGGAAAGAGGGAGGGAGAGAGGAAGGTGGGTGCCGGCCCCCCGCGTCCCCCCTCGGCCCCGGAGCCCCCCCCGGAGCCTGGCGTGGGCGTGCGCCTCCCCCAAGTGTGTGTTTTGGATGAGGCGGCGCATCAGCTGCCTGGTATCAGCGCTGCGGCTCCGGCGGGGCGGGATGGAGGCTGAGCAGAGCCAGGCTCGGGAGGGTCAAGTACAGGTTGCTGCGCAGGAAAGAGCCGGGGGAGGGGAGCCTGGGTCACTCCGCTCGCCGCTGTCTCTCCCTTTCTCTTTTTCCCTTTTTTTTTCGCCCTTCTTCCCCCCTCCCCCCCACCAACTCATTTTTTTTTTTCCTACCCCCACTCCCCCCACCCCACCCAAGAAAGGGATGTTGGGACTATTCCATCAGTGTGGTATGTCTGTGTAAACATCATTAGGTCCTATGAGCTGACACGCTGGAGATTTTCATTTCTTCTTACAAATCGCTCCCTTCCACAATAAAAATACCATGCATATTAGGCTGGATATGTTCGGAGGGAAGATGGAGATGTTTATTCTCCTTTGATCTCTCACAAAGCAAAAAAGTCTTGGCAGAATAGCACTGGAGACGGCAGAGGGTGCGGGTCTCCCGGAGGGCTCTGCGGAGTGAGGGCAGCTCCGATGGGCTCGCCACGGGCACGGTGGGATGAGCCAGAGCTGTGATGCTCAGCACTGCCTGGGAGCACCATCCCAAACTCCTGCCGGCACAGCCAGGCCCCGGCGTTCAGCAGGGCTCTCCAGAGCAGCTCTGATGCTCTTAGCGAGGCAAGGCTGTTTGCAAAAAAAATCATGTCCAGAGTACATCTGGAGAAAAATCGCCTTTTTATTGTTTGTTTTATTTTTTTTTAACTAGATTCTCTGGGGTGTCCAGCTGCCAGTGGGGTTACTCCACGCAGGGAGCTCTGCACGCGCTGGGCTTGGCTGGGCTCCGCACAGCAGAGCAGAACCCCACAGAGCCCAGCAGAGCCGAGCCAAGCGTGCTATCTCCCTTGATCCACTCCTTATCTCCGGGAGCAGTTGTAGCAAGCAGGGAGCTCCAGCAGAGAAGCTTCCCTCATTCACTTCCCCTCTCTGTCTGTTTGCCCTGGCAGAAAAGCAGCACTTTAGTAACCAACAGATGTCCACATCCTTCTTCTTCTGAAGCCCTCTTCATTTTCCTTGCCTTGATGCCTTGGTAGGTATTACTTGCTTCCCTCTCCTTAGTCATATGGGGATGGGGGGGAGCAAACTTGGTGGGATATTCTCTGTGTAGCAACAATAGAATACACGATGTACTTGCAGCTGATTTCAGTACTACAGGTTTGTAGGTAGGTCTTTTTTTACACAAAACATGAACATGGACAATGTTAAAAGGGCATGGAAGTCTGAAAGAACCAGGCCTTTCAAAACAAGACTCTGAGATGTGCTGGGCTCGTTTCCGCAGCTGTGCTTTGCCCGGCTCGCCAGGAGAAGGCAGCAATCTCCGCACAGCATGCAGGAGTCCTCACAAGCCTTTGTGGCGAGACTTCAGCCAGTTTTGCTAAGTCCTACGTCCCAAAGGCAGTTTTGTTCTAGAGATCCACCCAGATCCCAGACTTCCCAGGCTTTCTTTTTTTACTTTTGGTAGCGCTTGCTTTTGCCTCTTTCTAGTGGTGTGTGTACTGAGCCACATGAACAGCCACAGCCTGAATTGCAAAGTAGAAGTTAAGGGAGTTAAGGCCGTTCACAGAGGCCAAGAGTCCAGAAGCTGATCCGGGCTCTGCTGCTCCCACCTGCCACCCCTGTGTGAGCGGGCAGCCCTGCTGCTGGGCTGCTGCACAGAGGGTGCTGGCTCAGTTGCTAACACGAAGATGGCAAACTCCAAATGTCAGCCTCTTCCCCTCCACATGGCTCATACACTTCCAAGAGCATGGATGGCGAGTGCTACAGAGCAAATCCATTAGTCAGACTGCATTGGGTATTCTTTCCTATTTGTCCTCCAGCATTTTCTTTTTTCGTACCTCAAACCTCCTCTTCATAAATCTCTGGGATGAAGGAGTGGGCAGAAAGCCCCTTGTTCCCTTGTTCCCTGTCCAGTCCCCCCAGTTCATCTGCTCAGTAGCTGGGTAGGGCTGTGTCAGAGCATTCAGCTCCTTCCTCCCACACACTTAGAGTGATTAATCACTGAGGGCACAGTGAGGGAGCTTTGTTGGGATGCTGTCTTTTCCCAGACAAACTGAAGTAATTTGTATCAAGAGCAACTCGTGAGAGGTTTTTCACAGGTCTCAATACATACATGGTTGCGTGAAGTGGAAAATCTATGGCTGCAAGAGAGCAGGCTGCTACTGCAGAGGAGTTTTGCTTTCAACTCTGCCTGTGTACCTGGAGTTATTTCATGGCCTTCAAGACCTCCATTTTAGGGAGTCAGCTGGCTAGCTAAGGACAGCATTTTGCTTAATAAGTATCAAAAGTCAGAGGTGAAATGGAGTTACCACTCTTCCAGTGTCTGAGAATCTAGCCCTCATTCTTTGAATATATTTATATGCCATGTGATTGCAGCCGCAGGACTGATAGGCCTGGAGCCCAAATCATGACCAAATAGTGAAGGAGTTAGGAATCCACATTTCTCAGCCAGACATGAAAAGCTGGAGCCTTTCAATCTGCATAGAAAAATAAATCATGAAAAAGTTCATCAATTAGGCAGAACAAAGTCATGAATTCAAAAGCCTTGTTGAATTCATGTTATTCTTTTTATCCAAATAAGTACAAATGGACATCTCAAAATGTAGTTCCCTAACTACCCAGGACAAAATGCCCATATCCAAGTTTGGAGGATCTGTTCTTTATGTGGCCAAACTTGTGATTCCTTTGAAGATTTTCTGAGAGGATAAGTGTAGTCATTCCAGCATCCCTAATACATTAGTTGTGTAGATAATGCTAAAATTTCTAGGCTGTATGATTTTAAGACATCTGTTTTGCAAGACCAGATGGTTTCCTTCCATGGTAGGGCATGGGCTGTGACTTTACTAACCTGGCTTTTGCACATCCCACTGCTGGTGTCAGACTGTTCAGACCACTGAGTGATCCTATGGGCTAAATGCCTTCACAGCAGTGATGTCAGTTTTTCAGTGCTGAGTGTCCATGAATGACATCGTGAAGAAACAATGTACCCTCATTTTTTATCACCAGACATGCCTGAATATCTAAGAATTATCTTGAGTAAATAACAAGTGTTCACCTTTTTTTTTTTTTTTTTGATGGCTTCTGCATTTATTCAATGTTAATAGTTTAGCAAATAGTTTATTAGTAGAAGTCTGAAACAGTAAACTTTTAAACATAGTATTGATGGAAAGGCAATTTTAAATTCACTTATGCTGACAATCACAGAAAAATACAACAATATTAGTTTTTCCTAAATTGGGCTTCGAAATGAGCTGCAAATCTTTAGGCAGACTAATGAGATCAAATTTTGGATCTGCAGTAGAATCACATTTGTTAATATTTGTACAGACCAAAGTTTCTTAAAAGCATGCAGAAAATGGTATTGAATAAAGGCTCTTAAAAATCTCATAACTCACAAACAGAATTAGCCAGGCCTTCTAGAAAAATTATTTCAGTAAATTCTTTGCCTGGACATAATCCCTTTTCTCCTCCTCCTCCTCCTCTTCTTCCAGCAGTATTTTTAAAGTGAACAACCACAAATTTCTTGGGTTTTCATCTCCAGAGGTTTGAAAAAGAAGTTCACAGAAATAAGTGCTTTTTTCTCCTCCTAATTTTGTACATTATTTTGAATTCCAATATAATAAATCGTGATTGGGCTCATCAGGCAGAGAATCTGTTCCCTAGGTTAGGAACCACTGGCTGTTTCTCCTGAAAGGGTCGCTAGCATGAACTTTTCAGGCAGTGGAAAGTCTTGTGAGCAGACTCATTGTGCTGGCCACAAAGCACATTGTAAAGAACTAAGAAGGCTTTTCCCAAGGCTAGCTATCAGCACATAGCTTATGGAACACAAAAATTATGGGACAATCAAAAACTAAAATGGAACATTTTAAATGTGATTTTTTTTTTCAAAATTATAAGAACATATGTCAAATATGAAATCTAATAAACTTTGCAATGCATATGTGAAAAGCTACCAGCTCCCATTTAGAGAGTTGCCTTCCAGTGACACCTTTCTTCAAAATCAATGTAGATGCAGAGAGGCTGTCGTACCATTTTCCCTTTATATTCTTTGAAAACCTTTGATTTGGATAAACCATGTGTAGAATTTCAGAAATCTCCTAGCAAGACAATGATAGGCTATGTGATATATAACATCATCGTATGCAATCAGCACTGTGATAATGGCCTTTTTTATTGCTGAAATACCATCATTGCTTTGTGTTTACTGAGCCAAAAGCAAACCTTAGAAATACGGTGCAGCATTTCCCATTTGTAAGGTAAAATCCCACAAATGATAGGGAGAGAAAAACTGCACTTTTCCCCATCTGCCTACCAACATCTAGGGCAGCAGCTGAGATAAAGCAAGCAGGAGAAAACCACATCCATAATACCAGGGTGTGCTTTGCAGATCTGGATGAGAGAGAATTTCCCTGTGTTTCATCCTGCAGATGCACAGTTAGTCTGAATGCTCAGCTGGAAGTGGGAAAGCTCTCTGTTGCAAGCAGATCCCTTGAAATGACCTCCACATTGTCCACGCTTGGGAGCTCTCTGCTAAGATCTTACCCCACAAATGCTGTTTTCCCCAAAAACATACATGCTTACTTCCTTCTACTTGCAAAAGATGCCCAGAAACATTCTCAGGCATTAACATCCCTTTGACTTTTTGGGGAATTGATGAATTCACTCCTTTGGTGCAATTGCTAAATACAATTTTCTTTGTACCATTTACACTTTGTCTTGCTGCTTCCTGACTCTGGTCTGCTGTCAGATTCGCCAGGCTCAGTATGGAAATATAAGGTGGTGGTAGCTTAGCTGATGATGACAAAACTCCTGTGCACTTTGAAGGTAGCAAACGGGTTACTTTTATTTTCCTTAGTCAGTCCTTTGGGCCCTGGTCTGAGTCTTCTACTTTGCAATGTCTGGCAAGGTCTAATCACTGGTGCAACAGTTTTTAGGCACCCCAGATTTCCCCGTTAAAGAGTGATAATTGGTACTTTTCAGGGCAGGCAGCACTCAAGCACCTAGAAAACAGCTGCTGGCTGATACTCTTCATGTGTGCACTGATTTGTGTGCCCACAGCAGCCCCGGGCAGCACTGGACCCGGGGCTACTCCAATCTGAGCGACAGCACCGCTTCAAGTAGTGTGACTTTTGATTTATCTGCCCGGACAGAAATGGTAAGTTACTCACTGAAACTGCTCCTACCCACATTCCCCTCCAAGCTGTTATCTGGGCTGCAGTCTGCGGACACCAGCACACAAAGCACGGCTTGATGACCATCCTTCTTCTCCCAGGCTCATATGTTTTTTTCCCTGTAAAATTTTGCTCACATCTAAAGCTGTTTTAACATTTTAACTGTTTGAACATTTTTCACTCCTTCATGGAAATCAGGCAAATGTCATGTGCCAGCTATACTCAGCGGTGATGTGTCCTACAAAACCTCCCTGGCATGGCAAGGTCAGGGTAGCAGGATGAACCCGCAGCCATGGGAGGCAGCAAAATGCCCCAAATCTGGCTCTGGGGCTATTTGCTATTAAACTGAAAGCTTCCCTTGCTGCTCCACAGCATGGTTCTCCAGGTGCAAACAACCTGGCATGTTAAAACAAGCTGACAAAAAGTGAGGTCTGATGCAAGCACGACAAATTGCTGTTTCTCTGTGTGGTGTGCCAGAACAGTCAGGTGGGTATTTACACATAATTAATTCAGCTTTCCCTAGTTTTCCGTGAATTATGATGATTTTAATGACAGTTTGTGTGATTTGAACTTATAAGTTCCTGGGTTTTCATTTTGAGAAGCATGAGAATTACTCTTTTGAGGAGGACAGAATGTGTGTTGTTATAAATGGCACTCGAGAATGGCACATGGTAGACACTTTTCCTCTCTCCTGCATCAGCTTCCTTCTGTGGTCTCAATGATGGTAACTTAATGCTTGTTAAAATATTATTTCCTGGATCATTCCAAATGTTGTTTCCCAGGGGGAGAAATACTAAAATAAATAGAAAATGCTTCTTTAAAAAAACAAACAACATTTTCAGACAAACAAATACTAAAATATGCCACATTCGATTATGCAGACAATGGAAAAGGGAACTGATACAAAAGTTTAGACTTCATTTTAAGCAAAAAAAGTAGTCCTGTAGAAGGGCTGTAAGGTGTAAAATAACAGGCTGTCTCACACTGTAGTAAGTCCAGGTCCAAGTGGAATTATTTGCAAAGGGCATGAAATACCTCTGCAGTTAGAATGAGGGTTTTTTCACAGCAGAATCAAGGCAATAGTCCTCCATCATGAAGTTTTTCTAAATTCTCACAAACAATTTCACTGCGAGTACAACACAACCTTGAGAGCAGTCCTGGAAGAAATCCGAATGTCCAGTTCTCAAAACAAGATTTCAACATGCGTCACTTCCCTCCTTGGATTATTTTGGCCAAGGGTGACAGGATCAACCAGAATTCCAGGTTACAGTTCATTAGTCCATGACAGCTAGATTATCGCTGTCTGCAAGTGGGACAGTTCTGGCCATACACATTAGGATCTTTTAAACATTTCCAAGGATACTTATCTTGACACAGTTCTTTGTGCCTCTGAACAGGAACAGACGCAATTAGACCTGAGCTGTAGGTGTAATCAACTAGTCAAGAACCTGAAAATTTATAAATTATAAATTCTGCCTCCAATGCAAAATTTCAAATGGGAAAAAGAAGGTTTTTTCAAATCAGGCCTCAGAAATACACTTTCAGACAGAGATGGGTTATTTCATACAGTTTGGCTTGGGTTTGTGCTGGGCTGGGTAATCAGGAAAAAAATAAATGCTTTTAAATCATCCGGAGTTAGTGAAACAAATTATCAAGAGCGTGGGTGACTAGTCACTGGGAATGCTTTACTCTGAGAAATGGTGAGTACTCCATTGATGTCATCGGATCAAGGCTGGACATCTTTCAGGAAGGTTTTTGTGTCAGATGAGAAGTTATTGAGCTCAGCTTGTGATTATTTCTACATCTGAATTTGGAATGGCTGACAAGGAACGTGAAAAAGCGATGAAAAAATGTGAAAGCAGGTTAGTGGGGTTCCTTTTTTCATCTCTCAGTGTAATAGAATGATTCTGGGCCCAAGAATGAATTGAGTGTTGCCTGAAGTGTGGCTGAGTCAGTACAGCTCTCCACTTGCTCTCAGCGCTGCGTTGACTCAGTAGTGCTGACAGCAGTAAAAAACTCGTTTATTGATTGTCAATGAAGTATCATTTGAAAATGCAGGCTTCAAACAGAAGAGTAAAAAGACTATTTTACATCATCATCAGTCTCGCTATCACCATGTGGAGCTGCACTGAGCTGATCCAATTATCTCTTCTGTTGTTAAAGATGTTTTGTTTTTAAGGAAAACTGTTCCCATCTTAGAAGAATTAAATAGCATCCTGGAAAAGAAAACGTTGACTCAGATAAGGAAAAGACTGCTGGAATCATCACAGAAAGTAAATTCTGTCTTTTATTTAACTCTTTCACTCACATTCCCATGGGAAATGTGTAAAGATGAGAAGCAAAAACATGAAAAATATACAGAAAATTACAAAAAAAAAATGAAAACAGAAACAGAAGTGATTTGTGTAATTGAAAAATACCTTGAAATGTAGGAAGAAACACATTTTTTTACCCCCCATTATTCCTAGGTATTGCTCTGCAAAAACAATACAAAAACATTTCAGCCTGTTCTAGCAATGAGTTTGTAGGGCTGACCCCTACACTGAAAGCCAAAGCAGTGTCTAGGGCTCATATAAGAGACCACAAGTCCTATTTTGAAGACAGCCTTTTGCAAAGAATGAATTCTACTGTTCAAATAGACTCAGGTGTCCCTATCTAAGATGAGACAGACACTCTAGTGTCATCTCAGAATTGGTGTTATGTCTGAAGATGCTCTTCCCTAGTTTTGGGTGCTGATCACCCTGGTGCAAATCCCCAGGTTGGTTGTGGGGCCCACTGGGCTAGGTACAGTGCAAACTATACCAACAAGGCAAAGCTTTGCTTCCAGGGTTTTAATGGCCTTTACATTTACACAGTTTAAAATATGCAGACAGCATGGAAGAATGGCATTTGCTCTTAGTGTCATTTTCTGTAACAGCAGGGCAAGTCAGGATTCAATGACAGAATAAAAAGCTGTAAAGTTAAACAATAGGCAACACATGAACTTTGTTTTAGTTGGTACAACTCCAAGACTGTATTCCAGAAGTTTCTGAATTCTTCCAGTCTTAGTGGTTCATGCTGACAAATGTGCTTGGCACATGGTTAAGAGTTGTGATTTAGAGTCACACCTCTGTTACCAGGTCTCCAAGCACATCATCTCTCAAAGGCAGAGATTTCTTCATTTCCCTGATGCAGACAGGCTATAAGAGCAAGGTAGAACCCTGGGTTTAGTTCCACTGAAATAAGTGCCCCAGACCTTTGTAGTCAAAGACAGAAGCTGCATGGGCTGACTTCAAACAGAGGAACCCACCACATACACCAGAAGCATTCAGAGAAATACACAAATATCACAATAGGCCAGGTTTCCAGGGGTGTGTGAAACATGTGCCTACTTCAGGGGAAATTCAATGTATCTGTTGATTCTAAGGAGGTCTCAGCCTAGTCCTTCTTCATTGCTTTGTAGCACATTGTGAAAACCCACAGGACTGCCCTTCTTGAATTCTGTGGTTTGTCCACGATCTTTGCAAATTCTGCCATCACCCCTGCCCAGAAGAACATTACCAGTTAGGTGATTGCCTAAAGCCAACAGCAGCGTTTGTCTTGTCTTCCATTTATTGCCACAGATAATTCTACACACTCAAGGAGGCATTTGTGGATGAACTGGACTTGTATAGACTATGTTAATTCATGGGGATTTGGGGGGTTTGTATGTCTAAATGGAGTCAGAAAACTCAAAATCTGGGGTCCAGTCATCATTTCATGGATGGAAAATACGTTTTGGATTTCAGATTTAGATTTTAGATTAGGTATAACCTAATACTCTAATGTAGCTTTCAGAACCATGTTAACATAAAGCTCATATGTATGTACTGCTAGGGTAACATTCTTTGCACAGCATTTATGACTGCATCTATATTTTAAAGCACGATGGGAAATTATTTACTTCCTCTGTTTCTCATTCCCATTGTTGGAAATGTGTGTGGAGATTCCAGCACAATCAAAGGACATTGCTTGAGATACCAACAGATTCAATGGATGTTACATGAGAGCTACACAACGGAACCACTTCACAGAAGGCTGCACAAAAAGGCCAGGGTGCTGCTTGATCTTAGTCCTCTCCTGAACTAATTTTTCTTTTCTTAAAATATTTCTCCTCCCACAGCTTTGCCCTCTTTGCTTTCTGAACTCTTAGAGATACTTAAGCATTGCCTTTGGTACTGAAACTGAGCCCTGATCTTATGTGAAAAAGGAAGAGAACCCTCTGAAGGAATAACCTAATTGTAACACCAGATAAATTAGAAATGCTCTCTGCTGTCATTCAGCAAAGCCATGTGCAGACAGCAAATTTTCACAGCTATTAAAAAAAATGTGCTATTCAGTGCAACCTTGCCATCTGGCTCCCAGTGCTGGATTCCACTACAGTGTGCTTCTTGAGATTACACTCATCTGCCAGCCTCCCCCTCGCCTCTCAAAGCACTTAGGCAAACTCTTCTGGGAATAGAAAGTGAATTATTTTATACCAATCACCGTGCAGCTAACTATACATGGTAATTAAACGAGGAGACATTCTCCTTCTGCCATTGGAGGCAAAGGTTTCTTTGATAGCCATAAATAATGAGTGCTCATTGGGAAAATGAAGCTGAATAAATGGGGAAAAATTTACTGAATAAACTGGTATATGTTATCATGCTGATGACTAGGCAAGGATAATCAAGAAACAGAAACAAGGATAAAATACTCAAAGGTGAGGCTTCTTACACCATCTTTATTGGATGCAGTTGTTCATGATCACAAGCATCTTTAAGCACAAGAGAGAGAGGAAACATTTACCTCTGATTTAAACAATGAAGCCAGGGAATGATTGTGGTTTGCTGGGAAACTTCGTATCCTATGGACAAGGGAGTAGTTTTAATAATCCCAATGGCCTCAGCAAACTTAAGAAAAAAAAATTTGCAGGATGAAGCCCTAAGAACTGGCAAGGTGTGGAGCTTTCCTGTGCAGTTCCCGTGGTGTGTCTGGGAAACACCAGCATTCAGGCAGAGGAAAGAGCTCTTGCTTGTACCAAGCACCGCTGAGTTCAGCTGTGGGAGACCTGCAGAATGCAAACCTCCCCAGGGGCATCCACTCACTTGGCAGCTGCCCTCTCCTGTCTGCAGTCCCACATGACTCATGCTCTCCTCACGCCCTCTCTGCTGCCTCCTCGATACTCCCTCCAGGCTCCAGACAGTTTGCTGAGCTAGAAATTCCCAACAACACACCACGGTTCATGCAGCTCTGACCCCAAAACTGAAATTCCCAGATGCCTCAAGCACTTCTTTTTCCTGATCTGAAGGTTAAGCTCTCTGCCGACTCAAATGCACACAGTCTTTTTTTAGAATGCATTTCAAAAGCTTTGATAATTTTCATCCACCTGCAGCTCCTGTCTCAATGTCAGGACTGCCAGCTGTAAATGGCAATAAACCATCATAATACACATGCTCCTAGCGCTGTTCCACTCTGTAGTCATAATGCTTACTTGAAGAATACAATGAACTTTTAATTTAGTGTTTTGGAGCCTTAGAATAAGCCATAAAAGCATAAAAGCTATGCTTCCAGGACCTTAAAAACTCAAACAAGCCCCAAACCAAAGATTCTGAAAAATTCCAAGTACTCCTGGATATTAGCATTTGGTTAACCATTCAGTTAACAGGAAATTGGAAATTTCTCCTTAGTTCAGCTGCTTCCCATTCAAGCTTAAAACTACATCATAATTTGGGATCCCAGCTTGACTCTAAAATTTGATGACTCCTCCTAGCTTTCTTGGTGGCCTTCCAAAGTTTTCTGGACCTAAAATTTCTTATATATAGCTCCTAATGGAGGAATTCCTCACTGAGTCCTAAATTCTTACTTGGGTTCTCAGTTGTCTCCAGTTTTTGCTCCCGAGACTGAATTTATCTTATTTCACAAATAGAGGTCTCTACTGCTCCTGCTCATTGGTTGATTTTCCTCAATAGCTGACACTCCCCCATGGTTTTGTACTCTACTTCCCAATCTGCCAAGTAATATATAACATGTCATTCATAACTCCATAAATGTGTTTTGATAAACCAGTTCATTGAATATCTTTGGTCCTGCTGATGCCACAGATCTGTTAGTTTGTCAGGCAGTCTTCCACTGGCCAAGACTTCAAAGTTGAATGATTAAAAACACATTAGGAGAGCTATATATCCTTGAATCATTTTTTAAACTCCTCCTTTTCTGAAAGATACAAGATTTTATGAATTTACACCAGCTGTAATTTTGGTCTCTGGCGAAATAAACTGCCCTAGTGTGTCCATCTCGTTAGCTTGGTGTGTTTCTAAGCTCATTTTCAACATCAGACTCAATCACCCTTAGCATTCTGAGTCTTCAAGATTATGCTAATAAACCACCAACTTTCAAAGTCTGCAGAAGAGAAACCCCAAATCTGCTTGATGTATTAGGCCTGGAATTTCCCCTTTTTCAAACAACTTAGTTCCACCAGGCTTTAAAGCTTCATCCTCCTACCAAGCCCAGCAAAATGCAGTGACATGGAGTGGATCCAGGCTCCAGGCAGCAACAGGAACAAAAAGCAAGGGGTATGACAGAGCCAGAGCTCCTGCTGAAGTCTATCCTCACCACTTGTACAGCTGACACTTTTCAATGCCCCTCAGCTAGCTGTCAGTATTGCTCTTTCCATGATACCCCAGCCTACATGACAGTGTTGGGGTAGAGCAGAGGCTGAGAACAGAGACTAGACTGCTGATCGTCCAAACTTGGCCCTAGTCTGGTGCCCTGTGATTCACTCACACACTATTGTTGCCTATTAATAATATGCTTTTTCCAAGGCACAGAAAATGAATTACTCATAGATAAAACACTGAAAATAAGGTCTTGTCAGCACTGTATATTTAGAAAGGGGTGTGGGACAAATCCAGGTCAGTCCTCCATTCAATATAGGGTAAACACCTGAAAGGATTTGCTTGCTGCAGGAGACAGTACCCAGGAGTACTCATCACCTTTTCCTCTTGCCATACATGCTATCTGGACCCACGGCTGCATCTTCATATAAAATTCCACAACATGGAGAACAAAGCAGAGATGTGAGATACCAACACATTTGATATTCTCATTCTGACCATGGACAGTGAGTTTCCTGCAGTAAACCAGGAGTTTCAGAAGTTTACTGATGCTTCCCTGGACTTCTGCTCATCTCTCTTCCTTTCTCCATCGCTTTCATGTTCCTTCTCTCCTCCTCCAGCACCAGATATCTACTGAACTGATTTTCCCCAAAGCTTATGAGTGGGCTGAATTTTAAAAGCAGCATCTAAGGAATTGTTTTGTCTTCTCAGAGGACTCTAGTATTTCTGTCGGAACCCTTGTCAGGGATTACAAATCTACTTTCATCTCAAGGTGGAGAATTTCTCAAATTCACCTCTTCTTTAGTAACTTTTGACTCAAGCCAAGCTGCATCCATTATTAAACTGAATTTCCGAAGAGTCTAGATCTGCATAAATTCTGTGCATCAAGGCAAAGGGTATGTGAGCAAGTGTAGTGCCCATACCGTCAGATCTTCTGGGCTGATAGTGCACTGAGACTGTGCTGGAGATGTGCAAATCTCAACTGGCCCTCTGGGGACAAATTTCAAGTCAATATAGTAAGGTATTAACGCTATTGAACAAGGTATTTGTAGGACTTCAATGAAAAGTCCTTTCTAAGTGTTTTGCCTCTCCTGGGCCAGAAAGATGGACTTAAAATAAGAAAGGTAAAGAAAGGCAAAGAGGGAACTCAGGGAATAAAGACCATTTCTTCTGAGGGAAGACTTAAAGAGTAAAAAGCTACTTAGATAAGCAGGAGAACTCTGAGAAAGTTTATATATAAATGCAGAAGTTAAGAACCATGAAAGGGGAACATCTATTTAAAGTAAGTAGCAAAGCTACTCCCTTTGGCATTATGACCAGATCCCGAGTATCTCAGACTAGGCCAATATGATAGGATCAACTTCAGAGTAATTTTTAAGTCCAGATGTGCTGAGTGCTTGAGCCTCAGCTGAACCTCCAGGTATGAAGTGTGTCCTGCTTCTCCTCACTTCCCAGCTTTCCCATCCATGTCTGTGTGTGGTAGATTTTGCCCACCAGCAACAACCAACAGCTCTCTGCTCCTGACTTCTGGCCCTTCAGCATCCCATTTCTTTCCTTTAACATGAGTGACAGTGAATGATCATGGCCTCACTAAGTCTTTCTATCCTGAATAAACATATGGCTTCCAGACTAGCCAGTACAGCCTACTGTCTGGTGGCACTGGGGACAACTGATCACTCTGCTGCTTCAGCTCCAGGTATAAATCCTGCTGACCCATCACATGTTGCAAAAACCAATGCTAAAAGGCTTTTTTTCAAACATCCCATCACAAGCAGTCAAGGTACATAATGTTCTGCTCAGCAAATAGCTTTATATTTATCCCATTGCATAGTTTCTCTTTGTACATGACAAGAGATTGACAGTGTTTTGATATTATGGATTGTTATTGTGACAACACCTAAAAATGACAGCTTGGTTTGTGTCCCAGACAATTTACAAACACTAATTGTAGGATCATACAAGAATCATGTACTGTATTTACCAGAAAATGTGAAGAATCCTTCTAAGATCAACATGCTGTGAGTAACAGATTCCTCCAGAAACGACCACAGAATGTAGTAAGAGGAATGTTTCTGACAGAAATGCAATCCCTGGCAATTGTGTCCATAGAAAGAAATGAAGCGAGGCTGGGAAACTGTCTGTTTATGAGTGAAGTGTCTTTCCATTGACAGTGGGAGCACTGCAACTCAAAAATAAAAACTACATACAGAAACACCTTACAGGAATGTATTTTAATGTAACTTCAGCTAAACTGGGAATTCATTCCTGCTGCTTCTTTGATGTGGCAATAGGCAAGTGAAAGAATGTTCACAGTTTATGCATTTATCTCTGGGAGAGACAACTCTGAATTCCTTGTGAAAATAGTCTATTTTTGCAGTGGGAATTCCTTTTTCATTAAATTTTCTCTGCCTGGATTTTCTGTCCATCTCATGCTCAGAAAGATCTAACATTCATATAAATTAGAGGGACTTTCACCCACCCATGGCCAGGTATATGTATGCATAGGCAAAGCTCCAGAAGCTGAGCCTGGGTGCTTTGGAAAGAAAGGAGGTGAAAACCTAGTGCTTGTGAACTGACAGGGAATGGACAGCCAGGGCAATACCAAGAAGTAAGCAATATTAGGCACACAGACTTGTCCTAAGCAGACACGAGCTGCTTCTGTGACAGAATTATTATTGGAGTCCTTACTTGAGAAGTTAAGACCTTGAGCTGCAAAAGTATTGACAGGCTCACGTTCCTCTTCAGTACCATGGGCGATACCTTGGCACCTCAACAGACTGCTGCATCCAAGCTGCTGTCAAACTCTGCAGGTCTCTGGATCCTTTAGATGCCTTGATGATCCTTATGTCTCTCATCTTGCTTCATTTCAGGTGACACAAGAGCATCTTCATGCAAAAGCCATCCTAGAAGAAGCTCTAAGAAATTGATGGTGATTTCTGTATCCTCAGCCAGTGCATCCAGTCACATTAGCCATCCCTCCCCTTTTATTTGTGCTCACAGGGTGGAAAAAAGGGATGTCCTATGCAAGCAGCTGACCAGGCTTAGAATACAGAGGGTTTCTGACTGGGGAATTCAAGACGGGGGGGAACCATCTTTGACTAAGTAAACAACATCATACACTCCCATCCCGCTTCTTGCTTCATTTTACTCTTTGCTTAGGCAAACACTCAAGACTGTTCCAAAAACTCTTTATTGCATGTGTGTGTGTGCGTCCCCTTTTTTACACAGGGACACCAAGCACTGATTCATGACTCCAGTGTAAACAGGACAGACACGGTAGTGTCCCTGAATTTGCACCAGTTTTCTTTGTTTTCATGTCTTCCAAGGCACATACCTTATTTATTACACTTGATGTGATTTTAAATAGTGGTGATCAGCTTTTCCATATCCAATGGCAAGGATTTTCCATGGTTACCTGTCCAGACCTCCACCCCACAAACAGTGCAATAGCCTGCCCATATTTGTACATGCAACATACTTTGGAAACATTGACCTTACCATGAGCACGTGGCTCTGAGGAAGCCCCAAGCTCCTCAACAAGAGACTCCTGTCTTTTGCAAATTTCCTGGGGGGCTGAGTGAGGACCCCGCATGTGTGAACAGTCTGTATTCACTCAGAAAGCCTCTATTACCGTGCCCAGGTATGACTGATACTCACCTGGAAATATGATGTGGTCCCTTCATGGCAATGCCCAATTGTCCTGCCTTACAGTAGCCCACCCGAGCCCCTGGGGCAGCAGGCACAAGAACCAGTTTTAGCACTTGCTCTCAGCTGTCAGCGCTACTTCAAATTACCCGGATTACTTCAGATTGTGGTATAGGCAGGCCTTGGACTTCTGTCCTGAGACAGAAAAGAAGGTAATTTCAGATTTTACAGCACAGGATAGATTTTAACCTATATTCTGAGTGAGGCAAGGAGACACTTTGTTCAATGTCTTCCTTTTCCATGTAAAGCCCTCTCTCCATCCCAGCTGCTCCAATACTTTTTCTGTCAGAAAAATTCATATAGAGGGAAGGAATTCCAGGCTTCTGCTCAGTGGACTCTCAGTGACTTCCAGCTGCTCCCTGGTGTTTTGGTGAGAGGTCAGTGGTTTTAGGGTACTAATTAGTCCTGCTGAACTGGAGCTCTGTGCCGTGCTTCTGCAGGGCAGCGCTCAGGCTGTGGTACAGCCCGGGGGACAGAGTGACAGGGGATGGCAGTGACAAACCTATAGTTTCCTTCATCAGAAAGAACAGAAAAACACCCCAAAACCAAACGGCGGAATAAAAAAATTCTAGGGCTCCCTCTTCAAGCTCTCCCTGCACCAAGAAATTATTAACCCCGGCGATTAAATTAACGTCTAAAAGAGCGCACTAAAGCAGTAAAGACGGGCTAGCCGCTGGCGTGCAGTTTCCTCATTGCGCATCCCTTCCTTCCCGGGGGTTTCCTCATTGCACATGCCCTCCTTTCCGCGGTGCCAGCCCCGCTCGGAGCTCCCGGCGGGCGGGGAAGGCGCGGCGGGGCTGCGGCTGCTCCGAGCGCCCTCGTGTGCCGGCCGAGCCGCGCCGCTCCTCCGAGCCCCGCCGCTCCGGGACCTCCGCTCCTCCGAGCCTCGCCACTCCTCCAAGCCCCGCTCCTCCAAGCCCCGCTCCTCCGAGCCCTCCGCTCCGAGCCCGCCGCTCCGAGCTCCCCGCTTCCAGCCCCGCCGCTCCTCGGAGTCCCGCCGCTCCGAGCGCTCCGCACTGACCTCGCCGCTCCGAGTCCCCCGCTCCCAGCCCCGCTAACGTCCCCCCGGCCCTTTCGGGTGTCCTCCCGAAAGGCGAGCCCCAGTAAAGTCTCCCGCTGGGCGGGATAGGCACCAAAGTCTTTTTCCTCTGCCAAAACGGGCATTAGCAGCTCTCCTGCCCATCCTGGTTGATTCGCGTCTGGGAAAGGAAAACAGAATTAATAAAGGATAAAGGCAAAATAAAGCAGTAATAAAGCCAATCCTTCTTTCAGGGTGAAGGATGAAACCAAACAGCATCTCTCTCTGCTTGCAAACTCCTCTCCTGGTGCTGTGAAGCTGGGCTTAAACAATGCATTTAGTGAGAATAAAATTCAGTTTCATTCACACCTCCACTCCAGTCTTCTCCGTGCCAGTGGATTTGTTTGCAGAATAAGAATACAGGTCGTGATTATTTTTCCTTTTTGAATTCCTGTTTGAATTATTTCACCTTGAAGAAGGTTTCTTCCATTGATCATAGACCTGCCAATACACCCATCTCGCAGAAAAATATACGAATTTTTGTTCTTATTAGCAGCTTTCATATTAAAATTGCAGCAAAGCAAACACAATCCTCAGATATGAAATATAAATAACAAACAATGCTCAGATTGGAAACTTTCTAGAGATTACATTAGACCCTGGCAGGGCCCCTGACTCTGTCAAAGAAGTGTTATCTTGAGATTGTCAATGCATGCTTCGGGGTAAGAGTGACTTTGTCCCCAGAGACCCAAGAGAACATAACAAGTGACATCAGTCATATTTTGGAGACCGCAGAGCCTAGTGTCACTAAATGTCAACTAAATCTCTGTACATGGCTCTCTTCAAAGAGTCATTCCTGAAGTGCTGAAAGGTGAGAGGGGCTAACTAAGCCAATTAAAGAAACATTTACTGAGTACAGGAAGGACACGATGATGTACAGACCAGGTACGTACCTATTTTGTTTTCCTTCAGTTTCCATCAAGACCAAAGTGGGTGGGAAAAAATGCCCCTTTACCAGAGGCAGGGCATTAGCTGACAAAAGGCAGGAGGGTTATGCCAAAGCAATGGCCATATTTTTTTCCCGTAGAGTAGATGTTCTGTCTGTTCCACCTCAGCATTCCTCATGAGCCAGAGACAATACATCAGAGACAGCACACCAGTCTGCCCAAACATAAAAATAAAGCACTAGACAGTCTTCTTTGGTAAAAGCAATGTTACACGTGAAAGAGGAATTGCAACTGGAATTTACAGGAATGCTAGCAGTCATGTCATCGGGTCACATCCTGATCCTACTCTCTTAATTGTAAATAAAGAGCAATCCTGGGGACATGCCAGCTATGGCAGCTCCTTATTAGGCCCTTTATTCATAAATCTGATCTCTTCAGAAATGATTAAGTGGGGCAGCATTTTATGGTATTGAAAACAAACTTTTGTATTTTCTTGGTGAAACCAGTGTTTTTCCTTTTGCAGATACTGACTCATGTAAAAAGTATCCACAAAGGAACCATGCAAATATGCTCAGGGATACAAATAGACTGGACTTTGTCAATCGTTCCCCTGCCACTTTACAGACAGGACAAAATTCTGCTTTAGAGCAAAGCAATTACACAGTTTTGAGCAACTTGGAGGGATGGAGGCAGAGGTGCTCTTTCAGGTCTAGATGAAGCAGTTAATGAAACAATCCCTTATCCTCTGCCCCTGCACTGGGGGTTACCATTTCCACATCAGGGTCTGGTTGGGCAAAGGGACAGCACATCCAGAAAAAACATCAGTTGAGCTCAATTAAACTTAAGTGATTTTGCTGACTTCTCACTGAAGCTGATTAGCACCAAGTCTGTTCATTTGGCTCAGCTGAGGGCATGGCAACCTCCCACCCAAAGGCACTTGCAAAAAGGAGATAGGCAGTAATATCTAAGCTTAGGAAAGCCCCTTTTTGAAAAAATAGCGAATCCGTGCTTTAAGCTCAAATATGGCATCCTTATCTGGGATCTGAGTTCAAGGCTGTTTTATCTCGGGTGTTGGTTCAGTTGGGTGTGGAAATAAGTCCAAGCTGTGAAGTTTGAATCTGGACCAAATTTCTCCATGATTTGAAAGTGTTTGGTTCCATCGTTTTGGAAAGGGCCTGTCACTAGGTCTTTTAAGCTTAGCAGCAGATACAGACATACTAAAAACAGAAATAAACATTAGGAAGTCACTGTAGCTGCATCCGGCTGAACTCCCAACACTTTACAGAGCCACTAATTTATAAAGAAAGAAGGAATAATAAAGTATAAACAATAACTGAAACACATCCAACATTTCACAGTGCACTTATTGCGTAGCCACTGTAAATACATTCTGCTAACACAGGAAGTTTGGGGCAACAAATAAAAGCATAGGCAGTTAGCTACACTTGTTGCAACTACAAGACATTAGAGAAAATATTGCTTCATATTTGAAAACATATAATTAAAAAAGAAGATCTCTATTAAAACTGTTTATTTAGTATAATGAATGTGACTATCTATCTATCTATCTGTCTGTCTATCTATCTATCTATCCACGTGGCAACACCATATCATTGAGGTATAAACTGTAGATTATAGGCAACTTCAGGCAACCCAAGAGACAACAAGACTGGGGTAGAAAGTAGAAAGTATGGAGAGAGATGAAAGCCGTAGGCAGCCCTGTTTAGTCTGTACACACAGCGAAAATGAAAGATAGGTCTGAGATTTGGAGTCATCATTTCAAAGGGCCCTTCCTACCTGGGCCTGTGTAGCAAGAACCCTTTGGGTCAGCAACATGGATATTCTCTGGGGAAGTTCATAGAAAATTTGGTTTCTTGTGATGAACATCTGAGAAGTTTGGCCTCAAACCTCCAAATGTTAAGCAAAGGCAAAAAAAATTTCAACATAGAGTTTATTCCTGAGCCTGCTGAATTCCATGAAAGAGTTTATCAACATTGTCTGGCTTTTGTTCAGGTTTAGAATCATTATTGCAATTACTGAGAAGACTATAATACCACAAAGCAAGGATTTGCAGGCGAGCAAGAGCTGCTATTCTTTTTGCTGCATCTCAGCCTTGATTCTTCTTCCAGGGATTACTTTGCTGTGCAGTCATCTTGTTTCTCTTGGTTGACAAAAAAGTCAACTGTTGGACATCTTCCATATTACACTTTTTATTATGTTCATTTTATACATATATTGGCATAATCCAAACTCAGTAGGCAAGCATTTGGCTACATTTTAAGAAATATTAAAGTGTTAAAATGCAGCTGAAACTGAAAGTATCCAGACTGTTTATTTTTTGACACTTTGACAATGGGTAAAAAACCGTGAATGTGAATTGTAGCAAAATAGCAAAATGGAAATGTTAGGAGAGGAATACAGTAGCAAACCCAGCTAATCTCCAGTACTACAATTATCTCAGGACCACAATATTTCAGGATCTCATGAGCTTTAAATCATTTATCCTACATTCCTAGGAGCTAGGTGAAGAAAAGATCTGTAGGTGTCAGGCATTGCCCAGGATGTTTGTGGTTGAACCTTGGTCTCCAAAGCCCTCAAGCAAGGCTCTCATTCTAGACTGCACTGTGAGGATCCTGGAAGAAGTGAAGGCTGTGTCTCACTGCTTGTTTTTACTTTAGGTCAAAGCCAGGGGAGAGGGAGCTTGCAAGGTAAGGCATGACCAAGGCCAGAAGGGCAGGAATTATGGAAAAAGAATTATTTGAAAACTTAGAGAAAACCTAGCACAAGTATGCAATATTTTTCTTTGTTCTCTTTGACTGCTTTTGAAGCAGGGTTGAGTGTTTAGTTTCTCTGTGTGTGGAGCTCTCCCCATGCTGTACTTTCCTCTACAATGATTTACAAACTGCTCTCCTCTACTTCATTCTCCTTCTCGGGGAGATTGCCAGTCCTGTCAGCATTATCCTCTGACACTTTGGTCCAGAAATATTTCAGGATCAGACATGCTTTCCTTGCTTTTACTGCCTATATTTCTGGAAGGTCCATCAACCAGACAATGCTTTGCACTTGATGGGGTGATGCCAGTGCCAGGACAGGGATGAGTTAACAGCCACTTAGTCTGCAGAGTATAGTACCAACCTCACTCTACAAACAGTAGCAAACCTGAAAATCCAGGGAAACAGGAAGCCTCTTGAAGTGCAAACCGTTCCCTTATTCAGACCTTCTGGCTGTAGCTGCTGATGGAAAGGAATTTGCAGTGGGAATTGCAGATCAACCTAAATCTCCAACTAAATATAGTCTTGCACTGGTTGAGGGGAAGGAGGGGAAATATGGCAGGGAGGACGAGAGCCAGGAGTACTCTTAATTCACAAAACCCATGTTGAGAGCAGCTAGGCATAATTAATTAATGATGATATTTAATAGCAGAGTTTATGTGTTTAGATTGTCTCTAAGTAAAGTTGAAACAAGAGAGGTTCTGTATCCAAAAGACTCGTTACATAGCTGTGCATATTACAAAAAGAAAACACGTGTAAGTACCAAATATTACTCATTGAACAAAAATAAAACCAATGAGTCATACAAAACAACTCTATAAACAAAAGTTGCAAAATGCCTGGGAAAACTTAACTAATTCAATTGCTAGGCATTACGTTCCACTCATGTGGTATTCTTCTAGTAGGCCTGAAAAACTTATGGGATGCCAAAAGGACCTTAGTGTGAACTGCAGAGGAAGAGCATGAAGTCTAAGGGCTAAGTGTGCATGATGGTGTCATCTTTTCCCCACAGAGCATCAAATAGCTGAATAATGTGGTTTCAGCTCTCTCATCTCTTAGAGAAACTAGCTTTGCAAGGAGGCATGGCCAAAGTCATGGATTTCCTGCTGATCTTGGGCAGGAACAGGCTCAGGGGGAAGATTGGAGAACTTCGGATTTTCATTTGAGCTTGTGTCAAAAGAATCAGGAACATAAAAACTGATTTCATTTCGGCAGAACCACAGAGTACCACTAGAAATCCTTTTGCAAAGATGTGATTTATGACTGATGTTCATCTTAACAGGACTCAGCTCTATCTAATCCTATACATCATTGGAAGCTATTTCCAGTGTCAGCTCAGGGTTTGGAGAGTGCTCAGGGGCTAGCAAAGGTCTCAATCAAACTTGAACCCAGGATGGCAGAGTTTCAGGATTGAAAGGCCTCCAGACTCTCTAAGTTTTTCACTATCTCTCTTAAGGTATCTTCATGTGTCTTCACTCTGGTCGGACCTCACCAACCCTCTAAAACTATCATGTCCTCCTGGATTGTGGCAGATTCATTCTGTGAGAGGTTTTACTGGAGCTGCTGGGTAGAACGTAAAGTCCAAAGAGTTTCTGAAATGCAGACCCTGCCTTGACATGTACATAAGAACTAAAAAGTACTTCCATCTCTACCATTTCCATGTCCATTTAGAAGAAGGGAAAGCTCCCTCTGAATCCTCGTGAAGTCTAGGAGATTGGGAGAGTGAATTTTGAATGCTTGAGCTAGTAGGGTTGGGTTGAACTCAGAACTAGTCTAACTTGTGCATCACTTCAGTGTTTCAGCTTGTCTTCTGCATGTCACACAAACCCTCACACCAGTAAGATATGTGGTTACAATGACACTGGAATTGGGACTGTCTAAATTTGAAGTGTCAGAAACTGCAAATCTAAAGTTCTACCTTACACAAGTAATTTTGCTGGCAATGTGATGCTCAGTATCTCCTACTGCAGACTGCTTAATGTGAGGCTCAGCTTGATGCAGTCATATGAAATATAGCAAAGGTGACAAAGTTATCTCTGCTCTTGTTTATTGCCTGAATTGAGTTCCAGTGTTTATAAGACAAAGAACAGTATTCCAAAAGCAGAGGGAAAAAAATCTATTTAATTCAGTAGTGCATATGAATAATACTTGAAAAGACAAATAGTGTTTGGTTTAGTTAATATATTGCTCATTAGTGAACCACAATACAGACATTTTTTAAAAGACTGCAGTCACCATGACAACCTGATAACATTTAGTCACATCATTTCCGAATATGATTATCCTCCTTGAAAACTTTTCTTTTTTATGAAAACAGAGGGCAGATTTCAAGTCTGTGGTCTGTTCTTAAGATAACCTGTAAATTCCCCCTTTAAAAAGCATTGCAATTCAGTGGGAAAATGCAAGAAGAGCTGAAAGAAAGATATAACTAGAATAGAGGGGAATATGTCCTAAAATTGTAATCCCAAGTTCAAGGAAAACCATGCTGTCCTACCCCGTAAAGTCCATGCAGAGGGTTGATTTGCATATATAATTTCAACTTTATGTGTTATCTTTAATAGGATCTTCATCACGGTGTCATGATCCCATGATGGAATGAGGGATCAGCACCAACTAGGCAGATGTCATTGCAGGACAAAAGGAGATGGAGACCAAGACCTTTGGGGACACTCATCCTTGCAGTCCTTCAGCAGCACAGGAGAGAAACCACTTGCTAGTTTAGACCTGAGGGATCTTCTGGGCAGGACTGTCTGGTCTTCAGACTGGCTTATCCCTGAAACTCTGAAAGACTTGAAATCCTCAGGGTGCTGGGCAACAGATCATGCTGGGGGTGCAAAATGTGTTTTTACAATGGAAAGAGAGGGGAGGATGTTTTCTTTTTCTTTTGTGGGCTGTAGCTTCTCCTGGCAATAGTCACACTGGTACACAAGGCAGTGCAGCTGTGGGTCAATGTGTGCAATGCTAACACAACAGAGGCAGGCCAGCCCCCTGTAATTCACTCCCGGGATGAAGGGAGATCATGCTTCTTTGTTTTCCTGAGAACATTACCTACTTCACTTTCTGAAGCAATCTACTTTAAGAGCACAGTAGCCCACGTCCGCTTGCAGCTAACATAGCAAAATGACGTGGCTTGATAAATAGGTTGAATTTTATCGGTAACCTCTGCTGTCCTACACTGATTTACTATCATCATCTCAGGCACTGCCAAATTATTATTTTATTGGGAAGGAAAATAGAGGTACCACAAAGTGACACTTATTCCTAAGACGAATTTGGCAGGCGGCCGTGATAAGAAGGACTCAGTGGCCTGAGTGTGAGCCTCCCAGTGGGACTGCTGCAGTGTGAGGATTCCCTTACTAGGATACAGCGGGAGCAGAGCCTGAAGCCCCCTTTGGCAGGCATCCATGGCATCTTGTTAGGTTAATGCTTTTTGGAGAAAATGTTTGCAAGCTTCAAATGTGTACAAACTTGCAATCGGATGCGTAATTAATTGTGATTTCCTGACAGAAATTGCTACAATTAGTTGGTTAAGCACTTCTGCTTCTGGTCCAGGCAAGATGACTGCCGGCAAAGTCACTGGTCTGGAATTTGCAGACGGCCAAGGAGAACGCGTGCAAAGGCTGTGAAAATAAATTTGGTCTGGGAGTCTGAATTAATTGAAATAATATTCAGAGAGGAAATAATGTATTTTTATTGTCCAGATGAATATAGATAGAGGACCCAAACCCATTACTTGAATTCAGAAAGCTTTGGATTTAGGGATTCGACATGATTTGTGAAGACATTCGACCAGACGTCTTAAATATATTTGATACTGACATTTTTCACCCTTATTTCTGACTTCTCCTATACCTCACTGGGCAAAAAATACCCCCAGATCTTGTTTTCATGGGAACCCAGGTGTGATTCCCACTTGAAGTAAGTAGACAGTGGTGCAGGGCTGAGCCTGCTTCATGCCTTCCCTGGTTCCTGGCTTTGCACAAGAATGTGTGGGATGAGGAGACTTCATAAGGACTGTTAATAATGGAGGTGATATATAAGACCTTCACCACTATTATCCTGACCAGTCAAGAGCTTGAATATTAAAGGAAAGCAGGCAAACAGTCTTGAGCATGACAGTGTTGCCAGGGTTCAGGCTGAGAAGGGTCTTTGGGGAGCCCAGTCTGAAAAGCACAGATCTCCAACAGGTTTGGTGGGTGTTCTGCTGAACTACAGATGTCTTGTGGGTGCTGGCCATTGCTCCCAGACTGATCATTGCTGGTAAGGCTGTTTAGCAGATGTCCAGCCCACCAGCTTTCTGTGACAGGAAGAAAACACCTGCAGATGATCCTCTTGCTGCTTGTGTATGCTTTGCAGAGGAACCATGGCTCTGCTCAGACGGCTGTTGCTCAAACACAGGAGCACTTGTGGCACAAGGAGCATTTACAGATCTCCTTGCCTTCAGGTTAGCTGGGGAGACACCACCAAAACCTCCAGGTTTTAAGGGGTTTGGCGTGCTCACAGGTGGGATCATACTGCAATATGAGCACAATTAAACCACAGCATGGATGGTGCCTGTCAGAGACGGTGGCAGAAAGCAAACAGCAAAGAAGATGCTGTTCCCACAACTGCCTCCTGGCAGGCTGCTGAAGCACGTTTCCTGCCTGGCACTGCTGGCTGTGGGATGGTATCTGGGAGTGTGTGATCCAAGGCAATGCAGCCCCGCACCAGGCACCAGCCTCCTTTCAAAGAGATGCTGAGCTCCACTTGGCCCTCTACATGGTGGGAGTGAGAAAAAGGGCCCAGCTCTCTTATCTCTGATTTCATAATTTTATTGAAATATTGTGCCTGATTAAGTACTTGAGAATGGCTCTTCATGCAATTTTGGTTTTGCAAGCTCCTCAGGGGCAGTTCCTTGTAAGTCTGTGTTCTCCATTTCAGTATGAATAAAAGGAGGCTATTTTAAACCAGCCTTTAGGAATTACAACTATGAAAACCCCATAAAATTATTCAGAATTCCCCTCCATACACTCTTAATGCCGTCACACTAAGCTTCTTCTGTTTTTAAATGTTAAAAGTCTTTGTTCCTCAGCTAAGGACAAGCATCCAGCCCAGAACTACACATTTCATAGGAGTTATAAACTCCTCAAGACAAGTGGCTCTAATGGAAACAAAAACAACTCTGTAATGGTAGCAGGTGCAAAATGAAACAGTACATTAAAAATAGCCTGGCTGCATTCTCCAGTGGCATGAGTTCTACATGTGTATCACTCCAAAATAATCCATTTATCCTTTCTCCCCATGGCTGCAAGAAGCCAGTCCATGCTGTGTATCCTGAGGCTCTGCAGGCACGGCTGTGAGAACTGAAGCAAAACCACAGCCCGCCAGCCAGGCGCTCCCCTCTGCCTTCCTTAGAGCATCAGAACGTTTTCCCTGGCTTCTTCCTGCTGCAGGTGGGGGAAACACTTTGACAAGCCAATGTGTCTCTTCAACCTCTGATAAGTGCTGACTTTATTCCTAGGAGTATGAAGTTAAGATAATTTGCATTTTGCTAAGCATGAATTTGGCTCTGGATATGATTCTGTTGCAGTGTTTAGTGATCACAAGCCACCCTGGAGTTTTGAGAGCTGAGCAGTTTTCTGTGAAAAAGAAGCATATATCTCCTTTAAATTGCCAGCACTTCAGGAGCAGAACTCAAGCTTTCACAGACTCCACCCAGCCTTTCTGCAACTTCTGCCTGCCATTTCTTCTCCAAACCCAAATCTTCACTGCATCCTAGGCTTTCTTTCTTTTCATTAGGACTGATTTTTGGTGTCATCTGGTGACCTCACAGGATATATTTTAAGAATTCCTCCCTGTGTTTGCATTTGCCAGTCAGATATTTGAGCCAGCTGACTCAAAAGCAATAATGAATGTAAGTGCTGCCATGGTGCTAAAATCATGGAAAACAGTCTTGGAACCTATAGATGCATTTTGTGGGCAATCACCCAGCTTCATCCAACTGAAGCTTTTGTTTGCCCTCTTCTTTGCTGAGGGCTCCTCTGGGTCTAGCTTGACTGCAAGAATATTCATTTTGCTAAGGAGTGAAAACATCTGAATCAAAAACTTCCAGGCAAAATTAAAACTTCCAAATAGTTGATCCTCATTCTAGTTGTTAGGCACTGGGAAGAGCTAAAAAATATAATTTTAATATTGTTAATAAAGGCAGCCTTTGGAAGTTGAGTTGTTCGTTGCCCATATTCATTCTTTTTTCCCTGGGCTGGTTCTCATGCCAGATTTGTTGATCTCAGCAAACAAGGTTGTAATACTAGAGAAGAATAGATGAACTGAACCACAGCCCCAGTAATTTTAGTGGGGGAAGGGTTTGTATGTAGACTTCCTCCTACAATCCAACTTGTGTCTCTGCTGCTCAGTACAAGGTCTGTCAGGCCATGTATTCAGAGGATGTCAATGAAGTTCATCTGCTGACGGCTGAACATTATTTTATCTAGATAAATGTTTCACAGGGCATTTTCCAGCAGCTTCTGAGCTGCAGTCAGTGAGCCCAGAGATATGAGGCCCTTACCGCAGTTGGTTTATATCAGCCATCATAAATAACTCTTCTAGCATAAATCAGTTTGTCACAGCTCAGTGCAGTCATGTTATGCAGACCTGGGTGACTTGCTGCCACAGGGACTCACCCATGAGAGTGCAGATGTCCTGGGTGCTTGGGGACCTGCTCCTGTCCCTGTCCCAAGGGTGCTCACAGCAGAAATTATGTCCTGGTCAGTGTCAGCAGGTCACTTATGGAGGTCCATGCGGGGACACTTTCACCTGCTGAGGTTTACCAAAAAGAGCAAAAATAGCTAATTTACCTAAAATAATATCTGCCTTTCAAAGCAAACATGCCAGGACCCACAGGAAGGCCTGTTTGACTCTCCAGTAATCGAGTCTCCTCTGTGTGGGGCTGCTCTCCTCTGTTGACTCCTCATTTGCCAGGTGAATTGGATGTTTACAATAGCCTACAATGGAGAGGAGGAAAGGCTTTGCCTGCCCACCTGCTATGGTCGGCCAAGCTCACCTGCAATGCATGTTTTTCAAATGCTCGGGAACTCCACAGAGTCTAAATCAGGAACTACATTGATAGAGCCAGTCTTGTCCATCAGTATTTGCAGCCTTCTGGAGGCACCGGCAAAGTGACTGGGGACACTGGCCAGCACTTGGTTAGCCAGCCTTTATTGGCAGATGGTTAACATAGCATAGCCCTTCCCCATGGCTGAAGGGTTCTGTAAGCTTGGAGGCCTTGCTCATATTCCAAATCCATGCTCTGTTTATATTTTCCTTGTCCTGAACAAAAATTGGCCCCATTGTGTGGGAGCAACACTGGAAAAGAAAAACAAGAAACATCCACCGAGGGAAAATGGATATTGTGGGAGCTGAGGAAATGCACATACTTTGCTGATTCCATTTTCTGATGATGTCAGAGTCAAAGAATATCTCTTAAAAAAAACCCTCGGCAACTTGGAATCAAAAGCTCTGTTCATCACAGTCTCTTGTTAAAAGAAGAAATGTAAACACTCTCCCTTGCCACCCCCCTCTTCCCCCCAACCTCCAAGAAATTAAATCTGGCTCCATTTGGATGGGCCCTCAGATGGAATCAAGAGTATGTCTCCAGGGAGGGAGGCGTTAATGTACCGGGGGAGGGATGGAGCAGGGGGGACAGGAAAATTTGATTGTGCTATGTGAAATGCAGGGATTCAAGCTGCTGCTTCTCATGGAGGCTGAAGAAGGGCAGCCTGACACTTTACAGATTGGGTGTAATACACAGGAAATTTGTCCTTTCTGCCAGAGCAGTCTAGGGATAGGGCTACCCACACCCCTCCCCAGCCACTTTGCTTGGCTGGTAAAAGCTCAGGAGAAAAGGGTTAAATAAATGTTTGTGATATGATAAGGTGCTTGTTTATTCAAGGGATGACAGATTATTGGCTCCCAAGGCAGGGTTGAAAAATAGTACAAAGGAGCTGGCGTTCCCTTCACTGATGTGATTTCCTCCTAAGGTTTTGCTCTTTGGTAGGAACAATATGCGCTGGGAATTAAGAGGGATGACTTTATTTCAGACTGGAACAGACAGACTAAGAGCTGTTTTTTGGAGTCACTGACTCTGTTTTTGTTTTCATGAGTTGCTTTTTTTTTCAGTTTTTTTTTTTTTCCTTTCAGCTGAACAACTTCTACCAAACTCTTTGGAAATGGGGTTATCTCTGATCCGGGAGGAACACCCAGCATGGCAAGCTGACTAGAACACTTCAGATTAGGGGTTTGACCCTTTTACTTTGTACATAATTTTCTATTTTATCACCACGTCTCTAAAGCTAGCTCCTGCTTCACTGCCCTTGGATAAGAACTCAGGTCCTTGCCGAGGGCTGCACATAAGTCAATAAAAGCCGGGCATTACAGCAGAGCTGACAGCTGCCAGAGAATGAAAGTAGACATGAACGTCTTGCAGACCAAATCGTCCTTTTACAAAAACGCTGGTGAAACCCAGAGCAGCTTTCTTTTATTCAAGTGCACTGGACAGACACTGAGCTGCAGAGTGCACCTGGCCAGGTGCCTGTGTACAGCCTCTGTGGCTGTACGTCTGCGAGTGATGCTGCACTGGGAACGTGGGGCCCTGCAGTTAACCCTGCAGACTGGAGCTTTGGGCAGATCCTGGACACATTTTATAGATAAAGATAGAAAAAGTGCCTCTTTGTCCCCCAGTTTTAGATGACCTAAAATTGCCTTTTATTGCCCCTCAGGTATGGACTGGGGTGAGTTCCCCTCTCCACCACAAAATGTGTTATTCCAAGGAGCTGGGGAGGATGTCAGGGAGAGGGCACAGAGTCGGGGTCTTCTTTCCTGGCCGTGTCGCTGTCTGGGGCCAGCGGTGACGGCAGCAAAGGCTTGAATACTGTGAGAGCTTCTGCACACCAGGAGGAGATGGGGATTTGGGTGACATCAAGTGTTTCCCACCACTTGTGTCATCCTGAAAGCAATTCGCCTGCAGCAGCAGCAGGATGACGCTCCATCAGCGCCATCGGCGCTCTTCACATTGAAACTTCACATTGTTAGGACAAATGCACATTGTCTGGTCACAACACATCAAAAGGCGAGGGCAGGGTTTCTCAGCAGCGCGGGACGTGTGTGACAGCTGCTCGGCAGGGCGATGTGGCTCTGCTGACATCAGCGCCCGGGCTGTCACCCGGAGGCGCAGCAGTGATGCTCAAGCTGCGCCGAGCCGGCAGAGCCAGCGCGCCGCGGATACCGCGGGACAGCACGCCCGGGCTGCTCGTCTGGAAAACCAGGCAGCAGTTCCCATGATCCTGGAGTAAATGACAGTTAAGCCACACATTTGTTTTCAATGCTTGGATCTGGCACTGGATTCCTTTTTGAATGAAAACTATGCCAAACATCTTTTATAATTTTTTTTCCTCAAGCAAATATGTGAGCAATCCAGCAGCAGAGTGCCAGAAACATTTGCTTTCCTTCCTAAGAAGTGGGGTAAAGGAAAAAAAACACCAACCACACACGCACACACCAGATTTTATTTAAGGACTTAAAAGAGTCCAAGTCACTTTAAACACTGGTAGGACTGGGCTATTAAACTCTGCTCCTGTGTGTCTGTGTGTATGTGCAAAGGGAAAATAAAAATGCATGTGTTGGGGTATGCATGGAAAGACTTTAATGCTGCCTAGTACTTTCAGGTACTGCACTGCCTTGCAAATAAGTATACATGCATAAAATGAATGAAAAAAATTTGAAAGGGCCTGAATCAAAGCTCGAGGCCAGAATTTGGCTCTCGGAGTGAGAACTCTGACTAATTTAATAGGTAAGCCCAGGAGTAAACTATGGAGCTAGCAGATCCATATGTGCTGCAACAGCGTGGGCCCAAGCAGCAAAAACACCACTCCTAAAATCCTTGGAGCTGTACACAATCATGGCAAACAAAGATCAAGCAGGGGTGCAGGCTGCACTAGAAGGTGGATTAGTGTTCAAAGGCCGAGTCAAAGGAGAAAGGAGATAAGGTGAACGGTGTCATACCAAAGACAGCTATTAAATGTAGTGGTAATCTGCTGAGCCACAGCCAAACAGAGCCTTTTCGCCTTGTTGGACGTGAATAACTCAGGGACAGATGGGAGCTGGGGGGGAGGGGTCTGTAGGGTATGGAGGGGTGAAGATCTGTCTGAAGGCTTGTTCCTCAGCATTACTGGGCACACAAGGTCCCCTTCTCCTCTACCCTGACAGGTCCTGCTGGAGCTGCTGTGGTTTCTAAGTCCCCCCACTTGCAGGAGGCTTAGCTGAGCATTTAATTTGGGAAGCACTCACCATTCCCTGGTCACTTATGTATGATGTGTGGGCACCTTCCCATCCCAAAACCACAGGGAAAAGGGCTCTGTAAGTCTTGTTTCCCCTACAGCTCCTCACTGTTGCCTCTGCAAAGGTAACTTTTCTGTTCCTAACAGCATTTAATCATAAATGGTTAAATAATTTGTACTGACTTAAATTTCCTTTGACCCTCCTATTAAGATATTTCTTCTTAATTAGTATTCAGTTTTTAATATCTTAAGAGAAACTCTCTGTCAGGTTTCTGCTATAATATTTCATTAGCCTCTGTTTGGATCTTGTTTCTTTGTGCAAACTTAATAGCTATAATGGTCCTGTTACATGTCTGAATGGTATTTTACTTCCAGCCTCTCACTGTCTCTATGCCTTCTCCTATGCTGCTACAATATTTACTAGGACTAGGAGGCCAGATCATTCTAAACCCAAGTCCTATGCTTATTCCCATGCCAATAAAAAGGCATCAGTGTTATTTTTTCTATACAAGAGTGTCACATAGCCTTTGAAATGCCATCTTGCCCCCCTTCACCCCATGCCCATGATGTTTCCATGGGCAGTTTACTGTCTGGTGTGCTGTGGGTCAAGTGCTTAGGAAGGAACATTGCCTACATATCCCAGAGGATTGTGTTTGGCAGATCAGAGCAGGTATTTCTAAGGTCTTTTAGAGAGTTGTCCCTAGTGCTCTAAAACTGAGTGGTGGTAATGTTTCCCTAGTGGTGGTGCAGTCCTGTCCCTGTCTATGGAGTGGAGTCAGTTCACACCAGAGGCTGAACTGGTTTGAACAAACACTGTAAAATATCCAGCTCTGCAATGTGTCAGTAATCTCTGCCAATAGAAATATTCTTACATACATCCTTCAGTCCTTCATCTGCCATTAATGTTTATCCACCAAAAAAAAAAAAGAAGGGGGAGTTTTGGAATTTTATGACATGCACATGCTCTTTCCCCAACCTATATGAACAAATTATCCCAGCCCAGAAAGCAACAGCTCAGGATGCACATAATTTCTCCTGTACATGGAGAAAAATAATGTATCAATGGGATTGCATATTTTTAGTTCCAGCTTTTGTTTTCAGGATGCTCTTTCAATTTGCGGGTCAGGTTAAGTCAAATATTTCCATTCAGTGCTTCACAGAGAACAGACACCCCTGTGGCTGCTGAGCCATTTCTCTTTTCGGACATGAAGTTGGTCTTCAACCAAGCCTGGGTAACAGGTTAATAGAAAGTCAGGGGAAGGTCTTGTAGGATGCAATAATTCTTCACTAAGAGACTATGTGGAACCAGAGGAGAAGGAGGTTATGTCCTGAGGCTGTGTCTTTGTATAGTCCTCAGTCCCTGCTGGGGAGGATCATTGGCTGAGGCTGAGCACTAAACCCCTCACCCAGGCTGCTGCCTGATTCTGAACCAAAACCTTGCTTGCCAGGTTGGCTGAGGTCAAAGATGGTGCTGGGCTATAAACCCCAACACCCAGCCACATCCAGGGCTGTTTCATTACATACGGGAAGGAATCAAGGGAGCTCTTGACCCAGTCAGTCACCATGTCTCCAGCTCTCATCCCCACAGGCCAATTTTTGCAGCCCCAAGCCCCTGCACCAAAACTGTGTCACTGAGTGTGGCATGTGCCCTGTTTGCCCCTGCCCAACATGGCACACAGCCAGTACATTCTTTCTTTGCTTCCGTCACTGTCATGACTCATAGACCTTCCCCCTCCCTTAGACTCCTCACCCAAGGCATCACGGGCTGAAAGCAACGATAATTTGGTTGCTGATGCAGTTCTGTGATGGTAAGGGATCACAGCCAGAGAGATTTTGCTTAGGGCCTTTTGAAGATGAGGCGAAGGCTGCTGTTTACCTCATCCCCCAGTTGCCAACAACCACACAGTGTCCTGGCACTGCCTCTGGGGTGATGCACAGCCTCCACTTCCCCAGCATGGCTTCTTCCCCTGAGAGGTGTCATTTTGCCCAGCACAGGGGCAATTCCTTCAGCTAAAGGGAAGCAATCAATCACATAGGCATACTGTCTCTAGCTTGGTGGCACCCCCAGTTCCTCCTCCCTGCTCCCTGCCAGATACAGACAGCGTTGCAGGAGGACTAATGATGCTGCAGCAGCCCCAACTTCTGGAATTTCCTGGCTTTTCATAATCTTAACATCTCATTAGCGTTTATTTGCAGATGCATATCCTTGCTCACTTCTCACACAGGCTGTTGTAAATCACTGCTGACTCTGCTGCAATCACTGCCATCACCTCAGAGAGGAAAGGCTGGTTCCCAGAGGCAGAGGGAGTGCTGCAGGAGCAGTGTCTTCATCACCACAGCCTGAGCCTCCAAGCTAACTGTGCCATCTCCAGAGGCCAAAGTCAAATCCAGCTCCTCATTTGAGCTTTCCTTTCACCACCTTTTCAAAAACTGGAACAGGCTGTGTAGGGAGGTGGTTGAGACATCGTTCCTGGAAGTATTTAAAAGACATGTAGATGTGACACTTGGGTACATGGTTTAGTGAACTTGGCAGTGCTGGTTTAAAAATTGGACTTGATGACTTTATAGGTATTTTCCAGCCTAGAGGTTTCTATGATTCTATGATCACTCCAAATCATATTCAGAATTTCATGGATTTTCCCTTTGCTAGCTTCTACTTGGAAATAGGGTCATCACATCACCTTTTATTGGAGCAATGGATTCAGCCAGCCTTTTAATAAATGGAAGAGGTTTTGGCAAACATGCTCTGAGCAAGCAAATACTTTATCTGAATGCAGAAAGAAATCATTAGTATTATATGCACTAGAAAGGCATGTAGCTTTATTTTTAGCTGAGTAGGAAATACTGAGGTTAGCATGGTTATTCCAAGGTTGAAGATCAAGTGGCAAAATGGTTAAAGTGTAAACAGGACTGGAGAGAGATGAAACAGGGATCATCTGTCTTCTCCTTATTTGTTCATGGTGATCACTTATAGTCAATATTTTTGCTACGATGATAAAGCATTTCAAATAGAGATTCATGTTTGATGAATTGATCTCCAGTTATTGTTAAGAGTACAATGTTGTTCATTCATAGCACACAGTGTCAATTATTGCATCAAATGAAGATTATCAAAATTACAAGAAAATCTCTTCTGCTGGAGAAAACCCTAACCGAATTTTTAATAGAATTTCATCTCCTCTTCAGTGGCATGTCCAAATACCCAACAGTGGAGGTGAGAGGCAGAGGAAGAAGAGATCTTACTGATCACAGCCTTGAACCACAGGTAGTCATCATTATCCAGCTCCAGATTCAAACTTTCCTAAGGATCAAACTTTTCAATAGATCCAAAAGCACAAGCCTGTTGGCCAAGCTACATCCTCTTCCCCATGCTGCTGCTGAAGCTTTCCAAGATTTTGCCAACACATCCCCTCAAATTCCTCTTAGAGAGTGGCCCGGGTACCTAGTGACTGCCTTGCCACCACCCCATCATTCCTTCCCATGGTGTGGCCAAAGCTGCCCTCAAAGAGGCTCTGGCACAGAGAGGTGCATCAGCCATCCCCACCTCCAGCATTTGCTCAGGGATTTAGACCCTCACATTACAGCCAAGTTCTTGCTGATCAAAACTGAAGCTCCAGCGGAGCCTTTTCTACCCTACACAATGGCTGCCTGGTGCTGTGTCCCAGCTGCTGCACCCAGCCTGTCCAGGCAGAGAAGGATATTTGCCTCTTGTGCTCCTTGGAAAACATTCCTCAGATAAAACCGAGTTCATAACTCATCAAAATATACTAAATTATAGGAAAGCTGTAAAAAAAGAAACCTATAAACTGTATGCAGATACAAGATACACTGAAAGATACAACCATAAATCAATATACACCTCATAAGAAATCTTCCTATACTTAATGTGTACAAAATATGAAGCAAATAAATATATATCATTGCATCTTCCTACAGGGTGTTTTGATTTGTTTTTATTGGGTTTTTTTTGTTTTTTTTCCTCTCAGCCTGAGATTAAAGCTAGCATCACAGATTTATTCTAGTGGAAATGCTGATGTTTGCGTGAAGTGAACTCTTTCTTTGTTTATGTAACCCGAGGTTTTCAGCTACTTTATCAAGTAACTACCTCTTCGTATTTGCTGGCTGGCAGAAAACATTAACTTTGTTCCACAGCTCTAGTTACAGTCAGAATGATACAACAAGCATGTGGTTAAGGGGATATTAAAGCAGCAGAACTGTCCTGTGAGGGTTCCTGTCTCTAAAGGTGGCAAACTGTGCTGTTGGTATGTGGGATAGAAGTTCCACAAAGGAGGAAATGGAAAAGTGAGAGTTAAAGACTCTTATTTGTGCAATGCTTTCTCTCTGAAAAGACAATGCCTTTTAGTATGCTTTAATTTTTGGCTGGCCCCAAAGTGGTCAGCAGTTCAACTACATAAAGATTGTAGGTCCCTTCCAACTGAGCCATTCTACTCTATTTGCCTTCCTCTCTCTATCTTATGATGCAGCACAAGACAACCTCCTGAAGCAGGAGGAGAGTTTTTACTTTCACGTCTTTACAGTGGCTGAAGTGGAGACTTTGCTTTTCCTTGCCACCACATCACTGAGGCACTGGAAAGGAGGATATGTGAGTGCAAGGAGAACACCCGTGCTGCTGAAGGTGATCCGAAACACCGTCCATCCTCCCACGTGCATCCTGCCACACTCTGTTCACAACCCGACTGGGTTCAGCCCAGTGTGGACCTGTAATTAAGGATGGGGGGAATGCCATGGGCCAAAACAACAGAAGAGATGTTCTGAGTGCAATGAGCATTTCTGGTTCACACTGCCCACCAAGATAACACACACATCCTTTCCATTCAGGTTAGAAAGGAAAGTATTACAATTCTTCTATGCAACAAGTACAATTCCTGCAGAACTCTACAGCCTGTTCTAAACAAAGACTAAGCAAGTACTATCAGGCCAATCTCACACCATTTTAATCAACATTTATATAAAATCACCTTTCATGTGTATATTTATCTAATCACCACTTACTGCTCCATTTACTCAAAACTACTTCTTTCTGTTTCTGATTTTAACATAATTTTCCCATTTTCTTTTTCCCTCTCTAAAACAAGAGATTTCTTTTTTAGCAGATTGCCTACTAAAAAAATACGAAATATTTTTTCCACACCTTGCCAAAAGTTGTCCAAAATGAAACAGTGACAGGGTCATGTAAATCCAGATATGTCATGGCTGTAAGGGTAGTGGGGAGAGAAGCCTGTCAGTAAGTGGGGGGTATGATTCATTTGGATAACAATAGAGTCCACTGCCCTTTTCTACCAAATGTTTTTAGTTTGCCTCAAATAAGTCATTGTCTAACTTGTATAAATCTTTCCATCGTTCCTTGAATTATTGCTGGATATTTGGGAAAAATATTTTTGGGTTTTTATATTGCGAAAAGAAAAGCAAAAAAAAGCTGATTGCAATCACTTCCAAATAACACTTAACTCCTTGACACGAGGTCAGCAAGAGGGTTTGGAGTGTTCGTGCATGTGTGTGTGTGTGTGTGTGTGTGTGTTTTCTTTCTAATCTTTGAGCTGTTCCCTGAGAGACACATTGAGAACTGGGGCTTGTCTGCTGACATGTTTTACACAGCTGATCCATTAGGATCCTGCTCTTCCTAGCCTCCCTGGCACCGCTTTGATCAGTGACATGTTTTTAAAAAAAAAAAAAAAAGAAAAAGAAGAAAAAGAGAAAAAAAAAGAGTAAAAGGCACTTCTCTGATCAGGAATCCCTCCCCTCCACTAAATCATCCCGGGCACTTTAAAGCCCGAGGAACCACTGAGGGACCCTTCAGTTCTGGGAGGCTTCACGACAGCTCTACGCTAAAACATCCAGACATGAGCCAGCAACATCTTTTGCCCGATGGCTCTTCTGCCTGGCTCTGTGTGTGATTAATCTCTTCCCAGCCCATTGAGAAGCCCTCTACCATGCCTGCCTTCCCAACAGGATGCATTCCAGAAAGTCTTGGTGCCCATCACACACAAGGCATAAAGAACAAATGCCAGCACAGCTTCAGTTCCCTACCTGCTTGCAAAGCCTTGCCTCACCTGGAAAATTTGGCTACTGCAGGATATTGTTTCTGCCTTTTCATTTGGGGAGGGGTTTCATTTAATTTTGTTGAGCACCTTTACAAAAGTTGGTCAGAAAAGAGTATGGCTGCGGGAGGTCATGGTGAGGGGAAAAGAAGAGAGAGGACACTGTGAATAGGAATGGGTTCAGATGCGTGTGCTTAGCCTGCCACTCTTCTCCAGGACAGATATCCATGAAAATGCAACTGCAGAGACAACCTCACAATATATCTCAGCCAGGCTAACATCTGACAGGAGGCATCAGGGGCACAGAGATTATGGATAGGCTGTGGATGTTACAGAGGGTGAGTGATGCTCTATCCATGTGGAAGCGTCCTCTGACAACATACAGGGTAGACACAGCCAGGCTGTGGCCATGTCTGCACTGTAACCCCTCACAGCACATGCACACAGTGCCAGGCAAGACCTCACCAAGGGGTGAGTGAACCTTTGTGGGTTAATCCCACTGGCCAATGCTGGGACTTTCCTTGTCCAGATCAGCACAGTAGCTTGCTCTGGGAGGCACCAGGTGCAACAGTGACTGTCAGCAGAGAGTGCTGACAGATGTCTCCACTTTGCTTTGTGGCAATCCCTGTATGACAGACAACATTTCTTTAGCTGTTAGGTACCACTTTGGAGTGCTAAAATCCCAACATCTTCTTTGGAAAGAGGAAAAGGGAGACTGTTGTGCAAGGGTCCCTAGCAGTGAGTGGGGAGGTGAGGGCTCTCAGGTGTGCTGGTGCTGCTGTGCCCATCCAGATTAGCTTCCTTCTCATCCCTCCTTTTTAATATTCATGAGCCTGGTGGAGTCGTCACTTTGGTCACTTGCTGGGCAACCAGTAATAAACATCTCATGGTAAAGAGGAAGGAGACTAACTAACAAAATGTTCATTGCTACCTTCCAAGACAAAATGAAAAGTCTTCACTGTGCTTATTCTTTGCCACGTTGACACCTCAGTGAGATGGAGAGCAAAGGAACCCAACAAAATGTTGCAGTTTGAACCCTAAGTAAGTGCTCTGTGGTGCTCAGCAGCAACAGGTATAGTGCCATGATGGTACTGGCACATGATGGTACTGATTGTTCCCCCTTGTTCAGGTCTTCAAAGTCACTGCAGTTTGCAGGAGACGGAGCACATACTAGACATTGAAAAAGTCCAGATGAATTGTCCACTGCACAAGGAAATCCCGTAAACTACATTTCTAGCAGCTTCTCTTCACCCATCTCACCCCCATCCCACATTAATTCCTTGCCTTTTTTGAGCATTTCTCACTGACTTGAGTGATGAGAGGAACTTTTTGCTCTGAATGTCCAGCGTGCCCTCTTTATTTGGTTTACAGAACAAATAGGGATAGTGTGATGGAAGATGTGCTCTTGACAGCCTTCTTGAAATTGATATTTTGGCAGCACAGAAGTTGATGAATCAGTGAAATGTACTTTCTTTTTTTCCATACTCCTGCTGCTGGCCCATACATAGCTCTGTGATTCCCACATCCAACTCTGCAAAACATCTGGGTATAGCAGCTTGTCTTTAAGGCAGATTTGACAGCATAAATGATTTTACCTTTGGCTTGAGCCATTTGCAAGAGTATAAAGGTGCTGTTATTTACCTTGTTTCGGAGAGGCTTTACTATGTCAAATGTTGGTAGTGAAATTTCCCCTATTGTTCACATTTCAACTTGAAGTCCCTGCAGCATGGTGGGCACCCCTAATCTGTGTCCCCATCACCCCATTTTTATCCTACAGGTCCTCTCTGACATGGAACTTGTGTGCTTTGTTAAGCAGGCCAGGCTTAACAGAGAATTAAAGAAAATGAACAAATCCAGTCTCAGTTCACTTACACTTCAGTTCAGACTGTGGCTAGAGGAGGATCTCTTCAGCTCTAGGTTTTCCTCACAGTATAAATCCCTGTGACTGGATCCCATAAAACAGTCTCATAAGCTCCCTAAGAATTTGTCGGGATGCCAGGTCTGGCGTGCCTAGCCCCCACAAAATGGGGTAGCTAAAAGCAGCAAAGTGAAAAGAAGCCAAACACCTTAGTAAAAGCAAGGATTAAAGGGGAAAAAAAGCCACATTAAAAAAACATCCATTTTTTTCAGGCCATTTGCAGATAAATTACCTCTGTTCTTCTAATTAAAGAAAATGTGCAATTAGCTTAATCAGATCTGTGGGAAGAAAAGCAGTCGCTGAGTCTCAAAAGGCAGGTTCTGAGAAACTGCAGCCAACTTTTCCTGGGGCTGACTGGAGACACTACATCAGAAACAGCATGAGCCCTGCCAAAGACTTCTTCCTGTGAAAAATGATGTTTCAATTTAGGCTCCTGTATATTGTTTTCCTTAATCTCCCTCTCACTTGCTTACTCACTTGATCTCTCTTGCTCTTTGACACTCTAAATAGAGGCATGAAGAGGTATTGCCTTGAACTGATAGGGGCAATGCATCCTAATTTCCCAATGAAACAAGATTGAGTTTATCATCTCAGTTCCCCATCAGCCTGCATGTTCTTTGTGATCTTCAAATGGCACACGAGATTCAAAGGCATTCAGAGGCTAGAAATTAGGACTTTCCTTCAGGAAAGGAAAATCAGACTTGTGCAATGGGGAAAGGTCTTGAAACCCTTAGTGCTTGTCAGGGTGAAGGTCCTGAAAGGCGATTGAAAACCCTTGTGAGGAAGCTGGGCTCGGAGATCAGTCCCCCCTCTCTAAAGACAAAGTGGGAAATTGTGCAAACTGCAGGGCCAGTGCCCTTAACCCTTTGCCAGTAACCTCCTGTGCCTTAGTCCACAGGCATTCAAAGAATAAAAAACGGGGAAGGAAGAAACACACACCAAATTAGAAGAAAAAAATTGGTTTCAAAGCATTATCTATTCAAGTAGTTTTAAAGTCCAGTGTTCCTCCTAAAAGCTGGGAAAATCCCTTTTAGTCAGGCGGAGCAAAGAGCCAGCCCTACAACAATCTTGCCAAACCCACAAATTGGGCTGCAACTGGGCAAATGGGGACACAACTAATTATCTGAACAAATAGCCCTTATTCTGTCCACTCCTAACCATGCATTTCCAAAGGGTATTTTCAAGCTTGTTTTCAGCCATCTCTGCAGCCACGCAGGCATTTTATATTTCCCTGAATTTTGCTCCTAAGAAGTGAGAGAGGGATACATGGTCCATCTGTCCTTCCCCCCCGAGTCCCTCCCACCCCTATTTACTTGCAGAAGGTGGTGGTTGGATCAGGGTTTGCTGGCTCTGCTGCATTTTCAGTGCAAGAGATGAAGACCACACCAGTGGATATGGGTCCTGTTTCATTCTCTTCTTCTTCCAGGACAATTCCTCAGCCAGTAACCACTACTTGTGAACAAGTGCTTGCTCCTCTTCGTGCCCACCTGCAGTTCAGCTTGTTATTATCACACCTCACAAGATCTGGGCTGATATTTCATGGGGGAGTTTTCCCTGTCACAGCAGTTGATAATGTCCTGGTTTGCCCAGTTCAGACATCCCTTTACTGTCCTATGGGAGTGACCTTGACTCTTCAGAGAGTGACTGGGTTTTGTGGGGAGCACAATTCCATCTTTACATCTGTATCTGCAGGTGCAGGTATGAGCTGAAGGTGTGCCTGATGAAGTGCATCCGTGACCTCCATGTGCTGGCAAAACGCTGGTTGCTCATATGCAGGCAGTAAATACCCCCAGACCCAGACCTTTCTTCTGATTCTCAGGGTATCTTTGTTTCTAAACCCTTCTGTCCCAAAGGTTTTCAGTCTTTCTTATAGATATTTTATAGAAAAAAAATTGATTTCAAAATGTTCTTGTGATCTTTGTTGTTTGAGAATATTTTTTATTTAACAAGTAAATGCTTGGTTTTTCATCTATGGCTTAGATTTTGTTTTCACTTGTTCGTTTACAATTGTCCACCTAGAGAGAAATGCAGTTCAAAAAACCAGAAGTTTCCTTGCTCTTGCCTGTCCTTTCTTGTTGACTCCTAATTTTTTTTCCATTGCTGGGTAAGGGGAAAAAAGTCAAGGTTAAAAATAAAGATGGGGCCCTAAAATATCTCCAAACTAACAATAGGAAACGGATGTGTTTAGTTTTTGGTTGGTTTCCAAAAATCCGAAGGAGGTAATACTTTATGTTAAAAATATTTATTAGCTCGGGTAATGAACACAATCTGATAAAAAGCCTGTTGCCTGAAGTGTGAGGCAACAAATAAGCTAAACCTTGACTATTCTACATCATATAATGAATGTTTTGGTGCAAAACTAGAACCTCTCGACCAGTCAGGAGGGAATAATGTGCAAGTCTGTGTCACACAGCTCCACATGCTGCGGATGGGATGGATTAAACTTTGCTTTAACTCCCAGGTTCTCTTTAGGGAGTTTTGGTATACGTAGCAGGGGCTGCACCCAGTGCTGGCCACTGATTTTTAGCAGCCACCAGCCTGTGAGGTGGCTTGAGGGAGCAGGGTTTCTGCCTGCATCCACGGGTCCCAGAGGACCCCCGGGTATTTGCCTGGTGCTGCGGGGCCAGCGGGCTCCCCGCCAGCAGCTCCAAAATGTTGAGAGCTGGAGGCTGGCCCGAGTCTCTGAAAAACCCCATCACTAACATTTCTGACAAGATAAACTGCATTTTGAATGTGGAGATGACCTTGGTAATCAGAAATAAATCAGCAGGATAATCAAAATTGATGGGTAAGTCAAATCTAGAAAATTTATATACTAGAGCCCTATAGAATAGCTTGGAAATCCCCATAAGTAGGGTCCTGGCTGAAATTTTGGTCCCTTTGCTGCAGTAATTTAAACTTTTCTATTTACTTTGGCACTCCTCAGCTCAATGACTTGGCCTGATCAAAATGCTTTGATATGTCCAGCAAAAATAAAAATTATAAAAGTCCAAGGGTAGTATCTTGGTTTAGGACAACTGTGAACATGAAATTTAATCCTGGGCTTTGCAAGAGGGACTCTCTAGAATGTACTGGAGGGGAAAGCAATTAATACTGCATTAAAAAAAATTTAAAAAAGAATAGTCTTCCTTTTCACTTTGCTTTTCAATGTCCTGTAATTTGGGCCAAAGCAAACAGTGCTTACGCCACCACTGATGTTCGAAGTTCATGTACCGCTGCTGATATTATGTACATTAACACAGCAGTCACTGGAAAGGAAAAGCAAGTGTAATTTGTCCTGAGTGTGGACAAAAGGGGAGTACAGAATGAAGCTGGTCCTCCCATTACTTTATTTTATTCCCTGCTGTTAATTGCTTTCTTGGTACACCCTTGCTTTTGTCCTTTTGACACACAGGCTACCATCACACTGCACAGCTACCAGAGCCGAAACTGCTCCAAGGCTCATTATCCCTTAAACAATCTCAGCTCTGGAGGCGCTGCTCTGACACTCTACTAAAACCTATTTACTGGCTGCAGGGTAGTTAGTCCTGCTTCATATCAGTGCAGGGAAAGTAGAGTCAGGCCAACTGTCTGATCTACTCGAGCCTGACATGTGGCTTACTCTGCTTTTATATCAATCAAGAATTTGGCCTTGAGATCTCCACACTCTTGGTTTGACCTAGAGTTAAAAAAACCCCAACCACTTCCAAATCTGTACCTCTCTTCTCTGCCTTTCTTTCACCCGGCCCAGACCCTACTGCATACACTTCATGTCTGCAAAGTTAACCAAAGTTCTGGACCACTTACAGGCTATTTGTTGCTTTCTATTATACTTGGTTCTTGAGTTTGTATATGTCTGTCTTCTTAAAAACATTTTGGAGAGAAGCATCACTTTTTTGCAGTGCTGGTAAATACTTTTCCACTAAATTGCTCTGAAGTAAAGTTTATTTTAGCTAACAAGAAAGTTCTTCATGAAGCCTGCCAGGGATTAGATTTGTTTTTCATTGGCAAAACAGCCCTGAGAACTGTACACTGAAATTTCTGTGTCTGCAGTTGTTATTTTGATGCCCAATATGTCTGTTTTCTTCTAAGGGGCTGTTCAAAGCTTGAGTCATATCTTCAATGCCATAACCCCACAATCTTCTTTCAAAAGCACTTTATGCTCAGAACCATGGGTTCTGAGCAACAAATTTGACATGGCATAACATGGCAACTCCAGAAGTTCTGTGACTGAGTTTTCATTTCAGTCTTCCTTGCCTGGAACAACATATTTGAGCATAATAAACAACATAGGACAGGATTGCTATTTTCTGGCCAGCCTACTTGCAAATTTTTTAAGCCCTTGGAGATGTAAAGGTAACAGTGGTTAACCTGGGCAGCTAACTAACAAATGCCACCAGTACTAACCAGCCAGCAGAGAAAATAAACAGCCAGGTAATGAGGGGCAACACTGGGAGAAAGCTATCAAAAAAATTACAAACTGTATTTTTAGTATGTATATTGAAGATGGAAGATAATTTGAGATCAATTTAGAGGATTCACATAGGAGCCCACAAGTGAAGTATCAAAGGAAAGTAACAGTTCATTGACAAGTGTTGAAAATGGAAGTTTACTGGTTAACAGACAAGCTGGAAAACAGCTCAGGAACATGTTAAGTGAGGTATGGAGGCACATCGGAGAAAAGAAGTCTTTGCTTCCACACCACGAATTGCCTCTGTTCTCTGGTTTCCTAACCAGAAAAGAGCCCATGAAACAAGTTGTGCTAGTGGGGAATGACACAGCTAGGCCATATGAGCATGCTGCATCTAAGTCTGAGCGATCTAACCATCCTTCTCTGAGCATGGGGAAAGAATTTTTGGATAGTGTTCTGGGAAGAAGACAACCTCAGCAGGAGGTCTAGTTTAGGGATCATGGACAGGGAGAAGGCAGTGCTGCATCTGCTTATGCTGAAGGAGAGACAGGCCTTTGGGAAGTGCGATAGGAGAGTCAGAAGTACAAGACTTCTGTTGCTCAGTGTGGAGGATATGATGATGATGATGATGATTATTGCTATGATTATTATTGCAGGAGGACCCCTGCAAAGGGGCACAGAAACCAGATATGAGTTCAGCTACTGGACATGCAAAGGTTTGGAATCATCTCAGCCTGCTGTCTCCAGAACTGCTGCCTTCAAGCAACCAATTAAAGGATCCTGCTTAGGATTTACCCATTTGTACTTTAACCATTTCAAACCATTGATTAAGGGTGACATTTCACCATCTTCTTATTGTTTCCTTCTCTTTTATTACTCGTCACCATGTGGACTACATTCTGATGCCATATAATACTTTTCTGCACTGAAAAAACATCAAGGCATTTTAGATTGCTTATTTATCTTCCAGATAGTTATCATCAGTTTAGAGAAAAAAAAAAAACAAGCAAAAAACAAAACAAGTAATTTGATGGCTCAGGACTTCAAGAAAATCCATTCCTCACTGCAGTACCCACAACTACAAATGCAGCTTATTTGGAAATGGAGTGTACAGCAATGCACACATATTAAGCAGTTCAAATGCTGGTCATGCTCAGACAGCAGTTACTGCCATAATTTTCTGGCTTTGCATTAATTCATTGAGCAGGAGCCTTGGCTTGGTTGTAGCATTTTTTCTTGTCTGAAAGATGATCTGGTTAATAGAGGACAAACACTGGAGCTCCTCTGTTCTTTCTTCTTCCTTCTCGCACATGCATACACATTTATAGGTCTGTTATATATAGATGCCAAACACACATATATACAGAACACTCAAATATGCACATAGAATACATATCTCTAGGCACACAAATGAATCCTCACACTCTTCTCTAGAGGCGATGTGTGTGAAGACTTGAAGGGGAATTTTGCTTCTCTGCTGTACTCTTTTGTGTTTTCATTTCCAATAATCCAGCAGATGCCCCTAGATCATGTGGAGGGGAAATAGCTGCATCAGCTGCTTCTAGGCAAACAAAATAGGCTTTTGTGGCTATAATGTAATGTTTTCCTTGGAATACATGGTATTCCAGGCTCTCAAAGGCTCATACTCTTTCTTGGAGTTCAGGTAAAGTATTATCTATCAAAAAACTAAAATTATCAGCAGCAACAGCAAGGAAATTAGGCACACACAAATAAAACCAGTCAGAAACCTGGCTCTTACCCAGGAGACAAATGATTCCTGCTTTTTTTAGGAGTTTTTTAGGAGTTTTTAGGAGTTATGACACTGTCAGCTCACACATGGTAACACAGCTGTAGCCCTAAGAGCCTTTCCAAACTATGGTAGGTCTTGAGGGTTTGGCTGCAGGTATGTTGGGCTGGAAGGATATCAGGCCAGCTCTGCTGCAAGAGGCTGTACACAAAACAAACCTCTTGCCCCCATGTGGGAATTGCCAAAGGACACAGAGAGCGAGAAGAGGTGCCAGCCACATCTGTCCACATGGCACAATGGGGTTTACCATGTTGTTAGAGGCAGCCCATGGGCACAGCACCATGTATGTAATAGCTGGTGCTTGCCTGAGACACTCTGGCAGCCTCTTTGCTGCCACGTTACACTAGCTAGATGGAAAAGGTAAACTATTTGAACATTGTTCCAAGTGTGCCATGCAGGAGTACCTTATACCCCAAATTTCAGCTGAAAATAAATGAACCTGGGGCACATGATTTTCTGAGCTCTAAAAGACCAGGAATGATCTAAAACTGTTCATGCCATCACAGGAAATCACAGAAAGCAGAGCTTTCTCATCACCTCATGTAGAAGTTTACACTGCTGTGGAACAGGTGGAAACAAGTGTAAAACACCTGACAGAATTGTAAAATGACTACATCAGCTGTGAGGAAACTGAGGGGCAGTACCTGGGGGTGCTGGCCAAAGTGGAGCTGGTCACACATTTGTAAGAACAGCTGGGGAATGAAGAGAGCTGATTTTAAAGACAGAAAATCAGAGGGGCTGTGACTACTCCAGCTTTCTAGGGGTGGAAAGAAGGCTTCAGAGTTCTTGTGTGCTGCTACTCTGGGAGTCTGCCTTTGGTATGATACAGAAATTATCCTAAAGGAAGAAAGGAAATCTGTCCAGAAAACTGGAGCATCCCTGCATGAGAAGGCAATGAAAGCTTGGAACAGTAAAATCTTGTTTGCTAATGACAGTTCTGAGAATTAAAAGAAAATAAAAATTAAGTGGAAAAAACCCAGAACCCCTCCATGAAACACTGACTAGACGCCAGTTCACATAGTTCTCCTTGGCTACTATGCATTATTATTATTTCTTTTAAAGACTAATAGATCCTATTCTTGACAGGCTCAAAGCTAGGAGGTGGGATCTTATCCAGTATTTTCATTTTTTAGGACACAAGAGGCAATGATTGTATCAGAATATTATTTGTCTGCCCAAATCACATTCACTGTGTGAACATCTGCAGAGGACTTCCATTCTCGGGAAAAGCTGTTTTGTCAGACAAGAGTGCAAGAGAAACTCTCCTCCTCATTCTGGTGAAGCCAGCTCAGTTAGGACAGAATCTGTTTTCCCGGGCTAAATATCCAGAGCTAACCTTCAAACTTTCATTTACAGCTTTTTACCTGAAAACCCCTACCCACAGAACAGATTGGACCTAGGATATGTGAAATAGCTGAGTGCTGGAACAGCTGAGTTATATATGAATGATTGACATGGTAAGGTAAGAGTCAAGGGAAGGCTAATGGAGCAGAAGTGTGGTTGAGTACATCTGATTTTTCCTTACCACATGGGAAGCACGGTTTTCAGTGAATGGGCTCTCAAACAAATAAATGTCAATTTGTATGTAGAGAAGATTTGACACTCTTAACTATGGAGGTGTTTCAAGAAACATGGAGAAGATGTGCTGGGCAGATTGGTTCAAAGCTTCCATCCCAGTCATCCTATAAAGCCCTAGGGACTTTCAGACCAGTAATAGGAGCCCACAGAGATCTTTATGTTCTCAACTTTGTCTTCTGGATAACATTAAAGCAGAGGCAGTCCCAGAAGGCAGGCACTATCCTTAGCCTTGCGCTTATCTGTTTGTGCACATTTTCTCCAGCACTTAGCGTTACCAGATCCTGACTCATAAGACTGCCTTTGCGTTTTTTATGGAGCTACCAAAGGGTCCTGGCACTAGCATGTGTGTGAGTGTCCTGATAAGGGTATGACAGCGTGTGGGAGGCCAGAGGCGGGTAATGCCACTGGTATGTTGAGTGGGGAATTAGGCTGTGTGTATGGAATGACATCTTCTTACAAAACCTCTCCAAGACAGGGGCCGAGGAGAAGAAGTAGCAATGACAGTTCAGGATTCAGTCCACCCTACCAAAACTTTCCATCCTCATGAATGGAGCCATTCACTGGATGCTGCTTCTCGTTTTGCTTCTGTATCTTCTTCATCTTAAAACAGAGAACTTCCTCTCAGAGGAATAACTTCTGCCGTAGCACAGTCCCGGTGATGTCAGTGGAGTTACATCAAGGCTGATGTTCATCCTCATGCCTCATTGCCAGAAGGTTTTCTGGAGCTAGACTCTGGGTAGCACAACTCTGAGAAGCATTTGTCCTGCTTTGGTCTCAGCTCCTCTGAGAGCACAGAAAAAGGATTGAAAAATAAAATGAAAATGTTGCAGTTGTTTCTGCACAGTAGACTTTAAAATGGAAACACATTTTATGGAATTTTTCACACACATCCTCCCTCTCCCTCAAATTTCAATGTTCCCTTTTCTTCTCTTCTCCCTGATTTTGACATATTTCCACTGAGTGAAATGAAATGAGAAATAGCCAGGGGCTTGCTCTGACATTTTCTTCCCCACCCCATCCTTCTGTCCACCCAAGCTCTTCTCAGTTTTATTTTTTAATTTTTTAATAGTATGGAATGGGAATGGGAGCTGTAGGCTGTGTATACTCATTTGCTGTAACCCACCCATTCTGCTGTTCTGCTGTTCCTTGCCACCTTTCTTATCATTCCTTCAGCATTTTTTGGACCATCTGAAGCTGGAAAAAAAAAATCCCTTGCCTGCAGATTCACTCTAAATTGACAGGGAGGGGAAAATCTGGCCCCAACATCTGACATCAAGAGCTTTATGGCCTAGTCCTGCCTAATTTTAAGGGATTTTATACAGCAGAATTGGAAAGAACCAAGAGACATTTAGAGCAAATGTTCTGAAATACCAAGAATAACAAAGCACAGGCTTAATGAGTTCCAATGTGTATGTCTGCTGTGAGTAATGATGCTTAATCCTGCTGCAAAATAATTCCTTTATATGTTCTTCTGTTTTTTAAAAAATGCATCACTGCTGCACTGGGGTCATAAAAATTACGAATATGTTTTCCCATGGCATGAAGCCATAGCATACTGTAAGGCATTGTGCTGGGCCATTATACACAGCCTGTAATCAGAAACAAATGTATTAAGTGAGATGATGTGATGTTACATGAGAAAAGTGAAAATAGAGCAGGGAAGTGTGATAGACAGTGACTTGGACCACAACATCGGCTCTGAACAGCCCCTTTCTCTTCAGAAATCAGAGGCTATGCCAAAGGAAGCTGTTTCTAGATACTGGTCTAGAAAACAGAGACATACTTCTTGCAAGAGTGGGGAAATAAAACTTGTCTGAGAGCTGGGGTAGGCAAAAAAATATAGTGAATTTCCTGTTCAGAAAGATAAATACTGCCATGATGCTGAGGGTGGTTCTCCGTGCATTAGCACAGGCTTGGTAGGGGTCTCAGAAAAGCAAAGAAGCCCCTCTCTTCCATCTTCCAAATTGCAAGTTTCTTGCAGGGGTCCAAGTGTTGTCTGTGACATGGCGAGATCTACTGCTGAAGAAAGTACTCTCATTGGAGTTTATGTTTCTGAGACTTTGCAGCAGTATTACTATTATCAGCTTAAAAATTAAACATGACTCAGATTAGGAGAAATAGAGCAACTCATTTGTCTTTTTGTCAATGTTTATTTCCTAAAAAAAAAAAAAAAAAATTCTGTTTGTGACAAGTGCTTTCCTTTTCAGGAGTATACCACAATGCTTGGACATCAAAGCTGGATTTTAATTTATTGACTTAACTTTGCAGAGTGCAGAGCAAAAGGTCAAGTAAAATGAGACTCCTTTAGAAATATGATAATTGCTATTAAGAAGTGTATGGGTCATTTGAACACTCTGACAGTCCATTTCTAAGCCCCTTAGAATGGGCCCTTCAAAACTCCTGAGGCTCAGCCAATCCTACCCTTTGGGAGATGTGAAGACTGGGCCCTAACTGCAAAGTACCTGTGGGAGCAGTCTTCATCCCAGCAGCAAAGCAAGTTATCCTCCTATTTCCCAGATGTGGGAAGAACAACGGTCCCTAAAATGAGAGATGTACCCAGAATGACCTCTCTTCTATCCACTGACATTTTGCTCTGCTATCTCTCCATGAGCTGGAGTTTGGGATCCCAAACACACAGCACACAAGGTTTTTCATCTGAGTCAGGCAACTGCTTTAATCAGCCACAGATCCCCTGCAAGCCAACCTAAATGAAAGTGAGACCATCAAAAGGTAGCATTGGAACAGGCTGCCCAGAGAAGTGGTGGAGTCACCATCTCTAGAGCCATTTATTGGTCACATAGAAGTGGTGCTTGGGGGCATGGTGTAACGGTGGGCTTGGGAATACTGGGATAACAGCTGGACTTGATGATTTTATGTGTCTTCCAACCTAAACAATTCTATGATTCTATTGTACTGTGAGGACAGTAGTTCATAAATTATCTAGAGAGCAGATTACTTGATAGTACTGCTTTCTGCACGCTCTTTTTCCTTAAAACTGTCTGGTTTTATCAACAGAGTAGAGTACAATAAAGAGTACCAAAGGACCTGGATAAATAAATCCTGTCTAATTATTTACAACCATCTCAGGAATTGTCCCAGCAGTAATCTTAGAAAGGTTTGGATTCACTGAAATCTACAAGACAAATGATTACTGCTTCTATGCCTTCTATAGGCAACAGCTGCTCAGCAACAGAGGATTTGCTCTAGAATGTACAAATAATTGATAAAATAATGAGAATTACACCTGGGCATTGTAAAGCAGGGATTTTCCTTCCTAATTTCTGGATCTTGGAAGAGAAATTAATATATTTGCAATGAAAGAGAAGTTTCCCAATATTTGAAACTTAAGACTGTGCCATTCAAATGGTTATTTATGAGTCACATCAGTGAGCCAGGTGACTGTGTTGCAAATCCTTATGTGGCAGCATTTGCTACTTTTTTATCCCTGTTTCTCCTTTATGAAACAGTAGGGCTACTTGAGTCCATAAATAGACACTACTAGGGATTTACCATAAAGGAAATCTGAAGGACACTCTTTGCTATTTCCAGTTAACTTCCCCTTTACATGAACAAATCCCCTTAGAGGGTGATCCCTTTGTGCATGTTGAGCTCTTGAGGTTCCCAAATACTGGAGACAAAACACATACATCGTGTTTGTTTGCTTTAATGAAATGATTGATTTATTGGACCCAAATTCCTCAAAAACATTTGTTTTTATCCCCTGGATTCCTATCAGAGAGCTCCCAACATCAGTCAAAATCACAGCTGTCATTCGCTACAGCGAAATCCAACTCAAAAGTTCTCCCAGTGCTCCCCGTTAGTGGGGAGCCTTCCCCTGCCCTCCAAGAATGTCCCCTGCCCTCCAAGAATGTCCCCTGCCCTCCAAGCACGTCCCCTGCCAAGGCAATGATATCCCCTTCGTCCTACAATTGTTTGCTTCCCAGAATAGCTAGATTTGAGGACGAGAGCCTTCCTAATGGAGCTCGAGTGCATTTGTGGCACAATAGGTCATTTCTGGCTCACTTGCTTTCTTTTCAGCTCACAGGACAAAAAGGGACATGCTTACACCATTTGCTTACATTGGTAGGTAAAGAAAACTTTAAATGTCGCATGAGTCACTTGCACTCAATTAATTTCTGCTTGTGTTATTTATTCACGTTTAAGATATGACTTTCATTCTATATGTGACCTTCAGCAATGGAACTGATAACAAGAACATTACTTTGGAAAAGTGAAAGGTTAAACATTAACCAGAAAAATAGTTCTAAGACAAACATTTTGAATGTTTTTTCCTTCATATTTGGAAGTGACTTGTCACTTCTCCTCTCAGCACCCTCCTTCCCCTCATATTACTGTTGTGCTGCTGTTCCTAATACTTGGTAGATGCAGTAAGCACTGTACCACCAGGTACCATCTCCTCTTTGCTTAAAACAAATCACATGGGTCTTCGAGCTGGCTGTCAGTGCTTGCCTGACTAGCTTTTCATCAGCAATTTCTAGGCTTTCTCATCTCCCAAGTGCACTACAGAGAAGCCCATCATCTCTGTGCTCCCTTTTCTACTCCTTGTTGCACATGGGGTGTGGAGAAAAAAAGAAAAAAATGGATGAAGAGGAGAACAGGCTGAGAGGTTGCCTGTTTCAAAAATAAGAATTTGAAGTGCTGATTTTAGCAGATGTCTTTTTCCTCTATGACCTATAAACTTCACTCAGGAACAATTAACAAGTTGAAATTAATGCTACAGCATGATAGGGGAGGGTGTTGTGCAGCTTTGGTATTCAATAGTCTTCATATCAGTAAAGAAATGAGTAAAAAAAGAGAAAATAGTCTGCTTTCAAAGCCGAGTGCCTATTTTACCTGTATATCAATTTCTGTTTCTTATGTGGAGACACACGTGTGAGCTGCAACTCTGCTCTGAAATTACTTCAGCTTTTCTGCTTTAAGGCAGTTGCCAGCCTCAGTCACAACAACATCAATTGTTAGAAAAAAAAGTCTGTAAATCAATAACACTACTTCTGCTCCCACCCATTTTTGGAAGCCCAGGACATGGACATGCATATATTTTACTCAGTAGAATAGCGTAATTGCCTGTTGTTTGGTTAATTTGGGTAGCAAAAATAAACCACCAAAAGTAAAGATGAATGAAACAGCTAAGATAAAACCAAGGCCAAACAAACATTGACAACAACAAACTAGGTGTCTGGGAAAGGGTAACTCCTGCTCTGGGAGACATTCTGGGTGGTCGAGGCTCTGTCTCAGTCACAGCAAGACATAGGTCCCAGGGCATGGGGCTGCTGGACTGCAGGATAGCAGAGGCCACCACCAGCCCCCTTTCCTGCTGCCTCCCCTCTGCCCTTCTCTCTCAGCTTATGCTCCCCACCATGTCTTAGGTTTGTTCAATCTGCTTTTCAAAGCAGCAAAAGACTATAAGAAACTGTCAGGCAATCCCATCCCCTTTATTGGTCTCTATACAATGGATTGGTAAAACCCTGTTACTTGTCTGTATATCTCACTCTGTGTTCAGCCCCTCAAGACTTGCAGACAAAGTGGTGTCTTGTACCAAAGGATGACACCAGGTTAGACTATGCTGTATCTATGAGGATTTCCTTTCATCAGTTCTTATTTTGCCATATATCAGTATTTCATTAAATGTTTTCTTATCCTTTGCCGTAGAACAAGGTGAATAGAAACCTTCTTTGGGACCATTTATTATTTCATAAGATTTTGTCATGTCTCTCCTTATTTATGTTTCCCACAAGGTAATCTGTCCTAGGATAACAGGCTGCTCCACCAGTGTTGCTGATGCAGCCACTGCCAGAGAGCACCAGAAGCCTCCTGTCATAATTCCTTTGTGCAAGATTTGCAGCCAGGGTCACAGACCCATAAGGCAGGCTTGGCTTAAGGAAACTGGGGTCTGAGCCTACCACAGTGAGCCTTCTCCCAGCCCTCCCAGTCTGGCTCACACCCTTCCCCCTCTCTCATTCCCCTCGCTCAGCTCCCCATGGAGCCCTTCTTCCCCAGACAGATGATCCCTTCCTGTCGCCTCCCTGGGATGGACTTCTTCATTTTTCCTCAGCCAGCTCCCCTGGACAGACTCTTGGTTTCTCACTGACTTGTGCTGTTGAGGTTTCTTGGCCTGGGTCCCAGGGTTCCTGCCTTAATCCATCGCTTCAAAGAGATTTGGATAAGTCTGGATAAGCTTCCAAGCCTCTGGATGCTTATTCAAAGTGCAAGGCTGGGGGAAAGGGGGAGCATCCCTGAAGGAAGCCAGAGACAATCTATGTACAGTCAAGCAACTTATTATTTTTTTTTTCTGAATCAGAACTATCTCCCCAAATCCCTCAGCACCTGTGTCAAAACCTGCATTTACATTAGTGGAAAAATAAACCCCGGCCTCTGCATCCTGAAGCAAAATGCCTGGGCATTTAGGCACACAGATGGGCCAGCATCTCATCAGGGTGTCTGTTGCAGCATTAAAAGTTGGGATTCCTTCTTTCAGGAGAGCTTGGGCATGTTTACATACCACTGGGTATTTTAGGGGTGACTCACTACAGAAGTCCCATTTCAAAACAAGAAAGAACAGAATTTTGAAATAAAGTGCACTGAAAAGGTATGACCACAGCAACAGATCACCAAAAAATGTGAGGCTGGATTTTCCAGCCCGCAGGAGTCCTGCTGTGCTATGTGGGGGATGGTCCTGACTGAGCACAGGAGAAAGGGTGAAGCAGCTGTAGAAGCTGGGCCCAAAAGGAAACCTCTTCTGTGCTGTCCATCCTCCTCCTCCTCGCTTCTGATGTGGATGGACTGAGAAAGTGCCATTTGGAGCTATTTCTGTGTGTATTTTGCATGGCTATATTCCTGGTTTGAAGTCACTGGCACCTGCCATGAAGCTAGGCATGTTCCACCAAATTAGAGTCAGATTTTCCCCCCTGGAATCAAAGCCAGCATTTGCTCTAACCACAATTGCGCCAGTCCTTCCCATTAGCCCCTCAGCATTCAAGATACATTCATTCATAGTTTAGTTTCCTGCTCCAAACAAGTTTGCTTTGGGAAAACTGATCTTTATTTTCCATCTAAATGAAGCCCAGTTGTGTCATGTCCACCAAAAGAACAATCTGGCTTAAAGCAGCTTTAAGAAAACCACTATCTGATGTCAGTAAATCTCTGTCTATGCCATAACTGCTTTAAGTCAGGAAGCAGTGGGTGTGCTCAAAACAACACATAAAGATAAAAAAATTTCCAGTGCCAGGAACGTGGATGTATTTTGGAAGAAAACATGAGGGGCATTCTGTGCAGGAAGAGATGAAAACATGCATCAGGCTGTGGAGCTTGCCAGTGCCACAGCTCGCACACGCCGGCTCCTCGGGGAAGCCACGTCTTCAGATGGAGCAATGGAGGCACTGGAGGGTCCTGTCCTTGGCACACACACAGAGGGAATGGCTGCTGCTTTATTCACGTCTTTGTTTTGCAGCAGAGCAGTCTGTATTCCTCTGCTCTCTAGGAGCTGAAGGAACACATCAGAGAACAGATCCCAGCCCCTTCTCTTTCCCAGGGATAGATGCTGAACAGTTCCTGGAGGTGGGAGAGGCTTTGGCCATCTGGCCATGTTGCACTCTCACATTCCCATGGGGATCTCTCCTCATCCTCTCCTGGGCAGAAAGGGTGTTGCACAACCAAACCCTTACACGCTGGTCACATTTTGACCCTGTAACAGCCCTAGAAAAGCCATTACAACAGGTGATGCTGGAATCATTCCATCAAGGTCAAGGATATTTCTACCCCTTGCCTAGCATGGGTAAGTTGGAAGGGAAGAGAGGTGATTGCTCTCTGTTAAATGTATACCTGGTTATCAACCTACTTCTACATCTTATTGCTAGTTTTTCTTTTATTTACAGTGCAGAAAAAACATTAAAGCACACATCAAAAAAGGGAAGAAAACGAAACCAAAATAATAATAATAATAATAACAAAAACAACAACAACAACAATAATAAAACCCCAGCCAAACCCAAACAAGAAAATAAGTATACATCCACTGGAGCAGTCTTCTTTTCCAGGAGATATCATATATATATATATATAATGATATACAGGGCAGTAAGTAACCAGTTTAGAGGGTATTTTCACTCAGAACGGTAGGCACATCACCTCTATCTTTTACTATCCATGCTACTTACTCAGCTTCTTTCATCCCAGAGTGTCCCAAAACTAGTCATATTGTAAAGTGCTTGCAACCTGAGTTCTACAGCCCATGTATTTTGTTTGCCATTAGCCTTCCTCAGACAACTTTTGCTGTTCTTCATAGTTCTTTTGGGAGGGAAGCAGAAGGCACATGGAGGGCTGCAGTTCTCCTGTCACCCCTTGCCAGAAGGGAAATGGCAATGGCAGAGGGCCCCAACAGAGGGCATTGCTTTAGCTTGGAGAGTCTGTGTCCCACACTGTGTCACTGAGTTTGTATGGCATTACCAGGCTGTGGTGGCAGAGTGGGAAATGGATGTCCCAGCAATGTTCCCAGGTCACCCCTTAGGACACAGCCATGATTATGCACAGAATCTGTCTTTCAAAAAGTGAGTGGGAATGGTGATGCTTATAAAAAAACACTGGAAATTCTGTCTTCAGTAAATATATTTTTTAAAAAAATCAGAAAAGCAGTGTTTTTGTGATCTTTGTGCATACTTGCTGTCTCTAATACACATTATAAAGGCTTTGGGCTCCTGTGCTTGCTCTCTCCAGCTCCATGTCCAGATATGCCTGTGAAACCAACTGCATAAAACCATAATGGATTAAGACAGGCTGGTCCAAGAGCATCACACTGTACCCAGCATCTCTGGGAGAAAACTTAAAAGCAAAAAGGTCTTTTTGAGCACTGCACCTGCTCTTTGGCCTCCCTAAAATTACCCATTCCTTGCTGCTACGCAATTGCCTTTCCAAAGCCAGAGAAAATAAGTTATATATTTAGGAACACTTATGCAACCTAAACAGTCCAGCTAATGCTAGTGAGCACAGCCATGGTAGCGACTGCTGCCAGGTGTCCAGACAGAGTAATTAACAAACACAAGAGATCAGAGCTCAGAGAAGCAAGGGCAAGCAGTATGTTAAAGGCACAGAAATTAGCCTGACTAAGCCTGGCTCTTCCCTAAGAGCGAGAGCAAAGCGCTGTCCCCCGGAGCTTTCTAGAGCTGAAGCTTACAATAATAATGAAATCTCCACGGGCCCAAATGAGCCTCCCACACACATCTCGGGTAGGAGCTTACCACACAAGGAGTCCTGCTGAAATTAATGGGCTGTGTGTGGATTACAAGACACTCTTTGGAATAACTGAGGGTGACCTCGCAGACATTTTCCCATTGTTGTTCCCACTGTCCATTCAGTATACCTGGCTTTTAGTTTAACTGTGTCCCTTCATTATGGAAATTAAACACGGGGAAGGAGAGAGACAGAATCATATTTTTGTGGAGAAGCATGGTCTAATGGCTGAAGCAGAAGACTTGGTGTCCAACCTTGGCCCCCCCACTAACTCCTTCTGCTATCTGGGTGCATTTATCTCATCTTGGCCAAGCAGAGCCTGTCAGTCGTGCATCTTGTACAATTCCATGTCACAATGGTGACACGGGGCTGGAGAGGATGTCCCAGGGTCCCACTGCCCATGCATCGCCCCGTGCGGGTACAGTCCCTGAAAGGAGTGATGTGGCTGTAGCTGCGAAGGAGGCACCAGCAGTGGCCTTTTCCTGTTTGCTTTATTCCAGGGGCTATTTCTGGGCTGGAGGGAGGCTGCACTGTGATGTCAGTGTGTAAACAAGGAGGTGAGTGTCGTCAGGGCTCGGGGGGTGGAGATGAAGGCACGTCTGGCTCCCCCGGGGGGGGATGGGGGGCAGGAAAAAAATCATCTCAGATAAAGAAACATAAGGGAAATGGCAGTGGAGCCACAGAGGAGGCGGCGGAGGGGGGAAAAGGCTGCCGTCCCCATGCAAATCGTTTGGGAAAACAGTGCGCCGCCCTCCGCTAATCCCCCTGATTAAAACCGCATTAGTTTGTAGGTGTCAGGGACAGGCAGCTGTTTTGAAGGAAGCCCTGGCTCCACCGGGTCCTTGCTGGCCGGGCAGCGGCGGCTCTATCTGGAGGTAAATGTCAGCGAGGCGCGGAGCTCGCCGGCGCTTGTCCTCCTCCTGACAGGCCCTGGCCAATGTCCTGCTGCTGAGGGTCGTGGTAATTTACGTCCCTTCTGTGTACATTAACTTATCTGCAGCAGAGCTGGCGGGGCTCTTTCAGCCAGGCTGTCTCCTCCGCAGGCTGGGAGACTTTTCCTGCCTGTGGGACCCGAAGCGGGGACCGGCAGCGCGCCCCTGCCAAGTTCCTGCGCCGCACCAACAACAAGAGCGCCGTGGGGCCAGCGGGGCTCACTGATAGCCCCCGGCATCCCCCGGACTCCCCAACATCCCCCGGACACCCCTGACATCCCCCGGAACCCCCGGCATCCCCCGGACCCCCCGGCATCGCCCCGGCCCCACGGACCGCGGGGTCACTCGTGTCCTGCGGCCCCGGGACAGGGGAGCCAGGCGGCCGCCGAAATCCAGGCAATTGCTTGTAAGCCCCCTCCTCCGCCCCGACTGTCCTCCCCGGCTCTATTCTGCTGTTGCTGCAACAGCTGAAATGGTTATTTATTATTTGCAGCTCCCCCGGGGCTCCTTTCCCACCCCTCCTCCCCTGCCCCCGTGGAAGTAAGCAAGCAGCCTTCTCATGCAGGAGGCAGATACTTCCCGCTGGGCTGCAAATTTTGGTGGCCTGGCTGGGGTGACTGTATCCTTTTGCTTTGTCCGGGAGGGATGTTAACACACAGGTACGCCGCTATCGGCAGCAGGATCACTCTTTGCCTGAGGAGTGCCAGGCATGAAGGCACCATCTCAGTTTTCCTCGGGGCATTGCTTTTTCCCATACAGCAGGGCATTCCCTCACATCCCTGTAATTAGTTTCTCTGTCATCCCAGTGTGCACAACTGAACACATTTAATCATCCAGCAGCTCCAAGGAGCTCTCTCTGATTTGGAAGTTTTAGGGACCATTGCACTCAGACTCACTTTTTATGTGATTATTCCCCTGTGGATCGCTGAGGTCTTATTGGAAACCAGAAAGGATGAAGCGAACTCTGCCTGACTTTGACTAGGTTAGGGAAGGTTGTCCATTATCATTATGGAACTCACAAAAATATTGAGAGCAGAAAACAGCAGTGGCCAAGACCACATTGTCCAGCAGCCTGAACCCATACCAGTTCACCCAGAGTTGATCTGCCAACCTAATTGCTAGTAGGAAAGAGGGGGAAAATAGAGTTGATATTTTTAACAATATCAGAAAATGTGCCCCTTGCACAATCTTTCAAGATCTCCTGATTGACCCCCATCAGGTAGCTCGATTTACTAGTTGCAGAGGGCCACTGTTCTATCAGGTTGTATCAGAAAGCCATCTATACACTTTTGAAGTGCCATAGTAATGTAAATAACCACAAATTACTTTTCTTCATCACAAGGACTGGAAATTGTGTCTAATTAGGAGCTATTGGCTTGATCCTCCCACCATGTGCTTTACATGTACATCTCAGCCTCGTGATGCCTGGGTGTAGCTGGCAGATACAATAATGACTGTGAAGAAGATGACCGGTAATAGTGTTACATTCCCAAAGCTCTTGGTGAGGATTAAGCTACCCAAAATCATAGAATAATTTTAAAAAAACCCCAACTTATCAGGATTATGGCTACAGGCTGTATATCCTTTTTCTAGTTCTCCACAGAAGTTGCAGGTCACCCTTAGCAAGGGTCAAGTTGTGACAAGATGAACAACCTCAAATCAAGGAACAGGTCCTGCAACAGCAACTGTGAAATACAGGACCCGTATTTACTGCTAAATGGTTAAATGCCATGATTCTAAGACTCTTGTTGGGAGACATTGAAAAGATGGCTTGTGACTTAGCTGGTGGCTAAGAATTCACTGAGTTTTTGAGTATATCTATAGCCCAAAGTTGGGCACCTACACCATCTGTATGAGGCATGTAGACTCTTAGGCACCTCAGTTCTGGCTATCTCCCCTAGTCAGGAAAAATACTCAGGAGAGGACTTTGATTTAGGCTCTGTACATTTAGAGCTTAATCCGTGGTTTAAAAGGGAAGACCCTAAGTTCACGTAAAAGAAGAGGGCCATTTCTAAAGGCAGTCCTTTTTTAGATAGCTTTAGGGCAGTGGCAACAGCAGTAGAACCATGTTTAGAGTTATCACTCTGGATATTTAGGCATTTTTATGTTGAGGGTTTATTGTATCAAGCACTAGACCCTGGTTCTGCTTCCTCAGGCCAGCTCCATAACCAAAGGGCAGGTGTCCCTTTTTTCTCCTCACTTCTATACTGTGAATGTAGCTAAATTTTCCTCCTAATTTAGATCTGTTACTGGTTATAAAAATAAAATTATCAAAATATTCCTAAGGCTTTATGTGATATTTGTGAAATTCACTGTGATGAAGACTGTGCTGTTTGCCCCATTTTGACTGAAAGATCACCAATCTTTTAAAAATTCAGGCTTTGCTTATAGACTTTTTTTTTAATATGGCACAGTCAACACACTGAGGTGAAGCCTCCGCAGGGTCTTCTAGATTTTGTTCTGAAGGTGATAACACAAGAGATTAGGTTTTTCTGTGGAAAAGCTGACAGCTTTTTTCCATGTGTAGGACTCTCATTGTCAGAGATTTCTGCTGAAACGACACAAACACTTGAATCATGAAGCACATCCCTTCCTTCAAGCATTTCCAAGTCATCGTTTGCCTATGTACACTACTGTGTTTAAATCTGGCCTTATGAGTTTTACAGATGGACAGGAACAAGGAGTGGAGGATGATGGAGACCCAGAGCCAGAACAGAAATAGAAGGAAATGACCAGCTTGGAGTCCAAGCAAACATGGATACGTGTTTCTCTCTGGAAACCACTAGAACACATCGAAGAACAGATTTAATCACGTACAACTGATTGTGAGCAAGTGTCTCTTGACTCTTGCCTCTCCTGAAACTCCAGAAAAGATTTAAAAATCTTTTTCAAAAAGCCTTTTTTCCCCAATGAGCATCACACAGTCTTTCTTAAGACAAAAATCACTGCCAAGCCATAGTGTTATGCATAGGACACAACTTTAAAGCCACTTGATGCAAATAAGTTTTTTTAAGGAAGAGGAACAGAAAAGAGCTAGCAACTTTGCCTGTTTGACATAGAGGTTTACATGTATTTAAATTTTACAATGAGCCTTAGAAGAAGAGCAACTAGGGTAAGTTAGAAACATATAGAAATGTATAGATTTAGATATCTCTCTGTTCAAGACAAAGTATAAATGTTACTACAAGTGCACAGTGCCAAAGCTGTCTATTCTTCTGGTTAAATCAAAACTCCCGTTAGATTCTGTTTTTAGTTCTTACAGCTGTGCCTCCCAGAATCATGTGATTTTATGACAATGTCAGCTTTTCCATCTTCATGTTTGCAATGGAAATCTTGACTATATGTTCCCGTGGGCTGCTGCATCAGGATACAGGGGAACAGGCCCATTCTAACAATACTTAAAAATATCCGGATGCTTAAGAGAATGTCACAATTTGAGGTTAGAAATATCATGATGCTTAGCAAGCACCATTTTCTGTTAAATCATGACTGTCCATTAAAGTTCATCTCCTGCCTACAGGCAGGAGCAAGGGAATAAACTGAGCATCCCACACTTTCCCTTCTCATCCTGTCTGTGATGCTGGGAGTCATGAATATCCCTTGATCAAGTCACACACAGGATGAGATACTAGAGGACTGATTCCTACCCTTTGATTCCTTGTTTTCATTTTATTATAAAAGACCCTTATCTTTGTGAGGCAAGAGCAAGAGTTCTTCCATTGGCAAACACACACAGCAGAGATCTCTTTGGCTCTGACAGGGTCTTGCAAGCTTTTCCCACTTGTCAATCTTGACCCAGATGTATTTGTATAGACCTGATGTGTTGATTTTGCACACAGTACCAGTTGAAATTTGAAACTTTCCAAAAATCATACAAAGAAAAGAACATTTCTGTCTGTAGTACTTTTATGGCAAGTTTCACAAACCCTTCCAACAGTGTTTGTAGTTGAAACACTGGCAGCTGTTTTTTCATCGTTTTCTTTTCTCTCTCTCTTTCTTCTAGTGACATTGCCAAGCTGTGTTCTAATCTGGTGGGCACTGGGAAAATGAAACAAAAAAATAGTTGAAGGGCTTCTGGTCAGCTTGAATCTTTCTGAGTCAAGGACGTGTGCTGTGAAGCAGTCAGAACTCGAAGAGCTCTCTCCCAGTGCATGCACTTTGCCATCGAGGGGGCTATGTAATTTCTTTGAAGCAGGCTCTGTTTTGATGGGCAAGACACCAGAGGATGACGTAAACCTCTAAGGATGATTACTTGGGTCCTGTGTCCAGCTTAGTCTGAAAAAAGCCGCCTTGAGAAATCTTTGGAGCTGCTGCTCTTTTGTCTGTCAGCAATGAAAACAAGGGAGATGGTACTGGTCACAGAGCAACTGAGTCAAATGACAGGCATTGTGCTATGGAAACGTTCCCTATGATGTTTGCTTGTCCTCAGTACAGTTATTCCTCCATTTTTGTTGTGAAGGTCTTCAGACAGAAATGCCATCTTGGGGGATGCTACGCCAGATCTCGACCACATCATGTGCAGCCTGTCTCGATCTGACACAGTGTGTTCAGGGCTCTCCCCAGGTTGCCGGTGGTCCTTAGGGCTGTCACCCACATGGGGTGGCTGGCCAGGCCTCTGGCTGGGCTTTGTAGCTGCTAATGCATATTTGGGAATGTTAGTGATGCTAAGTGTTTTCCCTCGGCATCTTGGGATCCACATGGGCACAGCAGCCAGTGAGAGTCTGCAACATTGCAATGGTCTGAAGATTTTGACAGTCACTTAGTGAGCCTCTTGTTGCTCTTGTCCTTTTGATAATGATAAAAAGAAAGATAGAGAAATTGAAATATTGCTGAGATCCATCATGTATCATGAACCTCTAATCTTAATCTCTGTGTTTTCAACCAATAAGCTTGATTCCTCATATGATCCTCCTACGCCTGCCCACCATTCCAGTTCCCAGGACAAATTCCCCCAAATTCCCATCAGTCTTGTGGCAGAATACCAAGATCAAACTAATAATCCGAGAATTTTTCCACTTTCCCAAAATTGTTCACAATGTGACAATAGCTGTCCATAACAAAACAAAGTCATATTCATGCTGAAATGCTGGCATTAAGGTTTATTTATCCTATTTAATTGTGTACACACTCCAATATTGCATTTGTCATGGGAGTATCTGAGCCTCTTGCAGTGATGCTAGAAATGTCAGAAATGTCAGAAATTCAGAAATGTCTCCCTCTTCCAACTGCAGAAAATGTGCAGGGAAAGGTAATATAGAAATAGACCCAAAGACAGATGCAATACAGAAACTGTCACTGGTACTAACAATGTAGAACTGTAAGATCAGCTTTTGGAGGGGTCATTTAATTCCCTGGCACTGGTCAAGACCTGAAAAGTCCCTCTATCTGTACAGTTTTCCCTTTCTTATCAAGGGTCCTGTTAAAGGATCTTTGATCACAACTTTTGTCCCAGAGCTTAACTGCAAGCGTTTTTAGGTTCCCCACTCAGGCCAAGAGGACATAGAGATAGTTAATAAAACCGTAATTTTGATTCAAGTCCTGATTGGACACCATTCAAAGGAGTAGAGGACAAATATGACAAATCTGGAATAGCCTCAGCTGTTGAGAAAATGCAGGACCAGTTTCTGCATACGTTGATTCACTGAAGGCTTTCTGCATTGCTGTAGCCTGGCCAGGAAGTGGCACAAGCATGAATAACTGGACCCAGACCAATGACTGTCAGAGTCAGAGAAAATATCTTGAACAGCTCCAGATAGAACGGATCTCTTGCTAAACCTCCTCAATGACCCTCTCTATAAGAATAAAAAGGAAGGTAAAATACAGGGCACATGTCTGAGCATAGCTGTTAGGAGCATCACTTGTCATACAGAAAAAATCAGAAATGTTAAGGAAAGGCACAACTCCTAAGGGATGCAAAGTAAAAATGAGGCATTATTCTGCAACTATATTGATCCAAGCTGATTCTTTTTATTTTGGTCTTCACTAAACAGAATCCACTGTGAACAAATGCTGACTGCAGTTAACTCCACTAGCATAAAACTCATTTGTCAAAGGTTTTTAATACCCCATTAGTCAGGGGTAAAATAGAAAATTCCAGATTGTTACCTCTTATGGAGTTAGATATTTTCAAATGGGTTTCACTTGATTAAATTCAGTACAAAAAATTGGGATTCAATATCCGTGGTCCAAAAACTCCAGAGAGATGGAAGAAGTTGCAGAGTACAAATATAGCACTTTTTTTTTTTTTTTTTTCAAGAAGGAGAAGTCCAGGAACCATGGCCTGTCTTTATAATGCTCTACATGCTCTACATGTATAGTATAGTATAGTCATATATAGCCAGAAGATCAGATGACAGTCAAACTACTTGGGAGATAATAGCTGCACAGGAGCGTGGTTTTGTCAAACAAACACTAGGTCTCTTAAGCCTAACTCAATTTTCCTCTCTAGCAGGATATGGGTATTTGTGAGCTGATGTCACATATCTGGAGGCTAGCAAGGCTTTTGACGCTCTCTCATGCGGCAGTTTCCTAAGGAAATTATAAGAAAACATGAGCTCAAAACTATTGTAAAGCAAGTGCTCATCCACTTGGAAAATTTTATTTAGCAAGTAGTTGGGAACAGGTCACTGCCAGACTGCAAAGTCTCTTTGTAGTTCCACAGGGGTTCCATCTTGGATCAACATTTTTATTAAAAACTTAGAGAATACCAGAAAGGATTTCTCACTTCTTGGAAGATGCTGGAAACATTTGGGATGTTAGATTAGAATTCAAGAGATCTTTACACATTGAAGGAACAGTGTTTAAAATAACATTATCAGTAAGGACTAGAGTAAATTACTACAGCTAAAAAGACATTTTCAGCCAAAATGCAAGTGCAGGGAAGAACTGAATGGGCAATAGTTTCTCCAAAGCTGAACTAGAGAATGTGGGGGACCACACATTAAGGGTGAGTCAATTTTATGACATTAATATAAAAAACTCATCTAAATTATAGGGATTTTTAGAAGGGAATATTTTATTTAAGACTAAAAGAAATCTCTCCACCCTGTCCAGCATCTAAAAGGCAGATATAAAGAACTGTGCCCATATTGAACAGACATTTCATAAAAGACTTGGACAAACTGGAAAAGTCATGAATAATCAGAGGTTTAGACAACATGACTTATAGAGAAAGAATGACAAAAATATGGGCATGTTTAGTCCAGAGGGAAGATGTGATAATAAATTTGAAATACATAAAATGCAGAGAAAGAGTAAAAATGAAAGTTCTTTCTGTCCATTAGATAGATAAAATAAGAGTATGTAAACTGAAATTGCAGTATGGGATGTTTTTCAATGATAAAATGAAAATTTTTAAATGGTGAGGGCAGTTGAACCCTGTCACAGAAAGCTAAAACTACTGTGGGCTAGTGATGATCAAGAATATTGTGTGTTCCTCTCTTGAAGTCCAATAACAAGGCTTCTTTCAGTTCAGTGGTGCCTAAGGTTCCAAGAACAATGAGGAACACAGGAGCACCTTTAGTGCATGGGAGTGGCTGACCAACTCTGGTTCATGCCTCCCACCAAGAGGAGCACATCTCATACCAGTTCTTAAAAAAAACTTTCTTCTGTCAGTATTCTATGGATCATGACAGGCTTTAGCTTTCAGCCAATAGCTCTAATCTATGTATTGCTGTCATCCAGATAAAGTCACCTTGGTCACAATAAGCAAAGAGCAGGACTGTACAACAAGAAGGTGGATCAGAACTACCTGGGTGTTCCAAGAGTTGGCACATCATCCATCTGGCAGATATTGAATAGCAGAAGAGAGAGAGTTGATCCTTGGGGGACTTGATAAGTGTGCTGCCATCTTCCAACAGCAGAAGCATGCCTTTCTACATCTAGCAGTCACTGGCATCCCTTCAAGAGGGACCTGGCCATTTATTACATTACCCTGTCCCACTGTTAACACTCTGAAGTGAAACATGAGTATCTTCAGGTCAACAGTGTAAAATGTTGAAGAACGATCCAGGAGGATGAAATGGAGGGCTGTTTTCTATCTATTGACAAGGAGAGATTGTCTGTCAATGCCACTGAAGTGGCTTCACTTCAGTGTCCTGGCCTCAATCCATAATGAGCCATTTTTCACACTTATTAATATCCCTAACAGATATAAATGTACAGGTCTCATTTCATTTTCCCGTCAGATAGTGGCCTGAAAACAAGGACATCTATTCTGATATACAGTGTGCCTATAGTCAATATATGCTCTGTGTTTCTTTCTCCCCTCTGGATGGTTAGTTTTTTATAGAGAGTAGATGTGCTAATACAGCTTATTTCAGAAGCAATACATCTCACAGTTCTACAGGGAAATAGAATTATCCTGTTGGAAATAAAGATGAACTAAATTATCCAATAAGTGAATGCCAACACTGGAATCTTTGTAAGCACTCCTAGGTAATTCCTTAAAAAAAGAGAGATCCATTATGCCCTAACCTGCACTTTGTCACCAATGTTGTTCCACTGTCAAGGTAAAGAACTGAGGAATGTCCACAGACTTGTTATGACATTAATCATATTAAGCTAGTTATGTGAACAACAACTGCAATTAATCTGTAGCAATCAAAGTCCTAGGAAGCATTTACATTTTGGAAGACCATAAAGTGGTATGTTTTACTTAGAAATAACAAAGGTTCTGTCAATCTGTGAGACAGGAGCTATATACATCCTTCCTGAAAACTATCCCTATCTAGGGCAGAATTTGTCTGCACCTCCAGTGAAGAGTCAGAGAGTTCAACAAGGAACTAAGACTTGACCCTGGTACATAGTGGTATAACCTCTTCAGACTCTAATGAAGTATAAACAATCCAAACTTATCTCCTAGCATCCACTTCTCATATGGCTACCAGAGAAATGCTGAGCAAATAGTCAAGGTAAATAAATTTTAGGCTCCTTGTACAGAATTATAATGCCTCCCAAACTGCTATTTCACCACTGGGAATACTGGTGAGCTGACACGAATCATTGATTGCAGACACATCTGCACTGAGGAAATAAGATTTTTTTTTCCCCACAGGGTTTCACATTTCTATGTGAGAAGTCTGAATGGTGAAGTCAAGATTCCTGTCCTAATCTGGGGTTGCTTAGTTGCTCCAGAGAGCTCAGGTTTGTACTTAGGGCAAATGAGAAATTGATCCTATGCCACCCCACCCAGACCCTGGTAACAGCCATATCCTCCCAGACTTTTAAAGCATTCAGGCCTTGGTCATAACATAAGAATATTTTGAATATAAACCTTTCATTACTACACATGCAAAATCAATGTCAGAATACTGGACCTCTAGCTTCCAATCATAAAGGTGATCACCAAGTATGACTGAAAAGTTTCACATATTCTACTTTGCAACACACTTTTCAGGGATAACATTATGAAAACCAACTTGTTCATGTACTGCTTTGCAGCATCAGATGAGATCCTTACCAACAGGAGTGAATAATGTGCATATGGCTACACTTAGGCATGCATCTGTCCAAAGCATCTGTACAAGGAAAGAAACTTTCGAAACAAGAAGATTCATTAATTTCACTACTGGCATTTGATCTAGGAAGATGCTTCCCATTACTCCAGGATTTGGCAAATTCAGGAGCAGAGTGTGTGTTAGAATTTCATCTGCTGTGGCCTCCTGTCACCAAAGCTTAGTTCTTTTCTTTACTATACTAAATAATTTTGAATGCACAGAGCAGCAATATTCCAAAAACCATAATAACTTCCTTGGCTCTCCACTGCTCAGTAAGCACACAGTGCTGTAGGTACTGATGTGGTGATTACAGCTGCCTTTCAGCTGCAGGTCAGCCAGACCTGCTCAGTGGAGTCACTGCTCTCTGGCTCCCCAGCTTCAAGGACACTACTAACAATCTTTTTCTCTGAGGTTGAGCTGGCCTACTGCCACTGTAAACACAAAATCTCACTTACATGGTTGAAAGATTAAATATCTGATTAAAATTTCTGGCTGCTAATTTGTTGAACTTGGCCATAGGGGGCATATTCAATGCTACATGCTCAGGATTAGGGGGAGAAGAGAAAGAAGGATGTCATATTTCACAAAACTGCAAGCAAGTCACTTCTCAGCTGAAAATAAAGACGTAGGATATGATTTGGCCATGTCCAAAGCAAAAGGTGAACTGCATTTGAGCAGGTTGTGCACCTCGGAGCAGCCTCTGTAGGAGCACAGCTCCATGTAACCAAACCATGGTGTGAATTCACTGCAGCCACTTTTGAGATGCAGTACCTGATTCCCTGATTTACATGGCTGTAAAACCTTGCTAGAAGCAGAATGTAGGGATAGTCTGTAGTTGAGGTTGAATTCAGCATGGGATGTCAATGGGTTAGACCAAAAATTTCTCAGTCCCCATGAATAACTTAAGGTACCACATGAGCCCTGGTTCATGGCACTTAGGAAATCACACAGGGGTTTCTGGGGGCAGTCATACCAGTTTCCCTACTCAGTTTCTTCAGGGTTTGTCCGTAGTAAAGAGACCTGGACAACCCACTCCCTTGGTCTGAGTCTTTGAAGGGGCTGGGTGTGCTCAGTTGGCAGCACATGCTCAGAAATGTCAGACAAATTCTACAGGTCATAATAAAATACAAGGAATGGCTCTGGGTTTTTTCCTTAGAGGGCCCAGGCAACTCTGAACAAATTTATTGTTTTTTTCAGAGACTTCAACAGCTCCATCCTAATTGCAAGTCTGACCCTTTCCAAATCTCTGGGGGAAAAAAATGGAATCTTTTATAATGGGAAAGGTTAGGCAACATTAATATAGGAACTTTTGGTGCCCCTGTACTAAGTCTTTATTGTTGTGGCTTAATTTGACATGATGGTCTCAGCCTCAAGCCTCATATTATTTCCTTGGAGTTGTTCTAACAGGACAGGAGCCTCAATCAAGCGTGTTTCCCCACAGATGTTATAATTCACATAATAAGTATCAGAAAAAACCCACAATCTACTTATAGCAACGACTGCAAATCCCCCATCACTTCTGCAGCCAATATTCATGATATGGATATGTTTAGACAACTACAGATTATATAAAATCCATAGGTTTGTCCTGACAGTTGTGGTCTGTTTTGCCCATACACCTGTGGAGACCTAGTACAGTATATGACTCCCCAAGCAAGACTTTCCAGCATTATTTTTAGCATATTCTTAGCAGTCGTGTTCCTTCTGGACTCTCTTTTCACTTCAGCCTTTGTAGAAACTTAACTGCAACCATTACTCATACCAACCACATTGCCTCTTGCTCTGTGCAGACGTGATTGGGCTATGTTTTTCCAAATGTGTGCAAATCCCTGGCATGTGTTTTATCTCTTCAGATTCAGTACAGTGAAGATAGATCCTGAACAATCTTAGCTCAGGCTGGGCAATGACCAATTTGTCTTAATTGGCGAGTGAAAGCTCATGGCATTGCTTCTGTTCCCAGCATCAGGTTTCATTCAACAAAGTCAGTGAGACACATCCATGTACTTAGAGTTAGTAAGTATGTTTTTGAATTGGGGTCTGGTTGTTCTTCAGAGCAAATATTGACATTTCTCCTCGAACTGGCTTTCCTTAGCACATTTGTGCCAATAAATGTCACTGCTCAAATGGTAAACAAATACACAAAGGTGCAAATACAGCCAAAGCAAATTAATTCAAGCCGATACCCCCAGGCAACGTTTTTCTCTGCCACCAGATGGCTGCAGGCAGTGACTGGGAGGGAATGCTCTGTGCAAGTTAATGGCACGAAAATTCTAAATGCTGAGGAGCCAGGAGCACTGGGGAACTCTTCACAGCCACTCCACCACTGGCAAGACATGAGACTTGACCTTTCCAGGGTTCAAGCACACAGAAAAGCTCAAATAAAATGAAGAACACTGTAGACAGCTGTGGAGGCAACCAGCAAACCCTTTAGGTATACCACCCACGATTAAATCTCTCCTGCGAATGGGAAAATCCCACAAGGGAAAATCCCAACAGGCAAGTTGAGGGGCTGAGCTTCTATTGCTGCTGCGCAAAATTGATTATCAAGGTATCAAGGTATGGCCCATGAAATTCTTGCATCCTGTAAAGGCTTTTGCAGTGGTAACCCAACAGGTAGTTTCCATTGTGGCCATCTTACAAAACTAAAAGTCTCAGTTTTACTATGAAGGTCCCAGCAAAGCGTCCTACTGCTCAGGTGAATATTCATCAGCAAATCTTGGAGGCTCCCATTCAGAAAAGACTTCTTGTTTTGTTTTTCACTGTACTACATTCCTTCATAATAATGTCATGTCCTGTTATATTTATCCCAGCAGTTGCCATACCCCAGAGTGGCTGGACAAGCCTGGTCTTCTATCACTACCTGAGATGAAAAAGATGCTGGACTGTGCTGCTTGGAGCTCTCTGCACAAGGAAGGGGAAACCCAAAGTGCAGAGGGAAAGCAGAGCAGCAAGCTCAGCATCACACTTCTGAGCAAAATATGCAACTTGATAGCCCAAAAATGTCATTGGCTGGAAGGCAGCCATCTACTTTTAAGAGCATTTAAAGTATGTTAACTACAGACGAAAAGAATACATTGTAAACACAACATAATAACTCCTCTAACAGAGGAGAGAGGTTTTTTATTTACCAACCAGAGACATTTGATTATCAAGCAAAATTGCCTTATGAAAAGAAAAGCACTCCATCACCCTGCAGCCTCAAGTACCAGCATACCACATATAACTTTAATGTGGTCTGTACCTGTTTAGGGGTCACTTAAAAGGTAACTGTTTCAAAAACTGCATTCATATAAATGTACGTTTTAATGCCTTTTGTGTGAAATGGTGAAGTTGAGTCTTGAATGCCTGTGCTCGCAAAAGATCATGTAGTATTTTTAGCAAGATTAAAAGGGATAATCCTGTTCAAATTCCACTTCTAATACTTACACTTGACCTACTTTAATTCTCCTGAAGTTTCAACTGTACAGTGTGTTCTCCCTGGCTTTTTCTCTAATGTTTCAGCACTACCTAGATATGACTGCATTTCAGTTGCACACTCAGTCGTGGGGCTTTCCACCCTGTGCAGGTCTGCACTGCTCCTTTTCCCTCTTCTGACATAATTATTGCATCCTTGTGGGCCATTTCACTGGGACCTGAACAAAACAGACTTAGCCAGGCTTGATGTGCAACGAGGGAGGACATTTCACCTTTATTTTTTTCCAGTGTTAAGATATCCAGGAAAAAAGTGCTATGTAAGTAGGAAGGATCATTGCTGTTAATATCAACACAAATATATATATCTTTATCTATGTATTCCTTTTCACTTAACATTTTTGGTGATAAAAGGGTCCTAATTAAAAATATAAACAGGTCTTTCACTTTTTGTTTTATACTTATCTTCCACATGTGCTTGTAATAATCTGCCTTCTTGCCAACACCATCTTGTAAATGAGATCCATATCTCAAGGGTTTATCCTGGTTAAATAAACTGAATTCAATAAAACCCATCTTCAGATATTCCACATGTGAGAGTTATTACTACACTAACATGCTACTGTTGCTTCTGTTACCTAGTGTTACAGATGCATTAACTTCTCCCCTTTGCTTGAGTTATGCTCCACTGTATATCTAAGATAAGAAAATGGAGTGCCTGGAGTCTGTTCAGTGTTATCGTATAACAAACAGTGACTTTTTTATTGAAGGAGCTCCACGAGCGATGCACGTTTTATTGAAACTAATTCAGAGGGGAAAAAAAATATTTAAAGATAAATGTTGAACTAAAATCAAAGTAAGTAATGATGTTATTTGCCCCCTTTCTCTCCCCTTCCCTCCTTTTTGCCCCCAGCTCATAAGCTTTGTGATAGTGTTGCACAGGGCTCCACAGCATTTCTTTGCAGGCAAAGCTCGAAGGTTACAGTGCAGTCTTATAGCTGCTCCCAGTAAAGTTAGCATCAGCATTTCCTGCTCCCTGAAATTCATTCTTTTATCAATCTACTTTCTGTGAGCACCTCTGTGAAGCCTGCAAACTGGATTGGGCTCAGCACAAACCTCAGAGCAAAACAAACAGTTGTGTTTGAGCTCCACTGTGTTGCTATTTTTTTCTTGCCTTTCCCCCCCCCCCACCTCTTTTTTTTTTTCCTTTTTTTTCTGAATAACTTCTTGTAGCTGCCTAGCTTGAACTTCCTGCCTTGTTACTTCAAAATGATCTGATCTGCTGTGGGACACCGAGCCCTCGGTGTATTTTCCTGACAGCATTTCTTTCTCAAAAGCACCCCAGGCCATCCACTAATCTAAGCAAAGTCATATATTAAAAAGGTCACTGCATTCCCTCCAGAATCCTTCTGTTGTTGTTTAGAAAAGAGTTCAGTGGACAACTGGGTGCTTTTCCAAAATTAGGGTACAGACCCCTCTTAGCGTAGGATCCCACAAGAAGAGCACAAGTAAGAGATAAGATACACTCTTCCTGGTTTCCTATGGCCAAGCCTCCCTTCATGTCCCTTACTATTTGTTTTTTTTAATCTCTTTTTCCTGTTGCCTTCCCAGCAAGGAATCTGCTGCATTTCATCACAACCATCAGATGGAAATCTTCAGTTGAGTTTGCAGGGACACGGAGAGAATAAAGGCCCAACCCTGAGATAGACAGGGATTTTGATTGGCAGCAAGAGCTTGATGTTCAGAGTGATTCCAAAGGGTGAGTTAGAAATACAGAACCAAGACTCTCCCCAGATGGCTACAAGGCGATACTTGGCCCATCAGAAAAATAATTAGAACGGCATTGCAAAGAGTGAGGCTTCTTTTGCAACATTTATAGAGAGTGGAGGCCTCTCAGGAAAGATTTCCAGGAGCAGAGCCAAATTCAGAAATAAAAGCCAACAAAAGGAAGATTTACACCTCCCTTGAGAAGATAGCCAATAAGATTTCAAGGTGGATTTTGAGACTTTGGCTGCTGAGCTACATTTCTCAGATTTTTCTCTTTGATTTTAATGAGGTGAACTAATGTGTTTGTGTGCTTAAAGGACTAATAATAATAACAACACACAGAAACAAATACCAAAGGAACATCTTTTCTGAGCATCAAGGCTCCCTTTCAGCATTTCATCTCTAACTACACTCTCTTATTGGTTTTTATTTGCTGAAGCACATCCTCGTGATGGTGTCAGGGACACTATGCTAGGAACTGTTTAAACAGCATAGAATAAAGTCTTTTTCACAATGTCTGCTTCTGGTAGGGGAATAGAAAGGAAAAGGAAAAAGAAAAAAAGGAAAAAGAATGAGAGAAACTAGAACTACTGTAACATTTAAGTCCAGTGTGCTGCTATAAATCATAACTGAGACCCAGATGAACATACTATGTAGAAATAAAACTGTTGCCATGCTCTTCCATTCTAGTTCTCATAAAGGATTTTTCTTTCCTTGGGTTGTTTCTTGCCTTTCTTTCCAAGAGATCTATTCTTTGTCCTTTTTGCACCCTCAACTACCTTTTCTTTACTTGTTGGCTTGGGGTGTCTCAGCTACACCTTATTTCATTCACTGGTCACAGGAGGAAGATTCAATGAATGAGTAAATAAGTCTGTTAATCAGGTAATCACCTTTTTTCCTTGTAGGATTCCTCCTTATCTTAAGTAAATACTAAACCCAATGTCAGGAATAAAAGGTTTCACACCTCTGAAATATTAAAAAAAGGATATGACAATATCTTTTTTTCTTGAGACTTCATCTATTAAACATGAAATTACCTCAGACCTCTGTTTCTTGCATTTGTAACCCTGGTAAAAAAATATGACATGATCAGAAAATGTTAACTAGTGGTTCTGTAAACAGAAAAGGCTTCCTACATATCGGCCTTAAGTGATATTGCTTTGAAGCATTGTTTCAAGCCATATCTTTCTGGCAAAGCTTAGAAGTTTTAAAGTGGAAATGTCACACTGGGAATTTTTATCCAGGCTCAACAGCCTGTTGTTAGAGGAGGAGCTGACACCTGAGTGTCCTTCCTGTACTGTGCCACAGCTATCCTCTGAGATGCTGTAACCGGATTTCAGAATAACAGAGTTTCACACCAATGACTAGGGTGAAGAAAGAAAATTGTCAGAAGACACTGTACTAAAAAACACCCTTTTTTGTTCAAAGGTGGTACTTGATAGATGTACTGTTGGATGTCAGATCTCAAGCTGGGAGCAGCAATGATCAGTCTGTTTCCCCTTGCCCTGTTGCCAAGGTCTGTTTAGGCTCTGGCTCCAGGTCTCCCATGGAGGTTTCTTTTCCAAGCTGAAAAGCCTTGCACACACACTCATGGCATATGTGGAAACCTCTTCCACTCCTTCAGCTGCCTTCATCACCCTTGCTGGGACCTGCTTCTCTTTTGCTGCAGAGGTGGAGGGAGGATTCAGACCTGCATGCTACTCCATGCTCATGGAAACCATGGATCTATACAGTGGTGGCACCATGACAGTCACTGTTTGTTCTGGAGATTTTTCCTAATGCTCCCTAACATCTGATTTGCTTTTTTGAGTGCTAGTGAGCATAGGACTGACTTTTTCACGTAGCTATTATAGCACCAAGGTGTTGTTCACAAGTCCTTGGCATTTTGCATTTAATTTCCAGATAATTTTCTGCCATGTGCATCACCTGATGCTTTTGTACATGGAGCATCATCTACCATTTTATCATTTGGCCATGTGGTCTTGGAAAACCCTTTGCAACTGTTCACAAACAGAAATCATCTTGCTATCCTGGATAATCTAAAAATGTCCCTAGAGCTTTCTCACTACTAAGCTCTTTTACAGATCCCATATAAATGTTTTTATCAAGGGTTTTATCACAGATCTTCTGGAACTCCACTGATAATAACCTGCCATGAAAATGCATGTTTTCTACTCTTCCTTTCCTATCTTCCAAGCAATTATTTATGCACACAAGGACTTTCTATGGCATGTTTTTTCAGTTTCTCTAGGAGTGACTTCTGTGGTCTTGCAGAAGATTTTTAAGAATTCAATAGACTGAATCAATGGAATATCCCTACATGTTTGCTGAGTCCTTCAGAGAAATAACGTTTCATAAATAATATTTTAATAGAATTTCAACAATAGCCCTCCCTTTACAAACATCATGTTGGCTTTTGTACAGTACAGCATATTTACACATATTTGTTAATTAATGGCCCTCATTATTGTTTCTACTACCTTGCCCAAGTGTCAGGATCACTGGCCTGTAGTTCCCCTGAAATTCCCTTGAACAAAGTTCTTTCTTAGGTAGCACAGTTAAAAATTTGCCATTAGTTTGCCAGCTACCAGTCTTCAGCTGCCAAGCGAGCTTTCAGTGTGCATTTAAACACTGCAGCTCAGTTACTTGATGCTTGGATTCCTCCACAGCCATTGGGTAAATACCATCTGGTCCTGACAACTTGGCATTGTTCGTTGTGCATATGGAGCCCATAACCTCTTCCACCAGCACTTCACTTAGAGACAGGTCCTCTGACGAGTCCCTCATAAATTAAGATCCCATTGTGGGAATCTCCCCAGATCTTTCCACACACTCTTTTTCAAGATGAAGTCTTGCATTCCTGATCTTAAATAATACACTTGCGCAACGCTTCTAATAACAAAGGCTCCTAAATTTTGTTTAAAAGTTTGCAGAACTATCATTTCCATTGTGGCTGAAAAGAAAGAAGGGGCGTAAAATAATTTCCAAAGTCATCTACCTACTGAAAGAGCTTCTGCTACAGTGAATCTAGATAGGAAAAAAATTTGGTATGTATAGTGATTTTATCTTAAATATATGTCATGGACCAAGTCCTGCCTGTACTGTATGCATATGCAGCCTGTGGGATCAATCAGCGCAGTACACAAGGTTTTGAAACTCACAAAATCATTGTGATTTAAAGGCTAGTATAAGTTAACTTATATACTTTTATTTGCTCAAAGTTCATCCCTCCATAGATCTGGACTGTGACAACTAAACTGATGCCCTTCCACTAAAATGTCAAGAAAACCCCTCCCTAAAAGAAGAAAAAAAAATTAAAAAATAAGATTGTCAGCTTTACCAAATAAGCGTAGAAATTATATTGTTTGGAACAGACAGAAGGAAAGAAGGCAGTGTCAGACAAATCATGGTCACTTACGCAGAAGTTTCTGAATTGCTCATGGCAAGACAGCATGTAAAGAGTGTGAATCATAAAAAAGATCTATCATAGCTTCTAAGCACAAAACCCCTGAAATGTTCTTAATTGTTAAACACAAGAAGTCACAGAAAACAAGAGGATGCCTGCCAAGGAAGCAAGAAATTTATACCAAAATTCTACTATGCTTACTTCGGGAGGCAAATTGATTGCGAAGAGTTTCTTCTTTTTGGGAAATATTTTGTACTGAGGGGTTCATGAGCTTTTGTGTATATGCTGTAAGATTTGTGCACAAAGAAATGGTGAAAATGAGATTATGTGATTTCCCAAGATTCACTCAGAGCTAAAATCACATAACTTTGTAGGACAAAACTTCTGTGTGTTGCCAATACCAAATGCTGCCAATCGTATTGCTTTTTTCCAATAATATAAAAATTAAATCTTTGATAAATAGAACAGATCATAGTTTTTGGCCAATGACTCTCCGCCATTGTAATGCCAAATGTTTCAAATAGCTGCTGCTCACTAAACAGTTAGGGGAAATAATCTGTCGTCTGCTGGACTGCTTTCAATGAGCACTGAGACTGCATTAAATATCCCATACAAGCAGAAAACATGCTATGATCACAAAGGTCCTTGGCTTCATAACACTGTTTGCACTGATAACGCCTATGATAACTCTGTGAGATACCTCTCTAGCTATCAAGTAATGAAAAATGAAAAGGATTATCGACTCGCAGAGAGCTGGTGAGCTTATGTGCTGCAAAATACAGTAATGTATCGTTTAGATAAGTTACTATTTGGTCTGGAAAATTGTGAAACATAGTATTTCAACACTTTTCCTCTCCTGCCAAAAGAACTTCAGAATCATAGAAGACAGTTTATTTCGAACATATGGAAAAGATGAGGAATGTTCTCCCAGAGATAACCATCTTTATAACCTGCAGTTGAAAGGATCTTCTTTTCCAGCCATTGGACAGTGCTTTTGTATATTAGGTGAGCTTTTCCCACTTGCACTTTTAAATATTTGGAGGGAATGGGGAGATATTTAAGTGACTGAATACTTCTTGTATGTCTCAGGCAAAACAGTCTTAATGCTTTTATGATAGGCTTAAAACTGGAACAATCTGACTTTGGATGTGCTGAAGTTTATGGCATAGAACTACAGGGCAAACTGCAACAACTGATGGCAAATTACTTGTTCATAAATATAACCCTCATCTGATATCGTAGCAAAGGAGGAAAGATGGAAAAGAATTTCAGTTGAGGTAATACTTTAGTTTTAAAATGCCTGACTTTACCCTCCACCTTCAAGAAATTGTTCTATCTTGATCTAAACTTGATTCTTTAGAATTGGTGCTTATTTTTCAGGAAATGGCAGGCATTGATAAAGGGATAATACTTGACAAGAGGCTAGGTACTGACTATTTTTATGAGAAATACTTTTTACTGAGACATTCACAAGTATGTGTGCACATACTCCAGAGAGCTGAGCATAAAGAAACGGCAAAATGTTTGAGTTTTGCTTACTACTTCTCAGTTTCTTAAAAATTACAGTTTATTATACTATTCTCACCTCAGATTCAACAGTGACAAGAAATTTTTTCTCTGTCAACAGACTAGGAGACAGCCTGTTGAATATGTGCTTTCAGCTGAAATTTAAGGTTAAAATTAATTATAGTTGTATAGATAAAGAATTTTTCTGGTTGGTTTAGATTTTTAACTAATAACTAAGCTATATGGAACATTTTAAAAACATTTAACAGCATTTAAAATAACATATTATAGCTTTATTATGACCATGATGAAACACTGTGGGGTGCACTACCTCGGTGCTATTTGTCCCAGCTATAAGTACAGGTAAAGCTACCTGGAGTTCCATGGAGACTGCAAAAAACATCCTGCAAAGGTGAACAAAGGCAGTTTTTCCACCTGGAGATCAATGACACTGCAAGCTGACTGCTAGCAATACCCGACTGAGGGGTTGTAAAGCTTAGCTGGCGACGTTTGTGCGAGCTGGTGCCAGAAATACACCTGGCACCAAGGTGCTCTCTGGAAGTGTCCCCAGGGGCTGTGCCCACACAGCACAATGGCTCTAATGTCTTTCCAGTGAAACGTCCTGGCTGGACACACCAGGTGTGAGGAGCTGGGCATGCACCCACAAAGCATCCAGTGGTGTTAGCTAAGCAAGGAATGGCTCCGTGTGCTCCACGGTGCCCAGTCTGAGCGTCTGTAAGGTCTGGTGATGCACTGCCCCATGCCACGGTATTTCAGCTCCTTTTTGTTCACAAAGAGCTGCAGACCCCTACAGTGCTATAGAAACTATATGCATTTTAACTTGCCAAGGACAAATCCAGTGTTTTAATTTCACACTCTAACATAAGATAAGAAAATAAACATGAGCTGCTGGGGAGTTCAGTAAACTTGCTCATGAACTGGAGGGGTGGAGTGGAGGAGGTGAAAAACTTCCATTCAGTGGGAATTGGAGAGAAAAGCAAATAAAAAACTACACTGCACATGAAAAATCTTGGAAACAATTCTGAAAATACCCAGGTATCGCCGTTAAAACCAGGAATATGTCCTGACACACAAAATTGCATTTTTTTCCAAAAAGCTCCAGCTATCAAACTACAATAATGCTGATTCCAATTTTCACTCCATCTTCAGGCTCCCCTAGCAATTTTTCTATATTAAGTCCAGTACTGAGAAGAAATCTGTTTGACAATGCTGTGGCAGTGATAGGTTTTAGAACGAATTGCAGATTTTTATACTATTTCAGGGATTGTGATGCAAGAGCACAGGCTGGGTCACAACATATTAGAAAGACATTTATTGCATTGGCAAATTTTCCCTCTTTTTTTGGCAATTCACAAGAGCTATAGAACTCTTCAAGAGAAACCAATTTTTCTTTTCAATCTTGATTCTTCTCAATATTTCAAGAACTCAGAATCATCTGGGGAGCTCTTCAGCAACCATATCTGTAACACCCACTTCTCTGGCTCATGGGGCCATGAACTGCATCTCCAACAACTGAGCAAGCCAGATCTGAGGGAGAAGGATACTTCAAATCATGGAACCATAAAACACCTTTGGTTGGGAGGGACTTTCAGATATTATTTAATCCAACTCCTTTGCCGTGGGCCAGGACCATCTTTTACTGGATCCAGTTGCTCAAAGCCCAATTCAAGCTGACTTTGAGTGGTGATGGGTCATTGACAGCTTCTCTGGGAGACGCATTTCAGTGTCTCACCACCCACATCATAAAAAAATCTCTTCTTTTTATCCAATCTAAACCTACCATCTTTCAGTTTAAAAATGTTGCCCTTTGTCCTGTTACTAAGGGCCCTGATAACCAGTTTGCCCCCATTTTTCTTATAAACCCCCTTTAAGTACTGAAGGGCTGCTCTAAGGTCTCACCAAAGCCTTCTCCTCCCCAGGTGAACAACCCAACTGTCTCAGCCTCTCTTCACAGGAGAGGTGCTCCCTCCCTCTGATCATCTCCATTGCTCTCCTCTGGACCCACTCAAAAGATCCACATCTTTCCTGTACCATGGACCCTAGACCTGGATGCAGCACTCCAGTTGGGGTCTCAGCAGAGCAGAGGGGCAGAATCACCTCCCTTGACTTCTTGGCCACACTGCTTTTGTGCAGCCTAGGATGTGGTTACCCTGCTGTGTTCTGAGTGCATATTTCTGGCTTGTGTCCAGTGTTTCATCCACTAGCATGCCCAGGGCTGTTCTCAGATCAATTTTCTAATAAATAAATTAATGAATCAGTCAATCAATCAATCAATCAAGCAACCTTTTAATCAATGAATACTTGCTACTACCTAAATAATTTTTTTCTCAGAACAAAGTTCCTGTGTAAGACACCCAGCTGTGGTATTGTTACTAACCTAAGTGTAGCTCCAATTTTGCTTGACTAGCAGCTACTAGTCAGAGCAAAGGTGCATCCCTCATTTTTTGTCCATACAGATCACAAGTAACTCTGTCATTCAGTGGGCCCAGGGGACCACGATGTCAGTGGAACAGGAGGATCAGCATCAGCCCCTTTGACCTCCGTTGTAGCACTTCTGAGGAAAATTGCTGGGCTCTCAGAGGTAAACCTGGTGTTCTGATATCTGGTACAAGTAATGATTAGACAATGAGCCTGTTTCAGGCCAAAAATGATGTATGATTTGGATTGCTTCAGGACTGTTGTTCTCATCAAACAAAACAGGCACGCAGAACCTCCATTTTCCTGTGCATTTCAGGAACATGGTGGCATGATCAAAAGACCAAGACTTCCAGAAACAGGAAGCAGTGATCTGTTAACTAATAAATTCTGGGGGCAGCTAAAAGAGTGAGGATGTAAATTCCTCTGGAAGTGCCTTTTCATGACACTGCAGTATTGTCTGATCCTATCTGTGGGTGTCTGCAGTATGAGTGCTGCTCAGGAAGCAAGAGTGATCTTTAAAAGCCTCTTCTGAACATTCTTGTTGCATAGGGTCCAGAAGAAACTAGGGCATGAACATAAAGATTTTGTTTTCTTGGAGCAATACCATCCTGAGAAAAGCAAGAGTGTTATTCATTGGGGTTGTATTTGATCATATTATTGTGTGAACTTTCATTAGTTCTGATTCCACGGGGCGATGCATAACTGTACATTTTTACAACTGGATCAGATTGGTTTCCAATTTGCACTAAAATACTTTCTCTAACCACACAAAAAAGGGCAAAAAGAGAAAGGAGTTCATTGCCTATCTTGCTTTTCATATTTTCTATGCATTTTTTAGCAGTCACCAGATAAATAAATGCATCTAAAGGATGCAGAAGTGCACCATTACAAAAGGGCATAATCACAAGGCTGCCTGCTTTGGCCATTAGGTATAAATCATACTAATCATACAAATTTCTCATAACAAGAAAAACTATTTTCCTCTTCCTCCATGTAGTGACAGAGCAGAAGTTATTCCTCGGTTTTTAAGAGAATGGCACACATTCGTCCTAACACTAAACTTATTTTCACATTTCTTTCATCTGGTATGAGTCCCCACCTAAGAGTCTCACATAAGATGTCTGATTTAAGGCAGCTTGAAAACATCCATAAGAAGTAGCTCTAGACTATAGACTATATAGCACAGGGACACCGACCTCCCAAATTAACCCTGTAAACCCAGTTCAAATGCTTGGTGACACCACCAAACACAGCCAGGCAAAACTGTGGGAGATAAGCACAGCTGCCTTTGCTGCTCAGTGCATTTCTCAGGACCAGACTGCTTTTGGCTGAGAAAATGCAGGTCTGATTTTAGGCTCTTGCAAAAGGCAGCACCAGAGCACCACAGTCCCTCAGAATGATGTGCCAGACCAGTTATTTGTTCAGTACTGACTCAGAAATAAAGTAGAAGTCACCTCCTGAGTAATCAACCCCACATCCTGAGGGATGTAATTGTATAAATCCTCTGAGATTTCCCAGGAGCCTTTTTTCTCACTTTTCAGATGTGAGATGTCCCTACCTGAGGAGCAGTGTTTCTGGGCTGGTGGCAGGTGGCCTGCAGGCAAGGGGATGAAGACTGGCAAGAGCACAAGGACTTGGACACATCCTGCACCAGCATCCACAGGCTATGACAGCTTCTGCCTTGCCCCCAGCCTGGGCAGCAAATCCCATTTCCTCAGTAGGAGCCCACTAGTGAGTCAGGAGAGGCAGGTGGAGTGGCTGAAATCTACAGATGGGATTGCAGATGCTTGAAGGAGAACATAAAGTTTCTTTATGCTTTAGTAAGTCATGAGATATCAGAGTTGGCATGCTCTGAAGTTAGGATATTTAGCTGTGAAAGAGGTGAGACCCAGCAGGACCCTGGGGGAAGGAGGTCTGAGGAGACACAATTTGCTGCAGGGATGGTATGGCTATTGGCACCTTCCTCGTAGTTGGATTACCTTCCTTGCCCGTCCTGTTTGTTTTTTGGGTTTTTTTTTTTTGGGGGGGGGGGGTTGTTTTTGTTTTGTTTTGTTTTGTTTTTGGGGTTTTTGAGGTTTGAGGTTTGTTTGGTTTTTTTTCTTTTTTGGTCCTTTTTGACCTGTCATATTCAGGCCAAACCACTTCTTCAGCTAAGGAAAACAATAATAAAAGGGCATTTCATGTACCAACCTCTTTGTGGTTTTCAACATCCTCACCAGGGGAAGCAGAGGGACAGGTACCAATCTCTTCACTCTCGTGACAGTGACAGAACTCAAGGAAATTCATGCAGCTGAGTCAGGGGAGGTTTAGGCTGAGTATCAGGGAAACGTTCTTCGCCAGAGGGTGGTTGAGCACTAAACAGGCTGCCCAGAGAAGTGGTCACAGCACCAAAACTGTCAGAGCACAAGGAGCATCTGGATAACACTCTCAGGCACATAGTGATATTTTTGGGGTGTCCTGTGCAGGGACAGCAGTTGGACTCTATAATCCTGATGGGTCTCTTCCAGCTCAGCATATTCTATGATTCTATAATTCCATTATAATAAACAGGTTCTTCATTTTTATCTTTCAGAATACAGCAGGGTTTTTTTTTAGCTTTATATGGAAAAACTATAATGTAATGGAAAAAATCCTAAATAATTAAAGAAATATGTCATAAACAGTTTGTAGCCTGGTCCAGCAGCATGAATTAAAGACCTTGTGTAAAAGAAAGCAGCCTCAGTTACATAAAAAGAATAGAAAAGTTGATATAATCTCTTTACAATCTTGAACTACACATTAGTTATATGGTTTATTAATTAGGGATTTTCAAGATTTTTTAGCTCCCAAGAGTCCCTACAGTTTCTGTAGCCAGAATCAAGTTCTATTTTAAGAAATAATTAACCATGAGACAACCATAAAACTGATGCATTTCCTTGTTCAGTATACAAATAGAGTTATTCAATTCTCAAAACACAAGAATATATTTTTCTGTGGACATTTTAGATGGTAGCATAATGATCATTATATTTTTAAACTGTATAAATAAATACAATTTTTAAAAATTATCATTATGGTAAAATCTAAAATGTCCTAAGACTGAAACCCTCTCATCACTACTACTGCTGTTTTACTAATTCTCTGTGTTCTTTTCGAGGAGAGGATGAACTGGCTATGTGAGAGGACTAAGGCAGCACAAAAAGATAAGAAAGAGATCCAAGGAAAAGGAGACAGGAGGGTACCCAAGCAATGTTACAGGTTTGGTGCTGTCTGTACATTTTGTCATAGTTTCTCTCTCTGCAGAGCAGTACCTGCCCTCACTGACCACAAGAGCCATTACTCAGGAGGATTAGAGATGATGAGTACATGAGCAGTTCCCTCTCAGGGGTGCTGCTCTGACAGCTCTCCCTCCCATTTCAGCCTCACTGCCAGCAGCACTTCCATGAGAAAATGCTAGTATGGCCAAGTGCATAAATTCCACCAGAAACACCAAGAGAGGCCATGGTGGGTGTCCAGCCCCTCCTGCATGCAGCCTGCCTGCCTCCCTGCAGTCCCAGTGCCAGACCAGTTCTTTGACTCCATGGCACTTCTAAATTTCAGTTTCTCTGGAAATGCCGGGTTACTGAGTTAAACATTTTAAAAGGAATCTTTCTACTGAATTATTATTTTGAACTGTTGCATTTGGGGTGTTTAATTATTTAGAAAAGCAAGACCTGAGCTGGACAAAAAGTATTAATACCCACAGACACTTGACAATTATTGTTGATTGTTACTTGAAAACCACTAGAAGAATTCTAGAATTCTTTAGGCTGAAAAGATCTCATTGAGTCCATAGGTACACAATAAGATGTACAACAAGCTGTATATTAAAAAAAGACATGCTGTTTATAGTAAGAGAAATTAATCTATTCAGGTTTACTGTGTTGAGAATGTTTCAACCATCTTGTGATGTGTGAATGACTCCTCTGTGAATCTGCTTCCAAATTAAAGTAACTAAATTGAAAATTGAGTTCCTTCCCCACTCACACTATGGATTCTTTCGTTTTTCTTAATTCCATTGGCTGTTATGTTATAGTCTCAAACAGCATCTCCCAACCGCCTCGCTGAGACTAACTGAATTTATTATATAATCTCATCTCCCTTTCCAAAAAATTCAAGATCGGTCTCAAGGAGCAGTCCTCTGAACTTGGCAGACACTCGTGTGGGAAAGTCTTTAAACAAAAACAAAATTGTTTATGTGCTGGGAGAAGGAGCTCCGCGAGAAGATAACATGTGCCGTGAGCCAACACTGCCCTCAGCAGCGGAGCAGGGAAGGCTCCCACCCTGCAGCGTGGAGCTGCTGCAGCCCCTCCACCAGCTGCCCCCTCCACAGCCATCCCCCAGCTCCTGCTGGGCACACGGGGGCTGCTTTTGCATCAGGGAAGAGCCAGACTGAGCAAAACAGGCAGCCAAGAATGCCCGAAGGGTGAAATGGTTTCACACAAAACCGCTTTGAGTTTGTGGACTTGGAGGACATTTATATAAGAACTTATGTTTTTCCTCAGAAATTAGTTAAATTTGTAGCACCATTGGCTTCCCATGAGGTTTAATCACAAATCTTGGGAATTTTCTTACTGGCAATCTAAACCCAGTTCTGACAGGACACACAGTCAAATTTTCTGGATGGAAAAAAGCCCATATTTACTCAGGGTGCCGGCACAAGAAGAATCCTCCAGTCAATTCCCACTGCCTGTGGTGTTTAAGGACTTTCAAAGTGTGTCTGTATGATCTACTACACTGAATTAGTTAGTCCTAGAGATTTAGATAATGGGTATTTTCCCAAATATGCGCATTATTTCCTCTTCTGGAGAGAAAATTAAAGAAGTGTGCCCCTGTGACATGGCTGAGAAAAGATGACCATGTCCTGTGTTAGCAGGTGAACCTTTTGTACTGAAACCACACTCACCAGGTACCTGCTGCTGAGTTGTGATACAGACCACCAACACAGGAACCAAGCACATTCCTGGTCAGTGAGGTAAACAGAAGGGCAGCCCCAGGTAGTTTTGCTTACTGGCAACAGAGGAATAGGGTTAGCAAGCAGTGGGATTTGCTAGACACATGAGGACTATTTTTGCCTTCTAGGTGTCAAAAGACACTACAGTTTCAGGGCTATGCAGCTATCCCAGGTATACAGATGCTGTGACTGCAGGGTACAGATATCCTCTGTCTCTCAAGTTAGGTTTCCTAACTGGCTAACAGCAGTAGAGGCATAACTTGTGAATGATGTGATGTTAAGAGCTTTATATGAGGAAGAATTCCAAGAATCTAAACCTAAATAGTCAAAATTTTTATCCCAAGGGACAACAACTGAACATTTTCCAGAGAAGCCATATCTTCTTTGACTAGGTTTTGTCCCAGTCTTGACTGGTCTTCAGTCATGAGAGAAGCTGATCTCCTCAAAATGCTGTGCCATCTTGAAGCACAGGTTTGTCTGGCAAAGGACCTGCTTGTGACTGGTCCTTCAAGGTTTGGCACTCAATGAGCCCATGAAGATTTCAGTGAGAAAACGTGGAACTTTACTGTGAGCAAAATACAGGTGTTCCCCAAATCTAGCTATCCATTAACACACTTGTCATGGAGCTTTATAAGGAATCCAATTCAATTGCAAAGGCAGTTCCTTAAATATGAATCAAATCTATCAGAAACAAAAGTGGAGTTGATAAGCAGTGGAAGGTATGAAAAAAGAGAAAGCACTTGCCTGGAAAAAAAACCCAGTATCCAAGAAACTCAATTTTATCTCTTGTCCAAACAGCCATAAGTTCAGATGTTCTGAACATGACACAGAGGAGTGACACAGCCAGGCTGCCTTGACAGAAACTCAAAATATCCAGTTTTCCAAGCCTCTTACAGTCATCACTAGTCTCACACTGATACTCTCCAGATTGCCCCTGCATGAGTGCTCCAGAGCCATAACCTCACAGGGAACCAACACCTGTATGTGCTAAGATCCATTGGACAGCATCACCTGAGGACAGTACCTCTGCAAGGAAGGGCATATCTTAATTAATGAATGAATAAAGTTGATGCATGAGACTGCCACAGAAAAAAGGCCCAGAGACATCTTGTGTGTTCAATCGTATAGCACCTGGAAACTAAGGGATTGGATGGAAATCAAGAGCGTCTCGAAGTCACTGGTTTTGTGGAGAACTGTGCCAAATGTTGTGGCATTATGAAGCCCTTATCCCAAGGTGCTGCCTTACACTATGATGCATGTTTGGTTTGTGCTTAAGGCAGAATAAAACAGGGCCTGGTTTCCCACTGGATACCCTTGCTTATCTTCCCTTGGCTGCTAAACACCTTGACCTGTGGGTTTCAGTGCTGTCACACTCCCAACACACTTCACAGCCAGGGGACAAGCATGGCCGGGACCATGGGCTGCACCAAGTACAGAAGGAGGAAAAAAGTTCCTTTCCTTTCCCGTGGAGTGAGGGGAAACCCAGCAAAGGGATTACGAGGGTGTGAGTCACTGTGTGCCTTCTGCATGACTCTGGGGACAAGGCGGCCTCTTGTTCCGGGGCTGGGGCAAAGTCACAGCTTCGCCTGTTATTATTGTTAGTCACAACCCCAGCTAGACAAAGTCCAGCAGAAACCACACTTGCAGATGCCTCAACCTGAAATGTAAAATAAACACTAGGAAAGTAGCTGCTACTTGCTTTCTCTAAATATACCCTTGAGGCCAGATCTGATTCCACTGAAGTCAAGTCCAGTTTTGCAATCAGCAGCAGGGGAAGCGAGATCCAACCCTTTATTTGGAAAGATGTTAATTATCAAATTGCAGTTTTAATTTGTCACCAAGGCAGGGGTGTGATAAGACATTTTGGTTGCTGCTATAAGTAGCTCTGAGAATTTTCAGGGGCTGTTGTAGGTGCTAAAGACTTTGTGACATCCTGGCATGGCAAGGAAGGGATTCTGTGACTCTGGCATATGTCCTTGCTACAGAGAGGTGAAGAAATCCCTCTGGTCCCCTTCCGAACACCAAGGAGAGGCAAAACTGGGTCTGTGAAGCTGTAAGAGGAGTGGGCATAGAAAAACAGGAAGGTTGAAAGCTATAGGTCAGCTTCATTCAGTGATTTTTATCAATATTTTCAGTGACTCATCTATGACTTTTTCCCTTCTGAGATTTTTTATGATGTATTCACTTCCTTCATTACCATATAAAGGAGGGGAATTTCAGCAGGAAAGGTGGAAAAGTGCTAAGTTAAGGCAGTTAGAAAAACATAAATGTTTTTAGCTTCAGCAAACTGCTGGGTCAAATCCTCCCACACTCATGGACTTTCCCAACGTAATGGGCTCCATTTCATGGTGGTATATGCTGGACTGTGTTGGCAGAATGGATGACACTGGCTCTAGATGGTCACTTCCCAAGAACTGTGTTTCTGTGATAAGCACATTTCAACTGCACCACGTCATCCACTGTGTATCTAGCATAGTTCGAATTGCTGGGGTGTCACAGCTATAGCATTTTGAGTTGTTACTGGACCCCACCTGGGAAGCAGGGCCAGAGGAAGAGATGAGGGGGAGAAAAGCACTGCTGCATTTCCAGGTTTCAACTCAAAGGTGCTTAGGACAAACTCTGGGAGGCATCCAGAGCTGGAAGCGCAGAGTCACTGCTGAGAACAGTTCAGACACAGCCTGTATGTCTTCTAGCACGTTGCACATATTGAAAGTGAAGACTGGTCAGCTTTGTGATTGACTCCAGAAAGAGTCAATGTAAGTTTAGCCAGACTTAATAGCTCTAATTCAGCCCTGGCTTTGCCAGATACAACCTGCCGTTTGCACAATCTCTTAGGTATTTCTGCACTCTGCTCCAAGAGGGTGTATTAGCTAATGTGCAACCCAAAGTATGTTTGCAGCACTGCAACCACAAGGATAAATTTTGCTGGAGCCAGGGCATACTTAGGTGTTGCCACACAGAGTTCACTAAAGCTTTGGACTGGATCCTGGAACATTGTGCTTGAGCACATGAGTACAGATGGACCCCCTTGCATAGTGCCAGCTAAGTGTCAGGGCCTTTGCAGCACACTTAATCCACAACCTGGATAAACTGCTTGTGAATAATTGAGAATTCATTGTACACCCACCTAGCACCTCTCTTTTATGGCAGGATAAACACTTCTCCATAAAAGTACTTGTAAAAGTGAATTCTACCATTATGAACACTCACATTTTATATATATTTCCTTGATGTTTGGATTTTTTTTAATTGTAACATGAATCATGCCTTTTACTGCAGTTGAAGGTACAAACTCCAAACACTGTAGGAGCAGAAGCATTTCGCTAGAAGTGCTTACCTTGAAGTTCAGGGCACACCCAGGCAAGTCGGCAGCAGGATGTAAATCACAGCTTTTCAAAATCTAATCACAGGAAAGTGACTTAATTGAAGGCTTAATTTTCTGCCTTTGGGCACTGTCCTCCAGCTCTCACGTGTCATTTAGCTGTCAGATATTCTGTTGGGACCTAGACAGTTGTATAGGATGATTTACAGTTCTGTGTCTGTCTACTGAGAAACAATCTACTGCATGTAAAAATATAGAATTAACAGCCTCAGAGGTAAAGGCTTTCCTCCTTTGTCCATCTAATATCTTTGAACTAAATTCATTGTTGGAAATGTTCCAGTGCTCTGGAAAATAAAACTCAAAAGCAGTTTTAAATCTTCAGTAGAGTCAGTGGAGTCTAAGCCTGCAGCCATTGTTTCTGTGGTCCTGCACTTCCAGAGTCAGTGACCTTGACTCCTTAGCTGCACCCATAGCACCTGGGATTTCTAATCACTGGCCTTGCAAAGTTAAAAAAATTACCCAAGTTACTCTCCAAGTTACTTTTCCAGAAAAGATGAGGGTCATTCAGCCCAGAATGAGCAGGTGATGAAATCTCTCTAGACACCAGGCACAGCAACACTGTCACAGCTCCTATTGCTCTCTGTCTCAAAGCTGTGAAACTCCTGTAATTTCCACAAGGACCAGGAATTTCCAGCTGCGATGCTGACACCAGATGGGTGACTCCGGTGAGCATTTTGTTACAGCCTTTGTAGTCAGTAACAACCTGACCGAGGATTATTTGCCAGTAGCTCAAATACACACCCTTTAGAGATGAAAAAAGGCACTATGGATCCTGGCAAGTGGATTCAACTGGGAACAAAACATCAGTAACAGGTGCATGTCATAAAAACACAGCTAGAGTTAAAGAAACATTTCAACGAAGTCATGAAAATATCCATGGTTGTATCCCTTGATATACCTGTGTTAGGGGGCTAAGAATGGAAAGGGAGTATCAAGAGGTGGTCTGTCAGTTAACATCATTTAAGTGGTTATCCTCAGTCTTTGCAATTTTGTGCTTCATTTTTTCTTAATGTAAAGATTTTCTCTTAATGTGAAGATTTTCTCTTTTAATGTAAAGATTTGCCCATTGTGTTCTTACATTGAAGATGAGGTAAAAGGAGAAGATGTAAACCAATTTTCCTTGAGTACAAATTGTTACAAACAGCTCTGAAAAGAGACGGGCAGTGGTGAGAGCCAAGGGCATGCCACCACCTGTTTTCGGCAACATGATGGTTTTAATTCCTTCTGTTTCCTCTCACCACTGTTCCCATCCCCACTGAAAAAATAAAATAAATGCCTTTGTTTTTTACAGTCTGCACTGAGGGCAGGCATCAAGGTTGATTGCAGGCTCACGGTTGCCAGCAGCCTCCCTGCTCCAGCAGGTGCCAGGCACCCTGAATTACTCCCATCACGCCCTGCTCAGCAGGGCAGTGAGTAAGCTGATGAATTCGGCTCATTTCGTCTGGGAAGCAGCTGCCTCCCTCCCTCCACAAGGAACATCCCACGTATAATAAAGGTTTATAGTCAACCAGAGCAAGACTTCAAACTCATTCCTTCCAGATTCATTCATGACAAGGGTGGGGATGCTAGACTGCTCAGCAATGTTTAACTCAACAAATACTAAAATTTCCAGAGCAATGGCCCTTTTATCACCCCTGCTTTGTTTAGATACAGAATCAAAGACCTAGCAAGTATGTCCTGCCAGCTTATGGTTACCAGAACTGAAAGAGAAGCAAGTTCTTAGGTGACAAACAGAGTTTTTAATCAAAATACGATAACTCACGATATACCTACTGCAAGATTCTGGAGGGGGGCTCTGCCCTTAACATGGAAAGCAAGGCAGCATTTTCCCAAAAAGCTGATTTTTAATTAGTTCTATAAACATAGTATTTCATCTATGAAAATAGCCTTGCATGTCCTACTTCACAAGGGGAGGTGGCTTACAAGGTCATGTTAAGGAGAGTGTTGTTAATACATCAGACTCAAGCACCTGCAGTGTGCACATCTGAACCATTAAGCCTGAACAGCAAGAACCTATTAATGCCTATTTATTATATTATACTAATATTTACTATATTAATTAATGCCTAATTCTGGCTATGAGTAAAAAGGAGCATTTAATTTCTTCAAACAAAACAGAAAGTAAGAATATCTTATTGCATCTAAGCAAGATCAAGGGCTCTCCATTGCAGAGGGCCCTTTCCCATGTCCTCCAAAGAGGGCTTGCATCCCTTAATGTCAAATAGCCAAACAAATCCTTGCACTATCCTGCTTAATACACCTGACGTAGCTGCAGCATGTCAAATGTCATCAGGCAGGACTTTGGAGATAGCAAGCAGCAGAACAGGTTAGAGAGAAGAGAAATTTGTTCGTGTCAGAAGGTCTGCATGGAGAAGGATCACACAGAACTGAAATAAAACTTTATATAAACATTTTCAGAACTTCCTGCTTTTGACTACTCACAGAAATACTAGAGAGCAGCAAGAGGCATGGCTGTCTCCAGTATGAATTCTCCAGGGTTTTGTAAGCTAGGAAGTCTCACTAGGTGAACAGGGATTTAAACAGCCCACACTAAAGGAAATTCTGGGGGGAGGAGGAGAGATCATCTTGTACTATTCTATATGTTTCAACTGGAAAACTGATTCATGGCTTCTGAAAATAAGTTTTCGTGGGTATTGTTGACAGTTTGGAGTTTAGAACCCCAACTGGTTTCAGTGTCTTCCCTTTTCTGAAATTTGTCTTCCTTTTCTCCTAAAACACTACTGTGTATTTGATACCACAAAATCACGAGCCATGAACAATGTCATGATTTGGGCTAACACACTGCAAGGCCCCAGCACATTTTCCATCTCAACACTTACTAATTTTGCACATTAGACACAACTGAAAAACACTGAATTTTATGAATAATTCTGAATTTTGGTCTTCTGGTATGGAATAAAAGGAGGCCTTGAAGATGTGTCAAGAGACAACTCCCTGTCCTAAAACCACCAAGAATCAGGGCAACTGGACTGGGATGAAGGATAGAACTATATTCCAAAAACCTTAACTGCACCAGGTTTCTTGATGTATTTACCTTGCTTCTGTCAGCTCCCAGAGAAGGCCTTAAGGAAGATGTGACCCGAACATACTCTTGAAAAGAGTAAGAACCCATACACACCCTTGAAAAGAGTAAGAAAAAATACTTATAATGGACACAAGTTTGCAAAACATATCAGGCTATCTGAATCAAGACTTTATTTCAATAGGAAAGGGTAGAGAAGGGTGTCATTAGAAAATTAACTCGGTTCCAAAAGGAATCTCTTTGACACAAAAAGACAAGCATACCAAGTTTCCCAGTGAACTCATGACATGAGAGAATATCACTGAACATCTATTGAAAAACTCCTAAACAATTCCCTTCATGTAAGCTGGACTTGCATCAAGCTCAACAGTGTGTTCATGAAGGGCCATATAGGAAGAAGCCGGCAGGAATGAAAGATTTGCTGACACATTTGGGGAACTTTGTACCAGGAGCAGTAGGATGTGGTGTCAGGCCTCTTAAATGACAAAAGTGCTCCATGTGGGCTTGCAAAGACAGACTGTCTTAGATACTCTTACTTATGTGCTTTCAATTGCTTTTAACTTTACAGTGCATTTAAAAATCAGAGTGTACAAACACTGAAAAGAAAAAAAAAGATTCTTTCTTTTGAAATGGGCAGCTGTGCAAGTAGGAGGAAGTATTACCCGCCGCACCCTGCTTTGTACCTGGCTCTGGGAAGATCCTGGCTCATTCCAAAGGAAAGAGTCAGTGAATGTGGTGTTACCCAGTGGAGCTACCAAAGCTGAGTCTAGGAGAGCAGCACTTCCCGGCATGGACCTCTAAAGCAAGAAACACTGCTGCTTACTTTTTCCAAGAAGCCCCAGAGTTTGTTAATTTTCATTTGCAGAGCATCAGGAAACCATTCCTGCCAAAACTAATCAGCAGCTATCAACCGATGTTGAAGGATACCTTTAGACTCCTCTGGACTTGGCACCCTCCAGACTGGTTTGTCAGACCCCATAAATTTTAAATAAATTTTTAAAAAACCCGAAAATAAAATAATACCCTGCTGAACTTTTCTGTTTTGCTGCTCTTGTAACATATATGAAACAGATCTGACAGGAGTTTCCTTCAGCTCGTATCTCAGCAGTAAGTAAGGGTATGGGCTTTTTTCTTCCTTTTTTTTCAACAACTTTTACTAAAAATAACTCCTTTAAGACTATGGAAGGAGATTTCCAGCCATATAAGTTCAGATGTGCCTGCATTCATTCAGAAGGTTGATCTGGATTTAATATGCACAGCCCTGTCAATACCGTGTTAAGCCCTCTGGCACCAGAGGGTCCGGGCAGCCTCTCTGTATTGTATCCCAACCCCAAGCATCAAGAGGAATGTAATCCATTACATCAGGTCTTGAACAAAACCGCTGCAATTATATGCTCTCAATATGGGCCCATTAACCTATCAAAAAGCATTTCAGAAGGAGTGTAATGTTGTCAGTTATTGTTCACAGGGGAGGAGTGAAGATAATTCTTATCTTGCAAATAGATTCATGCAAAACCAATTGCAGTTTGTGTTGCTCTAATTGATTTAACCCGTTTTCTAGTCTATGAAAATTCCAGCGTCCAGTGCTCTCACACACACACACACACACACATACACAGGGTAATGACATTTCCCAAGAGTGGATTAGAGGGACACCCTGTGCCTGGCCCATTCCAGGAATGCAGAATCTAGTTAGCCACAAAGAGCCAAGCGCATTCCCAAGAAAGGCAGGAAACACCAAAGGAGAAGGAAAAGGTGGCAAAGACAATCATAACAAACAGCAATGGATATGACAGTGCTAATATTCACATTGCACTTCAGATGCTTCTATGCATCAGCAGCAGTCAGAGGTAAGGTGCACCCACAGCACTTTTTATTTAAATGAGGTGAGGCTGGAGAGTTCAATAGCCTCCAATAACCCTTTGCAAACAGGATGACTCCCTGGCACTCAAAGCAGTTCTCTATTGGGAAATAATTGCTACAAGTAAGAATAATAGTTTGCCAAGCTTCATTGAAACAAAGAGAAAGGGCTCCAAATCAGGTAAGCTTGGATACAAAATGTTCGGAAAATTTCCTGTCCTGTTTACAAAATGGGAAGTATGCCCTGTAAGCCCTCACTTTGGTAGAGATCTAGAAGAGATCATTTTGATGGTGACAGTCCTTATGCTCCTTGAGTAATCAAGAGAGAAAACATCCATATAACTTAAATCTCTGTCATAATGAGATAGGGATCCTTAGAAGAAAAGCCCTCCTTAGTCAGGGACAATAGTTCTCCTAAATTAGTCACCAAATAAATGTCTGCAGTTAAGCAATGTGCATACCTGTTATCTGCACCTTCCCAGGTAATCCAGGGCTCTCTGAAGTTTTGCCAGTACTGGCTCTGAGCTGATCAAAGCACTGATGGGCCTGAGTCACCCTTTCCCAAGAGGTACAGGAAAAGAGCTGTCCTGGCCAAAGCCAAGGGAGGGTGCAGCCATTTCCACACTCCCTACATAACAGAGAGACCTTGGGAGAGCTCAGCTCCTCACCAACAACATCCTCAGCAGCATTCAGACCCTCATCAGCTCTGTGTCCCACAGAGAAAACACAAGGTCCACTGGCTCATGCTGGGCAACTCGGAGGAGCATCTTGTGAATGGAAATGACAAATTCAGGTCTCTCTGTCTCTCTTTTCCTTGGCACACTATACTGCACAATCTCTTCCCAGGTGACAACCCAGCCTCTGCCATGACTGCCAGAGGAGAGACTGCCTATATTCTCGAAAATAATGTCCTGTCAATAAGGACTCTCCTTGTGACTCCTCCCAAACCAAATCTCCTGGTGACTTTTTTTCATTGCTGAAAATAAGCATCACTGGATTGATTCTGGTCTGATGACTTACACAGGTCACAGAGGATGCTACTCCAAAATTAATAGCATAGATTCTTCTTTGAATATTTGCTGTCTTGCAATCCATTTCCTTCATTCAAAGAGTGGAGTAGTGAAACAGTGTTCATCTTGTACTTTCCCCCAAACCAGGTTGTAGTGACCACTGCTGGAGGATTCCTGGGCTGCAGGATGGCAGGTCAGACCTACCAAATAAAGCCCTGTCTCCTCTCTTCTGTCACTACATCCTTCCTTGCCCATGTTGTAGCCATGGAGGACTGTATATTACTCTGTTTGCTTGTTCATTTGTTTGTTTGTTTTTAATTCTAGAAAAAGAAAAAAAAATTGCCATTCCTAAGATATTTCCATTTGCTATGGAAAAGGACTAGAAATACACACATTTGGAAAATGAAAGCTTGGAATCTCTTTAAATTCATAGTTCTCTCAGATGAGTGGGGCCGGTGGATGCAGACTGCATGGAGCCTAAAGGCCAGCTCTGTACAAAAGGGCAGAGGCAGTTCCTGTATGTGCTCCATAACAGCATGACACATAGCAGGGCTTTTGGACGAAGGGATGTAATTTTTATGTGAAATTGTTCCTTAGCTGTATATTTCTTTGTCCTCTGCCCATGGGAATAATGCTATCAGGCCAAGAATGAAAGACTCCTTTAAATTTCTCCATGAAAATAGGTTTGTTGTTAGTATTTCTTCCTGACTGGAGACCTCCTGGCAGGTTGAGGCAATACTAAAATCTTCATGGCAATGAAGAAGAGTACCTGAAATCTGAGCATTTTTAAATACACACAAATACACACTCTGTTGAGAGCTACCCTTTCCAAAATGGGGTGGTGTGTGGGGGGTGTTCAGATAAAATTACTTCAGTAATTCCTCTCTGTACTATAAGGTGAATTGATAAGATTTAAGCTAACATTTCATCTTGACATTACTAATACATGTGTGTGAGCATTCAGTTTGCACTTTCATTACAGCCTGTCAGATTAGATCTGTATACCTGCTACCGAATAACAAGGGTACTATTGATTTTTCATTATTTTCAAGTATTTGTTTTCTTCAGTTGAGCACATTCTATTTATTTTGGCATGGATAACAGAGAAACCAAAGCAACTTAACCTCTTCTCAGAAAGATTTAAGACTTGACAGGCATCAGAGCTTCAACAAACTGTTTGTTCCCATAGTGGTCTGTGACAAAGAATTGTCCTGCTAATTACTTTATTCACCGTTTATTCACTTAACTTCATAAATAAATCTGCGTGCAGAGAGCAGGCAGAGGTGGTCTGCAGGTTATGGAGCAACACTTTTCTTCTAGAAAGACTTGAAATGTACTGGCAATGTGTTTTGTCATCTTGTGGCTCAGTTCTTGAGCTCGGCCAGATAACCACCAGGCATCCTCTATCTCAAGTCTCATCCTGCTTTCTACTGCAAAAAATTATTTATACTCAGTAGGAGTTTAGCAATAAGTGTTGCCAGGTGGTTTAAGGGAAAAAAAAAAAAAAAAAAAAAAAAAGATCCCAAACCGGTTTGTTGTTTTCTGATAAAACCCTTGATTTGACAATTAAATATTCTTCCAGCAGCAAGTGCCATCAGGTGATGCTGTTGCTTCCCAGCTGTAAGGAAGTGGGCAGGTTCTGTCCATGTCAACCTTTTTGGGGCTTGCATTGCCCAGGGGCAGTGGGGACCACTCAAAGGCTGCAGCAGCTGGTTCCCTCTGTCCTGCTCCACCTAACATTTCAATAGCAATAGTGCCCATGGCGATTGGTTTAGACACTACTGGCGACCCTGTGCATGTTGTATATTCAGAATTAAGTATAAACTGAGAACACTACAAACACACGTCTATTTGAAAACACATTTTCAAGCACATGTACGTTTGAAAAGTCTTAACCGTGCCTTTTTCTCCCTCCTCGAAGCGGATGTGCAGTGGTGTGCTCCTATACTGGCACCTAGTGGGGACTGCTCGGGAAATGGGCAGATGGGGAGAGCAGGCTGCTCTGACAAACGCTCATCCCACCGAATACCTGGGACACTTTTTTTTCAATCCTAGTTCTTCAAAAGCGCATCTGGACTAGCACATTTTTACTAGGTTTCCTGCTCGCTGCTGCTTTTGCAGCCTTCCTCTTCTGTCCAGCAGCTATGCCAGACTCTTTCCTGAAAGCCTTCACCATGCCAAGCCATTTGTTCCCAACCAACCCTCTGGGATTGTACCGCCTTCATACCAGCTGGCATCCCCACATCCTATGATCCCCTCCTTCTGTGTTTTCTGCTGGATGTGCTCATAGAAGCCAATACATTTTTCCTCCTCCGGGTCCCCCTGCCTTGACCTGGCCCTAACAGGTCTCTCAGGAAAGCTGGCAACCACTGGCGTTGCTTCCTGCCTTGTAGCTTGTGCTCCCTCTCTGGCCTCAGAGGAAAGGGATGCCTCTTACCCGGCAAAGGACTTCCTCCAGCAGTTCCCATCACCCTCAGGAATCTTGTGTCCCACAATTGTCCCATTTTAGCTGAAACAGCAAAAGTCTCAACCTGCTACTTCTCCCAAGGTCCACTCTGCGTCGTTAAAGCATCTGAAAGGAAACACTGCAAAGGCATGACGTTCTTCCAAAAAAACATTCATCTTCTTCTTCTTACCATCTATACAAAAAGGACAACTCTCCTGAGGAGTCTCCAAAGTTGGTCTCAAATATGCCAACTCAAATTAGACCTCCTGAATATCCCAGTGATACCAACATAATTGTATTTGTTCTATAGTCCCCCTGGTTTATATCACAGCAGTCAAGGCAAATATTTTTCAAGCATTTAAAGCAGCAAGAGCATTCTCAAGCTCAGCTTCTTCCAGCAAGGAACAGGACAGCAGGGGTCAAAGAGAATTGCAGTCCTACAGGAGAGCTGATCACCAGACAGATGTGCTTCCCATGCACTGCACTATTTTACTTCTAAATTCAGTGAGGAGGAACAGAAACACCTGCCGATTCCCTAGGGTTATTTCTTGTCCCACTAAGGATTTCCTAAACTTCTCTCACTTGAGCTACAAGTCTAGTCAGAGGGTGATGCCTTTCCTTTTGTCTACCCATTCATTTTCCATTGTGGATGAAGTCTTTGCTTCCATCTTGAAGGAATCTTATTGTTGGTTATGTTGTTAAACAGCCCTCCATACCACACAGCCCATAGCCATGATTTACAGCCTGTTTCTAGCTGCACCATGATTCAGCTGAGCTTTCCATTGAGCAGTTGATGTGAATGCTAAACCTATTCAAGGCTAGCAGCATTTCTGTGATTCATTCAACTTGAGGAAACACTGGAAATTTATTAGGATGTCTTTACAGTCCCGGAAATTGCTATGGGACTCTGTCAGTAACAAAGGAACAGGAATGGCTCACAATTTTATTGCGCTTTCTCATCTGCATTAGGTAATGCGGCCTTTGTTTTGGTTTTTAAGTCAAACTCTGTCATGGGCTGAGGCTCTGTGAGACTTCCTGATCCTGCAATTTTATCTTAAAGTTTCACTATTACTTGGTGCTTTCTGTAATGCTCCAGCTATTGGAGTCACTTGATTTTTCTACCTGAGAACCTGGTCTTTATGAAGAAACCAAAACAAAACTCCATCCCTTGCAATAGTGAAGAGCAGCAAAAAAAAAATTAACTAAAGCTACTCCCAAGCCAGATGGCAAAGGAAAGCTACATCTTGTGTTTAAGTTTCAGGACATTTTTGCACCACTGATTTTGGCTTATGATTTCTGAATCTCTGAGTGCTGTTGGGGATGTTATCTGAAAGAAAAGGGAGAATGAAAAAAGACATTTACAGCTCTTTGTCCCTCTGCTTGCAATAGCCTCAAGCCGTCTTAGCACACCAGCTGAAATCAGGCAGTGGTCAGCAAGTTCAGCCTATTATTTTTTCCCTTCAGGCTCAATCCTCCAACCTACCGAGGCAGGTATCAGCAGAGTCAGCTACTCTGCCCTCTCAGCAATGTGTCACACTGGACTTCCCTTCCCTGATGGCTGCCAGAGCAGCCGTAGCCAAGTGGCAACAAGGCTTGGGATTAAGGTATAGATTTTTTTCAAAGTTTGCAAAAGAAGAGCCTGGCTTATGCAGATGGCTGCACCCAAGCCACAGAGCACTGGGGAACTCCACCATGTGTGCTTTTGCCCTTATCTCTCCCCGACAGGGCTGTGCCGGGTGTCAGTCACACCGGCGCCAAAACCCTTCTGGCTCCTGACACCCAGGGACAGATGTGGGGAGCTGTGAGCACTGGCCATGCTGCGGGAGACAAGGCACAGCAGGAGGGCTCACACTTCGCTGGAGCCCCAGATCTGCTCTAACAAACGCCCAAAGTGGGAAGATATCCTCGCATTTAGCCAGCAAAGGAGAAGAGGATCCCATCCCCACCTTTCCCTTCGTCACTCTCACCAGCAGCTGGCACATCCTAGGGCGTTCCAGTCAAGGCCATGAAGTGAGTGGGCAGGCTGTGCTCTCCTGCAAATATGTGCTGAGTGCAGCATCCCACCTCCCATGAATTTCTTCCCTGTACAGTGGCGTTTAGTTGAGCACCACGCATGGCAGGAGAGGAGACAACCACAGGTCAGTTCTGGGCAGGCCATCCTTTCTGGTGACTGGTCTCTTTCCAAAACACTCATAGCAGTGATATCAGGGCCAGTAGCGCCTTTGTTAAAGCAAAAAAAATCTTCTAGAGCAGTGCATAGTAGCCGACAGCCTTGGCTCAAAGCACTTTCCGTAATTTAATACAAGATGGAACAAATTGGTGTTAAGTAGAAAGGGAGGGAGCAGCAGAGACAACAGGATGGCACTTTGCATACTTGGATCTTGAGCTTCATGGCTATGAGTCATTCAAGCTGGGATTTTCAAACAGCCTTAAATAGTTGGACTTATAAAAGGATGGACTTGGAAAAAAAAGGCATAACCCCATTTCCCCCTTAGTATTTTACAATATCTATAACCTTTTGAACTCTCTACTCACATTCATGACTACTTACTCCAACAAGGACTCATGTTATATGCTGCAAAAAGAAGCCTGCTTGTTTTTAAGACATGTGGTTGTGTTTCAACATAGCGTAAAATCTTCTTAGTTGCTGATAGAGAGAGGCCACAGTCAAACAAAAAGACTGATGGATTTGAACTCAAAGGGAAAACCGGCCTTTAGGGATACCAAACAATGTTCACACAGCACTCAGTTATGAAGACTTCATTATGTACCAATTTAAGTTTATACATACCAAATGTTCTTGAGTCAGCAAAACAAGAGGGACTGCCTCATTCCAGTAGAACTTTTTTCCACCCTTGTGATGGATTTTCTAAAATAAAGGATCATCAATAACTATGACAGAGTTCCCTCAGAGGATGGACATCCCAGCATGCCATGAAGTTGTCTCTCCCAAGAAGAATTTCCACAGGCTTGAGGGAAATCATAAACTGTTCAGGAGGAATGAGATTCACAAAGCTCTCCCAGCCAGCTGCATCACTGCTGTGAGCAGGTCCTGGAGGACAGCTAAAGACACTAGAGCCCATCAAGGAAAGTCAACAGCCAAGAACCTTGCCCAGTTATGAACAGATGGGAAAGAGAGAGGAGGAATCAGAAAACAAAAGAGAAGAGTGGGGAAGTTAAAATCTCCTCAGGCTCTCTAAACATTGGCTTTGGGAATATATACTATGTACATATATTACTTAGAGTATAACAATAGTTGTGTCCAAAGCTTACAAGGGTAGTCACCGAATAAATTTAAGGAAATTTTTTAAAAAGAACAAACTTGTAGTCCTGGGGAGCCTTTGCTGGGGAGCTGCACCAGCTAAGGGTGGTTAACATCTTTTACAAATAGTGCTGTGCTGCATTAGATATTGCACCACGCCATCAGCAGTGGTACATGCCAAAGTTCGTCCAAGACCCTGACAAGGAGGTACAACAAAAGAACTGATCTAGGCTGGGGCTTGCTTTAAAGACTGACCAGTTTGCCAAATACTTGGGAATTGTTTTGTGTCAGAACAAGAGCCTGGCAGTGGCAACTCTCTCGCCACCATTCAGACACTTACCCCACCCCTTGGATTAGAGATGTGCCCATCTCTGTCTACAGCTGATCCCTCCACTTGCATAAGCAACAACAGCTTGCTGATAAGATAATCAAACCAAGTGGTTTGTATTAGACAGCAGCTTAGTCCATCTTTTAAAGAAAGCCATTCAGTTAGGCACAAAACCAGCATCCAAATAAGCAGCCTGTTTTTCAAGAACTATTTAGCACCAGGTATATGCCCTGTATAGTACCAGCATATATATAGGTTAAATAAATAAATAAATAAATGTACCCCATCTATATGCTGTTTAATTTCAGGGAAGCTATAGGAGGTCATTCCTCACTTTTGTAAAAGAGGTCCTTGGGTACATAAGAATATATTTTGGAAACTGACTTCAGGTTGGTTTTCTTTTTCCTCTTTTTTCTCTCTGTTTTTTTTCCTCCTTTTTTTTTTTTTTATTAATCTTGGCCATAAATTCTATCATGAATAAGTCAAAACCCCATCTGCTCTAAATTTACACTTGATTTCATGCACAAATAGGGTTCACACATGTAAGTCCTGTCATTTGTGTGTTCCCAGAGGCAGTGCATAAATTACCTATGCACAAAACAAGAGGTCTGTCAGCTTTACCTCGTGTGCTGCTGAGTAAGTGCACATCAAAGGGCATATTGTGCTCCTGGAATGAGAATGAGGAGTCCTGACATGGGTCTCCAACTCCACTGAGAAATTCTGCTTTCCTTGGGCACAAAGAAAGCCCCCAAAACCGTTTTTTAAAAATATGCCAGGATTATTCAGCCAGTGGAAAGTTCAGAAGGAGCCAGGGTATTGATTAGCATGAACAAGTAAACAGGAGATCTCACAAAGTTGTTTTGGTCTTAGAACAGGCATTAGTTAGAAATAATGTCCATTTTATAACAGAGGTGTGAGAAGTTTAATGTGAAGTTAAAATGCTTCTATATGATCAGTATGAAAGGAGGTAAGACACATTCAAAACCTAGATGGAGAGTATCAAACTCTATAAAAATCACAGGGTAAATGCAGATCAGACAATGAGAAGCTAAATACAGAATGCTTCTGCAAAAGTGCTATCTGCAAAAGGGTGTTCAGCAGCACAGGGGGTGTCATGTCACTCCTTCAGTCTCTTTTCTAAGTGAACTTTAGTTGGAAGACAAGTGCTTTGAAAAATTTGGCATCTCACTTTGGCTACTTTATGCTCTGGTCATAATCTGTAAAAAAAAGGATGATCTTAGTGAGAATTGAGGAAGGAAAAACACTGACTCTGAGTGGATCTCTCCCAGATAAATAAATTAAAAACATAGTAAAGCACAATGACTACCACAGCTTGTAAATTAAGGGAGTAACTGGTGCATAGTGAGGCACTGATGTATAGCCTGGAGGAGGAACAACTTCATCGTAACTACAAACAATTAATTTTAAAAAAACCAAAACACTTTGAAGAAAAAAAATTGTCTCCAGACCAGCTTGTGAATAAAGCACACCAAAATGCAACTCTGATACTCCGTTAGCAGCATAAGAAAAGAACTGTCCCCTAAGTCTGGCATAAAATTTAATTCCTTTTTCTTAGAAATATAGCTGTTTTGACATCTCAAGCTAACTGCTCTAGTGCTGCTTTGACAATACTCAGCACCAAAAAATACAGTGCATCTGAAGTTGTTTGAAAGGAGCTCAGGCCAGGCTCTGCTCCAAGCCCTTTGGTGCTGGCAAAGGCCATCAGCCACCCCACACTTCTGCCTGAACTGAGCAATGTTGACCACGAGGTAGCAGCTCCAAAGTGAGACATCCTAGCCTTGTCAGAGCCACCTGGCTGTCTCCAAGTGGTGATACCCTGTGAGGTGCATCTCCTGTCATCTAGCCATGTGGGCCATGGGAAGAAGGAATGAGCTTTCTTTATCTTAATGTCATCCATCTTTCCAGCACCAAGGCCAAAGCCCTCACCTTTAAGCCAGCCTAGCAGGATTCCTCTGGTGGCCTGATGAAAATGGGAGTCACAGCTTCAGAAAATGTGCAAGAAACAGAGCTACAGATTCGCCAGATTAAAGCACAGGACAAAAGAGTCCAACATCTCTTCCTCCAAACTGGCCACAGCCATTTGTGTTAAAGCAACAGTGAGATTCCCAAAGTGTCACAAGAGGCTAGACACAGCCCTTAAGGTCTCCAAGAAGATTTCGGTTACTGGATGTCTTTTCTGGAAGTAGTTTTTTATTTCCCTGATTCACAGATGTTCCTTTCTTCCAAAATCCTGAGGGATTTTATTTTCCTTTTTTACCCCCTTTTCCACAAGGATAATAAATAGTCCCGTTTGTAGTTTCCTGTTACATTTTATGTTTGTTACCTCTAAAAGATACAGCAAAACTGTCTTCAAGTCTTACTCAAGATTTGGACAAAGTTTCAACTGCTTTAAAAAACAAGTTTTTGGCCTAAACTTACTTCACATTAAGAGTCAGACTGGTGATTATTTAACATTAAGTGTCTTGCTTCCTTTATGAGCAGGATTTTGTGAGAGCTACTTTAACAACCGCAAGCATGAAAGTCCATAGAGACAAAGAGATTATACAGAGGCAAGTGTCTGTCCAGGTAGGGTTTTTAGATGTTCAAGAGATACACAGATGTAACATATACATGTGCAGGATCCTGATAGGTACAGTCAAAATCTACATCTCAGTCTTACTCAGAAATAAAAATCAGAGAGTAATAGGCAGAACTTGGCAAGGCATCTTCTGGAGTTCAAGTAGGGAAGACTTTTGACAAAGAATGCTCCAGGAAAAACATGTCTTAGAATTTTTTTTCTCTACTTTTTTAGTCAAAATACCAATAGCAAATCATTTTTTAATCACCTCCCTGACTTTGTAATACACTGTTAGCTTACACTGTCTGTGTGCTAGGAGATCCATGTACAAAAATGATTGATTCCTCAATCATTAAGAAAACATGCAGTACCAGCATTAGCTTGTAACTTTTCAAATCTTGGCAGAGCTTGCCTTCAACCTCTCAGCTTCCACTCAACTTTCTTGTCTTGTTTTTAAGTTTGTTACTTTTAAGCACAACTAAAGGAATTTGCTCTCCCTCCTTCCCTCCTAAAAACCAGACTTTTCATCAATCAGTCTCACTGGCACCTTCACCACTAGGCTTCATATATTTCTGTGCTGTGATTGCAGAAAGTTCTTTAAAACGAAGACTTTTAAAAATCCAAGTTTAACAGCATTTAACAGCACATTTAATACTGTGCAAAGCGAGAGAAGACAGTGACAGGAGAGCATTCAATCATTATATAGTTTCTCATCCCAATGAAAGCATCCTTTGAGAGTCTGCCTAGGTGTTGTCTAGCACATATGATACAGTGCAGTGCCCATCAGCACTTCTGTTTGGAAGTTTGCTGCTTAGAAATCACCAGCAGGCTCATTACTCATAAATCAGAAGAAGGCTTTGAACCAGGCCTGGGAATCTGGAGACACTGCAAGAAGAGGGAGCTCTGTCTGCTCCACGGCTTTCAGACCTCGGTGGGGGTTGGCTTGGCTTCCTACCCTTGTGCATTCAATCAAGTGAATTGCACAATCATGCTGCTTGGCTCTATTTAATGTAACGTTTCCTGAAATGTCATTTGTGAGCAGTACAAGTTATGGTTTTTGGAAGGGGTGGGGGGTGTCCACAGTTTATTAATGTGAAACAAGGCATCTGAGGGAAAAGGGAAGACGGGAAGGTATTCTTACCGTTGGATAGATTGAAAAGTGCCTATGTAATTAACATGTCTTTTTTGTCCCTGCAACACCAGATGGGAAGGATCTCCTTGCAGTTAGATAGGTTCCCACTGATTATAATAGTCATGGGGTGTCTTGTTGGCTGCAGTCTGATTTTGCAAATCTCGACCATAGAATTTGCAACTAAGTGTTCTTCTTTGTTGATATTTAAGTAAGTCTCACCTAAACTGAAAAAACATCCCAGAGAAGAGTACTTAGAGAAAGAATTCTTGTCCTCAGAGGCTCTGGAGATGCCTCATCCCATCTCCTTTGACAGGACACAAAATAGATCGCTCGAGGTCTGTCTTTCAATATGATTTCCAGAAGAGGAATTTCTGCAGATGGACAATATAGCATTAGTAATAATTCCCTCACAGGATCAGAACTTCAGACTCTAAAATTGTCTTTCCAAAGAGAAATGTCAATGCAAATGAGTATTGGTCCATTTTGGATATGTATGTGTAGAGACCAAAGATACAGTCTCTAAGCTGATCAGTACACAAGCCAATTTAATATATGGTCTCTGTATTTCAACCACCCCAGAGGTTCTAAAAAATTGCTGAGGCCAATGTGAGTTTTCCAGTGACATCAGTGTGCTTTGCAGCAGGGCATTCACCCAAAAACCCAAGGGTGAGAAGCTTTCTTGTTCCTCTCTTATCTGCTGAGAGAGACAAGGTCCATTTAAGTGCTAGTGTAAACAGAGATGCATGTAGTTGAGGAGCATCTGTAATTTAAAGTATCAAATAACTGGCTTCTACCTGGGATGATTATTATATGAAATACACTAGTGATGTCTCCAACCTCTCTTACCATGGCAATTCTGAACAAGCAAAAAGTAGTAAGATGGGTAATAACATATTCCACAGGGAGAACAAACACTATTATTCATTCAAATCCATCAGAGGAAAAGGTGGTTCATCCATACTCTTCTCTACTTCAGTTCAAAGCAGCTGCTATTTAGTCATCAGGGACGTTGTGTCACTGAAATAGAGACTGCTAGCTGGATTACCAAAAAAATCTGCCAATTGATTAATTAATCTCCATACAGCCAAAAAATAATAGCACTTAAAAGTCTATGGGCCAAAAATTTTGGCCTATGTCTGTTTAGAACAGATATTTCTCTGCTCTGGTAACAATGGAGAACTAGAACCTCGAGGAAAAATAATGCAATATGTTGACTGACATCTGTGCTTTTTGGAAAGTTCACTGGCTGTTCTTTATATTCGTCACATGTTTCTGCCTTTCAGTCTGTACTTCTATAAGACTCTCCTGTACAATTAGATCCACTTATCTGTGTTATTAGGATCCCTTCCATGTGCAGTTGCTGTCAGCAACCAGCATTGAGGGAAACACATTTCTGCTATACAATAGCATAAAAAACTACAGTAAAATCATGGAAATTACTAGTAGTCAGTAAAAATGAAAAATAATTGGGTACCACAATATGTTTCTATTTCTAGGTTTCCAGCCATACAGATTTTCAGTAGGTAGTGGGAATATCCTGTCTTCTTCTTACTGTTTGCCATCATCATAGCATCACCACAAAATCTGTAAGCATGAACAAGACAACCTGTGTGTCGTATGCCCCACTGATAAGATGAAGAAGTGTTCTCAGAGGATGATGAAAGTAATGTTGGGTATTTGCTCAACTGCTGTACCTCTAGACTCACTTTAAGTCTATGTGGCCAGTAATCTAGCCAATATTTCAATCTGCCCATGTTTCAAAAGTGTTCTGCTAGAAAAGCAGAGGTATTAGTAAATATGTTTCTGTAAATTTTGCAGAACCGGGACTGCAACTTGGTATTTGTTTATTTAAAACTAAATGCTTTGACTCTGACTCAGTTTCTGAGAATCATTAGTGAAACAACTGACAGAAGTCAAATGTTATTTTAGTGACAGTATTTCTAGAAGAATAAAAAGAGGCTGTATGGGTATGGCTGGGATAGAGTCAATTTTTTTTCATAGTAGTTGGTATGGGGCAATGGTTTGGATTTGTTATCAACACTGAAAACAGTGTTGATAACACAGGGATGTTTTAGTTACTGCTGAGCAGCACTTGCACAACATCAAGAGTTTTTTTGCTCCTTACACCATCCTACCAGTGAGCAGGCTGGGGGTGTACAAGGTGTTTAGAGGGGACAGGGTGGGACAGATGAGTCCCACTAACCAAAGGGACATTCCACACCATATGTCATCATGGTCAGCAGATAGAGCTGGGAGAAGAAGAAGGAAGGAGGGACATTCTGGAGTGACAGTGTTTGTGTTCCCAAGTCACCATTAAACATGAAGGAGCCCAGCTTTTCCAGGGATAGCTGAACATCTGCCTGCTCATGAGAAGTGGTGAATTAATTCCTTGTTTTGCTTTGCTGGCTCATGGCTTTTGCTTTACTTATTAGACTGTCTTTATCTCAATCCATAAGATTTTTCACTTTTACACTTCCCATTTTCTTCTCCATCCCACTGTGAGGGGAGTGAGCAAGCAGCTGCATAGAATTTGGTTGCTGGCTGGGATTAAACAATGACAGAGACAAAGATTCGTTTTGTTCCTTGGGTACCTTTTCTGTGTGTCAGTCTCTTTTGGTGGGTTTTTATTTACTGTCTCAAATGATTTCTTTGCTACTGAATCTTCCTTTGAATCCATACCTGGGGGAGAATAAGCATCACTTCCTACAGCAAATTCATTTTTATGTACGAGATATATTCAAACAATGAATATTATTTGCCTCTGTTACTATTTATGATAGTTCTTAGAGATATTACCTGGATCAAAAAAAGATGTGTGCTCTGGATTTTTAGAATTTTCTTATTGGAAAAAGTTAGACAGTTTGGATGCCAGATGAAGGAAATAATTGCTATTCATGTTCACTCGTTTATCTAAACAAGAACTGTCTTCAGTGCACTGAAGAAAACAATGCCAGGGTGAGATAGAGTAAAACTTGCTTATTCAGTGCCTTCTGATATGTTTTATAGCAAAATAGAATATATGCTGCTTGCTTTAAAAGCATAGTCCTGGTCAAGTCTGGGCTGGAGTTTTCTTGAATCATAGCGTGCTCTTTGGAGCTAAGTGATGTTTTGCTTTAATTTCATCCCTTTGATTAATAGAGTATGTTTATACCCCTTGCCTCTTGTTTGTGGATGAATACAGATCTGCTGAGCAACATGGGGAAATATTTTCATCGGGGACTAATACTACAGAAAATAAAATGTGTGTATGAAAGAGAGCATGTGAGTGGGAAAAAACACATCCCTTTATTTCCTGTCAAGCTGATGGTGAGACTGGAGAAGACCCAATTCCTCTGGAGAGTTTATTTAAACTGTGATACAAAAGATATTCTGAAAAGACAGAGGGACCTCTGACATCAGTCAGCTGTTTTATTGACTGCTGTAACAAATTTGCTCTTGGTTTGAACCCCTGGACCAAAAGGTAGCTTGAAGGAAGAATCTGAGCTTGAGGTGATGTTAGAACTTGGGGAAGGATTTGGGATAAGGAGAGCTGCAGCTGACATGAAGTTCAGTGCTGTCCTGCAGTTAAAACTGCTGTCTCATGAAGCATTTTGCAGTATGGACACCATGGAACTGAGATTCTCAGTCTGGAGAGTGTTCTGCAGATATATCTTTCATCATATGTAACTTCACACACATCTCAAGGAGGGACAGAAGTACTACTGTACACACAGAAGGTGCAAGAGAAATACAAAGCCAAAAGGAAGCTTACCTGTGAGTTTGTGGATTGTCCTGCTGTAAGTGAGGAGTGAGTTTTTATTGACTCTCTATCATCATAAGGACTTACAGGTACTTCTTCACTAGCCAGTAAAGAAGACCCACAGCTCTCATCTGACCTGGGCTTTCAGTCAGACCATCTTTGTTCCTGACACATTCTATTTCAGGAAAACCTAGCCTTGTCCACATGTCCTCTGATGGGACACATCTTGTCCCATGTCCCTGAATGAGGCCTGCATGTTGTCTGCACACGAATCGTGGCCAAAACCTCACAGGGACTGTGGTACCTGCTGAACACTATAGGCAGGGATGTGCCAGCACTGAATTTCTGCCCACACCCTGTTCTGTTCACTAACATAAATGCAATATAATAATGTCATGCAGGATAACTGATGTACAGTATGCATGAGGAAAGGGGTCCAAAATATGTAATTTAGCCTAATTTGAAAGGGAAGTTTTTATGCTCTGCACACTGTCCCTTTCACAGCAGGTTAGAGATGACATACAGAGTTTGTCAGTTCCCAGAAGCTTCATGACAAGGAGGAGAGCAAAAAGGGGCAATGCAAACAGCTAAGTCAGGGTTCACACTGAGATGAGACTAAAATTTCAGCCTTGTTTGGAGCCAGAGTATTTTCCCAGTAAAAACATCTTACACTTGTCCTACTATATAGGCTGAAATTCCAGCCTTCAACCAACAAGTACAATCATTTCTGGATGAAACTAGAAGAAACTATGCTTACTTAATCCCAGTTCTAATGCAAATATGTCTCTGCAAATTTGTTTCTGGCGTGCACATGATTGCAGGAAGGTTTTGTGTTGTCTTGCTGTGATCTGAACGTTTTGTTGTGGGAATGGAAACCCCTAAGGTGGAGACCACCTGAAACACAGTGATATGGAAGATCTTGAGGTGATTGTTTCCAGCTACAAGTTTTCCAGCAAATTATCAAAATTAAAATAATTGCAGTACAGCCTTAAAGAACGGCAGGATTAAATTTACAGGTAGGACATGTGGAACAGTGACTCAAAATGTTATTTCCAGCTGATAATCTACTATTTTAAATGGATTTTTTTCTGATAAGTCTGGAGTGAAGAAATCATCCACAGGAAGGACTACATGATAGCTATTTCTTTCCTTCAGGATTTAGAAGCATGTGACTGCAACAATAAATTTGAATATTTCTTGAATTTGGTTTTAGATGGGTTGTATTAACTGTTGCAGCTGGTTGGTAGAGTTTATGATAATATTAGGTACACTACTGAACTACTTTGTCTATCCTGAGCAATTGTTGTCAGCAGGTGGAAAACTGCACTAGCAAGGGCTAGCAGGAATCTGGAAAATAGCTCTGTGTCCTTGAGATGGCACTTGGGGACCTCAGAGCAATGGAAAGTTTATTTTTGTTCCCCAGGCCGGACTATTTTCAGGCAACGAGATTTGTGTATTCTACACATCAATTATTGGTGGGCAAGGCAGCACAACATGTACTGCTGACAGATTTCTGCTCTTCTAGTGGGATGGACAAAAAGGTGAGGGAAGATGTGTTTAAAAGTATTAACAGGTATATATTAACAGTTGTTTTGCAGAATTACAGCAACCAGCAAAGTCAGCTGATGAAGAGCTAATGAAATCAGTTGAACAATTTGAAGCTTTTTCCTGCCATGTGATGCCATGGGATTGCAGGACATATTGTATCATTTTTGAAAGAAACCCACAGAATTAGTTAGCTAGAAGAATATTTGGCATCTACTCAGCAAAGACATGTGGAAAACTCAGTAAATTGAGAGTGGGCAACCTCATCTCCCTGGTCCTGGCATAGTTTAAGTCCTATAACTAAAGGAGAGCAATTTGCATTTAGCACTGCTGGAAACCAAGGTTATTCTTTGATGAGAAGTGCACTATGAGTGAGGCATTGCTGGATTCACATACAGTGAGAAAAAGAGTTTCAAACCCTTCACTTTCATGTTCTCTCCATCCTTTCTGCAGCATTTTGCAATTTTTCAGTGATCTCTTATATACAGGCTTGTTCAGACCATTATTTCACAAAATCTTTTTAATCAAGGAGAGGGGAGGGTTGGATAAGGGGAACTAGAAGCAAGTAATCCTGGACACAGACTGCAAAACATCAGCCTCCATTTTCACCAAGAGACAAGAGGAAATACCAGGGAAAAGCAGCTAAAGGTCATGGAATGGCACATTTTTTTTTGTAGTTTACCAGAAGTATATGAAAACAGCTGTAGAGAGAATGGATAAATTATGTTTTAACTTTGGATTGAACTCAGAATTTTGAGCAAAAAAATATCTACCTACCCTATTTATAGCCAGTTCTGTCACAGTATTATATGCTATTGCAAATTTATTAGCTGGCAATGTTTTCTAATAAATCAGTGTGCAAGATATCCTTGTAATAAAGATGCTATAATGAGAAAGACTTTTGATTGAGCTCCTTGTTCTTTTTTTTTTTTCCTTGGGACTGTTTATCTCCTGTCCTATTAGGAAATGTCTAAGTTTATATGCCCATATGCTGAGAGAATGAAATACCAGCATGCCAGTGGAAAGTTTTTGTTCATGTGGACAATGTTGCAGTGCTGGTGGCCTCTGAAGAAGATAGGGTCATATTTTCTTGACATACAATTGCTCAGCTGCCACCAGAGCATGAAACAATAACAAATTATTATATATTATGTATGGCAAAACAGCTTTTAGCCAGACACTGACTCAGTCATATGAAAATTTAACTTAGAATCAGCTTTGGATTAATTCTTTTGCCAGTAATATTTGAGAGAAAACAAAATGTTAGTAAAAAGCATTATAATTTTAAATAAATACTTGCAAATTTATACACAAACAAATCTGGGTACTCCCTTTTGCCACTATGAATTTTTATTAATCTTAAAAGATTTAATAAACTTAACATGGAAAAAGAAATCACCTTGCCCCTCAATGCAAACATTTAAAGAATGTAAGACCATGAACAGGATCAACAGTGAGTTTAACTCTTAATTGGAACTATTTTGTGAAGTCTTAGAAATTGTATTGCAAGAATGGACTTAGGAAAAAGTTCATATTTGAGTCCAAAGTCAAATTTAAATCCAAGTATTTTCACAGCTATGAGTTGCCGTTCATTTCTAATACCATCTTCTTTTCTTCTCCTTTTCTGAATATTATAAAAAATGAGTATTAAATTTGAACATGCCACTGGCAAACAAGGAACATTAACTATCAAATAAAATTCATGATTCAAAAGTCATGTTTTCTTTTGGTTTTTTTACACTCCTTCTACCAGCCTAACTTACATAATTAGCAGACATTAATTACATGCAGAGTTTCACTACTGAATGTGGACCATTCATTGTTGGCAAACTACCTATTAAACAGGCAGATTCATGAAATTTCAAATTTCCTAGAAGGGAGATGTCAATCTTGAGGAACAGGTTTTCTCAAATTGCTTGCTCAAATACATATGGGGGATTTCAGAAAATGAGAACTGATCACTGTGCTTCCCTATCACATATCTTATTGCCTTTTTTTCCTTTGATTATCAAGAAAACAGAGCTCTCAACTGCAGGGGACACAGTGGCTGATGGGGCCCAGCATGGCACAGTCTTGTTGAACAAGATGTAAAAGACACCAGCCTTCTCACAGAAGGATCTTGACTTCAGTTCCCAGATGCTTTATGGAAGAAGAACTCACTTCACATCTTCATAGAAACATCAATACATTTATTTTGCTTCATTTCTTACAGACTGGTAATTCAATAAAATTCCATCTGTACACAGAATTGGATGTAATTAACCAGAAATCCACTGCGTGCATCAAAGAAAGGCAAGTAACTGTAAAGTGCATTAAATTTCAAAGTAATGATTACATGCACTAAACCCAGATCTCCACCAACAGACCCCCACTGATGACAATCATTGTTTCAGTTTCAAATGAAGATCAGAACCAGACCTGGGCTGATTTAATTCTTCAGGCTACTTTTCAGTCCTAAAGTGGGCAATTGTGAGCAAGAGGCAAGGTTTACAAAGGGGGCCAAGTTAGCTCCCTGTGAAAGTGGTGATAATAAATGTTTTCAACTGCAATGGTGAAAGGGTTAATGCTTCCCTGCTCATGTACTATCAATAACTTTACTAACTTGCCTTCATTCCTTTCTAATGTTTTTGTTCATTTTCAGATTCCATTTTTAGTATTTTAAATTCAGTTTTAATATTCTCCACAGGAATTTAAAAACAATCTTCTCTTTACAGCTTAATTGTAGCATTTGTTATGCCATAAAAATACATTTTACATTTTCAGAGCCAATTTTGTGAAGTAATTGGATACTAAATGAATAAGAACAACCAGACCCTTATTAACTTTTTAGTCATTAAAGCGACCTAGCTTTTAGAAAGAACAATAACTTTTCCAATAATGTTCTGGAATAGTGATTATAATTATAGTGCACCAAAACAAATGTATAAAATTATGCTGTCTTTCTTGGACAGTAGGATGGAAATTTGTAATTATTTACATTTTCCCCAAGCAGCATAAATTGACAGTGTTTCTGTCCCAGAAGAAACTGTGTCCCCTCCCTCTGTAAGGAACACAAACAACCACCAAGCATTAATAAAACTGATCTCTCACCAGCGCTGCCAGTCAGTCCCCCTGCAATGAACCCCCTTCTCGTGAGCAAGTGGATGAGGCACTGGTCAGTACTCTGAGTGCCTACCCTGGGGTCAGCCTGGGACAGAGCTGGTCAATTCAAACCCCTTACCCATTTCTGCTGCTGGAGTAAGGCCCTATAAAAGGTCAGGAGATGGCACCAGCTCAGCTGTGAGCAGTGCTTTAGCAGCACCGCTGTACCAAGCGCTAAGGGAGCCTTCACACAGTTTCCCTGGTGCCAGCTCAGGATAAGAGGAGATGCCCAAAGTGATGTAGAGCCCTCTCCACCACTTTCCTTCTAACAAAGGTCCCCCACGCAGGGGCTTGGCCTGAGCCAGGGTGCCTGAGAGAGCTGAGGCACGACTGGGCTCTTGGTGCCCAGGAAAAGCCAGGCAGCCGATACTGTGGGACACCCGCACCCTTCTCAAGTGTAGATGTTAGCAGAGTGGTCCCACAGCCTTGGCACCTCCTACACCAATTAGTACAGTTTCTCGTGATGGGTTTGGTCCTGGCTGGGCTCAGGAGAATCTTATCTGGAGTAGAACAGAGCAGCCCTGCCTGGCAGTGGCTGTGCTACTTCATGTACCTGCAGAATGGCCACAAGCGATACCAGAGAACATACTGCTGTGTGGTTAAGTCCAGGCTTTAACACTGTATGAAGTACCACTTTGGAACCTCACACCACTTTCTTACTTATCAACTTATCTTACTTATTACTTCTTACCTGTCAACCCATCATCACAATCACATAATGCTCTCTCCCTAATTAAAAAAATCCAGGTGAAATCTGGAGAGCAAGTGACTTGAGCAGCACTGTGGAGCCCCCAAATTATTTGCAACACCTTACAACCAAACATAAGTGGGTACTCTGACAAAGTGTTGACTAAACTTTTCCTGTCACCTAATCAGTGGGAAATCTCTCAGTACAAAATATCTTCTGTCTGAGTAAGAGCTGTTTTTCAGTCCTCTCAAGTAGTTCATGAGGACTGGACTTCAGCCTGGTTTCTTGTCCCAGTTCTCATCCCTCATGCTGCCAGTGCAGTTCAGTAGGAGACTTTAAATGCATGCTAACTCTTAATCACACCAGCAGAGCCTTTGAAGTCACAGAGGACTTAATTTTAAACACTTCGCTCCCACAGTTCTAAAATAGCCACTGATACAATAAGCAATGAATGACCACAGCGTTTCTCGAGCAGCACTGAGTACAGGGGTCGTGTCTCAGGCAACACAAACTTTGGAGAAGTTTGTTTTCAATGGGAGAAAAAGCATTGGCAAGAGCACTGCCCTGACTGCACAGAGCAGCATTTTGTTTTGTTTTTAAAGATCAAGTAAATGCAATTTATCTCTTTCTTTGGAAAAAAGAAAAAACAACAACAACAAAAAAAAAAAAAGCAGCAGTTGCCCACGGGCCTTCCTTTTCATACTTAGGTATAGTAGGTTGAAAACCAAGAGACAGAAAAGGACAGGTGACAACAATCTCAGCCCAGGACTATTGTGTTGGGTCCAGCTCTGCTGCCCCAGCCACAACACTTGGAGGAAGTGCCACACAAACAGAGGAAGCAGGATTCGGGCTGAGAAGGATTTAGTAACTGCATTACTACGGTCTCAGCACTGATGCCTGTAAAAGATAAAACCTGGGAAAAGACCTCGGGTTCCTACTCCTTATTGTTGCTGCCTGGGATTTAACTTGTATGTCTGAACTATGTACATATTTCACTGATTTAGGTGGGGCGCCATGAACATATTTATACGGGCTGAGACAGTGACAGGACTGCTGATGTTTACAGTAACAGGTTAGAGAGGCTTTGCCAAAGCATTCTTAGTTTTTAAAAGGATTGGTCGGACCCAGCCCCCTTCCCCCTCTCCATTGTTATTTTGTCTGCTGGATTTACGGAAGAAGGAAATGGTAAATTACAAGAAAAAAATAGCATTTATCTTGCCAGGACGTGTTGCTTTGAACTTGGATGATATTAACATATCAATCAGATTCAGTGATATGTTAAACAAGGTTGTCCCTGGTTTATGGTTCACCAAAGCTGGGAGTTGAACCATAGCTTTGTCTGCATGGTGAGTAGGGAGCTCAACTCCACCCGTCTGAATCCTTCACATGGACACGCTGCACTGACGCTGGGCACAGGGCACCATTTATTTCATCTGAGTTATGTTGACCCAAAATAAAGTCCAGCTTACAATTTAATTTGGACTGAAAATTTGCCCAGATGAAGCAATTAGTCACAAATACAGTGACTATGGCTGAAAATCCTTGAAGGATAAAAACACAGAACATAATATAATGTTCTGGGAATAAAGTGAGAATATAATGACTGACTACAATCACTCTGTTTAGAGTAGTCATGTAAGAGGAAATATTTTCGGATGACATTTCCAGTTCCCAATCAGAGACTGGCCAATTAGATGGAAAATTAATTCAGAAAGGAAGCATTAATTAGGTCTTGATACAGATGCTAATTCCAACATTTCATGAGGCTTCAAAATTCTTCTTGCCTCTGCCATTTCCTTACTATGGAATATTCATTATTTTACAATAATTCTTCAGGCTGGGGACAGCTTAATTTAACTACATTGCTTCCTTTGGGGACAACAAAGGACTTGCTATTTAAGTGTTAAATGGCAGTACTGAACTGGATGCTGATTTGAACTGGACTGAATTGGATTTCCCATACAAAGAAGCATGCCGTGCACCAATGAACTGGCTACATGGAACTCAGAATGGAAGAAAAAGTGAATAAATTAAGAAATTCACGCAATTAATAGCCTAAAGAAAAAAGTCTTATCCTCTCCCTTCTTGCCTCTTCTACGAAATAATAGACACTGAAATGAAGAAATAGATATAAACAATATTTAATCTTGCTTGTTACTGCTTTTCCTCTCATATGTAAGCCAAGAGTGAAAATAGATCTCACTAAATAAATGCAATAAAACCAAATAAATAATTTAATAAAGAGTAAAAATGCCCCCAAAGTAAATTAATCCTCATGGCTTTAAAGAAATACAGACAATTTAACTCAAAAGTACTTTTTTTTCTCAAGGAATTGTAAGCCAAGAGCTATAGTGAAATCTTCGTGTAACCATAAACATAGCATCTACTGTAAATAAGTTGCACACACATTATTGTCTGGAAAATTAAATCAGCCCTTGGAAAAGTACTTTTATTAACTACATTTACAAGTAGAAAATTCTACAGTTAATCAGCAGACAGACGTCACAAATACATAGAAATACAAATATTCAGACTTACTATCCACACTTTTACAATTAACTTTTACATTCGTGAATTTCTATTATAAACTAATAGAAAAAGAGCTGCAGTTAAAAAAATAAGAATGCTGTAAGTTCGAAGTCCAGGATCATAGCACAGTAATAATTCTTTGGAAGTGAAGAGAGGGGAAAACCCCAAATATTCTGATTTAAGAAAACAACTAACTACAGAAAATGAAGTCCAGTTTCCTGTGGCTTTGTGTCTTGTGGTTGAATTATCTTGTGCCTAATAAGATGCAAACTCTGATTGAAACTTTTCCTGAGGTTGAGGCATCTATTGGCTCCTTTCCTCTCCCATGGAGATTTTTTGATATCCAGTAATAATGTTTGGCTCATAATGAAGTCTTTCCCTCAGCAGAAATATAAGTCAGGCCCCTCAACTCTGCTCAGCTACTAATTTTCACTAAACACAGGAGAAATTATTATCAACTTTCCTACAGCAAATAAACAGAAATTAGTCAGCAAATTCAAGGATTGTACCAGGAAAGGTTCAAATTAAATATTAGATAAAAATTTTCTCAGCAAGAGCAGCTAGGCATTGGAATACACTGTCCAGGGAGGTGGCAGAGTCACCAGCTCCAGAAGTATTCAAGAGGCATCTGGATCTCGTCCCTGGGGATACAGTTTAAGGTTAATTATAGTGATACCACCTTGATGGTTGGACTAGATGAACCTGAGGATCTCTTCCAATTTTGACAATTCTGTGATTCTGTGAGATTCAAAAGTTACAGAAGCCTGAAAGATAGACCTCTGAGCAGCATGACAATAATATGTATTTCTTTATGAAGCAGATTGAAAGTGAAGGTTATTTGGATGCACTTGCTTTTGTCTCAGATCAAGTTTTCTCTCTCTAAATACCAAGTTTTTACCCATATCCCGATTTTATAAAAACAAGGTGTGTGCTCTTTTTGTAAGTAAAAAAGCCTGTAGTAATAGTGGGGGAAAGCAAAGAGATACATCAAGAGAAAAGAGTAAAAGACTTGCGAAACTGCTGCTCAGTACAGGTAATTCTGGTAATGAGGTTAAGAAAACATTTTTTAGAACATATTCTGATGTGCTTTAATGCCATCAAAAATCAGGGCTCAAATAAGTAAATCTTAATTCTACACTCTTCAGGAGCTCTTTTGTGCTTAAAGCAAACCCTGTTTAAGTGGAGAACAAGGTTTCTAGGGCAATGCCAAAAAGGGTAAAGGAGGACATATCTTCTGCTTCAGCCTTTCTTTATCTCTGTAATAAAATCATCACTTTGGCATTTTTGACTTGGAAAAAGCACTTCTCCTTGCTCAGCTGTTGCCTAAAATGCAGCTACATCCTTTATTGAGAAGAGCATGCAGAAGGATGAATGGATATATTCAATTCTGAAAGTGCTTTAATAAAACATCTCTACAGCCAAACCTTGCCAGCAGCTCCTCTGCTATTGCTACTGAAGGGCAGCAGTGGCACTGCCCCTCCTGCTCTCCTCTGTGCCAGATCACCCAGAGGGTGAATATCCATTTACTGTTAAGTGTGGATGAGGCCTCAAAGACCTTCCATGACAAGTCAGAGCAACACTAAGGCTCTTTTGCCTACTCAAAATATATTTAGTGTATGCTTTTAAGATTAAAGTCATCTGATTAATTTAAAGATGTATTTCATCTGGTGAGACAAATTTTGCAACAGTTTTACAGGGAAGGATTATCAAACTTGTAAAAATATCTCTTTGTCACAAAAATTTCCACTCTTGTCTAAGTTTAACAGATTTTGGCTCCACTCCCTCAGCAAAAGCACCAGAGGTCATGCATATTGCAAGTATGGTTTACCTCAGCCAGTAAAACCAATTATTCTTTGCATCCCTCTCTTCATTTTTTCCTAGGGACATAATTCCTTCTGGGACTGTTCACTCATGGCACCTGGCTGGGATCTAGTGATCTATTTGGAAGTCCTTTATACAAATCCTCAGGTCAGAATTAGCTTACACAGGCATGCAGTAACCCAGTAGATATAAAAAGCTTTAGTCATCAGCTCAACTGTGTTGACAACACTTTTCTATCCAGTTTTCTTTGGGAAGATGGAATCAGATGAGTCAAGGCACAAGTCTGAGCTGAATCTGCCATAAGTTTGAGACCCAGGGTCCCCAAATGGTACTCTGTTCCTGAGTATGAGAAGCATAAACAGGAATATATATTTAGGCATACAAGTCTTCTCTCTGATTCATCTCAGGTGGCATTTGGGTCTCCATTCAGGAACCTCTAAAACACATCTGTTATGGCATTTGATCCTTTCTGAGGTGACTACATATTGTACCTTCAGCAGGGAAGACCAAATGAGATATTCTAAATATCATTTACTTAAACCTACTTGGCCTCAGTGGCCCAGAAAGGTCATGGATAAAATGTAAACCCTTCACATACTTTTTGTTGAGGTTTTGAAACCAGTTGTTGGAAATGAGCACCTGAAGGACTGTGCTTTTCATATGCTGTCTGCAAAGAACCAGCAAGTACCAGTGACAACCTCCATAGTGTTTGATGGCTCTCATCTGACTGGAAGCCACCTCTTGATCCACCTGGACTATCTCAACCATGAGAGGAATCAGCCAGAACAGATTTTCCGTGTAATTTAATTACCAGCCAAACCAAACAGCAGAGGGTTCAGGAAACACACAATGCACTTGGGAATTCACCACCTGCCTGGTTCAAAAAGTACACACAAAACCACATTGTTTCATAGATTTCAAAAAGAAAAGGAGAATGAAAAATATTAAGCATTTGATAATTTTTTTCCAGAAAATTTCTCTTGTATCTGGATTTTAACAGAATTAATACAGCAAACTGAAACTTTTCAGTGGCCCAGAATGTAACTTTGGGTCCATCCTCTGCATTTCCCCAGAGATAAGACTGACAGAATTTTGATTTTTTTTTTCTGAGAATATAGCCCATACTGTGCAATTTAGGACGCTGTGGGAAAAAAAAACCAACATGTAAATGCCATGAACATGGAAGAGACAATGTAACAGAGAAAACTTATTTCTGATATTTTGTTACTTTGCAGTGCTTGACTTGCAAGCTGAATAATGTAGGTTTTACATGCAATTCCATTAAAGGAAAAAAAATGAGGGACAGAGTACTGGAAAACTTCATGAGTAGTCATCAGGTCCCAAAAGCTTAGATCCACAGCACAGCCTATGACTGTCCTAATCTGCTTGAGCATTTGGTGACACAGTAGAAGACTATTGTCTATGCTCAGCCACGGGAGGGAGATGAGACAGAACTTTAATGAGTATATTTCAAAGCTATTTGTTAGACAGCAAATGAAAGATGAAAGTTGGGAAAGCACAGTTCAATCACAGAAGAAAAATGTATTTTCTTTTTGGAAAACTCTGCTGTTCTTGTTCTCCCTGGCTTTTCTCTCCATCCCCACATCTGTTCCCACTTACTCTGCACCCATTTTCTCACTGGGAAGCATCAGACAATCTTTACTGCAGGCACAAATATCCGTTCCAAGTGTCTTCGAGGGAATACATTCTTAGTCATGCTTCTACTCTACTGGGTGTCCTTACTTTACATGCAAGTCTGGGTCCACATGTGTCCCAGGCTTCGACTCAGCAAAATACTTATGCAGGGATCTCACAGTACAGAAGTGCTTAACCCCCAAAATGCCTAGTACACATTTAGTTTTGAGAATTCATTCCACTGAAGCTGGTAGAAGTGCTGTATTTGTCACTGTCTTCTCCTAAACAGGGGCTTGAGACTTGTATATTGCACTTATTCATGACACTGACAGCCAAAAATGCATATTAATTATATAGCAAATGTAACATTTCCGGTTTTTTTAAAAAAATGTAAGTTGGCAAGAAAGACTGTTATTTCTCCTACACTTTCTCCAGATGAGTTAATAATTTTCTCCTTTATATTGTTACACACTCAAAACTCAGAGCAAGACTTTGCTTGTCTGACTTGTGACACTGCTGTGAATTCTCTTGTGCCCCTTGTGTGTCTCCCAGGAAGAACCAGTGAGTCCTTGGGGGCCTCTTTCTCACTCCTTCAGTAACTTTGTCCCAGGGAAGGCTCCTTACCCTCAGCCCTCTTGGTGGTTCAGGTGTCCTTTACAGACAAAGCAGACCACAAACAATTTGATGAAGGGGGGAAAGATGCCCAGAAACACAACACCCTTATTTGCCTACTGCTTGTGGATAAACAATTGTGATCCATGGGAGGAATAGAGAACTGGCATGGGTAGGGAAACAACATCATAATGCCAACAGGTTGCTATGCAAAATAATGACTTAATGGCAATGCCTGTAAGCATCTGTTGTATTAAATAATTGCAATTAACCTGTTTCAACTACTAGAAAGATTTTCATTCAGTTAGAAATGCAAGCGTTCAGCATGCAGTGAAGCCACAACACAGAAAATCATTGCTCAGAAAATCATAGTTCTGCAAGAAAAGGACATTGTTGCCAGCTTTTTTTTTTCTTTTTTTCTTTTTTTTTTCCCCAGGAGAAATGCAGCCAGTATAACAGGATGGGACATTTTCCACTCAGAAAACATGCATGCTCAGGCAGGCTGGAGGACTGTGTAAAACAGGCAGCTGTGGAGAGATGAGTAAGTCCCATCCATTCAGAGATAAAACAACTTTTTTTTCTTTTCTTTTTACATTGGATAGTCTGTGGAAACTGCCAATCCTTCTCCTCTCACTACTTCTTTGATGTTCACTTGCTTTAAAATTTTTCCCCGTGATGAACAACAGAGATTGCCAGCAAGTATATGCAAGCTCAGCAGCAAAGCAGAAGGAACTGAAGACTTGTTGCTCCAAACGAATCCTTGAAAATGACTGTCTACAATCATTCTCTTCTGTTTGCTTCCCTTAGTGAGCTATGGGATAAAGGGAAGCAAAAAAAGTATGATGGCAATAGCTACAATAATAATAATAATAATAATAACAACTCATTACTGTTTGTAAAACCTCTGTTGGCGGTGTGTAAGTATGCAAAGTATCACTCTGAAAGGGATACTGAAGAAGGCATATTTATTTCCTCACAGGCTGCCTCTTTTTACTAATACATTCTGGGTTTTGTTTGCACCACTGATTTTTGACAGCAAATTTCAAAAATAAAAAAATACCACAAGAACAGTGAAAAGTGTACCTAAAGCAGTATACTGTCCATAAGGGTGGGATGCTTTGGGAAGAGTGCAAGAACAGAGTTAGAATATTGGAGGGTGGTAATATCTCCTCCAGACAGACTCTCCATCACAAACCATCGCCTTTGTTGCACATGATGAACACAGAGAGCATAACCTGCTCCTTCAGAAATCAGCCATTCTGGGAGCTCCCTTTGCCTGAGATGTTACTTGCCCGAAGCAGGAGGCTGGGTGGCGGCACTAGGTGGCACTGGAAGCCCTGCGGTTAAGGCAATTTTAGTGTTATTTTGGGCTTTAGGCGCCATCTGGCGTCACTGTCGGCTTTTTCTTGAAAAGCCTGGTTATGAGACCCTGACTCTGGCAACCTCCACTTCTCATGCTTTACAATAAATATACATAACTAGATATTAAAATACAGTACCATCGAGTTTTGCTGAATGGATTAGTATTCCCGTCCTTTCTTTTAATACTTTTGGAAAGGAGTTCAATATGCAATGCACTTATCAATTCTGATTTTTAGCCAACAACATTAATCACAGAAGTTTTGGCTTAAAAACATGAATGTGCTGCCAGATGCACTCCTGCTTCTGGCTACAAGAGAGTTTCAATACCCTTTCCTTCACAGCTCCTTGGCTTCTCCTCCTTTAGGCTTCCTCTTGAAAACTCAATCAAACAGGTAAGACAAATAAGAGACTGCCATGGGAGGCAAGAGTACAAACATCAAACAAACAAAATCATACATCCGTTCTTCCAACTCCTGTCCACCCTGCCCCCCTCACAAAAAGAAACACCAAACCAAAACAGTAACAAAGGACTAGTCCTTCACAAAAAATCCCCAAAGCCTGGAATGTATCTGATCATCAGTCAAGATGTTGCACACCAATGCCAACCACATAGTATGGCTTTTCTTCCATGCAAGTTTGTTGCAAATCTTCTCAGTCCTGTCTCCATTCTTTACTTGTTTGGCCTGAAATGCTTTAGTAACAAATAACAACTTATTTTATATCCCTATAATATTCCTTCTAGATAGAAGAGTGTATTATTTGTGTATGTAAAACTCTAGATTCTGCTTTTCCATTTCCTGGACAACATACAACCAATGTGGAAGACAGTGTGTAACAGGGACATATTGAGCTTCCCAAAAGCAGGCATTTGTTTCACATTTTGAAAGATACTTGCACTATTGTAAAGGCTGGGAGGACAGGGGAAGCCTTCTTCTCAGCCTTGCTCATGTTGAGGCTAACAGAGAAAGTTCCTTTCCACTTCTTTAGGAGCACACAGTGGGTTTTGTCTTTTGCTACTACCTTGTAAATTGATGCTATAAGAAGAAATTGCCGACACTGTGTGACAAGCAGAAACAGCTCTGGGTCTAGGAGCTGGTAGGTGACTAATGCTGGGATAGCAGCTAACTAAACCACTCCAGACCCTGTCTACAGACAGGGCAGGGGACTCCACTGACTCCACCTTGAAAGTAAGAAAGGCTAACTTGCTCTTCTTGAGATTACCAACACTGGCACACTAAAGCCAAAACTCAGATTACCTTTGTATAACTTGCCAACAATTCATTTACCCTGTTATTATCCAACATCCCATCACCTTGGGGCAAGGATGGAGGGGGGTGGCTGGTAAACACCAGGGCATAGGGTGGGCACTCTGCAAACTGCCAGACCAAGCAGGTTAGCAAGGGGAATTCAGAAAGGAGTGTGAAACGGTTGACCTACCTAAAAATGAATCCTCTCACAGACATAATGAAGACAGAATTTGCATTAGAAATTCATACAGCTGTTTGGAGAGGGGAATGTTGCCCTCAGGGACAAATCCACTCCCTAACACCCAGCCTTAGCGTCTCCCTCATGCCTGGCCAAGGTCCTCCCCCTCATGAGGAAGAATCCTGCCCCCGAGGCGCCTAAGCAATAGTGGAGCAATCCTGAGGAGGCTGCTTTATTAAATTAAATGTCCTCGTGGGAGGATGCAATTCAGAGGTTTTTTTCCTTTTTTCTTTTTTTTTCCCCCTCAAATGAAGTTCCCTTCTCAGAGAAGAAAGTTTCATTTGGAAAAATGAATTCTGTGTGGCATGATTCAAACTGAACGTTGTCTCTTTGTTCCTTTTTCAAAGTCAAGTTGCATAAAAAGTAATACATTTCCAAAATCAGATTGTCTCCTCCTTCAGATCTGATTACTTACTCCAAGTTCATCATTAGGATAGCGTAATGTGGATCCATGCTTTAAGCAGGACTCTCCAGTGAAAACAATGAGTCTTCTGCCTTCTGCCTAAATTAATAACACAACATGTCCCATAGAAAATAACTAAAACATAAGCCAAGTTAATTTCATTTAAGCTAAATGTGGGAGCTTTGCTTTGAAGTAAGAACATAGCAATTTGGTCTTGTTCTAAGAGCAATTAATTTGAGAAACATCAAGACAGGCAAGCATTTTGTATGTAAGGAACCATGACTACATCCTTGAAATACAAATGAGGATTCTTTGCAGCTTTAATATCAGGCTTTCCATACAAAATACTCAGCATAAACTCTCAAATCCAATATTCCTCTTTACTTTTTATAATTAGCTGGGGTTTTTTTCACTTTAGTCAGTGTAACTCCTTAACAACACACTACTTTTGCCTATTTTGTACTATTCTGCTTATGCTAGACCACAAAAATAAAACAATTCTGTAAAAGCTTAGGAGGTCTGTACTTTTGTTATGTATGTGCTTTACTTGGTGTATCTGCACCACAAATAAACAAAAGCAGGCGGTCACATCACTGTGCCCCTGTGTGGCTCCAGTAACAGGACTTTGGTCTACAGTCTACACAGATAAGGGCACCACAATGGTCACTTTTAGATTGCATTTCAAGCTTGTGTCCTGCACATGTTTAAGCTCAAACTTGTTGCATGTCCAAATAATTTCAGTATTAACACTCAAAACAGAGCTTCAAGCAGAGATTTGTAGTCATACTATTCTTTAGTCCAGATTCAAACATGTTAACATGCAGCAAAATTACACAAGGCAGGCAAGGCAATGTAGATGCCTTCTTCTAAAGAGGCTGGTATCTGCAGCAAGGATAGGTTGGCTGCTGAACTGTACTTCAGGGCCAGAACTCAGACACACAGATGAGAAAGTGCATTTTGTTTCATGCAGCTTTCTGTCTTGTGCTCTACCCACAAGGGTAAGGAGATGCAGCTTACGTGGCCCAAAATTTCCTGATTCTGCTTAGAAACTATGCAATTTGTTAAGTAATTTCTATTTTAATCTAATGGCCACCCCCACCTCTGCAAGACAGTCCCCATGCTGAGATTCTTTTCACAGGACAGAAAAGACAGTCAGGCTGTCAGAAGGGCTTTTCAGCCTGCCTTTGTTCATTATATCTTTTCAGCTCTTGAAGGTGCTGAGCAAAGCAGGAACACCTGCTATGAGAAGAGAGAGTGCATCAAAAACAGACTTCTCTTGTGAACTTCTCTTCCTACCAGTCTGTTTTCTACCTGTGTTCTACCATCTTGTATTTATATTGTTTAGATATTTTACTCTTACCAGGGGACTTGTGTTGTTTTCATCTAATCATCTTCAAGACCTTCTGTATAGAACAACTTCATATAGAGCAACTTCACCCAGCTGAGAGAGAGGGTGTACAAATAAACTTTTCACTGCACTCTAGACTGGAGGAATGAAGGGAGGTCACACCTCACCTACCCATGCTGTACAAAGTTCTTATTCATGTAGGTATGGTCACTGATGAAGAGCGAGATTTAAATAATTTGTTAAGAAGAAAATTAGTATCAGAAAAATAAACAAAAATAAAAATTTCTTGACTCTTCAGCTTTGCTGAGACCCACAACCTCTTTCTCATGCCCTCCTCCAAACATAAAACGAACCTAAACACTTCTTGTCATGCAAAAATTCTTACTCGTGTGAAACTCCAGTGGCTTGTCTCACTGGCCTTTTAGGGTATAAATACCTCTTGTAAAAAGAAGTAAAGGTCAGATTCGTTAAAGACTTCACTCTACTCTACCTGACTACCAGGCTACTGCAATATAATGACTCCAGGAGATAGGTCTTCAGTCCTAGTGTTAAGGAATGCGATTTGAGCCGTTGCCGGTACAGACATGTCACTGATGCTACTAAAACAAAACTTGTGCTAAAATTTGTTTCAAGTCTTTACTTGCTTGCAATGGAAAGTTTGCTGGCAGCTGTTGTCATCATTAGCCTTGTGGCGATGTTTTTTTCTGAAGTGTCTTGTGTCTTATTGAAGCTTAACGCTTGTTAAGTTGGGAGGGGACTTTGGGTGATCTGCCAGCAGCAGACAATAAAGTGTTCTTTTCTCCTGTTGTAACAGAGTCAAGTTTTGGTTTATGGATAATGGCATCTACACACAGTAAATTAAAACACACACAAAAAAGAGGAAAACATGAGGGCTTTTCTCTAAGTAGTCTATTTAGCCAATTACATGCTCCCCTCGGGTTTTAAATACAACCATAAAAACACTAAATTTTCACCATTAACTATTTTCTTAGTAAGCTAAGAGCAGGCAATTTTATAGCAATGTCCCTCTCCAGGGACCCCAGCTTTACAAGCTTTGAGCAGCATTACTATCAACTCCCTTTGCTGCAGGTCCCTAGACATGCAGGGAAAGGTGTGATCTGGAGAACACCCCTTTCTCCCTGCACAGCTCTCTGGGAAGGAGCTGAAATTCATCATGTGCTAGTACGCTGTCTTCTGGTTTTGCCTTCTCACTATGGATTGCTGGGATGGATGGTGGTCGAGCTTTTAAACATGGATCAACTACATCATCTTTAAACTGACACAGGGCTATATCTCAAAGCATGCCAGGAAGCCCAGGAAAGAACCACTGAAGGAAATGGTGCAGCCCAAAGTAGTGCATTGGTTCTATGCAGTAAAACCTCACATATGGCTTAGGGAGGTCTGTCAGGGTCATGGTCACTGCAGGACATCTCGTAATTTGTTGGTATAAAACACCAAATGCACCGAAACCACTTAACTTTACCAGCTTCTGTGCAAAGACCCTTTAATATGTCCTGCAAGCAGATGGGGAGGTACTATATCACTCTACAGAAACACACAGCAACCTCAGACTGTTAGGTTCAAGTTTAGGTTCATTATTCTAAAACAGGTCCAGTGAAAGCTAATCAGATTAAGATAATTAAAAAGCAACCAGGTACCTTCAGCAGAAAAAACTAGGCTAGAAGTCCAAGCAAGGAGCAGCATGTTTTTGCCCATTGGTTGTGGTTTTCCTTGTTTGCTCAAGTTACCAGAGTCCTTGAAATTACATGGAGCAAGCACAGCCAGGTACTGGCATTGTTTTATCAGTATGATGAAACTAAACTGTAGAGAAATCTCTAAGGTTTGTGTGATTTAACACAGAGCTCCGTGGGGAGGTCCTGGGTTGGAAACATAGGTTACATGGGAAATTCAATTCCTTACAGTAACTCCAGATCCTCAGAGCAACCTCGGACTTGTCACTTCAACTCTCTGTATTTTTTCTCCTCCTTCTCGTTACAGCCACAATGATGATGCATTGCTGCCTTACCCTTTCCTGCCTCACCTCCTGGAACAGGAGCTCCTCGGAAAGCACATTGCTGGCAGCTGCTTGCAGGAGCACAGCCTGGCGCGGCGGAGCCACTGGTGCAAATCTTCACGGCTCCACCAGCAGCAGGAGGGCGTGTGGCACTCCTTTGTCACCACAAGAGCACACACAGCAAGGGCCACTGTCCCTGCCACAGAAAGTCAGGAGGCAGTAACCGGTCTCTGCATGCTTAATAATTTAAAGGAGGGGATTGCCATATATGACTTAAACCTTATGGGCAATTCAGGAAAGTGGAATTATCTATCTTGGCATTTGGTCTTGATTCTACTACTAGGATGTATTATAAAACATATAAACATCATGGAAGTGCTCTTCTATTTGTAATGCTGTGTAACAAACTGGGGAAAATAGTACCGAATAGGAAGCCAACATATTTCCTCACATACACTCTGCCTGAAGTAATCATCTCTTCTAGTACAGATCTGAGGCAACAGCATTCCTGCTATTAGCTGTCTTCCAGTTACACAGAAACATGAAGTACAGAAATAAAATTCCACTTGTATTACATCTGCCTTTCCTAAGTGGCCAGTGCATATACCTTGCTCAATTCAATTCTGGAATCTCAGATCCAGCCAGAAGCCAGCTCAGCCTCCTCAAGGTCACTCATCTGGCAGTGTTTTGCCAGGTTCTTTGCACTTGCATCTTTTCCTAATTTTCTTTCATGGTGTTTGTGTGTCTTTTCATCTTTCTGAAGGATAAGAAAAGGTAACCTAACAAAAAAAAATTTAAAAATTAACAGAAAAGCCACTTTAGCATGTGTAAAAACAATCTCACTGGAATTTCTCTGGAAGGCTTGTAGTCTAATCTTGTAGAGACAAATACCTCAGGTTGAGTCCTTTTTCTTGTTCTGACCTAAACATTTGCAAAAAATGGGCAGTTTTATCTCTTTTTTTCTCATGGGATCTAGATTTTTAGAAAAGAATGTTTCACACATCAGTTTTCACTTAGGTAATGAGCTGGCTGTCCTGAGAGAAGTGCAGAAATCCCATCTGAGCTGAGTGTCCCCTCAAAGTAAAAGCAAGGTAAATGGCTGCTTAAAATTAGGCAACTGCCATGTTCTAAGTAGCAAAATTTATAAAAAGACCAGACTAAACAGCTGTACCAAGAGAGGTGTTATGTCCCTTTGCTTTTGAAGTGTCCCTAAAGCTCAGGTTTAGGGACCAGGGCTTTCCTCTGGTGCTCTGTAAGCAGCAGTAGCATAGGTATTTCAAACATCAACCACTGCTGAAAGACAATGAACAAAGGGCATGCAAAAGGGAGGAAAGAACTCAGAGCCAAATTTTCTCAGGTCACATACCAGGTGAGATGACACTAGTTCACGCTGTTCACTTGTCCAAACGAGGCCCCACTGCCATCTGCCCACATATTTCTGTCTTTCCGGTGTTTTTGCCACAGCAAGTTCTTCATTCTTCCGAAACGAAAAAAAAAAAAGGCCACCTGAACTATTGTATGTGTATTGATTTGGTTGATTTGCTGCCTGTGTAACTCAGAGCATCATTAATCTGATACAGAGAGCACCATTTGAAAGGCTTTGACTAAGTACAATATCAAGTGTCACCCTGGGCTTCAGAGTACAAAAAGTACAGATAGCACAAACAAAAGGGTCATATTCACCCCGGTTTAACTCTTTCAGCCTTGCTAACAATTGCCATAATGTGGTTATTCTGCAGTTGAATCAGAGGAAAATCTGAACCAGAATAGAAATGGGAAAAAGTTGCTTGGATAAAGATGTTTCCTTGATTTCTTAAGAATGTTGCTTGATTGATACCACTGAAAATGCCACATGATTGGAAACACTCATGTTACTGTTTTTCAGATGTTGGAATTGTCTGGTTTCTGGATAGCAATATGCTTCTCAAAGGTACTAATCATTTCCTCCACATAAATAAGTTTAATTTCTCTCCAGAAAATTAATATGCAGGTAGCCTCTGACCAGGACTGGTGAACGGGTAATGGGTAATGGTAAAAACCCCTGAAAATATATTTAGAGAAAATAGCAGCAGGCAATTGTTTTCACAAGAAGAAAACTTTCAAACTCAAATACACCTTGTGTTCTTGTCCAAATTCCTTCCCCTCACCTGTATTCTGGTCCATACTTCTATTGCTGTGTCAGCTATCATCCTTGCTGCTCCCATGCCCTCCTTCTCTTATTCTCAACAATTGCTGTCAGTTGCTGCCTTTTCCAACAAGACTTAACAGCTACAGCACAGAGGGCCGTACAGGCTGCAGGCCACCAGTCAAGTGTTTTGGAGTATGCTCTGTGATCCCACACAGATTTTCAGTATATTTCCCCTGTTCCTACAACCCACACATCACATCCAGAAGAAGAGGTAGCCTACTTCATTATGCCAGCTGAATTAAAAAAAAAAAAAAGGATGCCAAATTTTCAGTGCAATACAGCTGTGTTAAGCCTGAAGCAAAACAAAACTCAGCACCCTGTCCAGCCTTCCCACCCTTGATCATTCCTGATATTACTCACCCCTAGGGGCTCAGTCTAACCTTTATGTCATGCCTTTGGCAGACAGAAACTCCTACAGTTTTACTGAAGCTAAATATTATTTGAATTTTCAGTCATTCTGGTGCCCCTTAAAAGAAACTTTGCAAGGCAATTCAATGACTTGACCTTGTCCTACCAATAAAATCCTTTTTATGCTGAAAAGGGTATTTTGATCTGAATGACAGAGGCTGGGCTGGATCCTGCTTTGTTTTCAAGCCAACAAGGTGGTGGAGGGCCAGGGCACACTTCAGCTCTCAGGTTTTTATACAGCCCAGAAATGGGCAAAACATGACCTAGAAACTTTAAATGAGGTGAGAGGGGCAAACCAAAGCAACTGTGTTCAGTTTTTAAACCAGTTCCAGTACTGGATGAAATCAACCCCATGTGCCTTGAAATTCACTGAGACAAGAAACTGATGTTGTTGCTGACCCAGGTAGAGTACCCACGACAAAAAAACAACTTCTCTCTGTCACTGAATTATTGTTTCTCACTGACATTAAAAAAACAACCTGGAGATTAGCCACTGATAAATGGTTTCTATTTCCCCAAAGGTAAGTTTCCTGTTTTATGCTGCAGTGTAGACAATCGAGCCTATGTCAGATTGTCAGTAACGCGTGACAGTGGTTTCCTGTAACAAACAGGCCATGTTCCAGTCTGCACACTCCAATTCCATTAATCCTTGTACTACTTTGTGTTTAAAATATAAGTAGCATGATTGGAAAAACAATAAATATATCACCTGAGAAGTAAGTATATAAGGGTGCAGAATTCTTAGAAAACAGTATTGCTGACACTGGACTGTCCCTGGGCTTCTCAACATGTAGGGAAGATGAGATCTTGACACCCTAAGAACAGGTTAACGTAATTTACATGTGCTGACAAAACTCGGGAACTGAGGATTTAACCCCTGCTGCTGCAGTGAAGAAAGCAGAAGCTGCTGCAATGACAAAAGGCAAAAGCAACAGATTGCTCCTGCAAAGAGCAATCACCTCTCCTTTTGCTGTGCTCTCACCCAAAAATAGTCACCATTCATCTATTCAGCTGGCCTTTTACTGAGGAGCAGTTGGATAGCTGGCTGCACAAAGGATACAGATGTCCCTTCCAGCACAGGCAGTCAGGCAGCAGAATCCTTGCCAGCCCAGTTTATGAAACACGGGGACCCATTTCATTCCTCGGTTCTGTGTGCCCCCACAGACTAAATAGAGACAAGTCTTTCAAAAATCCTAAAACACAAAACCTAAAGAGCAGCAAATTAGTGAAAGAAGAAAGCACAACTGGACAACTTCCTCACACAGTTAGACTGAGATCATCCATTTCAGAATGAAAAATTATTTTACACACTTCCTTAATGAAATAACAATCCCTTAATTTCTAACATGGAAGCCTGCTTTAACAGTAGCAGAGCCTTAGATCAATACCTTAGATGTGGTTTAACACTTTATGCTTTTGTTTCACTGCCTTTTAAAGCATAACTCAAATACGAGTCCTTGATATTTGTTCTTAGAATTAATTATATTCCTGTATTTGCTTGAATACAAGCCAAAAAGTAATGAACTACAGACTGAGAGTCAGAAAAAAAGATATGATCAGAGGTACAAATATACTATCCACTATTCCAAGCATTTTTTAAATTGCTGGGGTGGGTAAAAATGTTCTCCCATTTAGCTCACACATTTTCATTTACTGAATTAAAAAAGCATTTGTTGGTCAGTATTCTTTGTTTTCTTTTAGGTTCCTGTTGCTGCCATTTTACAGAGCATACTGTCTGGTCCTGACTGCATATGAGTCAGCCCAGTTTTAAGAAGGTAGGTGGAGAATTAGTGTTTGGGCCAGGTGAGGAGAGTGATAGTTGTTTCTCAGTTAGTTTTGACTAGAAATAGTTTATTGGGGAGCATGGAGTGGGCATCCTCAGAAATGTACTTGTGTTAATTCTAGAGGGTGCATCAGAGGGATTTTTCTAGGTGTTGTACCCAGGAAAGAATGGTTTCACCACTGTGTCCTGATTTTGCATTTCTAGATGATTACATAAGAAAAATACCCTGCTAATTTGCAAATAGAAACACTCGAGGCCTCCACACTGTATGAGTAAGTCACTTTTAAAAAATCTAGATCAAATTCCAATTATTTTACTTTCAAAAAAGCATCTGTTAAAACATTTATTTCCTAAAGAAGACCACACTGCAAGAACCTGCACACAGGATGATTAAGACAATTCCTTTTAGACAACTGAATTACATAGCACCCAATTAAATTACACACTTTAACTGTACAAGCATCAGTTTAGAGGACATGCTCCAGGTCAGCCTTACTGCCTTTGCTGCTCACTTTTTCCTAATCATGGAGGAATACAAATTAATCTCATGAGTGGGATGTGAGCAAGCTTCAGCGGATTAAGTCCCAGCTATAAAAGATAACCGCTGACAAAAGGACTAGGGAGCACCATCAGAATTCACTAGTTAGTCCACTTTGACAGTAGGATACATTGATACTTACTATAAGTGTTTGTTCAGAAGGGACTAGGGCAAAGCAGCCAGTGTGTTGTAAATTCGCACCTTAGCTTCTCTCTAATCTGCCTATGTCAGACACAGTGATGAAAGACAAAATTTTAAACTGATTACACTGAACAAATCCAAAAAGTTGTCTGATCACTGAAGTTCACATTCAAAACCAGACTTCCTGACTTTGCTTATCTGATTCGTAATGGAAGTCAAAGTAAGTGGCTGCAAATGAATTTGATCTAGCTTAAGTGAATCATTGGAAAAACTCTTCTAACGCTAAAATCCTGTAGTATCTGTTTTCTCAGATAACCTGACTCAATCTTTAGCTATCAGCGGGATTCTGACCTTGCCTTAGGTGGAGGCTCAGATAAAGGTGACCTGAGCCATCAGTCCTGACAATCCTGCCTTCTTGTCAAGAGCTTATGGAAGCACCAGAAAAAAAATACACTTTCCTTAAGGCAAATTACCACTTCCCTTGGAATTTTCAGAAGCTCATTAGTACTTAAGGAAACAACAATACTTACATTGTGTTTGTATTATACTGCCTTTTTCTTTTTTTTGATCACTAGAGCATTGCAAAAGCTGTGGTGTTATGCACAGAACAGTAAACACAATGCAAAACGAAATTTGACCGGCATCATGTAATAAAGAATCACTTCAAAGTTTATATCTTTCCTGTGCAGGTGAAGAGTTTGTTTTAGCCACGCAGTTTTACTGGGGGAGGAAAATAACTCTAATACAAAAGATACTGTTAAATCACAATTACCTTTTCTGGGTTCGTTTGAGTTTTTTTTCAGTTGATCCCATCTCTTTAGTGATTAAGCAATTGGAAACGAGGAAAATGTAGAGTATCATTTCTAGACTTAGTCCAGTAATGTGCTCATACTCTAGCTGTCAGTTCTTTATAAAGTTTCCTCATAAAATGTTAAGGCCTTTAACCACATTCATATCGTATTAAGTAAAGTTTTGGTCACTGTGCATGTGCCAGTTTCCCAAAAGTTTGATCTCTTTCATGTATTGAAAAGTTTGGAGCATACTCCACTCAGACATGCTGCCACTGCTTTATTTCAAAATGAAACATGTTTTGCTTTAAAAAATAATCCCACCACTTTTGTCTGCCCTGTCGAGGTTTGCTGGTACTTCAGCTATCCTGATACAGATTTTGCGGGGTTGTGTTATTATATTTATTTAATAATTGTGGTTTAAGAATTCCTTTTGTTTAAGTATAAAATTTTTAAGCCAGACTATTTCACTGATAGCCTCCACCAAAAGAGCCCATCAACACTTTCACTGGAGTATTTTGGAGACAATGGCAAAGTTGGCTTTTGGATAAGTCAAGAAAGTGAGTGACAGCCTCTTTGCCATTTGTGAATGTCAGGGCTTCAGATGTGTGTCTCAGAGGAAGGTGTACAGAAGCTCTGCAGAGACCTGTGCTGGGGAAAGGCACTGCCACACCTTTCCCACTTCTCACTGCTCTTCCCCTCCTTCTGCCATAAGACACCTCCTCCTGGGATTTCCCAGAGGTAGCTAATCTGAAGCAGAATAAAGAAGTACTGAATGAGGCATAGAAACAAGCCACTGTTCGTCCAATTTCAATAATGCTGCAAGTCTGGTGTGAACTTCTTCCTTTTGAAGCCCTAAGAGCTGACAAGAGCTTAAATGGTGTGACTGTTGTAGCTGCTGTATATAAACAACTGATCATAGATGACAGAAGTTGAAGAAGTAAGAGAGGGAGAGGATGTGGAGCTAGTGATCTGCTGGGTGACGTGCTGAACTGATACAAGCATACTTATGGTTTAAGTCACAGGCTGAAGGTCAAAGGTGGAGGTTTGATGGGTCTGTCTTGATTTTCCGTTTTTACCATGCATGGCCAGGAAGGGAATATTGAGTCACAACAAAGTATGGTACTGTATACTGTGTATGGACTAGCACCACAGAGAAATGGCTGCCTAAGTTTATCTTTCCCTTTTCCTTCAAAAAGTGAGTAGCTCCCTTGACAGCTCAAGCCAGAAACATATACTGGAACAGTAATTTTTTCAAAATTATTTTATCATACAAGACAGATAAACATAAGAGGATTAAAAATCTGGCTTCAGTAAAGTCATTAGCAAAGCTCCTTCTAACTTTAGCAGCTTGGAATTTTCTGTGAAATACATTAAATTGCAACAGTCAAAAGCCTTGCTTTTGAACAGTTGGAACATACATTTACATCCATCTAGTGTTTTCATAATACCCTCTTCCCCCTTCTGTTTCTAAGTACAAGAACCAGGAGAGGCCAACAAAGCTTTAGGTATTGAAGGAAAAATTCTCTAACAGGACGGTTGATTGAAGTAAGGGAATGTAAGAGTGGTTGGGTTTCCCTCAATGTTCTGAATTCTGAAGATGCTTAATACCAATGTGGCATTTTAAGTTTCTAACAAAAGATCTTGTCTCACTAACATTAGGTTTCAAGACAAAAATATATATTTTCACTGAAACTCAATGAGCCAGAAAGCGAAAAATAACATATTCTTTTTTAAAAAACAGACCTATTGCAAATTTTAGTGAGTCTTTCTCCAGTAATAGCTTGATTCAAACTATTATTTCATTTCACAATATGAGACACAAAGAGAAATCTGATGTGCTAAGAATATTTCAGTAAGACTCCTGCAGTGGAAAACTATAGCTCCTTAACAAAACTATCTGGTATATTAGTTAAACAGCAGACAAACGTGTAGTAGACAATCTACTCAGATTTTCTAAGGTCTTTGACCAAGGCCTGCAGAGGATATCATAAGTACAGAATAAGGAATGGGAAAGTAGGTCTCATGTTTAAAATAACTGAAGGCCTAGATGACAAAACAGAAAAACAAACTATCTAATTTCAGCATGTGAAAAGATAACTGTAAGGTCCATGATATCCCATGCTTCCATGTCTTCATATAGAAAGTCTGTTCCTTAACACAGTATCATCTGAAGAAGAAGACAAATAATAAAAAAGCAGTTATTATTCAGACACTCAAACAATGACAGCAATGCATCTTCTGGTTCCTGCTTTATAACTCTTTACAGCAAATATTCACTGTTCTGTAATGATCAATCTCCATGAAAAAAAAGGCAAAACAGTCCTAAATGTTTGTAAGACACCAAAAAATAATAATATTTCAAGGTTTTTTTCCTCTCAGAGAAAAATAGCAAACTTTTTTATCAGGCTTACTTTTGTAGTGAGAATAGTGGTAGTTCCCTTGTAATTAATTTTTTATGTCCTGCTGTCTCAGACGAGGTAAAGGAGAAACTGTTGTCATCAACAAATTAGTTGCAACAAGTTCTAAACCTGTTCTTGCTCAGGAAAGCATCAGAAGTGCTTTAGGTTGCATCCCTTGGCTCACTTGAAGGCATTTTTCTCTAGTTAGCCTCTAGGTCAGAAATTAACTGCTGCTACTTCTCTTCCTTTTCCAAGGTCGGACTTGGCCTACTTTTCATTATGCCCTTTATGAACCAACAGTCTCCTGCCCTTACACTGCTACACAACTAGTCAACAGGAAAGAAATATTACCTAACTGTGATAGGGGGTGGTGGCATGTGTGTTATCTGAATTTGCTTCTGAATGTACTGAACAGCTTTGGATAGCTATGGGGAGGTATGTTGTAAACTCTCGGTAATGAATACTTGTAGACATGAATGTTTGTGCATACCTTCACTATAATAACAAGTTGAAGCCTGCACCATTTATATTTTCTTACTTTTCAGAATTGCACCTCTCTGAGACTTCTCTCCAGAAGATTTTAGGTGATCACTGTATAAATTGGTAGAACTCACAGATAAGCATTATGAGACTTTTCTTGATGGAAGCTGGAACTTTATTTTCAACTGGAAAAGCATGTAACAGTAGGTTTGATTTTGAAGAGAATTCACCTGTGAAATTCATTTAATGCAAATTATATTTGAAATAAGAGAAATATTTCCTTCAGATAATTATACTGCTTTCTTCATGAGGAAAAAGTATCTCTCCCACAGAGAACTCTCTGATACTACAATATTTATGTCTCTGGTAAGTCTACATTTAGAACTGTTATGAGTTATGAGGTTGAAAACAAGAATTAAATTAAGTCAAAGTATGTTTTGACACACACAATAACTCCTTTGTCTTACACTTTTGCCTTTTACTTACGAAAAATTAAATTTCTGCAACTTGTGGAAATTAATATGAAAGCATAACTTAAAATTTCAATGCTGACAGCAACTCTGTATGAGAAGCCCTAACTAAGGAAAAGCCCCTGCTGAATCTCTAAGGTGTGTACATGATGGATTTTGTTTGGGGGGGATCAAGAATCTGGAAAGAACAAACTCCTTTAAGCTCTCAAGTCAAAGGAAGAGGTAAAAAACATCCCTTTTATCCCTAGGCTTTTCAGAGTCCAGTAAAGAGTTCAATGGCAAGTACAATGCCTTCAAAGACCCATCATCGGGTTCACCATAAGACTCCAAGTTTAATGATGATCTTAGAATGCAGAAAGGAACATTTCAGATGGTATCTTTTATGAGACCAGCTGACATAGTTGGAAGTAGACCAGCTTTGAAGCACACTAGACCTCGTTAAGTCTAGTGTATGAGCACAACCTTTGCCACATTGTACAGTCTTGCAGCTATTTTGGGTGGTAATTTTCTTATGTTAATCAGTTACAAAGTTTATCTAATTATTTGACACTGACAAAACTAAATCGTAGGCAGACACGGTACATTCATGTTGGACAGGGATTTACAGTTCAAGATTAAGTGCTTGTGGAAAGGGCTTTGGAGTCTTTAAAAACTTCCATTTAATATGGCACCAAGACTGGGGCATACCCAGAACCATCACATTTGGCAGTGATGCCTGATTATTCAGTATAGCCTCCTGAATCACCAAAACCACTTCCTGCAGACTCTTTGTAAATCCTTTATCCAAGTACTGACCCAGCCCAGTCCTACTTAGCTGTATGCAACCATAGCCTAAGGTGGTGTGACTGCAAGCACAAAGAGCATGCATCTGGCATTTCAGCTCAGCTAGCTGTCTTCTTCAGAAAAGAGTCTACTTTCAAGGCAGTCATAAAATGCAGTTTTATAGGAAGGGTTACTTTCCTGTAGTAAAATCATCTGAGTATATTCAAATATCAGCTTGTCTTTCATATTCAGGTCAATGGTGAAAACACTGCCTATGTTACACAACACTTTGAATTTGGTGGTAACTTCCTATTCTGATCACAGATTGTCTAGTAATTATTATTAAAATTGGTAAACAAGAAAAGATTATCTAAAAAATGGGGATCATTTTATGAATAAACACAGCTTTCTATAGTTACAGCCTTTGACAACATCCAATACAGTAAACCTTTTCAAGCCCAAGTGCTTAAATTTTAGGTGCCTAAACGAAAAAGAAGCACAGGTTTAGCAGACTGATTGTATATGCACACATGATTACATTTCCAGAAGTGTTAATTACAGCTCTTACTGATTTTACTCACCCTCTCTGACAATCATGGTAGGAGATCTGAAAATTATGGCTTATATTTGTATCCGAAAAGGGAAAAAAAAAAAATTTACTTTGTTTACACAGATGCAGGCTTCTGTTCTGACGGGGCATATGCTAATGTCTGCCTACAGCCTGAATAACTGCAATATGCAGGACTGCTGTGCAAGTATTCTTGCCCCACAGCCATGAACAAGAAGCAGCACAGCTGCCATTGCAGCCCATGTGCTATTGTAGCAGGGCAACCAACCACTGTAGTTCCTCACAGTTATGGAAGCATGGCCCATACATGCCATGTTCTCTGACCTGTTTCACCTTGAAATAGGCTATGCAGTAATTCAGGATCAGCTTGCACAGACCTAGAGCTCCACCAAAGTCACAAGGTGGATATTCCACGTGCAAGCTCCCAGTGTGCTGTCTCTCATGCGGTAACAAAGATATGCTGAATCCTATGCACACAGTAAATACACTTTGCACTGGAAATAAATCTGAATTAGTGCATAATTTTGGGGGATCTTAGGTGGTCACACTAAAGATTTGGTGTTACTCCATTATAATAAGTCTGTACTGTAAGTGTTATAAAAACCAGGCATTTTCTTCTCTGTTTCTCTTTGCACTTGTGCTGGGCAGACCTCTAGCCCAGTTCATCTGCATATAAAATGAAACAAAATTTATAACAATAAGATCTTGCTACACTTCACAAGGATGTATCACTCCCCCACCCCTCGGCAAATTATTTTGCTGGAGGCTACATCATTCTCCCTGAGTAGTATGTTGGGAGTTGACAGAGGTGTGAATAATTCTCGGTGCAGAAGCCTCCCCAGCCGAGCTGAGCTGCAGCATGTTGGGCTGGCCTTTGATGCAGACTGGTTGGGCAGGTTCCTGGGTGCCCCGGGAACCGGTCTGACGGGCCTGTTATGCCAACAAATTCTGGTATGATTCCATGCTCTCCAGAATGCAGAAACCTGCCCAGCCAGTTAAATGAAAGGCATATTAGGTTATCCATTGCACATTGTATATATCTTAGGTGCAGCAGATCTCCTCTCGGCATTCTCTAGTGTGGTCCACAGTGGCTTCCTCATCTCACTTACACTTGAGGTTTATAGCTGGAGGGGAAGTCAATAGTAAATATTTATCACCCCGACCAAGAACAGAACTTTTCAGAATTCAAACAGAAGGGTGAGTTTTGAAAATCTTTCTTTTAAATTAATTTAAGATAACCTTTAGCAAAAAATTTCTCTGATGCTTGAAGTGGTATAGTGGCTATCTCCTTAATGTGTCTGAGTACTGCCAGTCTTTATGGCACTTGTTGACAGGATTTTGATAATTGAAGCTGTTTGAACCTTCTGTGTGCAGCTCAACATCATCTGCTCTGTCTGTAGAGTATTTACTACAAAGACAGTTCAATGAGCCTAGCAGGGGAGTGAGAGATAGAAACTCCACAGCCAATGAGTTGGTATTTTGAGCTGTTCATTTAAGTATTGCTGATTGGTCTTCTCTTTTATATAGTGTTTTTATAATCCCTGTCACATAACAGCAGTGTTGTGAAAAGGCATACTGTCATTACAGTAAGATGTGTGGTTACTAATTCTTGCCAGACTAACTTTTTTAATGGTTCTATTTTATAGAGTGAGCTACTTAAGCCTAGATTTACCTATTTTGTGGTAAGATAGGAAACTTATTTGTCATTCTTACTGTTTTCTTTCTACATACTTATTAGAAATTTACCTGTTTAGAACGAGTAACGGTGGTGGTAATGGCAATAAAAAGCAGTGCTAGTCATAAAGAGTAGGCTGACCTGAAAGTTGTACCTCTATTTGCAGCTGAATCCATTCACAGGTTCTGTGTCAAGTAAGAAAAATTAAACAGTGTGAAAACAAAAGCTGTGGAATCTAGTAACTGATTAACTACTGGAGCACAGAACTACTTGCTGAGCTGAATAGAAAGGAATGAAGACAGGTTTTGTCATGCCTGTTAGGTCAAAATAACTCCTTAACTTAAGTAAATGTGAATCTTCTCAACATCTGTGTAGCAACATTTTTAAAAACCTTCACATAGCTACTTCTGTCTCCCAGGAATTCTTGATTTTATTCTAACTTTAAGCCAAACAATTACCATTCTCTTTTGTGATGTGAAAAAAAAATATTAGATCAGTGGATACAAACTACTAGATACAAAATATCTATACAGGATTATGTAAGACTATGGTAGTCACACAACAGGAAGCTTCAATTATGTTTACTGCCAGCTATTTCCAAGTTGATGCTAAAATTAATAATATTCTCTTGTAGAGTGCCAAGAAAAAGGCCTCCTGAGCCTCTTAAAAAAAAATCAATGAATTGAAATCACCTTCTCATTAGCAGCACTGTATGTGTGTATAAAATTTTTTCTTCAAAGTGTGGATAAACAGAAAAGAACATAGGAAAATTTTGTAGTCTCACAGAAGCTTATAATATTCATCAGGAAAAAAAAGTTTAATTTTCTTACATTCTCAGTTGATTCTGCTACCAAATAAGGAAAAACTTGCTAAGGGATAAACCATTCTCCAAAGAAAAATTACAGCTGGTTGAACTGTATGGTTTGCACAAAAACTCTGTGTAGAGTCTAGAAAAGGCTACAAAAGAGCTTTGATTTCTAAAGCAATAGGATTTTAGCACAGAATATGTTGAATATATTTAAAATTCAAACTAAATAAACTACTTTTTCAAAATGCTGTGTGCCATCCTCTCATCAGTTTATGTGTTCTCTTTTATTTGGGTTTTCCTCAGCTACCTTTTTTTTTTTTAGGGGGCTGGAAACTGCAGGGGCTATTGTTTGGGAATTTCTTTTTCCCAAATGGTAAGTAAAATATTACTTGCTATATGTTGTTTCTTTTCTGTCCCTGAATTCGTGTTGTTCACTACAGTAAAAGGTAGGTGGCATGATTTTGTGCACAGATCTGTTAACTTTTACTTCAGCCTTCCAAAGCTGAGATAAATATGCTTAACTACTCAAATTGGTCATGTTACCCTGAGAAACCATCAGCATGAGCAAAACATGCCGCTACTTTCTGCATGCCACTAACACAAATAGGTGCTGCTGCTTAGAGCCTGAAGACCAGGAACACTGCACTGGGATCGTGCAACAGCATCCCTCATATTGCTTTGCTTTTTTTTTTTTTTTTCCTCCACCAAGACTTCCTAAGAGACCTGAGAATTTGAGTTGAATAAGCCCTGGCAGCTTCTGACTATAGATGAGGAGCAGTGAAAGCACTTCAAAGAAGTGGGTTCCTTAAAATAATCAGTGTTACTGGCATCAGGGAATTTGATCTTGGCTCAGTTTCAAACGTGGCTATGAAAGCAGCTTGAGAAGAATGAAATTCAACTAGTGGGGTGATGGAGTGGCTCCTCCCTATTTTCCAGAGAAAGCAACCACCTGTGCCAGACAGCAGTGGTGGTGTCTGTTGTCTATGTGCCCTCCCAGCTGCAAGAAATCATGTTGCTCAGAGCACTTCCAGTTCAAATCCCATTTAGGTAGCAGCTGAACTGTGCCACATACTCTCATTTGCTGCATCTGAAGTTGGGCTCCTTTGATGTTCTTATTGGCAGTTGCAACATAAAGTACATTAGATGAATACGACTAGAGAGTTAAACAATATATTTATCCTTTAGTTGCACATCTGCAAGTCGAGGAGGTTGTGAACACACTGGCCATGTATATGTATGTGTGATCTATTAAATCTCATCTCATGCAAATACATAAGGACCTCACTATTTTATTTTATACATACACACATATATATATGCAAAGAATGAAATCGTTACCTTTGTGCATAAAGCAGATAAAATATTTAAATTGGACTTCCCACTGTAATTCAAATCTGGTTTTAGTCTTTATATCTAAATTTAAAGTAATAGAAACAAACAAACAAAAAAAGGTAAGCTTTCTGCTAATACCTTTTAGCCCTACTCTATGCATATGCAGTGAACTAGGTCATCTACTGCTACCTGAGTGGTTAGAAACACTGATGCCGCCTCTGTACTACCCCTCAAAAAGGGAGGGAGGGAGTGTGAATTAAAGGCTATTTTTAATTTTATCTGTGCTGCAACATTGCAGTATGCTTACAATAGAACCTCAGTTATTAGCTGATTTGATGGTAAATAGTCTGGTCATCAAGAAGAAAGGCATTGCCATTAAACTGTAACTGAAAATCGACAGCTCCACCTACTATTATAGGATTAAACATTTCAGACCATCCAGGTCTAAAATGGGCTAGGACAAAAAAAGATTCCCTTTTTGCAGAATTGCTGGTGGATAAGTGTTCTGTCACCTAGTTCAACGTGCCACAGTAAGGGTTATTTTGAAATCTGGACATGAGCCATGACACCACAGGAAGTTTCGTATCTGTTGAAGCGCAGCAACGGTGAAGCATTTTTCCCACAGCTTTATTGTCTAGGTGTGTGTGTTTACTCTTACGAGGTGAATGAGATGCAGTTCCAGTTAGACTAGTCATCTTAAGACACCCAGTGTGTGAATGCAGAATATCAGACTCTCCAGTAGTTTTCTATCACGTTCAATGAGCCAGGAATCTATTCAGTGGCCAACTATGTGATTACGGAGTACATAAACTCAAATAAATCTGGAAGGGAGATAAAAGTAAAGTTCAACCGTTAGCGTTAATCCGTTTTCACTTACTGTGGAGTAGATAAGGATAACACTGTAGAAGTCAGTGGATTTATATGGCTGTAAAGATCAACATGAATGAATATGAAAACAAACAGCTCAGAGTTTATTGGGAAATAAAAGGGATGACACAATTATTTACCAGAGTGCTTCCTATAAATAGCAAGAAAGGTACCGTTTATGGTAAAATATCTGATCAATCAGCAAGAGGGCTATTTTATTGCTACCTATCAGATCTGTGCATAGATTTAAGACATCTGCTTCTCTTAACATGAGGAAATGATTGCTTGCCTACATTAAAAACTTTAAGATTACAGAAATTTCAAAAGTAGAATGAAAAGATGCTAACAAGCACTTTAAAAGTGGAGTGTCTATCACAACCTATTATGTGAAAGCTTCTTCCAAAACCACGTAGCTAATTTTAGCTCCACCATATGTCTCCAATCTGATAATGGATCAAACTTACAATTTTATCTTACAATAAGTAATCTGCTGCTGAGCTCCTGAACAACATTTTCATTTTATTTAAGCTGAAAAATAAGTGGTTAAACAATGATAAGGAATGAGCAGAAAAGTTAAGTGCAAGGTATTTTCTAAATACTTCAGAATTCATGGTATGTATTTGATGGGAAACCAAGAATATTTTCAACAATAGGGAACAACAGATTTGAAGCTTGAATCATGTGTCATCTCCTGTTTGACAGTATTTCAAAATACCTCAAAAATGTTGAAATAGTATTTCAGATCCAGTTTTATTTAGGCTGTAGGTCCTTATTTATGATGTTTCCTTGAGACCCGAGTGATCAGATTAATGTAAAAAGAATTAGATGAAACAGCTACTAACAATTATGAAATACCTGAACACTTAACTTTCTAAATATTGCTATTAACAATCTAGAAAGTATATGTTTGCAGCACTGTTCCTTCCAAACTGATCACTATTATTATGTCTTCTAGTCACGCCACCAAGTTCTCTCTGCAAGAGTTCCTATGCATACCAAAATGGTCCAGTGGAATCACGTGAAGGCAAAATAGTAATAGTGAAAAATTGTGTTTTGTTTCTATTTCATCACTAAGAACTACCTACAATCAAGGGGTTTGTCTCGTTGCAGACAGCAGGGCTGGTCCCAATGAATGAAGGAACATTGATCTGCAATTTGGGCAAAAAAAATAACACTGAGAAGTGACAAAAAAGTTCAGCAGCCGTATATTGTACTAATTATATGTACCTACTGGTTTCCATACTCATGAAACACAAAAATATGCCTAGGCTGCTCTGACGTACAGTAAAATGACAAGCCATGGAAACTGTTAAGATCAAGAGGGTGGGGGGAAGCCCCCCCATATACTTCTGTGTGTAAACCCCGGCATCCAGATTACAAATCGGCACAGATAGATTTAACAGCATAGCCTTAAAGGCAAGGCCACTTCTGGCACAGTTGTACACCCTGATGATCCTCTTTACATCTAAACCAGCAAGAACTTCTTTCAGGAAGGCAGGGGCAGCATTTGTTCCAATGCAGGCTCTCACACACACCCTTGCTTCTCCAGTGTTCTATGCCTGCTGTCACACCAAACTGTGGCAGCAGCCAGGGCCTGGCTTGTCCCCTTTGCTTTCCTGTGGCAGCTCTCTGTGGAAACCCCAAGCACTGGGCCAGAGGAGGAGAAGGTTGAGACAACACGTGGTGAGCTCGATGAGTGAACATGAGCCAGCAGTGTGCCCAGGTGGCCAAGAAGGCCAACAGCACCCTGGCCTGTGTCAGAAATAGTGTGGCCAGCAGGATCCCGTACTCGGCCCTGGTGAGGCTGTGAGGTTTGGGCCCCCTCAATCCGGGAAGGAGGTGCTGGAGTGTGTCCAGAGAAGGGCAGTGAAGCTGGTGAAGGATCTGGAGCACGAGTCCCATGACGGACTCTCCTGAGGGAGCTGGGTTGCTTAGCCTGGAGGAAGCTCAGATGAGATCTTATCACTCTCTACACCACCTGAAAGGAGGCTGTAGCCAAGTGGGGGTCAACCTTTTCTCCCAGGCAACAAGCAACAGGACAAAAAGAAATGGCCTCAGGTTGCCCTAGAAGAGGCTTAGATTGGACATGAGAAAGAGTTTCTTCAAAGAAAGGGTGATTAGACATTGGAATGGACTGCCCAAGGAGGTGGTAGAGCCACCCTCCCTGGAGGTGCTAAAGGAAAAGACTGGACGTTGCACTTAGTGCCGTGGTCTAGTTAACATGGTGGCGTTTGGTCAAAGGCTGGACTCGATGACCTCAACGGTCTTTTCCAACCCAGCTAATCCTGTGATACCATGACTGCGCCACCCCCGCCACCCGCACCCCACAGCGGCCGCGCGGACGCGGGGCTCAGACCCTCACGTTCCCCCGCTCTCGCGAGAGCAGCGCGGAAGCCTCGCGAGAGCTGCCCGCGCCCCGCCCCTCTGGGCAGGGAAGGCGCTCGCTGCAGTTTTTCCTTTTTTCCCGCCGCTGGCGCGCGGAGCCGCCGGGAGCCAACCAGGTAACGGCGCGCGCTCTCCCCGTCCTCCGCCGGGGAGCGAGCGCTCCGCCCCGGGGACGGGCCCGCCACAGCCCCGCCGGCCCGGCTGCTGCCGGGCGCTCCTCAGGCGCAGCCCCGCCGCCCTAGGGAGCACGTTCTCTCCGTCTGGGAAGCTCCCGCCGCTCGGGAGAAGCGGCGTGTGGGACATGCCATACCGCTCCTCTGGCGTCCCGGCTGCGGGGTGTGACCCAAGCCTGGCGGGAAGCTCCCAGGTGTTGGGCATGGCAGGATTTCCCAGAGCATCCCGGCGTGTCTTTCGAGTGAGTTTTCTGTGCGGTGTTCGTGCAAGAGGGAAAGGAGAACAAAGTTCACCGCCGGGAATACAGGAGAGTTTAGTTTGTAGGAGCAGCCGGTGGTTTTTGCTGGGGATCAGAGCTCCCCAGGATCCCGGAGGGGCGGTGTGTCCCTGGCGGAAAGGTATCAACACCGATAAGCAGCCTCGGCGCGTTTATCGGTGCTGATGGATTCCTGGAGGCAGTCATTGATGAAGCCGTGGAAAGCTTTACGGTGCCGAAGGGAGCTGGTTTATGGAAGAAGAGGGAAATGGGCGCTCTTAGGTGGTTCTGTGAAGGCGGCAGTCGGCAGGATAGCAGCAAAGCAGGACATCCGGGAGAGGGGCTGGCGCTGTGCTTCCACCCCCACCTCCAAGCAGCTGCCACTTCTGTCCCTGCCTGCAAGTGTCCGTACATCCAGCTCTGGCGCTTTTCCCCCCTAAGGACTGGAAAGCACTTTGTTAGGGCTGGAGACTAAGCCATCACTTTTACACCTGTGCAGCTGCCCAGGCCTGTCAAAGGCTCCACTTGAACACTTCTTGCGGGCCCCGTGTTTTCCTTCCACCTGTAGGAAGCAATGTATCATTTTGGGATCTTGAAGCAGATGCAGCTTGGGAAAAGGCCTTGCTCTGTTTTTCCTATTTGTAGTCGGTTGATGTACTAATAATTTGCAGAAACTCTGAGCGGGATTTGTGCATTTTTTTCTCGCAGTCATCTTGGGGGAAAAAAACCCCAAAACAAACACTAAGGACACCATTTACTGTCTAGAGTCAGATGACCTTTCTGTGGAAGTGAGTCATCTGACATACTTAAATCTGAAACAGTAAGTGAAAGGAAGCATGTGGTTTTCACTGCCCTAGTGCTTGATAGAGAAAATGCTTGATCCTGAAACATCTGTCGAAGGTGCAAAGCAAGAGTTTAAAAGCCATTTCTGATGTCACTAGGCAATTGGTTCCTCACAGAAGCATTGTAAGATGGCTTAATGTGGCTGCACACAGAGTGGAGCATTTCAGCTGTAAAGATGCAAGCAAATTACTGTCAATTTCTGTTGAAGACTTGTAGGCATTGCTAATTTCCAAGGGTAATTTTATTTTCTAAAGGATTTCTCTGAAGATACGTTTGCTAACTTGAAGCCATATCCTGAAATAAGCACTGAATTTGCTATGGACAGACCATGTTAAAGAAATGTGGAGCTGCTGGCTGCGTTATTGTAACATTTAAGTATCCTTATACTGTAGAAAACATACAGTTCAAGTGTTTCGGTTGAGAATAATGTTTTGTTCCATTATTTTTATTCCATTATAAAGACAGCCAGACTGAAAAAAAGTGACTTAAAACAGTGCACAGAGAGATGAGACAGGAGAGTGGAACCAAAGCCTCCAGACCTTACGCTTGATTACTGAACATTTTATTGTGGTGAATCTGGGAGACCAGCTAAACCAGTAGCTGCATTCAGATACTCTAAGTTGTTTGAAGGCTCTCAGGATAGGAAATGCATCTTCTTGAATAATCATAGACCTTATATCATCTGAACTATAACTTATAAAAATTTGAGAGCAACTTATTTCTTCCATTTGGCAGTATAGACATTGTGGTTTGCTTGCTCAAGTTGCTGATTTAGGAGTAGTACAAAATACCTACCTTTTTTTTTCTTACTGTATTTTATATTACAAAGTCATAGAGATAGCTATGTCCACCTGGTAATGACAGTCCCTGTTCAAAAGTGTTTGTTTAAAATTGACTGCATAAAAATGGGGAAAACGTAGAATGTCCAGTTTCACACAGAGGGAACTGAAGGACAGAGATTACAGGAGTATTTCAATATTGGACACCCAGTGCCAGTAGAATTGAATCCTATCCTGTCTCAGAGCCAGATCTGAGTACCATGCTTCCCCTGTAGTTTTCCTGAGTGTATCATCTCTGTAAGAAACCCTTCAAAGCAAATGGGAATTATGGGTGAGATTATCCTAAATTTTGTAGGCAGTCAAGCTTCTAAGACAGAGCTATCTGACATTGATTGTTCTTCTCAAATATTAATGTTTTGGAGATCTTTAGATTTTTTGTGATTACTCTCCAATTACATTTTTTCAACAGGGAATGGGAATAATTTTAATACAGAATTATGAAGACTTCACTGGGATGTGGGCTTTTCTTTGCAAAAGCATGTCATTTGAATCCAATATATAAAGGATGTATATAGACAAATCCATCTCTGCTTTTGACAAATGTTTTTGCTGGCAGCCAGATTTTGGCTCTATGGCTTACTTTTGGAAAACAGGAATTTGGTCTAACTTTAGATAGGAAAAATATAAAGGCTCCTAGGTATTTTATGTAGTTCTAAGTTGATAGCTTTTTTAGGGGAGGAAAATTCTGTTAGTTTGTAATTACCTGCAGTAAAATACTTAACATTGTCCAAACTTTCAGAGTGATTGTCAGTATGAAAGTATATAAATATATATCTTCAACAAGGATAGACAGTAAAGTTTGCATTTCATCCATGGCTACAAGTCTCTGATAAATCCAAATGTAAATGTTATCATTCTGTTGTTACAGACGTACACCTCTCTTCAGAAACAGTTTCATAACTATGTAATTTAAAATACAAAGTTTGAGAGTGAGCCGGTTCTGCACGTCAGAGAAGCTGGGAGCAGAAAAAAAGCAAGATGAATGCGTCTGGAGGAAGCTGTGGGAGCCCTAGTTCTGCAGAACCTACAGGAGATTTCTTCAAAGAACTGTGGTCCAAACTGAAAGAATGTCATGATAAAGAAGTACAAGGTAAATCATTGACGGTTGAATTTGTCAGGTTGAAGTTGGTGTTTGTCAGTTACCAGAGGAAAACTTTGAACCGAAATACTCTGCATGGAACAAAATAGATTTTTAGTGTTTTAAGTTATGCAGAAAGCTGGACCCAATGATTACAAATGATCCTTAGAAATTGACCACCTAAGCCTGGTTTAGCAGGGTTAAACTATCAACACGAATAAATGATTTGCTAGGTCAATGAAGGAAAAGTGACACAATGTTACATGGAGTCTCTTCTTGCCTACAAAATATTTATGTGTTACTTTACTTTTAATGGTAAAAACCATGTTATTCAATGGATTCTTTATTTTTGCTTTTGGCTTTTGTTGCTTCAGATACATTAAAATTATTTGCATTGTTTATTTTCCCCTAACTTGTGCAAAATCACACTGCAGATTAATGTTACTGAAGTGAAAACTATTTTTTCAGATTTTAGTGTTCTAAATTTTCTCAGAAAAATTTATAATGTTTTTACAATATGATTATTCTTACATTGTGTGACTTGTAATAACAATTTTACTACAGATTGAACAGATACTAACAGTCATTCTTCAGTAATTCAGAAAAGGTGAATTATTGCACCATATGTATTGTTACTGTAATATTGTTTTACAAGGAGTTTTTGCTAAAAACATTAAATAAGTTGACATTTTGTTCTGCTAATCTAAAGTCACATGACCCATTCTTTTGGATGGAATTAAAACAGTATTAGGTTGTATCTTTTAACAAGTTTATCCTTATGTATGAAATACTATTTATATTAGGCTGGAATAAAAGTGGGTAAATTTTTGTAATTTAAAAGCTTTAGTCATGGAAGTGGATCTTTACCCAGACCATTTTCAGTGGTCTTGGTTGTTTCTACCAGCCTCAAAACAGTTTCAGATCTGTCCATTTTGGCCCAGTTATACCATCACGTCTTGGTTTCAAAAGCTCTTGGAGATTGTTTTATAATTAATAGATGTTACATGCCTCCTACTGAAAGTCTTGATTCAATAATTTGCAGCACTGGTCTGTGACACTTTGTTGTTGATTATTAAAAAAAAACAGACCAAACAAGCAACCGAAAAGCATATACCAATATGGCAACTGAAAACTATAGCACACAGTAGCATTTCTTTACATTAACTTATGAACTACACTTTTATATTGTGTTCCAAAACACACCAAAAAATTAACTTTTTTTAATAATTATTTTTTAAATTGGTGATGGTTCTTTTTGGAGTGGGTGTGATGTCAACCACAGATAAATGCGGAAGTACCGACAGAATGGGATCTGGCAATCTATGGCATGTCTGAGCAACAAAAAAGCAAACAAAAAGCTCTGATGTAGAGACTTGTGTTAAGTGACCCTTTCTCTAGTTTCTTGGGGTGTGCAGCACGTGATTTTCAAGTTTGGGTTTTCTTTATGCAAGCAAGATACTCTTTAGAATGCATGCAGGGTGTGGCCAAGTAATTTTGCCACCAGGCAGTCTTTTTCATGCCTAGCCCTTTGTCAGTATGTCCCACACTGTGTTAGGTAAAATTAGGTCTTCCATGATAACATCAAAGGCATGCCTGAAGGATAGTTAATTTTTTCAGAAGGTGGGGATCCTCTTATAGAAAATGGTACTGGAAGATATTTTAGAAACATCAAACACAGACTTGCCTAGACTTTGCTTGTTTCTGAAGTCTATAAATAAGAATTAAAATTGACTCATGAGTTTCCAATCTGAATGTCAGCAAAAATTATTTTAAAGGTGGTGGAAGGTGGATTAAGGGAAAATTAGCAGTTGTTGAAACTTTTTTTTGCATATACAATGTACTAAACACTGAAATGGTGGAATTCTTTTTATTTAAAATCCATGAAAAGTAAAATTTGTGACACATGAACTTGACATGGTCAGACATGTTATACAAGTTTTATCTATAGAATGTAGAATGAAGAATAAGCTCAATTTGAAAGGGATTTTATTGAATTTTGATATTACTATATTGTAAAGGATGTGTTTTTCTACCGTTATGTAAAGAAATCCAGCTTCTTGTTCTTTTAAACTGATCACTTAAAAAAAAATCCAAATTGTGGCATTCTTCAGCCAAAATAGCTATGATTTAACTTAAATTCATTAAGACACAATGGGTAGGACACCTACATCCCAGTTTCCAAAGATGTTGGGTATGGTCAGTGTCAGTTGTCTTTTCATGGAGTTCAGTAGTACTCAGCAACTCAGAATAATGGCCCTTAAAACGATTTGCTTTTATTTCCTAGCTGTAGAATGTGTGGGATACTTGCATAGTGCCCAGAAGATTCAAAGGAATTTAATAATGCTTTTTATAAACTGATTTATTTCTACAGGTGATTCTTCTCTCTCGTTTGAAATAATTATAAAGATGCTTGCTGCATCTTATCAAGATGATTTCTGAGGATTAATTTAAATCTAAAACTCTGTACTAAAAATATATATCAGCATAGAAATGTGAGCAGTGTTTTATGTAGAAGAAATAGCCTAGTTTTTTAAATTATTGCTTTCTTCTGAAAAGCAGAAGATACCAACAGAGAAAAAACCATAGTCATAGGAGAGAAACTTTTGAGGAAAGCAATCTCATTGATAGATTGCTGTAGGAAAGGAAATGGCTGGAAGTTCCTCAAAAGTAAATAATTATAGAAAATGGAGCTGGAAGGGATTTTAGAAGGTCATCTAGTCCATCTCTGTACCCTTGAGGTAGGATTATGTCTGCGTCATTACTGACAGTAGCTTGTCCAACTTGTTTCAAGAAATCTTCAGTGATAAAGCTTCTGCAGTCTTCCCGGCGCTGTCAGTTTTAAGGAAGTTTTGAAAATTCATCAGAACAGAAATTATCATAGCCATTAACCGAAATATTACAGCTATGTAGTCTAATCAGATAATAACTTTCATAAAATAGTGTTTAATTAATCTGCTTAATGATAGTTTAAAGAAGGTCTCTGTTGCTTTAATAGGTGTGGAGTGTCATTTACTAATGCACTTAAAGCTTTAGGCAATGTAGATTTATATAGTCTGCAGCTTGTCTATTCCATAAAAATATTGTGCAAAAGATAAAATTGAATTGCAAAAGGACACAGTGTAGTTCCACAGAATTTTATGTGCTCCCTGTGTTAAATAAGGGAACTTGAAAGAGCAAAGCTCCTTAAAGGAGCATACTTAAAAATTCTTAATGCTCTGGAAAAGCGAAAGGAAGATACTACAGCAGAGGTAATTCAAGGCTCTTGGATAAATGTAACAGGCTGGTTTCTTGCCTTCTCATTGCAGTCATTTGAACTAAGAAAAAATGCAACCTTTAAGTAACTAGTTTAGTTCCTCCTGAATTCAGGTGAGAGGGGAGATAGTGTTACCTGTAGCACAGTACTGGGCCTTTTGAGCCCTGTCTCTTCAATTGGTCGCTCAGGTTGCCAAAGTTACAATCCTAAATACTTGTAGAACAGACTACCTGTTCATACAGGAGATGCATTGTTTGCAGCTTCATTCCTTCCGATGGGCGTGGAGCAGCTTTAAAGCAAGCTTTATAGGGGTTCTAATTGCAGATGCCTAATTGACTTGATGAATAGCAACTACTTAAAAAATAAACCCTCTTTCTGTGCTGATCTGCATGATAGAACATAACTTCTCACAGGTGCCGAACACTTGGAGATAAAAGAAATCTTGATATATTTCCTAAGAATTTTTTTAAGTAGTCTGTCTACATTTTATACTCATTGTCTCACTGACATCTTGTAGCAAGTATGGGTTCACTGACTCTGGCTGGCTTGACATTTTAAGTGGCCTGAAGAGTGAACCTTCTGCAGCAATTAATTTTTCCCTTAGAGCTGTTCCTAGTTGAGTGTGGTAGGGGAGAAAAAATAGTGTGTTAGCTGTGTTAACCTACACTTTCTGTAGTAAGATGTAGTATCAGCTATGTATATAGGCTTAAATTCAAAGTAGTCTGAAGTTTTCTTACAAGTATTCTGGTTTTATAAGTTTATCCTGCTATCTTAAATGCATGATGCTTTTGCAAGAGAGCTTACAAGACACCTGATGTTCAATCTGAAGTTGGTAGCAACCTTTCATAGTTAGAAGAAAATAACCATGCTGAGAATTTCATGTTATTTGCTGATATGATATGAACATTTCTCTTGTATTTCTGTTAAAGAAACTGCTCTATCATTGGGTTCTGATTATTTCTGTTTATCTGGAATAGGAAGGGCCATCTTGTGTGTAACATCACACTCATTTCCATAGCGCTGTGTCCCACTTTTTAAACTGTTTTGCATATAAATATCTTCTTGCCTCTGTGCACATACAAATGCATGCAAGACCTTGCAAGCAGGTTGGCTTGACAGTGTTCAGTCTTCTGTCCCCTGGGCTGTCAGCTGGCCACTCCTGCTGTTGTACTTGCAAACCTTTTTACTTCTGCTCAGCATATATAGTTAGGAGTCTGGAACTCAGAGTGGGAGAAGGGCCACAGATGAAATATCATTCCTCAATTCACCTTCAGATATTCCAAGGAAGCTTTGACTGAGAGAGTCTGGTAGCACATCTCCAAAGAAGGATGTTATCCTTCTGTGCTTTAAAGCCTTGAATCACATATTTTTAATGTTTCCTTTATGCTTTTACACTGTAAAGCATTTCTCAGTTCAGTGATTGGATGCTTCATTTCCAGTGTAGTGTTAGGAATTTATGTGCACACAGAACATGTTTTATGCTACTTATGTGGGCATAGTCAATGAAAATATATTGACAGTGTTGACTATTCATGTGTGGTTATTTCACAGAGGTGTTGGTTTACTTGTGTAAGTGAAAACCTGTGTGTTTGTTTAAGAAGTCCTTATTTCCTGGAGATCACAATGACTGTATTTGTTTCCAAGAACCTGTAAAACACACTCAAAAAGTCCAGTAAGGATCCTTTTTCTCTCCGAATTAGTGACAATTTTGTCTTTCTTTGCAGATGACAGTGGCAAAGGGAGAGTTAATTTATTGTCTCACTCATTTTTTAAAATCATAACTTTATAACGTGATTTCTTCATTCTACTTTTCAGGCTTACAGCTGAAAATATCTAAGTTGAAGAAGGAAAGATGCTTGTAAGTATTCATCCTAATGATCTAATTTATTAAAGGAGAGTCAGAGTCCCATTAATGAGCTGTAATTCTTGTAAGATCAATTAAGATTTCATGGATTTTTCCTTTAGATGTGTAAAAAACTTTTTACTTTAATAATTCAACTGAAGATGTACGTAGCTCTTTACAGGGTGTGTTATTTCTTAAGTGTAATTTATAAATTTAGTAGTTGCTCATTTTAAATCTGAAATTATGAAGTTATCTCTTGCTTTTGATATTAGCCTGGTGTATCATAAGTTGCTTCTATGTTCTGGAATCTTAAATTGATCAGTCAGTTTTCTAGATGAGAAATATTATCAGTGCTGTGAATGAAAGAATACCAAATAGATTAATCATTGTTTGTTGGAATCTTTCTACAACTGCCACATTGTAGATACAGTACTCTTACATAGGAGGTCTTGTTCTCCTTGCTGCATCTGAATACCTGGGGTTTAGTATTTCAAACTTGGTAATCAGCTGACAATGAGCACCTTATTTTGTATCCCAATCCAGCATTGGAGCTAATGACTTGTAAACCCTAGGTCAGAGACTTGCCATTATGCAGTGCCTTCATAGCCAAAAATGTCTGTTGTGTTTATCAGGTGCACTGGAATTTTAAGGAAAAAAACCCCAACCAACAGTCTAGTTCCTTCTGTTGTTTTACTGTCTTCATGGGGCATTTTACAGGGTTTAGGTGAAAGACATGTAGTATTAATGTCTTACTTATTTATTACAAATTACTTAATGCCATAGAGTGACTTAGAATTAACTAGAAACAATTTTTAAATTTGCTATTTTAAGTCTCCTGTGAGTGGCGTAAACAGAAAAATGAGGGGATTTTTGTGGTTGGAAAATGCAGCTTGCTTTTGTCAGACTTCAGATTTTCAATGGCCTGGCTGTACTTGGTTAGTGAACTGAGGTAACAGAACTTTAACATTTTGTCCTTCCCAAGTAAAAGTACAAGCCTTAAATGGTCCCTCATGCTGTTTGCATGTAACTGTTTTATAGATTGATTATGCAGTTGGAAATAGCGGCATATGTGGGTCTGTGTGATAGTACAGAAAAATAAAACATCTGTACTTAAATTTAAGGATTAATAAAATATGCTTGTGATTGTACACTGTAGATGATTCCAGCTGTCCCATTCACTTTATGGCCCATGACTGCTAGTTTCTTGTACTGTAATGCCAGCAATATGAAAATGTGTTTGGCTAAACACATGTTAAAGGGATAGTGCCAATTTAAAAGTATGTTTGTGTAAAAGAACTGTATCAACAAGTTAGTAAATACATCTTCATTTCCTGGGGGGTGTGTGTGCGTGTGCTTAACAGCTTTTCATGAGCCAATTTCATGACTTCCACAAATAATCCACCTCAGGCACACTGAAAACAAACAACTGCTTTCATGGATATATACAAGGGATTACATGGTAAAAAGAAGAGCTGGGAATTTCTTACAACTTAGTCGTTGTCATGTTACACAGATTCAGGTGCTTAGCTTTTACTGAATATTAATTTCTCTGAGAAAACAATTGTGTGCTTGTCACTTGTACCTTGTTTGCATCTTGAAGAGATGTAATCTGATAATAAAACTGAAAGGGAGCTAAAATTGGGATGTTTTATACTATTCCTTTTCCTTAGCTCTTTAAAGGAGAAAATATTCTTTGTTAATTAATTACTTCCGGTTATAATAGAAAGTATTTTCCACAAGATCATCTGCTTCTGAGGGTTTTGGAAAGAGACTTCTCTTGTCTTTATTCATATTACGGGAATACATTCTCTATAGAGAATTTCTTCTTGAGGAAGTAAACCTCTAATGGATCTGAAGAGTCTTCAGGGATTTCCAAACCTACTGTGGTTTGCCACGCTGCAGAGTTTACTCGCTGATAAGACAAGACCAAAATGACCTGATTGTGAAAGCTCCCATTAGATTCCCAATAGCTCCACAACACAGTAAAGTGTAAGAGAAGTGTTCGAGTTTGTTCTCTGAAACTGTTGCTTGAACATTGCTAGTTTTTATGTCATGATTGTCACCAATTCTAGTTTTTACCAGAACAAAAATCAGACGTAACAGATGATCACTTGTATTATTAATTAGAAACTATCTGCATCTTTCCTCTGTCATTTGTAATTTATTATTAAGCAGAAAAGCTAGCATTCTCTTCAGCTTAATATTTGTGCTAATGATAATCACATTTTCCAAGAATATGGAAAAAACATGGCAGAGAAAATTCTCTAGTAAAAAGTAATTACTGCAATTTAAAGCTAGAACTAATTTTTCTTTTCAGGGATGCAGAGAGGCTTGAAGAGTTCTATACCAAGAACCAACAGCTCAGAGAACAGCAAAAAGCACTTCATGACACTATCAAGGTGTTAGAAGACAGGTGAAGTAGTATCCTCTGGCTTTTGAGTTTGCTGTGTTTTGCTTTTACAGAGTAGCTCTGGAAACTTGGTAAAGTTGAGTTTGTGTTTTGGTATGGGATTATTGATTTTTTTTTTTTTTTTTAGTAAGCAAGTAATTTTCTAATGCAATCCAAATAGTGTGTTACAGGAAAAAGTATAGAATTTGCATTTTTCTGGCTGAAGAACAATCAATAAATATATAGCATATATATTTATCTCTTCTATATAACTAAGTTGTTATATAGTTATTTTCAAAGTGCTTAGCTTTAGTTCAGTTAAGACCATTAGAAGTTAGTATAGAGCAGCTTGGGAAGTAAACAGACATTTTAAGGTTTAGTCTTTTGTACCCATCTTTGTATAGTTAAATTTTATATTGATCAAGAGGTAGCACAAGTACAAAACCCAAAAGCTATAATATGTTGTGAAACTGATGAAATAACTCACTAGGAGATGTTTCAGATTTGAGAGGGTCTTTTTTACCAACTGCCTATTTTTAGGCAATTACAGGTTGTCTGTTACCTTCTTTTGGACTTAGGTGTTCTTCTCACCTTTTGATCCATTCTGTCTTTTCCTTATTTGTTCCTGTTTAATCTGGTACAACAAAACAAAACTAATAGACATGAAATTACAGTGCATTTTTTAATCTTTGAAAACTTTACCTGTTTTGGAAAATATATGTTAAATTTGCTGTTAAGAGACTCTCGGAAGCTTTCTGGGAGCAGGAGATCATTACATAGTAAATGGTTTTCCACTATTCCTGGGTTACCTCAAATTTTAAAGCTGTCATACTCTGCTTTTACTTTTAACTCCGTCTGTCTGTGAAAGGAATTAGGGATAAACTTGCAGCCATGCAGGTAATAAACTTATATACCATGTAAGTAGAGAGGCATTCATGGTATGGATGTACTTTTCTAATCCCTTAGCAGATGAATTATTCGCATTGTGAAAAGCAAAAGGAGTATTGATTTAATGAAAGGAGGTTGTAATACTGTTTGTTACGCATTCAGATAAATTAGTATGAAGAGATATTTCAGCATTTTACTCTCGCCACAATTACACAATATTAAAACACCAATAAACCAGTATGGCTTTTACTTCCAATATTCAGCTGTGAAATTGGAATCTTATATAGCTTGTTTAGTTGGGGTTTTTTAATGCTTGATGTAGTAGCAGCTACAATGCCGAACTTCTGACTCACTAGTTTCTTATTTAGCAGGCAAAAGAGAGGCTGATTTCCACTTTGTTAATACTGTTAGCTTTTTGATGTGTACCAGAAATAAATACATTCCATTTATCACCTATATAATGAACACATATTTCAATACATCAATGAATGTGCCCGGTAAGATAGAGTGATTCTAACCAGTCCTTTTCTGATCATGGTTGTGTTTTAAACAGCTGATGAAAACCATTAAAGACAGTGGAGTCAAGGTCTCTCATGAGCTTTTGGATCCACTTCAAAATATTGCAGCTAAGATAAAGGGTTCACATTTGTTTGGCAGTTGTTACAGAGTAAAATTACTATTTGTCCTTTTTATTTGATTATTTTGCTTAATGACAGTACATGTCCTTCATAGATGAAGTAGTAATTCTGTTTACTGAAGTGATTTGCTTATCTGTATTTTCTTGAATTAACTTTACTTAAAATGAACGGTTTTATATCTGACAGTATTCTTAGTAGGATACTTCACAAAGGATTTCAGTGGCAAGGTGTAGCATGCTCCACTTTATTAAATAAAGTAATACATGTTGTTTTAGAAGTATCCAGTACCTACAATCATTTATGCAAATGTTAGAGCACATAGTATTAGATTGTTCAGGAATCTCAAAACATTGCTATGTGAGCATATAAAACCCCAGTTCTTAGTGGTGTTCCACATAGTTGTCAGAAGTTTTCTGGTTTACATTGTTCAAAAGGTCTGTTTAACACTGGAATCTGCTTCATGCATGGCAATATTTTTTTAACAGAGGGACATTTTTCTCTTCATTTTATTGTAGATTAAGAGCGGGGTTATGTGATCGTTGTGCTGTAACTGAAGAACACATGAGAAAGAAGCAGCAAGAGTTTGAAAATATCCGGCAGCAGAATCTCAAACTTATTACTGAGCTTAGTGAGTTTTATCCCTAACTCTGAAGAAAAAACATGCTGTTTTGTAAACTGGTTCTCCAGTAATTCCTGTAACTTGATATAATTTATATGTGGTGTGTTTAGTAAGCCCAAAAAGTTCAGTCAGAGGATACTTAACTGTACAGTCTGAAAATATGTAACATACCAGTGGCTAGTCATTTGACCCACCTTCTTAGATTGAAGTGCTGATACTGAAAGTGAACTGACGTGGAAAATCTTACACTGTAAAGTAGCTACTTTAGATAAAATGTGACTGCTTCTGTTTATTTCTACAGCTAGAATGATTGCCAGCTTTCCTCAGAAAACCCTGACTTCAAAAGGAACTGGTGATTGCAAAGTATCAAGTTCAGACAGAAGTGGGTCCAGCTTGTGTCCTGTAGTTGGTCTTGGATTTTAACTACAGAAAACCCATAACTGTCACATAACCAACTGAGGCCACAAAAAATAGCTTTATACTAGGCAGCTAGTCGCCAGCTCGTTTTGAAATCAAAAAATAGAACATGTGAGGCAAATTAAACTGTTCGTTCCAGGTGATACACAAGCAGGACACAAATATGTTCATAAAGAGAGTTTGGAAAGATTGATTGTACAAAGCATAGAATTATACAGGATAGAATTTTAAAATGTTAATGGTATCTTTACCATTAATTATTTTGTATCATTTAGTTGTCTTGCTTGGTCAAGAACAAGCAGACATTAAGTGAAATTTAAAATACGGGAAATGCCAGACAAAAAATAGCTTTTTGGTGCTTAATTGAATTACAGAAATACTAGGTTCTATGCTAATACAAAACACATCAGTGTTCTGAGAACTTCTAATATAGGGCACTTACATTAAAATGTTCTGAGTTGAATGATGAACAGCAAACAGTGTGTAGCCAATCTGTAAATTTAGCTCTGAATCTTAAAAATGAAGGTGACACCTGTCAGGTACAAATCTTGAACTGTGACACAGCAGTAGGCTCCCATGGGTTTGCATTGAGATCTATATAACAATGAAGAAGATCAGTTGAGGAATATAGAGGCAAAATAGACAACAACAAAATAAAAACAAGAACATAAAAATTAAACTGAACAGAAGAGTTGGGAGCTATCACGACGTTAGTTTGAGACAGCATGGAATAAAGGTTTAATGGTTGCTTAAGTGGTTAAAACCAAATTCAAATTGCTTTATATTTCATAGGTTATCCTTAGCCTAAGAAAGCAATTTTGTCCATGGTGACAAATGAGTAATTCACTCGTGTTTACAGTACAGTCTCACTTGTATGTACATGGACAAAAGTAATTAATGATTGTGTAGACTGGAGAAAAGTAATTAATGATTGTGTAGACCTAATGTTGTGATACAGTAGTTGTGCCATCTCTGCCTTTTCTAACATGTTATTTCACTGCTTTTTTTACTGACTAGCTTGAAAGTTCCTTTTTGTAAACCATAGAGAAGGTGTATGGTATTACATATTAGAATTGGTTCTGTTTCCTTGAAGGACCTGACAAGATTATCATGTTAACATGTGTGCATTGATTTTTGTAACTTTTTTTTCTATAAATTTCAGTGAATGAAAAAAACAACTTACAGGATGAGAATAAAAAGTTAACTGAACAGTTCCAGCAATTACAGAAGGAGCTAGAGTAAGTTTTGCGTTGTTTTGTATATCCCCCCATTCCTTAGAAGAAATGTCTGGGAATATAAATATCAGCTTTGAAGTCTTTAAATATTGTTTCCTCTTTCTGATAGATAGACTCTGAAAAGATAGCCTACTGCCACTATAACAACATAAGCCCAGTTTCCTTCTATTGTGCAGACTTTTATTTTAGCTGTGTGCATCTTGTTTTAAACTTGGAATAAAACTGGTAGAAGTAAATAGAAATAGAAGTAAATAGAAATTTTGCTTGACTTCTGATCACAGTTTATAGCAAAGCCTTATGTCTCATACTTTTATTCCTTGGTTGTCTCTTTACCATTTGTTTCCTCCTCGGCTAAGACTTCAGAAAAACAGTTATTTATGTAGTCAAAAAGTCCCAGGATCTTGTAATACATTTTAAAAATAAACTTACTATAATTTTGCAATTGTAAAAGAAAAATACTGTAGTAAATTTTGAAAACAAGATATAAAAATAATGAGCTACAGACTGACTGTGAAATTTTAATCTGATATAGTAAGAATGTGCCATCTAATGTTGTGGTTAATATGTGAATGTGGTGTACTGTGCACGGCAGAGGTAGTGTTCCTTTCTTGTTGTGGTCTGACATCATCTGAAACTTATCTTACTTTTGCCTGTCTGTGACTAAGTTGTGTACGTGCCTGGGAGAAATGGGACAGGATGTGTGGACTTGATACAGAAGGTGTTTTATGCATGTGGTTTATTTCTTGTCTGAATCAGAATTCAGCTTCAGTAGGGAATAAAACAAGTAGAGTTCAGTTCATAATGACTAGTCCTATTGCTTTGTATTTCTTGGTTTGTCTCCCATCTTTGCACCGTCATTGTCCTTTCTTTTTTCCATGTGCATATAGTCTTTTCAGGGTAACATCACCCCAGCTTCCACTAAAAATCTCTGGCCAGTGTAGGAAAGCTCACAATGACCAATGTAACAATAAGTTATTTCCTCTGCACGTTAGGTGGTCGTTCAATTAAGTGCAGAGTTGAGTAGATAAACAGTAATTTACAAGGATGGTACTGCTGTTTTGACAATCACTGCATTTGATTGTTTTGGTTGAGCTATAGTCATGGTACTTTATTTAGAATTAACAGCTTAGATCAATATAATATCAATTGCATTGTAGGTGCAAAGTAGCAGATTGTTTCTAGTGCATGATATGAAATAAGATTTTTGCAGTCTTCTGTATTTTGTGACCAAGTTATAATATTAGGAGTAAAAATCTGAGAGTTCTCCGTAGAAGTGAAATCAGTGAAAGTGTAAAAGAATTTTATTATCTGATCCTTTATGACACTGAGATTTCATTATGCATGGATGGAAACAGCAAGGAATTTTCTGCAAAACCCTGTTCTGGGGTCTCAGAAAAATCCATGATTCAGAAGTTATTTATTACATAGTTATGATGTACAGTATGTATGGCAACTGCTTCGTTTGATGTTTTTTTCCTGTGATGGTATGTAGAAACTACCCCTTGAATTGTATTGAAGTAAGGTGCAGAAAAATATATTTTTAGTAGGTTCATTTGTCAAACAAAGCCACATGTGCCACTAAATTTAAAGAGAACTCTAACAGGTAACTTAAATTTGCAAAATAAATTGATTAATATATTGCTGTTGTTTATTTTGTGTCTTAAGATATTGCAAGTAGATGATACAGTTTTCCAATGCTTTCTTTGTAAATGTGCTAGAAAAGAGCAATTGCAAAATCACACAATAGGATTCGTCAAGACTTGAGAACATCAGTGCATCAGTATTTGTCATTAAGTGTCCAAAGTTAATATTGGTAAAAAGCCTAACTGCAAAAATGCTGTTTGTCTCAAGCCAGACAGCTTTTTCAAGTTTTCTGTTACCTTATTTTATATAATATCTTGTGGTTCAGCTTCCGTGCAAGCAAAAATTTATCTGTATTTCCTCTTCTTCCCTTAGATCAGAACTTTATATCCTTCCCTTTATAGTTAGGAAATGATCTTTTGGGCCATGTTTTCTCTTGAGAATCATAAGGGAAAGTGCAACTGCAGGAAGATGATCAAGCAGGCTGAGTTAGATTTCTGTGTGCTGTTCTTTTACTGCCTCTTCCACATTTCACTGCCACCACCATAGGGCAGATAATCCCTTGTGAAGTACTGAATAAACTTTAAATTCAAAGATCCAAAATCAGTCCTTTTTGTTGTTATTTCCTTGGTATGTCTAGACAGTTTTTGGAGAGAAAAGACATAGTTTTTTGTTGCACTAAGTTTTATATACTGACTCTCCAACAGGCTGCTAGAGCTGGCAGTGTGAGAGAAGGTAAACTTCATAACTCCTCTTGCATTTAACATTACTTGTTTTACATGCTTTTTTACATTATTCCCTGAAGACTTTTCTGAGTTGAATTAGAGGTAACATCAAAGCTTTGGAGAGGGATTACTTGGAACACAGTTCAGTTTGTTACTATTTAAAATTGTCCGAAAGCTTCTGTTTTGTATTTAAGACAGTATTTCCATCACTGAATATATTCTGAATTGGAAAGGACCCAACAAGAATCATCAAGTCCAGCTCTTAAGTGAGTGGCCCGTCAAGGGACTGAATCTTGGTGTTATCGAGCACCATGCTCTAACCAACTCAGCCAACCTCAGCGTCATAAACTGTGAAGATATACAGGGGTTTCCATAGAAGGGGAGAGACACTGATCCATCCATTTCAGCGCTCTTTTGTTGAAGAGACACCTGTTTCAGGAGACAAGCTATAACCTCTACAGTACCTAGCTTCTACCAGGGAAAAGGGCTCCCATAGTGCAGTTGTATGTTGACTTCAAATGTGAAGAGCTGGGGTTGTATGCTGTCCTTGGGCTTGGTGGAGCAGTGGTTAATCTTGTATTAGATGTATCTAGAAAGTGGGTTGAGTATTACTTTTTTACAGTTTAGTGTTATTGAGGTGGCTGTATTTCTGGAATTGTTGCATTCTTGAACTGTGTGATTGTCCTGCTTGCTGAAATGAAAGTTTCATCTTGTTGACTTGGGGTTTTATTTGACCACCTGATTGGGTCTCCAGGGTGCAAAAGCAGCAAGTAGCAGAGGCAGAAGAAGGAGTCATTCCAGGTTCTCCAGTTCAAACATCTTCATTTTCTGTGGTTAATCGTATGAGAAGAAAAAAAGAGAATAGGCATATCCGATATACAGAACATACACCCCCAGATTTGGAACTTAGGGAAAGCAACAGTGGTAAGAGTATTTTTTTTTTTTAATTAACTAAGGGTTAAAGAGAAATACAGTGTATAAACTTGATTGCAAAGGACAAAATCTAAAAAAAAAAAAACAAAAGAAACCTTGTGCTTTTTTTGCTTTGCCTTTTTTTGTGTGATAATGCATGAGTCCAGGGAAAAAAGTCTATAGCAGTAACTGTTACATCAGTGATATGCTCAGAACTTATCTTAACCTTCTACTTTTATTCATCCACGTGCACATGCAAATATTTCTTCTCTTCGTACGAATTGGGTTGAAAAAGCGTCTGTTCAGCTTTGACTTGTGCACGCAGCGATGTCACCACCTAGTGGAGAGTGAAACAGATGTTTTGCCACATTCTGAAATTGTTCTGCAACTGAAGTATTGTTACTGAAACTGGTAGATAGCTAGATGATCTCTCCTTGTCTCTATTCTACACCGTGTGCATTTTTTTGTGTCTTAAGTTCAGAAGTATTGTGTGCATTTAATTTTCAGACTTTGTTCTGTAGTGTCATAGAAATAACTATTTTGTCTGCAAAAAGTATTTTTGTGAAATAAGGCATCTTGTGCTTGCATTTTATTCATACACAGGAAATATCATAATCCAGGTAATTTATCTAGTGGCATTGAAAAAATGTATTTTAAGTACGAATACTTCTAAATACTAGTTTTGACTAAAGGCCTCTTCCCAAGAATAAAAATAGGATAACTGTGGTGGGCTGGTTATTCATACCCTTTATTTTGCACTTGAAATTTTTAGTGCTGTGAGTAGCTTCTCCTTTCTAAGCATACCTATCTTTCTCCATATTCTGTATAAAACAGTGGAGCTACAAAATGAATCAGAAGTTTAATATGTAAGAAATGGTGTAAATACCTATCACAGTTAATGGCTGGGAAAAGCTATTGGTCATCAAGGTAGAAAGGACTGCATGGCGTGTGTTTGTCATAATTCAGATCTCAGGTTGTCACCTTTTTATTACCTTAGCTGTTGCAGAACATTGTTACCTTTTATGGTTTACTCTTCAATAGTTTCATTGCCCTATTAATATGTCAAATACACCTTGAATAACCATTTTTATGTGGTCAGACTAGATGGTGGTATCATTTTGTGTAAGTATTGTTTTAGGGCTGACTGGCTGAGATCGTATTTGTGAGAAAAAAGATTAATATAAAATATAATTTTATTTTTATTCTGACATATCACTGTCACAAATTATCAGACATGCTTAGATTGCTGGATCTACTGACATATTAAATCTTGGATTCATTCAAGTGCTTTTAAGATCAGAGTCATTGTATCTACACAAAATTGTCACAACAGGATACCTAATTTCACCATGTGAAAATGTTTTCACATCTCCTAGAGTTTGGAAAAATTCCACTCTTTTCCACACAAGTGAACACTCACCATGGAGGAGAGATACTAGTGGCAGACACTTGTGATCCACAACTGTCCCCTGTGCCAAGTAAGTGTATTAATAGATTTAGTTCTAATTCCATTAAAAATAAGGCAAAAATATTGTAAAACTGAGGTTTCATCTCTTTAACCTTTTTTAACACAGGAACCTAATAAAGTGCAAACCTTTTAAAATTCTTTAATGACTGAGAATCAGCATAGAATTCGAGGTTGTGGTGGTTGCTGTTCTTGTACTTTCCAATTTTGCTCTGATTTAATGAACTGAGTAATGTTAGACCCCTCAAAGAAGGGAAACTCATCTATTTGTTTTCCTAATAAAAACACATTAAAAATAATGGTGACTGTCAATTAGGAAATATGCAAGACAAGCATTGTATTATAAATACACATTATCTCTGTTTTACATGCTTTTATCAGACTATTTGTGCCCTAGACTGGGAGTGTGAAAAGCAGCTTTTACATTGATTTTTAATTTTGGGGAGCTGTATTTAAATTGGACACATAGTTCTCTGTGCTGATACAGCAGTATTTCTCTCATCAGAAATTCTTTTGTCACTTACACTTCCAGATATGATTTTTATCTGACAGAGATCAAACTATTTCCGTAAATTCCAGTTTTAATTTGTGATCTTTTTAGTTCAGTGTTTGCACTGTCTGTGAGTCGAGCAAGATACTATAATGCATATGTAACTTATACTGTGATTTTCTTTCTACTCACAAAGATAAACTAAGGGTGGGAGGATACCCTGTTCCAAAGCCATCTTTTAACTTGGCTGCAGTCGTTGCAGAAACAATTGGACTTAGTGTTGAAGAGGAATCTGTAAGTATTCCCAAATTTCTTACATAACCGGCTTTTTGGGCCAGTTGTTTTAAAAACTATTTTTCTTTTTTGCATTAAAATTCTGCAACAGTATTCTGAGTTCGACTTTGCTTTGCTTATGCTTATACTTTACTGACCTGCTTTAGCAAGAAGAGATAAACTGTCCTGACCTGTCTCAAGGGGTTGAGGAGGAGGGTAGAGACGTGGTTCTTCCTTTCAAGTTTTGCTAGTATAGCGATGTAAATCCTTGGGTCTGCCAAATTCCCTTTGTGCAGTAATCAAATCTAAGACATTGAAAAATATTTCTTGGCAATGAGACTGGTTGGTGACTCAGATGAGATTATTTGATGGTTTTGGTAACTACCATGAGAATTACAGTATGCAGATTTTTATGTCCATGCATGTGAATTAATTTTTTCAGTTTCCATTAGACTTCTTTAAAGCTGCTGGTCCAAATTTAATTTCTTAGCTTTCATTATTTTTCAGAGTATTGAATATTTCAATTTGAATGCATCTTTAAAGTATTTATGTGCCAACCAAGCATATTTCTAATTTTAAATCCAGTATCTTCTCACACTTCTTTTCTTTGTTTTCCTTTACCATTTGCAAGGAGTCCCAGAGTGTACTGAATCTTCCCCTCACTAATACAGTTATGAACCAGGCCTCAGAGAGCATGCAGTCTGAAGACTCAAGAAAACATCCAGCTTCTGAATCAAGAAATGATGACAACAATTTAGGGTGTGTTTCCACTCAGTTATAACAATATTGTTTTAAGCAGACTTATAGAGGTTTGAGTCTTCGTAGAATTTCAAACTTTGTGGCATTTTGCTGTAAAGGTATGGAAATGGAAATAAGTATTTTCATATCAGAGGGGTTTCTTTCAAGTAAATAACATGAGAAGCAAAGAAACTGATAGAATGCAAAACTGTAGACTTTTACTTAATTCACAAACTTCTGATTTGGGCTTCTTGTGTACACAGTCCCTTCTTTCCTAACTTCTCAGTATTGCAAGGTATCTTCTGAGCCCCATAACCCTGTGGATAGTGGGCCTGGAGCTGGAATGCAAGAAGGATCCTATTGCTCTGATTAGGTGTCAAACCAATTGACTGTTGCCCTTCCCACTCTTCTCAAGATATTGTGGTCTAAGCTGAAAATTGTTTGGCCCTATTTGTCATCTTAAATGTATATTTTGGTTATGACAGGTAAAAAACAGTACCTGAAAGGAGCTTGCACTTTTTTCCTTCACTTGCAGAATCTTTGGGAATCTATTGTGGTTTTAAGATCTATACAAGAACCTAAATAGACTCCTATTGCACAGTTCTCATTTTCTTCCTTTTCATAGCACTGAAAGGTAAGGAGTCTTTGGATAGAAGAGATACTTAGGCAGGCTTCACGCTGTCCTTGGTTCTCAGTTGAATGTGGAACTGAATTTCCCACCATACACCAAAATGGAGGACAAGATCTGTATTTTGTTGCCTTCTACAGCTCTAAGTGCAACAGTACCTATCCCTAGAATAGGCTAATTTTTGTTTTTCCTTCTGTTTTCAGTTAATACTAGCAGCTTACACAGATTTAAAGCAGATCAGCAATAGGAAACATTACATTTTCTTTTTATCACTTTCTCTCCTTCCATCTGTACACCACAAAAATGTCTCACATCTCATTGTATTCAGTATTTCAGATCCATCTCATAACACTCCACCACATGATGACTGGGATTCTCGGGTAGCTTCTCCTGTTTTTGGAGCTTCTAGCACCATGAAGAACAACTCAAGTACAGTTCATGCTCCTTGTATTTTAGATTCAGGATTGAAGCCTCATCTCAAAACCAACCTCTTCAACAATCCATCCAGTTCCAGATCTCATAAAAGTAGATCAAAATCTGAAGATGTTGCTTTTGTTGCACCGCTGAATCTTGGGACAGAAATCAACTCAGTTATCAGCCAGACCTCTGTCCATAGGCAAATGGTTGTGAAAAAGAATTCTAATGAGGTTGTAACCTGTGCTGGAAACACCTGCACATCTAAAAATGAGGTGATCAAGAGCGATATCCTCCTTGTATATCAGAAGCAGCTAGAAGGCAGGTGTGCTAAGAGAAAGAAAGCTGAAGATGATCTTGCAGTTAGCTGTGAGAAAACATCATTCAGCAAAGAGAACTTTGTTCAGCAGGTTAATGGGGAACATCCAGGTGATAAGCCCTTGGATCTATCTGATCCCTTCTCTGGAGTTCGTGGTGAAGAGAAAAAACAAGGAAGTGAGGAGACATACAAAAATAGACTGAAACAAGTGACTCTGCATGACATCTTTTCACATATAGGGAAGACTGTTCCTGAAGGTTCATCATCCATTCAAAATGCCAACAAGACCCGTTTGTTTGGCAGACATTTACAAGAGGAATCCTATGTACAAGAGGCAATGCTGGGAAAAATGTTCCCTGACAGGAAAAATCAGATCCCAGTGAAAGAAGAAGTTCCTCCCTTCAAATTTGCACCACTGCCAGGTTCTGCAGAGACAGAGGAACTTTTTGATGATGTAAAGGTATGCTTTTCTGACTGTTCTTCTCCTTTGAAGTATTTTCTTTAAGTTTTGGGAAATAGTAAAATTGCAATATGTTGTTAGGTTGCCAGTGGCCATGTACCAAATAGAAAGAAAACAAGGACAGGACATGGAGAGTCTGAACCAGCATCTGTACTTCAGCCAAACCCTTGTAGACTATCAAAAAGTAAAGCACAGCAAAATGAGCAAGGTAATTTAAAGAAAATGTTCCTTTTACTAAAGCCTCCCTACCCCCTCAGCCTGTGCTCTGATTGAATAAAATTTTTCCTATCTTCCTTTCTTCCACTTTAATCCCTTTGTTCTGCTTCTAACTCAGTCACATTCTATTTGAGATTTCTCAAGATCACCCCCAGTATTTACAAGTCTGTGTCTTCCTGGCATATTTTTGCCACTGTATAATAAATATATCATTGGTATTCAGGTATACATTCAACAGTCTAGGAACCTTGTTCTTTCTTGTTTGTTTAACGTTGTTATTTGTTGCAGTGTAATAATAAAACCTCAAAGTTTGAGTTTAAACTCTCTATATCAAATACTTGTAAATGACTCAAGTGTAAGCATAAGTAATTTTGTTAATATTTTATTACTAATGATCTGTTAAATCAATTTGTATCTTTAGTGATAATGAGCACAGGCTATCATACAGTCTTTCTAGAGCACATGTCTTCTTTCCTCTTAAGTGCTTCCAGTTGGAAAAATAACTTTTTGAACTAGTCTTGTAGAATCAAAGCTTTTGTACTCCTCAGCCAAGCTGTTACACTGCATACTTTATTTAGAAATACTTGCATTATGAATTTAAAAGATACTTCCCAGTAGTTGATGTGGCCATGTAGCTTGGAATCTGCATAATCTCCTCAGAGATAAATCAAGAGGCATCAACGACCAGAGGAACAACGACCAGACACTTTTGTACTCTTTGCTTAGACCTGACACTTGTACTGTCATTGATCTAACTTCAGTAGTGAACCAACTAGGGAAGGCACCCCTGGACCTGTTGTTTGTAGGCACAGAAGGACTGGTGGGTAAAGTGATGGTTGGGGGCCATCTTGAGTATGACAGTCACAAAATTACAGTTTTCCATTCTCAGAGAAGTAAGAAGTGGGAGGTAGCAGAATTGCTGCCTTGAACTTTTGGAGGGCAGACTTTGGCCTGTTCAGGAGACAGTTGACAGTCCTCCCTTGGGAGGAAGTCCTGAAAGGCAGAGGAGTCCAAGAAGTCTGGACATTCTTGAAGAAGGAAATCTAAGAGGTGTAGGAGCAGGCTGCCCCATGTGCTGCAAGGTGAGTTAATGGGAAAGAAGGCCAGCCTGACTGAACAGAGAGCATTGGCTACAACTCAGAAATGAAGAAAGAGAGTTTATGACTTTCAGAAGAGGGGGCAGGCAGATTCAGGAGAACTACAAGGATGTCGTGAGGTTGCACAGGATGAAAATAAGAATGGCCAAAGCCTAACTTTGAGCTTAATCTGGCTATTGCCGTAAAAGACAATAGAAAATGTTTCTGTAAATCCATCAGCTACAGAAGGAGGGCTAAGGAGAATATCCTTGCGTTATTGGGTGTGGGAGAAACATAGTGACAAAGGGTGAGGAAAAGGCTGAGGTACTTAGTGCATTTTTGCCTAAATCTTTAATAGTAAGATGAGTTGTTCTCAGGGTACTCAGCCCCTGAGCTGGAAGACTGGATTAGGGAACCAGAATGAAGCCCCCATAATCCACAGGGAAATTGTCAGTGACCTCGTGCACCACTTAGACACACACAAGTCTATGGGACCAGATGGGATCCTCATGAGGGTACTGAGGGAGCTGGCAGAAGTGCTCAACGAGCCACTTTAAATCATTTATCAGCAGTCCTGGATAACTGGGGAGGTCCCAGTTGAAGGGCTAGAGTGAGGATCCAGGGAGCTACAGGCCTGTCAGCCTGACCCAGGAGACCAGGAAGATTATGGAGCAGATCACCTTGAGTGCCATGATAAAGCACATACAGAACAACCAGGGGATCAGGTGCTTCTGGCAGAGTTTGGTTTTGATTATTTGTCTTTTTTTTCTCATATTCTGTGCATACAGACCTGAAAGATAAACCCTCTTTAGAAAACTTCCAGTGGAGCATAGACCCAGGAGCTGACCTTTCACAGTACAAAATGGACATTACTGTGATTGATACAAAGGTGAACTTTTATCTGCATGTTCTATGATGTTGAAAAAGCCTACAAAGTAGTATCACAAACATTGTTCTGAGCAGACCAAACCCACTTTGTGACTAAATTCTGAATTTGGCTCATTTAATATTTGTTCATGCTACAGCTATCGTAAAACATTTCCACTGTTTAACTCTACATCATAAACTCAGCAGGCATATTCTCAGTGTGAAAGTGGACAAATGATAGTGAGAAAGAATTTTAATGAGACTGTAAACTGCAGGAAGAAAGGTAAATCAGTGTCCAAAAATAAGCCAATAACTGCTTTGGAAGTGTTTCAGATACACAGCACTGACACTGACTACACTAGTTGATTCTGGGTGCAATTCTCATGTTTGCTTTTTTTTTCCCTAGGGTGGTTCTCAGACTGGAGTTGGAGGGGAAGTTGTTGATATGGATTATACATATGTTAGTGACAGTGTGCTATTGGAAATGAAAAATCAAGAGCAAAATCAGGAAAGCAGTCCTCGTAAGACTTTTTTTTTCTCTTTTCTTCACTTTGGTTTGCTTTTTTTGTGGCATGGTGGGGTTTTGGGGGTTTGTTGGAGTATTTTGTTTGGTTGGTGTTTTGAGAAGGAGGAGGAAAAGAGTAAAAGGACACTTTTTTTCCTGTATGGCTAGATAGTAGGAAATGATTTGCAGGTAAAAAAAGTGGTGATGTGTTTTTATAGGTTACACAGATCAGTCTGTTTCCTAGAGAACTGGTGGTGGGTTTTGAGGTTGGTTTTTTTAACATAGGTTAAAAAAACCCGAGGATTTGTGCTGAGAGCACCAGTAGCTATTTCTTTACAGTGCTTAAAGGGTGAAATACTTAACCATATAACAGTTCTGATCTCACCTGCAGTGAACAGCTTTGAAAGTTTTCTATGTAATCACATCCGACTACGTATGAGAAGAGTAATTTCATTTTTAATGACTTATAAATAGAACTAGTATGTTTAAAATAAATCCAAATGTGTTTATATCAGTTTTACCATATGGTATGTGGTGAATCATGGCTGCACCACAGTGACTGTTTCCTACCTGAAAAAAGTATTTCCTTCTGCTTGGATAAGTCCATAATTCCAAGAACAAAAATTTCACATATCCAGTATAAAGGTTAAAGGGTACCTCACAGTGATTTAGCAGTTAATTAGATTTTAGAAATGGGATCCAAGGTATCTGAAAAATAAATGAGCATTGGCCACATTTGAAAGATTGTCAGAGAAGTTGCAACAAGAATAAAGGTATAGCTGGTTTTGAGTTAATTGGTACTGGGAGCAGTAAGTAATTGTTAATTCTTATGTTACACATTTAGTCAAAATGCAATTTCTTGCATTTAAAGCAAAATCATTGAGACATAGATTTGGATGGGTTTTTTGTGCTTTTAATAACAGGAGGAGAAATAACAGATATATTTGATCGGACAACCCATGAAGAATATGAATCCTGCCTACCAGAAGATAATCATTCTGCATGTGATGAAAAAGAAACTCTTCATGATGAAGAGCAGGATAAGGGAATAACAGCAGCAAGCAAGAAACTGAAGAGTGGGATATAATTTGATTTTGTTTTTATCAGCTTACTTAAACTACAAGAGTTGATTTGAAATCAGGTTCTGTTCTTTAGGAACAAACATGCCAAATTAACCACCAGTTCTTTTTTGCATAAATTTGTGATAAAATCGATTATTGTAAGGACATAACATAAAGCAATATGAAAATTTTTTTGGTAGTTAATTTATCACCAGGCAAACGTGGAATGTGTAGTGGAAGTTGGTGCAGCAGCAGAACACCAAAGTGACTAAAAAGAAACACCAGCTTTTGGCAACAGTTATTTACTTCCTTTCTTCTCACTATTCTAGGTTCTATTGAAGATTTTACAGTATTTTGTATTTTAAGCAGCCTTTCCTTTGGTGTTCTTTTTGTCTTTTTTGTTTGTCTCACTGCTGTTTTCCTTCTGCTCGAGTCATGCTTTTTGATTGCTGGTTCTATCAATTCTGTTCTGTTCAATTCTGTTCAAAATCTATCAATTATTTTTAATATCTGTTTGAATCTGTTGTCTCAGACTGAGATGTACATGGCATTTTTATATTTTATAACAGTTTGTTAATAATTTCTGTAAACAATCTGTTAACCTTTTATTTTGTTTTGCATGTGTGTTTACAGAACATGAGGATAAACAAGATAAAGCCAAGCAGAAAGCTTTTGTGGAGCCTTATTTCAAAAGTGATGAGAGGTAATTTAGTTTGTTCTGTATGAGCATTTAAAGGCTCTTTGTATCTTCCCTACAGGGAACTTGATCTTCCATAAAATAAACGTGTTTGTGTGTAACAGACTAGCAGTTGAAGATGAAAAGGTAGAAGATCTACAACATTAGATAAAAGACTTTAGATAAAAACGGGGGTAGGGGAAAAATGTTGAGATGCCTATTACATTTACATGCTGAAGAGAAGGGATTGCCTCTTCTCTTTTTATAATTTTAGTGAATGCAGTGTTTTCTAATCCATGTGGTTTCTTACAAGCATGTGGTGATGCCTGAATTTATGAGCCAAGAACGTGTGGGCTGCTTGTGCAAAAAAACACCTTTCCTTCTCTGGTATTTTTGCCCCTTGCTCTCTAGGCAATAAATGAATAGTGTTCAACAATTGCAGCTTTTAGCATCTCCTCTGTTGCCTTCCAGTATAATGATAATTGGAAGTCTGAATCTTCATTTTGTAATGATACCAAGCCCTTCAATTAGCTTATATTTTACCTCAGTGCATGTTTTCTTTGTAGAGGAAAACTTGTTTACTGTTTTGAGAGCAGTTAAGTTGAAAAGAACCTACTGATCTCGAATCCCAACATATGTTCCTCTCATGGAAATCATTGCAAGCACAACTCCATCTTGGATAAAAAGAAATATTCTGTAGAAGATCTATGTTTGAATAATTTCTATGTAGCAATTCCTTTTACACTATGAAAAGCCATTATAATGAGGTACACATCTCTGGTTATGTAAAAGTTCACATTACATTTGAAAACTTTTTTTTTAAATAAAAAAAATGCTCTATTCAGCTATGAATGGCAGTATGATTTGGGTTTAGACATCTTCTGAATTCTTTTTTTACTTGACTGTCCATCATTATGTTCTAAAAACTGGAAATTTCCAGTCGTGTAGAAGAAATAAAAGTACTATTATGTGAAAACATTTTGTTTTTCAGAAAGAATACTGTGTTAGATTTTCCTCATATTGAGGTTATTCGAAAAAAAGAAGAGAGAAGAAAATTGCTTGGCCACACTTGTAAGGAATGTGAAATAGTAAGTAGTGCTTTCAAATTTGTCAGTCTTCCATTTTCCTAACTCATGACAGTATCTAAGTGCTGGTTTTAATTATTAATCTGGTTGCATCATCATCATTACCCGCAGTAGCTGGGAAGTAAGTGTTTACCAAAGCTGGATAACCAAGTTTGCAGGTGGTTTGTTTTTAGTGTGGTAGCTGCATATAGCATGGAAGGTCTTGGGTTTGATTTTTTTGTGTGTATCTGTATGATAGAAGAGCTTCTTACATCGTGGTTCCAGTAAGATTACTGTTAATAAAACTACATTAGCTGGTCAAAGAACTATTACAGGTGTCCAGAATTTAGATCAAAAGCTCTACTGAGCTTTACAGGTGCTTCAATAAATAAGTCCTGTTGTACCTTGGTATAGATTAGAAAGATCTCGTTTTGGGTTTGTTCATTTTTTTCTTTGTTTTCTGGGTTAATTTTTTCAGATAATTACACCAGCATAGGCAAAAATATCTATATTTTTGCAAATGCATGCAAAAATACTTGTTTAAAATACTTGTTAAAAAGTACGAAATTTTGGGTTTCACATTACACATTTTTTTCTCCCTTTCTATTTACTAAACTGCTTTCAGATACTTGGTGTAGAGGTAAAATATTGACATAATTATGTGTGTAATAAGAACATATTTTATTTGGCCATTAATAGACTATGATCTAATAAATGATGACTCAGTAGTAGTGTGGATTAATGACTGAACAATGGTGGATTTTCTGGAATCTTTCAACCTAATTTCCACATGTATATGGAACCAACATTTTTCAGATATTCTCTTGCTATTCACTTTATAGTCAAGTCCCATTTACTTAGCTGAAGAAATTTATTAGAGTATGTTTTTAGTGAAAATATTTTCTGAAAAATAGTTTTGGTAAAACTCATTAAATACAAATGCTTAATTTTTATAGTCAACTATAAATACCATTTTAAAAAATATGTTTGATTTAAAGAGTTTGAAAGAAAACAAAACAACCCCCAACCTTCAGTGTGTTTCATGGTTCCAGATCCATGTGTTAAGCATTTTAATTTCCTGTTTCTGTAAGCTACAGGTCTTCCTTCTGCAAATCCAGTTCTTGTTACTTTCTGTCAAGTTGGAGTGATAACTATGGTGTCTGGAAACATTCACAGCTCCAGTTTAGTAGCAGCAGGTTTCTACATTAAATGCTAGGAGCATTTGGGTTTGTTGTTGATTTTGGCTTTTTTGGGCTTTTTTTCTAAGCCTGCACCATTCAAGATTAATGTCTTGGAACGTATGGAATGCCTGGCTGTGTCATTGCACTATAATAAAACTAACTTTGAATTAAATGCCTGTGGAAGAAGGGAGTATTGGATAAAGCATAAATGATGCTTTAGGAAAGTCTTGGCTTGCTGATGAGCAATATGGATTTGTAAAGCTGCCAAAGTCTAAGGGAATATTTAGGGAGTGGGTAGAGATCAGTAAGTTGCTTCAGTCCTGTACTGCAAGTGATGTGAGTGGGGTCACTCTGAGAAGACCTGAGATTTAACTTCTGTACATGCCACAGCAGGCTGATATTAAAGCCCTTCATAAGTGCTTATCTTAAAGCTTTGTGGAAGCATCTCATTCACTTTTCAGTGTCGAACTTCTGATAAGAAGTCTTGTTTTGGTTTTTTACGACCTTGTGATGCTATCAGAGAAAGATTGTAGGCAGAAGTTACTGGTAGCTTGTAAAAGTAACATTTATTAGTGTGGTTATTAAGTGTAGCTACACTTAGGTGAGTAGGAGAATCACTCAAATGTTTTTATATGCATTTAGATTACAGGAATTATGTAAGTTTTTGCTAAACTAATGGGAGGAATGTTTTAGGGCTTGTTCCCTTTCTGAAACTGCAAATTGTAGAGTTCTATAAGCAATTATTTTACAGGGAAGACAGGATGAGATTGCAGTATCTTCACACATGGAAAAGTCTAGCTCACATGTTTTGTGTGGGTTAAAAATGCTGTGGACAGTGACATCAATCTAGAAAACAGCTGAGAGTTCTTTTTGCTGTTTAGCTGACATACATAACTCTCATTCTATGTCAACCCTAATAGATTTCTAAACAAGCCAAAGAAGAAAAGTTTATTCCTAATTTATTTTAAAATATGCTTATCTTGATTTTTGATTGTTCTTATTTTCTGTTCCTACTAAACGGTACTGTATTTTTCATTGTTGGATCTGTAATTATTCCTTACTAATCATAATTTTTTTAATTAAAAATAAGCAACACTACCAAATTTTAGTAGATGAATTTCTAAAATTTCAGGCTATTTACAGGGCAAAGTAAGGAGCACTGCTAATTATCTCTAAATCAAATGCAGCAATATTTATCTTACACAGACATTGTAGAATTCTTGTAGTTAATTTTGTTGACTTAACATCTTGTTTTTAACTTTTGTCAGTAAAAATTGAATGAGCATACTTTACAATTCCAAGTAGGTTTTCTGAAATCCTGCCAGGAGCTGGGAGCATGAAATAATCTCTGTTGACAGAGGTATCCTGTTCTTTTCCTGATTTCCCCAGTCTAGGTCACTTTCCATCTGACTGAATAAGTTATAAATTTTAATTTGCCTTTTTGGATTGTAGCACTGCCATTTCAGTAGAATTGTTTTACAATTTACATTTTTACAAGAGTCAGGTTTCTTGTGTGACTGTTGACTTACCACTTGAATCAAACAATGCATTCACTTTGAAAATATTTTGACCTTCTGTGTGCTCTAAGGTCCAGGTTTGTATTTTTAGGAGATATAACAAGAAATGCAAATTAAAACAGTAGAAAAAACTGCATGGAAAAAAATATACCCTAACTTTCTATGATGCTACTCAGGGGAGCACCCAGCAAAAAGGTTTGGAGAGAGTATATACTTTTCTCATTGCAGAACAGCTGACAGGGGTGAAAGAGTATAGCCAGTTTACTATAGAGAATGCTCAGCTGGCAGGTAATTTCTGGAGTCCAAGTGTCAGTCAGCTACTTAAGCTAACTCTATTTACTTCGAATTTGAGGGTAAGGAAGTAGGAAGCATTTTGACTTAAGTTTGCAGTTACTACTGTAAATTTGGATACTGGAAATAATTCTGCAGCATGGGGTTTGTAGTGGTTTTTTCTCTCTTTTTTTAAATTTTATTTGTAAATGCAAGCTGACACTTAACAAATTGAAAAATTTATTTCAGCAGCTTTCAACACCTGCGCTACTTAGCTTTGTACAATCAGTACGTAAACTGTTGACATAAGTAATTGTACACATGCCTAAACCTTGTTACTTATGGTATGTTAAAAGATAGACGGTTAGCAAATTTGCCATTATAAAGTTATACTTAGTCTGTAAATTCAGTAAGCTTTTAGGATAATTGCCAGGTGTTTGTCACTTGGATAATGAATCTCTACTCTGGCTATCCTCACCATTGTTTTTAGATAACTATGTTAATAAACACAGTGATTGATGATGTCAATTGTGTAAAGCAGTCACTCTATTATGTATGAATTTGTTAACTGGGATTTTTTTTTCCCCCCCTTACATTCAGTATTATGCAGACATTCCAGAAGAAGAGAGAGAGAAGAAACTAGCTTCCTGTTCAAGACACAGATTTCGCTACATTCCTCCAAATACTCCTGAAAATTTCTGGGAGGTTGGATTTCCTTCCACCCAAACCTGTGTGGAAAGAGGTTTGTGCAAAAATCAGTTTGAAAAGCACTTTTTAAAACTCTTCTTTTTTCCCCCCTGAAATTATCTCTAGTTCACATAGCAGCCTTTCTCACTCACTGTTGAAGTCTGTTTATCAGCAGCCATTATTTTTAAAATATAGTCAGGTTTTAGCAGTTCCTGTACTACTAAGAAAGGAATATAAGAAAAATTTCTTAGAGCCTAGAGAGAGAAGGCAGAAATAATTGGGATTTTTATAGAACTTAATTTAAACCCTACGTATTTTAAACCATAAGGAAGAATTGGATTTTCAGAGGCAAAGGCCAAGAGATTGTACTTACTTAGGACAGACAGGCAGCACTACTGATGTCCTTTGTCAGTGTTTTTAGAGCTTCATAATACCAGGTGATAATGGAAATGTTACAGATAAGGTGTAGTTAGACAGTTTTTCATACATATACCCTGCTTGGTAGTGACAATAAAAGGATGTTAAAACATGGTGAATTTGTAGTATATTGTATGTACAATTCTTCAGAAGTGGTGAAATGCTGGGGTGAGGAGCCCTATAGGAACTCTGAGTTACCTATATCTTTACTTGTGCATTAGCTGTGAAACATTAATTTTTGCTTTTGTCTGCTCTTGTAACAGTGTCAGGTCAGGCACAGGAAAATGTAGCCAGAGTTGTGTATGTGTATTTTGTGATGGTGTTGCAAGTATCGTCCTTAATCTGTCAGAACAGGGAGCCTTGATTTTTATGGATCATATAACTGGTTACTACCCATTTGGAATCTGCTTGCTGCCTCATGAAAAATTAGCTTTTTGGCTGTCTTCTTGTTCTGCTGGAGTAATAGCTGTTCAGTTGTTAATGGTCCTCAACAGCGTATCAGACCAGACTTTATATCAACCCTCCCTTGGAAAAGAAAATATTTTACAGTAGTGCAGCAAGAGAACTAAAATACGAGAGTTCCCATGTTGAGCAGTTGCTCTTGCCACTCCAAAGTAGTGGGGTACAACATAGGTATTTTCTATTCCTTATTGGTATCTTGAACCATCTGTGTTGTTTGGGTTTTTTTTTTTTTTAAATAACCGAGTTACATAGACAGAATTTTCCAACTATGAAGTAGAAATCTACTACTCTCATTTTGGTGGATGTTGTTACTGAAAAACGGTAAGGAATTGACAAAAGCCAGGTGCTGAAACTGACTTGCATAAAATGTCTGTTCACTGTCAGTGTTAGAGCTAAGTTGAGCATGTTATAGAAATTTTTTATATGTTTTTCTTATCAGAGAGCTTTCAAGGTGTGTTTGATCCATAGGCTCATGCTTGACTTTTTCCAGTCTTTAATAAATCTGAGTGCTCTTAAAACAGAGGGAGGTACTGTTTAAACCTACAAAACACATGTGCCTGAAGTTTCCTCTGACTAGGGTTTACATTTTCAAAAGTGATTTTTATTAGTGAATTGAATTAGAAAATCTTGCATACTTTGTTACTCTTATGTAAAATCCTTGGTAGAAAGAAAATGAAAAGTGCAGTTTTGTTTTGAATAGATGAACAATTCATAGTTTCCATTCTGTTCTTCGTTGTCAACTGTCTGTATTGCATTACTGTGCAGTTACCTACTAGAAAGAAGTGTGTATTTTAGTGAATTATATTTGCACACTGACATCTCAAAACTTTTATGTGACATCAGAACCAGTTGCCCCAAAAGGAAAAAAAAATTACAAGTTATTTTTTGAGGCTAAACAGCTAAAGTTATGCCTGTTTTTATATTATATTTCTTACCTGAGGTTTAATCTTTTTAAGGATACATTAAAGAGGATCTTGCTCCCTGTCAACGTCCAAAAAGGCGTCAGCCTTATGCTGTAATGTTTTCTCCAAAAGGCAAAGAGCAGAAGACATAAGGGATGGGGAAAGTAAGGAGCGACAGCCTGAAGTGCATTTTTCCTGTCCGTAGATATTTATAGTTAATACAAACTTGAAATAAAGAACTATGTTTTCCACAATGATAGATACATTGTTTAATTGAATATGTACATTTTATAAAATTCATTTGCAAGTCCGAGGTACCAGGAAACAAAACTATTTAATGTATGTTTGTTTCATATTGTGTTAATACATTTTGTATTTGTTTTTGCACCTGTCAGACGTTTCCTACTTTTTGTTTTCTTTGAGGCCAGCAGCTGAAATTCCAGCAATTCCTGTGTAAACTTTGTGTCAGTGAGTAACTGCTTTGAAGTCACTGAAATCAGTTGTTCTTGCAAGAGTAAATGTCTGTCAATGGGAACAGAAATGACAATTTTCTACAGTGATTTTATTTTGCTCTGGGTTTTCTTATATTTCTTTTCTCATGTTGCAATAATGGTTATATCTTTTTGGAATAAAGCTGTATTAAATATGAAATATATCTACTGTTCATATTTTGGGTGTGTGAAAACCAGCAAGTCTAAGTGCCTTTCTTCAATTCTGGTGTTAAATGTATAGCACCATGTTTTCCTCAGTGTTTACATTACAATATCCAATATTCCTTTTATTTTTTCCTTGAAATCTCTTTGCTTATGTGTGTCTCATTTATTGATAGAGATAAGCTTTGTTATTTCTAAATTTGGGTGACAGCTGTGCCCAGAGTTCTCCTACTGGACAGCAATAGTCATAATCTAGATTACAAAGGATTCTCTGGAGATATTTTAAATTAATCTTTTGTAGCTGGGGATGTATTTCCATACTTGCATTGGGAAAGTAAGATATACAGTATCACAGAGGCAGGGTAATACCTACATAGATAGGCAAGCCAAAGATCACCTTAAGATCCTTAGGAATAAAGAAGCTACAATCAGAGTTGGGTTCAACCAGTGAGAACTCTTTAAAAGAGATCATAAAGCAAGCAACTATTGAAATGCCTTAAGTAAAAATAAAATGATAGAAAGTACAGATACATCTGGGGGTTTATCTGTATATATTTATAAATATATATAAATCTGTAATTTCTGTTTGTGTACTTTATATATGGGTACAAAAATATATTTAAGAACTTGGTGGATAGGACCATTTAAATTGAGCTGTATTTATATAGGAATGGTGGCATGTTCTGCTGGTGGAGAGGTTGTAGCATAGGCCCAAAAAGGAAACTAAAACAAATGTGATCAATTTAATTGTAACACTAAGTGACACAAAATCCTTTTAGGCTGAAATTACAGGCCTTGCAGGAAAGTGGAAGGTATAACAGTAGGCACTGTCCCCATCCTTCCTGCTTAGTTGGTTTACTTACTTCAGCATTTCACAGGGGTTTATATCCTAAGGAATACCAAAGGCATAAACAATGCTAAATAACAATGAAAGTCTTTAGTCATTCCCGTATTTACTAATACATGCTGACAATAAATGTTTACAATGCTGTAAAATCATTTCTTGGAGCAGGTAGTCAAAGAACCCATGCCAAGGTAAGTCTGGTTTACTGAATTTTTTTTTTTTTAACTGAAAAAAAATAAACAGGTGCTGCCAAAAGGTGGAATTATTGCAGGTGTCTTGAAAATTGTATTAGAACAACTCTTGCATGCTCTGAATATTTATCCATTAAAAAGAAGTTTTTAACAAGAAGAGTAGGGTAGCAGACTGCTTTTAACTAGAGAGAGCCTTTACACAGTAGAAGCTACGTCCACCAAAAGAAAAGTGGAAGCACACAAATGTAAATTTTGCTATGAAGTAGGCTGTTTGAGAAAGTTTCTGAAAGAAATAACTATAAATCCTATTTTAAGAACTATCAGAACAAACTTTATCAGTAAAAGTGAAAGGTAAAGTAAAAGATCAAATAATAATTGAAACATTTAAAGGTAAGATGACAAGAAAAGATGGAATTTTTACATCAAGGTTCATTATGGAAGTGCCTGGGAACCTTTCTGTGCAGGGTGGGTGGGCAATGCTGTTGGGAACTGAAATGGCAGAAAAGGTCAATGATGTGGGTGTTGGCAAGCAGACAGGATTGGAGCCTGCTCCCATGGAGTGGAAAGTGAGAGAAGAAACTGCGAAATCCCTCACCCTAGCATAGAACCATGATGCTCAAACCAGCTGTGGTGGTTAAGGAGAACAAAAGAACAATTCTGCCTTGAGAGTTTAAAAAGAACTCCAAAGAAAGCAGAGTGGCTACAGCCTGAGGAGTCTTATGGAGTCATGGGAACTGGGATAATTGAAAGGAGTATAATGAACAAGATTTTCAGATCTCTATAAATAAAATGTGAAAATATTACGCTTTTTACAGCTGCCATTCTGATGGCCTTTTAGATACTTTGAAGGTGTCAAAGTATGATTTATCTGGCAGCTCATAGTGGAACCAACTTGTCACAGTGTAAAAGATGTTCTCTCCTAGAGGATGCCTGTTTAAAGGTGCATAAGACACGGTGAGATTCTGCTAAGCACCATTTTATTCAGCCTATTTATGTTCTGATAAAGGGTGGAGGGAGAAGTCTGTTAAATTATTCACTGAGCAAGTGGAACTGGGATATAGAAGAGGGGGAGAAATTGCAGAGCAGAACTTCTTCACACACGAAAAGGGATGTGATGGATGCTGATAAAGTCAGGAAGTATGGAAAGAGCAAAGATTGCTCTCCAAGGGCAGCAGGTTTAGTTACAAGAAGAAAGGAGCAGATAGTGTCTACGAGGATATTACTGCTCCACTAGAGGACAGTAAGGAGCTGCTTTTGAGCTTAAATGTAAGAATTACTCTTTCTTACCCTTTGATGGTTGGCCACTTTTGTAAGATTTAAATAGATTTTTAAATTGTAGATCTCTTGTCTAGCACTTCTGCTGCTAGAAAAACTAGTTTGCTTCATCTTGGAAAGCAAGAGATCAATTGTAAAAATCGAGAAGCAAGACTAGAAACAGACTGCTTTCTCCTCCAAAAATGAGAATACCAGAAGTCTAAGCAACTTTTGTGCACAAAAAAAGATTATTGAAATGTATACATTTTAAAAAATTAAATATTTCTATTTGCAGAAAATTCTAATTATGAATTACCTCCATTTTAGCACGCTCTTGGAATAAAATGTATCTTTTGCCCAGAAGGAATGGAAGAAAAAAAGGGAGCCAATCAGAGCTAGCAAGGAAAGTCTCCTGAAAAAAATCACTTTAAATATTGCTACATTTATACATATTGGCCATCTTTGTCCTCTTTATGGCACAGTAGAACATTGTAATGCAGTCAGCTGTGCTGTCAAGAGGAGTGGACTATGTTGTTTGAGATTTGTGGGGTTTTCCTCTTCTGCTGGAAGTGGAAAAAGAATCTGATAAAAACCTTAAGCTGAAGTAGGTTTCTGTCCTTGGAGGAGATCAGGACTAAACCAATGTTTGTGAGCCAAAGATTCACTGGCTTCTTACTTGAAGGCATTACTCAGAAGTTGAGAGAGTGGGAGAAATTTCTTCAAGGTGTACTGAAGTATGAGCAGCTAAATGGGAATCTCTGAACAGCAGAGCCTGTTGGGTCATGCATCCACCACCTGGCAGAACAGCCAGGATAGCCACAGCTATCTTCTAGTTTTCTGTCCTTGTCTGGGACTACATCTTAGGATTCATGCTGCCTCTTCTCATTTTATGACATAAGGGAAAACTTAATAATTGATGCTAGGATTTTTGCATCTTGCATTTATGTAAATAAATACTGATATAGTATTAGTCACGACCGGAAAAGCTTGAAGACTTCACATTCATGTAATGAGTACCCCCAAAGAAACAGTAATATCTAGGAACTTATCCATTTGACAATATCAAAAACAACCCTCCCTGGAATGGGTTGAAAACTGGAATGGGCTTCTGAACTCAGATCAAGGTAAACTTCTTGTATTCCAGCTGAACTTAATGGCCTCCTGGCGTACAGCACATTCCTAGTGATTCTTAGCGTGTATTCCAGCCTGTGACATTCAGACACTGGTGTGGACGCAACAATTGTATAACTTCAAGTTGGTGGCTTAGTGTCATTCCCAAAAACATAAAGATGGCAAAGTCATGGCTTTAGCACTTCCAAAGTGTTATCTGTCCGCTCTGCAAACAATCTCAGCCTGAGAAGGAAGCCTTTGATCAAAAAAATTGTTTTTTAGACTGTTTGGAGCATAGAAGTCAGATTGTTGGTAAAATGTCCACAGGCAAGCTGTTTCCTGTGCTGCCTATGAGGCAAACTTGGTTGCTAGTTGCTTTTAATTAGTTGTGCTTTTGAACTTTGCCTTTCTCATGCAGAAAGGATGAATGCCTTGTCTCTAATGAAGCGGAAAGAAAACTATGTCTGTTTGCTGACAATTAGAAACTCCTGTCAAAAGAAAAAAAGAAAAAGAATACAAGAGCAGAAAAATCATAGGCCAGGGAAGAACAGAGGAGAGAGCAGAAGAGAGCGATGAGGCTCTTGGTGGTACATCATGGGGTATCAGTGGACTCTTGTTTTTAGAAATAATAAATGTCAGCCCTGATCCTCAAGGGAAGAGGTTTGCTGTGTTCAATTAAATCAGTTGTGGAGCATTTGGAAGGAGAAACTGACACTTCCTTTGTCCTTTGTGTTTCTTAGTGTAGAAAGACTGCTCGTTCCCAACAGTCTGTTGTTGTGTTCCTGCAGAGAGCGTAAAGTTTCCAGGAGTGTTCTCTGTGTACAAGTATGAACACCTAAATGTGAAGGAAAAGGAGCAAGACTGCAGAAATAATCCCAAGATTTACCTCATTGGAAGATTGCTTACTTTAGGCTTAGTTCTTTCAATAAAACCTGAAATGTAGAGGTTTTTTTCCTCAGAATTCATCTCACTTCTTTAGTCTGTGTATTGCAATCTGTATTCCTGTATCAAAAAATATATCTGTATCAAAAAATTATGTGCTGTAGACAATAAAAACAGCTCTGTCCTCTGTGAATTATTTTACGGTTACAAAGTGACAGCACAGGTTGGTTGTTGTGGCTTAGAACAAGGATGTGCTACAAAAATACACAATTCTTTCTGATCATCAAGTTCAAAATTATGATTCCTCTAAATATACATAAAGCTCCCTCAATGATCAATATGAAATTGGTTTTTTCTGAATTGTAATTGTCTTCTGTCTCACCCTGCTCTTCTAAAAGCTACTTCTCCTCTTTAGAATATTTTTTAGGTTACATATGTGGCTAAACATTTGGCATCCTGGGCACAGTCCCTGAGGTGCGAGCATCATCACAGCAGAGCCACATGGGGTCTGGGAGAAGTTACTGTACCACGTTCATTGTGAAGAGACCCTCCAGTCAAGGGCAGCGAGTTCTGTCTCCCACAATGTCTTAGCAATGGTGGGAGATAACCCTGCCCAGCAGGAACTTTGAGAAGGACATTTGGAGACCGCTTGTCCTTGGGTGGTTTTCGTCTGCATTCCAGCTGCAGCCATGAACAGCCTTATCAGTCTCACTTATAGCCAAGGCTCCTGTTTAGTATCTCACTAGGAAAATTAGTTGGAGCTTAAGGTCAACATGGGAGAAAGGTTTTTTCATTACAGATGGGAAAGCTGACTTAAGCTACAAGTGTGTATTTGTTGGGAAAGCATCCTCAAACTAGAACATGTTACCAAATTAGGATGGCAACCCTTGGTACAAACTTTGTACACTGGTGACTACACTTGGAACTAACCAATGCACCAACAAAGTTTTCAGTACAAACTGGTGACATACATGACATATTCAGACAAGAAAAGTGAGGAAAATATCCCCAGAAATAATTGCAGGAGAGTTTCATGTCTACCTCTATTCCACACCATTTCTTTCAATATATTACAAAGATATTACACACATGTGGTGATGATGCACATTAATATATTTCAGGTACTGTACCAGAATAAATATAATATTAACAACAATTTGGAAATACAGAAGATCTCCCTTTTCTCCCTTTTCTTATTTCTGACTGGTCTACTCAGGAATTTAAACTTCAAAGTAGAGACCAGTTAGATTTTTGGTTTGGGTTTGGGCTTGTTTTCATTTTTGATAGTCACTAGCTTTAATAACTGTTTTGAATTAATTTATTTTCAGTTACTTAATACCTTACTTGGCATGGTTCCTCCTTAAGAAAACAATTTCATGTGGAGAATGCATTAAGAAAAAAAATGTAGCAATACAAAGGACAAAAACTTTATATGCCAGTATTCCAAAGCCAGTAGGAATAGACAGGAGATGGTTCTGTGGATCAGACACACATGAAACTAGAAGCAAATGAGACAAAATTCAGCTCTAGTTGTCAGCTCATATCCATATGGTGATAAAAGCTGCTCAATTCCCTCACAGTCAAAATTACCAACTCTATGAGTCTTTTTAGAACAGTTTTAAACAAAATGAGAAGAAAATAAAGCTAGATAAGAAAGAAATAACAATTTAGGGGCCTTTAGGAATATGTTTTGTGTGCTTTACTTGTGCCCTTGGGTAAATCAGTTGTGGGAAAAGATAAAGAGATTAAATACAGTCTCTGAAATTACATTCCTAATGACTCACCATTTCAGAAAGCTTGGGAATTTAAGCTGCAATTGAAAAGAAGCATAAAATTTAAAAGAAGCTAACATTATCTTGGATAATGTGTATCAGATAATGAGTTGATACTCTTTTAATGTTGAACAGGTGTCCTAGAAGAGGCAATTATTTTAATTCAAATTTTCTTTTACTTAAGCCAGTTAACAAAACTACAGGTACTCTCTCACACAAATGTAAGGATGAATATAATTAGAACCAAGACACTAATAGCTTCAAGTCAGAAAATCCAATTTTTTATTTCTATTCCATGGAAATATCCTGCATCTCAAATTGTAGTAGTCTTCCACTTTGGAACAAAATGGCAAAATTTTCCATTAAATGAAATCTAAAATAATTGGGTTTGAAATATTAGACTTCCTGAAGTATTTCACTCTGCCCTAGCAATTTAACTTATATCATTACTGTCAAATTAATAGAAGCAGGCAAAAATCTCAAACTCATCAGGACAACCCTCTCTGAAATCACCATGCTCTTTATACGTGTTTCTAAAGTGTTTTGCTTGCTGGATATGAAATGAATACTTTCAAGCTTGCTAGCCTGCCAAGCACACTCTATTAATTGCTAATAGATCATTAAATGCTTGGCAAACCATTCAGAGAAACCAATGGGACTTTTGAAGTTTAATCCTAATAATTTGACACTTAAGCAAGGAAAAAAAGAAATGTAAAAATCTGCAAAGAATATTTTTTTAGCCATACTTCCCTCTACTTTTTTGGTCGGTAATAGAGAAGAACATGAAATCCTTGGAAATATGATTCTCTTCTTCTCACACGTGTTGGAAGAGTTAACTGTTTGGGGGGGGTATCAGAAAGCCTTTTTTATTCCTCAGCCTCTGAGTATTGACAGAGAATATTTTCTTGGCAATCCTGGAAAAGTATTATGCATTTCCAAGAAAGCAATTGCATTTCTGTCTCCTCTGTTCCATCTTCTGCTATGGTTAACAGAGAGCATTGGGCCAGGGAGGTCGAGGACGAGTGGCACTTACTGGTAAAGTTCCTCCAGAACAACACTCAGCAAGACTTTGTTAAGGCTCTTCTTCACCCTTAGGATAAGCAAAGGAGGCTTTTGTGAAAATTTTGGCAAGACATTAAATGGCCATGTTGTTCTGATATAGTATTGTGGAAATATATATGGAAATATATGACTTATTTCACACGTCATTAAATGTGATCAATATTTCTTTCAAAAGACAAGTATATGCTGTGGAGACTGGTGGTTTCCAGGCTGTTCCAGCTCTTTGAAGTTACTGCATGTAGGATCGTCTCACAGAACTGGGTTCATTTATAAAAAGACGTTTATGTTAAAGCAAATGTGAACTGGCACTGAAACAATTGCTATTAAAATATATTTCCCTTTGCAATGTCAATAATTTCCAACTCGGTATATATAAAAATAGCTCTCATGGGCTTTCTCAGAAGAAAACTTCTGCAGAATCTGCTTATCCTAGGACTGACTGGGAAGGACATGAGAATAGGAACAGCAAGATTTAAAGCATTTGTTACCCAGAGAGACTACAAATTATTATTCCAAATGGGTCTGTAGACTTGACATGACCTATTCTAGGGGCTCTCACCCATGTCCCCAAAACCCATGGCAGCTCTTTTACATCCAGCAAAGACACCCATGAGCTGTAGTACACTGAGTCATTCTAGAGCGAACTGCAATATGCACTAATGAGACTCACAGGGGACTCCAAAAACCAAACTTTTCTTCTTTCTGCCACTTTAATTTGCTGCCTAAAGGCAGCACCCTGTTTTATTTTGCTCAGCTCTTCCAAGTTCTAGATGTACATCCATTTCCAAGAACAAAACTGATGCTTGCCTGCCAAAGGCCTGCATTCCTGGTGGTGAAATCTTTTCCCTCACAATTCCTCATCTTTCCCACAGTTCTGGATTCAGGCTTTCAGCTCAGACTAACTCAAAGGGCTTTGAAAAGGGGATCTTATTTCAAAGGGGAAGAGACTCAAGATGCTCTAAAACGTGGAGGAGTTCAATAACCAGAAAGCAAGGTGCTGTAATTCGCATACCATTGCAGAAAGCTCGGATATAGGTTGGGGCACTGGCAGAGGGCAACTCACGTGGAGAGAGTTTTATGTGAAAATATTCCATTTTCTCAAGGAAGCATGTTACCTTTAGGATGCTCCAAGATAATTTTGGTCAGATGTGGCCTACTCTACTGCCACTTTCAAAACTCACTCATCTGTATTAACCTGCTCTGGTAGCTTTCCTTGTGCCAACATGCAACTGGTGGCTGTTGAATCAAATGCTTCAAATTGGCTTACCGTATTTTAAATCCTATTGTCCCTTTTGGCATGTTTTTAGCACTCAGACAAAGAGAACTACCTCTTTTGTATAGATTTATGCTATATAGTAGCCAAGAATAAATCATGCAAGTGGAAAAATATCAAGGAGAGAGTGTAGAAAAATAAAATAATGTGATTATGTGTGTGGCTGCTGTCTCGGCAGTCCTCAAGCAGAGTATCTTCTGCTCTGCACATCTCTTTTATTTGAAAGCTAAAAAAATCAAAAACATTAAAGACCTGCAATTCCTTGGCTATGACTGAATCTGAAGGGAAGAATTTTTCAGGGAGGATTTCCAAGCTCCCACTCACTAGTCTATTCAATTTTTTAAGGCTTTGGGATAATACAGACTCATTTATTGCTCAGAAGTGGCCTGCATGTAACTTTATATTAAGGAGGTTTGGTGAATTTTCAACATGTGAAATTCCAGTATTTTCTTGGCCTATTGCCAGTGCTTCTGAGATCTTCCTCTTTTACTACTTATGTGTGTGTGCAATTAGGTATTTTGGTTGTGTTTTCAGACCATTCCCCTTTCCTGTTTTCATTGCTGCACTGCTTTAGAGGGTCCTGATCTCACCACCAAGCCCACAGTTGTTGTATCAACAAAGCTGCAGACCCTAAAATCCAAAGATTGTACCAATTTCTGTTTTTACTTAAGCAAAGCTTTCAAAGTAACCTAAGAGGGCAAAAAGGCTTTCATATACCAGACCTAGTGTTATGTGACAAAAGGTAGGGAGACACTGATAACCTCACTAGGGACATGATCCGTCTCTGCCCTTTGCAGGACTGTCCCAGGGAACCCTTAGCCCCAGGGGACATCCATTGGGGTGAGACAACAGGACAGGCTCACCTGAGGGGTTTGACACATTATGGAGTGCAGGGAAACAATGTCTTGGGATGCAACAAAATTAGAGGATGTTATGAGGAGGAATCAGAAGTGGCAAAAAGGGGAGAATTGTGGTGGAGAATAATGAGTAGGTGAGAGTTAAGGGACATAAGAGACCAGTCAGCGCCCTTGTCTGGCCGTGCCCTGCACCTCATTGCTGCCATTTGTCCTGCCTGCTCATTAAACTGTCCAGCTACATCCCTGGGTAGAGGCTCCCTGCTGTTACTGGTAGGCAAATGGAATAGGCGATTTGGGAGACAGATACCAAAGCAGAAATAGCCTGGGCCAGATGTTTCTCCATCCCTACCTGTGAAACAGCTGGAGGAGCTGGCTACTGATCCAGACCAAGCACAGGGGAGAGTGTGAGGTCTGGGGTTCACTGTGAGACCTGTCTGCATGCGTGTGTGTGTGTGTGTGTGTGTGTGTGTGTGTGTGTGCTTTCAAAGATTCACGAGAGAGCATCCAGGGCCAGCTGCCTGGTAGGCTGGGTGTCCATGACTGGTTACAGGAGGGGTCCATAGCCTCGTGTGTGTGTGTGTTTGTGCGTGTGTGTGTGTATTTGTCCCTGCAAGTGAGTGAGCCTGGAGCCCTCTGGGGGCTCGTGTGCCCCCCGGGTGCCAGTAGGTATTGGATAGATTGGATATATGAGGACAGTTCCTTCCCACGTGGTGTGTCTGTATATATTTCCAACACACAGGCCTTCGTGTGGATCACACATAGAGGAGGATAAGACTAAAACTTTTGTGCTGCTTGTACAAGTGCTGTGTTTTCTAGGTGTGCAGGTTTTGACTGGGATAGAGCTGGTTTTTTTTCAGTGTGGCTGGTGCGAAGCTGTGTTTTGGATTTGTGTTGAGAAGAGTGTTGAAAACACAGGGATGTTTTTGTTCTGGCTGAGCAGCGCTCACATAGAGTCAAGGCTGCCTGTGCTCCTCATTGCATCCTGGCAGGCAGGAGGCTGGGAGTGCACAAGGAGTTGGGAGGGGTCAGCTGACCCCAAATGACCAAAACCATATGGCATCATGTTCAGCATGTACAGCTGGGGAAGGAGGAAGGGAGGGATGTTCACAGTGATGGAATTTGTCTTCCCAGGTCACCATCAGGTGTGATGGAGTCTCTGGCTTTCCTGGAGGTGACTGAACACCCACCAGGTAGGAGTGAGTGAGCAGCTGAGCTGCCAGCTGGGCTTAAACCACAACACTGGGTAGTGGTGTGTGGCCACATGTATACAAGGTTTGTGTGTCAATCTGGAATTCATACTCAACCTGCCTACAGACCATTTTTACCTGCTGGGCTGCTGAACCCAGCAATCTCCAATCCCACACATCCCAGGCTCTGCTCTACTGAATGCAGTGGAAATGAATAAGTGGCCTAAAATCTGGTATTTACTGAGTTTTAGGCTACTGGGGTTTCTAAATGAAGGATTTTTTCTTATGCAGGGAAGGCTTACAGACACATGGAGCCCACCCAGTCTCTGCTGATGGCTGCTCAAGGACCTGTGCAGGGGAAAGTAATTTCTGACTGCTGCACAGCCACCATGCAAAAATTAAAGAAAAAAACTATGGAGGGAGAAACTTTTAGCTGCCACTAGTGTAGTAGTTGCAGATTCTCCCATCAAATTTAACTAATGCAAGGCCATGCCTCCAGGATGGCCGTGCCTGTGGGTTTCATTCTCTCATGCTGTGACGGATTGCACAGCTTCCAGCACAAGATCATAAGATACATGACCTGGGGCTGCAGGTCCCTCCCACTATCCAGTTACTAGGAATTTTCCAGTAAGTGAGACCCCATAAGGAGGTGTCAGTGATAAAAGCCAACTGAGAAGAAGCCTCTCAGCATCAGCACTGAGCACACTAATAAATCATTTAGCCCAGCACCTTCTAAACACCAGCCCCAAAGCAGCGATATTTACATAAGTTTCTCCAGCCCATGCGCAGATCATCTCTGACTGCTTACACTCCAAGAGTGCTCTCAGCATGAACAAGAAGTGCCCTGGGTGGGGGAACAGCCCAGACTTTTCACAGGGACAGTTTGCATGGGTACTAAACAGTGCAAAATACAGCAGAGAGTATTTCCTACAAGCCTGGGAATTCTGACCTAATTCTAAACAAGTATCTGTTTGCTCCAAGCATCAAAGCCATGAATAAGCCCAGTAAAACCCTTCTTCTGAAAGCAGAGTAATGGAAAGCTTTCAAGCCCTTTAAAATCCCTGAGACCCTTTAAAATTCCCTTTCAGACTCTGGAGTTGTGGCACCAAGCAGAAATGTCACCTCAGTACCTGCTAGGATGAGGGGCTGGGGTTGGCTGTGATGCTGTTGGAATACCTGCCCCACTGCCCAACTGAGCGGAGACAGGAAATTGTACAGGTGATGCCTCGTGTCCTCCCACCAGGATAACAAACAACACAGTGGAAACAGGTCAGCCTTATCTCCTTGTTTGCCTTTTGGTCCCAAGTGAGACAGTTCCTCTTCTGCAAGCATTGCTAAGTGTGACTAGTTGGTCCACACTCCCACTTTCCCTTAAAAAAGTAACCTTTTATAAGCCATGCATTGATACAGGGCAGTCCTATCAAAGGAGATGCACACACAGCTGGGGCTGTGAGGTGGTCCTGTGCTGGAGGCTTCAGTTGCTGCCCTAGGTTGAAAAAAAAGAAGAAAAGAAGCATTAATTTCTGATTTCTAATGTTTTCCATGAAAAAGGCAATAAATAGCAAACAAACAAACAAAAAAACCCTTACATGAGTCAACCCTTGAGCTTTTCTATATTATCTCCCCTATCCAGTTGAGGAGGGGGGTGTTAGAGCATCTTTGATGATCACCTGGCATCTAGCCAGAGTCCACACACCACAGCTGCATGCTGCAAGAAAAGGAACAAGGATCTCTCTAGCCTCCACCTAGTATTCAGTCTGCTCCCTCAGCAGGCAAATACTTCTGGAGCAGGGATTTCTAAAATATGTGCCAGGAGATGGACAGTGAATCACACATGTCAAAGTAAGCAGCCAATACAGTGACCCAAATGCGAAATGATCTGGCACGATCTCTTCCACACCAGCGCACTGAGCATCCATGCATGCTGCAGGGACAGTTTTCCTCACTCAGAGACAGATCCTGACAAACCTCCCCTTTCACCTGGGTTGAAATTTTAAGAATGGGAGGTAGCTTCAAGGTTTGGTCCGTATGTTTAAAGGTAGCAGTAGGAAGAGCAGCTCCTCTAAACCGCTGCTGTGACTCAAAGAAAGAGTCTACAAAAAGAACACAGGTAAAGTGCGGCAAGCTGTTCTTCCTGCAGCACAGCATCCCAGCTTCCTGAAGTTCAGAGATTTCTTGTACCAGAGGTTACTCATTGGACCATCATATGAATATACAGCTTGCTCTCACCCTCCGGGAAGGAGGGAGGCTTGTTCCTATGTGAAATAAGCAGATATCTCAGTGGAAGAGAACAAAATGTCTCCAAGGGACTCTGCCATCTCATATGCCCCAACACCAAGGTTCTTCAGCATCCTGCTGCCCTGCCAAATGCTTGTGCAGCTTGGAGCGAGCTAAAGCTATGAGTCGATAGCAGGATCCCTGTGCTGCACATTAAACAAAATATTTCCATATTTTCCTTTCAGATTGTGTTGAGCCCTCTGTGCTGTGGGCCTGACTTGGTAATGCTTGCTCACAGCAGAAAAAATCAAGTGTCAGGTGATATGAAGTCCCTCCTAGGGCTCGCTTTAGGTCCCTCAAGCAGAGGGGATGAGCTGTAGTCCAGCAACAACTTGAAGCCAAGGAGAGGGAGCAGGCCAGCCAGCAGAAGCTGATAGTATCACAATGACTTCTGACCCACCTGGAGGTCCCAGGAGGAACTCAGGAGGTGCAATGTTCAGTTGTAGAGAGGTACTTTTCTCCCTGACAACCATAGTGCCAGCTTGGGGCATTGCTGCTTTCCACCAGCTGAGCTAATGTTAAAAGTATAGACTGTTTCCTTGAAAAATCCTCAGGGAAAGCAATCTCCTGCCATTATGCTGAGGAGGAGGATGCAGTCCCCAGAGAAGCCCTGCTGGCAGCTGAAATCTGTCCACCAGACTTTACCAGCTGGATTAGGACAGGCAGGGGAGGAAGAGGGTTTCCTACAGCCCTTTGTCTCCTCATTTTGGCACATGCATGGCTCCAGACACAGGCTTGGATCTGTGAAGGCTAAAATTTGCTTTTAATCACATCTTCAAGAGAATATAACAAAAAACTGTTACCATATTTGTTTGTGGTATGAATAACTAATGGAGCAAATACCAACAAAAACTGAAACTGTTGTAATTAAGAGATTTTGGTTCATCATCACAGTACTTTTAAATTAATTTATCTGCACATATATTGTAAGTATTATTTAGAAAGGGAGTAACCTTAGAACAACTTGGTTTGCTCTAGGAACACATTCTGGAAGTCAAATTTATATTTGTTTGCAGACAACCAAAATGAAAATATTGTGTCTATTTTCATGTGGCAGGCTTAGAAAACAAAAACAGTCACAGGAAAAGCATTTGTGATGGAAAGTTACTGTCCTCTCACTGGGACTACTCAGACTGTGAGAAGAGAAGGAAAGGGGAGGGAATATATATATATATGTGTATATATATATAGATATATATATTTATCAATATATATTTAGTGCATGTTTATTTATATATATTTATGTAAAGAAGTAAGAATCACAATCTTAGGAGAAACCAATATGAGTATTTTTAGTTAACACGAGAATAAATAATAATGTTTCTTAGGCTGGGAGGGAGCAATGTGTGCCTACAGATGCAGGAATCCCTGATGGGAACTGGAGGTCTGAACTACTGTAGTTTTGATGATGGCACAAATGGAAGAGAACTAAATCCAGGCTCCAGTTGCCACCATAGCTCATGTCCTGAAGACAAGGAGGGTGGCTGGGTATGGAGAAGAATGAGTGGGGGCTGCAGTTCTTCCCCAAGTTTCCCATGAGAAGCCTTCAGGGGAGATACGTGTTCTATAAAGAACTTATACACTGCACTCTGTGAATGTGGAAAGTGACCATAAGGACCATTATCATACTTGTCTCCTTTCCCTGTAATAAGAAGCATCTCTAAGAGAGAGAGACAGAAAGGGAGTGAGAGAGAGAAAGCAAGCAAGTATCTAGCTCACTCCTTTGTTCTGCTGCACCCTGTATTTCCCCAGCCTTGGTTAAGCCAGTCCCAACAAACACCAGCCCTGACCTCGCTTCTCTCTCCATCTGCCCCAGGGGCTCAGCCTCAAACTGTGAGGAAAGTCAGGCAAAGAGACAGGCTGTGGCCCAAACAATCAGCATGTCAAAACATCAGCCGGTGTTTTTGTAAATAGAAAGGAAGAGCCCTTGCATGACCCCCTCAGAGGCCAGGGCGATGCTCGGAGCCCACCACAGACACAGTGCCACCTGCCCAGGTGGGTGAGCAGCGGGCAGCGAGGCAAACCTCACCTGCAGCGATGCTGCCCGACTTGAGGAGAACAAAACCCTCCACCAACTCTTCCAGAAAAGAAAACAAAAGCCTTGAACAAACCATCCCCGGGCCATTTCAGCCAGCAACAAAGCTAACAAGCAAATCAAACAGAGAAATATCCCAGCAGACCTCAACTGGCTGAACAAACAAACGGAGAAACTCAGGTTCCAAAGAGCAGGGGAGCTGAGTTATGAAACAAGATTTTTGATACAAAAGCAAGCTTACAGCTATGGCTGGTGATTAGACATGGAAGAGAAAGGTCGCTCTGGGTGTTAGACCACACTTCACACACACACAGAGGTTATTCAATCAATATTTGTCCTGGAATCACATGCGGCAGAAAAAATTTCAAGTGAATGGTCAGCAGAATTTAATGCTCGCATTCATTCATGTTGTGCTCTTGGATGAACATGTGTTTTTATATCTAGCACAACCTAAGCTGTAGAATCCAGGAGGTTTTTAATAAAAATACAGGAAAATCTTGGAATTAAACACTACATTTGTATGTGCCTTTCAATTACATTTTCAGCAGGACAGGAACACCTCACTTATGATTCTAGAATTGAATCACTGATAGGAGGGAGATTATTTGTATCTCCAAGTTCTGGAATTAACAGGAAAAATAATTCAGTAAAGGCTCCAGAAAGACAACACTGTCCACAGAAACCTCCCCAAAGCAGAAGAGAGGGACTTATTCCTGCCATCACTGTGTTCTCTGGCCATTCTGCTGTGCTGGCATTAGGGGTTTTATTTAGGGTCACAGCAATAACAGCGGGAAGATATAATCCTCTGATGAACAACCAGCTGTTACCCCCTGCCTTTGTGAAAATGATGATCTCAGGTTGAGGATATTGTTGCCTTGAATCATCATATTTTTTTATCCCCCTGTGAGTTTGTCACAACAGATTGTTTGCTTATATTCAGATCATAAGGCTATGGCTCAATTTTCTCCCCTCAGCAAGAGCTAAAGGAAATTTGACCGTAGGTGCCCTAACCATGGACTTTAGAATTTGGGTGCAAATAATGATGATTAAAACACAAGCAAAGCAAAACAAAGTCAAAACCCAACTCTCTTGACTAGTGACTTAATTACAAAATATTTGTGAGGCACAGTAGAACATCCAGTTTGGGTTATGATATATCTGAGAGGTGGCATTCAGGACACTGTCACAGAAGCAGGATGTCTCTAAATCCTTCAAATAGTGTCATAGCGTGACTGAAGTGAGATATTAGTGCTGTCTAAGATTGCATAGGGGTTAATTTCAGCTGCACAGGGGATAGCCTTAGAGAGGAGAGCCCCAGTGAACATCACAGAGAGAACAAAGGCAGATACAGGGTGGCTGCTTCAAGGCAGCCACTTTTGGGGAGAAGTTTATTTTAATATCCTGGCTGGAAATTCTCTGGAAAAATAGCTCCATCAAAACAGCCCTGGTCAGACAGAATGAGAGGGCAGAGATTTTGTTCCTCTGGCAGTCAGTCCTGATGAAGCTCCCGTGCTCCAGCACGGGAGAAAGCATTGCCATGTCCAGCATCCAATGGCTGCGCTTTCTTCCTCTGTCAGCTAACACAAAAGAAAAAAAAGCCGTAAGTTGGTCCCACTGTGTTAAGGATGGCTTTGCTGGACTTCAGGCAGCCTGCTGAAACCATCTGCTGTGCACGCAGTGCCACTGTGCTGCCGCAGGAGATGCTGCAGGAGGGCAGTGCCCTGAGAAGGGACCACCGCCCAGGTCAGGGACCACGTCCCATTCCTCTTGCAAACCATTTTTCTTCACCTGAGCACCTCCTCCCGTCCAAATACCCCTTCGGGGAAATGCTGGTGACCCACGCTGGTGCTGTCTGCGGAGAGGAAACTCCCTATTCAGAGCGGGACACCCTGGCACAAAACAGGGTTTATCCTGCAAATGGGCCGGCAGGTTTCACACGGGGATTTGCTCTTTCTAGGTTTCACCCACAGGAAGCTATTGAATTTATATTTTGTAACACTTGTAAGGGAATATCAAAGCGGAGAGAGAAAAGAAAGATCGTCTATGAATGTGATTTGTTACTCTCAAAGCTTTGGCTCTCACTCTATTTGGCACTGAGCACTACAGTGCCCTGTCTCACTGGTTCTGTGTCTCTGCATTGGGGCAAAACTGCACAGATTCAGGCACAATTAAAATGATGCTTCATGGGAGTCACTCGATGCTCTGTAATGCTTTTCCTTAAATAGCCACAGATTCGGCCTAAAATTACTTGGCTTGATGCCCTTTAGAAATGTCCACTTCAGAAACAATTGCAAGCTGAATTTGAGCATTTGAAGTTCTGGGACCGATTACCCTCCATGCATTTGTCTTCCTCTTACCTTTATGAGCCATCATCCTCCTGCTTCTCTCTGCAATCCAGGTATGCTTTGTACAGAGCAATAAAAACAACATATCCCTCACCTATCTTGTTCTATTGGCAAGCAAACACTCAAGACCAGCAGATGGCTGTTCAAACAAATTCAGGTCTTATCGAGCCGAGAAAGGATTGACACACCCATGTTTTCACTGTGTGGCTCTCCCGTGAGCTGTAAGGGTTGTTCTGAAGACAGAAAATATAAATTGGTTTTTTTCCAAGGGCAGAGTATGCTTTGTGATATAGTATCAAATACTGCATTTGGTCCACTGAAATGCTGATTAGGTGTCAGACAGTTTAAAATTCCTATACATTCTCAAGAACAAAAATAGGGAGAGGTGACAACATGTCATTCTTGTTTACAGCAGCATGAAATTTAAACCAGGAAATTTCTTGATGTTAAAAAGAGGAATTTCAACACTAATTGAAGTTCTGCCATTTTTCAACATTTCTCTATACCCTGTTCCTCTTTGCTTTTTTCCTCACAAACATGCTTGCACCTCCCAAAATACACATTCACTCAGGTAAAACTGTACAGGGAGGTGACACCTCAAGGCCCCTTGTGAGCTGCTGAGGTGGCCAAAAACACCAGTGCCACATAAATCAGTGCAGACAGCTCCTGAAATGCATTTCAAGTTTCTCAACACCAAGTGTCAATCCTACCACATCACGACCAAAAACCTCCTTGGATGTTTTTACTGGTGCCTTAAACATAAAGGTTTCTTTGGCACCTTTAGGATTTTCTTCTTAGGGCCTCCTCACCACGCTCTTCCCTAAGGGGGACAGGGGAAATGGCACTCACAAATGGTCCCCACACCTGTAGCATGTTGGTGTCTCACCCTGGCCCCTCAGAACCTCAAACAGGGTGCAAGAGATGCTGTATTGACGTAAGAGCAGCAGCAAGGCAAACGAGGGCTATGTCAGCAGCGACAATATAGATGAACCAGGACTAAGAACAGAGCTAGAGAAGATATTTGAGCAATGGTTAAGAAGGGTCTTATCTTGAAGTGATAAGACCCTGATTGGACTGACATCCTTGCTCTGACATCCTTGTTTCTTTTCTTTCCATTAGAAAATTCATATTTCTGCACTCCTAGTACCAGATGGAACATAATGAGACGACACTTGAGGTTTCATTTACAGATCTACTCTTGATGTACAGGAGTTCTGACTTCATCTAACTGTGTATTTCCCCCAACTTACAATCTTGCCTTGAAATCTGAGTTCCAGTCTCCCTCTAACTTCCAGTCCATTCATTCATTACCTGCTGGCAAAGAACTGCAGGTGAAGTTCTGTTTCTCTCATATCACTTACAGACATAAAAACTACTTTTCTGGCAATTGCAGCAGCTTGGAGTTAAAAGCAAAGCACAGATACCTTTGATCAGCTTCAGATCAGGGAATGAACACTCAGAATATAGATTCAAATAAGAATTCAGCTAGCTGCAGCAATCGCTTTGGACTCTGACCAACTGGTCAGATAAATGCTTTTCTTCCCCAGAATCCTTTCTTTTCAAGGCATATAATAGAATTGCAAAATACCCCAAGTTGGAAGGGACCCACAAGGATCATTGAAGTACGACTCCTAGCCCTGCACAGAACACACCAAGAATCACTCCATGCACCTGAGAGCATTGCCCAAATGCTTCCTCAGCTCTGTCAGGTTGGGTGCTGTGACCATTTCACTGGGGAGCCTGTTCCAACCTCTGGGTGAAGAATGTTTTTCTAACATCTAACCTAAACCTTCCCCGACACAGCTTCACGCCACTCCCTTGAGTCCTGCTTGGCAGAGAAGAGATCAGTGCCTGCCCCTCCATTTTCCTTTGTGAGGAAGCTGCACACTGCAGTGAGGTCTCCCCTCAGCCTCCTGTTCTCCAGGCTGAACAAGCCAAGTGATCTCAGCCAGTCCTAGTACAGCTTCCCCTCTAGCTCCTTCAACCTGGAGCCTCCTTTGGATGCTCTCTGATAGCTTTGTAACTTTCTTATGTTGTGGTGCTCACACAGGGCTCGAGGTGAGGCTGTCCCAGCTCAGAGCAGAGCAGGACAATCCTTGCCCAGGTGGTGATGCTGTGCCTGATGCCCCTCAGGACATGGCTGGCCCTCCTGGCTGCCTCATATCCAGTCTGCCATCAACCAAGGCCTTCATGTCTCTTTTCCACAGTGCCACTCTGCAGTTTCATTCCTGTCTCTGCACAAATCCAGGATTGCCCTGTTCTAGCTGCAAAATCCAACATTTGCCCTTGTTAAACTCCATACATTTGGTGATAACACAATCTGATGTCACCCCATTCATTTTGCACCCTTTGCACCAGACCCATGAGCAGTTGCTCACCCATCCCACAACCTGTGTATAATATTCAGGAGAGCTTTGAAGTTCTGGGGTTTTCTTCTGTAAGCATTGTTCCCACTATAAGCCAACATTAAGCCAACATAAAACACTTAAAATATACAACTCAAGGCCTTGTTTTTCAGAAGAGATCTGCATTTAAGGCAGACAACACAAAGCCAGACTCCAAAGTGCTTCCTCCCACAGAATAGTACTTAAATCAATCAGTAGTCTCATTAAAGCCTAAGGGATTGCTCCTGTGCTTTTCAAAAGGGATAGCATCACTAGGCTAAAGCTCTGAGAAGTAACACTGTGGTTGCATGGAAGGTGAGAACAAGCTTTTACTACCTTGGATGCTCTAATGAGTCCTAATGATGGTTTGAATGTAACTGATTCATCTTGCCTCATTGGCAGAGTAGAAAAGAACTATTTCAATTAGTTCTCAAAATGAGTGAATTTAATTAGAATATTGCAGAATGCTTCATATTTACAGAATATTTAATATTGTGCTAAAAAGCAAGTTTTTAGCCAGGATTTATGTACTCTTGCTATAGAACCCTCTTGCTTTGAAGGAGCTTGTTCCCATAGGAACACAGTCACACTGGCCACATGGAGACAGCTCAAACATTTCCAAAATCAGCCAGCAGAATAATTCTGCTATGTATTCCTCCTACTGCTCTGGTTTGAGTGTATGTATTATGTCCTATTATATCTAGTTGGAATTACATGCCCACAGGACAAAGTGAAATAAATAAATAAATACATACATATGCACAAACACACACACAGAGAACTAAAATCTTGTTAATTATTTTTGCTGTGTATCCGAACTATTTCCTCTTTCTTTTTCCTGAGGGACTGGGCCAAAACCAAGCCGTCTTAAAAGACATTACAGTAAATTAGAACTAAATTATTCATTTTTACCTTGGAAGAAGGAATTACCAGTGTGTCAAACATCCCAACAGAGACACCTGCAGATGCACCAAGTATGTACCAAATGCTATGCCAGGGGAGCTGTACCCTCCCGTTACATTGCCATTTCTTTCCATTTCATTTCTGACCCCTAAGTAAGTTTTATTTTGTCATAAGTTTTAGGATGGATCAGACAGATTCTTTCCAGGTCTTACTCTTTCCAGGTCTTATTTCTTCACAACCTAATGGATTTGTTCTTTCCTTGGGGCTCAAAGAAGCTTGAATTTTAGTCTTTCAAGTTGAATGCCATCTCTCTCTTCCCTTATTTTCTTCTACACTTGAATGCTTCATTTATTTAACAGCCTCATTGATCTGAACATGAAAATTATTACACCGAGGTGCTATTCAATCTGAGCAGAGAAAGCAGAAGACTTTGGACCTGTCTTGCCATGGGATTGCCTTTTCATTTATGTAATTTCCATTTGTGGCTTACAAAACTTTCCTGCCAAAACATTCAGAGCACAAATGTATCCTGTTTAGACCAATTTTTGGCAGCTTTAATTGCTATCAGCCTATGTAAAACAAGTATGTGGCAAGCTGTGGTTATTGGGGGTAGGATTGAGCTGCTGTTTTCCCCTGCAATGGCAGCAAGACACTCCCACCCCACAGGCAGCCCCCAGTTCTGGCAGACCCCACTGTGCAGCTGGGGCACCCATGGCCATTCCCCTGGAGGTTAATTTGCTGCTCCTCCAGCTGGTGGCTGGACTCCCTCCCCTTGAAACATGAAGGCAAGTGGGAGGATTTGGGAAGTGGAGACAGCAGCCTATGAGCACCACAGCCATGACCCAGGGCTGCAGGAAGCAGTGAAAGGCCTCTGGAAGGCTGTGATGGGAAGCTTGACCTGGCTGTGATGAGAACTGCATCTGGGCGCAACCTTTGGCACCTCATGGGTCTGGGGACAGAGAAGCTGCAGCTGGTGGCAGGACCCATATTCCCCTGCCACCAAAGTCAATGCCATTTCACCTTCCTTTCCAGGAGCCCAGTCACTTGTGCCAGCTTTTCTGACCACCCTGGAACAGAGGCAGAGCTGACCTGGCTGGGTTTTATCATGTTGGAAATTTGCCCGTGGCAAATATTTAGCTGGGAATATAGCTCAGGGGATCCAGGCAGGATCTGTGCCCTATCCCGGGGGCAAGGTAAAGTGGGTGAAGACCCTTGAGACTACCATGCAGGTGGCCCACAGTGACAGACCACAAGGATGCAGGCACAGGTTTTATTTCTCCCCTCTGACTGCTAGCTTTCCACACCAGCCTGCAATGAGCACTACCCACTGAGGATCTTCCAAAGTTGAAATGGCTCTGAAACCTCCCCTGAAATTTTGGAATGAACCAAGTGTGGTGCTCATGGGATATCATGTTGCCTGCAGACCAGAAAACGCCACGAAGCTGAATGCAAAAATCCAGCTTCTGCCACCAGAAGTTTTCCGTTTGCTTCCTTCATTCCCCTTGGAGTCACACTCCTTGAATATTTTCAAGAGGAGAGAAAAAAAAATCCTTTTAACTTTTTTTTTTTCTTGGATATTAAACATTTCCAGTCCAGCTGAACTTGAAGGAGAGTCTCTGAAACGCTCCACTAGTGTGTTCCTCTGGGAACCTTAGATTCTATTTATTTAGTGCTTTTACTCACTGAAGGCCATGTCTGAGAAGGTGTCAACAGCATTTTCCTTCTCATCCAGCTCCTTGGTCTGACTGTCCTGCAAACTGGAGGGTTTTCTAACCTTAAGCAACCAGCAAACTTGCCAACATGAATGTTTCAGAAACCTGCAGCCTGTTTTAAAATTATCCTGTGGCGATTAAAAATTAACAGACACTGTGACAAAGATGGATGTTCTTCCAGGCTTCCCTCTGAAATCTTAATGTCCAGTGATTCTGTACTCGATTCCAGATTGCCTCAGAATGGTATAGAACAGGATAAATCATTGCTGTCACTTAATGAAAACCTTAAACAGCTCTTCTTAGCAATGAGTCATTCTGTTCTACAGCAGTTAGAAGTTGATGTTTATTTACACCACTGCCTAAGGTCATTTCCAAGCAAACAGAACATTTGCCCCTTCCTCGTTTCAATAAGGATGGCTCCATTTTGAATCTCGCGCCTATGTTAACTTATTATGACACTGAAAAAAACACAAAACCCAAACTCTGATTTCAAAGAAGAAAACTGCAGGAAGACAAGGACAAACAGAAACAGAGGTTGTTTTTCAGTTTTTGTTTTTCCAGAGAGGGAGGAGCTATGTGGCCCTGTTCCCATTTAATCACTCCAGTAGGAGCCAGTAGGAGCCTGCAACAGCCACATTCCAGTTGCAGTTTCTACATGGCCACCTTCCTTGTTTTGTCTAGTTATCCTGCAAGCTCACTGAGACATGGCAGGGTATTTTAACAGCACACAGTAAAATGGAGCTTCTGGTTTAGTGTGGGTCTTTAAGGGATCCAATGGTATATAAAGTGAAAAAACAACAACAGCACAGCAAAAAAGCTCAAGGCCAGCTTGAGTTGAATGAAGAACTTTAAAACTTCAAGGATGCAAGAAAGACGTGAGGAGGAATTCATGCTGGATGTATAAGTCCTCAGCCCCCTTGCCATGTGTATGTATCCCACTCAAGGATGGCATTTTTTGCTCCTGCAGCTCCACACATGAACAGGTTGATCCTTTCTCCACTCCATTTGTCCATTCTGCTCCCGTGGTTCAGCAGCCACCTCCAGCGTGCCCCAGAGGAGCTGGGAACATCCCTCTCAGTGATCCTGTAGTTCTGGGGAGTCCATGTGCTCAGCCCCTTCAGCAAGGGTGGAAGCCTAAAGTTTGCTCCATGAGGATATATCCTCACAGGCACTGGCAGTTTTAGCTGCCAGGCAGTAATAAGTCCCTAGCGAGCAAATGCAAGCTATGATTCAAAAGGCTTAAAACTGGACAAAAGTGGGTGGATCATGACAGGAAGGGCACCCCCTCTTCATTCTCCACCCCCACGTCAGAGACAGAAGCCCACCTCCTGAATTGTTCTCTCACTGTAGGGATGCTCAGCTATTTCAAAGGAGAGGTCGTAAGAATTTCTAACGTGGGCGAAGCAATGTTTTTCATGGTCTTGCCCTTGGAGCTCACATAACCATTTTGACCAGTTTTCCAAGAAATGCTTGGCCTGAATCAGATCTGCAATGGATCTAGCATTGAAAAATATGAAGCATCCTTAGTGAAGGTGCAATAAGTTGGAGTAATGATACAGAGGCCAGTTTTGACTTAACTAGACTGCCCTAAATTCTTTAAGAGACAAACAACTATAAAATTGGCTCTACCACCCATGTGAGCACTACCAGTTTACCAATGATCTCAGGAACACTTCAACACAAACACCATGCATGCCACAGCTCTGACATCCAAAATAATTGGCAGGTTGGGTGCCCTGACCATCCACACCTCAGCTGATCCGAGAAGATGCTGTTTCATCTTTGCTGAGGGCACCTGTTTCTCTGTGTGGGTTCTGCTCCACAGTCACACACACCACTCGAACCATGATGTTCTGTGCTCACAGATTTTTCTCACTTTCCCACTCCAGTATTTGAATTTGGTTTCACGTCAACTTGGCAACATTGGCACCTACCTTGGAATGATACAAGCAAAATTAGGTTCTGCACAGAGAGGTAGATGTGGACCAATCCTACTCAAGGAACACTTTTTCAAGAAGGTGACACTCAGTGTCAAAATTCTACATTTCAATTAGCAAAGGTGACCCTTAACAAGCAAAATATATAGGCTCCTGAAAAATCACCACTGAAAAGCACAAGCACTAGCACTTAGCATTTCTGAGAATCAGGCTATATTTACAACACACTGCAGGTTTGAGCCTGGCACTAAAACAGGTCTTGCTATCCAGATGCAGTATTAGTCTTTTGTAAAGAATTTGTACTGTCTTTATCCAATTTCCATTCTTAACTAAGGCTCTCAGTGAAATTCGTTCAAACTCCCCCAACATTTTTTTTCTGCCAGACACTCCTTCTAAACAGGAGGATTATTAAATTCACATTCCAAATCTTTCTCCAATATTACAACTGCTTTCTCCTTTCAAAGTGCAATTCTCTTCTGAAAAGTAAAGAAAGAAGAAAGTGTTTATAAAGACTGGATTTGGATTGTTTCTCCAAAGTCTTGCACAGCAAGATTAGAGTACTCACAGGCTACAGGAACTCTGCCTGTCTATGGGGATCTGATAATGATATCCAAGACCACTGGTAATAAAGATCTCTGTTCTCACCTACAGGAGAATTATTGCCAGACACCTTTGGTGAGCTTTGCGTAACAGCATTACCTGACTGAGCCTGACAGTCAGAAAACAAGACTGTCAAAATTACAAGGAACAATTGCATTTATTCTTTCTTCCCCTAGCTGCCTAGGTCCTGCAGCTCTAACAAGTACCAGTGACAATAAGAAACTTGTTTTTGTGCAGAGGCCACTCAAGAACCAGCCTGGTGACTCACACTGGTGACTCAGGACCGGTTATTCTCGCGGAGTTAACTCTCAGTATAACACAAATCTTGCCTCTAACTCAAATTCCGGGTGAAGATTTCAACTCACCTGCAAAGATATTTTTAAGCTTGGCCTGACAAACTACTCAGGACCCCAACTTTACCTCAAGGTCCGTGACCTTTTGGGCTGGCTTTTCACGTCCTGCTGGCCACACACTTGTCTTGCAGCAGGACTGCACTCACACCAGTTAAACTAAAGACAACATGAGGATTTTACACGTGTTAACTTTCTTCTGAGGGCAGGTATGTAGAGGCACTGTTTCTCTAATCCCATTCCTCAGAATGGTGAACTGCTGACCTTTTGCTTTTGTCCAAACTCCCTCCACCCTCTTCAATCTCTATAAAGAAAGCCTCTCCATCATCTGTGTTAACAGGCCCCCCCCAGATTCCATGCTGCCTCTGAATACACACAACCCATGAATCTCTTGCAGGTCTTGGTGCACTGGGTGAAAAAGCCATCATGCTCCATCACTCCCATTACCACTTGTCATCTAACTGGTTATATAAGCCTGTGACGTCTGAAATAAAAGCATTTACTTGCACTTGGGTAGAGCTGGTTGGTTGGAAGAGAACTTGGAGAAGGAAATGATTGGAAAAACAGTCACAGAAACAAGCTTCCAGAATGTGCCTTTTTGGTTTTCCTTTCAACTTTGCTATTTCCTCTAGTCAACCACTGCTACCCCATCAAACAAAAAAGTTTCAACCAGCAAAATCAATTTGTTTAACATTTTCACATATCCTCCAGCATACAGGACTTCTATAGCTCATGTGATCACCTAAAGTTTTGCTCAGCACAGATCAAGAGGACGTAAGTAACTGGAAAAAATTCACATTATGTCGTGCACATTCGTTTAAATTTGCTACTAAATGTATATAGATAGGTCTTCAAGGGTATTTCTAACATGCCAATCATCTTTGTACTGTGGTACCCCACTCATTATCAAAACTAGCTTCACTTCAGACTGAAAAAGTAATTTTCTTCTTGTATGTGGCTTTCTCAAATGGGCTTATTTTCACTTGCAGTAGAAGGGATGTTTTAACCAACCTTCAGTGTGATTTTTGGAAAAGACAGTACCCCCCAGAGGCAGCTTGTGCATATTAGACCATGGGCACCTGTTTGGGTCCACGTGAGTATTTAGGCTGGTGGGCACAGACAAGCAGTTTGCAAAGTGACAAAGGGAGCTCAGCTGGATGAGACAGCCCAGGAAAGACCTACAATCTATCTTCACCACTCTAATTTTGATGCAAGGAGGTTGATAGGCTCCTTGATAGGAACATAAGTGTTCCTGATCACAGAGACTATAAAAAATAGTTTTGTAGAATTCAGGTGCCAAAATCATTAGGACACACATGTGGACAAGGGAAGGGGTAACATTTCCCTCTGGGTCGGCTTTAGAGGAGCTCCAGAACAGAGGTTGTGGCTTCATTTAAAGTAATGCTTCCAACAGATAGCAATTTATCCCATGACAAGCGTAATTTTGTGAAAGGAGTGCACACTTCTGCATTCATAAAAAATGTCCTAACTTAAACCAGCCTCTGGAACCTCATCTGGCATTTTGGTGGTGGTTCTCTTTCCCAGACCTGTGTACTGTGAGAAGCTGAATTTGGGAAATATACACCAGCACTCAGTTGCCATACAGAGCTCCAGAGGAGAATACACACTGCTGCTGCCCCTCAGGAATGCAGGAGGAAAAAAATACCCCAGCTTATATCTGACTCAGTTCTAAGGTGGAAGGCCTGAGTTTCACGACCTATTTACCATTTGGTAGTAGTCCCTGGACCAGGGGTAAGCATTCAGTAACATACCAACTACCAGGATACAGAGATGTGACATTTTTCTGTGACCCAGGAGTCGTCCTCTAAAAAGTCCTGAATTCTTTCAAAAGTGGTAGTCTCAAAAGAAACATGGAACTCCTCCACAGGAGCCAAGTGCATCAGTGCCCTGACATCTCACTGGTTGCCACTGCAGGGACAATGCATTCAGTCAGAAAAAGGCATTGCCATCAAAGGAAGGTGGCAGGCCTGAAATTCCTCAGCCTTCCTCTCCATAACAGAAGTTTGAAGCAATCACTTTGCAACCACAGGGGTACAGAGCATCCTTCCAACAGACGGGACATGTCAGTTAGGCTTTTCTCTGGGGAAGAGAGTTTAGCACTCTGGACTATCCACTTTCCATCCAAATGATCCATCCTTGACATGCCACAGGGACAGGCACAGAAGTGCCCTCTGATAAGAAAGACAAAATCAGTGTAAACCTCAAGAGAGTAGACTGAAATGAGACTGTCCATCTCAAAATAGCACACACCTACCTCTCTAAGAAGGTGTAATCTGGAAAACATCTCTTTCCTCCATCATTTCCCCTTCCCTTCCTCACTGCTTCCTGCTCAGGATGCTGCCTGTGCAATGTCCCTTCCACAAAAGTAACACACCTCAGAGACTTGGTACCTAAATTTGGGGGTTGTGGTACTCAATGTTAGTAGAGACCAAAGGTTGAAAAATAAATCCAAGCCACAGAGCTCAATTCTAAAATCATTGAATATTCAAAATATCAGTTTTTGAGAGGAACACATACCTGGATCCATAGTCTCCTCTAACAATGGGATTGGGTTATTTTCTGATCAATTTTTATTTATTTTTTTAAATCATCAAATTAGCAAGGTTTTGATAAAATTGTAGGGGACATCACAATATTTTGTGACAGTTTGGAATGGCTTATGAATCAGCCACCAGCTATAACTGGAATGTAACACAAGCCATTGTAATACTTTATGAAGAAAGCGCGTGTTGCTATCTTGCGACAACCATATGTTCCTCTGTTTGTATGTATCTGTTATCCAACCCTTACATAAGCCGTTGATGAAATTATCTTCACAGGACAAGCACACTTGTAGCACAGTTGAGTGGATCACAATAAAGTAATGAAGGAATGAAGGAGTTTTATGCTGAGGTGAGTCTGGCCAGCCGCCTTCACAAGCCACAGCTGCAGACAGCGGCAGCGAGCAGACCTGCAGTCAGCTGCTCAACAGCGGACGACACGGATACAGATATTTGGGGCTTGGGCTATATTCCCCTTTTGGGAAAGGGCAAAATAAATGTACTTTGTCTGGTGCAGGGGAGAGGGAAAGGCTGGGGAGGAGGTTGCTTTAATGGTATAGGGAACCCCTGAGATGTTACTTGCACACACAGAGGTACTCGCACGCCTTGGACTGCAGCAGGGACAGCAGGGGCCGGGATAGCCCAGGCTTCCCGCAACGCAGAACGCACCGTCGACATTCAAGCGCATCCCTGGGGGCCGCTCCCCGTCCCTGAGTGTCCCCCGTGCCCATGGGGCACTACCAGCGCCTGTCCTGGGCACCAGCCCCCAGCCGGGAAAACCGCTGGGCAGCGCCAGGGCCGCTTGGCAAGGCACGGTACGGCTGCATCCCGGTGCCTCTCCCCGCACCGCAGACGGGCCGGGCCGAGCCGCAGCCCCGAGTCCGGGGCGGTCCGTGCCGGGCTCCGAGGGCCATGTGCCGAGTACTACGGGCACAGACTCCACCTTCCCCGGCTCCCGCCCGCCCCCACGCATCCAGGAAGGGAAAAAGAGGAGGAGGAGGAGGAGGAGGAGGAGGAGGAGGAGGAGGAGGGAAGGGGGTGAAAGGGAAGAAAAAAAAAAAGAGAGGTTGAAAGGAGGGAGCTCGCCGAGACCCACCCTTCTCCCTCCTCCCCCGGGCTGCTGGCCGGGCTTTTGTTTTCCTCCAGCGCCCCGTTTCCCACACGTGATTGCCGTGTTATTGCACAGGGCGCTCGGCGGCGCGGCTGCTGCACCTATAAATACGGAGCGGGCGGGCGGCGGGGGCCCGGGGCAGCGCGGCGCGCCCGGGCGGAGCGCACCCCCGGACACCCCCATGCACCCCGCAGGCACCGCGGCACCCATGCCCCACCGCCCGCCCGCCTGACGGGCCGGCAGCGAGAGGCAGCGCCCGGCCAGCGGCGAGGGGAGGGGAGGGGGAGCCGGCCGACAATGGCGGCGGCCGCCACCGCCGCCAGCCCTGGCAGTCCCGCCGCCGGGCCCCTGCCGCCGCCGGCGGAGCCCTGCCCCAGGAAAGCGCCGCAGCCGCCGCCGGGGCCGCCGCAGCCGCTGCTGCCGGCGCGCAGCGACCCCCGCCGCAGGCAGGCCGCGCTCTCCTTCCTCACCAGCATCTCCCTCGACGGGCGGCCCCCGCCGCCGGGCAACGACGGCCCCGCCGCCCGGTCCCGCCAGGCGCAGCCGCCGCCGCGGCTGGGCAGCCCCCCGGCGGCGCCCGCCGAGCCCCCGGAGGAGGAAGAAGACGAGGAGGAGGAGGAGGACGCCTTCGCTGCGGTGCAGGTGCCGCCCGCCGCCTTCCTGGGCGCCGCGGCGGCGGGCAGCCGCGGCCGCCTCAACTCCTTCACGGCGGGGGTGCTGCCCGCGCCCTTCGGCCGCACCAGCCCCCAGGGCAGCGTCGGCGGCAGCGGAGAACTGGGGCAGCCCGGCCCCGCCGCCGCCTTCGAGCTGCAGCGGTCCCGGTAAGCCGCGCTGCGAGGATGAAGGATGCTCGGGATGCGGGGATAAGGGATGCGCAGGATGGCGATGGGTTTGGGAAGGGCGGGCACGGCCGCCGGGCGGCCGGGGGAAGCCGTGGGGAGGGAGGCCCGATAGCCGCGGGGCGGGAGCCTCCCTCCGCGGGGTCGGCTCCGCTGCCGTCCGGCCGAGGGAGCAGCGGCAGCGGCGGGGATGTGCGAGCGTGCAGGGGCAGGTGAGCGGGGGTGCCCGAGCCTCTCGGGCGGCTGCAGCCGGTCGGTCGGTCGGTCCCGCCTGGGCGCGAGTGGCTGAAAGTTTCTCTCCCGCTCAGCAGTGCGGGCGTGCGGCTGCACAGCCGCCGTGCCCGGCCGCAGCCCAGCCCAGCTGCGCCGCGGTTGTCACGCTGCTGTCCCGACTGGAGATGCCTGTCCGATAGACAGCAGGCTGGGAACAGGCTCTGGGTTAAGTGAGCTGTAGCCAGGTCTGGTAGCCCACAAGGGGGAAGGAAATCTCTGCATCGAGATCCATGGATTACGGTGCGAGCACATGGCTTAAGCAGCGTCTCGCTACCACCCTAAATGAGCTTTTATCTTCCAAGCACTTCGTGTTCCTCCGGGTCGTTTCTTGCCGCCGGGTACTCTTTAGCCTTTTAATTCCCAAAGGAACAATCTCACCTGCTTCAGCTCTCGAGCTGCGACTTCTGGCTAAGAAGGTGCAGTCATGTAAAAATGTGTGAATGCCTGTGGATACAAAATCACCTTCTTTCACTTCCTCAACAACATACTCGGATACCAAAGACGGAGGGGGGGAAGAAGCAGGGAAGAAGCTGGAGGAAATGACTGTGCTCCCCAAGCCCACATCGGCAGCCACTCCCACATTCCCCATTTGCCACACTCCCTCCTTGTTTCTCCCTTGGACAAATAGGTAGACTTTGAGTCACATGTTATTGCAAGGGTTTATAAGGGTAATTGAGCATAGATCGCTGTAGAAAAGTCCCTTTCAAAACCAACTAGCTTGGAGGAATTGGAGATATTCCAGGAGAATGTTATCTTAGCTGCATGCCCCACTGTTGGTTGTTTGTTGTTTTTGGGGTTTTTTTCCCCTTCCATCTGGGTTGTATTGGTGGCTTTATTGAGCCCCTTTTCAGGTGCTGTGCTAGAGGGAGCCCCACCTTCCCAAGGAGAATGCCTGCTGGTGGGTTACCACCCTTCTTCTCCTAGTCATGTGTCTCTCAAAACAATTTTCTGCAGTGACAACCCTCTCATTGCTCCGTGGATCACCTGCACAGCTGTGTTACACACACAGAGACACACTTGTGCATTTCCATCTGTGATGTGATTCTCCCCACAGCCTTATGGGGAAGAAGTGCCCCATGATTTGAGAATTGCTTTTCTACTCTTGAACTTACTTAGCATTCAAGAGACTGGATTCTTCTCGATCTTCGACTTAGTGAGCTTATTATTGATGCAGGATTCCAGTGTTACTTTTCTGGATTCCCAAGGATCCCCCTTGGTTTTCCTTTCTTGCATGCTTTGATCCTGTGCCTGATTCTGGGAAAGATGCTTCGATCTCACCAGTATCACTTTACTTAGCCCTTCCTCTTCCAGTCATTTTTTTTCCTTGCTCCTTTTTGTCAGTTTCTGAACGTTTCCTTCCACAATGTATGTGGGGGGGGGTTGTTTGTTTTTTAATTACATGAGAACAGAGTGGAGTTTAAGAGGGAAAGGTAATTACTGTTCTTGTTTACAGCCTAGAAATCCAGAGTCTTGCAAGTTCAGCTGCTCTGATAGCATGCAAACAAATTGAATGGATAGCCCAAGTCCAAGTCAAGAAAAGTCACCTAAGGAAACCTTTCCAGGATGCTCCTCCAGCCCTACAGTGGCTGTCATTTGTGCCATATATTTTCTTGTGATGCATGCTGCAAGGAAAGTACTGGTTTTCTCATGCTCTTTTGTTGTCTTGAGAGCTAGATTCAGCTGTGGTGGAGACTGCATTACTCCGCTGACATGTATGAGGCTCTCCATTGTAGCACTTGCCTAAGGCTGACACTGGTGCAGGAGAGCTCTGGGTAATATCCCCCGCCTTTGCTGGCTGTCGTGATGCTGCACGTGTGCAATCCGGAGCAGACTTTGGCCTGCCTTCAATAGATCTGTTTCTGTTCTGGAAAAGGTATATATTTTTAAACACGAGAAACGGGCAGCTGCAGACCACAGAAGTTGCACAGAATGTTAGCGCTTCATCATCTTAATGAAAAGGTGTGGTAGGAGCTCTGATTGCAGGGTTCACCCTTGGCTGCAGAGAAGTTAAATCACAGGCAAGCACCGGGCTGGCACAAGCCCAAGAACAGAGGACTCGAGCAGCCCTTCTGCTGCTCTCTTAATGGAGAGGAAGGAGCCAAATCCCCAGGACACAGCCAGCCCTGCTCAGGGTGAAAGTTGCCACACCTGCCCAGGGACAGGCATTAGCTCATCTGAAGGATGATGCAGAGAGGAAAATCAGATTTTTTTGATAGTTCACTTGTGCACCGGCTGCCTCTCCTCCCACCCTTCTACTCTCCTTGCAGTGAGTGTGCTTGAAATTGAGTTTGAGGAGTTGTTTGATAGACTAGTCCTCTGTGCTGAGACATGTAAGTTACAACGTGAAACCTTTTTCTGTATCAGACAAGACAGGTTGCCTTATGTTGTTATTTTTATTTAGTTTTCAGAAACCATTGAGAACGTATAATCAGAGTTCCCTGGCTTTTTGTTTGTGTTAGCAGTTCGTATAATTGCATACTAGTTTATATTTAACAAGGTTATCATTAATGTGGTTTGGGTTTGTGCTCTATGTGTATTCACAAGAAACAAACAATGCAAAAAAGGAACGTGGAGCTTCTAGCTGCTTGGAGGCTAGTATATAATTATATGTAAATGGCAGAAAAAAGGCTTTTTCAGAAATTGGCTGGTTGATGCCAAAGGCTCCTGTCCTCCTGCAGAAGGAGTTTGTTTAAATTTATGGTGAATAGGTGGACAAGGACATGAGTTCAGTAGAAACAAGGGCCAGGGTTCCTTTCATGAAATTATAATTCATTTTAATAGCATAATCTGAAATTAGTGAGGAGTTCTGTGAAACCAGGTTTCAGCAACACTGGTTTAAAATAATTTCACATCCTGTGGAATAGGTGATGGTCCAGGTACCTATTTTTGTGTATGCCTAGAATTCTTGTTGCCATAGCTTTCTTTAGGAAAAATATTGCTGTTTCCATATGTGAAGTTTCCTTTTCCAGTCGGCCAGGTGGTTGGAAACAAGCACATGCTCTTTTTTTATGTTGCTTGGTTTTGGATTTTTTTCTGTTTTGCTAAGGAAGCAAATTGGTGATTTGATCTGGAGTTCAAACATTGCTTACAATTGCTTTTGTCTGTGTCACCATGTCAGGTTTGAAGGCAGATGGGCAGGAGAATTCCTTCTGGGAGCAGCAGGTGCTGGGAAGCAAGGAGAGAGTATCTGCTGAGTAATCACTGGGGAGAGGTCCACTCAGAAGGACACTGAGGTTATCATGGTCCAAATATATTTTTCTTCAGAATTTACTGACCTACAATAAATCTAATTTCCCGAGTAATTCCAAAATTAATTTACAGTTAGTAAAGCTTGTGAAAATTCAATTTATTTTTACCTATTAGAAAGGACAGAGCTGCATTTGGCCTCAGTATTTATCTTCTGGAGAGATGCAATGAAGATGCTGGAGTGGTTGACTTGCTTGACTTTTGTAGGGTTTGCAAAATTCCATGGGTTGATGGTGCTGGAGGAAGCCTTCAGGATGCTTTTTAGAGGCTGAATCCCATCATTAAGTATTTGTGTTGGAGGGCTGAGAGATCAGAATCCAGTTCTCCATGGCCTTGGGCAGGCAGGCAGTGCAGTTTCAGCCCACAGCAGAAGATGCCTCCAAACTAAACATGAAAGAGACAAAAGAAGAGTCTCTCAGAATCAAGTGTCTTACAGGCAGAGTCCTGAAAGAGGGGCAGAACAAAGAGCTGGGGGCACCGTCCACCCCGTGGGGTAATCCCAGCGTCAGGAGGTGGCTTGTGAGCCCCTGGAGGCACATCAGCCCTTTTGTGTGTGATGGACACTGCTATTCACTGAGCCTAAAGCCCTTTGGGCAGCCCGAATTTCGGAATGATGTATACAAGCATAGCATGAAAACAGTAATTTAGTGGTCTGAGAAGTCAATGGGAAGTGCACATGCTAAACTAAGTCTTTTCTTAGGTGTGTGACCTTGTATACCACTGATAGCTGCTGGCTCTAAAGAAGGGAATGCTTCTTGACCTCAGCTGTCACTTCAGGAGGCTAAATGCCCGTGCCACCCTGAAGGGGCAGTGCTCAACAGCAGGGTTCAGACTCGGGTAATAGGGGCTGTTCCAGTAGTAGCACACAGTGTCCAAGCTCCTCCATGAGTCCTGTAAGGAGCACACCCATGTAGGAGCCCGCTGAGAGGCTGGGTCCTCACGCTCACCGAGAGCTGTGCAGGGGCAGTCACTGATGCTGCTGGGTTCTCTGAGCTGTGCATGTGCTGAGCATGGCCAGCCCCACATCACTTTCACCACCAGCTGCTCTCTGCCACCATTTCCCTTGTTCAGGGCACAGATGTTTGTGCCTCCCTCTGTTACTTCCATTGAAACTGGTGGAAATGGGGTCATATTCAGGGTGTTAATTGCAGTTGACCAGTGGTTGAGAAGTCATTGGAGTATGATGACACACAGAGGGATGGACAGCATAGATGCAGCAGCCTTGTTCCCTTAGTACACAAGCTTTTGAAAACAAATCCCTCAGAAATTTGCTCTGGTGTATTTTAGGCTCTTATTATACTATTTAGTGAGCATCTCTGTCATATAAAAGAGGTTAATATTCATCAGTCAAGGAAAAAAACCCTTTGCTGTCAATTCTGAAGAGTACAACGGTGGGACAGAACATGGTGTTCATGAGTACTAGGGCATTAATTAGAGAGCTTCACAGAGGACAGGTGCCGAGAGGCAGCTGTGTCTGCCAGAGCCTCAGGACTCTGCAGGTTTCAGAGTAAGGCAGCCTTAGAGCTGGACAGGTGAGAGGGATATACCTGGTGGGTGCACATTAACCCCTGTGAGGAAAGCTGAGCTGGTAACCCATGGAAAGTCATGTTCGAGTTGGCTGCCCTCACTGGCTGCCAGTTCAAACCTTTCTAGGCCCAGCCCTGCCGTGGGATGTGCTGTGGTTACACCAAACAGGTGCTTGGCTGGTGTGCCGTGACCCCTCATTAGCTGGCAGGAGAGCAGAAGGAGCAAATTTCAGCAGGATTGCTTATGTGGTGGGTGCATTTCCACTACTTGATCTTTCTTTTCACCCTTTTCTTTACCTGCAAAGCTCCTGTGCAGGCAGCCAAACTGGATCTTTTCCTTAGAAGCCTGCTACACAGCTTTTGTCTGTGCCATAATAGTGTTGAAAGCACCTTGAAATGATGAAGATTGGTAGCAGCTATGTGAGTCACTAGCCCTCCAGACCATCACAAAAACATAGTTCTGTGGTAGATAAATAGGATAATGACAGATCATAGTGTGATGATAGCTTTTGGATATGAAGTATGCTTTAGTGTGCAATTATTATGACTTTGAGAACTCTTCTGGAGGAAGATACCGCTCAGCTTGAAACAGTTCAAAACACCTAAAACACAAATACGAGATTGCCAAGTGTGCTCTCTGAAAAGAAAAAAGACCAAACACCAATCCTCTAGTCATTCTGTGGTTTCTTTGTTTCAAAAAAGTAAATATCAGGTGGGCTGTCTGGAGACTCAGTAGTGCAGCTAGTATGATGGAAGGTAAAGATGAGAAGCGGAACCAAATCTTGATTTGTTTTCTTTAATTTTTTTCTCCTTCTGATTTCAGTTTCGCTACTCTTGTAGTGCAGGCTCTGCACTACATGAATGAAAAGACTGCTCTTTATAATTTAACCTAAAAATATAGAAGTTTGGTTTTATGTGTTGGGACTTGGGTACACTGAAACTTCTGTAGGCACCAGCTTGTCCCTTGAGAAGCATGGGAAAGCAGATTCTATTTGCAAATGGGACAAGCTGGTGTCTACAGAAATCTATATGCAAATATCCACAGAATTCACCCTTGAACATTTGCCAGTACCTCTGAGGGTATACTCAGCCTTTATGACAAACTCTTTTCTGGACCCAGAATTGCTATGGATGGCTGTGGGGCTGCCACCAGATACCAGACTTAGCAACACAGCAGGTGCAGCAAGACACAGAGCTGGCTCTTTTCATAACCCAACTGAAAAACCCCTTGCCAGTTTGCTGCGAGAAGTATTCTTTCTAGAAAATGGAAATGACATAATTTGGCATATGGAGAGTATCTGCTTGCTGGCCTGTCGTTTGCAAATAACATGCTGAGAAATTTGAGGAATGGTATTTGTTTTCATAAGAAGGGCTTTCAGAAGTTTCAGATTTTGGGGTTTGGTTTTGTTTTTTTGGTGTTTTTTTTGGTTTTTTTGTTTTGTTTTGTTTTTTGGTTTTTTGGGATTTTTTTGTTTGGTTTGGGTTTTTTTGGTTTTTTGGGGTTTTTTTTGGTTTTGGTTTTGGTTGTGGGTTTGTTTTTTTTTTTGGTTGGTTGGTTTGTTTTGTTGTTTTTGGGTTTTTTTGCTGCAAGGGTAGGATAGAGAGCCTGCTGGAGCCTTTAGGGGAAGAAAATTTAACAGTAGTTGGAGAAAATGTGATGTGCCAGTGGGAGACTTCTAAGATTCCTGGGATTTGCTTTTCAGTGTGCAATATGCAGATTTAGGGGGATTCATATTTAAGGAACTGTGAGGTTCCTTTACAAGGGCTGCTGTGTTATGTTCGTAGCAACTGCTTTCCTGTCATCAATGCTAAATGTATTTTCTGTTCTCATTATGTATTTCAAAGCCTGCACTGCTTTTAGAAGCAATGTTTCAGGGTGTTTGCCTAAGGAAGATTTTCTGTTGTGGAAAATTGAGAAGGGAATGAGAAGTGAAGCAAAGTCTTATCTTATTTTCTAGAACAAGTTTGTTTTTTTTTAAATGACCTTTCACCTCATCTACGATTATAAAGCACAATTACATGTTCTTAGCAAGCAGTGGTGTTTCCCCCTGTGTTGTTATAGATCAGGCTAGCAATTTTGTGAAATTTAGGTTTGGGGAAAGATTCACTCACCACAATTGAAATATGTTTTCCACTCCTTGTCTTGGATGACAGAGGAAGGTATGTCCTCTCTTACAAGTGATCCTGAAAAGCCTGGGCTGTATGTTTACTTATATATAAAATTGCTCAGTTAAATCAAGCATTAGTGTATGATGTTTTCCTAGTAAGTAAATCTCTGCAATATCAGGGATTTAACTCTATAGTATTGGTGAGATTAAAAAGTGGAAAGCTAGAGAAGTTTATCATAATTTTTCAGTCAACAATGGATTGTGTTTTGGTGCTCCTAGAGATAATCATATTACCAAGGAAATATGATTAAATTTTCAAATCTACATGCTGTCAAGGCAAATCAGACATAGGCACATCAGTTTATAGGTAAAGGCATTCAAAAGAAGCTTAAATTTTCCTGCAAAGAAAAAGAAATCCCCTCATCGTGTAGCAGGAAAAGTCTGTAAGGTTACATTATGACGACTTCTTTCTGCACCATGTAGCTGGAACTGAGCTGTATGAAACAAACAGGGATGAAGCTCTTGAGCTTGCTTTTCCATTTCTCTGTGCTTTGGGTAGGATGCTGGGCACTAAGAATTCATCAGTGCCACTGGGTTAGCAGCCTGCTTGCACTAAGATGGTTTTTTTTTTCTGCCATCCATGTGCTGTCTGCTGTGTGTGGCTTCACCCATGACTGTGCAGGTCATACCTGCAACACAAGGGACAGAGAAGTGATGCTGGGACGTGGTGGTGGTGCCAGTGCAGCCTCAGTAGGTACCAACCACAGGCACCATTGCTGTCCTCGTTACTTGTGTCTTCTTGACACTTGTGTGGGAAGGCTGGTGACAGGTTTCTCTTTGTCCTCTCCCCTCTGGAGCATCGTTTCCTTTTCCATTCCAGGATGAAGAGCCACTGCAGGTGGCTTACAGGGTTAGTAGCTCCAGGTAAGGAAATTGAATGGAGAAATGTGGAAGGTTCCAGCATCATTGTTTCTGGTAGGTCTGCCATGGATTGGATGACACAGAGGTTCATATACCAGAAAGGGGAGAGGAGAAGGCAAGAGACCCTGAGCTGAGCTCTCTCCCTTTTTGACAGGAGGTGTACACAGTGGCATGGATTTAGTTTCATCACAATTGTAGGGTCAGATATTATTACCATTGCTTTTTACAGAGATAACTCACAGCACTGGAGCAGTCTGCTGCCCACTGCAGCTAGCAGAGAAGTGGATTCTACCCCCAGCCTCATGGTGTGCCCTTAGAAGGGAGCAAGCAGCACAACTTCACCAGCCTGCTTCAGAAAGAGGTCTGCTGAATTTGAGTTTCCTGGGTGCATGGTGCTAGAGGAGGAGGGGAGAGCAGAGGCTCACTGCCCCAAGGAGATGGGATGCCTTTGGCACTCAGGGAGGACCACTGTGGCAACTGGAGGGTTGTCTGGTTTCATGCAGTACCCCCAGCATATGTCGGGATGGAGAAAATAGGTGAATGTCACAAAAGGCCCTTTGCCTTCAGGCCTGTTTGATCACCTACATACATTTGCATATGTGCAAATGCAGCCCATACCTATGGTTGATAAAGCTCTCTTTGCTCCGTGTTCACAAGGACATATTCTAGGAACCTGCACTCCCCTCCTCACTGTACTCAGCCTGTGTGAAGGGTGTAGCGTAAAGCAGAAGCTAGGTGTCAGCTGTGGTCTGAAATGTGTCTTGAAAATATCTTTCTGGGTTTTTAACTCACCAACTTTATTCCTCGTGTTTTGTCAAACTTTCCCTGTTGCTTCTGCAGCACTGTTAGTACCTACAGCTCCAACATAAAAGGAGATGAATTACCTCCTTTTCCAGTCACGGTTGCCATCAGCTACACCCAGACAAATGCAGGGTGACAGAAGTATTGCCCACGTGTCCACGGGGCGTGGTGGATGTGCACAACAGGGAGTGAAGTCCTCATTAGGTGACAGCTACTTGGAAATGAAGACACCCATCTTGATACCTGGGACGTGGGCACAGCTCAGGAGGTTTGGTAGTTACAAGCATGCTCTGTAGTTCTCTGAATTTAGTTAAGTGAATGATAGCATAGGTACATTTGGATAATAGGAAGAGAGACAAAACTGCTTTTGGGTGCTACACTGCAAAGTGCAGTTTAATCCCTTAGGTAGGTGAGTCGTGCAGGTGTTGCATCAGGTTATGTAAAAAGGTGTGGAAGGCTCTCCATGTGCTATTAATAGCCTTTAAAGCACAAAGGGTTGTGTTTGTATTTTTGAAAACGGAGTTCACGTATCTCTCTGTCTTCAGCATTGTGGAACCTCCTTAATTTTATGAGGCTGTTTTCCTAAAGCAAAACTGGGTTTGGTTTTTTAATTGGTGGTGTTCCCTGCTTTGTAGAATCCCATCTTGTAGCATAAGCTAATCCAGAAGAACTGGCAGCTCAGAGGTGGTTGCTTAAAAAGAAAGAATTATTTACAGCAGAACACAAAGTGCCACTGTCAAATACCTCCATTGTGACCTTTGAGATTTATTTGGAAAATAAGTATTTTTCCATGTGCATGACTTGCCTCAAGATAAAATATTCTTCTGTTTTAGAAGGCACTCCAGGTACTGCAGAACTCAAGAGCAGCCTCACAGGTAGCGTCTGCACACATTTGTTTTAAGGAACAGATTTCATTGTCCGAGGCTTTTTGCTTCTGTTTATTTTAAAGAAGTTATTAGAAATACTAGTTTCTTGTTTGTTCATGAGTTTCCTTATTGATGTAAGGCTATTGAAGTCAAAAGTAGTGCTAGGTTGCAACGGGGAGCAACTTTGAGCAGACACGTTTGAAAATAAAAACCGCAAATTGTATGAATTTTCCAGCACCCTTAAACAGGCACTTTCAAGGCCGTATTTTCTGCCTTCTGTTGCTGTCCTCATGCTCTGTGAGAAGGCTGAATAGATGATGTCAATGGAAACGTGTATTTTCTTGCAGTGTGTTTGTGAGCTCGGAGGCTTCCTTCTCCTGGAAGATGTAGCATTGCAGCAGGAGCAAGGATGTTTTTTCCGGTGCAGTACCGGTGCTGTGCTCAGTGCTGTACAAAATGCCATTACTCCTCCATATTCCTTAGGAGCTAAACCCCAAGCCCAAGACCTGTTTAGTGCAATAGGGCACTGCAGAAGGGTGTGGATTGTAACTGGAATTCACTCCCTTGGGGAGGATGGGCTGAGAGCAAAGAGGCTGGCGTGAAAAAGCGCTTGTAAGCCACTGCCTGTGTGCAGGGATCAAGGCATCTGAAAACGAACAACCTCTGAATTAATTGCAGGGTTGCTCAGGTACAAATGAGAACAGGATTAGGCCTGTCTTTTCTATTTTAAGTGCAGAGGTAGTATTTCCAACCCTTCAAGCGATTGCATATCTTGAATATCTTACTGGATAAATGAATGTGATAGCAACAGTCACAGTGGCACGGTCTTTTGTGTAACTGGCACTTACCTTGCAGTTGTTGCAGTTCTTTGTTTTGTATGATTCCCCGGGAATATTTCAACATGGTCTTGTCTGGTTTTCTGGTTTTTTGTTTGTTTGGTTTGGTTTTGGTTTTTGGTTTTTTTTTTTCATCATTTTCATATGTTAGAAGAAACTATCTTTTGAGAGGCTCTTGACCTTCACATCCACTTTCCCAAGATGAGGGGTTATGGTAGTGAAAACTTGACTTCACCTTCCTGGTAAACTGGGGAAGGATCTGTTTTCTTTTTACTGGTTAGTTGTGGGCTCTCTAGATTTTCATTTTATAATGCGGTAGATTCTGCAAAAATGGATATTACTTTTTTTTATTCAGTTGTTCACATTAACAGACATATTTCCTGTCTGTTTAGTGGAAAAGTGAAACAGGAAAACCAAAATTTCAAAATTGTGTGTCACATGTTGATGGCAGTTTGTGAGCTTGATCAATGTAGAGGTCTGATGTCATACCCAGCATGGTTTTACCCTTGTCCAGGGCTTTTTTTAGATATGAACATGCAGTGACTGAGGAAGTAGTGGTTTCTGTTTGTGTGGTCTGGCAAGGGGGACAAATTTTTTTAATCAAAAGAAAATAAAAAAACCCACTTCTATACAAAATATAACTGATTTCACTTTCAGTGGAAGCAATAAGGCAAAATTTTGCTTGTGATTTCTATGTAAGTAGCTAACAAATGAGCCTTCATGTTGTATCCCTCCAGAGATTTGGCAGGGGGAACCACACCAAGGTTCTGCACAGAGCGAGGGGGTTGTGGTCTTCTCTTGGTGCTGCTATCTGCAGCTTCTCACCCTTGTGAGAAACATCTTTGTCTTTCTTCCTTATCCCAGCCAGATGCAAGTGGTGTTTGGCAAGCACATCTCAGCGTTTATGTGCTCTGACCCATCCAAGCACAAAGCCATTCCACTCTTTCCTCCACGTTAGACAAGTTCATTATTGTTCAGGTCTGAGGAGCCAAAGGGTGACAGAAGCAAAACAGTACAAGTTTTGCATAATTTGGTTTTTTTCCTGCTGCTGTGGGGCCATGACCCTCGTACAGTGGCACTTTGTTCAACCTTCTTCCTTTGCAGAGACTTGTGGGAAGGAAGAAAAATCTGCTGCAGGTTCTCAGGCAGTCGAAGAGACAGCAACAGAAGTGTGGTTTTGATTCCAAATCTGGACAGATTATTAAGGTCCTGCTGCTTCAAAAGGAAAAATAAAGGCATATGACTCTCCTGTTTTCCGAATAGTAGTTAGCAGATCCTGCCAGGAGACAAAATCTTGACAGTTCTCATTGCTGATCTGTCACAGGTAGCTGAGTGCTGTTCTGTTAGCACTTGCATCCCTCATTTTACTTGTTGAATTTGTGGAGATGGTTTCCTGCTGTTGGGATCGAGTATCCCAACTACCGCTGCTAGTAGTGCTACTCACTGCCCACAACTGCGCCTGTGGGGGAGCCTCAGACCAACCCCATATCTGCTCCCCTTCCCACTGCTGCACCCTCCTGACACCTGCTTGTCCTGGAAAGCTTCACCACAGGCACATGGTGGTGGCCATCACATTATTTGAGCGTCCCTTTCCTTGCTGATGTTGTCCTGGCAGTCTGCAAGGCTGCGCAGCGCCTGTTGGAGCGTGGCAGGGTGCTGGAGTTGTCACTGTGAAAGCTTTGGATGTGCTTTTCTTCAAACAATAGCTGTGTGTCTACATTATATTTGTTCTTATTAGTACAATCAAGGATGTTTATTCTGTATTCATAGCTGCATTTATTCTTTATGAGGCACATGAATAAGTTTTTCCAGTTGCTAAAACAGAGTTTTTCCTGTCTGGAACTGCAGTAGTTCTACTCCAAATTTGTTTTCTGTTTTTTTCTTTTTCTTGAAAACCTTCCAAGCATGTATGCTTGTTGTGGTTAGGTGAAAAATTAGTTCATATATTAAAAAGAAGGGAAGAAATACTCATTCCTAGGACTTCTTTCTCTATAGCCCTTCTCTCTAATATGAATACAGAAAAGATTTTGTATGAAATCAAGTTTGAAAGGATGCTGAACAGTCTGTCTTCATGTGTTATTATATTGTCAGGATACTCTTTTCTGTGTATTACTTACCCAGATATTACATTATATATAATTTGAAAGCTTTATATTACCAAAAATACTCCACAAAAGTGTATGTTTCATGGGCTCCTACTTAAATCAAAGAGAGCAGGATTTACAGATGTACATTTACAGATGATAAAACGTAATGTCTGGGGGAGGATTACTGTTTCTTTAATTGCCTGTCTGATATCCTCCTTGGAAGATTAAGTATTTTTGGTAGCAGCTTTGTGGTCTGTACCCTGTTGGCTTAATATATGTCATAAAATGATGTGACTATTACTGGCACAGGTAAAATTGAGCTTGTGTTCAGCTCCCTGGGAGGGTGTTGTGAATGGGAAACTGTTGTATATACATAATCCCATTAGTCAATATTGTTGTTCAAAATCCCTTTTTCTTTTCCTTTCTCCTCTCACAACAAAGCTTCTAGGTCTGTGGTGAAGTGAGTGTTTTGTGACACATTTTTGAATGGGCCTTTTGCCCTGTATTCAGTTCTTTAGTGCAAGAAGCTTTACCAGGAAACAAGAATCTCTTTCTTCTCTGTGTTTTTTCAGCTTGGGTCTGTGATGTTGAATATGCAGACAGACACACAAGTCAGATGATCTAAGATGTGTGATATTATGAGGTTATCCATTTCACATGATTAGTATCTGTACTGGAGTTGTTCAGTTTGCATTTCATGTCTGTGCCATCTAAATATGTCTTAATCCCTTTTAAAGGATAGATTTTTGTGTGTTTTAACACACCCTCCAGGCTGTTATAAAGTAAATCTTCCTTGAATTATATTTAGTGCCATCTCTTGGAAGAGGCGATTTTTAAAATTAGCTTTTGTCTTTGATAAAAGGCTGTATAAAAATAGAGGCTGATCCTGCAAACACTTGCATATATGTTCAGTCTTACTTTTCCAGGTAGCTTGTTGCCTTTGGCTCATAAAGACATTGCCAAAAATCGTCAAATTTGAGTAGTTTTGTAGTTTGATTTGAGCATGAGCCCCATCAGGTGAGGTTTCTGCAGAAATTCGTCATCAGTCATGCAGTTAGCACCTTTGTTAAGAATACTGAAGTGCGTGAGTTTTTACAGGATCAGAAGAATTTATTGGTATAAGTGACTTCTTTGCACTACTAGGCTGGTATATTTTAAAATCTTAGAAGGAAAGTTTGAGATGTTCTTGTAAATGAACGTGTGCAATTAATTCCTGTAATACTGAAAGCTGAATGTAGCCTGTAAGAATATTGGACACTAAATCTGAAGACTGTGACAAAAAATCATTTTTATCCAAAGTGGGGTTAAAATGAGATTTTTTTCAAGGCCCTTCATGTTTTGTATTTTTTAAATATACTTAATCTAAGAAGACATGATGAGCTGCTATCAAACTTTCCTCAGCTGATTTTACGTTTAAGGGTTTTGTTAGATGTGTAATGCTGCTTATAGAACAAAGATTTTTCTGCCTGGAGATGCCTCTAGGTGATTCGGGGCAATTAAAGGGATTAGTGGCCCCAAAGCAGTGGCTCACTGAAGGAAATATGTTCAAAATTCCAAGATTTTATTTCACAACCCCAAGTATCACCTTAAACTCAAATAGCTGCTGAGTTAAGCCAGCACAGAGGTCTGCCTCTGCTCTGATATTACCTCACATTTAATTTTTTCAGCTTTCAGAAGTACACAGCTTAATTGATTGAACGGAGTAGGGGAGCTAGACAGATATTATCCATTTTCAGGGACTCAAACTTTATTTCTTTTCTTTCTGCATAACATCTTAATATATTTTTTCATTATGGTTGGAAGCATTAGCAACATTTCTGAGTCACATGACCTGAGAAAGGGTCCCATGTCTCTTCTCCATCTTTGTGGCAGAGGAAGTGACTCCAGTATTTCCAGCTCCAAAGTCATCCAATCCACGGTAGAGGCTTTGCAGAGATAATGGATTGTTGAGAAGAGGTGGAGATGCTCAGTCTAATCCCCTTGCTAATTCCACTATTTAAAAAAAAAAAGTACCCCTGAAGAGCTACATAACAGAAGACAGAAAATAATATTCATTAAGGATTCACAGAAATTCATGAATGTTTAATATGTTTTAGCTTTGTTTTAGTTGTTTAAACAGAGTCACAGGTCTCTCATGCCTTCCACTTTCAGAGAATCAGCAATGAATACTGAGTGCAGCCTATGCACATGCAGAGTCCTTGTGTCTACATTTTCATGGAGATGAGGCTCTATGGAAAATGCCGGATATCACCATGGAAGTGCTAACACCTGTGCCCATTGCAGTGCTGCTTTTAGTGTCTGCCTTGGTCCTGCTGTCACGGGAAGATGCAGCTGCTGGGGCAGCTCAGGTACCAAAGTGTGCCCAGGAGTAGGGAGGGCTGTCTGGGAAGTTGCCTCTGCACTGGCATCTCACTCAGCAGAGCCAGGGCAAGGTAGATGTGAGACTGGGAAACAAGCCACCACTCCCTAATGGTCAGCAGTGTGGTTCCTCAGGTTGTTGGAGGAGGTGTAGAGAAATGCAATGGGAACCGTGCATCCTTCTGGCTGCTTGACTCTGTTCTCACGCCCTCCACCCGTCCAGTGGTATTTGTGGTTAGGGCCTAGGTGCATGGACATCTTTTGTTCTCTTCTCCCACAAACTTGCGATACTGAAGTCCTTCAGGAGGGGCTTCTGATTTTATTTATTTTTATTATCACTTTTCTTTTTCAGCAAGGCAATTGCCTCCTGTTTCAAAAAATGCCTTTCTTCTGTGGATGTGACCCAGGGGCACCATTGCCTGTCTCATGGAAAGCAGCCAGCTGCTCTGGGGCATGCCAAATCCCCCAACAGCTTGTTGACCTGTTGTGAGATGGGGTGTCATCTCCTGCTGGACTGAGATGTTCAAATCCAGCTTGGAGCTTTTTCAGAATTACCTGTTTTGTGGTCATACCAACAGCAGTGCCTGTGAATAGCTCACCACCTGCTCTTGCTGAAACTTGTCCCAACAGCAGCTGCTCACTTTGTGGTGGCTGTGGGGCTGACAGCTGCCCACAGTCCTGGCTTTGGGATGTGAATCCAGCTGTGTGGTGTCTGATTAGAATACCTGGGAATGGTAGACCTAACAGTCTTTGACAATAATTCACTTACAATATTAAAAGTACCTTAAAAACTGAGCAGTGCCACATACTGCCCTACTGTCGGGATGGGACAAACAGCTGCCCCGTGTACTTGTGAGCCCTATTTATAAGAATTTCTCTCCAGTTGTTGCTGTAATCTGTGAATTGAAATAAAGCCATCCCTCCTCCCGAATATTCGTGAAATTAGGCAATTCCATGGCCAGCTTCCCAGTCCATGGCTTGGAAGGTTGGTGTTACTGAATTTCCTTTCAGTTTCTGATTTTTTGTGTGTGTATGGTCTGTCAAATCATTTGCCCATGGAGTAAGAAGTTAGAGTGAACATCTTTGAGATAAAGATAAATATTTTTGAAATTTAGGATTTGGTTCTGTGGAAAGTCTAATGAACATATTGTTATGCTCTGGAGTAGTTCATTTGGCTTCAAATGGGAATTAAAACTAAATGCTGGGAGTGACAATTGTCTTCGCAGAGGATTCTGCAGCCCAGCAAAAGATGCTGCTTCAGCTCCCCAGCAAAACTGGCAGGAACAGGGTAGATGATTTGCAAGAATAAAAGAGGGTAAGGCTTTTTTATCCATCTTTTTCCAGGACAGAGGAAAAGAAAGTAGCTCCTGTTACGCTCTATGTATAAAGTGGAGATCAAAGCTTTTGGGAAAAATACTAGGTTGGGAAAGGGAAGCAGCTGTTTCCTTCTTCCTCCCGCTTTCCTCTTCATTTCCCTGTCCTCCCCCATAGCTGGGAGGATCTCAAAATGCTGCAGAGATTTGGGCTCAAGACATATTTTGGGATGAGATATGGATTGTGAGAGTGCATGTGGGAGATGCCTTCATGTGATTTTTCCTACGTTTGCATTAAGTGCAGAACTGGGGGCAACATTCCTGAAGTCTGCCCTAGAGAGGCAGGGTATTGTGGTGTCATCCTTGTGTTGCCCTGGGAAACTGAAATTTCATTGACATAAAAAAGTGTCTCTTGACTGTTCCTGTTTAAGAATAGGATAGATAATTAGGTTTTCCCTGGTGAAACCTTGTCACTTCCAAGTGTTTAACTACTTTGCAAAATACTTTGAAACTTTTTTTTTTCTCCACTGGCTTGCCTGACAGCAGTGGCAGAATAACTCCTACTCCTCCTCTACTTACAGCCTGGAACTAGCGACTGAAACAACTTCAAGAGAATAAATTGAGGTGTAATAGAGGATACAGAACAGCATGGCCACGCTTCGTGTGTTATCTGTGATGCCTAACAGAGCTTCTTTAATAGAAGACAATTCTTCTCCCCTGTCCTTGTGTTAGTGGGACACAATCCTACAAGAAAAAAAATTGGATAAGTGAATATTAATGAAATCTGTCATTAATTATCACCAGAGCAGACTGTGAAGAATTGGGTTGCATTTGCAGTGGATTTAAATATAACTTTGCTTATGCAATCCTGTTAAATATTGTTGAAGTATGTCACTGAGAAAGCTCATTATATTTGCTGTATAAAGATTACGACTTTTAGGGGAGATTAAAGTTTTAGCAGCGGTTGCCGTCTTTCTTGTGGTCACAACAGCAACCTGTTAAATGTGGAGCAGAGCGGGGGAAGCTGTGGGTAAGCCAGATTTTCTGTCTGCCTGGAAGAACAACATTTAAAGCTGTTAAGCCAAAGCAGAGGAAACTGAACTTTTTTCAGGAAGCAAAATTCTTCAGAAAGGGGGCATGTTCAAACAGTGGGAAACATTCTTTTGTTTTCCTGAGTATGTATCTATTGTATCATATGTGCAGATCAATATGTATGCTTGTGTGTATATTAAAAGAAAAAAAAATCTAAGTGAAACATTGGCTTCAGGCAAATCAAAATGCTCCATTCCCCATGAAATAGAAGATTTTTTGATTTTGCTGTGAATAGTGTCAGAAATAAAAGCAGAAAGTCGGAGCTGGGTGTACAAGGAGGCAGGGCTGCCCTTGGCTCTCATATTTGGTGTGCTGGGGTGTGTCTGAGGGGGCTGATGTGTAGACACTGCCCTCCAGGGTATTTTATCCACCCCAGGCAGCACTTGCTCCAACAAGTCATCTGCCAGTCTGAATTAAAGCAATGTCTGCAGATCAACAGCTTTAATTAGACACAAGGTACCTGGTGTATCAGTGATTAAAAACAAGAAACATTATGACTAGTTATTGTACAACTTGCTAGAAACCACTCTATAATGATGGTACATTTGCCATCAGATTAGGTCATGAAGCAGCTTTACTGCAGCTTGGAAAATTATAAAAATAGTCCTCTGATTAAAACTTGAGCTTTTGAAAGCTCTTCAGAGAAGAAAGATATGCAAATGCAGATGTATGGGAGAAATTAAGCAATCTGGATAGGCATGATTCTTGAATTCAAAGAGAGTAATTGATGTAACCACTGTGCTACTTATTTCTCACAGTCATCCTGTCCTAATACAATTAAATGAAACATCAGAATGATCTGGAAATAAGTTGCCTAAAATACAGTCCATAATGGCTCCACATGTTAACATAGTGAACTTAGGAGTTTCTGTGGTCATTCAGCTGTTCTGCATGTACCAATGTCAATCTGCAATAGCAGTCTTCTTGAGTTAGATTTATTAATTTCTCCCACATTTAAAAAAAACCCCCATAACTTTATCACATATTTATCAGCAGTCAAATAATTTCTCTTTGAAACAACATTTGCTTTCTGATATCATCTGGAGTTGGTCTCCTCCTCCTTTGCCCTTTACTGCAGCAGTATGATTCCATCAACCTCAGGGCATCCGCAGGTCCCTTACATCCTGTCAGGCAATTTTTAAACACTGGGGGAAAAAAAAGAATGTTTCAACCAATAGGAAAAAAAAAGTTAAGTTCCAAAGGCTGGATGTGATCAATATTAGCCACATGCCTGTTTGGCATCTCTGTCTATTGAGCTTGAAGGAGTCCAGCCTATTCTCTGTGCCTGTTTTAGATGCTGCTCACTGGCTGAGTTGAAGGAGGTACCCATAGCTGCAGTGGAGGAAGGCGTGAGGACAGCCACAGCTATGGGAGCAGCCTCCTGGGATGCAGGAATAATCACTTCTTGTGATTTGAGGATTGTTTTGTGCTGATCCCATTGAGAATAGCAGATCTTTCCCTCCCTCACAGAACCCAATGGAAGCTGATCACTAATCATTTGTGTGCTTCCCTTACCTGGCTGGCTGCAGGAGACCCTCTGCTGGTGTGAGGCAGGGGGTTGTAGATGGCTGAAGCAGCATAGTGCCTTTTGGTCACAGCATCAGCTTATTAGTATAAATGAGGCTGTTTTAAACCAATTTGGAGCTGTAGTTTGCAGGAGGTCTGTGCAGGGGCTGACCTTTGCTTAATCTTACTTTGATGTCAGGATGTTCTGCAGTCTCTGAGGGTCAAGTTATCCATGAAGACAGTTTCTCTGCACATCAAGCCTGCAGTTGTGGGCTGTTCTGCATGTAAGGTATCAGAATTTGATAAGTCTTGATGGTATTCACTTTTTAAAACCTCATACCCATTGTAGCTAAAATTCAGCACCATGTTTGTTGACATCTGTTTAACTGATGTCTGTTTACACCTGGCCCCAGCCCAGTTTTGTATATTAAAAGTGATGCTCTGTTGAAGCAGATGTTGCCTATTGTCTATGACATGGACTTGATTTATGTTACTGATTAAGGGCCGTGATCATGGTCAGTCCAGTTCCTGCCTGCTCCCTGTGCAGCAGCTCCAGAAACCTGAACCACCTACAGGTGTGGTCTTAGAGAGGAGCAAGGAATTACAGGAGAACATAAAATCAGCTAATGGTACAAGCAAGCAGTGTCCAGTAGGATGTACCCCAAAGTCAGAGGTCAGCACAAGTCCCGTGCTTATTCAGAAAATTGCAACAGGCTCATCTGGAAAGGGCAGTGGTCTCGGCAGTGAGCACACTCGGCTTGACTGGAGCAGTCAAATTCCCTTGCCTGTTTACCAGTGTTCCTAGGCTGAAAGGCTGATAGAAAGTGCTTCCTGATCAGCATGATAAATGGAATTTTGCATGATAATTATGTTTACAGCAGGACAGATGTACTAATAACACGTTCCCTAAAGACTTCAAATGAGCTATAAAAGAATCAAATCTCTGCTGAAAATGCTGGCAGCAGTGTTATTAATTGTGTAAGTTACAGCTGATAATTGTCTTGTTTCATTTGAATGAGGCAGTCAGCTATTAATGGCTTGTGCTCTGTAGTACCAAAACAGCAGACTTCGCAAAATTTGTCAGTCTAGATAATACAGTTGTGTATTAGCAATGTGTCCTAATGGACATACTCTGGTGGCTAGGGAAGGAAAGAAGTGTTACAGTTAATTTCTAATGCTGTTTCATCTCTTCTATCAAAATACTTGCTTATGTGCCTTCAGGAAGAGGACTGGTTTTTCTTATCTACAAATTGTTTGATGTAAGACAATGCCTGCAGTAAAAAAACAAGCTCTCTTTGTGGTTATCGAGGATTGAAATGGAGAATGACTAATTAGCTGTCTTGTTCCACTCACCTCTTCCACAGTGGTGAAATGAATGAAAGTCTCACCCTTGTTTTTATGAGTGGAGATCCCACTGTTGTGCAGATCTGTTACAGAGCATCCCTAAGTGTGCAGTGGCATAGAGATATACATACATATAATAGAGACACTACCTGAAAATTCGTTAGTAGTTATCAGGCCTGATTTTCAAAATAGCAGTAAAATTAATTTCAAATCGGAAATCATAGTAAGTATTGTACCAGGCTTACAGTTAAATAAAGATCTTGTAAGTAACTAACGAAATTTAAAACCCCACTGCTGCAAATTGAATTACTTTTGTGACATCCTAATTCATTTGCATTCCCAAAGCATGTTTCATTTCATCTTGGGTAAGTTGAGCTGCAGATAATATCCCAGAGGAGCATGGTTCTCATAGTCCTAACCTACATCCATGCTCTGGCTGATTAATCTGTAAATCCTTCAAAATTTCTCTCCCCTGCTATTACATCAAAGCATGCCTGAGTGAAAAACGTGAGCAGAATCCTGAAATGTGTTCCTATAGCATGAGAAGGATTCTTTGTGTGTTTCATTAGGCAATACTTTGAGATTTTTTTTTATGGAGAAACAGACGGTTGGCTTTCTAAAGAGTGTGAGATGTGTTCCCGGGTTAGCAAAAGAGAGCTGATGGTCTGGAAAAACTGCCTGGAGATGCTTTGTAGAAATTGTCCTTGGTTCTTTGTGACCTTTCATCAACTTAATTCATTGCTAATGAGCTGCAAATTCATTGCAATTCATTGCAGAGCTTTAAAATTGCTACTGAGCCGGATGACAAAGTGCCTTGTTTTATGTTATCAAGAAAAGTCCTCTGACTGAGGGAGGACTAGGCAGTAATGTAACTCTGAAAAAAAGTCACAGACCCTTTGTCTCTAAAGGCTGCTGGTGGAAGTGCAGAGATTTTGAGAAGAGATAGGAAGGGGGGAGACCAGAAAAACTAAGTCTTATATCCGCATAAGTTCTATCCGTATGCCTGTTTACCCCAGAGAAATGGTAATGTGATTGATTTGTTCCAGGAGACAGGCAGAGCCTTTAAAATCAAATATATCCATTTCTGCATTGGCTTAGTGGTTTTTCTTCTTAAAGCCATTTAAAAAGTGCACGTATATAAAGAAATGAAACACCAACAGGAAAAAAAACCACACAAAAAAAGGGTCTCCACTAAAGAAGAATTAAATGTTTTGCATCTACAGTCATGGCATTTGCCATGCCAAGGTCTGCCTAAGGTTGTACTTAGCATGGCTACAGCTATAACCACAATACTACTCTTCCCGACCCTGGAAATCACCCAAAGTCATTTCAGACTAAATCAGCAGACCACACCTCAGCTTTGGGAGAATCAGCCACCACATCAGCTCAGGGTCCCATGCCAGGTGTTTTTCAGGTCTGGTGCTGTGATTTGCTCCTATGCTTTCCAGATATTTGGAGGCAGAGACCTCAGGCAGCCAGCTTTGACTGCTGGGAAGATTTGATAATGTTGAGTCGTGCTTTATGCCCTTCTTAATGCTTTTTCAGTAAAGCTATTGGCAAGGGGTGGTCCTCCATCAAATGTGGGATTATGGAAGCCATCCTTGCCTCAGAAGGGGAGGAGGGAGATGCTCTATCAAACTGCCTGCCCTGGGACTTTATAGTAATTTTTAGACTTTTTGTGCCCACCTCCTTTGTGTATCGATGTCTGAAGTAATGTACAGGTTATATAAACTCACCATAGCTTAATGTTGTGCTGTTTGTGATGGGGAGAGCTTGGTAACTCAGGTCCTGCAGACTTCCTGTAAGGTCAGGGTGTGACCCCATTCTCAATCATGTCTACCCGGAGGCCGGTTTGCAACTGCAGTTAATTGTTGGTTATTTTGCTTTAACGATTGCTTTATCTATTTATTTGCATAGATGCCCTATAGACTAGATCAAACTGAGGGCTTAATATGCATTTGAATTGGATCACTGTGGACGTTTGGGTTGGTCAGCCAACCTCTACCCTTTCTCACTGCATAATATGAATGCAACATATCTTTTGGGTGTGCTGTTGAGACACTGAACAAGTCTGGAATCATCACTGAGGTTATTTGGTAGAGCAGTCGGTGCTTTAAGGGGGCTGCCTGCTCTTACATCTACCAGAGCTACTGCCTCTGATCCTTCTGGCACAGCATGAGGAAACCAAGACAGAGAAATACAGAAAAAGTTAGATTTGTGCTGCATTCTGATATAAGTCCCCTAAACTGTTGTTGGCCAGCTTTGTCACTATGAGATGCTATTTTATCATTCTGATAATACAGAGTATCAGTAGACTCAGTCTAATAGAGTGCTCTGGCAATTTTCCTCACTTTTGATGTGTTAATGAATCTGCTTTTAGAATAAAATAGAATAAAATACTGCAGTTGGAAGGGACCTGCAAGGATCATCTAATCCAACTGCCTGACCAGAGCTGACCAAAAGTTAAAGCATGTTGTTAAGGGCATTGTCCAAATTTCTTGAAGCTTTTTGTGGGTTTTCTCTCCCCAAAATCTGGTTGAAAACTGGTATCTCATTGCTGAGTATTGTCTAGCCAGCCAACTTGTTGGCACCCACAAAAATTCCGTAATTTTTTAAAAACTCCGATAATTACACAATTTACGAAGCAGGAGATTGCTCAGATTACGTTTTATAACCCAGCACTGTGACAGTATGTGGGGAATATAAGAAAATAAAAGGCCATCGATTGGGGAACCTTTCAAGTCTGCATGTCCAGCTGTTTGTGGGGTGGCAGAGCAACATGTGCTCCCTGAGTGAGGGAGACGGTGCCCTGGAAAGGGGCTGTTTTCAGCAGAGAGTTGGGGAGATGCTTCCTAGCCCCTGGCCTCTGCCAGTTGCCATGTGTGCTCTTGGGGGCGTCTTGATCCCGGGAAAGGCAGTTCCCCAGCCTGCAGATCTAGGCTACATTTGCCAAGTCAATGAAGTTTTCATTAAGGTGACCGCTGGCTACTTTCTGTTGTGAAAACAGGTGGAGAGGCTTCTGGGCCAGCTTCTCTAAATATTGGACACGACTGTACTCACCAAACCTTAAAAGAGAGCAATGGTACAGCTACACAACCAAATGGTACCGGTGTTATGAGAATTCCTGCAATACTTCCTTACTGGAAGTAGGGGGAAGCAAGGGTTCCTTGTGGAGATCCAGACTCTTAAATGTCACCTTTTAAACCACATCTTTGTGCACCTGTGATAGGCTGAACCATGGTGTTTGATCCATAGCTGGTCTTTCACCTTGCAGAACTAAACGTTCACAATGGAGTAAACATTGAAAACATTTAAATTTTTATTACAGTTCTGTACCAGGAGAGAGTAACTTCAGACTGGAATGAGCCAATTGTCGTAAGCCATGCCAAGGAGAGGACCTCAACAGAGAAAGAACATGATTTAACTCTCTGCTGACAGCAGAAACCCAGTGGCCAAGTAGCAGGAAGATGCTGTGCCCGTGCCACCCATGCATCATGGTGGCAGGGGTGGGGGAAAGAGGAGGATGTTTAGTTTTCCCAGAGTGAAAAATGCTGAGTAGCTCCAGGATCTGTCCCTAGTGAGAGAAGCAGGGAAGAGCCAAACTCTTCCCCTGCAAGACTGAGGTCCACAAGTTCACTGGTACATTGAAGCAGTTCTCCAGGATGGTAAGGATCTGCCTTTCCCCTAATACTGGATCTTGTGGTACTGTTTTTGGAACGTGTCTCCTGTATTGCAAATATGTTTCTTAGTAAAGCATAAGCAAATGCAATATTTTAGGTAAATACTTATTTTTGTCCTCAAAGGCCTTTGACATTGAAACTGACTGTGCATGAACTACAAGCAACAAAGCATTAATTCCTGTAGATGTAATAATATTTAAAATTATGGCACTGGACTGTCTCACCTTATCACTGATATCAAAGAGTTAAGATGTCTAAGCTGTCTAGTATGATAGCTGATCTCTGTACAATATGCATAGGCTTGGTCTTCAGCAATGAATGGCCAGGGAAAGCAGGGCATTTACTCTTGGGTATGTAATGAGATGCTGGGAAAAGTGCCTGATCCCAAGGGTATGTGCAGCAAGTGTAGCCAGAACTAAAGGCAAAGTACGCACCAGTAAACGCTGATTGCCACCACCTGTGCCAGCATTCATATCTCATGCCTGAGATGCCTCATGCTAATAAGCTTTCTCCTATTCATTTGTTCTTTGTGCCCTGCTCACACAGAGATCTTTTCTTTCTCTGTCAAGAACTCTATCCAGACAATTCACAGTGTCTAGAATATATTTTTTTAGCAGTGCAGTTAATCGTATGCTCAGATCTATTTTAAGTCTGAGAATATTAAGATGTGGGATTGCAGAATATGTTCTCCCAGATAGCACATGTGTGTCTGGAAACAAGACAGGGATATGAGGTTGGGCTGTAGGTAACCTAAAAAACACCTCAAATGAAAGAGGAAAAGGCTGGAGTTTTAATTGCATGTTATGTATACAGGCTAGAAAAAAAGTATTTTTTGTAGATGACTTAGTAGTGCATGTCTGTTTCCATGTCTTCTGGTATCTACTGCATAAGCTTTGGCTTGCAAGTGAGTTTCTTAGTTAATTACAGGACTTTGGGTGTTGTGGAATACAACATTTTGTGATTGGATACTTCAGAGACTTGCACACACTCTGGCAGTGTGTGGTTTTCTCAGATACTTGGCTTAAATGTTGATGCTTAATTTCCCTGGGATGTGATGTTTAAGGGGAAACACTACTTTTGAACAGAACTAAATAGTCACTGTTTCACAATGCACAGAGTTTTGTCCGGGATAAATGATATACGAAGAATCTGCTAGATTCATGTCAATCCAATGAAGGCTATTAGGGTGTGGGTTTGATTGCAACAAAAGGACATAAAGATGGACAGTTCGTATGTTCTTTGCTGGGCTATTGTATCTGCTTTGGCAAGCATCCTTGTTTTCATAAGGTCAGATGATTAATCTTATTGTTTGCTTCTTTCCTAGTTTTGAGTGTCTCTAATTAAGCTGATGCCCATTGATGTCTTACCGTGATAATGTGTGTTAGGTTATGAGGTAATGGTGGTTCGGAAAAAATATACCTGTGGCAGTGTTCAAGCATACTCAGAATAAATCACTGCACAGAAGCCTTTTGAAAGCTATCACACTGCTGCAGAGTCAGTAAAGTGAAGACAGTGAATCTAAATCATTGGTTAAAGGTAACAGGATGTAGATTTTTGGCACTTCAGCATCTGTGAGAGCTCTGCTGTCTCTAAATGAATCTTACTGAATTGTGGCTGTAGCTCCTCATTATGGCTTGGGCAGAGCCAACAGTATGGGGACTGGGTGCAGAGGCAGCTGCCTGCAGAGGGAAGATGGCATCATTGAATCATGGAATCATTTGACCCTTCAGTTCATTGTGTCCAACCATTAACAAGCACTGCCAAATCCACCACTAAACTATGATGCTAGGTTTCGAACAAGATACATCTTTGGAGATTGGGAATCCTACTGGGGAAGGTGAAAATTAAATGTTCCCCAGGATTAACAATATGTGGTGATTGCTCTTCTGTTATCCCTAGACTAAACCCTGGGAGTTTTTTTCCTTCACTAGAGATTTATTGAAGCCATGTCTTCTAGAAAGACTGATAGTGTGTCAAGCTGAATTGTGCATGATGCTAAAAAAACCCCAAAGTTCAAAACTCCTGTTCTACCATACCTACTGTTTTTCTGCACAGTTGTATGTACACATTTGCACTATATAAATGCTTTGTCAGTGAACAGCTTGCTAGTCAGCACTTGTAGTGAAAGTTCCTTATCTCTTTGGAGTGCTGGTAATCTTGATTTTATATTTGATTTAACCAGACCCAGATGATCCCTCTGGGGCACTGGGCTGTGCTAGAATTTTGTGTGCTATTTGAAGGATCATGTGTGTAAAGCTACATTATAATTTGTGAACAGATCATTGTGTTGCATTGTAAAAGGTCAGTGGGATACTTCAGTATCATTGTGTTTATTTTCTTCATTCTTTCTTAAATTCTTTCCTCATTCTTATTTAATTCTTAGTTACGCCCTACCTCTGGGATGGCAGTGTAAGTGTTCTCTATGTTGAGATGTGACATGCAAACAGGTCAGGAGGCAGCAGTTCAAATATTGTGTATTTCAGAGCTTCTGCCTTGGATATTGTGGGAGTATGAAGCTTGGAGAAGGAGTTGGGTGAAAATATAGGTGAAATATTGAGTGCAGGGGGTACCCCTAGTTTAGGAGGAGTGTGTAGCATGGAGCCATGTTCATGCCATAGCTCTCCTGTCTTCTCTTTGTTTCTGTCCATCTTCCTGCTAATGCCCCAAAGCTTGATGGAGACTGTGGAGACATTTGGTATGGCATTGTTCCACTACTTATCCCTAGATTTGAAGGTCTGTCTCCTTGCAGTACATATCCCAAGAAAGCAGATTGTTGAGAATCCTGCTAGCTCAGGATCTCTGCTTCAAAGACTTTCTTCACAGCCCTCTGCAGAAAGCTGTGGTCTTGGACTGTGTTGGCATCCTGCCTGCACATAGGTGACAGCTAAATGGAGGGCTCTTGGTATGTTCTCTGTGTTTGGGTTGGGCTGCTGAATTAACAAAATAACCCATTTTCAGCATGTGCCAGATGCTTTTAACTCCCATTGTGGGCAGCCTAGACAATACACTGCACAGTGTGGAAGTCCTAAATGGAGTTAGATGTTCTTTGCAGATAATGGCTCTGCTGTGTAATTATGATAGCACACAATTAAAAACGGCTTTATATTGCTTTGGGTAGCTCCTGGAAATTCTATTTCCCTTAATAATTTTCAATAGTCTCAGGGTTTGTTTTTCCTGTGTTTGTCTTCCTGTAATATTGGCAAAAGATAGGAAGAAAATGAGCTGGGACATAAGAATCCCAGTAAAAACTTCAGAGGGAGGGTGAGAGGTGACTCATTAGCGGGTCTTTCATCTGGGTTCATGCTGGGGCATGGAGTCAGGGGTCAGGAAGTGAATGGGGATTCGTTCACAGCTGATGTCTTGTATAATATTTCAGAAGAGTGTATTAATTGTCGCAGCTTAGCCTGGGAGTTTGGGCAGAGGCGTTCAGCCAGCCAGCTGAGGAGGAGTTGGAGAGAAGTGGCATTGAAGTTTCCCTGGAGGGACAAAGGGGCTGGAGCTGCTGGGGACAGGGCATGGCCTGTATCTGGCAGCTTTGCTTATACCTACTCCCCTGGCCCAGAGCAAGGGGAGAGCCAGCAGCTGCACTTCTGTTCATACTCAAATCCAACTCCAAAGGAGTTAGGGAAGAGAATGACAAAAGGTAACTTACTCAAAACTCAGACTAGTCTGCAAGATAGATTTGTAGCCATAATATTGTAATATATAACACACATATGTATGTATATATTTATTTATTTACTTTTAGTGGGGTTTTTTCATTCTGCTACATGGAAGACTAATCTTACGTCTCACTGAATATTCTTCTTGCTTCATTTCACTATTCAAGCCATTTTGGTGCTGGAAGGAGCAATATGAAGCCCAGATGGAAAAAAAAAGCCCTAGTGTTGCTGTTCCCGTAGATGATCAAGGTGATGCTCTGCCTGGATTGACCTATGGGAACTGCAAGTCCAGAGTATGTTTTGGTAGCTCCTCAGGGAGTGCTTGCAAAGGACAGGTTGGCTTTTGAGCAAGACCTCTGAGTCTGGAGCTGGCACCTTTCAGAGGGTGGATGGATGCAGAGGGAGACCCTTCACTTACACATCTAGGCAGACCCTGAGGTATCCTTACAGGTATCCTGATCTCATTCCCAATCACTGTAAGTTTTATGGTTACTTTCCACTCCCCTTCTGCATCTATCCAGGGTAGTATTTCTGTGTATAGGGTACATCTTTTGTGATGAAAGCACAGTGGAAATAAAAAATCCAACATTTTCAAAGTGTCAAGCAAGCAGCCTTCTGCTTTTCTGATGCTTCCAAGCCACATAAGTATAAATACAGCTCTGATCTGAAGGTAATAGCCCGGAGGTTTCTGCCCCATGATTCTTGCCCATTTTTCCTGGCCACCTGAAGGGAGGAGGTAGCCCAGTGGACATGGGAACTGCCAACAGTCTTCAGCTCTGGAAATGTCTTTGTTCTCCGAGATTCTCTCATCAGTGTTAGTGCAGCCAGCAGGTGTTCAGATGGTTGGCACTTGAGTGTCCCATGTCACTGCATCTCTGAAGGGATGCAGTTGTTCCAGACAGAGTGAAGAAGCTTGTCCTGAAAGGGTGACTTTTGTTCTGGGAGACAGCAACACTTGCACTGTTGGCTTCAGCTGTTACAGGTTTCCAATCCTAACAGAAGCAGAGGGAAGATTATACCCCCAACTTTCACAGAAATTAGTTGTATTTAAAATGCAGCTTTTTCTTCCTGATTTTGTAGCTGTGCTAGAAAGTCATTACACATGGATTTATTTTTCCTTATCTCTCGGATTATCATTGGCTTCCTTCCTTCCTTCCTTCCTGGATGAATTTACCAGTGTTCTGATTGCAGCTCCTCCTTTTTTTTTATCACCTCCTGTCTATGTGGCTTAAGATTTTGTATGTTTAACATAACTGAGCTGAGTATTTTGCAGCAGCTGAGAGCAAAGATAATATTTCACTGATTGATGGGGTGGTTATGGTGAATATATTTGCAGTCTACTTGCTTTGGCTATTTGTTGTTTTGGTTACAGCAGGTTACAGACCTGCCCTATTTAATTTTTCCTTATATTTAGTTTCCTTTTTTTTGCCCTTGTATTTTATTTCATTTTTGCAACTGAGCCATGTATTAATCTGATTTCAGAGAGGGGAAATGAAGACAACATTTTAGCTTTTAAGAAACTTCCACAGAGATTCAGACAGCTGGTCAAAGATAAATCCAGTATGCAAGCAGGTTCATGAGTATCTTATAAGACAGCCATTTAAAATACCATGGCATCAAATGTCTCTTTAGTTTCTTTCTTTGGTCTGCACTTGCAATTTGATTGCAGGGTATTTGTTATTTCTGGGCACATGCACAGGGAACTAATAGCAAGGAAATAGACAAAAAATATTTTAGGTAGGTGTTTAAGGGAAAGTGATATTACATGGTTTTTAAACAAAACAAGTCTGTAAGTTGCATGAGACTGTGACCATCATCCTACAGGGGCTGACATTAGAGCAAGGAGGTCATCATCTTCCAGTGCTGAACTGCCTTTTCCTGTGTGCATTGGCTGTGGGGAGTAGGGGTGAGTTTGGTATACCTAGAATGTGGTGATTAAACTAGGAGAAATTTTTTAAGGCTTTCTGTGGGCTAGCAGAAATTAACCTTTTTGTTAAAACATCTTTAATTTGGTTATTATGGGTAATTGCATTTTTGTGTGTTAGTTGACTGACATTTACTCTACAAAAGTTTTAAAGCATTTTATATTGAAATTGCATCTGCTTAGAGATTTATCCCAAAGCCTGAATCCTGTGTGAGTCACATAGTGCTGTTTTGTTTTGTTCTGCATATATTCTTCCTCCACAATAGAACAATTTTCCCATAATTATTATTGAAATAAGGCATTTTTAAATACAAAATAGGTATCAACAGAGCTTTACATCAGAATGATGGTGATGTGTGATATAAAACAGTTTGGGTTATTTCAGTGCAAGTGTCTACATATACCAGCTGCTATAGCATGCTAATCAATTTTTGAAAAATAACCCTTTTAGGAGTTGCATAGACAAACCCTGGCTGCTTGCCTGAAGAGAGAAAGATAATTAATTTAAATACTAAACACTAGTTGAGGTGATTAATTCTTAATGAAGTCAGTGAAAAACTGATTTTTCTTGCATTCCCTGGAAGATCCTTTCAAAAGCTTTGCTTTTCCAAAATTGTTTTTTGTCCCATGTGTGTGGCACAGGATGTGACTTTGTTCACAGCAGGTAGGTTCATTAGTTGGCATTTCTAGTATAATATCCAGCTGTGGGAAGCTTATAAAATACTGGTATTTAGGTCATCTTAATTAGGCCTTGAAATAAAGATTTAAGATGAAGTGGAATAATTGCACATCCTTCATTGCGGCTGAGCTTTCTCAGTGAAAAGAGGATGTGATTCCTGGACAGTATGAACTGATTCCAACAGAGTTGTTCCAAATCCGCCTCTCCGGTGCTCCTTTGACAGTGCTGGGAGCTGAAGTGATTAAAACTAATAATTCTGGGGAGAGGTGAAAGATGTGGCAGTTTTCAGCTGGGCTGCATATCCTTGCTCTCACTGCTGCCTGTGCTAGCACATTTTATGTGTGTTTTCTTCCTGGATGGACTTATCCAGAGTTATGCTTGTATTATTCCCTAGTTGAGAGCTCAGGTATCAGTGCTCCTCTCCCAAGTTTGGGTGAACAAAGAGCTTCCCCCACTCCTTTGTGCCAACTCACTTGCCATGTAAGGTCCCAAAACCTTGCAAAATCAGTGCTGGTGAAAATCGGTGTGAGATCTTTCATGCTGAGAGGGGTGGCAGTGATTCCCATCCAGCCTATGTTGCATCTGAGCTTAGCAAGCAGAAATCAGGAGACAGCATCCCTGATGCTGGGTTTAAGAAGTTGAGACCAGTGAGGGAAGCCAGAGGACTCCAGCAGGCAACTGGATGAACAGCTGGTGAAATGCAATTGTGTGTGTTCCTGCCTTAATGACAGATGCAAATGTAGGGTCTTCAAACCCCTGTCTGACACACTGCCGGCAGTGATGTTGAGGATGGTGCGTAACTTTGGGCAAGGAGGCTCTTGGAAAAAGGCTTCAGTGGCAGCTGGAATATGCACCTGGTGCTGTACAAGCTCCTGGCATCTACAGGAAATACAGCGTGACTAATTTGATACATTTAATATAAAGAAGGTGGCAAGGTTGTGCCGTTGTTTATCTCTCTTTGACTAACAACATGCCAAGTATGCTTTTGGTGTTGTAACACCACAAGATGGGAGCGTGCCATTTTTTTGTGTTATTAAGCTAATGATGTATAAAGAGATATTAAAAAGCCAGCTGGTATCGTCTGCCACATCATCTACCAGTGGTGCTGGTAGTTGAAACTTCCAGCTTTTGCTTATGGATCAGTGAAACTGAAAAAGGAGGAGGAACTCCTCCTGGTCTGAATTTCTCCCAGTAAGAGTATTCCTGTGTCCTCTCTGATTATGGATAGAGCCGTGGGAGCACCCATGGGTGCAGGAGACAGGTGTTTGGTCTCCTTTGTCTATGTCAGCATATCCTGAAATGCAGACTTTTTTTTAGCGTTTTGAAGATATATCCTATCTTACACCAGATCTTCTAAAATCCTAGTTTAGACAAAGCCTTAGGGGATTTAGGTTTGCATATTTTTCCTAAGAGGATTGTGCTTCACACTTAGTTGATCTATAAATTGTTTGAGGAGTTTTCTATGATTTTCTAAGGACATAAAAAGCTGGATGCACATTCAAATTGTCCTGAAATGCATTGTCTGTGTGTTAGTGATAGAAATTTGGTGTTTGAATTAATAACAAATGGAATCACTGAACCTCGGGGTTATTTTGAACTGAAAAACATTTTGGTAATCAGATTTGCAGCATGGCTGCAGGAACAGTTGTAGCAGCACAACTGGAGGGGCAAGGGAATTGCAGGAAGGATTAGAAACTGTTTATACTGGCAACAGAGAAAGTAATTTATTGTGAAAATACAGCCCAGAAATAAATTAATGAGCACCTTTCCAAGCATATAGGGAGTGCTCATGCCATTCTTGCTTGCAGATCAAGGGAGTAAGGCAGCTCAGTGGGAACTGGGCAAGAAATAATGATAGCCTTTGAAGACTTTTGTCATTCATTCTCATGAAGTGACTGGCAAGGTGCTCCATGCCTCAGCCATGGCCCTGGGGATCGATGGGTGCTGGCAGAGCTCCTGCCAGCCGGGTGCTGGGGCACTGTGCCACAGCTCTGCTGGCTGTTGCAGCTGTTCTGACGCCCATCGACGACAGAATAGTTTCAATGATTGCCAGATTAATTTCTCTTTATGTGCCTGTGGGTGGGCTGTGTCTTACATATTCATTTGTGGTATTTACAGTGTTTTTTTGGAGGGTTGGGTGCAGTCCTTGTTGTTTTGTGCTGCTTTCGGCGTGTTTGGAGGTTGTGCAGCAGCAATGGCTGCTAAAACAAAGCCTGTACTGGGGCATCTTCCCTGCCTGCTAGAAAAGCTAGAAAACCTGTAATGCTAAGATTTCCATAATTATTTCTTTGAAGGTGGAGGAAGGATGTGGCTCAGACATAGGAAAATGGTTTAAAACAGAGCTTAGCTCACCTGTGCTGCTCATGGGGATGGTCAGAGCTTGTTTAAACTGCTGCTTTATAACCAGTGTTGCTGGCACTATCATCTTTCATCTCACTTTCAGACACTCTTCACAGGAGCGATGAGATGGACATAATAGAGAAAATAGAGAAAGTGGCACTTGCTTGGTAGAGTGTGCAAGGGGCAAAGAGAAGTGTCCCCTGTGACAGTGTGAAGGACAGGCAGTCTCTGTGGATCTATGTCTGCATTATTTTGTCAAAGCTCTGTACTTGTAGCATTGCCAGCTGTACTGCAGCACATGTGGGACTGTGTTAGATGGGTGTTAAACCCTTGAAGGAAGGGGAGCACAAACTGAGGAGGAGCTGTTGCGAAGCTGCGACTTCTGCTTTTCTGTAGCAGCTTGCATGGAGTAAGTTTGCTTCTGGGTGGAATCAAACAGATTAAGATAAAAACAGAACAGAACAAAATTTATTAATATCCAGAGGTATGGCTTGGCTAGTGAGGAGTGGTTTGTGATCTTTACTGAATACCAGCTCTGAGGACTTTTTTGTGCCCTCTTATCAGCAGTGATGTTTTGTGTTCTGTTTTCTCTGCAGACGCCGGCTGATCTCCCAGCGATCTTCTCTGGAGACTCTGGAGGACATCGAGGAAAACGCCCCACTGCGGAGGTCATTTTATTACTCCCTCTCTCTCTCTGGCTTCTTGTCTGTAAAACACATGCATGGGCAGGCTTGCTCTCCCTCCTCATGTTGAAAAGTAGCCAGATCTTCACAGTAAGATATTCTTCATAGTGAGTAAAAGTGTTGAAATTTCACACGCCCTGCGAGGTAGTGGCTGATATGAATTGCACATTCCCTGGCTTTAGGTCATTAAACAAAAAGGCAGTATTTAGACTAAATGTCAGGAATTAAAATTCAAGATTTGATTAATAGAAAAGTTTAGTTGTCACCAATATGAATGGCTAGTCCCTAGTCAGCAGTACCCTAACATCTGTGGTTAACATCTTACTTAACAGTAAGTTTTTGAAGGCTAGTATTTCTAATGAATTTTTACTGTTTATTCTCTCAGCACATGCAAAATTATTTTGGTTACCAGTATTTCTGTCTGTGTGTTGGCTGGTAGGTTTGTGACTGCTACCCCACTAATAAATCTGCTCCCATCCTCGTTGTATTGTCTGCTTCAGTGTGTTTTGATTTGTGCATCTGGGAGACCACAGCTTCCTTCTCTGGGGACCACAGTAATTAGTCGTTAGGCAATCCTCTGGGGTGATGGAAAATGGAGCAACTGCTTAGCAGTTGAGAAACTGGCTGGTCAGTAATATGACCAGTGCATGGAATGCTTCCAGGTCAGCTGTTCGGCAAGACGGCAGCCTAAGTTTGCCTGCCTCTTTATCTTAGGACCTCTAATCCAGTTGGTTTATATTGGTGTTTAGCCTATAGCCTTGTTTATCCACATGCAGATTGGCTGTCTCTCCCTACCTCGAAGCAAAGAATAGCGGAGTCTGTACCAATTGGCTTATTACCAAAGCTTGATTATTTTTACAAAGCTTACTATTGCATGCTTACCAGCATGCTATGAAGCGTTCCCATAAGTGATTCAAACATGTATAATTGGTAAAAGATACAAACAAAGTAGGGTTTGCCAAGCAGTATTTTTACTTGCTAATTTGCAGAATTGGTGGTAGAATGTCTCTCTTGGTGCCATTTTCCTGTAAGAAGTTAACAAGGCTAATTGTAGTCAGAGGATGAGGGAATCTCAAGGCCTTTACAAGCAGGAGGAAGGCAGAAATGGCAAAGTGATGGGGTGTGCCCGTGCAGCACGATGGTGTTTGGGTACAGCAGCAGGGACTGGCATAGTGGTCTGTGATTTCAGCCCAATGTCCAGCCTCTTGGGCTTGAGAAGCTGCTGAACTCTGCCTGTGCAGGGGATAGGATGGAAAAGATAGGTTAGGGAAGCTTAACACCGAGGGACTGTGCTGGTCCCGAGCACTGGCAGAAGATGCTGGTCTTGTAGGTGCCACGGAGGATGCAGCAGCAAGGTCCAGCCCTGGCTGCACTGCAAGCACAGAACTCATCTCCAGTGCCTGCGAGCTCTGCCTCGCCTTGCAACAAAACAGCCCTGAGATGGAACAGAGAGCGCTTTCACATGCGCTGTGGTTTCAGCTGATTAGAAAGAGCAGGGCTGGAAGGCGGGGGGAGGATATTGCTGTTTGTCTCATCTCTCCTCCCTCTGGCAATTTCTTTCTGTAACTGCAATTTATAAAGCGCATTCAGATGTAAAATAGATTTAAGGCTTAATGTTTTGAAGAACGATTATTTTTTTTCCTGGGGTAGTTTATTTTATTTTCAGTTGTTTCGTATACTGGCAGGAACGTGAAAAATAATATTTAGAGTTAAAATCAAATAGGAATTATCCTTGCAAATAGCAGATTTAAATCTTTCTAAAATTAAAACAAGAAAGAACTTCCCTCAATGACTCCTTTATCAATAGCTGAGGAGCATACAAAAGCGTGGGTGTTGGTGCGAGTGGGGAAAATTGCATATTTACTAGGTTTTGGTTTGGTTTAATTTTTTTTTCTTCTGAAAGCTTGGGCTAAGCTGCCATGGCAGATTACAGGAAGTTTTACTTTGCAGAGATTTTTTTATTATTTTCTTTTTGCATGAAGGGAGGAGGATGGTGCCTTTTCTTGTTATTATTTTAAATATTTTTTTTGTTTGAGCTGTCGCGTTTCCAGACTTATTGTCTTTATTGTTCTTGCTGATTCCTAACACAGGGTGACTTGAATCATTTGTCTCGTCTTTCCTTCCTGCTTTTGTGTAGACTTCTTGGCGGTACAGCAGGGAACTGAGAACTTTTTTTTTCTTCTCCCTCCCCTCCCTTGCAACTGATTTATTTTTCAGATGTCGGACACTCTCAGGATCACCCAGACCAAAGAACTTTAAGAAGGTTCATTTTATCAAGAACATGCGGCAACACGATACCAGAAACGGCAGGTACTGTGCATGCCGAGGCTGCTTGTGCAGAGACAGCCCATGGGATGTGAGGGAAGGGGCAGGATCAGCATCCCCCTGCAAGAGCACAGCCATTACCACTCACCACATGGATGGATTCTTTGAATGCAAAGAATCTGTGAGGATGCAGGCTCAGTGTGTGCTCCGTTCCCCAGGGAAGTACGTGTCAATGGAAGTGCTAGCCCACAGATTTTAAGACCTGTGTCTCCCTGATACAAATTACCTGCACAAAAGCAAAATCCATGATGCTGTTGGAGTAAACTAGGCACAATCTGGTTGCATTTCTTCAAGGATGTTACCACTTTCTAAGTGTGAGAGGGGCACATAGCTCAGCCTGCTTGAACCAATTTAGCAATGGTTCAAGGATACTTCCAACATGTATTAGTGGATACAGCGTGCTGGTAAATGCACAGCCAAGGATGGTCATGTCAAGGTGAGGCATGGGATCCTAGTTTCCATGGCAGATGTAGGCAGAGAGGCTTCCAGGGGATGTATGAGAGGTGCACCTGTGTCTGCAGCACACCCTGAACTGGGATATGGACTGCCCAGGTTACAGCCATAGCAGCTATTGGCTGGGACTTGGCTTACTTCAAAGGCCTGGTGTATCCATCAGCAAAATGGGTTCTCCATTGTGATATCATCCAGCTCAGGAGTGAAACTGGCTCTTCCCTGCTTATAAAGAAGATACCTGTCCTCTCTGATTTTCCTATAGACTGTTTATCTGTGTGCCTCATGATTTTCTTTACTCTTGTTCTTCCCAGTCTGAACAGGTTTGAACTATGCCACCTGAATAGGTTGCATGTAGACTAAACTATCTCATTGAGAATTGACTCTTGCACATACCTGTTCTCATAAAACTGAGAGCCATGGACTCTGATGGACCAATTTGTGCCTGTAGCCTTTGATTTCCATCACATGTGGAACCCTGTCAGTAGAAATTCTAACATTGCATTGAACCACAGGTTTTATGAATTCAGTTCTGATAGGTGTTACCTGGCTCAAGAAAAATTTTCATCACTGTTATTCTCACACATACAACTGAATGCAGTGAAAGGTAGTAATCAACATAAATGTTGCACAAGGTGGCCCTGAGAGATTTTAGAAACAGCTTTTATACCCAGCCTTTGTATCAAACAGTCGTATGCAGAACTGTTGACTTGACTATTGTCTGACTAGCCACTGATTATTGTCTTTATAGCATATACATGTGGAATCAAACACTGAAAAGCAGCCTGTTAATTTTAGTCCATTTTGTGTATAAGTAGATATATGCTCTGGGAGTTTCTTACAGCAAAATATACTTACATGGTATTATGCAAATTCCACAGAGAACAAGTAATTTCTGAGATGTGTATATAAAATCTAGGCATAAACTTGATAGAAATATTACCTGAACAAGAATAAATATTTGATTTGTAAAGTCTTTTCACTATGTTTTGCAGAAAAATATTTGTAGCATATATGCAATATTTTATCTTAATTCATAGATCAGTCATTATGTCTGACAATATAACTGAATATTTTTCTTGCTAAGAAAGCAGCGAGAAAGCTTCCGTTATTCAACTGGCTTCTTATCTCTATGAGCAGACACTGTTTTCCAGAATATTTCCACAATCATAATAAAGATCTCTTTATCTAGAATACAAATACGGTAAGAATAAGAGACACAGTTTTGGCAATAGTTTTCATCCTATGGTCGTAGAGCTGCAACGATACTAGCTATAAATAAAATGCTGAGTTAACATTTTGTGTCACCCCTATGTCTAGCAGTAAGTAATCTGACTCTGTTTTTCCCAGGGGTCTGGATGTAGTCACTGGAGTTAATAGGCATACTGGATGAAAAGGACCTCTAGAAATACAGGTGGATCTGCTTTATGTTTTCATCCTAAAATCAGCAATGTTTCTGAGTACCTTAAGACCTTTGAAGCTGGTGTCCTCCCCTGTTCTGTGTGACACAGGAGCACAGGCGTTGTAGATAGGGATAGAAAACCCTCATGGGGCTCCTTTCCATGCCTGAGAGCTTTTCCCGGGTGGCTCATGCATGATAGTGCAGGATGCAGATGCTGAGCTGGGCTGGAGTCAAGGCTCTGAGCTCCCTCCAAAACCCCTGACCCTTCTGTCACAGCATGTCAGTCTTCCATTTAAGATGAGCAACCCAGCTTTGAAAACATCTACACTGACTGTATTTTTTGATGACTGAGCTTTAAAATAGCCAGTACTTTCACAAATTGTTTCACTGGCTTGTGACTGTGTCACAGCAAAGAAAACCGCAGTGTGAGTGATAACTCAGAGCTTCTCTCTGCCCTTGTTTGCATCTCTCAGCCTGTAAGGTGATGGATGTGTCCTTGTCCTGTGGCACTGAGAGCTCTTCCCCTCTCAGCCTCAGGGATGGCACGTGTTGATCAATGATGCACTGGGTTCAGCCTTTGGCAGTCCTGCAGCAAGGCAGGACCCACTGCAGTTAAAATAAGAATTCGCCTATTTAGCACAGAGAAAAAGCTCGTGCAGAAAAATATTCAGACTGGAACTTCATCAGCCAGTCCTTGTAAAGCTTCCTGTTGATAGTTTTGATCACTGGTTAAACCAGTTTCTTTGGAATTCTAGGTCGTGGCTTATTAAAGGAGTTAGAAAATTAGGGTTCCAGTCTAGGAAAGCGGTCTTGTAAAACAGCACAAAATAAATTTTCCCATTTAAAGACAAGTCAACCCTGACATACAAACTAGCACAGGTAGCCACCAGCATATGGTTTTACCCACTTTACTCAGCAGGTTTATTGGTGATACCCTCCATAAACACTGAAGCAGAAGATTAGTAAAAACAAGCCACTGAAGTGACAACCTGAGCCAGCTGAGCAAATAGTTACTGGTGAGACTGGGACAAGAACCACTCTACAGTTATTGTATGTAGCAGGTATAAAAAGCAGTAAAAGAGTGTTCCTGTCCCACACTCACGCCATTGCTTTCTCAGTTTTTTTTTGTTAGCAAACACATCTAAGTGAAGGCCAAACACCATCATGAAATGTCTCTTTTGCTGTTCTCTTAATTGCACACACATGCAGACTAAGAGGTTACTAAGATTGGCAGCACCCTCACAGTTCGTAACTCCTCTCAGCCACCTTCTGATCGCTCTTGGAACTTCTGAGACTCCAAAATGAGGGCTGCTACCCTGACAACATCCACGGTTTATGTGTTCACCTTTGTGTGTAGGACAGCAGAGCCCTGGCAGTCAAAAATCATCAATCAGGAATGAGAAAAGAGGCTGCAATATTTCACACGTGGATAGTATATGATGTATATCACATTGCCAGATGAAAGCCTTTTGGTGGAACACAATCAAACCTAGATAGATGCTGGGTAAAGCAGACTTTATTCTTCAAGTCTAACAAATTACTGATTCTGTTGAGAGCTTCGTGCTCATTAAGGTTTTTTGCAGTATATACTTCATAAAGGAATTGGAAGGTTAGCTTTTATAGCCTTTGCAAATTGTCAAAATTCTTCTCTGCAAAGTAATGGTTGCTCTGAACCATAGTAATTAGTACAACTTTTTGGTGAAATGTGAGAATTAAAGAATGTGAAGTGGTTTTAAACATGTCTAGGTGGCACAATTGGAATCAAGGCATGTAAACACTCTCACACAGCTTCTGAGGTAGCTCCTTCAGAGGTGTGCAGGATTGTAGATGCCCTTTGCTGAAGAGTTGAAATCCAGGAAATTACTTTTCTCCCATAAGTAATAATTTGATTTTGTTGAACAGCAATGGACTTCTACCACAGCTTTCTGGACTTCCTGCCCCAGCAAGCCATTGCAGGCCTTCAGAAAATTTTTTTGCTTCCATGCATATCATCAGATATATACGTGAAATGCCATCCTCGGTGATGAGTATCTGACCACTGCTTTCTCTGCTTCCTTTCAAGTCCAGCTCCTGAAGCTGTTTTGCATCACTCTCCCTTGGCAGCTTTGCAGATGAGGTTTTGTGGCATCCTGGCAGGGGAGGCCGTGGGCTCCTCTTATGCTCTGCCTGGGAGATCTTTGTATAAAGAGGGTCTGCTAGTTTATGGAAAGAGAGGCAATACTTGGGTCCCAGGGGAAAGAAATTTGAAAAAAATAGAAGCTGGGCTGGTGCTTTTTATTTCCTTTCTTGTCTGATTGCTTCTGATACACACAGTTCTGTGGTAACTTCCTACTGTTGTCTTTGCTTGTGGACATGGAAGCACCAGTTTGTTTTTCTTTTAAGTATTAAGAGTTGAGTGGTATTTTTAGGGAGGTGTAGGGTGTTGCTGGGAGAGCTGTATTTCCAGAAGCAACCAGAGGGAGGGGGATAATATGCTTAGTGGGTACTGTGGTTTTCCGAATTCAAAGATGCTTTCTGATGTCAGCCTCGAAACCTGTGCCAAGTTTCATACATCAGCAAACAAGGCTTCCAGTGAACAAGCAAGCTGTTGTGAGTAGCAACCATTCAGTAAGCAGTGGCAAGCACAAAATTAATCATATGCCAGGGTTTTTTTGCTTGTGGATTGCTGTTCTCAAATGGGAAAAATTATTCCCCCCTGCTCTGTAACTCGCTGCCGCACAGTGAGACCACCTTGTACGATCTGAGACATTTCCCTTAGGTAAGGAGCGTTGCAGCATTCAGACAACAATGAAATTGTGCTTCATCTGCTGCAGGAGAGCTTCCTAAAGCTGTATGCACGTTTATTATTAGAAACCCTTCTTCCTTAAAGGGTAAATCCCTCTTTGCTTTCAAACGGGCTTTTGAGGAAGAAAATAGGATTGCTATAACGGAGTAATCCAGAAGAAGGAAAATCGATCATTCTGCATTTTTCCAAGGATTACGTGCAGCAGCTCTCTTGGGGAGCTAAACCTTTTCCAAGAGCAATGACTAAGCTGGTCCCTTAAGGAAACAGTGTTCTAATACTAACAGTGTAACTGGTATGAGAATTCATAGGTGCATGTGCTGGTTTTCAGATAGCAAAGAGCAAAAGAGCTTGCTAGGGTTTGTTGTCCAGCTTTGACTAGTGCAGGACAAAGGATGAAAAGTTTAAGCTAAATCCTCACATACAGAACTGCAGGACACAATGTGGGAAAAATCAACGTTGGAGAGCAGAGCAAGGAAGTGCAATAGCCCTGACAGCCAATGTAGTGGTAGGTCCTAGCATTTTCACCACAAGTGGAGATTTTTAGGGAGGTAAAATACTCGTGAATTCTAGTACTAATCAGGTCAGAAAACATCACAAATTGCTGTCACTGTGTCTTAGAGGAATTCGAGCTTGTGCAGCCTGTTAGCTAACTTTAGAGGGAAGAAGGGGCAGTTGTACAACAGTACAGTGTCCTGAAGATAATAAGGAAAAGGGGTATATTTGTAAGCAGTTCCTTATTGGCATTTTATATCTTACTTCTTGACCAAGCTTCTCTTGGCTTCTTGCAAGTCTGTATCTCCCAAAACTTTGATAATATAGCTACTGTTTTATGGGAAGTGGGTCTTGACTTCAGGGTGGTTTTGATGTTGCTTAGTATGTCAGAACCTGATGGCTGAAGGCAACAGTGTGGCTGTGTAACAGACAGGTTGCTCCAAGCTATTTGATTCAAAGGAAATGAACTCTGTCTGAGCTGAAAGCAGGACAGTATCACACAGTGACTTTGCAGATGTTGCAGAGATTTGGAGACTGGTTAGAAATACAAGGCATTTGCTCTAAGAGTGTCCTGGATTCTGAGATAATCTCTCTGCAGGCAAATTATGTATTATTTCATGCAGCCAAATCTTGGCTAACTGCCTATGAGGACCAAAGGCAAGCCATACTTAGAGGAGGAAAGATTCAGCCCTAACAGTGACTGAGACAGATATGGCAGGGAACTGTGAGATTGGTTTTGCCTAAGTGTCAATGCAACATCATAACCAAGAGGGTGAATGTGATTATTGAGCACAGGGGCTGCCAGAGTGTCATGGCTAGACACTGATCTTAAAGGTAAGACTGGAAGATGTGCAACTTCTGAGGTCAGGAATAGTGCCTAGAGACAAAGAAAGAAAGGTGATGGGTCAAAAACTGGAGAAGACTCAAGGAGGAAGCTTGAAAACAGTGAAAGGATCTGAAAACTTAAAATAATAGCAAACCTAGCCTGACTGATGGATGAAGCCTATTTCAGGAACAAGATGCTGACAATCAAGGGAGTCCTTTGGTTTAGCACAGAAAGGTCACAACCAGCAGCCAGAGTGTGTATCAGTGGTGATTGTTGGTATGTATCACCTGGGTTGCTGCTGGGTTTGTCTGTTGAGTTTCAGCCATTGTAGTGAGTTGACAGAATGGCCCCGTGCCTCTGTGGGTGGACTTCTTTCACTAGGAAAGCAGCTGTCCTGGATTCCAAGTCACATATTCAACATAGTCTGCCTAGAAAGCCTGTAGAGGGCATGGGGCTGTGCTACTCATTCACTGCTTATGTGGCAGCTGTGGCACAGGCTTCAACACTTCTGCAAAGACTCCATAGCACAATATCTGTGAGATGTGAAAGAAGATGGAGAAATCGTCCATTATGGAAGTTTTATGATTGCAAATTCCTCAATGGTAACATCTATTGCTTTGCTTATTGTGGTGGGATTTTTAAATTTTAGTCTTTGATTTCTTTTATTTTCTTTTATATTTTAGAATAGTCCTTATCAGCAGCAGAAGATCCTTCTGTAGCATATTTTCAGTGCTGCCATATCGAGACTGTACCCAAGTCGGGTATGTATATTTATACGTGTACTGCATAGTCATTCTGGGCCTGCATGTAGACCTGATAACAGACAACGGCATGATGGAGGCTAATGCTTTTACATGTCTGCTCTGAGAAGAGATAAATGCTCTTAGGTGTATTTGCTTTGTGGACCATTACCGGGTTAAAACTACAGCTCTCAACTTTATTTATATGTGTTGTGGTGTCTTTGATTATTAAGCTGGATTAAACTACCCCCATGAAATCAATGTTCTTGAAAAAGTGCACTTTTTTATTGTTCCTTCTGGCTTCACTCATCTTTGACAAAACAAATACTCTAGACAGCACAACTTTAATTGTATAAGCCGTCCTGGCTTTCTCTTTCTCCCTTGCAAACATGGTGCTACTGTATCTAGATTTCTAGAATTATGAAGAAAAACTTGAATTTAAACAGAATACTTTTTAATCTAATACTTTTAGTCACCAGTCAGATCATTCAGACAGTGAAAACATTATTTTGGCCATAATATTATACAGATTCGTAGCTGTCCATGCAGCTGCCTCACGTGCTGAGACACTGTAACTTTGATAGAAAAGTTCCTTTGAAATGAAGTAGTTCTCCAAAGACTGAGAAAGCTTTTAGCTCTTCCACTGAAACCACAAAAGTGGAAGAAACCGGATTTGGCTGGAAGACGTGGCCTGGCAGGCTCTGATGGCAGCTGGGTGCCTTTAGAGGTGCAGTGCAAGGCTGGGATCAGCAGCGCTGGTGGGCAGCAGCTCTGTGACCCTGGGACAGGGGGGGAAAGCATGGCCACCATACCCACTTGCCAGAGACCTGAGAAGTCTTTGTGGCTGACTCAGTGACTGCAGAGCCCAAAATGTGTGGGAAATAGTCAGTTGATACACTGAGAGGGGTTTGAAAGATCCACAAGTTATCTACAGTCAAATCTGTATAAAGGACATTTCCAGCCATCAGTTTAGTTCTGGAGAATGATTTGTCACAATCTCCTTGTTCACCAGTAATTCAAAACAAAGGGATATTATTTTTAATGCACAAAGGAAAGGAAGCACCTTTGTCGGAGGGCTGTCTGCTCTCTCTTACAGTAAATTTTTTCCCTTAATTAAACTGTGATGACACATCAGGCAAATTCTTGACAGACTGGCAGATTTGTTCTTTGTTCTTGAGTACACTGTCATTCTTTTATGGTCATCATCCTGTGGAAATTGCCTCTTTATTGAAATTTAAACATATTTTGAAATTCTGATGACTGGTTTACCTCCTAAATTACAGTACTAACGAGCCCAGCTGCAAAACTAAATATTATTTCAGCATGTCATGTCTTGTACTGTGCTTTCACAGCAAGAAGCGCATGGGATAAGAAGGTTGCAAGTGCCAGTACACAACAATTCAACCCTGTTCCCTTGGCTAAAAAGCCAAGATTTAAAAAAATGCCCTCTGTCTTTCTTCCAGAGCATCAGAGGAAGAGGGAAACAATTCAGTAGTACCTCCTTCCAGGAACAGCTGGTGCAAAGAACAGATGAGGCAGTATAGCATAAACTGTAGCCACTCTGTTCAGGCTGCACTGTTCTTGCTTACTTGAACATTTTGGATGTGAAGTAGGAGGGGGGAGAGACACTGGATACTCTTATGAGGTACTGTAATGACAGCATCCTTTAGCTTTGCTTTCTCTGAATCCCTGGATTGCTGATGTCTGTCCCCAGGTAAGATGTCTGCAAATATCAGTGTATAGTTAATATAAAGAAACACGTCATTGCAGGGAGCCATGGACACGTCTGAAATTTGAGCATCTGAACTGGAGAAAGCCCCGGCAGGAGTGGGAGAATAGGATGGATGAGCAGGCAGGAGGAGCTGTTCCATGTGAGAGGAACACACAGTGGAGCTTCTGCTGCTTCTCCACCTCTGCTCCAACTCACAGGCACTGTGGCCAGAGCAGAAATTTCCAGGCACAGCTGTTTGGTGGAGGCTGCCAGTCCATATTGTACTCGAGGCAGTGCAGAAGAGCTGTACTCTACCAATGCTGGTAGATACAGTCAGCAGAAACAGATCCATTATAAAAGCATGGTAAAAGCACTTTCTGAAGTCACTAATCTATGTACTTGTCCTGTGTGGATGGGGCAGCATCACCCCTCATCACTGAGGTGTCAGAAGTGTACTCTAGATTCTAGACCTCACTTGCCTGCCCTCCATACAGAGGTCAAACTACAACAGCAAGAACCCTCCCCAAATCCTCCAAACCATGTTTTTAAGTGGTTATAGCAATACAAATGGAGGTCTGGGTAGAGAGCTGTATATGTACACGAGGGATAAAGTTTGAGTTGCCCCTGGAATAAGTGGACTAAATTCTTACTTTTCTTCCTCTATCTAGACAAGCAGAGCAAGTGAGAGAGCAGATATAGCCAGGTGAAAATGTAAGAAAAACTTCACTGCAAGTCAGGAGCTGAAGGAGGTGCTGAGCATCTTACCTGCTGGCATTCCTTACCCCACAATATCTCTTGATGTTACAGCCCAGTCATCAGTCCTTAGGCAGGGTTTAGTGGTAGCTAATGGGAGTGATGCAGTGATGTGAAAACACTTGTAACAGTGTTATTGCCTCTGTTCTTTATTTAAAAGACACAGAGAAAGATTGTCTGAATGTTTGGCTTTATGACATACAAAGCTATTATGTGATGCACAGGTTAGAGGCAAGTGCTAGTACTGCAGGTTTGGGTTGTGCAGATGCCTCTCAGATTTCAATGCCTTGGAAACCTTAATGGATAAAGAGTTCCTCTCTTTTCTTTAAATACAATATTCCAAAAGATCTACTTCATGAGCACTGTTGAAACTGCCTTGGTATCCACTTCATATCTTCCTTGCCAAAGATAAGCATTAATCCCCATCTAGTTCTGTAGATGGGCAGAAAATTTGAGGTGTTCACCTCCCATTTTTATCAGAGGTGCACCTTGTGCATTCCCTGAGCTGCTGTGGCACACACCTCCTCTGTCATAGGTTGGTTGTCACTATGGAAGCTCACAGCAAACAGAGTAGAGCCTTGATACTTTTCTGCTTCCAGGACAGGGGAAGATGCCTCAGGTCAGCAGCAGGTAGCTGTCCTACCACACACACTCTCAGCACAGGCATGTACACCCACATACTGACCTGCTCTGTGCCCTCAGAGGGGATTTGTGTCATGGCAAACCAAAGAGTGAATCCATTTGCAAATGGATTAAATAAGACTTGAAGGAATTATTCATTTGGAGATGGGCTCCAGATGGTTTGAGGTGAATTGGATTTCATCCCTTTGAGACAGGAGACGGGGATCAGACAGAAGATATTATCCTTTTAGCCATTAGGCAGGTCATGCTCCGGACACTCAAGTCCCTAAAGAGGAGCTGTTGCAGCCAGACTCTCCAGGAATGTTCCTGGAGGTTTCTGCCCACCCCATTCCCCACTGTGGTGTGTGCAAGGGTGCTCTGTGCACCCACCATGTGGCCCCAGACAGGATAGAAAAGAACCAGGTTCAACTCTGCCTACCCTAGAAAAGGCAGATATCCTGAGCAGGGGAGATGGGAGCCTATTCTCCATTGCTTGCCTGTTCTGGAAGCTTCTCTAGGCACTGCTTCTCCATCAGCTTCCAGGGAGATGGTACAACTCTGGCAGTGCTCACAGATGTTGTTGAAGTTGCTCCATGTGGCCAAGAGGACATGGTGGCCTGCAAAAATGGTCTGCATATGCTTGCAGCCAAGGGAGAACAGTCCAGTTCTCGTTAGTGTAGCCTGAGCAATTCCAAACAAGGGCAATGGCAATGTTTGTCTGCCACTGTTAGAGGTAATACAAAGGAGGAAGAACATACTGTGTTGTTTTTCACCCCAAGAATAAAAGGTATTGAGTTAGTTGGTATTGCAGTTAAAGGTAAAAGGTATTACAGTTCTGATGTGCGTTTTGTTTTTTATCTTTGGCACATGCTGTTACGCTTCGTGATTTAAAAATATGTTTTGGAAAAGGCACTTTTTAGGCTTGTTTTTTATCAATGGCAAAAGCATCCACAAATTGAAATCGTACCCATTCTGATGATTTTTTTTGTGATGTTGTAAGAACTCTTTTAAGAGCTTCCAAATTCCTGTGAAGTCCTGTCCAGAAGATGAATCTGGAGAACCTGGGGGAGGAGAGCTGGCAGTATGACACAAATGCAGTACTGCAGCCTGGTTAGTCTTACATGGAGCACTCAGACCTGGGCTCACAGTGACTGACTGACAGCAGGGCTGGAAATTACGAGCTACAGGACAGAAAACTCAGCATCAGATAGTGCACATCCTTATAAAGATGGCCAGTTCACCTCATCTTTTATTCTTCGTGGATTCATTAAGTGGTTAGAAAGTTACCTGCAGCAGGCACAGCTGCTGAATATTGCTGTCTTGACAAAAATACAGGTATTCATCTGATGAAACTTGCCTCCAGCTAAAGGAAATAATGCAGTATGAGTAATCAAATGGATTGAAGCCCAGGAAGCAGACCATTCTTCTGAAGGAAAGCAGCAAGTCACTAGATAAAAAGAAATTTTGTCCCTCTCAGAAATGCTACTAGCCAGCTTCATCCAATTTCTAAAGATAAGTCACTGCTGAATTTAACTTCGAATTTAACTAAATGCTGGCCAGAACAGTGATATGTTCAATGATGCCAGGAGCGAGAGGCTTTCAATACCATCACCCCAAATAATATCTAACCAAAATGATCAATTAGTCCACAGACCTGGCCTTCCCAACAGCTTTCTTTACCTAAACTCTGCAATCTTTGTTCATATTTAGTGTTTAAACTGAGTAAGAAAGTAATATGCAAAATGAGGCAAAAAGAAGGACTTGTGTGGTTGTCCTGCTGCCATCAGTTATTTGGCAGGTTAGTGAGTGTGGAAAAGAGGGCAATATTTACAGGAGAAATGAGAGCATGTAAATTGCCATATGGATAGTAGCAATAAGCAGACAGCAGAGCAGGATACTCTGTTACATCCTTCAGATTTGTTACCAAGTTCCTCGCTCTTCTTCCCCAACAGATTTTGTATGCAAGGCAGTTTTGATTAAGTCATCAATCTTGAGTGCTTTTCCTGAGCATTTATCATTCTTTAGGCCTGGGGAAGAACAGCTATCTGTTTTTAGCGTGTGACAGGGAAACTGAAATATCCATGCATTTCTTGACCATTGCCCATTTTCCCTGCTTCTCACAAATTGAACAAAAAAATGAAACCAAGCACATATTAGCTTTACAGAAAGACATAAATCTGAAGCTTTTTTTCTCACAGCAGGACATTTCAAAACTAATCATCTCATGTATGGATTCTATAGTACCACCATTGCTCATTTTTGTGAGTTGCCCTGTTCTCTTAGATAGAAATTGACTAATGAATCTCCAAAAGCTAGCAAGTTAAAATTTTGAACTTTTACTCTATGTTGGGAAAAACATAAGGAAAAGAGCTGGCATGCTGACAGCTAAATATCTTTAGAGAGAGAAAAAGGAGGCTGGCCCATTAGAACCATCTTTCCAGGAGTTTTATTGCTCCTTCTCCCTGTGAATTGCAGCTGGAGTTGTTCTGGCAACACTAATGACATTAGGATCTGAAAGCTCTTGATCAATTATAGCAGGCAGTCTCAGGCAGCGGGAGATCTGCTGCTGGTCTGACTGGCAGTGCATCTTTTCCAGAGCTGTCATTGTCCTTGTCTCTATAAACAGAGATGATAAGTGGAAATTATTTACACTGACGGATGAGAACAGCATCTTTTCTTGATGTCTCATGAACCTCTTTTGCTTTTAGAATAAGTCTTAGCAGTGGGGGGAGGAGGGGGGGTGGAATAGCTAAGCATAAAATACAGGCACAGAAGGCTGACATCTCTAAACAAAAATTATCAGATTCCTTTTTGCAATAAGCAGAAGGCTTTTTCATGTATCTAGAAGTCTGTTTAATATTTCATGGACTCCTAAATTATTCACAGGTTAGAGTGCTCAACTGTTGCTGTCATTTAAAGAGCCAAGTGCCCAGCAGGAGTGTTTGTAGATCACGTCAAAGCATAACATTTGGTTCGTTAAAGAAGTGTTATACTTCCAAAGGTAGCAGCATTCAATTTATACTCTGTTAATCCTAGCCTGGCTAATAAAAGACATGATGAGATTGCTTATTTTGATCCTTATCTGTCTGCTCAGTAAAACTTTTCACCATCTGACAACAAATCTAGGATCTCACGTCACCTCATATGGTTCCAAGAAAATCTGTGAACTCTGTTAGATGGAGAAACTTTATTTTTTTTGCTTGCTAAGGGAACTCCCCAGCCTGACTGCTCCAGAGTGCTGGTCACACTCCAGTGCCAGAGACCTTCACTGCTGGGATTGAAGCCACTTCTTGGTGGGTGGCTCTAGTGACCCGATGGGTCCCCACTTGACTCCTCACACACCCCATTCAGACCAGGTTTCCTCACCAGTTCAACTCCAGGTTTCCCATGGCAAAGTCTCAGTTGTCTCACTCCATAAAGTCATTTATTCACAGTGCAGTAACACAGAAACAGCCCGAGCTGGTGCCTCTGAGGACGATCCCCAGCCAAGGATCCCCATGGCTTTTATACCCTCAGTCTCCAGAAGTCTTCTCTTCCTTCTGAGTCTTTGGCTCCTGCCCCCCTCTCTGTTTCCATCTACCTTGCTGGCTCACTAGTTTTCATCTCTCTTTTTATCCAAAAGGCTGCAGTTCCTGGCTCTTGCTGTGTTTCCCAGTGTCCATTCACCTGGCAGGTGTCACCCACCATCATGCCCTGTGTTATCCCAAAGGCTGGCAGCACATGGCCTCTCTTCTCAGGCTCATACCTGGAGCTCTGCATTTCAATCTGCATCTCAGTCTGCAGCTTGTGAGCCCGGCTATTTGTACCCATGTATTCCTCAGCATTCTGCAGCCATGGATAACTGAGACAATATGTTTAGTTTTGAGGGTAGTTTCTAACACTGCTCAGTGTTCCAGAAATGGTATCCATGAATAGAATATCTAGAGCTTGACATTGATGTAAATCAGGGTAACTCCCCAAACTTTGTCAGAAACTAGGATCTAGTTTTTTGCCTCCTAAGGAAATGTTATCCCTGATCTTCTCATTTTCTCAAGCTTTCCCTGCGCAAATAAAGTGAAGGTAGTAAAATTAAGTTCCCATGGTTTATTTTTGGTTTTGGATATCTGCTTGAATTCCTTGAAGTTTCTTAAAAAGCACTTTTGGAAATAAAGCAGGAAAATCAAAACTGAGGAAGAGGAGGAAGGAAGTTTACTTAAATGCCTCTTTGGCAAGGACTGTTGTTCCTTCTCTGCATTTTCTAAGCACCATTAGCTACTGGACAGTGGTTTGTGCAGTTCCTCAGTCCCATCAGTAATTTAAATAACTTAAACACAGTGAAAGCTAGATTTTTTCTTTTTTATTAAGTACCTGTCCTCTGTATGCTCCTGCTTTGTGGGACTCCTTGACTCTAATGCCATGCAAAGATGTGTCCTAAAAATCCTGGTCGCAGTGGATGGCCACACTGGTGCAGTGGCTGTACCCAAACAACCATTCTGACCCTTCCCCAGGCATGACTCACCCATTTGGAGAGGTCTAAGGGAAAGCATCCCCCAGATCTTTCCTAACTGTTCTTGGGATGTTGGGACTGTGTGGAGGAAACAGCCAGCAGCAGGCTGGCAGCCTTTGGGCTTGCTCTCCCAGCAAGATCTTTGCCAAGATCTTCTTGAGCTCTTCATCTTTAATGGGAGTGAGGGGAAAAATTAAAGGCTTGTCTTGCAAAAAATTTTATTAGCTTGCTGTTGATCATACTGATGGGGAACTCAGAAAGGATACAGTAAAGTTGCTTAGGAATTCCTTACGAGGTGTTAACCAAGATCTTTTACAGGAGAGGAGGATGTGTATAAGCCAGGATGAGCCTTTCCATTTATATCCTCATAAGAAACTGCACATTGTTTAGTTCTGATTTTCCTCAAGAGAGGGAGTTTAATTCTCTGTTTTATGGACAGATTGCTCTCCAAACAGTAACACTTTATTACTCCATTTTACAACACAAGCAGTCATATACTTCCTAGAAATACAGAACATATGTGGAGAAGAGGAACACCCCAAGTAGCTTTTGCAAAACAAGGAGAATTACTGCAGTGTTGTTCACAGGGTCCTGAAAGGAGAATCCTCTTTAGAAACATCAGAAAGATGGGGAAATGGAGGCATTAGTGTCCATAGATCTTCAGCCAATGTCCAGGAATCATTCCTGTCTGTGCTCTCACTTGCCAGCTGACCCTGCTCCCTGCTTCAAAAGCACTGATTTCTTTCGAGTCCTCAGAGCTGCTTTTTATTTTTGAAAGCTGCTGTGCTGACTCTTCAAAGGGTGATGGATTTCCATTTGATGAATGGCAGAGTTATCTATCTATCCATGTCTGTTAATTACATGGAAAAATTTCTCCATGACGTGTTTTCATAGTTGTAACAGCATTATAGCTCTGTAAGATCTTGAATGGAAAGAAACTACATAGTTCTGATTTCAGGTAGTTTACATGTTTGTTTTCATTTTGGGGTTCAGGGACTTCCTCAGGTTGTGTGTTTGTTTCATAGATAAGACCTGCTGAAATAGTTCCAATTTGGAATTTATCTCTGTGAGAAGTAGTTCCCTTAAGCACTTTCTGTGCAGGAGCAGAGAGGCTAATACCATGCTTCTGACAGAGAGTTATTTTTACATAATTATTAGTCCAACCTCTCAGTAATATGATATCAGGAAGCAAGAATGATAATATGACACTGTGCTAAGTGAACTCCAATCAAGAAACTAAGAGGACTTTGTTGGGATTAGAAACTTGATACACTCTTTTCCTTTGTCACTAAAGTATGTTTTCCAGAAGATAGACGTTTGGATTTTTCCAGCAGTACATGACTTACTGGGGGCTCAGGATAGCCATGTTTCAGAGAAATAAAATGTATGATAGGTTGGAGAGGAAAGACAAAGAAGGAGGGTGTATTGTATGTCACAGTAGGAGATAGCCTAACCTGTGACTGGATGATGAGCCTACAGGGCTTCTCCCTGTCTCCTGTCCCAGCCTCCATGTCAGCATCTCTCCCACACTAAATTTTGAGCACACACTGGGACCCCAGCAGTGATCAGCCAGGAAAATATTGCAAGATAAATATTATAGAGTTTTGTACAACTGTCATTTGTGAAGCACAGATTTGCTCCTAGTCTTTTTTACCTCTGCTCATGTTTTGATCATGAGGCTAAAGCATGAGCTACAGGCTGCTTGTCTCAGGCATCTCATTTATCTCCAAATGGAGGATGCCGGGTGGGTCAGTCCTTTTAAAGTAGATCCCTAAGTTTCCATGCCAGGGTCATGGAAAACTGGCTTTCTCCTGTCTGCCTCCAGCAGAAAAGTCACTGGGCTTTGGCCACTCTCCTGTGTTCTCAGAGCAGCAGGAATCCTTCCTGGAATCTTCCAGGAAATTACCTCTGTTTCACGTAGGGGAACATGGCTTTGTGGTCTGGGAACATCTGCCAGCTGGATACATGGCAGTCAAGTGTTCAGGCTGGCTTGTTGTATTTCACCTGAAGTGTACATGACTTCCAGCTCCTTCCCAGTGCCAGGTTCTGTCGGAGGTACCCAGCGATGGGGAGCCTTGCTCTGCACCACAGGCTGGGGTATGAGCTGCAACCGTGAACAAAGTGGGGATTTTCTCTATAAAGTGTTTTAGACAACACAAGTGCTTCCCACTGGAGAAGTTGTCTGGTCTGTGCTTTGCATTGGCATGTCTGGATTAATGCTACACCTTATTTCAGTGTTTGGTGGTGGAAGGTGAACAAGGCATGTGTATTAAGAGCTGTTTCTGCTCTTCTCTGCTTCCCAGGGATATGAAGCTGGATGGTGGACGCCAGTGCCATTCTGCTGGAGTGTGTCTGAAAGAGATTATTGGTCTGGAAGGTGTGGAGCTCGGAGCAGATGGGAAGGTGGGGATGCTTCAGTTCCTACTCCCTTAGATTTTATGTTATAAGGGGAACAAATGACTTAACTAATAACAAGTGCAACTATAGCATGCAGTGTAACACAGTAGTTAAAGCACAGGATGTGCAACTGTAAATAAGCTTAGCAGAAATTCATGAGGACTGCCCAAGCTGTCAATGAAGACAACTCTATATCCTTGAAGAAATTTGCCTCTGGCGATATCTGAGTGTGTAAAGCATTACTGAATTACACAGCCTTCCCTTGAATCTAGCAGGAGGTATGACTGCAGGGTATATTGTCAGGAGCTTTAGAATAATTTCTGGTGAGAGCTGTAGCTGTAATTCTGTTTGCTTTCAATTGTATTTAATAACATTTTGCTTAATATTTTTCCAGAGAGTAGGAAGACAGGGGCACAAATGTGATGAGTCTTTCAAAATCCAGGAGCTCATTCACTTGAATAGAATAAGCAAATATGAATCTTTAGGGAAGTGATTGATTTTAAAGAAATATGTAGAGGAGAGACAGTTTTAGTCATAGGAGAAAGCATTTCTTCCTGAAAGCCTGATTTACTTTCTACAGTTCAGTTTTACTCAGACTGCTGTCATATATGAATTTAAAGGCCCTGGGTCAATGCTGCTACACATGTTGTGCTCACCCAACCAGGTGTCAGGCCAGATCACAGGCTGTAAATTCCTGAGGACAATCTGTCTGCTTATAAATAATGAAAGCTCACATTTTATTTGATACCTGTTCTGACCTCCTTGTAAACCAGTCTAGAGTCTCAAACTCGTTTTTTTCTTCAATGCAATGTTATTGTTGGAAAATGAGCCAACGAGAAGCAAGGCATAGCTTTTTCTTGGCCAGGGCTACAGGCAGAGAATCAGTGCACTCTAAAAATAATTTTGTCACAAGTTACTCATTCACACTTGGTCCATGTTGAGGGGGTAGTAAATGATCTCCCACAACCATTGCTGTGAACTGGAGCTCACTTATTATATCAATAAGACTCTGCCAGACAAAGTCCTGAGAAAGAAAAATAGCAGAGAAAGTGCTTCAGTTTAGCAATGTTAAAGTGATTTGCCTCAGGCAGCTCTGTGCTGAGGGGCCTGTATAGATGATGCTAGTTCAGTAAAGAAGCTGCTGAAATGTGCTGCAGAGAAGGCCCATTGGAAAAAACCTGACCAAACTGATATATTTTTAAATCTGACCCTTGAACAGGATCTTGTAAATCCAGTGTATTAGAGCTTGTGTGTGTGTGCATGTGTGTGTGTGTGTTTGTTTTGTTGAAGAATTAATGCCTTTGCAAAAGCATTTTTTGCATGGATAAACTGACTGCACTGAAGCAAATGTAGGTGACTGGTTTTTATTAATCTGTGCCTAACTACTAAATCCAGAAAATCCTCCATTAATTTGGCTTCTCTTGCTTCCAGTTGGAATGCACCAAAGGCATCCCACTGCATCCAAGCTGGGCTGAAAGTAACTGTCCATTCTGACTTTTTTTTTTTTTTTAGACGGTTTCTTATACACAGTTCCTGTTTCCCACCAATGCTCTGGGAACTCGGAGGAACACAATAGATTCCACCTCATCTTTCTCCCAGTTTCGCAATGCAAGCCATCGTAGCCTTTCTTTGGGAAGAGCTAACAGCACCCAGGGGAGCATTGATGCAGGTAACTTCTCAAGTTGCTCGTTTTAATATCCTTGGGTGCCCTGATGGGAGGCAGTTATTGCAAAGGACTGACATGTGTTTTGGCCTTCCCATTAGCTTAAATGAAATACAGTCTTCTGTTGTGGGTGAGGCACAGCTTATTCCATATTTGCTTAGAAAGCTTGCTTGTGGAGGATGGAAGTTAAATAAACAACCACATTGGTCATATTGACAGCCCCGATGGCACCCAGCGTGCCTCCTCCTGTCATCAGCCTTGTTTGTTCCTCCTGCATCAGGCTTGTCCTTACTTTCCTTTGCTATGGAAAATTTACAGTGGCAACACAGTAGTCATGAGCTGAAGGTGTAAATTCCACTTGTGACCTTTGTTAGGCTGGGAAGGGCTGTGTTTACAAAACTGGACACAAAACATAAGCCAAAGCACTATATGCTTAAAATATTTTGGCATGATAAATGAAACAAATCAAAACATCTGCTTGAATGGATGAAAACTTGTTGCTGGGAATAAAATCATTGCGGAGCTTTTTATAATTCTGCAGTTCTCTAAGCCCTAAATTCACATTTACCAGATAATTCATAAGCTCTAGGTCCTCTATATCTTGGCAAATCACATCGCTGTAGAAATACTTAGAGTTGTCAAGACTTAGAGAAATTTTTCATCCCTTTAAAAAATCTTGAATAGGGATAATATTGTGCATTATCTGTGAAATCATTTGCCACTTCTGTTAAGTCCAGAGATTTCTTGATGTAATGAATTCCTTTCAGAATTCTATATCTAAACTGTTGTTTTATAGGTAGCGACCTGGGAGACTTTGTTGAATATGACCCAAACCTTTTAGATGATCCCCAGTGGCCATGTGGCAAACATAAGCGGGTTTTAATATTTCCTTCATATATGGTAAGTGATTCTGTGTAGGACAGAGAAATTCCAGTAACAAAATCCTGAAGGTTGAGGTTTCATTTGGCTGTATTTTAAGAAGACTGTTATTATATTTAATCTACTAATAAGAGCTGTTCAAAATGCTTTGTTCTAAATGACAGTTACTTCTCAAGACATGTTAAAACAACTCGTGGAGGTATTACAAAAGCAAACACTTTTATTACCGCTGTATTTCATAAATGCTCTAGATGAAAGGCTTGTTCAAACAATGCACTCATTCTCTGGCATTCACAGGAAAATTTATACTTCCTCAAACTGGCACCTATTACAAAATAGGAGGATGCCCATTGGGGTTTTTCTGAAGTCATGAAGCTACACTGTGTTTTGATGCTAATCATTCACTCCTCTGAACAGCTTTGTTTCCCAGGTATTTATTTCACCATGGGATAGTTCTTCCTTTAATTGCAGCAATTATGAGCAGAGTCTGTATATTTCTCTCTATGTCCAAACCCTTAACAATACAGACTCATAAGTGTTCCATGGTCTGTGCTCTGACTAAATGTTTTCTGTGATGAGAGATTTCTGTAGCCCTTTTTTCTGATTGCTCCAAGTCTGTAGTTTATTTTGGCAGGACTGTTGCAAGATGCAGTGCAGTCATGCACATGTGAGCATGTATCTGTCTGGATTATACATCCAGAGTAATAGTAGGCAGCAGGGAAAAGATATTTTTTTCCCCAAGTGGTGGCCTATTAGTCTTATCTAGATACAGATATGATAGGATTTGAAACACTGAGGTCTAAAGTGTTGTCCATGTTCTTGTTAAATTTGGAACAGAAGACATTAAAGAAACTGGTAATGCATTTAAAGATACAGCCTTTGTGTGCTCTTATCTGCCCCCCCACCCCAGGGGTAATTTGGCTCTTGAGGGTTCCTTCTTCGAAATAAACTCTGAAGTATTTCATGTGGATGAAAGATTATCTCCTTGCTAGCAGGAATCTTCTATCTGTTGCATGCAGAGGCTTAATTGAGCTGTAAGGCTGTGTTTATTCTAGATTTTCAAATGGGAAGTCCAGAATGTCCTCCAGTTTTCCTTTAAGGGTTGGTGAATTATTTTTTGGTTGCCAACCCACAAAGTGACAATCATTTATAGCAGCTACATCTGTGTAGGAAAATATTTGTCAGGTTTTGATATGATTACTGTCATGGATGGGGAACTATCTTCCCTCAAGGAGAAAGACACTGTTAGCCAACATCCAAAGGGAACATAGCTCTAGCAGTCATGGCTGTGTTTCTGACCTTCCTCAGGCTGTGAGTGCCTGCCAGGCAGTACAAGTCCGCTAGAATCACCTGAGATCTTTGATCCCTTTTTGACTTGATGTTCTCATGCACGTGGTTAAATGAGTCAAAATGGGGCAGCCAGGCATCCAGTGAGGGAGTCCTCCATCCAGGAGTGGGTATTCAGTGCCATTCTTCTCTGTATGGTGGTCATGGCATTTCAAAGTCTTGTATTTGTACTTCTGTTGTAAAAAGGAGCTGCCTGGGGATTTGACAAGGGGTATGATTAGATGCCCTAAAGGTGAAAAATGGACTTCAAGGACAGTTGTTAAAATCAATGTCATTGTTTATCTAGAATATATTTGCATTGATAGGAATCTCCCTGCTTTTAAATTTTCTCTAGGTTTAATTACTGCTGTCTCTGAAATTATGTCTTTTTTGACAGATGCAGTATTTTCCTGAATTTACCTTCTAGATTTCTTCAGCACTGCCTGAGGGTCTGTGAGGCTCCCATCTCCTTTTCTGAAGGCAGGCACTAACCTAAGAAAGGGCTGAAGGACATTAAGTGCTCTGTTTCTTTTGTTGAGGGAGATCACAGACAGATGCCAAGGGCTCTCTTGGCTTGGGTTTTTCCAGCCCACAGCCAAAGCAGCAGGGCTGTGATGCTGTGCAGGAGCTGCGTGGCTCTGCAAGAAACTAAGGGGTGGATGGTTGTTCTTCAGTACTCAGCTGAAAGATTTTACACGGTGCTGGTGCTTCCTTCGGCTAAGAGAAGGGAGAAAAAGTAGTGCTGGAGTGCCCTGGGAGCTTGGAGATGAATTGGGGTTTTTCAGTTTGGGCAAGGGCTTGTGCATAGAGCTGAATATAAGGCCATATTGGCTATGTAGGAGACTTTACTCACATCTCTTTTAGACTTTCCTGACTCTACTGGCATTCCCTCCCTCTCTCCCTGCAGTTCACATCAGTGTGAGCATAATAGGCTTGTAATTTCAAGTCGTTTTTCTTCCCCCCCCCCAGATACAAAAATCGGCGCACACTACAATTAAAGCAAATTGCAGTCTGGGGCCAGCGAGAGACCTGTGGTCTTTTCCTGACCGTGCAGAGCCACTGCAGCAGTGCCAGGGCTCTGCCAAAGGACGGCAGAGGCCGGGAGCAGCCGCTGTGTTGGGCTGGAATTGCTGCCTCTCGCAAGCGCCCGAGCAGCTGAGAGCGACTCTGATGTCAGCGCCCAGCGTTTGGTCGTGCGTGGAGAGCTGCAGCTTGTAATTAAAGTTTCGTTACTTGGCCAGGATTTAGCATTAATGCTTGACAGCTGCAAGCTTGTAGATATTCCCCTCACCCCTCCTTATGGATGTCAGAGCAATTAATGGGGGGAAGGTGTGGAAGAGGAGTGGATGCTGGGCTGCGTCACTGTCTGCAGCATAGAGCTGCATGCACTAATATTACTCCCATGAGCCTGGCTTGTGCTTTGCAGGCCAGGATTTCTCCATTGGGAAAGCTCTGTTGAGGTCTGTGTGAATGCTGCATCAGTAAACACTGCAGGTTTTATCCCGAGGCATAAGACAGACAAAATGTGTGGTCCTGCTTGGAGTTTACTCAGAAATATGTGCAACTAGCACTCTATGTCCTCGATTTTTGTGGAGCCTATCATCACTGTCGTTGACTTTATAATCTTTTAATTTTACTGAGCTGAATTAGCCCTGACTCTTGGAGAGAAGTGTTAGCTGCAAGTCCTCAGCTGTTTTGAAGGAGGAGCTGAGTTTCCTCCTTGAAGATAGCACTGGGGAAGCAGAAGTGCTTTTGGTTTGGTCTGAGGTTTTTAGTTGTTTTTTTGGGTTTTTGCTTGTTTTTTTATTTTTTTGGGTTGTTTTTTTTTTTAGTGAAGTCTCAGTCTTAGCAGAGCATACACTTCCCTGTTGCATTTCTAAAAGTAATACCCACAAATTGCCTGTCAGGGGACAATTCTGAAGGTATTCTTCAATACTTTCCCAATACAAACTCTATGGATTCTAATAATTGTATTAGTTGCTTTTAAACTCTAGTCTTCCCCGGAGAAATTATTTCATTTTGTATTCTCTTTGTAGGAGAGTCTGCAATCTCTGCCGCAATATAAACAGTAAGAGGTAGAAAAAATTTGTGCTGGGGGGTAGGGGGGAAGGGAAACATCATGTCATGGTTAACAGATGTCTTCCTGGCTGATACTGCTAAAACAGGAATTTGTGCAGATTCTTAAATCTCTCTAGAACAGGAACTTTATCTACTAGACTAAGCATTAATTTCTTTCCTCGAATCTCATATTGACTAGCATATGTACAGATTCATTAGTGCCCCTCTCGTCTCTCTGCATTCTTTCCAGCAGAAACTCTTTCTGTGCTGAGCTAGAAAACTCCTTCTCACTAGGCTTCAGGCTGATCCTGCAGTCTTGCTTTTGTTGGTAACACAGAAACACAGCAGCACGTTAGCTGGTCACTGTGCCCTGCCAAAACTTGCAGCAGAAGAAGAAAAGCCCAGATCAGTAGCACGTTGACTTTGAGTGACCCATCCTGTAGTCGCATCCCTGAAATACCCATGTATCTGTGCTCAAGGCATACCCGTGAATTAGGTTTGGGTACTGAGCTACAATGTCAATGTGTTGGTATAAATATATAAAAACAAATGGACATCTCCACACCACTGACAAAAGAAGCATGTCACAAAACTCTGCAGAGTTGTTGCAGTGCCTGTCTGCCAGCCTGCACTTGCCAGGTACTGCTTTAGCAGCGAGCACAGCCGAGTGCCTTGTTTAATATTAGTCCTCCAGTGTGATTTTAAAATTAGAACTGCTTTCTGCTCTGGCCCTTTGGTCTAACAAAAGCCCTGCATGATGACATAATGCATTTGGTGTCTCATTCCCCCGTTCTGTATTTCACAAGGTCAGGCAGACTCCACTACAGCCAGCGTCCTTCAGTGCTGTCCCCCTATTCTTCGAGCCACTTCTGTAGCTGTGTGTTCAGTGTCTCCGGACTGCTTTTTTATCAGCTACTGACCTTGTACCCAAAAGTCCCAGGGAGCAAAGGATAGCAGTGGTAGATAATCGTGTATAAATCCTATGCTCTATGAATTTGATGCTATATTTGGCTGAGACTCCAATAAATACCTATTTTGAGAATAATTCCAGAGTGTTAACAATATAAAATAAGCTGATGTCCTTCCATGTACTTAATTTCAAAAAGGCAGTTTTGAGACTATTTGCCTTATGAAATTCAAAATCTTTCAGTTTAAGGTCCTTGAATGTTAATAACTTTGTAACAACAGAAACATCTTATTTTAGTCTAGCTTCCTTTTTTAGAATTTTAATTATAATTCGGAATCTCTCCCATTTTCCGTCACAATTTAAAGTTTCTTCTCTATCAGGATTTCTCATATATATGGGATGCATTAAAGTATTCAGAGAGTGCAGAGTTATTGACTTCTTTTCCTTCTTGTGGGGCTGAGAACTTATCAGTGACCTACCAAAAATCTGTTTCAGGTATCAGTCTTCCATCTGCTTTCTGTGAAGTAGATTTATCAGCGGTACACAGTAACAACAGCTAAGAGAGCCTATCATATATCTTTCATTTTATTCACCTATTTTATTCTGATTTTATCCTTCTTAAGCTAAGAGATAGAGGCATCCAAGGCTAAATCATCTTTTACTGGTTGCATGCCAAAGTAGGATTTATTTTCAACAATATTTCATCCTGCCAGTCTTACCAACCATTTCAGGCATTCTCTCTCCTCCCATATTTATGAAACTATATATACAGCTTTCCTATGAGAAAGCAGCTGCTTGAAAACGCTTGTGAATAACACATGAGCTGAGCTCCAAGTTCAAAACTGCCAGCCATGCAAAAAGTGTGCAGAGTAGAGACTTGGGCCGAAGCGTTTATCAAGCTGTCCAGGCATCTGTCAGCTACCATATATCGAGGTTTTCATTTGTCTTGTGCAGCTTCCATCGCCAAAGTAAAATATACATACACAGATTTGTGTACAGAGAATGTAACAGAGCCCACAAAGGAGTATTGCTGAATGCTGAACTGGAATGCGTTCCGTGCAAATAAGCTGTGAGAAACAAGACAGACGGTTCTGGATGACAGAAGTTAAAAACATTGGAGATTAGACTATGAGAGAGACAGTTTAGTAGTTCCCAGTGCCTTGCTCATGTGTCTGACAGCTCTGGAAGTACAGAGTGCCTGCCTGGTAGGGAATAATATTATGTATAAGAAAGCATGTTTGGATAGAGAAAAGCTGTGCTCCTTTTAGGGAAATATTTGCAAACCCTTCATGAAATTTGGCGCATCAGTGTTGATAGGAGCCCTGACCCAGGCAATAACAGAATTGTCCTGGACAGACAGACGTGTTTTTCTTCACATGGCAGCTTCACGTGGGACACACAGGCAACTCAAGTGCAGTTGCGTGGCCTGAGACAGAAGAGAAGCGTAAACGCTGAGCAGGGAGCAGGCAGAGAAGGATGACGTTGTGTCTAAGCCCTCCCTGTCAGATCCCAGCTGGTTCTTGTGTGTCACTGGACCACCCTAGAGCTTTTCTCCACTCCCTCACTCATGGGCAGGGGCAGCAGTGGGGGTTACTGCTCAGTGCCAAGCTGTTTGCAGGGTGCATAAGGTGCCCTGGGCAGGATCAGGGTTGGGGACCAAGATTTCTGTGTAGCCTCGTGAGTGCTGTGCCCCAGCAACCATTTGAAAAGGTAACTGGATTGATCAGTCAACAGATGCTAATCCAGCATTGCTTGTAAACTGCCTCTCAACAGATATTTTTTAGGGGTATTTTTTGCCTGCCTCTCTGCTGGGCAGGGTTCTGCATGCACAGGACCATTTCTGTAGGTATCAGCTGGACAAGCAGCATCTTGTTGCTCAAAGTCCAGCTTCTGCAGCAGCTATGAAGGAAAAAAAAAATCAAGGGACCAAAAAAAGAACAAACAACAAAAAGCCTTGCACAAATCCTTTTCTTGAGAATAAGGGCAGTTAGCTGAGCTCTCCAGCATGGCACTGACAAGATGAGACAGCTGCCTTAGAGCCAGTGTGTTCAAACATGCTGCCGTTATCCTGTTACATGAATCAAAACCAGCACACACCAGCTTTCATCTGGATTTCATTATTGTGATTTGTATCGTAGAGACTGTTGTCTCGCAGGAAGCGGCAGTATTCAGAGTTGGAGAGGGGAAGATCTTTATCAACAGGACAAAATTGACAAATCTCCGTGTTTAAAAATAACTGTACCTCTGTACTGTTCTCAGTTTTAAGCTGCCTGCTTAGTCTCAAGCCTCTGAGCTCTTTGCTTTAAATGAAATTTTTGAAAAGAGATTTTTTTCTTCCAAAGAGAATTTATCGGAATTCTGGCAAGCCTCCCACAGGCTGGAGTAGTCCCAGGTAAAACAAGTTGGTGCCTGCAGAGCAGCCATAGGGAAAGGTGCATCCCAGGGGGCTGCTACTGCTGAGTGGCAGAGCCCAGGGCTCACTCCCCCTCTGCTCAGTGGCCCCCAGAGCACCTGTTAGAGGTGAAAGCAGCTGAAACTTGCTGTCTGGCACAACTTCTGTGCAGCCCTTCAGCTGAGCCTGGAGGATGGACAGGCCCTCCCTCCACTGCTGTGCCTTTTCTGTTGAGAAGTGGTTTCTGTTATGCACATAAGCAAAAGAACAAGATAACCTGGAGAGAGCTAAAGGCAAGCTAATTAAGATAAAACTATGAGCTCTGTGGTAATGAAGAACAAACAATGGGCAGTTAGGTTTGTAGTGAAGCATGAAATAAAGTGTCAGGTAGCTTTGCCCAGTAACACTGAGCTCACTATTAGTAGGATTGCCCAATACTGGTAGTGACTGAAACCATCTTTATATTTAATAGGATGTATCTGGTTAGTGTCTCTTGGCTCTGTAAGCAAGAGCAGCATGGACCCATGTTTCTATATCCTGAGGAGCAGAGGGCAGTGGTCTAAATCAGATATGTTTAGCTTATATTGTTTTAGTGTCCTCTTGTAGCAGTACGGAGAGGAAGCCTCTTAATACATAAAACTCCCATTAAAATATCTGAACATCAGCAGTACCCAGCTTGCTGATGATCCTTTGGCAACAATACCAAGGAGTAGGCAGGCAGGCTGCAACATTCCAGGGAAAGGAAGGAAAAGAGGTAGTTGTTAAGATCTTAATTCTTCTACTTCAGAGGTCTGAGCCCTGCCAGGTGAGATGAACCATGTGAGAAGCTGTCTGTGAAGAGCCACGACAGCACAGTGTGTGCATACATCCTTCCAACCTCAGCAGGGTTAAAAGCAGGCAGGCCCACACATTCCATGGAAGGCTTTCCTACCGATCCCCAGTAGGGCAAGGCTTCTCTTCCCTGTCTTCTCCTCTCTTCCTTTTATTCAGGTGTGGCAGCTTCAGCATCAAGGCAGCTTATGAATTTTTAACCTCAGGGGCACTGCATTGTCTGCCCGGACCTGCAGTCAGACTCATCCATACACGTGCAGGGAAGCAGGTGTGGCTGAAGAGTGTTGATGTGGCAGAATGGCCCATGTTTTAAAGCATGTGCATGACCATAACAACACCCCGTGGCAAAAACTTGGGTTTTTCCTCTCTATTATATTTGCCTCAAATACTGCTGGGCACTATTCAGGGGAAACACATGCTCTGCTCTGTTTTAAATTCCTGATAATTCAGTACCATATCTCCTAAATAAAGTGCAGGAAAAGTTAGGTGTGTTTTACTCTCCTTCATGCTTATTTTGGAAACAGAGAACCACATGATTGGACGAAGGGATTTGTGCACTTTCTCTCTAGAGCCATTGCACTTTGTATCCCCCCAAACCCTTCCGTATATTATTTTAATAATAGAAAAAAAGCCTGAAAGCATATTCATTCAGTCTTTTTGGCTGATTTCAATTTCCATGAGGATATATTACAGCAGAGCTCCACCTTCTATAAAGGCATAATGTGCAGCAAGGGTTTTGCATGCCCCTTTCCACCTCTTGTTGTTTGGTGTTAACAGCCCTTTGCCTTAATACAGATTAATCAAAACCAGAAATTAGAAAGGCAATATTATTTTATGAGCAGGGGAATGCACTGCACTATCCACTGCTGCTGTCTTACATGTTTGAAACTGTCAGGGAGCTGGATGCCTGAGGAGCAGGCTGTCCCCCAGGTGCCCAAGCTGGAGCTGCTCTCCACTTTTGTCCAAGGGGCAGAACTTCCAAGGCTTGGAAGAGAATTGACACATTCCCAGAATAAAGATGGGTTTGTTGTTGAGCTGATAGATTTTGGCCAGGTGAATGGTGACAGAGGATTTGGGCAAACTGCTACCTGAGCAAAGACTAAGGGAACAAGAGAAGTGCTGGGCACTCACAGATGCAGGTGTTGTGTTTGCCAGGAGAACTCTCTGCAACTTGGGGAGAATCCTTAGGCTGTAACAAAATGGAATAGGAAGCTTAAAGGAAACAGACTGTACACTTTGAATTATGTCCTGGCTCTTTTGTCCATTTGCTGCCTAAGTTACCACAGTATTACTGCCTCCTACTCTACTGAGTGACCTGCCATGTAAGCTGATTACTTATTTTATCATGAATGTATGCTACAGCAGTCAAGAGTTTGTACCAGTGGTTTCTTTAAAGAATCAATTTGAGAGAAACTTACAATGGGTCTCAGAACCACATGCACCAAAATCTGGTCATCATATCAGTTACTCTGATTAGTATTTTTTATCATAAAGACTTCTCAAGTAGGTTTCATCCAGCCACATTTATCTTAAACTCACTCTTAGCAATACTTGGAGGATGCTAATGAGGTATGTATTGTTCAAGGCTTGTGCTGAGCAGGTCTCTTGTTTTGTCAGTCACAAATAAATAGTTGCCTTAGTTCAGACTTAATTTTCCTGTCTGCTGAAAGCATTGGGACCAACTGGCACTTGTTTGATATGCCTTGTTTCTGGGAATTGAGTGATCTTCTTTGTTACAAACTAAAAGAGTAATTCTCTCTTGACATGTGTTACAGACCACGGTCATAGACTATGTGAAGCCATCAGATCTCAAGAAGGACATGAATGAGACATTTAAGGAGAAATTCCCTCACATCAAGCTAACCCTCAGTAAAATAAGAAGGTACGTTGCAAAGCTTAATAAGGCTGCAACACGATGCAGCTGTCTCACATATCAGTGCAATTCCTGCTGTACATGAGGGGAAGCACAGCACTGATTGATCTTCCAGGAGCAGTGACCAGCAGAGTTGCAGAGTAAGTCAGATGATTGCTGTGATTACTGGGATGACTAAACAGGATAGAGGAATGTGCAAACACGCACTGGTCAGGTGTCAAACGCAGCATCTAATGGGATGAGGATGAGAGCTGGGCGTGCACTATATTAAAATACCCAGAAAAATAAAACAACAGAGTCTCTAAGCTCATGGCACTTGGCATAAAAAGAGACTGAGGAAAGAGAAGTGCTGACTTTTGTGCCTTGGCCAGAAGCAAAAAGAGTAGTTGGCTTCACGGCAAAGTTGTAATATTCCATTTCTATTTCTGGTGTAGCAGGCTAGGCATATTGCTCCACTGAAGTAATGATAATTTCATTTGACCCTAGTGGCCAGAAGGACACGGAGCCACACTGCTCTGTAACCAGACAGTGCTGCAGTATATGGACAGAACTGTCAGTTTGGATTTGACCAACCATAACCAGCAGCAAAAGCTGCATACAGAGCACCAGCAATCAAAACGTTGTTACTAAACAAATGGTATGCAGTGTAGGACCTCTGATAAAATATTGTTGCTGAAATTGTCAGAGCTTTTGTGGTTGCTTTCATAGTTTGACACAACTGTCTGTTGGGGGCAGTGAGGGTGACTGGTGATGTAAAAATGTGCCATGAAATGTGCCCCCAAAACAGCATAAAGATATCTGCCCAGTAAATTATGTTTTCCCTTCCATTTGACTGAGTAGGGATCTCTGAAAGCATGGCTCTTAGGGTGAAATGAGAAATGCTTTAAAATTCATCTCACAGCATACTTCTCTGGTCTCTTTACTCAGCCTGAAGAGAGAAATGCGCAAGCTTGCTCAAGAAGAATGTGGTTTTGAAGAGCCCACAGTGGCCATGGCCTTTGTCTACTTTGAGAAGCTCGCTCTCAAGGGGAAGCTGAACAAGCAGAATAGAAAGCTTTGTGCTGGAGCTTGTGTTCTTTTAGCAGCCAAAATTGGCAGTGACCTCAGAAAACATGAAGTCAAGCATCTTATAGATGTACGTATCCAGAGGACTCCAGTGTTCCATCTATATGAAGTGCCAGTGTGTGGTCTGTGCAAGCCTGTTTGTCAGTGTACATGCTCTCCTTTAGGCTTCCGCTGTACAGCCAGCAAATATCTTTTTTGTGTTACACATTTTTGTGGCAGTGGTAGTGATCAATGTCCCTGCAGAGGTGTGGAAAGCTTGTTTGATGGGATAGAAGGCTCTGGTGTCAGATACTGTGAGGTTTGAGATGTATTTGACCATCATACTGTCAATACAAGACAATAGGTGAACCCTGAGGAAATGAATTTTGCTTTTAATTATGTAATCAAGAGTGTCAGTAAGGATTCTCCTTTGGGAATTAAATGCAGATACTAATTCAGACAGAGTCCAAGAGACATTTGTATTTCTTTTATGAAGTTCAGCTTTTGGGCAAGAAAACCTAAGGAGGTGTTCCCATTAGAACACCTCACTCCAAATAGAGTAGTTTTTGTAGAGTAAGGTGTTTGGTCTTCTACCCACTTCACATGAAAGAGGGAACATGGGGGTGTTATGCCATAATGCTCTTCAAGGACCAAGGTACCAATCTGATTTAATGCTACAGAAAGTTAGGCTGGTGTCTTGATGTGTGGCTACAACCAGCTCACTCAAAGGAAGAGACATGGGAATGTGGATGGGGGGCAGGACTGGGGGGCAGGAATTCCTTCCTCTCACAGTCACAGAGCTGGGTTGACAGTTTGTTAGAAAGCCCTCTGAATAATCACCCAAAAAAATCAGCCAGTGGGAATTGGAAGATCTGACCTCTTGCTGTCTTGAAACATTGGTCCATCCATAAGACATTGAGCTTTGCAGTTGATCCAGTGGGCAGAGAAGTAGCAAGCCAGGGAGATCCCTAAGAAGAGGATGAGGGGGGAAATATCCCTGAGCAGCTGGTTGCCTACTTGTAGCATCCAAATCCAGTGAAATCAACAGAGCATATGGGAGGTTTAGTACATTACAGCACAAAAACAACTATAAAAACCAGTTTCTATTACTTACTGTTCTTATGACACCTTCTGCCTCTGAGGTATTAAGATCAAATTGTGGCAAAATAATTTTTGCCCAACAGGGCATTGTAGCACAGTCTAATGCTGAAAGGAAAACTAGTGATTTCAAGCAGTGCAGGAAATTTGTGGACAATTACAAGATGCATGTCTTCCATTACACAAGTGATTTTGATGTTTGCATGAGGCCAGGAATTTCCTGTTGCTGCAGTGGTAATCACTGTGATCACTAGGAGATGTATCTGCTCAGAGTGGAATGAGTGAAGTGACGAACGTGTCAGAAATAGCATGGCTGGCTGAGCTCTGTGAGTTCACCTTCACATAAGGATTCAGTATATCCAGTTCACACAGCTCCGATTTTCTAAACCTAGAGCTATGCCAGTCGATCAGGACAGAAGTTTAATGACAGCAGCATGCATGTTTTGAATAATGTCATTTGTGGGAAAGCTCTAGAAAGGCAAACCCTCATTCCATTTTTGTTAATTTACTTTTTCCCCCTCGGCTCTTCCAGAAACTGGAAGAGAAGTTCCGGCTGAACAGGCGAGAGCTGATTGCCTTCGAGTTCCCAGTGCTGGTGGCCTTGGAGTTTGCTCTCCACCTTCCCGAGCACGAAGTGATGCCGCACTACAGACGCCTGGTGCAGAACTCCTAGCGCTGGCTGCCCGGCGGGGAAGGGGCTCCCGACTGTTCCTGCTTGGCTCTCCCAAGCCACAGTTACTACTGGAAATGCAAAATCAGACTCCTAACATTTCACTCTCTCCCCCCCGCCCCCCGCAAAAAAACAGTTTTTCTGGCTACAGGAAATACTGCATTGACTCTTGGCTTTGACGAATTTATGTATCGTTACTTTCTCAAAGCAGGTGAAGATTGAGCTGTTGGTAAATAGTTCATGTGCTGAAACTGGGTGGCAACTGACCCTACCTGTAGGGACTACAGCTATAAAAGTAGGCAAAAATTAGAGGGCAGCCTCCATGACCACCCCTCTCTCCATCACACAAACCCTGGAAGCCCACTGAGTGCATTCTCGTAGCGCTTTTTCTACAGACCTGCTGCAAATTCCAAGAGGACTTCTTAAAGTGGAAAAGCTTTTAAAGAAGATATCTTCACTGTGTCAAAAAGAATGTGCCAATCTATTTTTGTATCAGCAATTGAAAGTGCACTTTTTCCTGTGGGGTATTTGTGTGTGTATCCGTGTGTGTGTGCGTGTGCGACACCGAACTGATCTCAGTCTAGGTGGTTGGCTTAGCTGTTTCCAAGTGTATCAGTTACTGATGGTGAAGATCAAGGTGACCTTCCACGTTTACTTCTTGAAAAATGTAACTACTGGAAAAGTGGTAAATGGGATCATTTTTGGACACTTGGGTTTTTTTATTCTCTGATCTTTCTGACATTGTACCTTTGAAAGGATTACACTACTGCTACTGCAAGAGAAGGATCAGCAACTGACCTTAAGTTTTCAGTCTTGTTTGTGGTAAAGATGAAAGCATTAGTATAAGATTTCCATGTCATGTTTTTTAAAAATATCTTGTGTTAAGCCACATGCATATTTTTAACCTTCGCACTTTTCCCACTGTGGAGATGGTTAGACTTGCACTCTGTAGTGTTGTATTTCTGTGCTCTATGTTAGAGTGCGTAATAAGCACATTTATTGTGCTCTATCTTAAAACAGTGTTTTATAAAAAAAAAAGAGTAGGGCTCAGCAGTTTAACGGGTGTCTTAAGGCTCCAACAGTAGGGGCATCAGCCATTATAGTTTTGGGGTTTTAATTAGGATTGATTGTGCAAAACCTAAAATCTGTGCCCATTGAGATTCAGTTCCTTTCGACATTGCAGTACTGGAGTTTTATGGTAAAACTTCTTGCAGCTTCCCTGGTTCTGACTGGACACCCAGAAAGCTTAAAGGCTTTATCCAAGCTCCTGATGCTATATCCACACTAAGCTAATGCCATGTTGATGGACACTGTTCAATTGCTGTTATCATGTGGGATCCCACCCCTGTCCAATCTTCTCCTGTGCTGGTTCACTTAACAAGCCTTGCCCTCAAAATGCCCCACATGGATCCACTAAAGTCAAGTTATTACATTTGTGGTAATTATAAAATAAATAGTCTCAGCTGTGAGATTTCAGCTGAAGCCTTACCTCTCTAAGTTTGGGAGTGCTTGCTCAGAGTATGGAAAGGGCTTGTGAGCAGAACGTGGAGAAGTGGGACATACCAGAGGATGCAAACACACTAATGCTTACTTTCTTTTGCTCTTGCTTTAATCAGTTTTATTATTTCCTTCAGTTAGGCCAGGAAACATCCAGTTTCTTTACCAGCTTTGACTTCTTTAAATTCTAATATGAAAAAAGCCTGCATACAATTGCTCTACAGGATCTGGAAAGGTTACATGTCAGGACAAATCGGAATTTGTTTGATGCTTTTGCACTCCCCCCTTTCTAAAGGGGAGGGTGACTGTGATAGCTTACAATTATTATTAATACTTGCCTGATTACTGATAGAGATACATTCCAACAGGATTGGGGAGGAGGGCGTAAAGAGAAAAGTGTACACTTAAACCTTCCCAGTGTAACGTCCCATGTCACTGCAACCCACGCATCACTCAGCTGCAAAGTGAGGGGAGGGGGACCCTTGACAGCACTCTTACTTCCTCCTCCTCCTTCTCCTCCTCCTCCTCCTCATCCTTGGCCCCCACACAGCCAGGGAACAGTGGAGCCAAGAGTCTGGAGCCTGGGTCTGCTTTGCTGGTTTATTCAGACCAAAAAGGCAGTGGGTGTAGTGTGGACCTACAATCCAAAACAGTCTATGGATCAGCTAGGAGGGCTTCCACCCTTGGCTCTACCCCTTTCCACCCAAATCGTGTATATACATTCATGATTTGTTTCTGATTGCAGAGATCTGTTTCTAATAGCGACCACTCAAGGCTAAGCAGAAGCTTTACCTTTACACAAAGGCTTCTACCTTTTGCTTTTGAGTCTGATTTTTTTCTTATATTGCTTTATAGCATTGCAGGGAAAAAGTAAATTGTGATTGCAAGATGCAGACTAAAGAATGACAGTCTTACAGTAGTCTTTAGAGATGCTATTGAACCAAGCTGTCACATCTTTTGCCTTCTGTGCTGCTACCCAACCCTGATCTACAGTTTACACGGATTTCTGGGATGAAATCTGATTGCTGGAGACTTTCTGCTTTTCATTGTTATCGCTATTGTTTGGGGGCGGAAAAGGGTTTCAGAGTAATGTTCAGTTACAGTTTGAATGTGGAATAAACACTTAAGGTGGTGATGATGTTGCACTGTTCACTTAGGAACGTATATAAAGCCATATGTTGCTAGATCTCAGAGCACAAAGCTTGGTCAGTACAATTACGATTAGGACAGTGGGCAGGATTTGCCCCCCTTTTCTGCCCAACCCTGAGAAAATTCAGTCTGAAGAGGTAGAGAAAATCTGTACCAAACAAAAAACATGTTGATTGTTTTCCTTTGTCTTACATGGCAATGAGTGTTGATTTACAAATGATTTTAGGTTCAACTTTAAATAGTTTGGGAAAATAATCCATTCCATATAACTTGTTCTGTTTTGAAATTATATACCGTACACTCTACCATGCAGAGTTTATTCCTTTTCTAAAAAAAAAAAATGAATAAAAGTTTTAAAAAAATTGAAAAACACAGATTCTTTTCCACCAGTGACAGTATGTAAAATTATTCTGTCTCTCCTCTGTATGTGAAAAGGGGTTTGGTTTTGTCTCCCCCTGGGACAAACAGCTGCTTATCAATAAGCCAGTGATGGGATTGCCAAAGGACCTTGGCCATGTCCTGGTCTTCAGCTCCCTGCAGAGCCCTCACTTCAAACATTTTCCCTCCATTCAAGATCATAACCTTCTTCTCAGACCACTGTTTTGGGTTCTTTGAGATTTTAAGCCCTTCTTTTTTGGCAGCACCTGGAACTGCCAGAAGCAGGGTCTCTGAGTCCCAGCTCTTGGTATGCCAGAGGATGAGGCACAGGCAGGCTCTTCAGCCTTGTTTATATCTCATGACCCCTTGTTCACAGGAGAATTTGGAATACTCTGGTTTAGTCCAGGTGGTGGTAAAACTTAAAACCAGTCCATGTGCCAGGTGTAGTTCATAAGCAGCTGCTTCTTTGGAGGCTGGAAGTTGTGGTTTGGACATTCATGGGTTGCACACTCAATTGTCCACCATTTGTTTGCATTCAAGCTATGTGTTTTACACCTATGACACCCCCTAAATCCAGTGCCTGTCTAGGGGGTCTCACCAAACACACCGATTTGCTTATATTTTTGTTCAATGTTAATAAAGTTATGGGAAAAGTTTGCTTCCCTACCTTTAACCATCACTCCAGAGAGCCACAACTTTAAATTATATTTGTAACAATATGAACATTACCATGATTTACACAGACTCCAGAACATTCAGACGTACAAAAAAATACTTGGCAACCATTTTCCTAAACTACTTATTAACTTGCAATGGCTTATTTGGGTGAGTTTGTAACATCTTAATGACACAACTTCAGCTAATTGCTCCAGCCTCCTAAAATATAGAGCATGAGACTTGTGTGGAAGCAGTGAGGAGTGGTTTGCTAAGAGATTATTGCACCTTCCCACGATGCTAAGGGATTTTGGCACCAGGCCCCACAATAAACATGTAAAAATACACAAACAAGGTAAAAGTAGTTGAGCGAGGTGAGAGACTGAGCAATCGGAGTAACAATGCCAACATCACTAGCTGAGACTGAAATCTGTCCCAGGTTGCACCTTTGGGAAGGGAGGAGAGTGTGGGAAGCAGATTTGAACTTCATTCGTTCATCTCTCATTGTAAACTCTGTACTGAAGAAGGAGGAAAAAAGAGGGAAAAAACCATCAGGTGCATCCTTCCACAGAATGTTGTATGCAAATTAAAAAGGCCTTTGCGAAATCCTAAACTGTGATGATTCCCGCCAACTTCATGTGAACCTGTAACAGCCAGAGACCCCCACCTCAGCCTGGAACCTGCTGGTCCAGATGAGCTCTTTAGTCCCTGAAAAAAACCAAGCTCACCAAACAGTAAGCACAAGACTTTCATGCTGATTTGCTCCCCTCTTGCAAGGAATGCTTGTGGCAGTCACTGGCTGGGGAAGCAGCACACTCCTGATGGCCTCCCCCAGCCCTTCACAACTCAATGTGCTCTTAAATAAAGAGCCACTCTGGGTGGGGAGGGAAGATAACATGCCAGGAATAGATTCAGAAGAATTGCAGAGCTGAACAGTCTGACAGGCTGCGTGAGGGAAGGAGGAATGATCTGCAAAATTATAAATATGCAGAAAACAACAGGAGACTGTGGTTTCTAGTGGTATTTTTTGTTGGCAGCCAAAGAAACATGAATATTGGGGTGGGATTTTTGTTAAAAAAAGGTAAAATCCTAATGAAGAAACAGTAGCTGTGAAGTTTTAAGAAGACATGAGATGTTTTTATTTCTAAACTGCTCTCATCCCACTCAAGTCAAAAAATGACTCAATTGCTACCATTTGAGTTCAATTAATGGTCTGGACCATGTTATTTCCCCAATCCCTCCCCACTTGCCAGCACATCTGTAACCAGAAGCCCGAACCCCAGATACCTTTTTCACATTATCTTGCCTCTGTGAGTGAGAGCACAGTCTGTGAAGCAATTAACACCTGTCAATTAAACTGCCTCGTGCAGTCCTTTTTAATTGGGAAAAATGCAGTTCTGTCCTCAGCACGGGGCAGGAATGCACGGTGGGCCTGGTTCCCACCTGGATACATTGGCTGCTTCTTAAGGGATAAGGGATATCCTTATCCCAGGGATAAGACCTGGCTGTGTACCCACCCACACCCATTCACCTTCCCTTGAAAACAAAACCCACAGCACTGACAAGGGAAGAAAGAGATCATCACCACAATTGTCCGTGGTAGCATCCCTAGAGGAAAAGGGAGAAGAAAGGAGAACTGAAGCAGTGACTACCCACTCGTCATCATCATCATTATAGTCAGCACCATCTTCACCTTCACCTTCATCTCAAGAAGTGTGCCTATCTTCTCCCAGCAGCTGTGAGGGGACTAAGAGGTTGCTGAATCAACAGCATGATTGAAATGCAACCATTAGCAACCTTCCTTCTGCCCTCAAGGTCTAAAGTGAGCTATTTGAAGAGGGCCTGGTCTGAGCCCTGGCTTCCCACGATGCAGCCCAGGCACTGACTGCACTGGGGCTCCTCATGGAACACAAGCATTGCAGCAAAACACCAAAGCACAGACTTACACATTTGGGCTGGACAAAGTCCAACACATTTCCAAACATCAGTAGATTGTGACAATGTCAGTCTCTTCCAGTTGTGAACATTTTTTCTAGTCAAAGCTAGACCAACTCCAGCTTAGAAAGCAACCCCAAGGCATTTACATAAATTACATGCAGATCTTCCAAAAGCACAGCGTGTTTTTGGAAGCTCAATATTTAATGCCTTCTTCCAGAGCATCATCCTCTCATGAGCAGCAGAGACTATGGTATCAACATCTGGGGTGTTTCCACGGGCCAAGATGACAGTGCACAAAAAAACAACACCAGAACTGCAAAGTGCTCATCTCCCACAACAGCCTGAGAGGTTCATTAATGTTATTTGGACACAAGACTCTGCAAGCTGCCAGCTGCCTGCCAGGGCAGCCTGTGCAGCTGTATAGAAATGGAAGTGAATTAAGACAACGACCAGCATAGAAGAAAAAAAAAAAAGAAAAAAAAAGATTTTTTTTTTTGGTCTAAAACATAACCTTTAATTTCCTCAAACCTGAGAAATATGCCAAGTCAGACCTCCAACAGTCAGTGGAGAATAGGAGGCATTGCATTCAGATGTACTTTCTAAGGAATATTTTTCAGATCACAGTTTAAATTATGGGTCATGCAGATGAATTAAGAACTAGATCCCATTTCCTCTTTTATTCCTTGTTATGTGTTCTTCTCTTGACTGCTGTTGTTTAGGCATCTTATTTTCCTACCCCCCCCCCAATTTTTGTGCACTTTTTACTATTTCAATAAGCACAAAGATAAACAGAAAGAAGTTGATGCAGTCCTGGGAGCTGGGTCTGGCTGACTCTTTCACATGGTGCATCCGGAGCTGCAGACTCCACCCTTTGTCTGATTTATTTTAAAAGCCTGCTGTGTCCATTAATGGAAAGTTGGACCCTGTTCAGGCTGTGATGGTGTCCATGGACAGGAAAATGGAAAGTTTCAGATTAAAGCTGCAGGAGACCAGGAAGAAAAATATCTGGAGAATTTAATTGATGGTGGCAGCACAATAATTGCAGACAAATATTAAAGAAAAGGTAGTCTATGACCTAAAGCAGATCCTTGGGTCACAAGGAGGGGAGCAAGAACGTCTGCAGGGCCACAGGGCTGCAAAATTAAAATATTCCTCACCAGCAAGAAGTTCAAACATTTTGCAAAACTGAACACATAGAATAGAACCACTATCACGGTGGTTTTACATTTGCTAACCATCCAAGTTATTCAGCTCTTAAAGATGTGAGACATAGTGGTAGGAATCTTGGAGACATCATTCTGCAATTTCATTAGAATAAACAGCTTAGAGAAGTCACCTTTACTGAAAACCTGGGCAGACACTGGGAAAGCCCATCAAGGCACATGGAAAACAATCTATGCCCAGGTTGCTGCTGTTCATGGAGCAGAAGACAAATGAATCAGTGAAGAGAATTTTCAAATCCCAACCAAGCTTAGAGCCTAGCAATGGGATTCCTAGGGGGAAAAATAAATATTTTAAAAGCTGTAAAACCAAGCAGAATTGCAGCTTTTAAACCCACTGATTGATATAATAACAATATGGTCCTTGTATGCTTTTTTCTTTTTTTTTTCAGTTAACAGCATAGCAATAAAGTAAAAGTATCACTGTAATTATGGCTATTTATATAAGACTACTATAGAATACAGGAGAAGATGAAACCAGTATGATGAAATGGAAACTTAATGCATTCTAAGACCACCACCCCCCAAATTCCAAAACCTTAAAGAATGCTCTAGCTGAAAACTCGTGTCATAGTCTTGCTTTATTGTTTGTTTTTAAGCTGTTACATGGAAAATGATGATAGAATTCTATAGCAGGAACATATTTTTGGAACGGTCAAAAATATTTCAGGCTACTTGGTACCTTCCTATTAAGGCAAGACAGCCAAATCTCCAGCCCATGAAAGAATCTGTCATGAAGTGAGTTCATGAAGTCTCTCAGAGAGACCAACGTGATTGAGAGCATGTTCTATTCTCTCCTTTCCCTAAGAAACACAAACACTTGCAAAACCTTTCCAGTCTTTACTTTAGGATGAAGTGATTGCATGGACTGGGAGGTGGTGCAACATAATATTCCATTCTTTTCCTCCTGCTGGCTGAAGTCACAGGCTAAGACATTTCCATCAGCACAGCCATCTGTTTACAGGAGCTGTATCTAGCCTGAAGCCCATACAAAGTGATGAGAGGAACATATTTGGGACAGCAGATTTAATTTGCATCAGTTTAAAAGATTTGGCTTATTAGCTCATGGTGCAGAACACGGAACTAGACCCAAGCTACCTTTAGTCTAAAAAACTCTCCCTATTTTCCCATGATCTGTTGGAGCCCCAGATGCTGGCAGCAAGAGGTTACACAGCCATCTCAGCTGTTTTCCACTGCATATACTACTTTAAAACTGACTTTCTATGGTTTTAAAGAAGGATTTGAACCAGAATGATGGCTTTGTGTCACACTTTCTGAAACAAGAAGAGTAAAAGAACATGAGAGGGATTTTGAAGGAAAAGGGAAATTTATTCGATAGCTTTTCACTTATTTCTATAGCAGGAGGTTAAGGGTTCCTCTGTCAAAATTTTCAGTGGCGCTGCCTTTGCAATACAGCATTTGCTCTGGTGAGCTACACTGCTTCTCTCCAAACATTTCTGAATCACAGAGGGCTTGTTTTATGGGTTTGTTTGTTTGTTTTAACCCAAAAGACAACGCTATAGTTGAGTTTTTTCCATCTGAGAGACTGCGGTAAGCAACTTACCCATACAGACGGCTATTCACAACAGGAGCCATTCAATTCTTTGCTCAGCAATTTTAATATTCCCCGCTGAATACAGCTGAACCACATGAAATTCTGTTGTGTAAGGCTCTCCTTCAAAGTAGAGATTTATTTTCTTTGGTAACAGCTCATCAAGTCTTGAGGCTACAGCCATCTGTGTTAATCTCTGCACAGTCTGTTCTTATTCATCATCAACAATAAGACCAAGGAGCACCCATGCTGAAGACAGTATGAACAGACAACTATAATAAAGAAATAAAAGCTGCCTTGCTGAAATGTTTAGCTTCTGTGTCTATCCTACATCTTAATTCTTTAGCCATAACTGGAGACATCAAATGAGGGAAAACAATTTTCACCCGAAAGGAGCATAATGTTCGAAAGAAAGTTCAACTGTGTTTTCCGGGTGGCCATTATGAGAGTGATTTGCAGATCTCAGGCTCTGGCAGTGGGACAGCCAGCAGCAGAATAGAGAAAAGAAGTACTTGGATGCTGTTTGCTTCTGCCTGCTAAAATGTATTGTGTCTCTTACACTACAGCTATGGGAGTGTTCTCTACTAACTGCTGAAGCTTCCTGCACAAGTAGACAGGGTCGTTCAAGTGCTGGCAGGCGAGATCCAGGGCAATGCCTGCAGAGTCACATAATAGCAGTACCTCCAGCTTGATCTCCACTGACACTGAAATGGGGTTGTCACTTCTGTCGTTCAGCTTAAATGGAGAAACTCACTGTAAGGGCTGATCATGCTGAGCATCCTTGGCAACATACTGATCATCTTTTTCCTGGCATTGAACTGCCCAGAGGGTTGCAGACTTATGGGCATGAAGGATCTCAATTAATATTTCTTCTGTCTGCCCAAACCTGAAGGAACTTGATTTACTAACTTGTGAATTTGTGGTGGTAGCTGGCACAGAGACTTCTTCCCTGAGGAGGCAAAGAACAGACCAATTTCTAGGTGATCAGTAAGGGAGAAGAGACTCCTTAAGAGATGTTTGAATCCAAGTTCATCCCTTGGTGTCCCAGAAGGTATGTGACAGAGGAACAGCAAAAATCCCTTTTGGCTCCTGTCTCTAGCCAGGGCTAGAGGGGACGATTAGTCAGGCTAGCTTGGTCCACAGCTTTCAAAGAAAGGTCTGAGAAATATTTGCCTGGGGTTTCCCACCCCAGTCAATGAATGCTTTCTGCTTTTGCAATGTGACTGCTAATTGCAGCCACACAGACCTTACAGTGGACATCTGCAAATCTCCAAAACATTTCTGCTTCACAACAACTTCATGCCTGAAACACAGTCCTTTTAGCAGAAACTCCAACCCTCTTGTTAGTCTAACTGGTGTCAGTGATACTTCTGTGCGTAGGCATGGCAAACAACATTCCCAGCTCTCCACTTTGCCTTTCCATCTTCATTGCCTAATGACCCAGATTCAATCTGAATAACCATTTCCTCCAAACAACTTCAACCCTTCTCCTTATCAGTTTCAAAAGGGTTGTGCTGGTTGTTTTATTCAGCCAGCTTGCTCCAGGCAGGTGCTGTTCTTAAATGGTATCACAAGGCACTGGTTGCCTGAAACTCCAGCATAAACAAACTTGTTGGTGCACCAGCTTTCCCCATCGGCAGTGGTACAGAAATCTGAAGTTTAAGTGTAAACAGGGATCAAACTCCTACAGGAAAATGGGCCTGGCCTTTGATTCCCAAGCTGTACTGGCCCTCAAGTACTTGAACCAACATGAATCTTAGGGTAGAGCAACCACTTCTTCACCAGTCTCACCTATGAATGTGCAAGTTTTCCTTCCTCTCAAACCAATGTTTGTCAGAAGTCATGAAAGGTATGGGACTGCTGATGGCAAAAAGGAAGCAGAAAAGCTCGATGAGTCACAGGGTCTCCCACAATTACATCTGTGAGTGAAGTTATGGGATTTCACCCATTGCCTAGCAGGGGCACAGAGAGAAAGTCATACCCACTTTGTGATATTCTTCTATATACAGCCTTCTCTATATGGGCAGCAAGTTCACAGCTGAAAAACTCCTGGGCTACGTGTTTTCAAATCTTAATGACAGAACAAAAGATAAAATTTGCTAATCATGCTCCCAGTGTGGCTTTCAAAGGGTTTTTTTATACCATCAAATCAAGAACTTAACATGCTGGATGGCTACTCCACCTACTATGGAAGCCAAGGCAATTATTATTAAGTAGAAGAGTAGTGTGACTCCTTCCCATCACAGATCCTGAAGAGGAGGTAGATTCCCCATCCTGGTGATCAGGAAGAGAGCCCAACTTTTTTACCAGCATTATTACAAAAACCAGTACATTTTCTAGAAGAAATCAAGGCTTACACGATGACACTTCAGTTTAAAAAAGGGTTAAGCTTCTCAAACCAGGCAAATAATATGGAAATAGTTACATAACCTTCATAGGCTCCTCTAATTCCTTTTTGGGACTAAACAGACATGTATTTGTAATACACCCTAATTGAAAAAAAGCAAAACAACAAGCCCACAAAGAAAAGCCCCAGCCCCCACCCTCCCAAACTTATGAATAAGAAACATATTTTCAGAAGAAAATCTCATCCTATTTTATCTCCTTGTACAAAAGTATTTCAGCCTCAATTTTTTTTCAGTCCTGCCCTCAATCTCCTTCCCCTCACCCACGCCTTCTTTTCAGACCAAATGAGCCTGTCCCTGTGTCTATCCTCTGGAACAGGATTAAAGTTTCACACTGAGCCTGTTGCCTGGTTCACAGTAGCAGATGATCTGTTTGAAAGCTGTTCATTCAGCTCTGGGCAAGGCAAATTTGCCATGGAGTTTTCTTCAAGCCTCCATCTCCTTTAGCTCACAGGGGCTGGAGGAAACCTTTCCTCAGCACTCAGTACAGCTTCCAGCAACTAACTTTCCTACAATACTTAATAAAGCATCCTTTTCAAAGCATATGCTGTGTTGACATCACATTTCTTGAATTCTTTAGATCTTCTTGTTTGAGGGTGGGAAAGAAGAACATATGTGTGTATATATATATGTATGTATGTATATATATGTATGTATGTGTATATGTATATGCATACTCATCCACCAACTCAGACATAGGTGTTACAAAGAATAATGGTAAATCAGAATTCTATCCATTACCAAATATTTTAAAGGGTCCAGAGCTTCTTATAAGAATAATTTCAAAGGTTTTCCTATTGCTTTTTGCTAAGATGACTGCAGATTTTCAGCTTCTATTGAAAGGCTTGCATAGATTCTCTGCCAACACAACATAGCAATAAGCAACAACAGATTCACTTCAGTGTTAAATATCAGATTCATTTAATTAATTTAATAACATTTTCTGCTGGAAGCTATGTTACAGCCGCCAGATCCAGAATATTGTTTCAAAACAGAATCCCCGTGGCCTGCATTTTTTTAATCTACTAGTCCATATCCAGCAGCTTTACTCTTCAAGTCTTCTTTTGATGGCACTTGGCTTTAAGCAGATGCTCTTTATGATGAAGGCCAGCCACAGCCTGCTGCCTCTCAGAAAGGCCAGCACATTCCAATTTTTCTCTCTAGTCTCATGTGTTGACAACCCATGAACAGTAAATTCCTTAAATGATGGATACCTGTAAATCTGGAGTGTTTTCTATCAGCTGAGCTATAGACCCATCACTTTGCATTCAGGCATTAATTGGTGTCATTGTTTCTCTGCTAAAGGAGCTCCTCCTTCCTCAGAGCAGTGTGTTCGGCACTTTATATTTTTGACTGACTGGAAAAAAGGTAATTTAGATATAAATGGTCCACCTTTGCATATTCCTGCTCTAAATTACTTAACATAACTGTTCACTAGTCTTGCAAGATCCATTTTAAGCTTGAACTTGTGAGGCTTCCTGCTTTGAAGATCACTTTAACAACCCTGAAGTGGGTTCTTTATTATGCAGCATCCCTCCTTCTGTGGCAGAGCTGAATGAAAAACCAGGGCACTGCTTTCTCAGGAAATCACCAGATTTGCTCTACCCCATCCCCTCGAGTCCCCAACCTCTGCAAGCAGCCAGCAGTGCCTGCCCTGCCCACATTTCTCCTCTGCTGCCATTGCTGCTCACTCAGGGCTATGGAGACCAGGGAGCCCAACCAGCTCTGTGTCTCTGCTCCCTTGGGTGCCACTGATGGGAACATGCACCTTCCCAAGGGCAGTGGTGGGGAGCCAGGGTCTTCTTGGTGCTCTCTCAGAGCTGACCTTTAGGTCTGTATGACCTGCTCTGCACTGGCAGCTGAGATGCCATCTCAGGGCTTTGCAAGTGCTGCAGGTCACCAATTCCTGGTTGGCATCCACAACCCAGCACACATGTGTTAAGAAAGGCACCACTTGTTCCAACAACCAGAAGCCCCCCAGGGTCTCTCCCCACCATTTCTTGCCCTACCACAGGGCTGACCCTTTGACAGCTCCCTATGAGCAGCACTGAACCAGCCCTTGGCTCACAGGACTCCCTCAGAGACAGATGCCACACTGGAGCCTGGTTCTGCTGCTCCCTCTGCCACAGCCTGAGCAAGAAGGAAGCCAACCCATGCCTTTAGCACCTTAAGACAACTCCAAATATGCAAAGATGGATTTTGAAGGCCACTGAGCTCTATTTCCACCCTAATCTGAATTTCAGCAAGAGTGATGAGCCTCATGCTGCTCTGCAGAGGTCACCCTCACCTGAAGCAGGTGGGGTTGGTTCAGAGGGTGCTGAACCAGTTGTGTTTGACAGAGGAGCCCAACCCCACTGCTAACGGTGATTCTTTGATTTGCTTATGTAACAATCAGTTTAAACCTGCACTTCTTACTTACCTCAAGGAGAGTCTCAGAAATGCAAGGACATTGCACTAAGGCACAAAAAATGCAAGCAAAGGTTAAACAGTTCAGTGTTGTTTAACATAGGTAAGTTAAATAAAAAAGCAGCTCTCTTACTGTGTAGGGGGATACTAATGCAGTATCTGCAGGGACTGAATTTCCCCAGAGCCCAGACAACATAAATGCCCATTGCAGCCAAACAAGCTTCCTGCAGCCACACCAAGATGCCCTCTGATCAAAGTGCTGCAGCAACCCTGGCTGCTGGTTTGGCATCTGCCTTTCTACTGAGACCACCAGCAAGAAAGCAAATGGGTGTTCTGCTTTGGTAAATTCCTATGAACAGCATAGGCAAGATAGAGGAAGGAAAAAAAAACAACAGACTGCAGCCTATCCTTGAAAGTTATGCAAGAAGAGAGGTACACAATGAGCTTTTCCCACAGCAAAGGTTCCAGCTACGATTGCAAAACCTCAGCAATCACGCAGGGACTCTTCCATGAGGTCTCCTAGGGTCACTATTCACTTCAAAGTCAGCAGAAAGGTGGCACAGCAAGGATCCTACTGTATTGCTACAACTGGCTGGCAGAGAGAGTTGTCTGGGGAAAGCCAGAATGCTGCAGCCATCACTCCCAGCACTGTCTGAATTTATAGACTGGAATGCCATGAGGATCCATGGCTGGCTGTGTCATGGCTGTATGTGTCATGGGTGTGAGTATGGGCTCAGCCTCCCATGTGGCTCATGCTGGTTTCAGGACTAGTGCTCAAATTCAACCATTTATCTCTTCATGCTTGTCTCTCTTCCCAAACCTGAGTTTTACCACCTGGTAAAAAAATGGCTCATGCCAAACTCAAGCCAGAGTTAGACCCAACATACACAGACAACATGCTCATATAAAGAGACATTTTGTGATAAACTGAGATAAGCTTAGGCACAATATGGACCAGAGTACTTCTCTTATAAGCTTCTCTTTGCAGCAATTTTTTTTTTCTGAAAACCAACTAATCTCTATCTAAAATTCTCCAGTCATAGAAACTGACTGCGAACATTTGTAAAATTTACCTCCTTTGTTAACCTAAGGTGTTTTATTTGAAATTAAAATGTAGCTGCATTTTCAAGCCCATCTGGTGGAATTTGTCAGATTGAAGCAGATGTACCTCTGGTAACTGTAGCCTTATAGAAATTATGTGTCTTGCCTAGACTAGTCACCGAGTTTCTATCTATAGAGAGATATACACTTCCTAACACAGCAATCCATTCAAGGACCATCTCTGTGAGTGCAGTCCTCTTTCCATTGACTATGAAGGAAACTTGGTCAACTTAGATTAAGGGATTATTCATGTGAGACAAGTCCCTCTCCTCACTGAAGATTTGTTCTCAGGTTCCTTTTACCATGTAGACTTTTCCCACAATATAAACTCATAATTTAATATTGTTTTTGCATAGATTTCAGGCTTTAATATATCAAGACTAATTTCTAACAGCCATTAAGCAACCAGAAGTGAAATTATTTTAAGAACTCTTGAGATTAATTTCCTTACACTCTTTATGACATTCATTCAAGGTTCATGTTCTTTGTTTCCTCTTGCAATAATTTAAGAGACAAACCACTGCTGGGAACAGTACGTGTCCCTCCACCCCCTCTAGCTGACAAAAATTGGCAGAGTTCAAGAGAAACATCAGCGAATGGGAGAGAAAAAAATTCACAAAGAGCAATCACTACAGATATTGAGATTTATTGCTGATTTTCCCTTTCTGCAAAGCTGTCAAACTGCCACAGTTCCAGAAGGGGATTATCTCCACAAGCCCCTTGGCCTCAGTCCCTGTGCCAGTTCAGACAACATGACTAGAGACCTGTGTGTGGCAGCTTGCTGCTTACAGAACAGTTGGAGGCAAAATCCATCTTTCCATATCCTGAATTTATGGCAGGATCTTGGGTCTGACATTGTTTGGTATGACCTGCTGTCTGCTTCAAACAAAAAAACCACTGGGGGCATCCAGTGGGGAATGCTGCTTTTCCTGAGTTTAATTCCCTGTGCAAGAAGCTGCTACTGAGTGGTGCTCACACAGAGCCATCAGCATGAGACAGTGCAGTTTTTCCTTTACCACATCAATCTGATATAGTTTGTCTTGTGCTTTGAGGCAAAGGCTCCTTACCATCTTTGCCAACCATGCTGCTCTCTTACCAGCACTATTAATAGCATAGGTTATTTTCTTAATTAAAAAAAAAATAGATCCCTTTCCTCATGTTTGGTTGCACTTCTTCATTCCTGCTGCCACTTTTTTTTCATGGTAGTGTCTCTAGGCTGCAAGTCAGCTCTTTTCCAGCTGGTGAGATCTGGTTCCTCTTTATGTGCCTGTCCTTTCAGTGTAAACAAGCAATGCTTCTCCAACTCCACCGATCACAAGGCTGTAAACAAAGTATATCACAAATTTAGCATCATGCAAGTCCTCCCACTTGATACAAAAAGGTATTCTTTTATCCAAACCCATTCCAACCTAGAGACAGTAACCCAGGTGATTTTTTCATTTATCTTGCTTAAAAAATGCTGCAACCTAAAATATCTTATTTAAATTATCTCAACAGAAACTACCTTTTCTGTGTTTTAGGGGTGGTGGTATTCAGTGAAAATACATAGACAGAAATCTAAATGGAAGAAGTTGCCCCTAGTTACAAGAATAGCTGCAGACCCCTACACTAGCAAGAATAGGAAAGGAAGGCAAGAGAGTTTGGACTTTATTAGCCTAATGATTCCCTCTTGCAATTTCTGTTTGTGTTCTGTCCTGAAAATTTGCCACTTGACAACATCAGCAGGAGATGAAAAGCCTAGGTTTTGTGGACAAGGCGAAATCTGGGAAAACCTTTTTGCCCTGGGGTGATCCCATTGGCATAGTGAGGCCAGTAGAAATTCCTGTGTTTGCCTCTCTTGGTGAGGCGAAAGGAGCTGCCCCAGCCAGAAAGGCACATGGGCCCAAGCACTTCTGTCCTGTGCTGCTCACAGCACAGCTGTGGCACTAAGGCTGCCCCCCAAGAGTCAGCCTAGGAGCAGGGCTCCAAGTCAGGATGAATGGTTTTACAAAAACCTCCACTGAAATTTGCTATCAACCCACTCATTGCATGCAATGGTTAATAATCCCCAAGTGTCCTCTGCTATCTCTCAGAGTTGACAGGAATATGCTTGGATGCTGACTCTTCTCCCCTTTTATAACAGTGCAAAGCTAAGTGTACTGACCTTTCATCTTAGCCCCATGACTTAATTAGCTTATGAAACAGAAAAGCTCCTTACTGAACTTTATAAACAAAACAAACTTCTGTTAAGTTCGTTTCTAAGAGTACTCTTTTTTTTTCCTTGAAAAAAAAAACAAGTAAAGCTGAAGGCTCTTTGGTCTAATAGCATTACATTCAGTTAAATCTTAGCTTTGGTGAGCTGTTTTAAAAACCACATAATTGCCCTTGTTCCCGAGAGTTAAAAAAAATATTGTATAACAACAGCACAACATCTTACAATTACACAGTAAATAGCCCTGGAAAATAGGTGCTACAGACAGTCTGTGACCGTCCACTGGTGAGACAGAATAGCTTTGGTGTGGAATTACTGACAAGGAGCAAAAGGCTGCAAGGGCTGCAAGCTTTTCAAAAAGGGTCTAAACCACTGAGTCTGGTCACCTGCAATCAGTAACAACTTCTGTGTGCTTTTTTTCTGGAGAGGGTTAACCTCCATGTCTTATTTCATCTCCAGTTATAAACACACCCTATGCATTAATTCCTTTGGAAGCTAAGGTTGGATAATATATTCTTTATCCTAAAAGAAAAAAAAATCCCAAAACACTACATATGGAAGACCTAAAAGAGCCTCAGAATTTTTTTCCTGTTTCTATAGCTGTGTTGTTTTCTAAATTTTTAGCAGAGACATTAAAATATAAATCTATCTCTGACATACCATTTCAAAAATTAGACTGGCAATTGTGTACAAAAGATAATAAACTGCCCATCCTTGCTCTGTAAAAAGATGCCTACACCTGAGCTGTTCTTTAATATCATATGTCTTACATCAGAGAAGAAGAATCCATTTCTGAAGGATTTGAAATCGTGGGATCCACATGCCTATGCAGTCCAAATTACAACGCAAATGGAAACCATTGTTATATCTTCAAGATGAAGTAGAGCAAAAACCATGCCTAAATGCCAGCCCTTGATTTTTACCTTCATTTTCCCATCTGGCAAATCCTCCAGCTTCTGTTTATAGTAGGGTGACAGCTAACTACACTTGCCCATAGATCAAAAATTAATGTATGATATTGTCCATGACCACACTGGAGCAGCACTAAAATCCTCAGTGATTAATGTTCTCATGAGTGTTTTGCAGCTGCTATCATCCAACAAACTATTTCCAGAGCTTTGCTGATAAGTCAAGGCACTGCCCATGCCAATTCACAAGCACTAACAGAATTAAAATTTTAAAAATAAACAAATAAAAGAAATTGTTTTCTTTTTAAATTATGACAATCAAAGTGTAACAGTGGCCCAAATTTTCTTTTAAACATACAGATGTGTTCATCATGTATAGAAGTTTACATATATGTATATATGCCCCATATAGGGCAGGTGGCATGTCTGCAACTATACTGGTCCATGTGCTCACATTAACAAAGGTACACATTAATTTTTAGTGCACATCAGTGACTACAGATGTATAATCAAAGCCTGCCTCCAGCACACACCTGACAGACCTTCACAAACACATGTAAAACATGGTGAAGAGCAGCAAGTTAGTGGCCTAGACTAGGAGCTGTAGGTGCATTGATATTGGTTAAGTCTCTGACATGCACTCCAACATGCATGTATTTCCTAGAGCTAAAAAAAATGCACAACTTTAACATTTGAGATTACATGTGCCTAAAATACAGAATACAGATAGGAGTGCATATTCACACATAAGTAAATGAGGCCAGTCTGAAATGGAGATTCTCCTTTCTCTAGGGCTGTCATCACACCTGAAGAAAGGATATGCTAATTCCATTCAGTGCAGAGCTGAATCTTCAGATTGGCAATCAAACTGAATGAATCATGGATCAAGAAGAAAAAAGGAAGCTTAAAACTTTTCAAAAGTAAGTAGATTTTTATTTCCATTAACAAATCTGTCCTCAGAGACACATGCCTAATCCCATATTGAGAAGTCATTTGCATGGCAGAAGCATTTAGGAGCATCAGCCATGCTCTGTGAGTCCCTTTCACTGTGTGCTATACAAACACGGATCAAAACCACTGCCTTTGACCAAAGGAGTTTGCACCCCAATCCTTTATATTGCTACCTAAAAAATTCAGGTTAGGTGGTTTGCAATGTGTGGCCACACATGACAAAATCCAGATGCATCTTTGGAAAAAGTTTATTATTATTATTTTTCTCCAGTTTAATTTTATGAATTCACAGTGCACACTATGTTAGGGAAACTTAAATGCAACCTCTTGGTTAAAAAAAATACTGTCAGCAAACGTTGAGTCCTGTGTTTTACTTCCAGTTCTGCCACTAAGTTGCAGCATGACTTTGAATGGTTCATTTATTTGTCTATTGAATCTATTTGCCTCATTGTAAAACATGCCAAGTGAATTGTGGTGAGGCTTAATGTCCAAAATGTCCATGTTCTCCCACAGAGGCAGAAGAAACATTCTTCTGTTGCTGTACTGCATCCATCATTGCACACCTGATACTCCTTACATTCAAAATAATACTGACAGCAATAGAACTTGACATTTTAAAGTATTTCCACATGAAGCACTGTGTGAAAAGTCATCTTTACTCTTAAGCAAAGTGTTCATGTAGGCACTTACCAAGAAATTGTTAGTACATTGGCAGTCATGACAAAGAAGAGTGGTGATAAGCTAGCAGTGATAACCTGTTAAATTGAAAAGAAGAAAAAAACCACTTTGTGAACTTGTGATATCACAAATGAAAACTAAAATATTTTTGCTGAAATTTAATTTTCATGTGTGCAGTCATATCTTCTCGTTTTAGTTGTAGAAGATAGTATGATAGTCACACACCACACTTCGATTTTGACTCTGACAGAACCCAGGACACAGCAGAGGCAGGGAAGGGAACCAGAGCAGGGGATCCCTTGTCACATATCCTAGCTGGCCTTGCCTAGAATCCTGCTGGCTTTTATTTGCCAACAGCAGACTGGGGAGAGCAGTTGGATACCAGGTTTGAAAGCCTTCTATTTCTGAGGAGAACGAGGGCTTGAAATGTGTTTATAGGTGCATAAAAACCAAGCAAAAATTAACAGGGTATAGGGTTAAGAAAAACAACACAACTTCAGTAGGTTTATGCTACAAATCTCTCATTACCCCCAGGTGTCCTGGGCAGAGAAACTAGAGACAAATGACTTTATACTTTCCAAGTACCGATCCCAGAAACAGCTAGATCCTGACATACAATGGTTTGTAATAGATCCCTGCCTCAGCAGCCACAGAGCTACCACATCTGCAGCCTGCGTGCAGTTTGGGATGTTTTGCTGCCAGATGGATAATGTAAAATGGAAAGAGTTCAAAGAACAGTGACAGTCATTAGATGGGGGGATTGATTTTCAGTCAACAGTTAGGATAAGCAATGCCTGTGGGAAAGGAAGACTTGGTAGTGGTTTACAAAAACTTGGGAAACACAAGCACTGAGGAATGAAAGGAACTATTTTGGTTAATACAAAATTGCCCAAGGAAAAAGATGAAATTAAGAAACAAAACTTTTAAACAATTATCAGCTAAGATTTCCTAATTATTGTTTGCCTAGTTGACTCCCAGGGGAGACAGCAGAAACTTCATTCTGTAATCTATTACTTGTTAAAGCATTACTACATGTGCAGTAGGGAAGCAAATGCCATTTCAGAGTGGATTCTGTGCAGCAGAGCTCGAACTAAGAGTGTGTTAGTCAATACCTGCTACATTTGTTACAGCCACATTTTAAAAGGCAGGCTCTGAATGTGCCTGAAGTGCAATCAGTGCAGGATCACATGCAGGAGTGGCAGGTGAAGAAGAGAAGGTTGTGCATCCCCTCTCCAGTCACCCTCTATGAGTCAGGTGGAGAGGGGCCAACAATCTACATGCAGCAGTGAGACTGTGCAGTGGCACAGGAGCAAAGGTGTTCAGTGGGGACTACACAGGGAGTACCTCCTCTGGCCTCTTTGGGGATGTTTTCTACTTTAGGGAGATTCAGGCGTGCAGGTGGCTTTTTTCTTCCTAGACATTACCATAACTCACACCATGACTGTTCTCCATGTGCCTATAGCCCAGGCCCCTGTCAGAGGAAATGAGGCAGGAGATGGATTAAGATCTAGGCAGGATAATACATGACTGCAAACCCACTTCATCCCTGCTCAGCAGCCAAATTGCTGGTACCAATACAACCACAGACACCTCCTGATACAAACTTCATCTGACTTAGGTGTTTCCACACTGCCAGCCACAGCAATGTACAACACAGGCAATGCTGTACAGCTCTAAACCAACAGAAAAAGTGAGCTCCTACTCCTAGGGAAAATCAAAGATATGTATCTACTCCTATAGCCTTGTATCTACACATGTAAGCAAACATAAAATTTAACATATATACCCAAAGGAGACTGACAGAGGACAAGTCACAAACAGAGAGTTATGCTTCAAAACTCAAGATCATATTGCAACTGTGCACTTTCAGTGGTCTGTCTCATAGTCATTTGCAGCCAGAGAGAGCTGACACCTACCCCAAACAGTGGAAGTTAACTATTCAGGAGCTGAATTTTTCATGAACTTTACATAAATACCAGCTTCGAGGCTGTATGTCCATTAGTTCAAAAACAGTGCTGTAAAATTCATTTGTATCTTGTTTAGTGGTGTGGGTTCTCCCCTTACAAACAGCACAGCAGATGCACTGACCTACAAGGAACCATTTCTCATTTACCCTGGTGTGAATGCTTGTGGAATTAACTGTACGGAGCTTATTTTAGGTCAATGCTAACTTATTACATAAAAATATACAATACCAATTACTGACCATGTAAACAGAAACTAACGAAGGATGGCAGCTGTGGTACGTACAAAGCGTTCTTTTCCTTGAGCTCGTTTCCTCTAAGAAACTGAAGTGCTGTATTTAAGAAGTGACAAAAGCTAAAGTTGTGTCACCCACTCCCTTGTTGAGTCCTGTTTATTAGAAACTTGAGAAGAGGCCAAGAGCAGAGAAACAGGCATTCAAGAGACCTCCAACAACAGGCCCTATCAGAAACAATACACCATTCTACTGTGATCATCCCAAACCTCTGCAAAAATGCAGGCTGTAACCTTTTGGACTACTATAGCTGAACACTGTTGTATTTTTGAGAAATTATGTAAGAGTCTCTCAGTGCCAAAGACAAACAAAATGTGAGTTGGAAGAGCGCATGAAGTAAGTGTGTGTAAGGAAAGAAAAAACAAATCATAAACAAACCAAAAGGAAAACACGTTGCTAAAATACCTACCTTTGATGGTTTATCTAAAAGAAGAATATGGTTAAAAACGAAAAACAAGTTTTCAGAGAAGCTAACAATGTAATTTGTTCCAGGGGAAGAATCTAAATCCTAGGTACCCAGGAGAGAAGGTAATTTTCCTTCAAGTACATTTCAGTATTATCTGAAGTGTTTTAAGCGCACATTTACTTTGAAAAAAAAACCCCCACCTACACTGATGTTCTGAATGGCCTTCAAAAAAAACCAAAAAAACCCAACAAAATAAATTCACAACAAGCTAAGTGCAGTCATCTCTCTTTCTTCACTTTAAAGGTCACAGTTGTCCTCCAAGGCATGCAGATGCTTTAGTAAAAGGAATGAGCTTTCAAGACAAAAGAAAGCAAATTAAAGGGCAAACTAAAGTTAATGATTTCCAAATATATTTTGATGCTGAATCTTCAAAACTAAGAGGTGAAAAGGAAAACTTTAATAAGCTATAATATGCCTATTTTTAACCAAGCTCCCCAAGATTTTTATATGCAGTCACTAATTCTATCAAATGATACAGGTTGGATAGTTGAACACCAACTATTCTGGACACAGGAATAGCTCCACGGACTCTGCCTACCTTTAAAGGAACTGTGACCAGTCAGTATTACGAAAGCTACTTTAAAAACACTCATACCCTAAAATTTTCTCACAAAATTCTGACACAGCTTCCCAGGATTAGGAAAAAATTCAAGTGTGGCATAACTTAACAAAACATTTCCATATGAGCTGAAATTTTTCCTGAGAAATCATTTCAAACCCTTCCTTGCATGAAAAACCAAATCAAAACAAAACAAAACAACCTCCCCTCAAGATTGTTACTTAAAATAAATCAGTCTAAGTTTATTGTGTCATTCCATTGTACTGTGAAAACAAGATCCATTTTAAAAGACCATTTATTAACACCTATTTGCCTTGGTTCCAGCTATTTCTGTAATAGTCCAAATCATTGAGTTATTCATAGGTAATTTTAAAAATTATCAAAAACCTTGGCATTTAAAATTGTGCTTTGTACCTCAACCAAAACCAGTTCTAATTCTTTAAAATGTGTATGAGCATGGCAGGGAAAAAGTGTATCCTCGTAATGGATACTTCTGTGGGATTAGGTCTGAGAAGCGTGGGTTGATCTCCTCCACACAAGAGATTGGGCTCCAACAGTCAGGAAACAAAATACACAAATACTCTGGTATTCTTCACATAAATACTCTAGTACAAGGGCTGAACAGGAAACAGGAGAAAAAACCAGCAACTCAGCCAGTTAGAGGTTACAAACTTATTGGTTACAGGAGATTCTCAAATTCAGGTTCCCACATATAAGGCAAAAACTTCAGGCGTCCCCAGTATTCAGGGAACCAGACACAAGCTCAGGTACCATAAAACATTCCACACACTGCTTACATTGCCATTTACACTTAACGAGCTCCTATCAAGGACAACACAGCACTCAACTTCAGGATCCAAAGAGATTCATTCAATTCCAGAGCTCCAGAGTTTGCCCCTGACGAGGCTGAATTACTGGCAACTAGAAAAACAATGGCATCATTGAAATGCTGAGTAACAGACTAAGATCCATGAAGCAGAAATATCCCAATGTGTGGAAGAACTTGTTGCACAGTAGAGGCAGATTCAGCATATAAAATCACCTTTGCATAGGAAAAAAGTAGGCATAGGAAAAAATGTGCTCCAATGCGTCTGCTTTTTCTAAATCTGCTTTTGTGATTCCCGAGTGGAGGGAGGCACAATTGCCACCAGCTTTAAAGGGTTCCCAAGGAACTTTGACAGAGAGACCACTGCACAACTCATGACATGAATAATTTCCTCCTTTTTCCCTATCACTTTATGGCCAGATAAGAAAAAGTTTCTAAGAGAAAGTAAAATTTGTCTCATAAATGCTGTTATAAGAAAATGGGGGGGGGGGGGGATGGAATTTATTTTTAGAATACGACATTAATTTAGTTTAAGATAACAAAATAAAAAATAAAGACTGGAGAATTTCTTGCTGTAGACCTTAAGAACAGGCAAGATAACTCTTGAGCCAGCTTCCCTGTTAGATGTTTTTCTTGAATGTATAACAAGAGAAAACTCTGATAAGTCTGACGTGGCTTAAAGACAGGAGATGGCATCCTAAGGGCTCCTGGTCCTTGGCAATGCACAAATTTAGATCTTGGGAGATAGAGGAATGTGGAACTCTGCATTCTTTGCTGCCCTGCCTTCTCCAGGCTGTGGTTATACCACAACTTCTGGAGTGTCCACTCTATCAAACCAGACATCACTGGCCAGATAAATGTGTCATTCTTGACCATGCTACCATGAATCCTTTTCATCCCTGACTTCACAATCACTTCAGAAAAAGATTTTCAGGCTGCAGAAGCTGAATAACTAGCATTTCTGAGTTGCTCAGGAACATGTTGTTTATATAGCCAAGAACACAGATGAGGACATTTTCAAAATTTAGATTCTGATTTAATCTTTCTATCTGGAATGGAAAGATATGGTGGGGATTTAGTCCTGACATGACCATGATTTGTTAATATTACAACTTTACTTGTACATTCCATATAAAACTATGTTTTCTCTGAAACTTTTAAACTGCTAAGAAGTTAAATGTCATAGTTCTCACTGTGAAGTGAGCACAGAATACTTTACAAAAGTTTTCTTTAGTTTGTGTACACAGAGCCAATCCTCATAACTTCACTTCCCCAAACTGCCAAAACCTCTGTCCTTACAGAAATGCGTATTTTTTCCAAAGAGAGTGTTTTGAAACAGCTCATCAAGTTCACTCACTGTTCAAAATAAATCATTCTATTTACCATCAGGTCATCTTCTCAAAACATCAGGAAAAAGATTGTGATGTACGTAACCTTTGTTTTCATTCTACTGTCGGAATGGAAGTAATATCAAGCTTTTTATAGACATAATATTTGTTTTGTCCCTCTTCTGCATGGTTTAACCAGCTGCTAAGATAATCATCAAAAATCACCAGGGAAAAGGATCACTGTTAGTGCCACTGAAAACAGCTACATCAAGATAATCCAGTACTACCAAAGAGATAAAAATTACAGCAGGCAAACATCAATAACAACACAGATATTTTTCTTGAGGGAGAAATAATGTCTCGATTTCACAGTTACATCTCTTTTGTACTTATGTTTACTTCAGAGTAAGCATATGTTACATGTGCACACAAAATGTTATGTCAGGAATGGAAATATGTCCAAAAAACCCCCCAAATCTTCAGAATTTTTTTTAAAAAAGAACAACCAATATTTTAATGCTATCCTTTGAATTCATTAATACACATTAATTTTCTAAGCTTTTAATACCATTTCTCTTGGTTTACATACATTTTCCATCTCAGGTGGTCTACAAACCATTTCCATCTTGCTCTCCTCTGCTTTCCTTCATCCAAATTTAAGACAATTAAACATTGCCAGATGGGTAAATTCTCTGCACCTTAGCAAGAATACTTTCATTCACAGACATGCAGCAGCTACAGAACCAGATGAACATTGACTGAGAGAGCCAAATACATGGAAGAACACTGAGGGACTGAGATCTCTGCTGTCCAAGCCCTGACTGAAGTGTTCCAGCATGTACTGACAAGTCTTTTTGAAATAACCCAGACTTGGGAGATTTTTACAGAGCATGGGGTACACTGTGAGGTTTCAAACTGCAGAAAGTCAGCAATGAGCAAGGAAAGGCACCAATGGCCACCTGTAAGCTCACTGATTGTGCAAGGCTGGTACTGTCACTGGAAATTTGCCATTTCTTGGCAGCAAAAAATCCCTGCTAAAGATGACAAACATGGTACACATCCTCCCTCACAAGAAAGAGAGGATGGGACTAGAACTAATGTCAAGTATCACAGGGTTACTGGCAACTAGGACAGGGAAAAAACAAATACAAAGTGTGTAGGAAAAAACCCTATTTTTTCCTATGGTCATCAAACAAAATAAAGCACCATTAACAGCTGCAGATACTGTGCACAGGAGATGCCCTCCATCATAGGCAGAATTAAGCACCTGAATGAATCCTGCATGCAGAAAAAGACCAAAATCAAAGTAGCATTCGCTATTTAATTTTAGGTCAGCTTTGGGGATGATCTACCACAGAAATAAAACTTCCCTGGAAGCTTTCAATTATATTGCCTACTGTAATGACAAAACTTTCAGTAAAATCATTAGAAGCTCAAAGGTCCTTCACAAACCATTTTTACAATGCCAAGGTCAATCTCTGGTTAAAAAAAAATACAGCAAATTCAGGCAAAATTCCTCTGACCAACTCTCCTTTAAAGTCTCCTCTCCGTAGGTATTCATTTAGTTGTATTAATCAATAGAATGAAACAAAGCCTAAGACTTTTCACTTTGTTCTGAAGGTCTGTTGTTATCAATCAAAAGGCAAGACAAAATTTGCTGCTTAATGTAAGGACTTCTGGCCATAAGGCAGGCCCTGAAGGAGCACTACTAATAAATCCACTGACAATCAGCCACATAACTTTTTCCAAGGAAAGGTAATGAAGCTTTTACCTTGAACCACTAAAATAATGGCTCTTCCCAAAAGAAACAACAATACCACGATCCTGCCTGAAAGGATGAGGAGCCCAAACAAGGGAAAGAAACAATTCAAAGTGAAATAGATTGGAGAAAAGGGGAAAGCAAAACAGGCTTTGCTCTCAGTTCTCCCCATTAGCTTAACACTGACTCGAGCACATCTGCTGTTACCCTCAGCCTGACCAAAGTGCAGACGTGCCCTGAGGGATTTCATCCCCTGACAGACTTCACTGGAGAGTCAGTCTATGAAATCAGCAAACACAAGGAGTTTGTGCATTACAGCATACTTAGGTGCACATTGCTCATAGGAGGACTCTGCTCAGCTCTTCTGAAGAAAGAAAACCCTTTAACCCTTCTGAAATATAAGCTGCTCCTTAAAGGACAACCTGGTGATGCTGGCACCATGGCAACAGTGGCACCATGGCAACAGTGACAGTCACTTCATGATCCACACAGCTTTGATCCAGCCACACAGAAGTTTCTTCAGCTGCTGTGAATTTCTTTGAGAACATTTATTTCATATTTTCCTAAATGCCTGCACTCATCTCCATCTAAAGCATCTTTTTTCTCAATGGAGGTTTTGGTCACTCTCTGCCCTTTTTTATATTTTATCTTTCTTTTTTAATTTTTTTTTTTAACATTATAAAAGCAATGATGGTAAAATCCACGGATTAAGAACACAATTAATTCAATGTATTGTGACTCAAAAGCAGCCAGAGTTTCAACATGCTTTAGCAGTCAAATGCCTAATGATAATGATAAAACTTAGTTCTAGTGTAAATTAGTCTATCTGTTTTTCACAGCAATAGATTTTGACAAAGCTTAAAATCACCTACATGTTATGTTTAAAATATAGTACATACTAAAATCAGAGGGAGAGGGTAGTTTAAATGACACAAAATCAGCAACTTGTCCTGGAAAATATTTTTACAACAAAAGCAGAACAAATGCTTGCCTCTAGAAAAATCATCAGATATTTTAGGGTGGTTTCTCTCTTTTACCTCACAAATATCTAAACCAATAATCTCTGTACTGCAGGTGAGTATTTACATATATTAGCTTTTTGACTGCTATGAGGAAGTAAATTTCTTTATTAGTCCTAGTATGTGTTTAGAGGAAAGATAATCCTCTGCATTTCTGTGGCTAGGTACCTTCATGTAGTTCCAGTTTTTAAGGAATTAGGTGTGCATCCTCTACTTTCTATCACATTTATGAAGATTTTTTTCAGTGCTGTTTTCTGCAAGTTCTTTTTGTTTCCAGGATTTGATGACCAATAAAACCATGATGCTGATCCTGCAAGTGCAAGGTGGGACCAAGAGGTGGTTGCTTCCTAAAAGGTTCCTTGAAGTTCACTGAACATCCTGCTTTACCAGATTAATACATGATTAATGTACAATCCTATCAGATTAATATGCTACAGGAACTAGTTTTTAACCCTGAGCATCATATGAATATCAAAAGAACTGCTGAACTGCTGTCTAACTTCATAATTTTTAAATTCCATATAAGATAAGAGTGTCCAAGCTGTTGTGCTTGCACCATGTGCATATCATCAGCAGTTTGGCTGCAGGAGAAAATGAACCATTAATGTTGAGTTTCTTGCCTTTGAATCACTTCCAGAGGATCCTCTGCCTTCACCTCTTTGAGGTATGTGGCACCTGCCTTACAGCTCTCAGCTATACCAAGACTTTAAGTATACCTAACAGATAGCCATTTTGACTCTTGGCCTTAATTTTCTTGTCTCTCCACTGTCACTCTCTTTTTTAAACTTTATAACAGCCACCTCAAAGATATGATGATTATTTTATGTTGCAAAAACATTATACAGTGTTAAAGCACAGTAAGGAAAAAAGGGTATGTGGATTACAGAGTGTAATTAATAGAATCTATGTAAGAAAATTCTCCTCTTATGAGAAACAGCATATCATGGTCATATTTACAATGACCAAAGAGGAACAAGGCAAGACAAGACTCTTCAGTAAGACCTACAGCTATCAATATATAAATAGGTATCTCTATATGCATTTATATAAAAACATGTACTATACATACACACACCACAGAAATACACAAACATACATGACTGATGAGATGGGACTGAACTATTACAAGCACATTATAACTTATTCTGCTTTCCTCAAAAAAAGTGAGATATTTAAAGAAAATCAAAACTCTTTGCTCCTTGGAAAATACCACATTGGGTTGAAAATTATGGTAGTGATTTCTTTCTGAACATCAAGTAGCCACTTCACACTACCTTCACTCAAACATAAAGGTCAGACTTTCTGATCAAAGACAAAGCCAAAAGAAGAATCATTTGCCCTCTACTATTGGAGATGACAGTTAAAATATCCATTTTTCCTTCTAAGACTAAGAGCTCAAGCAGTGATACCAATCTCCAGCCTATAAAGTCGCTAGAGCACAGAACCCAACTCTAACAGTACCTCTGCTCATATTTTAAATATTTCTCTTAAATGTGCTCATCTGTAATCCAGATACTGTTATTACTTTCAGAGTTCCATTTCTAAGGACACAAAGGGAAGAGCCTGCACAATTCTTGTGATCACTGTCCCTAAGTGTGCTTTGCTCATATGGAAACACGATCAATCATGATTCAAGCAGGTGTGTGCACATGCACCAGACTAACAGCATCTGTTCAGGTCAGTTCTGCAAATGAGACACACAGTCCATGCAGCTGAAGCTTTGTCAAGTAAGGACAACAGAAGTCATTTAACAAGAAGGCTTATTTACACCAACTAAAGTTGATTTTCTTTGAATTTTCTGAGAAGCATTTTGCCCATTCTTGCTATTTCACCAGACTTAAGACCCAACATCCCCTGTTTCCTGAGATGCTTCATGCATTATAATGCTTAACTGTACTTTTCCTCTATCTTTTCAGCCTGTCAAGGAGTCTCTTTTGCTTATATGCTGCCTCGTTACTGCAAAGGCCTTAAATGGCTCCTGACATTCAGCCTCTCCCCTGAAACCTCTAAGTTCAGAAGCTGACAGGGCAATGTGATTCATCATCTTGTTCATATTTAATGAATTATTAAATATTTGTGTAATGGAATAAGCATTTCAACAGCAAAAACAACTGTAAAATGTTCTACCTACTAGGAGCACAGACAAAAACTGGATTGGACTAAGATAAGGCTTCAGCAAGTACTGGATGATGGCAGAGAATTTGAGAGAATTTATGATTCTCCCCTAATGCAGCAAGTCTGGCATTAATGTACACATAAGAGAAAAGGAGTTATTTGTATCTCAACCTTAGTTGAGACAAAACATACATCTCATGGCATCTAGTTTATTAATATTTCCTTTTCTGTCTGAGAAAAATTTTCCTATAATGCCTACTATTTCTGAAATGGTTCAGTTCCTGGAACCTTTTAAGCAGATCCAAGCCTGTAAAAAATATACACCTCTCTTTACTTTTACTCAGTCTCAGTATTATCTTCTGTTTGAGACACTGAATTTTACTTATCAGTAATATGGTACACTATGTAAAAAAATTACTTTTTCTATCTGTTTTGAGGAGTATTGATTTTCAGTTTTGGGCAGCAGTCAGCTGTAATAACCCTCTGCTGCTGCAAAATACCACAATAAAATACACTTCATTTTATGTTAAGCTCAGCAAGAGCTAGCCTTCTGGCATTCCAAGTTTTTCTTCATCTCATGAGATCATGAAGGTAACTTCCATGAAACAACCATGATTTTCATTGCCACAGTTAAGTGGTGAATTTAACAGCCAAACCGACAGTTTGCTATATATATCTGGCAAGAAAAGGAGCTGGCTCCTTGGGAAGGAGTGAGCTCAGCATCTGCCTGTGCCTATCTTCTTCCCAAGTGCTGGATGCCCATGAGTGGGCATCAGTCAGGAATGGTTACTATAACTGCTTTGCAGGAGAGGATGCCCTTCCAAGCTCCTCACAGGTGAACCATGACCTCCACAGCAGCAGCTCAGCAGAGGCTCAGCTGGCATCCAGGAGAAAAGAAAAAGCTGGTTCCAGCAGACAGAGTGTATAGATGGATAATAGGTAGATAATACCTTCACAAAACAGACCAGAAGCCTGCAAGCAGTAAATGCGCTCTGAGCAACCTGGGAATCCAATCACAAGCTTTTCTTTTCCACATAAGCCTCAGGGTGAACACCCACCCAGCTGTGCACTCTGAAGTCATGGCCATAACTGGCCAAAAGACCCGGATGGGAACTAGCCCAAGACTGATCACGTCTGGAGCCCTTTGCTGTAGAGGGGGTGTTGAGTAGGATGCTGCACACATTCTCAGAGATTGCTCTTTCTGTGCTGGATTGCCCGAAGGTCTCATGCTGAAGACTGCAGACTGAGGCTGTTGTCAGTTCAAGATTTGTGCCTTTCTTGAGTGCATCTTCAAACCCCTCCTTGCCCCCAGTGTCACTGTTGTAAGAGAACAGACCTTGTACATGCTGCTTTTCTTATGTATGGAAAGCCCAAATGCTGCTGAAAGGGTTCAAGAGGGCTGTGAGAACCAATGAGGATGCTCAGCTTATGGGCAATATTTTAGGGAAAAGAAATGCAATGCAATTTTCTATTGTTAAAATCTATAGACACACCTGAAGTGCGTATGTTCCTTGTCAACATTATCAGATGTAAAACATTTTTCTGTCATGACTAATTCAGAACTCTGTGGAGGATATCAGCAGTATCAAAATAGCATAGGAAACTTTGGCATGCGTAATCAAGGTTTTTTTAAAAAAATCTGTTAGTAAAAATAGCAAGTTTCCATCAACCACTCTCCCAGATGACACTTAGAGTTTTGGTATTTCTATGCACGTATAAAGTCCATTTCCTATTGTATTTCCCATCTCACAGCTCCTTCGGGAAAACCTAATTCATAAACAAACAATTCCCAGAGAAGATAACTAAATCTCCCTACTGACTCCTTTCCATACTACCCAACAATAATAACAGAGGCACAGCCTCTGCATTGCCATTCTTTGGTGTGTTTATGCTATTTTAGTAATGATGTAATGGAAAGAAAGTGACATGCTATCATTACTATTATTATGCTAAGGACTGCAAGGAAGAATTAGTTTTCAAGGTTTTATTTTTCCATTTAAAAATGACAGCATTTCCAGGGCTTTCTAACCATTAAATGTTACAAAAGGTCAAAATATTCCATCAGAAACTTTAAAAAATGTGATACTTGAAAAAATGTTTTTTTAAAAACATTTATACAGCTGATCAATTTTGAGCAATGCCTTTTATGAGCAATGTCACAAGGTTACACACTGTGGGCCTCAGCAGTCTCTGTGTGTCCCATGCATGGGAAGACAGTGACAGAAGTGACTACAGCTGACTCTACTCTTGGCCTCCCATTTCCTCCAAAAAGAGTTGGGGAAGCCTCTGCAAGGCAGACCCATTCCCTTCTGGCTCCTTAGAACAGCCATCCACAGCAACATGCACGGAGAGAAAGCTGGACTCTGCCCTCTTCCTCTCCATGTGTATAGATCAAGAACAGCCCACAGTCATCTCCTGAGATTATCTGAAGCCTATGTGACTTCCCTGAGTACCACATATTTCAGGAACAGAACATAATCCACTTAGTCTGCTTCCCCTAGAGCTCTATGGCTGTTTGCTGACTTTTGTTGAAAGTCAAAATCTAATCCTTAAACAGGTGTACAGCGTTGGACAGAGAAATGAATGCACTTGAGGTTTGGCAAAGAGTGGGTATGAGCTGGGGAGGAGGAGAAAGACACAGAGACCTGTTTGAGAGAGCAGCAGCTGAAGTTTCTGAAGGAAGCCACCTGAAGTGTGACACCCAGTGCCTATCATAGAGGTCAAGGCTCAAGATCTGCGAGACAGCCTGGAGACATTTCACCCATGAAGGTATTTAAAAATCAACAGGGCACATTCTGAAAAGAACAGAGAGTCAGCAAAGCAGAAGAATGTGGCTATATCTTTCTTGTTTTTGGAAGCCCAGCCTTAGCTAGCTTTGGAGCCTTCTACATTAGTATGTTACAGACTGCACAATTCTCCCATGTAATTTTGGCATTTACATCAGTGCATTAGCAACGGAAATGACTTCCAAAACAGTTCTCATTCTTTTGACTTCTCTTTGTCACAATAATGATTCATCTCCCAGCCTCAGCTCTCCATATGCTAGCAACTGCAGGAGACTAAATAAAAACATGGAAGACTAGGAATCTATTATGCAGAGGAACAAATACACCTGCATTCTCTGCAATTCAAAATTCTGTCAGATGTGAAAAAATGTACTTTTGACTTGAGGTTTTGTACTGTACATATAGAGATGGTTTGTCAAGGCTAGGAATGAAAAATTATCTTCCAAAGACACACTCCAAGCTCACGGTTCTGCCTTCAGCTTTACATTAAAGAATATGCCAGTACCAAACATAGACTTCAAATGGATGTCATAATAGATAAAAGGAAACAAGCTATTTCAGAGCATCTCTTAGGGCTCAAAGTTAATGTCTGCTGAGACTGTTTATTATAGTAAGCACAGCTGAAAATTGTCCTGCAATACCACCCCCAAGTCACAACACATAACTCTGTGTGACCATGTCATGCCCAAAATCTGTCTTTTTCAGTGGATACACAATTGCAGCCATTTACACCACTCTCACAATATTAAAATTTTCCATTACCTGGTGATTCAAAATCTCCGACAAGTCTCAGCTGTTCTTACAAGACAGCTTCCTTAAATTGCAACAGTGCCCCAGGGAGCCTGTGTCACTTAGCTTAGTGGCCATGCAGCACAGAATGAAGTTGTTATGGAGACTGATGTCTCCTCAGCAATTATATGGTGTAATTAGTGTTGGCTGCTACAACATAACTATGAAGCTGTTTCCATGGAAACTACCCCAAACCCGGTATTTTTAAGGTTTCAGCAACTAGTCTTTTTTACAGACCCTTACAATGCAGTGAAGTTCACACTGACTGCCTTCTCTGCTTGAAGCTCAGCTGAGAAACACATTTTCTTTTCCAAGATATTTGCATAGTCCCCATGGTGACTCACAGGAGTCAACTATGTGTAGCAAGAATAAATGTACATATTCCACACCGAGAGGACCAATCACAAAGGATTTTTACCATTTCTAATTGTCTTCATCCATATATATGTGCACATCCACATGCATGACAGTGCACAAGGTGTAGATGGAACAAATTCATTCCTACTTTTATGAAGCCTGTCTTGGAATCCTTGAAAACTTCAAGGTCACAGAACCTCCCTTTCTCAGATTAGAGACGCACTTCTAACCACATTGGTGCCACAAAGAGCTCCTGCCAGCAGAGTCCAGATGGGTCTAGGACACAATTCTCCCTCTCTGTCCCAGGGTTTTGGCTTGCAGCTGCACAGTTTTTCCAGGCTGGGTAAGCAGAGATCTCGAGACAGTCTTGTATGAAGTGGAGGATCTTTGCCGAATGAAAACGCACTGTGTTTATGGAACTTCAGTGGGAGTTTATGACATTTTTGCCTAAAGCTTTATGAGGTCTAAGCCAAGAAAGCAATGGGATTTTCAGCCAAGAATCTCAATGTCAATTTGCCTGAGCCAGCAGCATGCAAAGAAGACACTACTTCAGTCTACAATGTAACCAAGTGGCAAGTTCCAGAAAACCAAACACATTTTCGTTCTAGTTATGATACACATTTAAAAATTTTAATCAGACTTTTTAATTCCAGAATCCTGTTCTATTAAGAGACACATAACGGATGAATAGAGAAGAATAAGGGAGAGACATTTACTTCAGAAGGTACCCTCCTCTATAAATTTCCTGCAAGTAAATAGCTCCCAGCAGAATATTTTCTAGCACTTGCATGCTAAACACCAGTGGAGAGGAATTAAGAGGTATACAAATTGAAGCACATGTTTTGGCAGAGGCTTTAATATTGCTACAATGTAAAAAGCATGAGTTCATTTTATTTCTCTTGGTTGGTTTGCCCCTGGAATTACAGCAGATGAAATTCTCATGTGAAATGCTATATGTGAAGAGAGGTGCAGTGAGCATAACCAGGCTAAGAGCCCCAGAAGACCTGCAGTTGTGGCCTCTCCATTTTATGAGAAGCAGAAAAAAGAGAATTTCTGCTTTAATAAAAACATTGGTACTTTCCCAGCCATTAAGATGGATATCATCAATTATTTTTGCACTGACATGAAGAGGGATCTAGTCTATCCATTCTCTTCAAGACACCATGGGGAGTAAAGAAGCAAAAACACAGACACAAAATATAAAATCCAAGACTAGGGGAGTCATTCTGAATAGCAGGAAGGATTCTGAACAGACCCTATATATTTGGGGGAAGACTAAACCTGCTGGGGTATAAGTACATTTGGTACACAGAACCCACAGATAAGAGATGCTTTCAGACACTTCTGCAAAGCTGCTTTCGCAATGTCTGGCAGCCAGCATTAAACACAGGATGACCCGGGGCATACACATCTAAAGTTAACAAACAAGGAACCAAAGCAGCTGTCAGAGGATGCTTTTATGTATTAGGGAGCCTCCAACACTGTTCAGATAAATTATAGATTACATAATAGTGCCTGGGATGTTTATACAGAAAATAGTTGCATACTCCTGATGCAATTATTCTATATTTCCTTCCAACCCATGCATAGGAAAATCAGTGTAAACCTCCATGCAACTTAATTTCAGTTATTCAATTTCCTTTCTTCAGGTGAGGGAGGAAGAAAAAGAGAATTCAAAATCCACTGACCTTCCCATTTGTTCTCCCTGTTTATAGCAAGCTGCTTCAATAGGTTCCTGCTGGAAACAAGCTGAATTCCCTACTGCAAGTTTATTAGGATAACACTAAACACGAATATGGGAATATGAATTCATAAGTAACCAGTATCTTGCTGAATTTTTCCATTCTATTAATGATTTAAATTATTTCTGCTGCTTAACTTTTAGAGACTCTTACAGGCTTCAACACCAGATATAGATTGGCAACCTTAATCAAAACAAACTCACTGACAGCACTGTTAGAGCTCATTAGCATTCTCACCAGATGCTTCTGTCTGGATATATGAGCATCTCCAGTTTTTTCTTTCCAGTACAAGACCCATGATACTAGCACAGCTTTCAAATTAAAACAAGAAATCTCAGTACAGCTTCAGATCCTTGCTCTTCTGGGGATTAAATCTGTGCAAGGCTATGACAAAGTATTTCATATTTTTTGGACTTCTTAAAAACTTTTTTTAAATACAGATCACTTCATTGGTTTGGGTTTTTTTTCTTTTATTTCTCAGGAATTTATACAGATACGACTAACACATACACTATTTGCTTTCACAGAAAAAGTGCAGAGCATTTGTCACTATAATGATCACCCAGGGCTTTATACACAGATGAAACCTGTGCTTCGTCTGTCTCTGTACAAAGCAATGCTCTGACATGAAAGCTGCCAGAAATCAGTACAGGAAAGAATTTTAAAACCTCATGCATCGATTAAATTGCCACAGCCAAAGTAAAGATCATCACAACAAGTTATGACCCAGCTCCAGTTTTTAAGTGAATGAAAAATTAGAGGGCAGGGAGGCCAAATATGTGGGCTTCACAAAGAATGTGTCCTTGGACGTGCAAAGCAGAGCTGATCAGATCTCATGGTTAATTTATTGGAAATGAAGCTGTGACAACGATCTCAGCCCCAGCTCATCAGTCACATATAGGTACAAAGCATCCAAATGGAAAACAGATTTTCCAATTCCCTGCACCTCCCTAGAGGCCTGTGCTGCTGTCTGAGGACTACAGCATTCTCCTTTCTTGGCTCATTTGCAAGATAAACATATTCTGGCCTCAAACACTGCTCCTTTCCAACTGCTGGTGAAAACTCCAGTCAGTCTGAGAGATTAAGAGGATGATCTAGGGCACTACTCAATCCAAGAAAAATGCTCATGTGGGAAAGCAAAGCTGTTGTTGTGACCAGAGGCGGGGCTTTTTTTGTTGTTTTTTTTTTCCACTGGATCCCATTCTGCAAGTCCAGATACAAACACTTTCTATCTTTATTCTTTATCCACATTAACTTCCTTCCTTATTTTTTTTTAAAGAGAGCCAGACACTTAGACTTAAATAGATTTTTACAGTGCTAGTTAAATGCTGCTTTTCTGCACTTACAATGATTTAAGATGTGACTGCCACAACCCTGGGCAATGCTGAGCTGGATCAGTACATAGTTTTAACATTTTCAAACACCTGCAGAAGTAGTATTAATGATCAGACAGATGGACCTCAAATCTTAATTACACAGTACATAAATCTGTAGTTCCTTGTAGATACAAGGTTCCTTGGGAGAGTTTTTTGGGAACTGATAGATCAGCCCCTACCCTTAAGGCAAGCTCCAGTTCAGCTCTTGCTTTCTGCCTGTCTGTGTCTGTCTCTGCTTTGATCCCTGTTCTAAAACTGATGTATGGTGCTTCCAAACTTTTCAAGCATTCACTGACTTCCAATCCCAAATCAGCTGCATTTCAGCACTTGGAGCAGCAGTTCCTCCATGCTCCTCATGCATCCTTAGATGGGTATGGTGGAACTCTAAAGTAAGTCACATAGCAAGCTTTAAAACACTAGTGAAAGACATTAGAAACACTGCTACTGTTGATAAAATTATTAGTGCTACAGACAGATCTCATGTCTTCATTATTATTGCCCTCTTCAAACTCAAGATAAGACATATAATTTGAGCACTGGGTTAGAAGCTACAACAGGAAAAGGACTAATTGCTCTGTTACAAAACCCTTCCAAGCAAGATAATTAAACTACATACATTAAAAAGCGCACGCTTTCAAGGCTAAAGAACAGATTAAATTCTCCCAGTGACACAGGGACAAGTTTTTAGTTGCTATGAAGGCATATAATTTCATTGACAACAGTGGCTAGAACAAACTTTGTATCACTTATGTCTAGAGATGGCCAAACCCTCACAAATCTAGAAACCCTTGAACTCTGGGAAAACTTTGATCCAGTCCAGACTTTATGGCTCTGGTCCACTTCAGCTGGGATGGACCCAAATCTGCTTAAAATATATTTCACAACACATCTTTGCCTGCATTTTTTTCCAGTAGGTTCATAAATACCACATGTAAAACCATTTACCCTCATTCATAACACCTACAGCAGAGCCAGCTATTCCAATCTCCAACCCAGAATGCTAAACAAAAACATAACAACAAACAAAAAGAAACAAACAAAACAAAACCAAAAACAAACAAACAAAAAATACTCAAGAGCAAGTTTTAGATCAGTTGACTTTGTGACCAAGGAGCAAGAAGAAAGCTAAGGTACATTAAAATCTGCAGAGTCAGAATGTTTGGAAGAAACTCAGACTAGTGAGAATCACCACGTGACTTGTACAGTGAGGAACAGCTTGCAAAGCACAAACCATTCATATCACTGCATTCTTGTTATCCTTAGAAAAAACATACTCATTTGACTAGTTTCAAATAAAGCACACTATGCAAATCTATGGGTTGGGGGGGTTGATAATGTAACAGCTTCATTCACTGTAGTAGGAAAGGTGAGATCATGAACCACATCGGAAGGCTGTGGTTTTCAAATGATCTAGCTGAAAGTGTTGAAACTAAATAAAATCTAACCAGAGAAAAGGAGTCTGACAAGCTCTTTTGACTGCATTCACCACCAATAATTTAAAAACTGAGTTGTTAATAGCTTAAATCAAGTACAGCCAGACCCTAGATCAACAGATCATAGGATAATTCCAGAAGGAATGGACCTCAGGAGGTCAGACTGAGTTGCTTAGGGCTTTATCCAGTTGGGTCTTGTAAACCTTCAAAGACGGAAACAGCACAGCCTTCCTGGGCAACCTCTGCCCTTGCCTGATTTGTCCTTGGGTTGAAAAAATTTTCCCTTGTACCTAATATGAACCTCTCTGGTTTTTTTACACACCCCTACACAGCACTGTGAATAGTCTGGATCTGTCTTCTGGATGATTTCTCCATAGCTACCGGGTGGCTGCTGTTTCTTAAATGCTCCCAAAGATGTCCCTCTTCCAGGTTGAACAAGCCTGGTGGTCCAGCAGCCACTCCCCAAAATGCAAGTGATCCAGTCCCCTGACTTTCCTGGCAACCCTCTGCCAAACTCATTCCACTTTATCAATATCTTCCCTGTATTGAGGTGCCTAAAACAAGGATCCTTGTTCCAGATGTCAACTGACAAATGCTGAGGAGAGGGTCATGATCACTTCCACTAATTTACTGTCTATCCTAAGTGCATCCCGGGATACTTCGGGGTTTTTTGGCTGCTAGGGCACACTGCTCCTTCATGTCTTGCTTGCTGCCTACTAAAATCTCAGGTGTTTTTCCACAGAGTTGCTTCCCAGCTGTGCAGTCCTCAGGCTCTATTATTGCCACTGACTCTTCCTTCCTATGTGCAGGGCTTCATATCTGCCCTTGATGAATTTTCTAAGATTTCTGTTGGCCCATTCCTGAAGCCTGTCCAGATCCCTCTGGAAGGCAACTCTATTCTCCAGTGTTATTGACAGGTCCTCCCAGTTTGGTGTCTTTTGGAAATGTGAGTGCACTCTCTTACTTCTCATTCTTCAATAAAGATACTAAATAGGAAAGGACCCAGGACAGATCCCTGTGCCACTCCACTTGCCACAAGACTCCAGTTAGAGTAGGAATCATTAACCTCTACCTTCTGAACCTGATCCTCCAGTCATTTTTTCACCCATCTAATTGTCTGCCCATCCAGAATCTAATTTCTATATAATAATATTGTGGGACATACCATCAGAAACCCTAGTAATGTCAAGGCAAATGAGATCCTCAGCTCTCTCCTGCAACAAAAACAGTGAGAACTCTGGTATTGAACTTCAGGGAATTAGTTGTAACTCTTGGCTCAGGAAAGACACACTGTAAACAATGGCTGGTGCACACACTCACAGAAGGAGTACTCTCCTTTGGGAAGTATAGGTTTGTATTACTGGGATTCAGTAGTCCAAATCCTTAGCTGCAATAATCATCCCAGTTCCATTAGACTCAGTTTATACACAGTATTTAATCTCAGATAATGATCCCGGGATATTACACACCTGATATCTGTTGCCTTAGCTCTATGTGCAAGTTGCACAGACAGGACCAAGGAAGCGTCGAGGAGGAATAGCAAGAGAAACTAGAGAGATGGAGAAATTTCTCAGTTCTCTTGGGAGATGCACAGATTCACTGTGTTCCTGTGAGGGTCTTTCTCTTACCTTTGCAAGGAAATTCCAGGCTGCATATTGCCCTGAGGTTGTGCTGCTTTTTAGCTTCACTGCATGCAACATCAGAAAGAATCCCAACAGTCCACTGCAAGGGATGGGAAAAGGTTGTTAATAAAATCTCTTAATTTCAACTAAACAACCTTTTAAAGGCATCTTGGTTTTCCTAAAGAAGAACTGCAGTGTTAATCCCATTTGTAAAAAGAAAGCTGGTAGAAAAGAAGCTTGCATTATGTCCAGTACATTTAGGGTTTTGTTCAGTCAGTGACTAGAATCTGAGTAAAGTAAGTCTGACACTCTTATGGCTGGTCTCTAATGCACTTGCATAATCAGAAAAGTAGAGATTATTGAAAACATGAGGTGAAATATTAACTTCAGGCATTGAAATGGCTCTGAATAACAGCAAGGCTAATTTCAGCAGGAACCGCACATATTTGGCAACTAACTCACTTCAACCTCCACAGAGCCTTGAACTGAAAAAATAACCACTGGAAAGTTTCTGCCTGAAGCTTTCAAGCTGTTTAAACTTCATGAAGCCTAAATTCCAATTAGGAAGTCAAATACATCTTTACTGTAAAACAAATAGATGGCTCAGTAGTTCTGGGAACAGGATACTCCAAAGTTTTCTGCTGACAATAAAGAGAATTTTGATTCTCAAGTCTTACAGGACAGCAGTCCCCAGCACTCCTGTAGCCAAGACTACCCTTTAGGAAATTCTGTTCCACATCTCACCAGACTTTATGAAGTTTATGAGGTTTGGCTCTGGATTCTTTTCACTTGTGACATATGTACAACCCACTGACTGTGAACCAGTTGAACAGTGTAAACCAGCAAGCAGGGAACAGAAAGGGACTTTAAAATCTGTAAGGCACAAATTACTGTGAGGCATAAGTGATTACGAAGTGCTGTGGAAAGCTGCATGGGAAAGGAGATAGGATCAACACAGCAGACAGGTGGTGAAGCAAAGAGTGCCTTGGTATTCATAGAGGGTATGCTGTTCTGGCCAGTGATGCCATGCAGTGGGACCCCTCTCTACAGTAGCAGAACGGGTGGGAAATGTGGCTCCTCAGGTCAGAAGTTCTGTGTTGGGCTCCAGTATATCAGCCAAGTGCTGTTCCCTGCACAATAGATGTGGCCAAGTTCCATCTCAGTTGCACGTCCATAAGGGCACCAAAGAGTAGGGTAAGATAACTCCCCAGGAGTAGAAGGCATTAGGAATTTTTTGCATTGAGCCATAACACAAGTTCCTTTGGGATGTGTGTGAAGTCTGAAGCCAAGGAAGCAGATGTTGCTTTGATGACAAAAGAGAGGCCTAAACTCAGCAACTTGTTGCAGAGGATGGAATGCTGAGCAGTAGAACATTCCACTCTGAGAAATGAGTGAGTTCAATGAACCAACATTGCCCATACTTTTAAGGGTCCAGTAGCTAAAGTTTATTCCAGATCTTCTGCCCTGCTGTGAAGGGCTTTCAGTCATGGCGATTTGAAGGTATTCAGTGCCACTCAAGAGATAAAAAAGTGAAACAGTGAATTATAATACCTAAAATATTGATGCCACAATTAACACCAATTTATTTCATTAAATAAATTGAGCACTTTACACCTTACTTCTGATGTTTCAGACATTCTGCAGAGACAGTAGATTTAGTTGCATGAATTGCCCTTACCTTACACTGCACAGATTTTCCTCCAAATCCCACATATCTACAAAGACACTAGATTATAAAATGTAGGAGAGCAACAGAGATGTTTGTTTCTCCATCTAACCATTCCTTTCCCCTTCCTGTAGTGTATAGTGCTATCTACTATACATGTGCTAAAGCTGGGCCAATGGAAACAGAAGTGGGAAGCTACCACAGAGGTAAAGTTCTAATTAAGTGAATGAGAAGAATATCTGGGCTAGACAGATATCCATTAGTGTCTGCAGTTAGACCTCACTTTCAAGAAAAATAGATTTCACCTACCTACAGAATACCTAATTGCAAGTTACTTGTAGTGTGAATAGACCACACTTGGAAAAACATAACAAAAACCTGTGTAAATTGGAAATTATTTAACAATCATTCTCAATATCCCCTTTCAACAGAAAATCCAGATACAAGTCAGAAAATCCCTGTCAGGAAATACTTTTGCCATTAGTTAGCATAAAGATATATTTTCCCCGCCTCTTAAAAAATTACTTTAATTTGGTAAAAGACTGGGGGGAAAGAAAGGGTTTATTTTTTAAATTAAGATATATGGGAAACATATTTATGTTGTCCTGTGAGAATTATGCCAATATGCAGTGAACTTTTGCTACTGAAAAGAATGGAATGCTTGTTAAGCTTTTCCTTTTTATCCAAACAGCATTTTGCCAAATAACAAGATGTACAGGCAAATAAATCCATGTATACTCACATAGTGCTGAAGACTAATACTTAGTTTGGGCTAATCTAACTTCAGAAGCACTTGAGACATGCTATGTATCAAAGGTTTGTTACATTGGGTAAACATTATTTTACTGGTGACTGGGAGCTCTCACAATCAGAATGCACTCACTCAAGGAAACACATATACTTTCAGCACATTTGAATCTCAGGCCATCAAATGCATATCCACAGACATGAAAAGATTTATTGTTTGCAATTCCACTGGCTTATAACAGCAGAAACTAGTACAAGTAAGGTTTTTTATGCTACAATTTTTTTAACTGAGAGTATAGGCTGGAAGTCAATTGAATCTCATATTTTGAAAACATTTACATGACCTGTTATAGAGATGTTACCTGGCACAGCAGCTGCTGTGAAACCTATAGAAGTACAGGAATGGAAAATCCAAGGCACTGAAGAGATCACCTGAGGGACAAAGCAATACACTTAGTAGGTGGGAAAAATTACCCACTGTTACAAGCAATGCAACAGCAATTACATGAACATTACTCGTTTAACATTCCTTTCAGCCTTTACAGCTGGCTGACTTTTCATTTATGATGCTTTCCACATTTTTTGTGTGTTTAATGATTTCTCTCTGACCTTGCTTCTAGCCTGCTCTTGCCTTTGGTTGGAAAAGGGAGAAGGGATACCTAAGAGTATTCAGACATGTATCATATCCACTTCTTTTATTACACAGCATGTGATAGCTCCTGCTGGAACAACAGGAAACACAGACATATGGTGGCTGCTTCCCCTCTGGCACTTGAACTCTGTGACACAGAGCATGTAGAGAGTTTTAAATAGTTCTCCTAGGTCTAAGTAGAGCTCTCAAGTACTTGCATTTCCAGGAACCTGGGCCTTGGTTGCTCTTGATGGCAATTTCAGGAGTTCTCTGGGCTTCAGGCTCTACAGATTTGCATGAAGCTCCATCTTCCACTTTTTAAAATGCAAGACTCTTTGGCTTGTCTATCCTATCTAACATGTATGTCTATCCTGGTGGGGTTTTCCTTTATACACAATCTGCACCACCAGGAAAAAAGGGGGAATTTATGTTTCTTTGAATGCTCCCTTCTTTGTTTTTCTGTCTGAACAAATGTCTAATGAAAGCAACAAATAAATCATCTTTACCCTTCTAAATATGAACATACCAGAAGATAGGAATATTAACCACCATAAAATATTAAATTTCTCCATTTTTACCACCTGATGTGCTGCTACTTCAAACCCTGCCACGGGCCAAGCAAAGGCACCCATGTTATGAAAGCAACAAAACAAAAACTCTGCATAGCACTGAGGACAATGCAGAGAAACTCAGTTCTCTATGGACTGCTGGGACATGGTCTGAAGAGGACATATTGACTTAGGGAATCCTTGTTCTTTACCGTGCACCACCTCAAAAATTGTTCTTTGTTGTCTGTCCCATACTGCTTGTTTGCAAAGGACAGCTAAAAATAGTATTGGGAAATATCATGCAACTTACATCAAATTTTATACCTTTCTCTCTTCTTCCTATATGTTAACATATTATTGGTCATATTCAGGGCTAAAATCCTAAGGGTTTGGTCTCTAAAAACATGCATAAAAAGCAAAAGTAACATGGAAACCTAAAAAAGGAAGTACTCAGTTCACTTTACCTGCTGGATGGGATGCAGAGGCCAACAGCACTACACTAAAAAAAAAAAATTAATTTGATACTACAGAATCTATAACACGAGCTGAAGACTATAAATTGACAAGTTTGTGTTTGTTTTTCATGGTGAAACTTATGCCAGTTAAGTAGAATAACTGAGACATAAGTATCAATTAAAAGAGAACAAAGTTGATTGAAAAGGAATCACCTTTCTGGGGTCACCTAATAAAATTTCTGACCTGAAGCAGGACTACCACAAATACTTGATCATGCCCTCTGGTTCTGTCTCAAAAAGGCATGTCTCAAAAACTTACCAGCATAGAGATCCCACACCTCTCTGGGCAACTTGTCCCAGGGCCACTCTACCCTTCTAGTGAAGAAGTTTTTCCTTCTGTTTTTCCATCAAAGTTGCAATGTACAGTTGTTGTTCCATCTTACGCTGAATTATTGCATTTAGACAATTTTAAAAACACATGAAAATAAAACCAAGTTCCAGCCTGAATGATTTACACTTTCAGATACAAGTGAACAAGAAAACCAGCTGTGACCAGTTCTTTATATGAAGTATTATCACTTAAGTTTTCTGAGGTCTTACAAAGATGTCACCCTTTGGAATTTGCAGTATAGGTTGTACAGAGCCTTTTTTAGTGTTACTGATTCTTCTTGTAAATTTCTCGTCTATTTTTTTGCAAATTTTTCATTCCAAATTGCTTCTAGGGTTAGAAGGCTACAGAGACATTCTGTGAGAAGGGATAGGCATGCACATCTGTAGAGCAACAGCTTCTTCCAGCTACCAACAACATACATCCATGACAAACGCTAAGGACAAGTGGGAGAAGAAGAAAATAGTATCTTGAAAGTTTGCTTCTTGATAAGCAGCAAGCACTGCACTTACAGAGGTAAAAATTCATTAATTAATGTTATGGATGCTCAAGCATTCCAGGCCAACTCCCTTTTCTAGTGTTAAAACAGCTACCATTTCCAAACCTGTTCACTCACAGCTGGCCCCAGCTCTCTACACAACCAAGCTTCCATGCTTGGTGACCTGCCCTTCGAAAGCTTTGGTGAAATCCAGCATCATTCAGCAAAAGGAACTGCAAAGAGCATGGAAATCCCATGGCCAAGGAAGCCCTGGGGGGAAGATTGTCACTGAAATCAGCTGTGGAACACAATAGGCTGAAGGAGGAAAGTGTTTATGAGGGACAGACAGGCAGGTGTTTTAGGCTTCACATTTTGTAAGTCTTTGAAAGGCATCACATGGCATAGTATGTACACATTCTCAATATTTATACATGCTTTTAAAATATGTTATTGTCACAAAGCTATTCAATAAGGCAAATCAGATCACTTACAATAGATAATTTGCCCTACCCCTCCTCCCCCCACATGGGTGCTCTCCCTGTAAAGGGATGCCAAGAGTAATTCACAATAAACAGGCCCAGTTCCTCAGTTTCCTGGTAAAGAGAGAAAAGGAAGCAAAGGTCTACTGCTTTTGACAGAATAACAGAGAAAACAGGAGACTGACAGGGCAAGTGAAACTGCATCAACAGTGATTAGAAGTAGGGCTAAACCATGTTCCTCCACTTTCTTGTTGAATTATTATATTTAAAAAAAAAACCCACTGAGATTGGGAAATAGAGAGAATTTTCCTGCTGCAACCAAGAGGAATTGATAACCCTAACAGGCACCCCAGATTTTGGTCCAAACAAAACAACAGGAAAAAACAAAACCTTAATTGTGAAGTGCAGGGCAGGTTAAGTCAAATGGATTAGATGGCATTACAGCTGCTCTGTAGCTCTGCTCTGAATGAAGCATGAGTAAAAAAGACACGATGATGCTGTAAAACCAGATTAGGGATTCAGAGGTTTCTAGCAGGACAGCCTGGATATGAGGCTGCAGCAAAAACAAATTCCCTGCTCCTCTCTTTTTCCCCCTGTACTCAATACTGAGGGCTTGGTCACTCGTGGTTTCCTTTCTGGCTCAAAAGAGGTTTTGTCAGCAAGAACAGCAATTTATGCCTGCAAAGCTCCCCTCCCCTATTGCAGAAAATCCACTGCAGCATTTTTAGTTCACAAAAGTGACAGATTAGCAGCTCTTCCAGAAGCCTGATGTAGTTTTGCTGCATAGAGTAGAGCCTTTAACTCATACCTTTGTCAGTGCCATTTATTTACCCTTTGAAATTCTCCTGTATCAGTTTTCCCCTCGCCAATGGCTGCTAGGCCATCTGGGCATGCCTTTGTGAACAAATTTCAGACAGGGACTGATATTGGGATGCACTGAAACTTTCTTGCAGGTTCTTCACAAGAAGTAAGAATTCCCTGCCTGCCTCAGCATAGGAGAAAGCCCAAAATGAGCTACTAAGATTTGCTTCTAAGAAATTTATGTCTCCCTCAACATGCTAGGCAGACATTACTACCCCTCCCCTCATGCTACCCCTCACCAGCTAAGGGGGAGAAATCTGGCTCCTCCTTTGCTAAAAAGCAGGGAAACAGAAAGGAATAAAAGAAAATGTAAGATTACAAGTAAAAAACAAAACACTAGGAGGAAGAACACTAATGCAGAAGTCATAGTACAAAGATACACAATACTGCAGTTTTAAAAAGGGGGTGGGATCAAGAGGATTGGAGGATTAGAGGCAGGATCTTGGAAATATATTGACCCTCTTCCTCCCTGCCCCAGATGCTTAAACACAAGGGAGAGGGATGAACTGGATGGGGCTGGGCACTGAGAAGCAACCTGACCCCTCCCTTCTCTGCATAGCACAGCTCTACTTTCCCTCCTACACTTGTTCCTGGCCTGGCTCCCTCGCTAAAAGCCATTGAATAATCGTGCTGAAAGTGATGAAGTGAGAAGAACGCCAGACTTTCAACATCAGCAAATATTTCTTCAGATCTGTTTGATTCTGGAAAGTTCCCATTCATATACATTTACTTAGGGTGTTCTTTTCTCCCAAACTGTTCCAGATTTTAAAACAAGAAACAGTGCATGGTGTGTAAGGACAGCATATGTTAGGAGACTGCTCATTTCAGTTGCACTTCTGGCAGCATCCAACAGAGCCTTCTTTTATATATATATATATATATATTCATTTGTACTCTAACATATTGGTAGATCCTAGCATCAGTAATTTGTGGCAGATCTTTTCATCTGCTCTATGCAGGCAGTCTCTACACTCAGTAGAGTACAACTGTGCTTTCATACTGACCTGAGAAACACTTTGAACAGCCTCTATTACAATAATCTTATGTATTTTTCCTACGTATTAGGAAAAATTTCTTCACTAAAATGCTTTGGAATCAAGCATTGGAACAGGTTTCCCAGGGCAGTGTTTGAGTCTCCATCCTTAGAGGTATTTAAGAGACATGTGGTGCTTAGAGACAAGGTTCAGTGGTGGGCTTGGTAGTGCTTGGTTAATGCACTCAATGACCTCAAGAGTCTTCTCCAACCTAAAAGACTGGATGATGCTAAACACTATCTGGCTGTGCCCACATCTGACAGTTACATGTCAGCTGTCTGATCTAGGTTAGAAATAAGGAGCTTTAAAGACCTATTGATAACAGTGCTAAGAGGAGAAAGTTGCACTGATACCACACTAGCAAGTTCTTTCATAAATCATAGAAACATACAATCATGCTTGTAGAGACAAGGCCTCCAGTACACATTTTACTGTCCTGTCCAGGGATCCTGTCATGGCCAGAACAGTCCTTGAGAAGGCCTGAGAAGAGGAAGTAGCATATACCATAACACCTTCTAAATCACAAAATTCAATGCTGGGCACCCTCTGACAGAGATAACCCATGTCTACAATAATTCTGACCCAGAGCTGCACGTGAGGAGTTAGTGCTCATTCAGAGAAAATTCCTTTAGTCAGTGATATTTAAAAGTAGTTTTGATTGTTTTCAACAGAAATTAAGTTTGTGCAGTAAAGCTGTGTGAACACAGCTCTCAAACACGCTGAACAGCTTCATCCAGATTTGGGAAGTGGCAGTGATCTCCAAGATAACTACATGTGCAGAGGTCTCCCACAGAGACAAATCCTGCCACTACCTCCTGCAGCAGAAGGATTTTAGCCCCATTAGACACTGAGGTGGCACGTCATGGTACCACAATGATGAGGAGAGAGCTTCAGCCAAATTTTACACCCTTTCAAACAACATTAGCTATTTTGGCAAAACAAAACTCTGAAATAATTCAGATGTCACTTATCCCATTGTCCATGGTACTGCTTGTTTTCCCTAGGCAAGATGAGAGCCAAATGCTGTGGACTGTGAGCTTCTCTAACACATAGAAATATATATACATATAGGCACATACACATATAGATATACACAGACCCAAGACAAAAAAATAAGCAATCCAGTTTGCCATTTCCCTTAAGCCACCTGTTTTCCAGCAAGTTGCTTTGCACCATCATCTTGTGAGCTATGATGACCTTTAGGCCTCTTCTTGGGGAAAAACTCTGGAAGCTTTAGTAACAAATTTTTGCTCTTAAACATATGCTGTAAATAACCATCTTCCAGTTTGCACAAATCCATTGTTAGATTGTTTGCTAGTTTGTTTTCTGTAAAAATTAGAGTTCTAAGATACGTATGCCACTGCACCTCATTCCTTAATGAGAAGTTTTTCCCTTTCAAAAGCTTCCAAATAAATTATCATACTTTCCATGTAATGTGGGACTCCTGCTCTCTGCTGGACACAAGTTCACAGACTTCAAAGGAACAAGATCATGAACAAATAGAGAAGCAACCCAGCCCTGACTTTTCAGTCAAAGCTGAAAAATTAAGACCTTCGACCAAAATCTGAATTTTAATGTTCAGGCCTAGATGCAATTTTCAACTAAAATGGCAACTGAGAGACAGTCAGGCAGCTGCCAAATGAAAAATCAACTGATTTTACTGCTTGGTTCACGATTTCCCTTCAGTACAGAGAAGTAGCTACATCTCATTCCAGACTTCATAGGTTATTTCTGCAAGTGGTAGCATATTTGTAAATTCCATGACTAATTCTCCCAAAGTTTCAATAAACACACCTATCTTCTTTGTGTAAAATTGATTTGCTTTGCATTTCATAGTAGATGGAAAACAACAACTGACTTAAACAAGAGCTACTTCAAGCAAACTGATATCCAGATATTGTCCATTAATGGGACCCTGGTGAATAATAAAGGCAAAAGCAGAGGCCTGCATTATGTTTTTATGGAAATAAGAGATTTGACTGAACTAAGACAGAAGGAGATGCACAGTGTTATCTTATCGACAGTACTCACAAGATAAATGGGAATTGAAGGAAACCAAATGTTCTACGCTGATGTCCCTGATGTACTCCAATCAAGGATCTTTCATGTGGTCAGAAAGAGCATATATCCATCTAATCAAATAGACTAGCACGACTTCACTTTTGTTATGCTGTTTCCCAGCTTCTGCTCCCTCTTTCATTCTTTCTGACCACAGAAGGATTTTCTTTGAATTTGTTATTCATACTTCATAGTGCTCACAAATGACTTTCGGTATGAACCCAAGAAAGAGGCCAACATATATTAAATGTGATCAAGGATGGAAATGAATTGAATCAAGTCTCTAGATGCCTGATTTGAAATAAAGCCTCACAAAAACCCAGCAGAAGCCATGTACACTGGATGTCCTGGTTTGAGGCTCTTTGAAGGAAAGATTGGATTTTAAAAAGCAGGAGAATCTGGTCAGTGACTCAGACTCTTTCACTAGCTACAAAATAACACGCCACTCTTATATCTCCAAATCAGAAAAAACAACTGAAAGTCAGAATTACCCAATCCCACTGATGGCACTCTGAACAATCAGTTACTGCTCATGTTCTTTGCACACAGTACTTCTGTAGTCACTACCTCCTCTTCTGCCAATTTTGTACCAGTTTTATTTTCTGAAGTGGGTATTGCCAGGGAGTTACTCTGTAAATATTATTTCTGGAAGTGATAGATCAGTTGTGCACGTGGTGATTTAAAAATTCATAATTAACACCTCATTACCTCCTCAGGTGTATATTGGCATGTCCATCTAGAACTGGAGCCAAAAAAATTCAGCTGCTAAGCCATTCAGCTTAGCACTGTTCTTTCAGTGAATGTCCTGCTAAATAAATACATTTAAGTAGTGGTAGCTGTTTCTTCAACAAGGCATGGTTGAAAATGAAAACATATACCACATGAAACCAGCTATGGTGTATCAAAGACTTATTCATTTTACCTGAATACATAGTTGATGTACTGTTGGTCCAGATCACTGGGAGAGGAGGGGAAGAAAAAACGTGTTATTTTTATCAATGCACTTGATTTGGTGTAACAGATCAGTATATTAAGCATTAATATACAGTAATGTTGTAATATTACATTATATTAATTTTCACAATATATAATAAGGTTAATATTGGGTAATACTGACCTTATATTTTAACTATATACATTATAAACATAATATAGCAATAATTTTATCAACACCAATAAATTATCAATTAACCAACATATTAATTTGCACAGGATCCACCCATTATTTCTGTTGTTACTGTCAGTAGGAACTTCATTTAAAGTGAAGGTAAAATGAGACTGATTAAAATTTAGAGCCTTTAGCCAGAGATGGAAAATGGTTTTGAAATAAATAAGCTTATACATCATATACAGTATCAACATACCCATCTCCATCCATAAAGAAAGCTGCAGATTACAGACACTGCAATGCCACCCGATTCCAAGAATTCTATTGTGTGGTTGCAGTTCTAACATGCTCATGGGATTAGTGCAAGGTTTCAAGGTGTTAAAGGTACTCAGCCATTCCCATCCTGCAGTAAGTCACCAGCTGCTGAACACTTTTGAGATTGTGTCACAAAGGGAGATACTGACAGATTCAAACCATGCAGCTTTCCACAGGAACACAGACTAACATTTCTTCTTAACACCTGTACCAGTAATGAGGGGTTCTTTTTCCAGGGCGGAGTCATCACCATTGGATAATACACTGTTTAATTCAGTGTTCCAGTTAGCAGTATAACTATCAATAACCACATGCTGTTGTTACCAACAATAAATAAGGCTTATCTTGCAAGAGAAGTCATTAATGATTAATCAGGAGTGGCTCAGCTCCTGCTGATCATGCAGAGCTCCCCGCATCACAGTCATCTCTCTTGATAAAAGAATAAGAAAACACATTACCTTAAAGATCCAGGTTTCCACAACTTGTGAAATACTTTGTAAGCCCCTGTAATTGAGATGACGTGTAATTGCCATATCGTGCAAGCATTCTGACAAACAACAGCATGTTTGGCCATGGTACTAGCAGACATGGAACCCCTCTGAATTACAGTTTAGCAACACAGCACAAAGGATTCCTAAACCATGAGTAAAATGAACCTATTGCTTCACATTAATGCTTTTCAAAGTGTTATCAGCTCTGAACCCAGTCATGCTTCTGCTCATCCTGACGACATCTTCTAGCTCACAGTAACAACAAAGGAGAGATTTTGTGTGTGTGTGTGTGTGTGTGTGTGTGTGTGTGTGTGTGTAAATACATACAGAAAAATGTCAGAATGAGTTCTTCAGCCCACACCATTTTAGGGGTAAGTTCTATGATATATATGCTCATCTACATAGAGCTGTTGTTTCCATCTTCCTTATTCAAAGTTCTCTTCAGCTCTAGGGTCTCCAAGTCCTTTACATTTTTGACCCACCCATTCAACTTTTGTTAGCTTCCATTTCTGTCCTGGGTAAAGATTTGAGCTCTCAAGGAAGAAATGACACAGCTTCAGGCTCTGTTTTTTCAGACCATTTCTTCGAGGCTTTGGGGTTATGTTTTTGATTGACAGAGAAAACCAGAATATGAAAAGCAAATCCAGTAGAACACTATGAAATAGATATCCTCAATTCTGCCTCCATTACACAAGTTGAAGGGTAGAACATACATCCTTTCTGTAATGCTCTGCCTTGGTTTACTATGCAGTAAGTTAGTTCATCTGATTGCCCTTTCTGTTAGCACCTTCATTTCAGTTGATAGGAAATCTAATCACATAAATAACTCCCAATAGCAATATCAACAACCCTCAAAACAAAGAGAAATGGAAGGCAGCTATATTTTGAGCATAAATATTACGTTGGCACTTCCTACACATTTCAAACACACAAATGAAGCATTCTGAAGACTCTTTAAGCAATTTTCCACCTCTATGACCAAGCACTGCTTTACAAATGGGACTCCTTGGCTTTAAGAAAGCAAGAACATCACTCATCACAGCAAAAATGCATTTGAAGTGGAAAATACATAGATTTTACTTTTATATAAATCAGCAAATATTTACCATATAATATTTCTCAAAAAACCACCAAAACTATTTCTTATTTGTATGTTAACAGCAATTCAGATGGGGATCTCTAGACCTCCCTAGACAAGAATACATATAAACATATTACCTCTGCCCTGAAAATTTTACAGTATGAATAGAAGAAATAAAGAAGGAATCATCCCTAATCTGTAGACAAGACTTAACATATGAATGAGTCACTGAGTATGTAGGACAGATAAGAATCAAATACAAGTCCCTCTTTATCCACCAAAATACTCAAAAAACCAAAAATCTCCTAGTTAAATATTACTACTCTTTTCTTCAGATTTTCTGGTGTGACTGTTTCTAGCTTTTGAGAGAACAGCTATGATTTATCCAAATCAACATTTGGTCTGGAAAAAAAAAAGCAAAAGAAAACTTGATAGGTTTTGCAACTCATTGTTAAATTTTTTTAAAATGCATATATTTGCCTAAAACCCCAACATTTCAACATCCTTCCTCTGGGACCATAGCCCATGATATTTTAGTATATTTTTGTCCTTTTGTAAATAAAATCTGTGTGTGCAATAGAGCTCCAAGTACAAGTTATTGCTTGTTTTTTCATGCTTCTTCTCCCCTCAGAAAGAAGTCTCTCTCAGTAGGCAACCATCAAAAAACAACAGAAAAGCTTAATGCTGATTAAAATTGTATGTGCATTTTCTCATCCACTGTTAACAGACTTCACTATGCAGTTTGTTCTGTTCTTGTTTTCAGCATAAATGTTATAAAAAGAATTCACTTTCTTATATTTACTGGTCTTCATTCATTCCAAATAGAGTCTCAAATATCAGTAACTTCATAATAAAGCTGGTTTCTCCAACACATTTACTCTTCCTAATTCTTTTTCTAGAATAAATTTACTTACCAACACAGATCAAGTGAATTAGAGCCCATAAATATCCATTTGCATCAAACTGCAATAAAGAATGTCTCCATAAATAAAAGCACTATCATGTAAATGTACATACTGCAATTTCCCTGCAGTTAGCTTTGCAAAGCAAGTACAGAGAGTGGGAGCTGTGCAATAAAGAAAGGGAAAATGACTAAAGAAGACAAGGAAGACTGAAATTCTTCCTGTCACACTCAGAAATCTGGCATATGCCAATTATGCAGGCTCTCAGCAAAGATAATTCTATTTCAGGTGTGTACACCAATTTAAGCAGTCTGAGAATATGGACCCCAGACTATTTAGTCTTGTATTGGCAATCAGGGATGGGCAAGACTATCAGAGGACCATCACAAGGGTTTTTGTCTTGTCTCCTTTCCCCTCTGAGCCTCTGCAGCCACTAAGCAGCCTCTCCCCAAGGCTCCAACTAACCATAGTATCCAAAAGAGGGCTTTAATTGGACAATTGTCTGAGCAAAGTAGGTCCTCTTCCCAATCAGTAGGGAAAACCAAGCATTTTTGAGGAATTCACCTGGCATATTTTAGATGTCTGCTTTCATGTGAGATGAATTATGCACCAGGAGATCCTGCTCTGCACCATGGACTATGACAAGAGCTGGTGTAGGTGTAACACCTCCAATGGCCACAGTTGATCAGATGTGTCCAGACAAGTTCCAGACTCATCTGACTTTAGATATTAACTGAGGTATCTAAAGCAAGGAAGCAGCTTTCCTAAGTCTCCAAAAGAGAATCTCCAATGAATAGATCTTTGCTAGATGGAGCACTCTCTGGAGGTATCTCCTTTCTTTCTCAGGTAGCTACAGAAAGAATGTACAGTGAATACAAAACTAATTCAGGAAATTCCTGAAAGCACACACAATTAATTCAAACCTAAGTGATTTTCTGTAAGTCCTCTTAAGAAGTAAAATTGTGGTTTCCCCAGCCACCATCTTCATCAAAGAGCTGTATGTCCACACTGCTCAGAGGTTTTACTATGATACAAACACAGCAAACCCAGCAAGACTACAACATAGCAAGAGCAAATATTTACAATTCCCTAGCAGGAATCCTACTCTAGCTTACCAGTAAAAGCTGCATCTCTCATATGCTAACAAGATGTCAAGCATCAAGGCCTAGCTAGATCTGCTTTACAAAGCAGAGCTCACCTGTGTGTCACACAAAGGAAGGCACACTGCTGCTGCCAGGAGGAACAGCACACTGTGGAGAAGAGAAAGAAAAAAAAACCCTGAAATACCAAAAGCTTTCAACCTGGATTTGTATTCTCAAAGTAGAGGCAATTCTAGTCAATATTACACTGACAGTTCACTTGTTTAATTTTCTCATTCCATATTTTAAAAGTAATTTCTGCCATCAAAATTTTAACATTATGCATTCTTCACAACTTGTACACAGCAAAGTTTTATGAGAAAAGAAGCAGCAGAAAACACCTCAGAAGTGATAAAACCTTTTTTTTTGGTAGAGAATATTTTTCTTCACTAGCCATCTGGCTTCCCTAGGCTTTTTCAGATAGTCAAAATCTCAAAATTTCTGGCTGACTGGCTACCAAAAACTTTTTTTCATTAAGACAAATTGCCTGTTACAGCAATTCCAGCAGACGTGACTCCATTACAAGTGACATTGTTACTCCAGAGCACAGAGCACGATGGAAGTGACTGGTGTTACACTAGAAATGTTTTAAGGACAGCACAAGTCCTCTGCTAGACCACTGACTTAGGCTAAATAAATTCTTAATCTGTGGCTGAGTCAGTATTTCTTCAAGCTACATGGAATACACTGACATGAAATTTCTATGGACTGTCACTATTAATATTAACATACACTTGGTTTTGCAGCTTATTTTCTTACTCTGTAAGGGCATGGGAAAAGACAGAATAAAGATTATAAAAAAAATTTGTATCCTTGACAATAATCCAGTGGTGAAGACAAGGCCGCAGTAAGTCAGATAATGGAAACAACGGGAAGAAATTAGGAAGATAATTCCTCTAAGTACACTAAATAATAATCCAACATTATCCATTCTAAAGTACAGCTAAAAGATTACAGGATGTGGAAGACAACAAATAATACAGCAATTCTTAAAGGGGATGTGGGGGCATAGAATTGAAATTTTAACATATGACTGGTTGACTTCTATTTGTCCCTTTCCATCTCCTTTTTGAAGCCTAATTTACCAGGGGCAACAAGGGTTGGTGGTTATGCAGCTTATTATCACAGAATCACAAAATCATCGAGGCTGGAAGAGAACTTCAACATCATCTGTCCAGCTGTCAACCCAGTGCCACTATAATCACCCTAAACCATATCCCCAGTTGCCACATCCACACAACTCTTTAACACTTCCAGGGATGGTGACTCCACCACTGCCCTGGGAAATTTATTCCAATGTCAAACAACTCTTGTAGTGAAATTTTTTTTCTAATATCTAATCTGAATCTCTCCTGGTCCCTTCACTGAGACATGGCAGAAGAGACTGACTCCCCCTCACTACGAATGATTCTAACAGAGGTGGATCTTATTTAGCTTTCATTTCTAAGGAAGGGAATTTTCAACTATTTTCTAACACACTAATTATCTTTCTCTTACTGTTTACAATTACCCACTGGAAGTTCAAAGCTTCCAAACCTTTCCAAAAGCATTGTTATGAACACAGTTTTTTCATTAGTTTCATTTTTGTAAGGAGAAAAAACATATCAAACTATTCAAGCAATTGTTAAAAAAAATTAGAAATATTTAATTACTCCTATGTTGCAATTTAGGCTCGCCGCCCACAGGAATGTGCCTTACATTCTTCATTGTTTTGGTGTGTCATTATCTGAAGTAAATAGAGAAGCTGGAGCCAAAACAAGTCTGAATCTGAATCTGAGTAGTTTTAAAAGCTTACCTACAGACTTTCAGATGAGAGGTCTGCTGTAAAAAAGAAGGTATGATTAAAACATTAAAATTTAATGATAAAAATGGTAAAATAGTGTTTTCTCCTTCCAAAAACTATAAAGTGATGACAGCTGATTTTACTGCACCACACACATTAAAATTTCAATGAGCAGCATTCAAAATTTGAACACTGCTTAGCAAATTTAATTTGATAAAGAATCAAGATTATGGATCAGTGTACTTCACCTTGATTTATATTTTCAGATTACTTACCAGCAAGTAAACCTAAAACCAGACATGAACTTTATACCTGCTCCTCAAACTTTACTTGAATTACACCAAAACTGTGTAACACATGTACTCAAATATTGAGTTTTCCTAATTAGGTACTACCTCATAAAAATCATCCTTGATCTAAACTCATTAAATTTTCCCAATTCTTTGATATGAAATTATTCCTGAGAAGCTTCCAGTTAGGCCTGTGTTTGCATTATCCTTGTCTGTAGTACTTTTGTTTTTAAAGAGAGGAGTCATAAGCTTGTGACATAGAAGGAAAATATGAAACACTTTGACACTAATCAGAGGACAATGACACAGGAACATGCCATGGTACAGACTGCTATGTCCCTTAGGCATAACCTTAGTGATCTCTTCTGTTTGTTAGATGAAGTAAACACTCATTTATCTGTCTTCTATACAGAAAACAGTTATAATGAATGGAAGATGCTTTTCACAGCAGGCCAAAGGCCACTGTAGAAACAACTTTGTGATGAATGATTTCCCAGTGTTAACTCACACAGTAACTCTGTAATCAGTTAGACAAATATTTCGAAAAAGTGTAAAAAGAAGGCTCCCCAATGCAGTTTGTGAGAAAAAAAACCTATCTCTTACAAAATGGTACAGGAGTTATTCTCATGACTTCATATATTCATAGGGGCAGAATCTCAGGCATTCAAAACAAATTCAAAAATGCACCAATCCTCCTGCATTTTATGTGGAGATGTGATCTCTAATCATACAATACATGAGATCTGTTATACTGATTAGATCTAAGGGCATAGTCTTCATTCCTCCCAGTTCAAACAATGAGCTTTTTATGTGGGTCATGAGAGAGAGGGAATATTAATTTTCAAAAGGGAAAAACAAGTAGGGCCAAGCCAGTCTTAAAAATGCAGATCAGGCTTGTGATATGTATTTGCAGTATTTCATCAACTAAAATGGAAAAGGAAACATCAGTATAGATACCTATCAACAGCAAAAAGCTCTCTCTGGGTCTCATTAATGAGTAGCTATTACAGTGAGTCTAGAAAAGTACATGGCACTAATGCCTGTATTAAGAGAAATTAGGTATCTTATTCTGGGGCAGTTCTATCACAGGAGTTACCTTGACTGATAGATCAATTACCTCTTTCTGCACAAACTTCTGGAACCCGCAGGTTATGACTTCTGCTGCGTTGTGCACAGTGAGGAACATTGGGATTGGCTGCCATGGGGAGAGAACAAAAATCTCAAATCAGCCCAGAGCAGTCACACATAGGCAGGGACACTCCTCCCAGAGACACCTGTCCCACATGTCTGTGGTTTGGGGTTTTGTTTCTGAAGCTGTAAACCCATGCCACACCACTTAAAAGAGGCCTAACCCATTCCAATCACTAGCACACGAGCACAGGCATCTTTAAATGTAGACCCTGCTGCAAACTTGCTTGCTGTGTCTCCCACTGCTGAGTGCTCACTTTGTTTGTACCCAGCTACCCCAGTGAGATTTGCTCCAGGTTTCTGCCACTAGTTTTCCCTCTCTGATCCAGGATCTTCGGCCTCCACAGCAAATAGTTCTCATTTGTTGTCCCATCTCTGTCTGCTGGTACTAAGAATACAGTGTGACTCCTAGCAACAGAACTGTGGCAAGATGATTTTAGGTGATTGCTTTCGGTTACTGCTAGGAAGAACTGCCCAAAATTAGGATAGAAATGCAATAGTTCATACACAAATGATGTTGAAATTATACCCACTGAGGTATCTGGACACCATCCCAACATGAAACCATTAAGAAACAAACCCCAATGATAACAATAATGAATCAAACACGCATTGCCCTAGGCAAACCCAACCAGATTTCGTGGTTCATAATACTTCCTCCAAATCAGATCCATAGTCTCTCAGACAGCTGAAACAGAAGCAATTCTCTGCTCTGATTAAGATAATCTAAAGACTAAGGCATTTTAGGAAGCAGTATTTCCCCACTCATGTATGGTAATTAAATTGCAGTAGCAGAGACTGAATTAATTTCTTAGTGATGTCCAAACATTTAAGTATCAGGTGATATAAGCAGCAAATATCTCTCAAATCTGACTTTGCAGATTTTCTGTAATTTTCTTTTCTTTAACATAAAGCCTAAGTAGCATTGCTCATTAAACATTTTAAGGCATAATTACAACTGTGGTGGATCCATAGCCACAACAGTTGTACCAAAATAAGAATGAAAATCACACAAACACAACTGGTATGAAGTTGTTGGACCCAGCTTGACCAGTACTGAAAACCAATTCTCCACGCTGTTGCTGGATAACTGAGAATATAAACACAGACTTATTTAACATAAAAGTACTCTGAGCTTGAGACAATAAAAGGAAATACAATAAATACCCATAAACAAGGGAAGTTGACAGCAAAATTTACATTCTTCCCATTGTGAAAGCCAATTTTTTTGTTTTTTCTTTCCTCCCTTCTGCTTTTGGCTCTTCCAAATGTGTTTTGGAGCCAACGATGGCTCCAGTTTGCCTAGCCCACTTAACCTTCTCCATATGTCTATTGCTTTTGATGCAAGCATTTCTTAAATGTGTGAGTAAGCTTAATGCTTACGAAAAGAAAGGTTTACTGTTTGGGCAGACAGGGTGAATAGACTCTGCACAAATCTCCCTTCATGGCTCTGCATACTTTTTTTAATCATCATAGTCCAGAGCTAAGCAGTCCTCCTCCAGTTCTAGCCCTGAATCCTTGGTCTGGGGAGATTGCCAGCACCTCTGGGAAGAGGCACAAACAGAGATTAAAGCTGTAGCTTTGCCAGTATACAGGAGTGTTTGAAAGTGGGTCCCCTTGGATTTGGTAATAAAAGTACACATAATTTTTGCTTTAGGTATAAACCCACTTAATTAAAATATGCTGTTGAGAGGAGCCAATTCAGCTATGAGTTTGGGAGAGTCCACTTCCATTCTCACTGTGTCATAAAATTGCTGTACACAAAGTCATTATAAGTAAAGCTTCTACGTAGGATTGAATTTAGCTTCAATACAAGGCAGCACATAATAATTATGGCTTAAGACTGCTTGTCCTTTTGTCTTGCCTTGTAAAATCACCACAGAATTAGATCTCTAAATCTCCATTCATGTACAACAAAAGCCATTAAGAAATGTGAGATGCACCTTAAGAAAGGTTTGGGATACAAATCAAAAATCTTTACAGCCCTTCTGCCACTCCAGTGCAGCTCACTCATGAATGACCAGAGCAGGAACAGAGGAATAGGAGGTAAATACAATAACTTTCAGGATGACCAGGAAGTAAGAAGAAATAACAGAGAGGATGTGATTCTTAGCTCCTCCACCACCCGGGTGAGCAAGCAGAAAAGATGTTGCTGCAAAGACTTTATTGGTGTTTCCTTAGGGGACTTTGCTTACCTTACACCAAAGAAGCCCAATGGAACTTCCTTTGACAAGGAAGCAAGAGGAAGTAAATGCAATCACACTGAGACAGAACTGATCTGGGAGCATGGGGCTTCTGAGCACATGCCTGTGCTTTCCCAACATTATTTGTGTCCAAGATAAGATCCCCAGCCTTGCTTACGAGAACAGAGAGATCCTGTTCTTTTCTGCTCTATCTCTCTACTGGGATTTTCAAGGGATCACTACAATCAGAATTTGATTTTAAAAGTCCCTTTTGATCCTCCTTAGGGCTGAGGAGGTGACAGGAGCAAGCTGGCTCTGGGGTTACATTAAGATGCATTGACAGAATCCAGAAAGGAACTAATGCAGGATTTGAGCTTGCAGACCGCACAACAGCAGCCAAACATTGTTACTTTTAAAAAATAAATTCCACTAATTTATTTTACTTTTTTTAAGGAAGACTATATAATTTAAGCATAAAGCATTCAAGTTTCATGGAAGTAGATTTGACATTCTATAAACGTTTGGTAAATTACTGTAATGCAAATGGATCATAAAATGGAGTAATCTAACCCTTCACATAATCTCTTTCCAACATTCTATTTATTTTTCCAAATCCTGCAAAGAATCAAAACCTTCTCATTGAAATGGTCTTCATCAGTTTCCTGGAAGGATTTCCCACAGATCCCACAACCCCATTCCTATTTTTGCGAAGTTACAGCTACTGATTTTTCCAGCTTCTTCCCTACCTGTACAATTCAGACCACTGAGGATCTGTTCAGCAAAACACTGAGCACTCTGTATAGATGCTGAGTGCTTCAAACTGTCACAGAGATGCTTTTTGATACTTAGTAGGATTGGACTATAGCATTAGCTTCATTAACAATGGATCTATTATTTAAACCTCTCTTCCCTCCTTCTCCTTCTGATGCCTGGAAAGGCATCACTTTAGCCCAGGAACAGCATTAAACACCATGTATGAAGGGAATGGTCTTTGTTTACAAAGTAGAAGTAATAAAGAACTGATTTCTACTGGTTCATTTCTTACCAATCTAGAAAGTGCCCTGGAGCCAGCATAAATAATGCCCACAAAAAGCACTGATGCAGGAAGCCATGACAGGATTTCAGACCTGTGAAAACAATTAAAACCCCATTATTTCACCACATTCTGCTTACATAAAGAAAGCAACAGTTGCTTGCAAGGAATGTAGTAATATGTATATATGTACATTAGTTTCAAGCATGCATATTAAAGTCAGTATCTGATTGCTCAGTATTCCTCCCAAGTCAGAAATTATTCTTTTTGTCTAATCCAAGAGAAGAACTAACTGCAGATATATCTTTTTGTTTTACTCTCTCCCTGGCTTCTCTCCCTCCAAAATCATGCTTTTTTCGTTTTTTTCTCCTCTCTTAGAAATTACTCCCATTGGTTTTAAAGGAGAGACATTTCAACTGATTTCCTTGATGTTCTGTGAAAGGAACAAAATCTTACAAATGAAGGCATAAAATGGCTCACTTGCACAAACAGCACAAATTTTCACTATGTACAAATACACTTGGCCACCCACACATTCATTTCTCAGCCAGATTCACAAAGAGATTCTTCCTAAAGATCAGATTGTCTCTGTAGGAGCCTATCTCTTGAGATTTCCTAATGATATTCCTTTGACTAAGCCAAACTCCTAGAGGCAGTTTGACAACTAATGGAGGAATGAAGTCATCAGATTGATCTGATTAATTTTTTTAGCCATGGTTACTGCAGTAAGGTCAGGTTTCAGTTCTGAGAAGTGGCTTCAGAACTGCACTCTTCCTATTTTTGATCTTGTTACTTAAGGGAAAAAAGGGATCAGGTAGGTGGTAAATTTCAGAGAGAATAATGTAAGATTTTTGGCAAGGAAAGAAAGGAGTAGCCATGAGGTAAAGGCCTGAATCAAGGGCTCCCCAGGACTGAAGACATGGTTGCCCCATTCACTCTTCCCAAGCTTTGAATTAAAGTGGAGAAAATGTTAGTGGGCACTGCTGGTTCTCAAAACAAAACCAAACTGCTTCTAGATCCTTAGCTTGCATTACACTTCCAATTAACATGTAAGACTTGAGTGCAATCATAGATACTGGTACACCACCACACTTCATGGAACACAAGAAAACAGACCACTAAACAATGAAAGCAGAATAGCATGAATGAAGATAAAACATGCACAAAGATTCATGTAATCACAGACAAGGGAAAAACCATAAATATCACATTTCCTCTGTAATATATATATATACACCATTTTCCAAGATAATCGAAAACCCAGGGTCATAAAAATAATCTTTAGATCCCTTCACTGGCATAAATATTTGCTCTGAGTTTTCTTGACTAGTTACCATAAATTTTCATAAAAACACTGTTTCTTTTGAGGTTATTGACTTCAACTGGAATTTCATCAAGACCAAGATTCAATTCTGTCATACCTCATTACCAATGAATTCACATCAGATACCAACAAAAATACCCCCACATTATTGGAACAGCAACAAATTTAAGAAAGGGGAAGGGAAGAAAAGAAAATGGGTCTGGGAAGATAAAAGGAACACACGATGAAAACCAAATTTTAATTTAGAACATAAAAATATCACTCTTTCATGTTCCCCACGACTAAATTGTAGGAATCCCAAATATGTCTTCATCTCCAATGCAATTCTGCGAAGTGCAATGGAAAAAGACTTCAGATGCTTTTTCCATGATGTAAGGGTAGAATTTAATGCTGCCAAGTGGGAATTTCAGGACTGAAAAAAAATGCACGGATGTTTGATATAACGTGTCAGCATCAACAATCTGTCTTGTATGTAATCCAATTAGCAGCTTCTCATGTTGGCAATACAGTGATCTACATGCAAAATAGGGAAAGAACTGATGAGTTTGTGGTTGTTGTAGGGCTAGATCTGAATTCCACAATAGGCAGTGGGTAGGTTCCCCCAAACAACACTTAAAGAAAGGCTCTGAGCTGCTGCTTAGCTGTGGATGAAATGCAGCACTACAAGAAATGCCAATCAGAATATATCAGACTTATGTGCCTACAAGGGTTAGGCAGAAGCTGGGCAGCAGACTGGAAGTATTATGCAGATGCTGCATGCTCCTCTGTGCTCCAAAGGGCCCTTGTTTTGGATAAAAGCTTTGCAGATAGTCAACATTTGCTGTTTAGAAGCAATGATGGAGGGTCCTTTACAGCATGTCCTGGGAGGAAGCAGAAGAAAAGCAGGTTATCCACAAAACTTGAGTGAGATTACACTAAATAATATGTTTTTATTTGGTCTTTATAGTGTGATTAGTATTCTGGACTTTAGACAAAGGGCAAGGATCTCTATGTAATAGCTTAATTCTGCTGAGACACTTTGGGATAACCTGAACTGGCTCAGAAGGAATATGAGATCATCCTATGTGACAGAAAAATCGAGACTTTGTGAACATAAACAAACAAATGGATGGCAATTTATTATTTGAAGCATGATGAGACTGTAGACTGGCTATGATATTCCTAAGTATCCTGCACATAGACAAAATCCTCCCCTCAAACCAACAGACAGATTCAGAGACAGATATTTTGTAAGAGGGGATGGAAATGTCTGTATCCCTGTGGTAGAATTAAAATCACCTTTTCATTGTATTTGTTTGTTTGCTGGTGGGTTTTTTGGTTAGTAGTACTTTGGAGGTTTAGAGGGTTTCCATGTTTGTGTTTTCAGGCTGTATTTTTTTTTTTGTTTTGGCTTTGATTTGGCTGTTTGGTTTTTTTTAATACAGGAGATAAATGTTACAAATCCATCTCTGCAAAGCATTAAGGCATGTGTCTAATCTTTGTGAAGAAAGGCAGGTTTAAACTCATGCTTAAATAGCTGGATAAATTATAGCCAAAGCATGTAAATTAATTCTGCTTGTTCCATTCAGTCTATTCTAGAACAGGTATTCTGTATTAACTGTGCTAATGAAGAGGTTTCTCAGGAGGAATTTCAACCCCTTTCCCTACAGTGTGCTGACATCTAGTGGCCTCAAGTCTCCAGGGTCAAAACATGAACTAATTTTTCATTCAAGCCTTTCTTAGATAAAAACAACCTCTTCAGCATCAGCGAGTGGTTCTTGTCCTCTATTTTCTTTAATGTCTTCCCACGTTTTGAAAAGACAAAAGAATAATTTCTCAGCTGGAAAAAAAGTATTCAACTTCTTTAATTATTTGAAGCAGAAGTCATCATTAGTGATGAAACCTGAACAATAAAAGGACATTACTGATGGCTATATTCTTCTAGACTGTTTTGTGAAGACAAAATCTGCATAAAAAAAAATATAAATTTGATAATAATATATATATATAAGTAACTGCCAGTAAAGCAAGGTTTAGACTGTAATCCTTTCTCTGCCAAAGTCACTAGCTTTTACAATATCCTGAGTTTATTGCAGCTATAAAAAAGGAAACTGAATCCTGTTTTCATTTATGACCTCACGTGGTGATGTAATCACTTCTGTGGACATGAAAATAGAACACAGCCTGCTTTTTCTGACACACTCACAGGTTTTCTTTCCAAGTGAGGAGATTCAATTTCTCAAGGCAACTGTTTGAATCTCAAACAGAAAGTTCATCAGTTGTCACTTGCTAATGCAGAATCACTGAGAAAAAGTTACATTATGGTATAATGACATGGTAGTAATTTAGTCTAAACTCTCGCAGCTTCAAGTCATATTACTCAGGTCATTGCCCAGGAAGGTTTTTATTATCTTCTGAGATGAAGATGCAATGATTGCTGTGGGCATGCATCTTCTAAATGGTACCATTTTGCACAATAAAAAAGATGCTGTATTCCATGCTGCAGGATCCACCTGAGCAGAGTACAGCATGACAACTGCTCTGAATTGTGATGTCACACTCAGTTCAAGGAGATGAACTTTGTCTACAAAGCACGATTTAATTTGAAGTTTCATGGTTAACATCAGTTAGGATAGGTGAATGATCCCCATTTATGAGACACAGCTCTCAGGAAAAGGCAGGTCACATTTGTAGACTTCACAGCCCTGAGGGTTTTGCAGCAGGTTGCATCAATGCTCTTAACTGATATTACCAAGGCTTTTTTTACAATATTAAGAAACAACCCAGGGAAGAGATATAGACAGGTGTTTGGATAAGACATCCTTATTGTTTTCACTAAGGGTTTTTTGTTTGTCTTACCAAGGTTAAATTGAATCCACTTTATGTTAGCAGTCAGTTTAAGTGTGTGTCATCGAACATCCATTTAACTAAAATGTGAGTTCTCTTCTACATCTGTAAAGGAGAACACCCACACCCCATAGACATCAAACTCTATTTTAGCCAGTTAATAACATCCATGACCAACTTAACTATGTTGTAATCTAGCTATGGAAAATAAACATTTGGCAGATACCAAAAAAACTACAGTACCTTGAACATAAGTTTATCTCCACCCAGCCCAGCTTCCAGGAGATGTGAAGCAGAAGTCCACCCACCAATGTTTGCCACCTGAAAGAGAACGACACTAGGAAATAATATGTGAGGCCTAGGGAATAGGTGAAGATAACTTATTCTAAGTAGGAAGTCATGCACATTGATTTCTTTTACACTTTAAAATAAGTTATCAGCTTTCTCCTTCCTTAAGCTAGTGGTTTTCAGAGAGGTGTTCCATGTTTCTTGGGTGAAAATCCTTGAATGTCTAGCACGGTTCAGACAGAGATATTGTATTACAATGTTAAACGACATTAGCATCCATAACAGGTATAGAAAAAAAAAGTGGGCTTATTTATTATTTCCGTTCATTGCAATGCATTTAAGAAATTATTTAAACTTCTTCTCACACATACACAAATAAACAAATATTCACTCTATGCAATACTAGTGCAGTTGGACACTGTCAGAGAAGAGTGGGCTCATTTTCTGCATGGATGCAGTAAATATTCAATGCCACTATCACAGCTCTTCACTTTTTTTTGGATGAAGAGCATATAAGAGCTTAAAAGCCAGGTTTCCCTGACATTTGCTGCAGGTGAAGAATTTTGAATTCTTTATGGCGAAGAATTTCCTCTTGTCTCAGGTTTTAAGAGACAGAAGTTTGTGACAGTTTCAGATGCTTAGGACCATGCAGTAGAGTCTTAGATTATACAGGGAACAAAACCAAGGATGATGAACAGTAACAGCATGAACTGAGAATTACATTCTTTTCCTCTTTGCCCGTGTGTCATAGGTCCAAATGAAAGTGCATCTGAGTCATTTACAAAATTTCAAGGAAAGGTCACTTTTAAAAGCCAGAACTTATGGAAAAATACTAAAATGCTGAAATGCATTTCCAAATAATAGAAAAAGGAAATAAATGTGGTAACACAAATTCCATAAGGCAGTTGATTGCCATTGAAGTATACTTTTCTGTTGATCTACCACATCTATTTTACCCAAATTACTCAAAACCTTCTCCCCATATGATAAAAGCTTTGTGCAAGGTAACAGTCTTTGTGCATATGCCAAAACTGAAGAAAGCGTTCACTGCATATCTAATTGAGCTGAATATATTCAAAGTAAGTGGAAATTCCCAAGACAATTTTTCCTATAGTTGATTGCAGTCCTGGGACTGCAAATCAGGCAAAATATAAGCCATGCTAAGCAGCAGAAAAAGAAGTAAAGATATCCAGTGCTTGCGGGTTTTAACATAATCTCAAAAACCGGGGAACACTTGGCTCTAAGAGATCAGATTTTCACTAATGTCTCATCAACAGCATTGATGGTATGTATACATGATGATATATGGACATTTGTTAAAACATTAAATTTCTCATTAAATTCATTAAGATATGATAGTGACTTGTGACGCAGAATTACAATCAAAGCTAAGGATGAAAAAAGCAACATAGTGTTTTTGAATGCCCAAAGATGGGTTTAAGGTAGGTTTTCTCTAGTACAGCAAGAGAGTGCACCATAGCTACACATTTTCCTCTCTTCCAGAGAAGAGAGGTTGTACTGTAATTGCTACTTTTTTATGCTGAAGATTAGGACTTTAAGGAAACTGAGAAATTATGGACTCTATATATCTCAATTACATCACCTCCATGACTTTCAAAAATTAACCAAGACACATTAATGAATGTGTCTTTATTAAGGCTTCAGGAAACATGTTCTCTAGACAGCAAAATCCAGTACAGACAAGAGGTAGTAAAGTTGGCTTCAGTATGGAACAGCAAGATGTTAAAGTCATTTTTCAAACAATTCTTAAAACCATACTTACCCTTGAAAAAGGGTAGGGTAGGTAAATTGCAGGACAGACAGGACATACTGGAAAACAAACAGCAAATTAATGGACATAAAACACCTACAGTTTATAATATCAACAAACAATCACAAGCAACAAAACATACACAAAAAGTTTTCATTCTGCTTTATTTTGGTAGGAAGGACAAAAAAATGTTTAGCAATTTCCCTTGTTGTGGCGTATTTCCTCGCTCTTCCCTCATTGGGCTGTACTATGATCTCTGAAAGGCTTGATAGGCCTCAGTCTTGATGAACAGTATCTGGGCTAAGTTCCACTTGAGCTTATCAGAAACACTGTCTGCTCTCAGGAACTTAATGCTGTCCAACAAGCTCCTCCTTTTTAACAAACAGCCTTGGAGACTTATTTTTCTCGCCTGTATAACAACCCAAGTAGAACAACATTTTTGTTATTGAACTTTCAAATTAAGTTACCAACCTGCATTGAGGCCAGGAAGGAAAATTCCTTAATCTAAACCCAACTCTCATGTGATCCTCTAAACAACAGTTCTGATTGAGACCCTTTGAGTTTTCCTGGACCACAGCAGGATGCAACCATTAACCTCCCTCTGAGTGGGCACCTCTCAGAGCCGGCAAACTGCCAAGTTTGGTACACTTGGAAATCTCTGAAGGACAATGATGGATCATGGGCTGATACCATCCACTCCTTGAGACTCAACCCTTTTCCCGTGAAGAAGATGCAAGGGCACCCAAAGTGAGCACTTCACTTAATTTGAGGGGAATTTTTCCGGGGTATACCTTGTACATGTTCCTTTAGGTCTGTGTGTGAATGTGGATATGCTGTAGCCAATTCATTATGAATACTGCTCTCTTGATTCTTAAGCACATTAGGTTTGTAAGTAAGGTAGGCCTTGAGTCACTGTCATGCCTATATTAAATTTTATATGAATCTTTTGTTAAACTGTTTAAATTAAGCTTTTGATTAAAAGCTACTACGTTTAAGTGCTGTAAAACCTTTAGATTAAACCATTGATCAAATCTGGGATTAAGTTTGGCAGCAGGTCCACTATGAATGCTATGACTCGGTGAGAGTGTCTTATTCCCTTTTATCCTTACCCTTTCCTGTTCTTATTTCCATGTAGATAATTTTAGGTTGATTGATTTTTAGATTGATTGATTTTAGTCTGATTTTTCTCTGTCTGCTTTAACCATCTAATAATGATGCTGTAGATGTAATGATGTAGTAATGTACTAATGATATAATAATATACTATTGATGGTAGTAGAGTGAACCTTGCCAACAAACTTTATAGTGATTTCACTTTAATATTAAATCTGCTTTTGCCCATCCCTTTGCTGGTGATTCCCTGAGTGAGCTAAAACATTCATTCACAATGCTTCCCATGCCAAAACTGCTGGATGCTGCCTCAGGCACTGTGGAAGGTAACAGACACTAAAGTACATGAGGAATGGAGTGGACACACTGAACAAGGGAGAAGGCTGTCATCTGAATTGCACTTTCACCTTCTGAACACAGTCCATACATCACACTGAATGGAAAAGGATTAACAGGAACAAAATGCCGTAAGCACCAGTCAATTAAAATCATATCGTACCAAAGAGGCAAATTTTTGGCAGGACCAAGAGCATTAATCTTAATATAATTGTCTCCTTATGATGAATGTATCTTAACATTCTGCTTACACATTCTTTTGTGTAAAATATTAAGCAGCCCATAAAGCCCATCAGAGATGTAATACATGGGGGTAAAAAGCGAAATCTGTGTCATTGCTTTAGTCTGCTTTGTCTGGGCCTGCATGTATGGATACTAGTGTCTCTTCACACTAAATACGTATATATGCAAATGTGAGGCATAAATACATGTCTTCCAGGCCTAACAATTTCCCATAATGAAGTATACGAATACAACTTCTGCAAAGGAGAAGAATGATTGAAGCTTTCTCAGACAAAATAAAGCTTCCTTCCAGGAGCCAGCAGAAGATGTCAAGGGCAAAAGGAGAAGCTGAAAGCTTTCAGCAGAGAGAAGAGAGTGCTGAGCATCCTGCAAGGTCCAGTTGTCAGGTTTGTGGGGTGTCCCTAAAAAGCTGGCATCAGTATGCAGAGACAAGGTGTGTTGGTTCACAACAGGTCCTTTTACACATACACCTGTCAGAACTGTCACTTGCATTTTAAATCAGGACATACTACCTACACCTCTGCAGCCTTGCTTGCATTTGCACACCACCTGTAACAACTGAAAGGTCTATATTGTGGTTATTTTTAACTTTATTACACTAAAACCTACATTGAGGTTTGAAAGTGGAGGGCCTATGTTAATGTCCCTATGACTTCTACTCAAGCACAGATAAGCTAAACAAATACCCTTCCCAATCCATGATGCAACCTGGCAGCTCTTTTAGTCCCTTTCTGTTTAACTAATTACTGCTCCCAGCAGTCTGTCAAATCAAGTGTATTATCTCTCCCTACAACTTTGCTTCATGTCTGGACTTCCGTCTACTTCTGGGCATCCTTAATGGCAAATGTATCTTGGAACAGAAACTAGTGACCTATGCCCAGAAAATATTTTATTGTCACCTCAGAAATGCTGCTTTTCTCTAATCCTCCCTCAGAATATTCATACCCTGATTGTTTCACCAATATTTTTTTCTTTCAGAAATCTGCACCAGAAATACAGACACGCCCACTGACAAGTAGGATAGCACAGAGTAGTTACTGTATGTCCGACTCCCGGAGTGAAAAAACTACTTTCAAACTACGCTTAAATGATACAATTTTATTCACAATGTGGCCATCTTCAGCCTACTTCTGCTTAGACACTTCAGCAATACTTATAAGATATTGTTACACAGTGGAAAACAAAATTCTTGCCCTTAATTCTTCGGGTAATTAAGCTGTCAAAGAAACAAAGTTGCCATGGAATATTGTTTCACTACTAAGATAATAATTTGAATTTTTAACTTTTTTCCCTTGGATAGTTGATGTCATTGCCCCAGTTAACAGATTTTCTTTTGGGAATGAGTGCAGTTACCAGACACCCAATGAAATGTATACAGCATCAGCGATACTTTCAGCGCAGCATAACTTCTGGGTCTATAACACTTCATTCATTGGAATGACAAGATGTCAACATCTTTGCTCTCTTAAACATGACAATAATGGAACTTATCTGTCGTGGAAAGGTAAAGATGTCACACACTGAGCAAAACGAAACCGGCACCCTACCCGCAGTTTCGGGAGCACACTGGGATGGGCGGCAGGCTGGTGTGCCACGGACTTTTCACTCGTGGGGTATTCCTGTCCGCGAAGGGCAGGTCCTCTGGCTCTCCCTGAGCAGGGCAGGGAAAGCAGAGGCCACCGTCCGTCCTCTTTCCCTTTCTTCTGCTCCTGGATCCCTGCACTTCCCTCGCCCCTCACTCCTGTAGCTGCGGACCGGCAGCCAGCGCCCCCGCACCTCCCTGCGCCCCGCCCGGCCCGTCCGAGCCCGGGGCGGCCCCGCTCCCGCGCTCACCTTGTTGGTGAAGCTGGAGGCCAGGTAGAAGAGGCAGAAGGCGAGGCCGCCCGCCGGCCTCTTCAGATACATGGGTGGGCGCGGAGCGCGGCGCGGCGGGCGGCGGCCATCGGCCCGCCAGGGACACGTCGGCTTCGCCGGCGCCGCCTCTGCGGGGCCGCTGCTGCCGCCCCGCGGCCGTGCCGGGCCCGGAGCGGCCCAACAGTGACCGGCAGGGCGCGGAGGACATTGTTTGTCCCCTCTCCTCTGCCCCGGAGAGACCCCGCCCGGAGTGCTGCGTCCAGCTCCGACGCGCTCGGCACAGGAAAGACCTGTTGAAGCGAGTCCAGAGGAGGGACGCAAAGATCATCGGAGGGCTGGGGGCGTTCGGGATGTTCAGTCCGGAGAACAGAACGCTCAGGAGAGACTTTTCACCAGCCTTTTAGTACCTAAAGCGGACCTGCAAGAGAGCTGCGAAGGGACTTTTTACACGGGCATGTAGTGGTAGGGGGAATAGCTTTAAACTATTAAAACTATTTAGACTAGATGTAAGGAAGGTATTTTTTATGGTGCGGGTGGTGAGATGCTGGAAGAGGTAGTGGATACACCATCCCTAGAAGTGTTCAAGGACAGGCTGGACGGGGCCCAGTGCAAGCTGATCTAGTTGAAGATGTTGAGCAGGATGCTCTGCTCTGGAATGTGGTCAAGCAGCTTGGACAATGCCCTGTTTACAAGGCTACCAGTCCAGGACATCAAGGACATCAAACTGGTTTTGGTGTTATGGTAACACCAGTCTGACATATCAACCCCAAATTAACATCCTGAGAGTGAGGTAAAGATTTGTCAAACAAGCTGCTAAGCTGACCTGGAGATACATGACTGGCAGTCAGTCACTTTACTCTATAAAAGTCTAGTCCATTTTCATATGGTTAGGTTCTTCTAACATATCCCTTTTTGGAGTGTATGTGAAGATTCCTCCTTTGGGTGGGGACACCTCTCAAAGTTAGTCCTTAAGGCTAAGTGAGTGAAAGAGATTTTGCCCATGGTCATTGGTATGGGTGAGTAACATCAATCCCTGCTTCAATAACTATTTCTTTTTGCTAGTTTTAACTGAATTGCTTTAATATAGTTGCTTTGATAGAGTACCACCCTATCCTAGTAGTTTTATTTCCTATAGTGTGTATTCTGATTAAGATCTCTTTGTCTAATAATTTGTCATCATGAATCATTCATTTTATATAAATAGATCTGGTTTGCCATTGTTTATCCTACAGGACAAAGTTGTACAAATGTTCAAGCACACCTTTATAATTTCTTAAACCACTGACAGTCTCAGGCTAAGATTCTATCCAGTTGCACCTTGGCTCCTCTCTGAGAAGGAATTTAGAAAGCAAGGGGTTCCTTTCACCTCATGGCTAATGGAAGGGCTTCTCTAAAAAACTTTGTCTGAAGCTCCCACTCCCACCCATGACAAGAAGTCCCTGCTTATTGCAGAGGTCTGGACTATATGGCTAACTTTAAAGGCCTATTCCAATCAACTATTCTATCATCCTGTGATTCACTGGCGAAATGTGAACTATAAATATCCTAGGCAGGTGAGAAGCAGTGAAAGACACACCCTGTTAGGTCATGGTTACTGGGTGATCTTTTATTATGGCCTAGGTAAGCCTTGTTTTTCCCAGTCTTGGCATTAGCAAGGCCCTATCTTTGCAGTCCTTACCTTGACTTTGCTCAGGTAACACAAAGTACAGGGCCCTCTCTGTACACGTACACTCTCTTTCTAGAGGACAGAACAAAGTAGCATAAATAAGAAACCTTATTTATGAGCATGGCTTAAACTAGGGAGGGAGGGAGGCACTAAGTGGTCAAATCCTGACCATAAAATGAGCCTGTCTAATCTGCTATGTTTAGCCTCAAAACACAAGGTCAACAGAGTGCAACAGCTGAACAGCTGACCTGCACCAAGACAAATTCAAGTATTTTGGTGCATCAGACGTGATCCTATCTGGTTTGCAAGGTGGTGGCCCAACACAGACATCGATTTTCAGTGCTGAAATGTTTGGTCCATGCAGGCTCACAGAGATCACTGATGAGCCACCATAATGGATGTATTAGAGATGGCAGGGTAAGTCATACAGCATTTCCACTTTGCAGAGCACCTGTTTATATACAAATGTCAAATGTGTATTTGGCAAACAAATTTGTGCCACAAATTCAGCCTGTAAAGCTTTAAAATGAATAAGTAAAGTTTACAGATATCTACAAAGACTAACATAAACATGCAGTAGGAGTACTTTTGACTTTTTATTACAGGGCGGTATCATTTTCATGCAAAACATTACAGTGATATCTCTGAGCTTTCTGCAGTATTTGTTAGTACAAGTGGGAGACTTGGAAAAAGATTATATATTTTCTTACAGCCAAATACACAGGCAGGTTTGAATTCTTGTAGACCACTTAAAGTGAGGGATTAAGAATGAAAATGAAAATTTCTGCTAATGTTGTTTATCAGGACTGACTTGAATTACATACAAAAGTAATCACTATGTAGCTTTAGAATTATTTTGATAATATGAAGGGAAGTTTCTGCTCTCTCTAGATTTTTAACTGTTTTTATTGGGAGGTATGAATGTGTTGCAAATGATTTTGTCTACACATCATTTCATAAAACATTTCTTCTTAAAACAACTCAGTTCAAAGCTTGAACTATTCATATAAGAGGTCATGGGATCAAGGCCTAATCAGGAAATATTTAAGAGACTAAAATAGAAGACGTATTTTTGAAAATTAAAAACGTAATAAGAAGACAGAGGAATATTTAGTCACTGTTCATGTCTTTCTGAATCAAAACTATCAAAACCTGTTTTCTTAATCAGTACTTGTACAGCTGTGCAAGAATAATGATTTTTCCCAGGGCAGCAGGACATTGCTTTGATATTCTGCTCATATATAAAACCTAATTTCAGACAAAGAAGACAGAAGGGAGCGTGGCAGTAATCTTCACACCCCAAAAGGCAGCTGCAAAGGGAAAGGAATAATCTCTTCACCAGGGATAAGTGCAGAAAGGATAAGAAACATGCTGGTACTGCATCACCAGACAAAGCTGCTCTTGCCAGTATTTGGCAGTGCTGTGGTAACCATTGAACCTGATGGTCTTAAAGGTCTTTTACAACCTAAAGGACTCTATAATCCTATAGTGCCTTTGTGGCACAAGCCTGTGTCATGCCTGCAGGTTGTGTGCTACAACCCAGGTCCCTACCCTCTTCCAAATGGTTTGTCATTTAGTTGGCAACTTTCTGGAGTAATGAACTCTGGAGCAGTGTCTTAGGAGATTGTAATGTGTTACGTCATTGCAGGTTACTAAGGACAAATAAAGAAGAACTTTGGCCAACGAAGCTGATTCTTGCATGGCTGAGAATTGACGTGAATGGCCATTACGGGGCCTGCCTGGCAGTACGGGCTTTGCCAGATGTCAAACAGGAACCAAGCAGGCTGAGGGATGCCACAGAGGCTACAGAATCCCTTACCACTTCTGCCCTTGCAGCCACCCAGCTTTCCTAGGCTGGTATTCAGATTATCAGCAGCCTGACATGCACTTGCCTGACTGCAAACAGACACCTTCAACAGCTGGTGATGAGCCAGGCCAGAGGAGATTTCTCGGCATTGCTTCCTTCCTTTAAGGAAACTTGCCCAAGCAGACCTAATGTGTCGTAGCAAAACACTATGCTGTTGCTGTTGTCCTGAATATAAGGCATTTTAGTCACAATACTATTTTCCAGAAAAGCGTTACATATAAAATTGAGATGTAAAAGGCAGCAGGTCACATGCAAAGTATTTAAATGTGTATCTATAGTGACTTACAGGATTGGGATCAAATTAATTTGTTTGCTTATGGCTTGGTTAATTTGTTGTATTTTTTTCCTATTCCCTCAGTTACTTCCTGAAATAAAAAAAAATGCCAACGATTTCAGTTCACAGAATCACAGAATCAATTAGGTAGGAAAAGACCTCTGAGACTGAATCCAATCTACGACCAAATACCAAGTCGACTAGACCATGGCATTGAGTGCCACATCCAGTCTCCTTAAATACCTCCAGGAATGGTAACTCCACATCTCCCTGGGCAGTCTATTCCAGTGTCTAATCACCCTTTCTCTGAAAAAGCTCTTCCTAATGTCCAACCTAAACCTCCCTTAGCACAGCTTAAGGCCATGTCCTCTGGTCCTCTGGCTTGCAGCCTGGGAGCAGAGGCCGACCCCCAGCTGGTTACAGCCTCCCCTCGGGTGGTTCTAGAGCGATAAGGCCACCCCTGAGCCGCCTTTTCTCCAGGCTAAACATTCCCAGCCCCCTCAGCCGCTCCTCATCACACCTGTGCTCCAGACCCATTTCATCCATTTGTTTTGCCGCTGGCATACTGTTCGGTTTGCTGGGGTTTTTTTTCCCTCCCACAGTTCCCTTGGTTACTTCCCGAGATAAAAACAAACGTCAGCTATTTAATCTCTCCCTTTGGCGTTACCGCCAGCCCGGCGCTGTCCCTCAGCGCCCGGGCAGAGCCAGCCGGGCTGGGGTTCGGCGGCAGGCTCCGCCCGGTGAGGCCGCGGCCGCCCCGGTGACATAACCGGAAAGGCGGGTCACCCCCGGCCAATGGGCCGCCTGACGGCCGCGGAGAACGGGGGAGGACCCGGAAGGTTTCGCAGTTGGAGCGTTGCTGCCCCGCCGAGAGACCCCGCTACTGCTGCTGCCGCCTGCCCGCCCCTGCGTGCCCGATGGACTCGGTGGGAGTCGCCGCCGCCGCGCCCGACGCCAGGCCGGGCCCCGCCTGGCAGAGCAAGGTGAGCGCTGTGCCGGCACCGCGGGGCCGCGGCCGCCTCTGTGCGGGCTCCGCGGAGCTGAAGGAGCAGGAGGAAAAGGAGCGAGGCCGTGCGGAGGGCGCTGCGAGGTGCTGCCAGCACCACCAGGGTCACGGCCACTCGTCAGAGCGACCCGAGCTTGGTTTGCTGCTACCGGCAATTATCGCCATGGTGGCGAGAGCTGTTGTGACAGCTTGGTGACTGAGTCGCTTCCCTCCGAGGGAGTTGGAGCTGAGTGAGCTCGGTTATCCCGGCGGCAGGCAGCGAGTCCCAACTCGCTTGGATTCGCCGCTCCCCAGCCCGGCCGCCCCGAGCGGGGTGTGCGTGTCCCTCTGCGGTTTTGAGGGCATGGTTTACTGACATGGTGGCTGACCTTTCAGGGCTCTAGAAGCGGGGGAGGAAGCTGTGCGTAAGCCATTGCTGTTGGTTTATTTAAAGAGAAGTTCTACGTAGGTTGTGTGTCTGCTTGTATGCAAATCTCCTGGGGAGGCTTTACCCCTGTCTCCAGAGGGTACCGACACTGACAAACTCACTTTTTTTCCTTCATTAGTAAGTGGCTCTCCACAATTTTTCAACCCCAGTTCTCCCTATTGAGTTTATGAAACTACTCTTTGAGTGGTTCCCTAAGTATCTATGGAAGAGCCCTTACAAGATTACCTGAGCTTATTTTGGATCCTGCGATAGCTAATTATGCTGATTATTGTGTTGCCACTGCACAAGTCTTGCTGACTTGAATAAAATGTTTATTTACAGTGTCCGTGGGGAGCCCCTAGCACAACATCAATATCATGTTCTCTTGCTGATGTAATGAGTGAACAGCTGGCGAAAGAATTGCAGCTGGAAGAAGAAAATGCTGCTTTTCCTGAAGTGGTTGCGTAAGTTTAAGTCCTGGATTAGTGATCTCCATAGTTGTGATGCCATCTTCTCTCTCTTGTGCATTTTTTTACCATGAGCTCAGTGCATAGCAATATGGTAAATGATTTGCCTATTGCCCCTAACTCCACTTCTTCAGATCTTCTTTAGTAAAGATTACTTCCCCAGCTAAAAGTCTTCCTTAGATTTTTCTTCTGTTGCTCTTCCTTCCTTATTGGTGTTTTCTTTGCATTTTCTGGGGGTTTTAACACAGTCTGTAAGCTATATTTAGAGAAATGTCAGAAATGGGATTTTTTTCTACCCTGTTAGGAACTCTTGTCAACAGTGTACAATGTTATTTTGAGAGCTATCAGGTATATCGCCTGTATCCTCCCACTGCTTGAAAGCTCTAAACAAAGGCCTAGAGCTTACTATTTCTAAAATTGTACAGATTTTGACTATCTTTCCTGTGAAGCAGAATAAAGCAACACTATTTGGGATGTTTCAAACATAAGTATACAGGTGCATACACCTGTATGCCTTCTTTTTTTTTTTCCTGAAGGACATCTTAAAAATAGAGATTGATGCTTCTTGCAGAATGGTAAACAAGCAAAAGTTTAAGTAAAATTTGCACTGTAAATGAGTGGCAAAGAGAAATGAAGTCATGATCTATTAATATTTAGTGTTGGCTTGGAGAGGAGGCAGACAGCTGAGATCCATTTGTTTCTGTGCAGCTCTGCATGAAGCCTGCTGTATAGAGTGGGAAAGTGGTATAAAGCAGTCTTTCTGCTTAGATTGCTGTGCTTAATTTTTTAAAAATTCCTGTTTTCATCTTATGTAGTGCTGCTGAAGGACCATTCATTACAGGAGAAAATATTGACACTTCAAGTGATCTAATGCTAGCTCAGATGCTGCAGATGGAATTTGACAGGGAATACGATGCACAGCTTCGGCGTGAAGAGAAGAAGATCAATGGAGATAGCAAAGGTACCTTCATCAGAAGGAATATTTTTGCTTTGTAGCTACTCTTGGTGCTTAGCTTAAATTAGCAGAGCTGTGAGGAAGTAGCAAATCCCTGATAATCACAGACATGCTTATTTGATTTGTTTCTCCAGTCTCCATATCCTTTGAAAATTATCGGAAGGTGCATCCCTATGACAGTGACAGCTCAGAGGATGAGGTTGATTGGCAGGATACCCGTCATGATCCATACAGAGCAGGTATGTGACAGCTTTAAACAATACAATTTCTTTAGCCAATAGACCTGAGAATATGACAGAGTTAAATTATGTCTTGTTTTAATATAAGGAGAGACACCAGCTACATTTAAAAAATCAGGTCACCTCAGTGTCAGCAGGAAGGTTGGGTTTTGTCTGCCAGTATATTGGCTTCAGTGGCTGAATCTGGCAAAATAACCAGTGTACAAGGGAAGTATTGTGGGATGTGCTTATCTGTCATCTACGTTTGGATGATATGGTTACATATCATCTGCACATGTTATTGAATACTCCTGTTGTAGCATGCCAGAAATGTGTCTGATACCCCAGAGAAGATAGAGAAGTAAGTTGTAACGTAGCCAAAGAAGCTGTCATGCTTAGGATAAGAGAAGACTGTATTAAGATTGTACAATTGAAGTAGTTTATTCTGTTTTATAAATAAAATTATGTTCTTTTGTGGATATTGTGGGACTTGTATGAGCATTGTTTGTTTGTTTAGATGTAAAGTACAGTTTATTTTTCTCACTGCTGGCAGATAAACCTACTACTACACCAAGAAGGGGTTTCATAGGAAAAGGAAAAGACATTACTACGAAACACGATGAAGTGGTATGTGGAAGAAAAAACACTGCTCGCATGGAAAATGTAAGTGAAAACTTAGGGAAACTTATTTTGTGTGTAAAACCGGAATGCTGCAATTCAGCCAAAGAACTAATGTTTGTCCATCAGTGCTGCTGGGTAGGGTGCTGACTTTTAGTTTTTTCCCTGTTGGATGAAAGCAATGCAGTCTTTGCTTTATTGGTTATTCACATTGGCAGTTTGAGTTTTGTGGGTTTTCTGTTTACCAAGAATTTGCACAGAACTGTTTTGGCAAACAAGCAAATAAAACACGAAAGCTATTTTTGGAAAGCATAGATGTTGTGTAATCTCTCTTCTAATTAATTTTGTCTGATAAGCCAAGTAACTTATTTTCAGTCAGTTGTTACAGCTTTTCAGTCTGTTTATCTGTAGTACATACCTTCTGTTTTCTTTAAGGTAACTGGTGCAACTCCTGTAAATAAGGAAATGCTGCAAGTGCTATTTTTGCAGGATGTTAGGTAATCTCATATCAATTTGGGCAGAACTTTGAGTTCTGAGTTTAAAGCAGTGTGTTTTTTAACAAAGCAACAGCCTTGCACAAAGTGGGTTTCACATAAGTCCAATTCTATCCTGAGTTTTTCCAAATCAAAATGAGAAATTTCTGTTTGTGCCAACTTTTGGCATCTGCTAGTAACAATGCTTAAATTCCTATTATTTCTGCTTGTAGTTTGCACCTGAATTCCAAGTTGGGGATGGAATTGGGATGGACTTAAAGCTGTCAAATCAAGTCTTCAATGCCTTAAAACAGCATGCATACTCTGAGGAGCGTCGAAGTGCAAGGCTCCACGAGAAGAAGGAGCATTCCACTGCTGTAAGTTTTTAATGAAGTCTCTCTATGTGCTCCTTATCTTGTGTAATAGCTAAACACTGCTGGGTAAATTCTTGCAACATTCCATTTTTAGCAAAACAGCTAAGCAACATTATGTTAACATTGCTGAAGGAAATTATATCAGCCAGCTCCTGCTAGAAAAAGGCTCTTTCTTTGAGCTGCATTACTCAAACCATGAGAGCCATGTCGAAGTAAGAGCAAGCAGCTGCTGTTTTTTTTCTTTGTCTTTCTAAACTTGTCTCTTAATCAGCTACGATTAATAAAATGCCTGGAAGTTATTTATAGAAACATCCAGAGAACTAATCCTCTGCAGTTGAACCATATGGCTCCAAATATGTGTCTTCATAACAAGTTTCAGGAAGATGGAGGTGACCTACTGACCTAATAATATAGGAATTTACTTGATAGACTGTATGGGTGAGTTTAGAGTAGGGCCTTTGGTAATTCCTGATGTGGACTTATTCAAATTTGTGTATTTTGTTTTGCTTTACTGTTACTTATATCAAAGAAATATAATACTTGGGATATTGTGATTCATGATGTGTAAAAGCTTCCTGAAAACACTGTAGAAAGTGCTGTTGGACCACAGTCTATATTGTGTAAATTAGTAAAATGCTCTATGTGCTCCATAGCTGATGGGAAACTAAGAGTATTAAATAATTAAATCAGTCCTGGAGCAGATCTCCTTTGCTTCAGATATTTATTTTGGTTTGGCTTTTTTTTCTCCCCTCGGTCAGTTGAGAGAAATTTTAATACATTTTTCTTTCCACTTAGTTGAATTCTTGTGGTATATAAATATTCTAAACTCATGGTAAAGCAAAGAACTGCTTTATTGAATTGAGTATTCATGTCTTGAATATTCATTCTATTCCTCTCTTGTAGGAGAAAGCAGTGGATCCTAAAACACGTTTACTTCTGTACAAGATGGTCAATTCTGGGATGCTGGAGACCATCACAGGCTGCATCAGCACAGGAAAAGAATCTGTTGTTTTTCATGCCTATGGAGGAAAGTGAGTATATTTTTTATTACTGATGGTAGCTTTAAGTACAAGAGATGATTTTAAAAGTAGAAAACATAAAAATAATTAAACATCTGCACCTTTTTTATTTGTGGGACTTAAAGGCTGTATTTGTGTATATGCAGATAATAATAAAATCTGAAAACCAAATGATACCAACCATAAAGTTAAAAAAAATCCTCACTTTCCTTCTTGGAGGCTGTTAATGAATGTGGACAAATTCACCATGCCTTTCTGTGGAACAATATGTACTCCTTTTATAAAAAAGAAATCTTGAGATTTTTGAGAAACTCTTTCTACTGACCTTCCCCAGACCACAGAACTGTCATGAGGATCTTGGGCTACCTGAAGGTTGTCTTTCCATAGAGATTGCTCTGTTGTCAGTTCTATATTTGCAGCTCAGTGGAGGTGCTGTTTGTAACTTTTAGGTTATCTTGAGAATAGTGTTGGGATGCTGCTCACTTCTTGAATCCTTCATGCTATACTGGAAGGATTAGAGTGCATTATGGCGACTGCATTGTGTTTAACTGACTTTAAACCAGTGATGTTTGAGAGAGAACTAATAAAACTCAAATACAGATAATGTATTTAGAGATATCAAGAGAGAAAGTTGGAGCTGGGGAGAAAAGATGTGCCTTAAAAAATCAGGAGAGGTGACATATTTGATAAGCAACTTATCATCAAAATGCCAAAACCCAAACATTCATATATAAGTTTAATCATATAATTGTTATAAGCTTAAATTGGCTACTAAATGTGATAGAAAATTAGATCCTCTCTTATATTAAAAATTGCTGTATGTTGCAATGTATAAAAACCCAAAACCATGCATTTGCTTGTAAATATGTGAATAGTTAACTTTGTTATATATTTGTCTTTTTCCATGAGCAGTACAACTGAAGATAAAGTTATTCCTCCAGAATGTGCCATCAAAGTGTTTAAAACAACTCTTAATGAATTCAAGAACCGTGACAAATACATTAAGGATGACTACAGATTTAAAGACCGCTTCAGTAAATTGAATCCACGAAAAATTATTCGTATGTGGGCTGAGAAAGAAATGCATAACTTAACAAGGTAAAGAAAGACAAAGGAAGTATAGTTGCCAAATGCCTGTCAGTTTCCTATTCTGTTTGAGGAAGATACACTATGTCTGGGTATTTGACTTTTAGGCCAAAATAATATATAACCTGGCACAGATTGAAGATGCTGACATCTTATTAAACTGTTTTTTACAGAGGCTTATTCAGTGATTTTGCAGCAGAATTTACAGGCTCATTAAGTTAATAGGTTCTAGTTGTAAAAGTGATTAGTATTCAGTGAGCAGTTTTAGATTCACTTACAACTTCAGAATCTGAATTTTCCTGTGTAAAATACTGTGCAATATATATAATTATTCAGTTTTCAGTTCTCTCAAAGGCTTTGTTTACTCTGGATCAAGTTTCTCACACAGCTCTCAGATTGCAAATGAGATAGAGGGAACTAGAACTTTGGGGACTTTGAAGCTTTTATTCTCTTTTTCGTAATTGGTATCTATTTTATGATCCACAGAATGCAAAATGCAGGAATTCCTTGCCCTCAAGTGGTTATCCTTAAGAAACACGTCTTGGTTATGTCTTTCATTGGCCAGGATCAAGTCCCAGCTCCTAAACTAAAGGATGTAACACTTAGTAGTGAAGATATGAAAAAGGCCTACTATCAGATTCTTAATGTAAGATGATGCTGATTTCTCCTCCAATTCTGGGTTGTATTTTCTTTTGAGGGAATACCTGTAAGGACAAATGAGCACTTATTTACTTTTCAGGATGCTTACATAATCTTCAAGATACGAAGTCCAAAGTCTTATTTTGCTGCTGTTTAACGTGTGACTTAGAATCAATAAGAAATTATGCACTGAACAATATAGAATTAAATTTAATCTTAATCTGAGTGGAAAACATACTGGAATTTGATGACAAACATGCTTAGCAGCAGAGGAATTGTGAGTAAGTAGTCCTCCTTTTATAGGAGCAGTATGTGGTTTAGAAAATGCACTCTGAAGTCCTTCCGGGCTTACCAGACACTTAATTTACAATGCTTAAACACTCTTCAGTGAATCGCCTGCCCCCTTTTCAGCAAACCTAGAAACTGGAGAATAATTAGCATGTTGCATGGTGGATGCTTTAATTGCCTGTTATCTCCTTGGTTCAAAAACTGTCCACATTATAGATATTAAAAAAACCCAAGTAGGCAACCTGCCCCATAACTTGGTAATAGGAGTGGTCTAGGTCTCAAATGAATGAGACCAGTAAGCAACACAGCTGTGTTTTGAGTGAATTTGTGTACTGGTTAGGATTCAGTCTCCACAACTGTGAGGCTTCCTTCCTGTGTGATAAAAGTGAAAATGATATGTATTTAGAGAACACGCTTATCTGTCTTCTGCACTTGGACTGCTTGGCAGAGCTGACTTAAGTTTACCAGAGTAGCTCTTCTGACTTTGCCAAAACTAAGCTCAGTGATAAAAGCTTAGTTTGCTGACAGTTTGCCAAAACTGCAATTCCCTGGATGGAAGTGTATTGAAGACTTGGGTAAAAATTATGTAAATTATGTGGGTGATTAGGGAAAGGTGGGCTTGTTTTGGCTTTTTTTCTTTTTTTTTAATAGTCATGCTAGCAATATCTATTTGGTGTATAGCATACTTCCTTCATTAATTTGGTTCCTTGCAGATGATGCAGCAGTTGTATAGGGAGTGCAACCTGGTCCATGCAGATCTGAGTGAATATAACATGCTTTGGCATGATGGGAAGGTGAGTTTGTTCTTAATTTGGGAAGAAAAGGTTTCATCTATTGTGAAATATTAATACAAAGTGAATTGCTATTTCTCCGTGACTACAGGTCTGGCTTATTGATGTCAGTCAGTCTGTGGAGCCAACCCATCCTCATGGACTTGAGTTTTTGTTCAGGGACTGTAGGAATGTTTCACAGGTAGGACCTCCTTGTCTGACAATCTTCTGTTATGCTGCATGTTTTCTAAGATGCAAGATACCTTCGATAAATAGAAGATTACTCTTGCACATTTTCCATGCTGATAGTGTCCTTCTCTGAAAGTGAAAAAAATGTGGAAAAGTAAAATTATACCACTAGAACTTAAAACTTCTTTCAGTTATGTTTATCTGTGGGCCAACCAAAAAAAAGGTAATCTTGGGTAAATGTAGTAACTGGGGAAAGTCAAAGGAATATATTGTTCTCTGTAGAAAAGTGTTTAATGTGTACTCTTTATGTTGACTAGTTCTTCCAGAAAGGAGGCGTGGCAGAAGCACTTAATGAGCGTGAACTCTTCAACGCTGTCTCAGGTTTAAATATTACAGCTGACAATGAAGTAGACTTCCAAGCAGAGGTACAGCTTTCTCTGTCTAACAATTTTTATTTTGTTAGCTATGGCAGCTACTATAATACCTTAACTTTCCACATTTAGTTTGTGTGATTGGTGTGAGTAAAATTTCAGCAGCCATTCTGCATCTCTTTTTAAAACCTTGAGTATTTCAACCTAGTACAGGTGCTGTACTTTACAGAAACTCAGATTGACAGACCTCTCTACCTCCTTTCCTATCCCCCTGCTCCCAAGCAGAAAAGACTTCATGTTGAATATAGTTGCTTCATTTCAGCATTACGGCAAATCTAGTGATCTCTTTTAATTTAAAAGCTGTTGTCTTGCCTTACGTACATTAAAGGTTGTACAGCAAAAGGAAAATTGGGTTAAAAATAAAAATTATTCTACCACTTATTTTTCAAGATTTAGATATTTATTTGAATTTAAAGTTTAGGCATTTTTAATTTTGAAGTTTAAAATCATGCTAATGTAAATATGAACTTAGGAATCTTTGGCCACTGTTGGCTTTTCATTTTCAACCTTTGGCTGTAACTCCTCAATGCCTGTGTCCTGATAACAGATTTAAAAAAAACCAAGTTGTCAAACATTCCACATTTTCTAATTAAAGTAAGGGCAATGTGGCAATTCTACTCTCCCTAATTACTAATGACATTGCAGGTTTGTGCTAGTCCAGCATGGAGTAGGTGGGAGCTGGAAATTAGGTGACTCCTGGGGCAGATGGTCAAAGTAAGAAAAAAGATAAAGGGAACACAGTGTCACAGTTCCATGATCTCTGTGTCATTGGAGAAGGGCACACTTCTGTACTTTGAGGAATACAGCTGAAGCCTTAAGAAATCATCCAGTCATCCCTGCAACTGGTGCATTTTAGTTATGTAGCTTCAAACTGTAAAGGAGTGCATTTTAGTAACTTGTTGAGAACAGATGTTTCAAGGTGTACCTGGCTGTATTCGAGCTGTTACATGTGACTGAATCTTTGAAATAGCAAAATTTTACGTACCTGCTCTGACCTCAAAAGCTGCTTTTTAATGCTGTTTGGAAGTGTTCTGCTGCTGGCATGGTTTTATGATTTCAGCACCGTTTTATTTTTGTCTCTCTAGATTGAAGCTTTGGAGAAGATGAATGAAGATCACGTGCAGAATCATGGAAAGAAACTGTCCACGTTTTCCAGTGATGGAGACCCACCTATATATGATGAATAGCACTGAGTTTATAGCTGCTGACAAGACAAAACACAGATTTACTGCTTCTGACTATGTTGGTGCAGTGATAAATGTCAACTGCCAATGTCAAGAGAGTGGTTGGCTGGGAATACCAAAATGGAAAACACAGCAAGCATATGGTGATGCCTCAGTGGTTTGCTTTTTTTTTTAACTTGTCCCACACATCAGGCTGGCACTGTGAGAATGGACTGTCACTACCACTTTGAACAAACTGCCCAGTTACATTAGACTATTGTAGCTCAGATGGTCATATTTTGCATGATTCAGAGCTTAACATGTCTTTTAGTCTAAAAAAAATTTAAAAATCATCTATATTGTCAAAAGTATTTAGTGGAAAAGCACATTAGAAAAGTCCCTCTTTTTTCCCTAATGCAACATGAAAACCTAATTAAACATTGTGTATGGACACAATGTCTTTCATCCATCTCCACCAAGGGCAAAATGAAAAGGCAAACTGTGCGCTGCAATCATATGAATATGTTCATTTAGCAAAGTAATATATTATAAATGCAAAAGTCTGGAGTTTTTCATTTGAAATACAGGGAATGTAGCTCTAATTATCTCTGTAAGTGCTGTTGGGTATTACATGGGAAACAGATTTGAATCCAACCAGCAGAGGACTTCCTTGGTGACATGCCAGGAAATCCTGAGTCAACAATGTATAATAAAGAGTCAGTTCAGGTAGCTTCACTCTTAATACACAAATGGTTCCAAGAACTTGGTGCAAACCAAAAATAAAACTATAAGAATTCTGTCTCTACTTAGAATATCAGTTGGGAGCTTCAAATATTCTTGCCCTGAAGATAATCATAGACAAATCTGAGTATTCTTTTTGCAAAAAAAAAAAAAAGCTTTGTTTAGAAATAATGATGACTCATACTGGTTTCCACAGTCTATTTATTCTTAATGTCAGTCTCTCTTTTTTTTATTTTTTTTTCCTCCAGCAACTCATAAAAATCTACTGATATTTCTCTCCAAAAAAGCACATTTAAAGTTGAACTGATGTGGTGGGATAGTTTGGAATTAAGGAATTCTAATCAACTTCTTTTTAACTGATTTCTGGTTTCTAGTTTCTGATGCTGCTCTTTATCAAGCGGAATATAGTGATGCTACATGTGACCTTCTCACAGTGTGCTGTGAAAGTGACTTTTTAATCTCCTTTTTTTGGAAAACTGGTGGTGAAGTAAAATTTTAAGATCATGTGGTGGTATTCTTGCATGGCTCTTTGCATCACGGAGGCCTTCATTAATCTTTGGTGCTTCACTAGAGCAGTCTTAGGGTGGGACTACACTAATTCCTTACAACAATATAAAAATGACTGTTTGGGTGGGTGCTACATGAACAGTAAACAACCTTGGTTTTGCCAGTTTCATCCAAACACTTTCATCAAGCAAGTGTCTTGCATTTACCTCTTACTTTTGAAATAAAGGAAACTCGTATCTTTCAGATACTTAAGTCTGTTCCAAGTTTCTCAGTGAAACAGTTTCCCAAAATAATGGTATTAGGGAAAGAACTGAGTAGGTACTGCAAGGGAAGTGCTAACTTCTTCAGGAAGACTACAAGCTGCTGTTGTCAAAGATATACAGATCTCCTTTAGAGGAGGCAGCTTTTTTTAAAAAACAGGATAGTCCTATTCTTGGCTTATAACTAGTTTTAATATTCTTAACATTTCTTAGGGGGAGAAAAATCTCAGAACAGTTGCTAATACCTTAAAATGTTCTCGTACAAGGAAGATTCTGATTGCTACACCTCTTTGCATCAAGTGAGAGGAAGAAGGCAGAAATAACAGGAAGCAAGGAGAGGGTACTTTTTGAGCTACGATTTGAAATAGGCCTCTGCTTTTATCTCTGTGCTTGGACCAAAGCCTCAGTTGTTACTGTAATTTTTAATTTCTTGCTAAAATCTGTCTAGCACAGGCTTAAAAAATTTAAATAATGCCTCAAATAAATGAAGAAATTTTCTTTGAGTCTAATTTAAAGTTACTGGGCCCAAATATATGATACATTATATACTATATATAATATACTATGTAATATATTTTATATATTAACACATTTTTCACTTCCAGTAATAAAACTGGCTCAGGAATTTGCTTTGACATTTTAAGACACCTGGGCATGTTTTCAAGTAGCTGAAAACAAGAATTTGCTAAAAGAAGCATTTTCCTGGACTTCTTTGAAATAAAATGTTCCAGGATTGTTATTGGTCAAATCCCATCTCAGTTTTGAAATTAAGATTTATTTCTATCAGATGAGTTTCAAGTTGTGTGTTCTATTTACTCGTCTGCTGATTTCCCTTCAAAGATACCTCAGTTTCTATTGCAATTGTAGGAAGTCCATGCTGGTTTTTTAGAGAAGTAGGAGCATGGTAAGTATCAGTAGAATTTCTTAAATTTCGCCCTGGATTAACTAAACTTCTGCCTAACAAGCAATAAATTTTGTTACTTTCTAAAAAATTATAAACTTTAAGGTAATTTAAATGCTTTGGATATACTTGTCATCTCCAGTTAACAGATTTGTTTGATGATGCAGGAGGGTTATGCAGAACAAACACCTTGTTGTAATTCTTAGTTGTGACTTTGGTATCTCTAGTCTGATGTAAAATTAGTGCAGATAGACTAACTGGGTCACAAGTCATCCAACAGTTTGCATGATACTCTGTTAGTATCTGGTACTTAAATTTCTATTTCTCCCATACTAAACTGTGCTACTGTTTTAATCTCAGATTTTTTAAATTGTTATGCTCTAAGTCTTCCCCCCCCTTTAATTTTCCTTTCTAAACCAGTAATATATAATTGATATTCTCACACAATTTCTAGATCGTCATGTAGGGCTTACAGCTAGTGAGCTAAGGCATTAGCCAGTGCATCAACAAAAAAAAGCCCATTGCTGTTTTGTTGTCCAAACTAAACTATATGCTCAGCATAAAAGCTGAGGACCAAGCCAGGCTTTGACTTCAATAATGCTTTGTTAATATTTTTTCTGAACTATTTTACAACAAGACACTAAAAAGCAGTTTCCTGCCAAGAAGCAGGATCGATAGTGCCAGCGATGATGCTGTAATTGTGGACAAATAAAGGCAGATCTCGGAAGCAGTTGTTTCCTCTTTTTTTCCATATAAAAGTTTTGGGTTTGTTTTTGGTTGGTAGGTTGGTTTTAAAAGTCACTATAGAAGACTGGGCCAAAAGCCCTGTCCTGCTGCTGCGGCCTCCACACTTGGTTAAAAAAGACAGTGTTTTAAAATCCACTAACTTTGCTTTTAAAAGCAGAATAAATCCTCTCAGCTAGAGTAGTTCCCTGATAAGCGACAGTGGTTAGAGTCAGAGCTTACCCTGGCACCTTAATACCTTTATTTCCCTCCTTTAATATGTGCGCTCCTAAATATTTGGAATGTGGCCCCTCATAACTCCATCCTCATTCCACGAGTTTCTTTTTTACCGCCTCGCCGGCATTCACGCCTTTCCTGAAGCAGGTTTTGCAGCGTGCCGGGTCTGCGTTCTCATTTGTTAAGCTCACTGACACCTTTCACACGTCGGTGTTGAGAGCTGCCAGGCCCATCCCTGTTCCCGCAGCCCGCTCCCAGCTGTCCCTGCTGCCTCTCCCGGGCCGCTGCGCCTTTAAGGCGGGAGCGCCCCGCGTCACGCGCGAGGGGAGTGTAAACAGGAAGCGGCCGCCGGGAGCGGGGGTCGGCAATGGCCGCCGCCATGGGCCGCGAGCCGCCGGGGCCGCCCGAGGACGAGGCGCCGGGAGCGGGAGCAGCAGCAGCAGCGGGAGCAGAAGAAGGCGAGGGGCGAGCGAGGGGCGGCGCGGAGGGCGGCGGCTGCTACCTGGCGCTGTGCGCGCGGCCCGTGCACTTCGAGAAGGCGAACCCCGTGAACTGCGTGTTCTTCGACGAGGCCAACAAGCAGGTGGGGGCGGCGGGACCCTGCCGCGGGCCGGGCCTGCGGGGCCGGGCCTGTGGGCTCAGCCCGGCCCGCTGCTGCTCGCCGGCTTGCCTTTGGTTCTCTGCCCGCCTTTGGTTTCCTCCCGTCCCTCGGCTGCCGGGCGTGAGCCCGGTTGTTCCCCTTCAGGAGCTGTCATCGTGCTAGAAGCGATAGATTTTGCGGTTTTTTTCTTTTCTTTTGCCGATTTATTAGGTTGGATTTCACCTGCCCTACTCTTACTGCCCTAAGGTCTTTTTGGAATTCATCGGAGTCAGCACTTTTGCTTTCTGTTCCAAGTGTCCCCACATGACTGGCAAACTTTGTTCACTTTGCTGTTAGCTTAATTTCCCTGAATTTTTCACACCCCTTTCAATTCCTGAAATTCATTATAGTAATAAAAAAATGAATAATTACAGCTTTCCTTGTGGCACAGACCCAAGTGGCCGTTTATTTGCTTTAGTGCTTTTAAGCAGATTCTCTTTTAATCCTGTATGGGCTCCTGAGCGTTCAGCTGAGTATAGCTAAAAGATCCACAGGCCGTCATGAGGCTTATACAGATGTGCATGCATTCCACTGACTAATTCCTGTAACTGTTCTTTGACCTCGGCATTCATGGAGTCAGAACCTTCAAGCTTTCTTCTCCACAAAGCTGGCATACTTTGCCTCATGTGTGGACATGATCAGTGGCATGTTTAGAGAGGGAGCAGTATTTCTGGGGTGTGTTTCTTACTGTTGCACTCTGTTCAGAATGATTACAGAATCATTTAAGTTGGAAAAGGTCTCTGAGATTATTGAGTCCAGCCTTTCACCAAATACCATCTTGTCAACCAGACCATGGCACTGACTTCCACATTCATGCTTTGCTTAAACACCTCCAGGCATGGTAACTCCACCACCTCCCTGGGCAGTCTATTCCAGTGACTAATCTAACTCTTTCAGGGAAGAAATTCTTCCTCATGTCCAACCTAAACCTCCCCTGACACAGTTTAAAGCGATATGTTCTGTTCCGTCACCGGTTGCCAGGAGAAGAAGCCAACCCCCACTTGGCTACAGCCTCCTTTTCAGGGAGTTGTAGGGAGCAATAAGCTCACCCCCTGAGCCTCCTTTTCTCCAAGATAAACAAACCCAGCTCCCACAGCTGCTCCTTACAGGACTTGTGCTCCAGACCCTTCCCCAGCTCTATTTCCCTTCTCTAGACATGCTCCAGCCCCTCAATGCCCTTCCTGTACTGAGAGGCCCAGAAATGGACACAGCACTGGAGGTGTGGCCCCACCAGTGCCAAGTACAAGGGGACAATCACTGCCCTGGTCCTGCTGGCCACACTATTGCTGATACAGGCCAGGATGCAATTGGTTTCTTGGCCACCTGGACATACCCTGGCTCTTGTTCAGCTGCTGTCATCAAGCATCTCCAGCTCCTTTTCCACTGGGCCACTTTCCAGATATTTCTTCTTATAAACCGTTATCTTTGAGGGCCAGTTGAAATATGCTGTCAGGAAACACTGTATCATAGTGTGGATGTGATGTAACTACATAGAAACTGGCTGTTGAGCGCTCACTTGAAAGATTCGTATTTTCCAGTGTAAATTTATTTCTCTGTGTTTTCATATTATCTAAACTAGTTTGATTTCCAGTGTGTGTGTCTGAATCACCTGCAACCAGCATTTCAATGGCAGTTTCCCATTGAGACACCGGTCTGTGCAGTCTTCTCATCTTGCAGAGATTAAGAGAGTTTGCCTTCATTTTCTATCTCCATAATACTAAAAATAGTTAAACTAAGTATTTATCATTTTAGTAAGGCTGTAGACTTGCTTGCAGTTTATAATCTTGACATTTGCATTTCTTGCCTGAGCATAGCAGACTGGCAGCATGGCTGATATTACAGAACCATGTCCCTGTCACCCTCAGCCTTGATCTGTGTGCCTAGCACTGCTGCACATACAAGTATCAATAAGGCATTTGCCTGACTTTCTTTTCTCAAGCTAAATAAAGTTTGTAACAGCATGACTTTTTCTTATCTTATTCCAGCTCAATACATGTCATATCTCTAGTAGGTTTTGTACATGTATTTGTGAAGTTGGGCTAAAGGAATTCTCAGTTGTTAGGACATGTTGGCTGAAGTTCCTTAGGTACATGAAAATATACAAGTTACTCTTAAACTATTGCTATTTAATAACATGTTCTGATAGGATCAAGTTTCTGGGTAATTGAGTTACATCTCTTCCCAATCCCCAAGCTGAGTTCCTTTTTGTTTTAAACAATGTCCTGATGTCTTAGATACTTTTACTAGTACATGACTAAGGAAGATATAAAAGAAACAAAACTAAGATAAAGGCTTATAAAGATTTTTACTGATTTAACTTGCCCAGTAGTTCAGAATATGCCTACAAGACTGTTGCAGTATCATGCAATCTGACAACTCTAAGTAAATTTGAAATTTCAAATTGTTATAGTGTGAACTGGCAGATCTGCAGAAGAACAAAAATAGTGTCTAGTAAAAAAAAATAAACGGTGTGGCTTATAGAAGAAGAAACAGGTGAAGATTATGACTTTGAAAGAGTTAAATATATGTTCAACACTTTTTTTGTAGGTTTTTGCTGTTCGATCTGGTGGAGCTACAGGAGTTGTTGTTAAAGGTTTGGAGGATAGAAATCCCATTTCCTTCCGGTAAGGCACTTTTATCTTGGGATAGAATGATGCCATCTTCAAATTATGTGGTGCTTAGTCCTGATCCACTGTAATTCAGTCATAAAACTTACAAGTGGTTGTGATCATATTTGATTTGTTCTTAGATATAATCTTGCAATTAGGAGGGTATGCTTTTCCCTCCCTATGGTCTTCTGGGGGGAAAAAGTAATTAGCTGTAAGAAGCTGTGGCTTCTTTTTTTTAAAACAACACTCTTTCATTAAAACATGCTGTAAATATGAGAGAGTGATTCCTAGAGCAGCAATGACTTATCCAGGGATACAGTTTAGCAAGTGATGTCTGTGGTTCAAGCACAATGTTCAAACCTAGATGTAGGTTTCTCCCGTTCTGTTCCTTCTTTCGTCTGAATAGGGTTCTTCTGTGTCTTCCATTTCTTGCGGAAACGTTTTTGCAGAATTTGACAACAGTAAAGTATTTTATATATGTCCTTTTATGAGTGATGGCTCTTCGTACTTTGCTGTGCATATGTAAAGAAGTATTCCTTTATTCCCTATCAATCCAAGTATGGATGAAGCAATTTGTAATCAAGATGTGTTTACTGTCATCTCTTGGATATTGCATAGAGCCTGTCCTGAAAGTTGCTGGGTTTATTTTACCTTTTTATTTGATTACACTTGTCAATCCTGAAGGAGCTGAGAATACTTAGTAAGCTTCATGATGTTCCACTATTTTCATACTTGACTGTCTCTCTCTTTGGCCTGACTTAATAATATATGCTGGAGGAACTATATACCTTATTCATGCCAGTTGTGCTGATGCTTGTTTGGTAAGAATACTTTTTATTTTAATAATATGAAAACACTCTCACTCTCCTTTTAACGTCACAAGTTCTTCCACAGGCTGTGTCCTAGTGGGAAAGCAAGGAGGCTTGTGTCAACTAACAGTAGTTCTGGAAGTAACGGAGCAGATTGCAGGATGCTGGTGTCACAGAACTGAGGGTGCAGGTTTGGATAGTCCACAAGTCTTACAGTTCCACATCGCAGGCCAACAGAGCTGAGCATTTGCAGAGATTTCAGGTGCTAATTTGTGTGACCTCAGCCATGATTCTGTAATTGATGTGTTCAGGACTTCTGAAGAGTGAGCTGCCATTTTCTGTCTGGGTTTTGAATATATTAGTCAGGCAAGAGTAATAATCTGTATTCAAAAGCATTTGCATTACACATTTTTTTCTCTGTCATTGTCTTTTTTTAGGGTATATTCTTTAAGAAACTGTTTTAGATTATACTTCTGTAAGTTCTGTTTCTTCCTGTATAGGATGGAGGACAAAGGAGAAGTGAAGTGCATCAAATTTTCCTTGGGGAACAAGATCTTGGCTGTGCAGAGAACTTTGAAGAGTGTGGTAAGAAACCTATACCCTGTAGCTAGGAAATTGAAGCTGGAAATCCTCTACTTCCAGAGTAAAATCCTTTGAGATAAATGTTCAAGAAGTCTGTTGGCTAACAACAGCTGTAGTGAAAATTCCTCCATCACCCTGAGAGGCTGGTCAGGCAGCATTGTTGTCTTGCTAGCATCATCATTTAAAGAAAAAGTGTATGGAGGGACAAACTCTGGCAAAGGTGAGGTGGAACATAAGCTTTTCTTGTGCATATATATCACATCCAAACCAATTTGATAAACTAATATCTATTCTTTGGTATCTATATATGTATCTTGTCTGTGCTTCATAATTGCTAATATACTTAATGGGTGTTTTTGCAGGATTTTTTGAATTTTATTCCAGATAGCCCTCAGCTAGAATATACACAAGAATGTAAGGTGAGTTAAATGTCCCAAGCTGATATGCTTAAGTGAAACTCTGGTGTTAGTTAGGCGGGTGACAACAAGAGAACTAATTGAGGTACCTTTCAAAACACTGACATCAAGGAAATTAGATATGTAGGCACTATCATATTGAAATTGAGTAAACAAAGAGGGGTTAACAATACCAGAAAAAACTTCCCTGTCTTGTGAATGTAATTGTTTCGTTAAGGGAGCAGAAATGCTGTGGGGGCAATAAATGTCAAGATTTGTTAAAAAGACAAAATGCTGATGATACAGAAGCAGTGTACAGTGATTATATTAGTGCCAGATATGTTAATGTGGATGCTCTTTCCTAATGTCACTAAACGGTAATAGTAAGCTATTACTAGTTTTCATTTTATGTTTGCTGTTTTTTAATATTCCTTCTAATTTTTTATGATTATTTACCAGAAACAAGTACCATTGTCATAGTTCGGTATTTTCCAACTTTTAGTTAAAACAAATTACATTTTTGGGTAATAGAATGCTAAAGTAAATTTTTGTAGATCTAATTTGCACAGATCCTTTTATGACTGTAGTCTTTAAAGCTGAAACATTGTCTGCATTATTTAGGATTATGAGTTTAAGTAAATCATTCTAGCAAAACCTTTATGGTAATGAAATTTCTGAGTGTAATAGTAGTGGATTCTGAATGAAGTCATGGCAAATTTTTCCACCTAGTTTTTAGTTTCTCTCAACATGTTTTCCTGCTTTTCATGTCAGAAACTGGTTGAATTAGCAGTAGAGTTTGAAGCAGAGGAATTTAGTTTTATCTAGGGTGAAAATAAAATTTGATTGTATAATAAGCTTGTAAATCTTACATGTTGCCAAAAATCCAGGTCATGCAGAAATTGTGTTCATACGTAGTTTGAGAATGCTTTATAAAAGTGACTGATATATGCTGGGTGTCTAGTTGGCCAAAAAAAAGTATTAACTTCAGAGACTGGATACCTAAATTGCCTTTGGACTCATGTTCTTCATTTAGTAATATTAGCTTACCTGAAAAGTTAATTTTTCCAAGTAAAAGAGTGTTTATTTGCTTGTTTGTTAAAAGACAAAGAATGCCAATATTCTAGGATTCTGCTGGACCAGTTCTACAGAAATTGTCTTCATCACAGATCAAGGAATTGAATTCTACCAGGTAATACAAATAACTCCTGTAGGACATGCTTAGAGATTTGAAAATGTAAATTTGTAACGGCATATTTGAATTCTTTTCTTGTCTCTGTAACTGAGAAAGTGTACTGCTTAAAAAAACAATTTCTGCCATTTGGTTTGCAGGCTACACTTTAAAAATTTTTTTTAAGAAGAATTCATTTTTAGGGTAGGGTAAATTTATCATTTACAGGTTTTAAGACCTTGTACAAAGGAATACTCAACTAAGCCTTGAGAACTCTAGATTAAGATTTGCTCTTGGCTTGTATGGAAATGAATATTTAAATCTAATGTGAAATACCACTTCATGCAAAAAAAATCAGCTTTGGGAAGATGTGTAAATGATTAAAAGGTGGTAAAGAACTAATAATTGACTAGCTAGTACCTTTCTGCAACTTGTAGCTTTCTCCTGTGATGACCTCATTGAGTTACTCTGTGTAATATGTAATTTCCTTTCTATGTCTTTTCAAAGATGTGTGATGAATAAATACTCTTTCTAACATTCATGATGAGGGGTAGTTAAACATTTCCTAAAAAAAAAAAGTTGTGCACTTCCCAATAGTTTCAGTCCTAGAGCTAAGACACAATGTTTCTCATAATAACTGTTACTAAGAACTAGTCCTAAAGAAAGTAACTGAGAAAGTAGCATTATTTCCTCCTGATTGAGGGGGAAAATACTTATTTAGCACCTGAAATGATTATGAATGTCAACCCTGCGGGTAAAAGGACTAAATCAAATAAGTGTCTTTTTAAAGAGAGGATATTTAAGCCCTTGAAATGAAGAGAATTTATTTCTATACTTAGTTCTCAAAATATAAAAAATTAAGGAAGCTGGGGAGTGAAGGAAGCAAGAATATTGTAAGAACTTTTTAATAAAACTTCACTAGTTGTATCAAGCTAGGTGTTTTCTCCACTGTGCACAGAACTTACACCCAGATCTGGATGAGTGGGAAAACACAGCACCTTTGAGCTCATTAGGATTTGATGTATATTATTTCCTCAGCTACAGTAAAGGGGGGCCTCAGCTATAATTGTCAGGTTCCTGATTTTTCATTCTAGCACAGGAAATGTCTTTACACTTAACTGTTTCTTGCTTAACATTCCTTGTTCCTGTGCATTACCATTTATGCTGTTGGAATCCTGGTGGTAATAGAATGCTAATATTTTTTGTTTCCAGGTATTGCCAGAGAAACGAAGTTTAAAGCTTCTGAAGAATCAGAGTATTAATGTCAATTGGTACATGTATTGTCCAGAGAGCTCTGTTATCCTGCTTTCAACCACTGTCCTTGGCAATGTCCTGCAGCCATTCTATTTCAAGGTAAAAGGATATGTTCCAAACTTGTCATTTCCATTTTTTCCTAAACTGCTTCTTCATCCAAATATTCTACTGCTTGAACCTCTTCCAAGAGGTGCATGTGTTTACATCCTTGTCTGATAATAAGCAAGTATATAAAGTAACTCCTAGGTGATAGCTTGAAAGTAGGTAATTTACGCTTTCTTACATGCTTTTTGGAAAGGTGTGTGTCAGACAAGGCTGGACAGATGACCTTGAAAAAGGAAAAATAAATACTGGTAGTGACTAAATATTTTACAACTTAAATGTCTTTAAAAAATTGTTTTTTCACTTAAATTGGTACTTATGATTTACTTTTAATGTGAACATTTGCTCTCTGTAGTATGATAAAGAAAAAATAAGGGCCTTTCTCTTGTGATTATAATTATAACGTTCCAAATATGACTGTATGAAAAAGAGATAAAGAAAAAAAGGTAGCACTTAAGGAACAACAGTTGTCCCAAGCCAGAGAGGGATTGTCTACTATAGTTATTTCTTTTGGTGTTCTTCCCTGTGGACAGCACTTATTGTTACTGGGAAAATATTTTTATCTTGGAAAAAGTATGTTGTGAGAAGCAGAATTATTTTCAGTTAATGATGCAGTCAGGTGACTTTAAAAATGAGGAAAAGAGCTACAGCATTTCTCTTGCTCCTGTCAATGGATTAGGAAGATTTCTGTGGCAGTTTAAGGGAAGAGATTAAAAAGCATCTTAGTCACATGGGTTTCCTGCTTTGTGTTAATCTTGTGTAGGGTCTGTACTGCATCCTGAAATGATCTTCTCTTAGGTGGCTGGGAGGAACCTACTAGCCTTTCACAGTTGTCAAAAAGAAAACTTAGGTTATGGTTCCCCCTCCTTCACATTTTGTGTCAACTTGCAGCTTGAAGCTAAATAATTTTTATATTGTGTTCATAAGGTAATATTTAAAGACCTCCTGAGAAAGGTCTTGTACTAAAGTAATACTTGAAAATAGAGATCTAGCAAAGGAAATAGTTCTGTAGCATTCACACTTCACACTCAAGAATGAATCAGTAAGAATAGGGAGTGAATTTCAGTAGAAGGTTTGGAAACTCTGAAAACTTGCTTAAATATAAATTCCATAGAAAAGAGGAAGAGGAAGAGGAAGACAGAAGCCTTGGGTAGGAGAAGGGATGTGCTGTAAGTATAGGGCAGGAACTAAAGCAGACTGTGACTGGTAGGAGGTAGTGATATTTTCCCCTTCCCAGGAAGCAGTTATTTAGGAGTTGGAGCATACACTTTGCTGGAAGAGGGAAAGTAAGTTAAGAGAACTGTTTGAGATCTCCAGACAAATTGTACATGGGATTTGCATACAAATTTGTCTTGACTGAATTAAAATATAAAAATTTTTCTAGCTGAAGTTGTAAAATCGAGCTGATAATGCTTCTGAAGTGTGTGTTAAGAATCACTTGGGGGATTTTTTAGGAAAGCAAGCACAAACCCCTTTTTTTTGGACTATGACCGCCCTTCGCCTCGTGGGGGCGCTGGTGATACAGCGTTTGGGCAAAAGCGGCTCATCCCTTTCTGGTTCAGGTCGTGACAGTTCTTGTTCTGTTGTTTAACAGAGTGGGACCATGTCAAAACTATCAAAATTTGAAATTGAGTTACCTGCAGCACCCAAGTCATCCAAGCTCAGCCTTTCTGAAAGAGATATTGCTATGGCTACAATGTATGTATCTCACACATCAGGTCCTTCTTGGGAAGGTAGGACAGTTTGAGAATGCTGGGAGATGACAGAGACATTGCAATGGTTGCACTCGTTTCTTGTTTTAGCAGTGCTATTGCTTTAAAGCACTGCAGTTACTGCCTTGAACAAAGCATCTAAACACCCCTCTTGGGGCAAGGTGGGGGGGAAAGCAAATGGAGAAGTCTTACATGAAATTGTTCTGGATTATCACAGAAGTTTGGAAAATGTTTCAGTTCTTAGTTGATACTTTGATAGAGGAATCGTTCACAGATGCCTAACTTGCATGAGTATAGGCCATACATAGTGATTTATCAAGTACTGTTTAATCTTTCACTTTTAATTAAATGATTAACTGACTTAGGTAATCTCATCTTTTAGGATAAAATGTTTGACTCTAAGAGACTGGTAGAGCTCTTGATTGAAAATAATGCTTTAATCCTGTTGTCTTGTTAGATACGGGCAGCTTTATGTTCTCTATTTGAGGCATCACTCCAGGACTTCCAACAGCACAGGAGCAGAAGTAGTGCTCTATCACTTACCCAGGTAAGAGCAGAATGAGGAACGTTAGTTGCAGTTCTTGTCTGTGTCAGTATGGTGGTTTAACCCCAGCTGGCAACTAAGTACCACCAGCTGCTCCCACAGACCCTTGGTGGGAGTGGCAGGAGAATCAGAAAAAGGTAAAACTCTTAGGTTGAGATAAGAACAGTTTAATAAATGAAATAAAGTAAAAACTAGTAGTAGTAATGAAAAGCATGTGGAGGTAGGAATAAAACCCATGAAAAGCAAGTGACACAGTAACAGTTGCTCACTACCCAGCCTGTGCCAAGCACTGGTCTGTGCCTCCTGGCCAACTTCCTCAACTTAATTCATGGAGCATGATGTCCTAGGGTAGGGAATATCCCTTTGGCCACTTCATCTGGCCACGTCTGCTGTCCTGCCCTTGCTCCGTCCCCGCTTCTTGAACACCTGCTCTCTGGCAGAGCATGGGAAACAAAAAAGTCCTTGACTTAGAGTAAGCACTATTTAGCAACAACTAAAACATCAGTGTCTTATCAGTGTTATTCTCGTACTAAATCCAAAATATAGCACTGTTCCAGTTCTTAGGGAGAAATTAAACTGAGTCCCAGCAAAACCAGGACAAAAAGACATCTTTTATAGTCTAAACAGGCTTGTTGACCAGTTTTCCTTTCTCTTTGTTTCCATAGAGAGGGCTCCTGTAAGAAGACACATATTTTAAAGCTGAACAGAACTGGGAAGTTTGCACTGAATGTAGTGGATAACTTGGTGGTAGTACATCATCAGGATACTGAGGTCTGATTTATTTATAATGTGTTATGCTGTAACTTTGACAAGTTATGGGCAGGTTTTAGTAACCTAATAAGTTAACTTAGAAATTATTTTTTTCTTTGGGCTTAGCTTGGACAAAAGCCAGAGTATTTGCAGGAACAAAACCCTAACACTGTAAGAGAGTCAAATTTATCCTTTTATCTTGATGGGCTAACATATAATCAGGGCTGCTGGTAATGCCTCCTTTATTCTTACACTGTTTTTGTTTCTTGTCAGTTTCTTATGATGCTTTGCTGCTGCACTGTGTAGGCTTTTAAGGCATTATACAAAGAGGTAGAGTTAAATTGGATACTAAATTATTAATCCTGGGAAACTTCTCATGTCACAAACATTTGAATGATAATGTTTCCATGACACAAACTTATGCTCCTTTAGTCTGAAGGCTTGGCTCTCTAAAAACTTGCATGAACACAAACTTTCTTGTGCATCAGGTAAAACTTCTTGTCTACAGTCCCAGCAGCAAGGCTTGGTCAGTAGTTAAGCTAAAGTGGTACTTTGCTCTTAACTTAGGAAAAGGCTTGGACTTCTAGGATTGTCTTCTCTCGGACTTCAAGAACTGGGGCAGTTACCTCATTATGAGGATTAGTTGATGTTTCAGTTGTATTTCATGTTAATTCTACACATTAGCATTTAACCCAGAGCACTTCCTTCCCAGTGTTTTGGTCAAGCTATAAACATGACTGTAGGAACCCAGAAAACATTTCTCACTTTGCCTTTGGGACACACTAGTAATTGAAGTTTCACTGGCACTGAAAGCAAAGCTGTTTCCTTGGTAGAAGTGTTAGTGACTTGAGTTGAACTAGACTGAAAGGTAGAAGTATGAAGATATCAGAGGAAGATAGACTAGGGGCAGTGGTTTTAGACCAAAGGGAAATAGATTTAGATGGGATGCAAGGGATGCAGCTTTTTACAGTGAGGGTAGTGAGACCCTGGAACAGGATGCCCCATCACTGAAAGGGTTCAATGCCAGGTTGGATGGGGCCTTGAGCAGCCTGATCAGTGAAAAATGTTATCAACCCCAGTACATCCCTTCCAACCCAAACCATCCTATGATTCTAACAGAGAATACAAGATGGAAATGTGAAGAGCAGACCAAATGCATGTAAATGAGTGGTGATTCACCTTCGTCAATAGTAACTTCCTCTTTTTAATTGCAGACTTCAGTTATCTTTGACATCAAGCTAAAAGGAGAATTTGATGGGTCCACAACCATCCATCAGTTTGTACTTCCACCTCGATCAATACAACCCTATCAAATACCTGTAGCAGGTAGAACCACTATATAATGAATAACCTAACACTTAGTAAGGGTACTTAAATGTAACAGCTCACATACAGGAGTGCTTCAGGTTTTAGGAAGCTGGTTACTAACACTTCAATTATACATATTTGAGAGGGTGAGGAAGGAGAAGGTAAGAAGCAATTGAGCAGAAGTTGGTGTTCCAAAAGCGTGCCAACTACAGAAGAGTTGCTGTTTAAGGTGCATGCTTCCTATAGTACTTTGCTTTTACACTTAAAAAGTGTCGGGTTGGGGGAGTTTTTTGGCCATGGCTCTCAAAGCTTGTGGGTACTTAAAAGCACTTTATGCTTTTCTGGCTTAAGTCAGGACTATGTGACTTAGAGGCTGAAAGACAATACAAGCTCAGAATCAAGTTTAGGACCAGTTTAGAAGTAATGCTACAATCACTGTAGTGTTAGGACATAAATGCACAGATTCCTCTTGGATTGCCTTTCTGTTCTCAGTCCTAGAAGTGTGACAGGTAGTTACCCTCAAGCTGGGAGTATAAAAATAGCCAGAGCATAGTTTCACTAGCAGGTGATAAAGCAGTGAGGTTCTCTTTGTAGGAGAGAAAGATGTTTCTATATGAAAAGATTGCACATTAAAAGCTCTAACATCTGATAGCAAGTATGATAAATCTGCAGATAGAGATTTGTATTAAACATAGGTTAGAATCGGAATGTACAAACCACTCTTCTTTTTACAGAGTATACATTTAAATACAGCAAATTGAGTCTGTGTATTTAGAATTACAGTACTAGAGCTGGAATATTTCTGCATGCATTATTTCACTTGGCTGAAAAACAAAACAATCATGTTTTGAAGGGTTTGTTTGCCTTCTCAGGGTCAGATTTTCTTTGTACACAAATGGATCTTTCTTTTTGACTGCATGCTAGAGTGTTACAATCCATACTTACCTTTTCTGTATAAAATACTTGGTATAGGAGAGCTGCCAGAGTGCTACTGTACTTCATCTGATGTTATTTTTTCTGCAGGCCCAGCTTCTGTGACAAGTCAGGCTCCTGTTCCGTGTAAACTTTGTATCCTTTAAATCCTCTCAAAAAGTAAGAACCTCATTCTATGTATCAAGCAGGGAAGAAAGGTAGCATTTGTTACCTTGACTCCTTAACAGAGCAGTTTTACCTGATTATGCACGTGTACTTCAAGACAAAATAATATGCTTCATAATAGCCTTATAATGCTTTCACAGAGTTGTCAACACTGATGTCTAGTTTGATACCACATTTACTGCTTGAGACGTGTATGAAATTATTGAATAGGTACACCACAAAATTGAAGATAGCATTCCAAGAACATGGTTCAAAACCTCAGAAGTAGAAGTGACAATAAATGAAAGTATATTAATGGGATCTGCTTCTCTGCAGCAATGTAAATTCAGGAGAAACAGTTTAGCATCAATGTTAATATAGATGTTAAAACCTTAACATTTAGATTCTTCTTCATGGATTGTCTTTCAACCTGATATTATCATCAGTGCAAGTGAAGGTAAGTGGTGAGCTCTTGGACTCTACAATATTCAATATCAGGATGGGTAGTTTACTCTTTCAGTGCACAAAGAACCTTAAAACTGAAAGTGACTTACTAGGTACATCTGCGAAGTTGATTGCTCTTGGTAGTGATAACAGGATTAACTATCCCTGCTACAACTTTTCAAGGATAACGCTGCTCTAAAATACAGGCTTAAAAAGGCAAATAAACAATTTCCATGTGTTTTCCTTTAAGGGTGGAAAAGTTGTATGTCTAGGCTGTACTGTACAAGGCAATTCACTTTCTTTACTCCTTCAAATTAAGGTTACCTCTGGAGTCTTCAGGTGAAACTTGAACCTGTAGTTAACCTCTTACTAGATAAAGGAAAGCTAATGGATTTCCTTCTCCAAAGAAAAGAATGCAAAATGGTTATCCTGTCTGTATGCTCTCAAAGTAAGTTCAAGTGTGTTTTCTGTATCTTGAAAGTACAATACTTCTTATTCATAAATACTCACCCAAGTTAGCTTAGCTGTTCTTAGATTTGAGATTACCTCTGAAGCTGCCTTGGTCCTTAGGATGTCATTTGCCTCAACTACCTTCAGTCACTATTCTGAAGGAATTTAACAGCATGAAAACTTCAACTTTCTCCCCACTTCAATTCAAGTACACCTGACATGATTGAAAGTGTTTCTTAAAAATTAGGTAGAGAATAAAGATCACCTTTTTAGAAAGGCAACATTCAGGTGCCTGGTTATTTCTCCTCATAGTTCTTTCTTTTTATCTTTCAGTGCTCAGTGAGCCAGAAAGAGGATCACTGTCTGTGATTGCAACTGTTTTTGACAAACTGAATCATGAATATAAGAAGTACTTGGAAGCTGAGCAAAGCTATACAATGGTAAACCATGTTAGCTATAGCATCTTACAGAGACAATACAATGGCTGTTTGCTTTTCAGGTGGCAGCAAGGTGGTGATATGCTCCTTTCAACTCAGGAAATTTGGGCTTACCCCAAAAGGTCCTGACTTCCTCAGGGTCACAAGTAAAAGTCTACCATGGAAAATGCATCAAGACTTGATACTTGTGTGGCAAATGCTGCATAGCTCATCTCCAGAGTGATGAGTTAACATACTCCAGTCCTTGAAAGCAGAGAGAAGGTAGAAGCTGAAAAAGCAACTCTGCATCAGTAACTACTACCATGGTTTCCAAAGCACTGATTTCACTGCACACTGTATCATGACATAATAGGCTGTCCTGATACATCTCAGTTACTTCTGTACTTAGAGTACAGTCACATATTCAAAACTCTTCTAAGCCTGAGGGCCTGTGTCAGTGTAGTCAGTTAGATTCATCTCCCGGCTTTGGGGTATATAAGAGCAGCTGTATTTATATAACTTTAAAAAGCAGTTTTAAATTTAATATGAAAGCCCCACTGAACAAGATGTCTCTAATATAACATGACCACAGATGTGAATTTCCTTGTTAACAAGTTTATAGTTGTGTTTGAAACAGAAAACAGTCTGTACAACTGAGACTGACTTGGAACTGTACTACACTACAGTTTTCTTTTAAAAAGACTCTTTTTTCTCCTAGGTGGTAGAAACAGGCCTGAGTAGAAGTAATCCACTCCTGAAACGTCCTGTCCGCACTCAAGCAGTTATTGACCAGTCTGATATGTACACACATGTTTTATCTGTTTTTACAGAGAAGAAGGTAAGTTAATTTTAAGGGCTAATGAAATAAATTTAGCAGCTAATTTGGCAGCAGTCTCAGATCAGCCAACTTAAGTTGATGGCTTGAAATTGGCTGCAGGAAGCTTTGTCAGGATTAGGGTACTTTGATGCCTATTCTTACGGAGTTAACAGAGAAGCTATGCAAGTTCCACCTAACACTTTCTTCTTCGTCCAGGAAGCACCTCACAAATTCACTATAGCTGTCTTGATGGAATACATTCGCTCTCTCAACCAGTTCCAGATTGCAGTTCAGGTAAATCACTTATGTGCTAAGTACATTGCCCCACTCCATGAAATTACATGCAGTTTTAGTCCAGTCTTGGTCACATGTGTAAGTTCTACACAATATTGACTTTCAGAGTGTAAAAACACGTAGAGGGACATACCTCTGATTGTCTTCTTCCTACATTCACAGCACTACTTGTATGAGCTGGTCATCAAAACCCTTGTTCAACACAACTTGTTCTACATGCTCCATCAGTTTCTGCAGTACCATGTGCTCAGTGACTCAAAGCCCTTGGTATGTAAGACAAGTAGCTCCAATAAGCTAGTGAGGGAGTGGGAAGTCCTCAGAATTTTAATGTTATTTCTACTTTTGCCCTAGGCTTGTCTGCTACTGTCCCTGGAAAGCATTTACCCTCCTGCACATCAACTCTCGTTGGACATGTTAAAAGTAAGCATTTCTGACTCCAGTCACATGTGGGTTAGACTGGTCAAACAGCTTCCCTGACCAGGCTTGAAGTCATTAACTACCATCAATCATTTGCATGCATTAGAAGCATTGTCTTACAGCTGTGATTAACTTCACAGAGACTTTCCACAGCAAATGATGAAATAGTGGAAGTTCTGTTGTCCAAACACCAAGTTTTGGCTGCCTTGAGATTCATCCGAGGTATTGGAGGACATGACAGCATTTCAGCCCGCAAATTCCTCGATGCAGCCAAGCAAGCAGAGGATGAGATGCTTTTCTACACCATATTCCGATTCTTTGAACAAAGAAACCAGCGGTTACGAGGAAACCCCAGCTTCACACCAGGCAAGCAATAAACAGTTTGACCAAGATACGCAGTTGTGCAAACACAACTAAGACTTGTTTCACTTCCAATCCAGTTGAGTCTGTATTAGATGATAAAATTCTTGGCACATTTTGGCCTATATTTTATACTCACCTTTAAGCACAGTTCCAAATTAACTTATCTTACTCCTTTGTATACTGCACCCAGGAGTAAAGAGGCTGAGCTAAAACATAAACTTGCAGATGAACCTGTTTGACTTGCAGTTGCTCTCACTGCTTAGCTTAGCCTGAGCCCTTATCTCCAATTAGTGCTTTCTCCTGAAGTCAGCAACCAGGTTGGGAAACCTTTGAATTCCATTGTCTATTTCCATAAATTATAAAAATCCAAGGCCTGTTTTATGCTAGTTCTTCCTTTAAAAGTCAAGTCAAACTGCACCAGCAACATGTTTGTAATCACCAGACATTTTGTAGACACAGAATCCCATCCCACACTCTTGTATCTTGACAGTAAAGGGCTCTCATGGCTGTGAATCTGCTGGTTAGATACATGAACTAGATCCAGGAACTAGATCAAACATTGGCTTCCTCTCAAGAATACCAGTTACAGGACTGGAAATGCCTCAGTATTCCAATGCTTTCTGTTTGTTCAACTCCAGTACACAAACACATTAAGGATAAGAATTTGTACTAATAAATGAAGGTAAGTGAAACTACACAATCTTGGTGCTTGGTTTCTGAGTTGTAAAGTGAACATGAACTTTTATTTTGTTTCCCTTAGGTGAGCACTGTGAAGAACATGTCACCTTCTTCAAACAAGTTTTTGGAGAACAAGCTCTCATGAAACCCACAACATTCTGAAAGACTCTTCCACTGAAATGTATAAACTTAATTTATTGCGTTTAAGTAGATTTTTGAACTACAAAATTGCTATTTTATAATAAAGTATATACAAGACATTTTGGCAAATAGTACTAAAAATATTACAACTTGTGATGGCTTCCCCCTAAAAATAGAGACAAAAATTGCATTGACCTGCATTTAAAATTAGTGTCAGTGGTTTTAGCAGTCCATTCTCATACACATCACCTCAATTTCATTGACAAAATGCTATTCAACTCTTACTACAGCTGGTTTAGGTTTCTGGAGGAAAATGATGCAACCTCTTGAAAACAGAAGTGTTTTAGCAATCTTATTAACATATCTAGTTTTAGTAATACTGTTACTTGAGCCACACTTAGCATTTCCTGACTTTAAAGCTGCAGCTGGTATCTTCTAGTTGAATCTGTGCAGGAGTCAAGTCTGTGGTGGTTACAGTGTGATAGTCATAGAACATTGCTGCGCTTCAGTTCCTAGGAGTTGGGCCTAAGCCACAGTTCAGGCAGTCCACTGAACACCGTTAAAAACTAGAAGTAGAGGAGTCTCTCCCGTTCTGTACCTCTGGTCCTCTCTTGTGCAGCACGAGTTTTAGCTTTATTTACTGATGGGCCTGAGTGAGAGAACACAGTTATCCAAAGGTTCCACATTTCAGCTGAGTCATCAGGAAGCATGCCTCATCTTACTGTCTAGGGCCAGCTTAACATTCAGAAACATGCTTCTGCTCAGCTGTTAATAGCTGTGAGCCCCAACAAAGGCAGTGGTAGAGAAATCCCCATGAGTCTTAAGTAAGCCCATTAAGTAAGGCTAAGTTTAAGTTTACCTTTAAGGACTACACTGTACACATGCATTTTCAAATTCAAGAGGACAGTGCCTGGACTATCCTCACTGCAAGGCAAGATTGTTTCTTCAAATGCAGGAACAGTGACCCACAGGAGCTTTGTTGCTTCCACCCACCATCCTGGCCCCAACTGAAACACGCTATTCATGCTGCTTTCTGGAGACCACAGGGGCCCAGCAGCCACTTTCACAAAGCACAGCAAAGTGCAACCACGTGGGCCAGGCTGTGCTTGCTTCAGTTCAGCAAGCCCACAACAATAAGCCTGCAGTGCCACCAGTCAGCCTTGCTTTCCAAAGGACTGGGCACTTGGATGAGAGAGGCACGTTCAGGCGCTGCTTTTCATGTCTGCAAACCTTTCCACAAACAGCTACTTTTGTTTGAAGTGTGGTATAGAGCAGACTGTCATATCTTACCTATGTAACTAAGAAGAACTGGAAGAAATATCAGTCCATGTGTTGCTCCCAGCACAACCATAGCTAGATACATCCTGAAGTAGAATATCTTGAAGATTTGAGATTTGGAAAAGGCCAATACTACAATTCCTCCAAATTTGGTCAGCGTGATACCACTGAAAACCTGGCAATAAAAAAAGTGTTTAAGTTATAAGTAGGGGTTTAGGTAATCTGTTTCCTTCAAGTATTTAGCATTTGGTAACATTTCTGTGTAACCTAAGGCTCCTATATGCAGTGTCTCTCATGCCCTGCCAGTCTAGAACCAAATCAAGATGCACTCAGGAGAAGAATTCATCATTTTGGTCCCACAGGACAGGCTCAGTACAATTAAAAATCCACTTTGATCTGTGCAGCCACCTAATTAATTTTTGCTTCAGGCAGATACAAGTGAAAACCATTACTTAATTTAACTCACATTCCAGTGAAGTTTTTTACCTGAGTGTGGTACACACATCACAAGAACTGTCCATTCCAACCCCATACAGGTCACTTAGTCTTTAAGTGACATGACAGTACTGCCTAAACACTGCTTGTTCTCTACAAACTCCCAACTGCATCCTATATTCACAACCACCTTTCCACGTCACCTGACTATCTGGAAGAGAAACACTTGAATTTTAATGGGCCAATTTGAGGCTTATCCAAACTACTAGTTCAGCTAAAGCATTTAGCTCGCCTCTGCTATTAGGTAGTAGTAACAGCAGATTAAAAATGAGTCTTCATTGACCTTAAGAGCTTTAAGCATTCAAAAAAAAAAAAGCAAGGCCGTGTTTATGACTTAAGATTGTCACCTATAACATTTCTTAAAATAGTAAGGCTGTCACTTGGCTACTCATTTTCCCCTCCCCATCCAGCAGGTACTCACTGAGCTGCCCATGTGAGACAGAGCTTCTTCTGCACGCTCTACTCTACTGCCCTTGGTACTGATGGTGAACGCCCTTGTCACATGACTGCAGAATTCCACAGCGATACCGCAGCTCTGGAGAGTGAAAGGAAATACATGTGAAAACATCAGTTAGATGAGCACTTCGATGGCAAGGTCTCTACTCAGAATTCTGGATGGGCTAGAAAGATTCCTAGCAGCTGTCATCAGACTCCAGGGTTGAAGTACCATGGGAACTTACAAGCTTAGTGTTGCTTCCCAGAGGCTGTTGCAGGCACTGTGTGGTGTTTTACCACCAGTCTACTAACAGACAAACAGGAAGTGGGACGTGAGATTGTTTCAGAGGTCAAGTTTCCTGAGGTTGAAGCAAGCTGGCTTTGATGCAGTGCATGCAGTGAACATTGAACATTAGAATCAGTTTACAACTATTATCTGCACTAACATTGCTTTAGAATAACACTGAATATACATCCTGATTTGATACCATGACAATTCAGTTCATCAGTCATTTACAACACAAACTGAACACTTGGCTAACCTTAGCCTCATCTAGTAGATAGACTTGCTTGAACGTACATCTAATTAGTTTACACTAACCCTCAGACCTGCCAGAAACCTCTAGAGAAGACTGTAAGCCAGAGCAACCACTAGCTGCCTGCTGGAGCTAGTTTTGGAGTGCTTTACCAAGGCTCTCTCTGCCCAAATGATTTCATTCCATTTTTGCAGGAACAATACTTGTGCTAGCATATCCCAGATGTACTCTGTAGAACACAAATACAGCAGAAGCCTTAAGATAAATCTATGCATCCTCCCCTTCAGCACAAGCCACCTGTGCTGATGTGGAGAAGCACCTAGCCCAGACAGCAGCAATGCAGCTGTTGCTGCAAAACAAGCATGACCTCCACCAGATGCAGTATAGCTTCAGTTCAATTGCTGTATCTTATTAGTACTAGGACTAGTTATCAGAATAAACTTGTTTTCTCTTCTTCTAGATGTGTTAAGATAGTTCCACTACTGTTCAAAGGCCTGTCAAAGTTTAGTAGCAGAATACTGCTCAGTATCACAAGTATGTATGTAGCACACAGAACTATTCAAAACTTGGAAATGGAAGCAAAGAGGTCTTGTTGACTTACCATGACAAGATTTACTAATGAAACTGCATTCAAGCTGATGCCCCAGAGCCACATCACTCCAAACATGTTGACGATTATCATAGCAATAGTTATTGAAACCACAACAGCAGCCCATACTTCAAAACCAAGAAGCACAGTTGTCACCAGAAATATTGATCCCAAAGAGATGCAGAGGTTAAAGATAGCATCGTGCACAATTGTCAAGTATTGTTCATAGAAGACATAAAACACACTGTAGAAAAAGAGAGGTTGTCATTAGCCATCTTCCCTTTTATATGCTAATATTAGTTTAGCTTCTGTGCTAAGGATAAAGTAGTTCCCCCCGACAGAAAGTCACCAACAGAACCTGGCTTCCTTATATCAGTGGATTATCATGTAACAGCCAGCATTCCATAGGAGTTAATTCCTCACTAACATGTCAAATAAAGATCGTGGTCTCGAAGCCAGTGTAATTCCCAGATTTCAATATAAGCAGCTACAGTAAATACCAGAAGGTAGATGCTCAGATATATTGTGATATCTGCAGGAGCTACTGCAGATGGACCATAAGTACAGGTAGGATTCTTTGATACAGAGATCAGTATTTCAGATGTACAGATATCAACTCCAACTCAATTTTAGTGTGGTACTCCTATCCTTGACATTGCTTCTGCATTTGCTTTACATTTAAATAACTTATTTGAAGTCAGTACATTCACATCACAGCTTGCAATTACCTATGTCAACATATCTGCTTATGTTTGAACTATTAAACCCTACTATGAAAGCTAGGAAATGCCCAAAATTGAGTCAGATCTACCTTTGTCATGAAGGACTTAAGTTAGTTATTAATGACAGTAGAAAGAGGCCAGTGCTATGGATACAAATTTTATCTTCCTAGTTTTACCAGAAATCCCCAAGTCTCTGCATCACCTTCTGTTAGATAAAACTCAGGTTTCTAATACATTATTAGCCATCACCTTTTCTGCATTGCTCAAGTATTCATCACCAAGGCAAGAAAGATCTAACCATACCTGTATGGAAACACCCGGTAGTTCTTCTCTTTGATGCCCATGGTTTCAGTAATATTGTCTGCTATAATCCGAGCTTTCCTCATAGCATCAATAAAATCAGATGATGTTTTCAGCACAGTATGGTAAGTCATAAAATATGTGGCTCCAACCTCAGTTTTGTTGTTTATAAAGTTGACAGCGGAGTAATACGCAGCATGTCCTCTACAAAAACAGGTACATACCACATGTCAGCACCATTCAAATTTATTAGCTTTAATAACATATAATCTTATGGAATCATAGAATGGTTTGACTTGGAAAGGAGCAGAAAGATCATCTAGTTCCACCTCTGCCATAAGCAGGAACACCTTCCACTGGACTACAGTTGCTCACATCCCATTCCACCTGGCCTTGAACACTTCCAGGGATGGGGCACAGCTTCTCTGGGCAATTTGTTTCAGTACCTCACCACCCTCAGAGTAAAGAATTTCTTCCTAACATCTAATCTAAACCTAACCTCTCATTTTAAAGCCACGCCTCCTTTTTTATCACTACACCCCCTTGTAAAAAGTTCCTCTCCAGCTCTCTTGTAGGTGCCCTTTAGAGGGCTAACAGCTGGTAGCTGTTTCCAGCGGTTTCCAAAACTACAAAAGCTTCAGAGCACAATCTATTTCAAGATTGCACAGGATATTCTAGAACAGACTGACCATAGATATTGTCTCTCTTTGTACAGGGGAAAGCTACTGTTCCATTTAGTTGATGATGCATTTGGTTTTTTTTTCAGAAAATAGAACAGAACTGGTGAGATGTCATTGTTTGTATGGCTTTTAGGAGGACATTAGATATCTAACCTGCAGACTAAATCCAGAGCAAATATCTTTGACACATTGGTCTAAGCAGGGTCTATAGAATAAGGCTCTTACCCTTTGCCACACTTAGGATTAGGGTTGTCCGATAGGAACATTGGCAAAAACGTCATGAAGTCTTCACCCTGTGGTCTCTGCTTGCCTTCTGGAGTCAGTGGTCGGCAACGGGTGCAGGATGGATCGCTGACTGAAGAAATACATGAAGAAGGTCATCTACAGGACCAAGTATTCTTTTTCCTAACACTAGTAACTTCTGACTTGCATTGCTATAGGATGCAATTCCATAAAAAGCATTTTTACTGATAAACTAACTGATCCATCCTGAAATTCCACATAAGATTTGTAATCTTTAATTTGATTTATTGCTACTAAAGCAAGGGCTGTCAGAGAACTCTTACTTGTGCATTTATCTCCATTAGATCCAATGAGAACTACACCCAGTTGAAGGACCTGAACAAAAGCAGAGCACCTTAATAAAAGCAAAGACCTGAACGCCAAGTTTGTGTGCTCTAAGGAAACCAACAGAAGGGACAGAATTTTTATGGCAAGTTAAACTGGCTGTCTAGGTAGGCTGTTTTCAGTCTGCAGCATTCCAGTAGAATATTTAAGCTCACTCAAACAGCGGTTCAAATAAATTAAGAGGACAACTCAAGAGGTTCCTACTTACAGTAAGGAAAGGTATTCACTTGACTCATACCACGAGAAAATGGTTTGGCTGTGAAACTTACAAACCAAGTTAATCCACTAGCAACAAGATGGATGCCAATACCTGAAGCATTGCAAAACTGTCCAGTGGTATTGTAGACTCTGCAACAAGACGACTGTGGCTTCACCCAGTCAAAGTAGTCATCAATCCAGGACGATGGGGCATAGCCAATCCTCGTGCTAATAAAAATAACACAACATATCCATCATCAATAATTTTATGTTTAATTCCAAAACATCACTTGATTTCTCCAGTGCCAACTTAGGCCATGTCAACTCATTCTTGTCAAATCTGCTCAGCTCTTCATATAGTCCCATGCTCCAGTACCCCATCCAAGAGCCATAATGCTCAGGTAGCTCAGACTACTGCAGCTAGAAAACAGCAGGAGTGTTTTCACAGCATCCTGTTCTACTGCCAAGCTCAGCTTTCTGTTCTCCTGCCCATTCTGTTCCCCATTCTATTCCAAACCCTGTTGTCTCAGTTTTCAAGTAAAGCTCCTCCTTCAGTTATGCTAAAATCAACTAGAGTGGAAGGAATTGGGAAAAGACTTCCTTGAGTTGTTAGCTGCAGACAAAATTACTGCTTAGCCTCCATATGCTAGCCTAGTTTATTCACCAGGCTTAGAAGCTGAGCATGCAGCCATTTTCCAGAATATTATAACCCTGCTGAGAGGTTTTCATGAGTTTTTCTTCCTACCATTCCAAGATTCCTTGAAGGATCAAGCCCCTTTTCCAATCCCAAGTACATCAATGTATCCCACCAGTCCAGACAATTTTTATCCTCACTCTAAAAGACTGTCACAGCTGCTTCCAACCCCCTCCCTCCTCCCAAACCCACAATATAAAGCAAATAAAATAGAATGTCAGTTTACAACCAACAGCTAAGTCTGAGCTAAATGAGGAGGACACACTGCTCAGCTACATCTCATCCATGTCACTATGCAGAGATAAGCATGAAAGACTTACTAGCTACCAATTTCCGCAGCATTGAAGATTTGCTGGACAAGTGAATCATTGTTACATCCCATTCCACCACACACCATGTTCTGCCCTTCCAAAGAGGTGTAATTGTGTCCCTCTTCTAGGACAAAGTAGACAGGGGGACCCGCATGCAGGTACTTGCTGATGTGGCTGAAGTAATCTATTACATAGGAGTCCTTCAAGGGAAAGTTTGGAGTTACTATTATGGAATGTTGAGGTAGCACAACAAGGTATCAAGGTTTCCATTCAGCCACAAAATGCTGAACAGTGACACGATCATAAGACTTACATCTGGCATTGAGAGAGACTGATCCAGTCCAATCTCTACATTGTGCATAACTGCTGCACTGAATGACAGGATACCCACAAACACTGCTATCTGCAAAAAAAGCAAATCCATGCAAGTCAGAACTGTACAGAAACAACAGGCAATAGGACTCATTTGTTAAGCTAATAGGAACCATGCAAAGGGGCTCTAGTTATATATGCTACCCAGGCTTACTACAACAGTGGCAGTAAAACATAGCTACTCAGAGGTCCCTTTAGAACTGTAAGGAAATTTATTCTTAGAAATCAGCAGTTAAAGTTACAAACACCTTCTGTAAATAAGCATGATAACCTTAAACTGAATCACAGATTCAGCAACAATACTCTGGATTAATGCAGTGTAGAAGTCAACACATGCTGATTTTTTTACATAGGCTAAAGTAATTGTCTGCAATGCACCTCTTAAATCTGGGCTTTGGACACTCCATAATCAAGCCTCTATTTATTGAAATACTTCTGCAATTACAAAAGTTTATTTCTATTCTTATGCTGAGAACAAAAATACTAGAAGCTTCATTTATTTCACTGTATTGAAGATTTTTCTTCCCTATTTAGGCCTTCAGGCTCATTGCTCTTTTGCTCAAGTTTAGATAACTGCTTACTTGAAATAGATTATACATACTACTATTGGTCTCATCCAATCCTTAAGCAGATATGGAGAAAACAGATTTTTGAAGAACAGAAATAACATGCTCTCAGAACGCTGGACTCCACTCATTTCTTCACTGCTTTTGATGCAACACAGAATATCCAGTCTATTACTCTGAAAATTGATTAAATGCCAGAGTTAGAGCAGTTCTGCAGATGTCATCATCCCCATTACACTGCAGTTACAGGTGCACTTATACTCGCCTCTTGACGCTTAATATCCAAGCCCAGGAGACTGACAAAGCAAGTGACTTGAAGAATAAAGTCTATGAGCACAGCCATTCCAGCAAACAGGGAGAACGTGCGGACCGCTGGCATCGTAGACAGTGTCCCTGGAGGAAGTGACCCAGTTTGTTAGGAGAGCTCCCTTCTCCTAGAAGTGCATGAGCATTTTCTAGACAAACATCCAGTTTAAGTGGTAGCCTTAGAGCAGGAAAAAGAGCCTTTCTTTCTAGAGCAAAGGAAACAGCCCATCCAAGCCTGGCTACAGCTGCTGCCTTTGATCTGTTTAACAGCATTGAGGCTCTGCAAAGGAGTGACTAGTTCTAAACCATTTCTCAATTCCAAATTTAGGTGCAGACTGTGTAACAGGGCAGTTAAGGAGTGCTGTCAGGCAACATCTTGCTTCAATATTAAGTTATTCCAGTGCAAGTTGATCCAATGACAAGTTACACTGCAGGTAAGCAAAGCCATTATGAAACAAGGCCAAATTACACTTGTAGGGTAACAAAAGATTTACCTTTAAAACACTGTAAAGTGAGTCACAAACATAAATCTGTCATAGGGGCATTCTTCCAACCAAGGGGCATTTTGGCAAGATAACTAAATGCAATATAAGAGTTCATACACCCTGATATTTGATCTATTCCTAAGGTCAAATTTAGACTTGTCAGTCACTGCAAGTCAGTAAAAACCTCCAGTCTTTCAGGCTGAAAATCCTGATGGATTCAGAATTGCATCTTTTTAACTATGCCAGACTCTTAAAGTACTCCAATGCCTATCCTCACCAGAAGTTTAATTTGATAGTAACAATGAACAGCTAAGCTAAACTGCCTCCACAAATTCTTACTTTGCTTTTGTATTTTAGTATTGCATTTACTTTTGCAACATGCAGTTATGATAAGGCTCTTATCTTCAATTATTAATGGAGTCTTACCAAGAAAGAATGCCACAGTCTCCGAAAAGGATGAGAGAAACATACTGGGTGCCACATCTCCTAAGACTCTGCCAATCTGTTTATCCAGAGTTTCACCCTGAATGCGTTCATCTCTCTGTTTTAAGGTAATAAGTTATTATTAGGAATCATACAATTTATAAAGTTAGTTCATATTGCTTTATAAAACCCAAAACTTTAAAATATCCTTAACTGTCTTTTGTTGTTTTCACGGCATTAGCAAGAGTTAGATAAACAACAGTTGAGACTCTCTAAAACAAGAGCAGCCTGAACATTACTTGTTGTCTTCCTTCAAATTTAAAATATAGCGCTAAGTTCAGTACTTCAGCTAAAACTACACATTTGACAGAGGCAGTGCCAGTTTCAATGGGTTATTGAACCTGTCAAATTAAAAAGCTGATTACCCACTTAGTGTCGGAAGTCCCTAGTCTTAAGCACGTAGTTAGGTTCATGACTACTGCTTACAATATGCTAAAATTATAAAGTTATCAAAATACCAGTTGAGTTCTACAACTATTTTGATATAAAGCAGCAGTACGCAAAGTGCAGAGACATAAAATGGGGGGCTTTTGTGAAAGGTAGAATGCATACAGATTTTTGGCTCTCTTCCATTAGATATCTTGTCAGAGTCCAGAGCTGCTCACATTGAGCTGAGCACTGGAATGCAGACTTCCTGCTCCAAGTTTACAGCCTTCAAAAAATGACAGGCTCTTTTAGGAAGAATAAATACCTGAAGTGTCTGAACCATAATGAAGATGTTGTCCACTCCAATAGCCAGCACCAAGAAAGGAATTACTTCTATCACAATCAGTGTCAGTGGGATTCCAAAGTAGCTGAAAATGCCTATAGAACATGCTACTGAGCTCAGTACAATCAGGATGCCTGCAATGCCTAGAGAGATCTTCGAATCCACCTAAAAAAAGTTGCATTGAACATCAGCCAAACAAGCATCATCCCAAAGAACAGATTATTGCAAAGCCAAAAGCCATTTTCTAACATTTAGTCTAAGTACTAGAAAACTTTTCAGGGTTTTTTTGAAGATCCAGGTATTAAAAATAATTTATCAACCTTGAAGCTGCAAGTCTGAAAGCTGATATTAACTGAACATCAAGTGAAAGAACTTATCTGAGACAACAAAACAACATGAATTGTCTAGTACAAGAACAATGCTCCCCCTAACTCTTGCCCAAGAAGGACTCAATGCTCTAATAAAAAATTGAACATCAGCATTCTGCAAAAATAGTGAAGTCACTTACAGCTATCAGCAAGCTCTAGCTTCAGTCTTTACAGCAATGAAAACTATACACATACCAGCAGTCTTCTACAGCTCTGGATATGTCCCAGAGCTATCGAGATGTACACAAACATCACCATATAGCTTATCAACACAACGCTGATATCACTGTTGCTTTCACGGTTGATCTCATCTTCAATACTCCGTTCAGCAGAAAATGATATTGTTAAGTTTGAATTATTATAGTTCTTCAGAAAGTTAATAAATCTAAAAAACAAACCCAAGAGGTCAATCACACTTTAAAAGAATAAAACATTTTCCACTAGAAATATTTAAAAGTCAGCTGATGGCAAATTTACATCATCTGTGTTACAAGAGGACCCTGCAGCCAGACAGTAGTTTGAGGAGACCTTTCTCAGGTTTAAAAGAGAGGCGCTGGCTACACATACCTAGAATTCTATTTTAAGAACTAGAAATACACTACGCTGAAATACTTTCCATGTTCTCTCCAGCATTTGAGGACAAATAGGTACCTTGCATGAGCTATTTCAAAGTCTAAGCACAATTTTCCTCAAAGCCATGCCTAGGAATACACACATGAAAGATGACTGCAGCTTGCTTACAGTACTGGAACAATTTATTAGCCCTTGTTTCAGTTCCCCAACTTGAGAAGTGCTTGTGGCACAGGCAGCTGCATGTCATACTTTTATTTTGTCACAAACTTTCTAGTACAATAGTTTTAGCTGAACTGCCAGCCAGAGCAGCTGGCCTGTGTAAGCTAGCTCTTCAAGGTAGTAAAGGGATAAAAGCCTTCAATGTTCATCTGGTTGACAATTATTAAAAATTAAAGGTAATGAACTACAGCATCAGGCTCGACCTTTCCACCCATGGTTAATGGTCCAGCAAATTAAAGAGTCCACCTGTGTAATTCTAGCCACAATAAAACACATCCTTTCTGAAGTTACTTGTTGGCAAGTGCTACTGGGCTAGATGGTCACTAAGAGGACTAGAACACATGTCTCAAAGCAAATTAAGTGTGGTAGACAAAGTGAAGGTCTTATGATGAGCACAGTCTGTTTTTAACCAGTTTTGCTGCCTCTCAAAACGTCCCTGTAGTTATACTGAAGAACTGTTAGTACAGTGCAGGTGTTTCTTGTTTGTCAACATTTAAAGCTGCTCTAAGTCATGCAAGCATTTCAGAACACAGGAAGACTACTTACTCTTTTTCCCATGCCAAGGCTTTCATCAGCTTTTTTGAGTCATTGTAGTAGTTGTTGACAGGAAAAGTAATTACAAGAGCTGTAGCATTATTATAGTTATCATCTAGAAAAAATAAAAAGTTTGGCATTAAAAAGTGTAACTTATATTCTAGTATAGCAGATAAAAATAAGTTTAAAATTAGCATTGTCCAAAGCAATCCCATCCGTACAACTCCACTAACACCACTGAGTTCCCAAACACACTACTGAAATAAGAACTGAAGCTGATAAGCACTACAGATTGCATTCCACAGTAATTATTCATTGTTTAACATGCTCATGACACCACAACAATAAATTGTTGCATGGCTAGACAAAGAGCTACTATATAACCACTGCTTATGACTTTTCATCTAATGAGAAATGTGGCTTCCTAAACTTTCTAAACAGTAGCTCTGGCATACTTAGATTTTACTCAAAGCAAATACAAATCCCCTACAGTTTAATAAAGCAGTGCTTCCCTTAAACACTATTTTAGACATGTTAAAAACAAATATACTACCAAGTTACGTTTAATTAGATAAATTGCTTGAACAAAATCCTGGCTTCAGAGTAATTATGAAAGAATTTCCTTTGTGAAGATGTTAATCTGCTCTTAACTGCTTTGTCAGATCAGTGACAAAACTTTATTCTAACTCAAAGCAAAAAACATACATCCCAGCACGTCAACCTGAGCTACTTCATGTCTTTATCTTTACCAGGCCCAAAGCAGACTGAACATTTGTCCTGTTGACAGACATGTTCCAACTGCAGATAGATTGCATTTTGCACTTCCAGAGTAGTCTGCCTCCAATCCCAGCACTGGTCTACTGAAAACACCCTTACTTACTGTAAGTTTAACAAAATTCCAGTTTCTCTGGACTGCATTTAAACACTTATGTTAAATGAGAATGCACCTTTAGCACCAACAACAGCACACAAGCATGTACTCTCGGACTTACACTGCAATACTGGTTTTGCACTCACCATCATATCCTCCCAACACCAGCCATGGAAATACAGGTCCACCAAACGTTCCTAAGCAGGGATCGTGAAGCAAGCTTGTGTCATTCAGTGATGCTGGAGCCCTAAAGAGACCACCAGCAATAATTGTTAGCTTCTGCTTGACAGCTGAGGCACAGCACAAAACAGTAAAAAGCTGTTGTCTCAAGACAACAAGACATCAAGACAAACAAGACAAGCCTGCTAGTGGTACACTGCCCTTGTGATGTATTTGCTTTGAATTTAAATACAGTTTTAAAGGTATCTGCCTTGTAGCCTTTAAGACAAGGAGTACCTTCTAGCCAACTGAACTATAAACTAAAGAAAAACCTTAGAAACGGGTCTTCTGCTCAGAGCTCTTCAGAAGCATTGAAAACATGTCTAAGGTAAACCAGAGCTAGCACCCACACCACACCAAGCTGAACTGGCAACTTGATTAAAAAACATGCAATTGTACTGCTCACCGAACACAGTATAAGAAGTGAGTGTGGTAATCAGCATAGACAAAGAACTCATCCCCAACAGTGTGATCCAGAACAGAATGGCTGTTCTGAAAGTAGTTGAGTACGCTCAGTATAGTGCAGTTGTTGTTGTAGGGAGCAAGAGGAGCCAGGCAAATATCCTTCAGCATTACAGTCTCATTGTCATAAGATGCAGTTATGCTGACAATAGCATCCTGCAAATCCAGTACCTTTAAAAAAACAAACCATAGTTTAAGAGCAGCACAAGAATGCATTGCTCTTTCAAGACAGGACTTAAGTGCATGCTATATTCTTGCAAGTTTCCAGAGACAGAGGCATATATCGATAAAAGCAAATTACAAAAACATTATTTCTGTGTTCAAACTATGAACTGGGGTTTAGCTTTGCAAGTGTCTCTCTAACAGAAAGGTTTTCAGCAAAAAGCTTTGATAGTAAGGTTATGTTTTTTAATATGAATATCTAGTGACTGTTTTGATGGCTACATAACATTGCAGGTGGAAGTCAACTCCATGTGGTTATACGTATTAAGTATGCTTAGGTTTCTGCTCTTGGAAGTCTCAATTACCTGATGGAGAATATCTTTAGTAAGAGGAGGACCAAAAGGTACATCTTCTCCTGATGGGTAAGGTGAGTAGGTGTCTGGGTGACTCTTTGGTGCTTGAATAATAATCTGTTCAGTACGGAAGAAAGGCCCAAAGTGTGTGTCAAAGTATTCCTTTTCCTTACGGGCCTGGCTGCTTGGGGCTGACCAGAGATCTACAGGATTTGTAGTTGCTTTAATATATACAAAGCCTGAGCAGCACATTGCAATGAAGACCACAGAGAAGAGGATAACAGGACGTGGATTTCTGACGCAGAAAGCCCCCCATGAGGTAAATGTCATCCTCAGGCCATTCTCAAACCTTTCACCAAGCCTTTCACCACAGGTAATGTTTCCTGCAAGAGCAAGAAGTAAACAGGAAATGTTTGAGAAGTCAGTTAAGCAGCATCTTCTTGGAGTCCACTCAGAAAGATGAAATTTTATTGTAGCTCTCTTTGTAGGAAGCACTAGAAGCTATGTCTCCACTGACAGTCAGACCCTGGGACCAAACACTGACTGAAGCCAAGGGCCAGAAAACAGCTTGTACCTACATTACTCCTTGTAATGTAAGGCTGTCTTTGACAGCAGCACGTGTAGCAAATAAAGGAAGAAGCAGCTAAAAGAGATATAAACAATAAACCAAACTACCTCAGCTGGTACACAAGTTAAACTACAGTTCTTTCCAAGCATGCTTTAAATGGATGCATGGATGAGTCAAAACATAATCAAACTGATTTTAGCATCGTGTTGCCCTCCCTATACCCCTATGACAAAGCCCACCAGAACTTCCTTGGAGCTTAGCTAGATCCATGAAGGGTGCACCCAGGGCTTTCAGCATCCAGTAAAATAGGGGTGAGTACTACTCTAAAAGAGATGCTGGCCAAAAGACTGAAGGCCCTCTTAAGAATGGACCTTTAGCCTAATAAAGCTAAAACTCCAGAGCCCATCCATAGGAAAGGGATGAACTTAAGATGAGTTTGTAATAAACCTATTTCTCTTATCCAAGACATACCATTGTCACGGTGAGAATTCAAAGAAAAGGCTACATTGCTGTCAATTGGGGTGTACTCCGAGACGAAGTGCCGCCTCCTGCAAGGCAAGAAGCAGTGTTATTCTGCTTGTCCAAAAAGGCATCTGTACTGTTTGTACAACAGTCTCCACCTTTGTGATTCTTTGGAACAACATACAGCCATGTCAGCTATCAGCTATCTTAATAAACTTTTCCAGCTTACATCAAGCACAGATTCTTTATGTACATTTAGAAGATGACTAGCATTAACAACAGAGAGAATTTCTTTAAATTGATCCTAAGCTGATATTTGTAGGAAATTTTAAAATTAGAAATATGAACCAGGCATCTCAAACACACTTACCACTTCATGTTGCCAACTAAGGTAAGGCTGCTGAACACATCAAATTTTCATACTCACTATCCTTTTCCAAGCAGACTTAATTCTTATACTAGAGCAATTTCAGTTTTCTGGTCATAACTGAACAACCATAGAATCAGAGTGGTTTGGGTTGGAAGCAAACCTCAAAGGTCATCTAATTCCCCTGCCATAAGCAGGGCCACCTTTCACTGGATCAGTTTACTTAGAGCCCCATTGCGTCTGGCCTTGAACACCTCCAGGAGTGGGGAGTGCACAACCTCTCTGGGCTACCTCTTCCCCTAACCCACATCTACTCTCCCCCTCAGCTTAAGACCACTGCCCCTCATCCTGTCACTACATGCCCTTGTAAAAAGTCACTCTCCAGCTCTCTTGTAGGCCCCCTTTAGGTATGGAAGGTGCTGTAAGGAATCCCAAGAGTTTTTCCTTCTCCAGGCTGAACACCCCTAACTCTCTCAGCCTGTCTTCATAGGAGAGGTGCTCCAGCCATGTGATCAAGGGTGATACACTATAATTACTGGAAGCTCAGCTTTCATTTAGCTTTTTTCAAAATAGGAGACTAGGAAAAAGTGTTCATGACTTAATTTGCAATAGAGCAGTGACTTGCTATGAATGTGTGTTTTCTGCATACTTACTTATAAAAGTTGAAAAATAGTGTATGTGATTCTGTAGCTAGGAATGCTATGACAGGTGTGCATCAACTAAACCAGCTTCTGCAATCACTTTCCACCAGGTGGTTTTAGCTGTTAGAACACTTTCTGTAAGTATATGTAGTATCTGATACAGAATATGACTTTTGGCTGGCTGAAGTAGTCAAGACATAAGCATCTGACCAGGGCAAAGAAATTCTCAGGGATAAACAAGTGACTTGCAGAGCTCAGCATTTTGAATGCTTTACCTGTAACACCAGACTCCAAAAACCAGTGCAAAAAATATGAGTAGAAAGCCCATGTATGAGATCCACATGATGACATATACAGCATCCAAACCAAACAATAGCCAAGGAGAAGGCAATGGAGGGGGTTGAGGTTTTGGACCACAAACAATTGAACAGTCCTGACAGCTGCATGGTCCTGTTGAATCATCCACGGACTCATTACAGCCTTTGGTAGCATTATTCATAGGGTTCATTCCATGGACAGGAACATCTATGACAAATCACAAGTTGCAGAGCCAGTTTACTACCAGGAAAAATTCAGATCTTCTCAGTTAAGTGAGTCAACCCTTTATATGAAAGCCCACAGCCCCTGTGTAGAACAGCATTTCTTGGTCTTACGGATGAAGAATCCACTGCCTTTTCCACAGCAGGTACCAAGTATTTACAGTTGTCTAATAGTTAAATGACTGGTCATGTCTATAACACTTCAATCTGTAAAGTAACAAGCACATACTTCTATCATCCCAGCAATGATTCATCATCCTCCTTATCTATTCAGATTGTGAAATATGTGACAATAATTTCCTGTTAAAGAAATCTTCAAGGATCAGGGTACTGCCCATTTCCCAAGGAATATAAGTAGCCAGTCTCCTAGGCTCAGCCTATCATTGAGTTTTAGAGATTTCTACAGTAAGAAGTTGTATAGAAAAAAAGCACCAAGTATGGTTTCCAAGCAGAAATTTTAAAAAAGTAAGTTAATCTCACATTGCTTTGAAAGCCTCTGACTGCAGACTTTCATTGCTGGGCAGCTGCTTAAAAATCAGTGTTCTAGCCATAGCACCCAGCCTTTGACAGGAGCTTCAAAGGCAATGACTATACAGTTTCTTACCTGAAAAGATAGGAATTATGCTGAAAGGAGTTTGCCCATTGTCTTTATTAAACATGTACTCAATCCAGTTGGTTGCATTGCAGTCCTTGACATCCTTCCCACACAGCAGCCCCAGTGCTTTAACATTGCTTGATGGAGCCTCCACATCTTTGCAGGCATTGTACATTGCTGGGAAGAGTCATTAAACCAATTATAATTTGAGTAAGCATTCCAAATATTTCTAATATTACAGACTCCCCGAGTTCCAGAAACATTCTTATAGCTTTCAGTAGAAACATCTTAGGATAGTGAACTAATGCTTCCAGTTGTATTTATAGTATTCAAGGTTGCAATGCTTTGTTACAGCTACCTTGCTCTGAGAAAGCCACCCAAATTTGCATTATGCTAGAACCTACTTTTCTGCTTGACAGGAAACATTACCTAATATTATTGTCAGGGAAAGCTATGAAAAGCATTTAAGATACTTTAAACTTGCAGACCATACATGACTTTCAAGTGTCTCCATTTTATTAAAGGTTACTGCAAAAAGCATTAAAAGACTGAATGCTTTAAGCTTGCAACAAAAGCAAAATATAATCAAAATGTATTGTTTTCGAAAAACGTCTGGTTTTGACAAAGGATTAGACAGTCCATTTCAAGACTGAATGCCTCTCAAAGACCCATCATAGTACACTGTGTACAAACTTCATTATTATGTTTGCCAGACTGTTTTAGTATCAAGTAGGCTTTGGACATTCAACGCTTGGCAACAACTTTATTTTTCTGAAGTAAGACTTATCATGGTCATCAGCTACTGTTTGTATAGATGTTCATCCTCAGCTGAACCTTTAAAACACTGTTATGTAACAGTGTCAGTGTAATGTCCCCTGCTCATTCAGAAGTTGTGTTCCATAAGTTTTAAGGGGGACCTACTGTTACCTATGTGATGACTCAAACTTCAAAAAGATAGCTGAAGAGATGTTTCCCCCTCCAAACTCTTTCTGAAGAAGCACTGGTCTTGTTACCTGGACAAAAGCCAAGGTAAATTAACACACTGTTCACTCACCATTTGCAAATCGATCTCCAATAAAGTACTGCAGCTCTGTAATGCTACTTTTGTTCTCTTTTAAAACAGGATCATAATAAGGTATGGTGCTTGTAACATTCAAAAAGTCAGACTGATTTGGACTACAAGTCAGCTCACAGAAGAGGTTTATCAAGTTGTAAAAACACGATGGACATCTGAGTAGGAAAGCCAATAAACAGTAATCAATTAAGAGATAAAGGTGCTATGTAGATCAAGTCAGATATGCCTGGCAAACAAATATTCTGGTCAGAGTGACAGAACAAAATATTTAAATTCTGTAAGATTTTAATTAGCAATACAACAATTGTTGTTGATGCTACAAATGAACAACTTTATGCACCATAAATCACTAATAAAATTGCCTGCCTCAAATAGCAGATTCAAACAATTTTACTAGAATTTGAATAAAAACTTAATTGTTGCTAGCAGGAAGACTTCTTTAGACTTCTTAATGTCTTAGTTAGAACAAGATCAAATGCTAATTTGTCACCCTCTTCTGAAGGTTTCATTAGATAAAGTAGCTTGAGACAAGCTTAGGGAATGTTTATTCTACCAGCTAAGTCAATCCAGACTGCAAGTAGTTACAGCTTGCTGCTATGGATGAGAAAGTCACTCTAGCAGCTTGCTCCAAGAATCCTTCACATGAAATTACCACTTTTTCTCCAGTCTACTTTAAGACAAGTGCTTTGTTACTCTGTTACAAAACCTGTCGCTTTGCCATTCATTACCATACCTGGAAAGAAACTGCAGAGGCAGCTGCAAGTTATTTTTCAAAGTCTGAAGCTGCTGAACATCACAGCAAGTGCTAACATTGCCAAAGAATAAACCCGGACAGAGTTCCTTAAAAAAAAAAAAAAAAAAAAAAACCAAAACACAAACAACATTGAGATCAAGAGGAAAGGAAGAAAAAGCATGTTTAAGACTTCAGAACTCATTATAATCATAGGCTCTGCATCAGCGCATTTCAGAACACAGTAGCTGTTGCTGTGGGAGACACATAGAAGAAAAACAGTCCAGCAAACAAGATTTTTGTTCAGAGACTGGAGAGAAAAATCACTTTTTTCACTTCTTTTATTCAAGGCAGCACTTCCTTTTGAAAAGCTCCTTCAGATGATCTTTACTCACCAGGGTCTATATATAGAATGATAATTGCATTTGAGAGCCTTTTGGTAAGAGGACAACACATGTTTATCCAAGTTGAAAGTATTCCTGCAGCTTATCCTCTAGTACTCCTTCTGGATAGTATCAGATTTTAAAGTCTCAGAAGGCAAGCCACTAACCATAAAATCACTGATTACGTGGAAGAGCTATTTCATGTTCAGTTTATAGAAGAGATAAATGCATTTAACACAAGTATAACTGATAGTAACATACAAGAACTGTACATTAAGTCTTCAGAAATAATACACAACAGTAGCTCACCTACATATTTAATGAAGCCACTTCTGTTACCATTGTTTAACTTCACTCTTGGAAGCCCTGAACCATCAGACGCCAGAAGGCAAATCTGGCAATATCCTATGTTGTGCATGAAATATATAAACTATTGTGCCTGTGGTTTCATTGACTTTGGCAGCTGAAGCCCAAGTAAGGAAATAGTCTCACACTAAGCACTGCTAATTTTGTCCCGATTTGCTCCATTTGAACAAGCACCAGTTAGCACCCTCCTTCATCAGGAATGATCATCTGAAGGAAAATAGTTTAGTCTTGTCCTTTAGAGATCAGAAGGGCATAACTGTGGAATACATATTTTTGGAGAGTCTTCAAAAAAGCAATTTGAGTAAAGAGTAGCAAAAACCAGTGAGGCTGATATGCAAGAAAGTGAACAAACCTATATTTAAGGTTTTGTCTGTGACAACCCCTAATCACATTTTGGAGACTTCTTGTACCTCTGAAATTACCTTAACCCAGTTGGACTTGAGAAATCAGAGATAATCTGTCCACTTTCTCATCAGGTCAGGATGAGAGGTCATAGCACAAATTCAACAGAACCCAATACAGAATTCTAATGCTGGAGAATTATTTTTTTGGCAGCAAACCTCCAAGAGAAGCTCACCTGCATTAAGTCATAGCCATCTTCTGGTAGTGCTATTGGTAGCCCATCATAAGCACAGTTGTACCTCTTGTCTCCAGAAGCAATTCCACATTCTCCATACCACACACATTTTTGTGGAAGTACCTAATCAACAAAATAAGTGATTAACTGCAAGGAATAGTTGCCAAATATCTCAGCTATAGTAGAATTTATGCACTACTGCTCCAAAAGCCACTTGCAGTCCAGATTAGATAACTTCCTGCAAATTAAAACATCAGTGTGTACTTCATAAAGCACCCATTATCAAAAGCAGGTGTTTTTGACATGGTGCACATCACCACTTATCTTCAGCTCAGCTCCCCACCCTCCCTTGACCACTACAAAAACAGGAAGTGCACTGCCTATAGTTAAGATCAAGTATAAGAGTTACTTAAGGAAAACCTAAATCAATACCTGAAAAGCATCCTCAAGTACAAGGTGATTTAGAAAATAATTTGCTCACGCAAAACAACAAAATAATTGGTGGGTTAAACTGTCACATTAGAGCACAGGAGTCATTGCACAGGGAGAGAAACTCTGCTTATGTACAATTTTACTTCCTCCTTCTACCTTTTGATCCTTCCTGAAAACTCATTACAGTGACAGATTGAGGAAATAACAGCACAGAGAGGATTCTGAAACAGAACTTCATAGTTCTGTACTTGCCATACATATATTGTCACAATCTCGAAGAATGCCCTCCACCACCACTTTCAAGCCTAAGCATGGAACATTTAAATAGGATTACAGTGCTAAGAAAAAAGTCTAATTTTAAAGACATTTTAATTTAAGGAACTATTGAAAATTCAGAAATTTGTTCTTTATTATGTGCATGAAAGAAATTGAAAAAGGGCAGTAGCACCTTGAGAGCATTTTATTTTTGTTCAGTGGTACTGACACTGAGACATCTGAGATACTAAATCAAAATATTTATTCTGAAAATTAAAACATTTAATGCATTAATAACAACTTATTTACAGCAAAAGCTTTAATACAGCTCCAAAGTTTTCCTACCACTTGGGCTGCAAGCAGAACGTAGACTGCACAAACATTTAGTACACTTCTGCCAGCTCTAATGAGGAGTTTGCTTAGTACAGTTTGAGAGATAACTGACCTATTTGGAGCTCCTGAACAACCTTGACTTAGCATTTTAGAGACACCATATGTTGTTGCTGCAAGGACAGGCTGCTGTGCTTTGTGCTTGACCACAAATAGTATTGTTTAGTGACCAAAGAGGCCCCTGAAAGGATATCCTGACAATACCCAAGAACTCCCAGAAACACAGTGCCTCCATAACATACATTTTTGTGCTGAGCAACACTGACAGTTCTTCAAATAGTACATCAGTAGCTGTTTGTTTATCAGAGACAATAGCCATTACCAATTTACCCAACCCAAGACTTGTTTTCTCTTTAAGCTAACCAGGGCAATGTAGGCCAAATCAAAGTTGCTCACTGCAAGCCAGGTCTAAAAGTCAGTTTAAGTGTCACTCATCTAGATCACTATTTCATTTGTCTATTCTAGCATGTCTTCTAGTTAAACTCACAACAAGCTGATAAGTATTACCATATTCTATGATACAAGCTAGAAAACAAGACTGCACTTATAAACACTGAATGTTTAACACCAGCATAAGCCAAAATGTCAAACTTCCATAACTTGTCAACTATTTCTCAAAACTACATTGTAAATTTGTTCATGTATCAAGTTAATCTAAGAAGTTAACACTACTTTGATGCAAATTTAGAAGTTACCTTCAACCCTGCTTCCTCACACCTATATGCCCTACTTCTAATAGCAAACAACTTACTAACAGTGAAAATGATTCTACTATTTGTACTAGCATCAGAAGTGAATTGTCTCTTCAAGAGGAAGCACAGATTCACTACTATTCTTGCAAAAGGGAAAGGAATTTGGAGCTGCTTCACACTGCCCGTGAGAAAAAGATTAGTTATTTCTTCAGTATCAGGCTGGCTTCTGTGTTTAGTCTGGAATGGTTTGTAATCATCCTTTCTAAAAAACATTTTCTGTGCTTCATTACATCTTATCTAACACTTCTTATATTTTAAAACACACAAATTCATCAACCTACCCTTTAGAGAAAGACTTAGCTTCTTCCAGAGTGGAATGTGTGGGAAAACTCTAACAGTTAACAGTTATAAAAAACTTACTAGGGCACCTCTTGCATAGAAAAACTTCAGTAAATTTCAGTTACCATATCAGTCTGACTGACAGTTCAATTGTTTTAAAAATATCACTTGTGTTTCAAGGCAGCAATTCCTTGGTTATAGCTACATGGATACAAAACAAAACACGATCTTATGTCTATGTCTTAAATCCATGAATTTACCTACAAGGCTGTATGTCATCATTTTCATGACAGAACATAAAACAACTTATTTGCACATGATACTCAGTAATGTACCAAAAGGTATCCAGCTAAACACAAAAGAAAAATAAAGCAAGACAAAGTTCGGCCTAGTATTAGTTTACATTTTAATTTGGATAAAGAATTTCAAATCACATTCCTAAAGTTCCATAGCAATAAAACATATAATGGAAAAAAACATGTTCAGCCTGTTTAAGAAAAGCTGAACAGATCCGCTGCTTTAAACTATTAGAAGAGCACTTAGGCCTAGAACTGCAAGCCTGAATACTGTCACAGTATTAACACCAAGAACATAGTTTCAGAAACACCTTACATTTACAAGATTTTACATTTATGCCATGACCTAGAAGGATTTCACTGATGAAACCGTGAGTTTGTTCCCTGAATCAGTAAGTTTTGTGGACGCTTGATTTAGAGTGGTTGAACCAAGTCAATAAGCCTAAAAACCACCAAATTATTAGACATCAACAGCCTAAATTGAACAACACAGCTCTTGAACATTAACAAGTTAATAGCCTGCTTACCATAGAGTCAGCCCCAAAATACAGGGCGGGTCTCCTATGGCTGAGGCAGCATCCAGGGATACGAGTAACTAAGTAACTACTCCACTACCACAGATAAGACAGGGCTGACAGTTCTTCCCCCTGAAAACCCTCCAGTAAAAGCTAGATTAAGTAACAGAGTAAGACAAGCACTTTGCTCTTGCTATTCTTTCAGAAGAATGCTCCTATAAGGGTAGGATGAGATAGGGATGAGTAAGTGTGGTTGTAAATAAGTCATAATTAAAGCTGCTGCTTGCAGAGTCAGACTTTTAGGTCAGTATTAAGTTTCTTAAGTGGGTCAAAGCCTAGCCTCAAAAGTAACAGAGAAATGATGGTGTACCCAACTGCCTTCTACACAAGGCAAAATAGTTAAAATACTCCAGAAGTAACACAGGGCTTAGTTCACGGTTTTGGTTTTTTTCTGTATGTTTTCCTTTTAAGAGCACATGACAAAGTACTTCATGTATATAAATGGGACTTTCCTAAGTATTTCATAAAGCAACAGCAACATAACCTTAGATGAAGGCTGTTCCTTCCTGCCTCTAGCATATCTTAGAAACCACTTGCCAATACACTAGCCCTCAGTACATCCCCAGAGTTCAGAAAACTGCATTCCTATTTCTGGCAGGCTTAGCCTGTTTGAAGATAAATTTCATTAGGCCAAGGCTCTAGGAGCCCTTATAAATAACTTGCACATGAGCAAGCATGGGCATTCTACAAAAGTTCTGTTAGGAGTTTTCTATTTTTTTTCCCCAGGCGTTATCATTCATTTGTAGTGGAACTAGTGTTCCAACAGATCATAAACACATTTAATTCAGCCCAAGTTTCTTCAACTGCAGGTTGAAATAAACCGATAATTTTTGATGCTTCCAAGCAGCATTCGCTGCCACCACCACCAATGAATACATAGCTGTTAAGGAGACAAAGAACAAGGACCATGCTGTACACAGAAACAGCAACTGTTTGTGGTCTTACAAATACCAGATGACAAGTGAACACTGTTTTATTCTTCAAACTGGGATTACTAATGTATGGAAAAGACAAGAGCATCAGATACAGCTGTTTCCCTTTCCTTCATCTAGGATGACACATCTGGGGTCCTGCAGGGCCCAAAAGATCAATCCAGGAAAGAGCACACTCCTCCCCTGCACTCCCTTAATATCTGCTATTGCCAACTAGGTTGAAAGTTCTAAGGAAACACTACACCACCCTTAATAAATGGGAAGACTGGTTTACGGAAATAGGTGACCAGGTCAAGTTCAAAGATCTGCCCCAGAAGTTGCACATTACCTCACAACATTTCCTCTGGGGGAAAGAGGTCCATGGACTAAAGGAAACTTTACAGGCTTAGCTCTTATTCTTTGTAAGAGTACTCTTACTTTGTACTCTTACTCTCTTTCAGTAACTTGTTCAGAGGCAGCCAGTTCAGAGCCATGGTTTATCTGCCAAGCTCCTTCTGTACCTTTGCTCACCAGCATGAGACTGTCTCCTTTCAGATGGAAAAATCATTACCTCTCCTAGTAATGAGTTATCCAAGCACATTTCAGATGTCACAGTAAAGTCAAAGTCAAGTAGGAAGAGAAAGTTGCAATAAGAGTAATAATTCAGTATCTGTGGGGACAAGCTGATGTTACCTGCAAAGATGCATGCATAATCAGGAAGTGGAGGGCCCCCAGCTAGCACATGTCTGCAACTAAGTCTATCTGCACCTATCTCTGATGTCCTGCAGGTTAATAACAATACTGCACAACACCTGGATTGTTTTGGCTACTGCCTAGCCAGATACTATTCAGTTCTACCAGTCAGTCCCTTCAGTCATCTCTGCCTTCTAAGGCAGCTTCCTCACTTTCCATCCAGAAAGGTTGAACAAGTCACTCCTGATTTTCCAGGAAGTAATTTAGATTAAGTGGTTACTGTCTTGTTCTGGAGCTACATTTCCATCCCTGACAAGGAAACTGCTCCAAACAGACATTTCAGAACTTCATGTCCAAGATCAGGTAATACCACACTGCACGCCACTTGACACTAGCAGCACTTGTCATTAACACTTTCCCATGGGATTTCAGAAAACCAAATATAACCTACAGCTTGGGATCCCAGCTGCTAAAAGGAAACCCATATCCAGCCTTGATTAGCCAGTGATTTAACAGCTTGTGTTTTTGTACAATTATACAAAGATCAATTGCAATAGTGGCCATTAAGTACACAAATACCATCTAGTGCATTAGGACATTAATAAGAAAACAGTAATGGATAGCTGGCAGAAATCTTGTACCATGCACTGTTCAGAGTGAAAGATACAGGCTGAACACCTCAAGTTCATTGTGAACACACATGTAACAGAAGGATTGTGAGCTGAAGTGTCACTCCAGTCCACCAACTGCTTTGAAACAGAAAAAAAAACAACATGACATATGGCACTTTGGATTACAAACATCACAACTGAAAGCACAAAAACATGACACCACCAGTACACCTGAGGGAGAGAAGAGCTTATGATGCTTCTCTTCAGCAAGCATCTAACACTATATAGGCTTAGTCTAACTGAAAGACCAGCTTCTCTTTGGAAAATATCAAGGGTCCTCTTTGTGTCAAGCTGCAAATAAGAGTTAATGGCAAAAATCCCCAATAAACCCAGATTTTGCCTACTTACAGTACACAACCGAGACTTGCATGGTTAGACTAATTTTGTAATGTTTAGTTTGAGAGACCACAAAGCCTCTAGAAGGATTCCCCTAAATTTTAGGAGAACTTGTTTCAAGTTCCTGTAGGTCAATATTCTCCTGATAAGAAAAGCATTCTGTCATTTCTTTACCAGACTAGAATACACGTCATTGCTCCACGATGATATCTCCCTCCAAAAAACATTAAATAAAGGTGCATTGGTTAGCTGTGAAGTATCATTACATACTCACCTGAAGATCATGAGTCACTACTAACAATCACCTTCTCCAGTAGCAAAGAAGAACTAATTCCTCGTTTTATGTTTAAACTTTTTAAAAAGTTTTTTTTGAAGAGGATATGAGAACAGCACACACACAAGATTACAAACATGAGAACAGCACACACACAAGATTACAAACTCCTATGTTTAAAAAGGGCAAATCATAAAACTTGACCTAGGAAGTATGTTTTCAACGTAGGTAGAGTGGGAAAGAAAGCCAACCACTATGGCTTACAAGACACTCCTTGTTTCTCCAGAGGAATGTGGAGTATCCCGCTCCTATCTTGCACTATGGCATAACAAAACATGACGGAGAGGAGTGAATATTTTACCATATTTTTTCCTAAAGCTCCCAGGAAGTCCAACATACATTAGTCCTCGATTTTAAGGAAATACGTAGTCTTACTACTGGCACATGAATAAACTGCAAGTCTCACTCCGCACAGATCATTACTTACAAGAAGCTGTCACCTAACCTAAGTTACACCCCAAGCAAAGCGAACTAGACACCGAGGACATCTGCAAGCCTCTGCCGAGCATGTGACTGCGTGGCCACTCACATGCACTGGGCATTGCATAACCAGGGCACGCCACGGGAACGCGGCATCCCGGGGGCTGCCGCTGCCGGGTGCGACCGCAGGGGACGGGGACTGGGCAGAGGCTGAAGTTCGCGGGTGCTCCCCGGCGGGCCGGCTGTACCAGCGGCTGTCAGCCCCGTCTCGATGGGGACTAGGCGCACGGAAAGAGGGGGGTGAATTCCACCGGTGACGAGGAGGGGACACCCCGGTACCTCACTTCATCTTCGCGCCGCCCGGAGCCCAGGGGCCTAACTCGGGACACCGCCGCCCTTATCCAGCCCCGCCGGCTGGGACACCCCCGGCCGCGGGATGCGCGGGGGACACCGCGGCTCCCCCCGCCCCACGTAACACCCGCACGATCCCGCTGCCCACTCGCCGCTCCCTCTCCTCCCCACCATGCCGGGAGGCCCGGCATTCCCCACCCCACGGACTCACCCGCACGGGCGACAGAAGCAGGAGGAGGACGAGGAAGCCTAGACCGCCTCGCCCGGGGCTGCCTTGAGGGGTCCCCATGGCGGCACGGACTAGAGCGCGGATGACCGGCAGACGCTGTGGACGGCAGCACAGAGCGGCAACGAATGGAAACAGGAGGAGGGCGGTGAGCCAGCCGCGCCAGCGCAGTCTGGAAGGGCCGCTCTCGCCTGCCCGGGCGGAGCCGCCAGCCCCTTCGAGAAGAGGCCGAGCCAGCCCCAGCGCCGCCGCCAACCGCAGCCGCCGGCCGTCCGCCGGCCCGCCCCCGGCACCGCCTCACCCGGCACGGCCGACCCAGGAACACCCGCTTCGGTTCTACCTCCCCTCTCACCGCCAGCCCAGAAACACCTCCCCTAGCACGGCCTCCCCAGCGCGGCCTGCCCAGAAACACCGCCCTCGGCACGGCCTCCCTAGTACGGCCTGCCCAGATACACCGCCCCGGTACCGCCTCCCCAGCCCGGCCTGTCCCGCCCGTCGCGCCAGGGCGGTTCCGCGCCGCACAGTGCGCGGGGGGGCGATGCTCGGTGGGGCTCCGGTGGGAAGCTCTTCCCGGTGTGGGAGCGGAACCGTGCCCCTTCGGGATGGACCATCCTGCCCAGACTGCACCGGCAGCCGGGCAGCGGCATCGTCCGGGCGCGGGAGTGTTAATCGCGTAGTTTGTAAATATCGAAAAGTCCCTTTAATGACCTTTGGATTTCGCAAAAGCGCCCTAATTTGGCCTCAAAGTCACTGATTCTAAGGTGGTTTCTAAGGAGTGGTCTCGCAGCCACGCGTGCCGTGCAGCTGCAGTGCTCGGGAGCCCCGGGCTGCCCGGCCAAGGGCGCTGTCCCGGGGCTGTGCCCGCTGCCCGCTCCGCTCCCGGAGTGGCCTGACCGCTGTCGCAATCAGCAGTTCTGCCAAAGCTATCTGCGTGTTTGGGCTCTGTTACCTTGGGCTCTGCTTGTTTGGAATGTTTGGGATCAGTTAGGGACCTGGCTGGGAGGAGGCACAGTAAAAGCAGGGCGTGAGGCATTCCCGTGCTTACACTCTCTGATTTCCCCACCTCTTTATTGCCTTGCCCGACACTTTATTGCCTTCGCACACGGCAACGCGTATTGCTCTGCTGGAACAAAATATGTAATTTAGCTGGTATTGCCATCTGCTGACGGAAACGCAGACTAGTCTGGGTGTCAGAACCTCACGGGCTGGCGTGTTGGCCGGCAACCTCCTGGGGGTCACGTAATCCGACTTTCCACTGAGAGTAGAACCCGGTGAGAGCAAGTGGCTCAGGGAATTGTCCGGCTATGAATAGCTTCAGAGATAGAGATTTCACATCTTCTTTGGACAAACTCTTCCACTGAATAACTACACTTGGAGTAAAATGTTTTTCCTGTATCTAAAGAGATTTTCCCATGTTCCATCTGGAGGCTGTTGCCTCTTATGCTGTCGTGGTTCCTGACTTAGAAGAGTGCAACTCCTCCTTCTCCACATCCTCCCGTTTGGTAGCTGCAGTGATTAGTAAGATGTTCCTAGAGTCAGGTTTCTGCTTCGGGCTGAGCAAACAGAGCTCACAGCTCTAGCAGCCCAGGCTGTTGGGGTGGCAGTAAAATAGATTTTCCTATAGTATGTCAGTATCTTCTTTTTTGTCTGTTTCTTTTTTTTCCCCTTCATTTCCAGAAATTTTGTTTATTTGTTTGTTTGTGCTTTGTTTGGTTTTGGGGGTTTTTTCTTGTTCTGGGGAGCCTAAATCTGGACACAGCACTCCAGCTGTGGTCTGACATGTCCCAAAGAGACGAAGAACCCTAACCCTTGACCTACTGACCACTCTCTTGCTGATGAGGCAGCTTGCTGACTCGTGTTCAGCATTTTGCCCAGCCACACTGTTCTTTTCTTCCAAACTGTTTTCCATCTAGCCACCGCCCAGCTTTGTATTTTTCTGCAGGATTACTCCACCCTAAATGCAGGACTTTTGTCATTTGGAAAGTGCCAAAGCTAGAGTAGTTAAAGCTATATTGCATTTTAATTTTCATGTAATAAATAATAAATTTATTCAGGACTATGCAGTGTGATCTTAGAAGCAGGAGAACTAGTTGCCACTTAAGCAGAGAATTCAGTGGGCATAGCTTGCATAGGTACAAGGTAAAAACTTGTTTCAGTGCTTCTGGAAAAAAAGTGAAGGATAGCAAAACCGACTGAATGGAAATGGTATTTTCTTTCTGTATAAATTACACAGTGAATAAGTGATTTAAAAATGAGAGCTGAGAGAGAACTAATGTACAATGTTGTAGAACAAGCAAGAGGGAAGCTACTGCAAGGACAACTTTCACCATAAAATAATTAAGTCCATAGCATCACACTTGTCTACCACATACAGCACCAAACAGAGAGAACAATAGTATTTTAATATGTATCGAATTCTCTTACAAATATCTCCAGATGGCTGTCTGAATTCACACTGCTACTCCGGTGCAATCCCTCAGACTGCTGCCTTTTTGCATTTGCAAGCTGAAGCAGTGTAGGTATGAAGACCAATTAACAAACACTGAAATCTTGCGTAATGGCAGATGCTGAAACTCAAACAAGTATCTGTTTTTATGTGGCCTCTGAACCCTGGCAGCCAGGTGAACAGAGCATGGTATGCCTTCAGTCCTGCTGCAGTCATTGGCCTTGATCATGGCTCTTGGTCATGGTGCCAGATTTGAGGGATGAGAATGCAGAGCTATACCAGGCAGCTCATGGGCATTTAAGGACAATTGCATGAGTGTTGTCAATGACAAAGCTGGCACCATTGACTGTGTCACCTTAAGGTTATCTCCTTTTTTGTGGGCAGGGAAAAAGTAGCCCTGGTTAGTTAACCCAGGTCAACATGCTGACAACAGCTCATTGCCTTTTCTATGATACACATGGCCCAAAAGAGAACATTCCCACTCCTGCCTGCTCCTTCAGAGGGACATTTATCAAGTTATGTTTTATAAGGTTCCCTTTTAAACCCAGGATTATGCATAACTGTTATAGACTTGGAAAGTTTATGGGAAACACTTATTCTGGTTCTCAGCAGCATATGCAAAACAAAATTTTCCTGCCTGGAAGAAGAACCTGCTACTAATTCATTGAACAAGTCCTTTAATTGTCCATTAGGGTCAAATCAGCCATTTCCCTCACTGGATACCCTGAATAGTGTAAAGTTGCATATCAGAAAGCACACGTGAAATAACTTTATTGTGTTCTGTGTCTTTGATGGAAAGCCAGGACTGTTGCCTGCAGAGGTGTAGACTTTATTCAATGCAGAAATGAAACCTGTGTCACCACTTCCAGTAGAAACTGAACACCTAGTGGTAATTAATGATCTTGCAATTTCTAGATGGCAATCTGTCTGTAGAGTTATTTGTGCCTACCAATGGAAACACAGTACGTGACTGTTTTGCAGCAAAATCAATAAAAATGTCTATTGCTGTTTATTCTCCATAATTTATAACAAACCTTTATTATTTCTATTGCAATAACACCTAGAGGCACTTGCAAGTACTGGGAGCTATGGTGAGCAACACCCTGCACGAGCACATGGGAAAGTGGGATGTTGTCCTTGAGGATGTCTTGCAGTCTGTGTGCAGACAAGCTGCAACAGGTGAGTGAGAAGTTTCACCCAGTTTCTCACACCTCTGGTTTTTTGTAGACTTACTCAGACAAAACCACTGTAGCTTGTTCCAAGACTGTTTTTCCAGCTAAACCAGAATAATGCCAGTACTAAACAATCCTGGTGTTTCCTATGTGGTGTTATAAATTAATAGTATTCTTTTGATCAGCTCTCGTTTATTTGCCTTCCTCAGCTGTGGAGGCCTGCTTGGCTTTTAATTATACACAACTCAATGTATCTGTTATTTTGGTCAGATGTTCTTGGCTTCAGATTAACCATGTGACATCAAGTCAGAGTGAGGGGGCTGAGGGCGAAGTGTCTGATGTTGCCAGTACTCACTTAAATATGCAAGTAGTGTGTCAGGTGATGCGTAAGCAAGTCTGTTTATCATCTTTTCATCTTTTTATCTGCCCTAGTGTATTTTGCTCCACCAACTTGTGCCAGAGTGTTCTTATTTAACCTTCAACAGTTCTAGTCACTCCTTAAATCACATCCTTTCTGCATTTATCATTGAAGTCATTGAAACTTATTAATTTTTATTGCACTCAAGTAAAGTTATTTATTACATTCTAGCAAAAGCTTGGGATTTGAATTGAATGAACGCAATGTTTGTTCCAGCTTTGCTACAAACTTGCTGGATGAAGTGGGCAGGTCCCAACCTAGCCAGTGCAATTGCCTCTTCTATAAAGAGGTGCCAATTGTGTGGCAGTATGCGGTCAAGAGTGCCAAAACCAGGTGTCAACTACTGAGTTGTTGAAGGAAAACACTGTAGAAGTGCAGCTTATTATTGCAGTAGAGTCTGCAGACACTCTGCACTTACTGCTCTGAGCAAATAAGTACAGTGTGTCCTTATGCCAGACACTGTGCATAAACACTGATATGCTGACAAATTCGAAGTTTGACCTATTAACAGCTGTGTATGGTTTGCATTACCACCAGTTTACTGAGCCTTTCTAGCACCATGCTGCCACATGGTGACAGTTTGCTGTCCAAGTGGAGAATATGGGCAGAACTGTCACAGAAGAGTGCCTAAGGGCACTTCCAAAATCTGATTTGTCAGGAAGAACGGGAGATGGGTCTCTGAACTACAGTTCACCTGAGGAACAGACTGATTTTGATTCGAAGACATTTTGTCAGTTTTTATCAGTGTGCCCCAGTGAGTAGGGTCTGATGCAGTAGCATGGTCAAGGGCACCACCTGCAGAAACTGTTCTTGGAGTCTTCAGAAATCAGAATAATTCTTCTGCCTCTTATGCAGCATATTCCAGGCAAGCAGATCGTGAGGCTGTGATATCACTTTTCCAAGGGGATTATGAGAGCCTATATCCATATGCTGGATTTATGCATACATGTGCATTACATACCAACAAGAACATATCTGTGCAATCTGTACAAAATTGCAGACTGTTTCAGGTCTGCACTGTAGATGTCATGCTCCATCTGTGCATCCAAGCCATTTGCCATAGCAAAAATTTGTGTCCCGTTTCCTTCCTCACTTACCTATGTTCCCCAACAGCACATCCCAGATCACTCTGCTGAGCCTTGTTCCCTGGCAAGGTACAGTACTATGCAGCTCTGGTGCCTGTTCCGAACCAATTGACTTCACATTAAAAGCAGGACATTAAAGCAGTAGTCCAGTTAAAATGCCTTCTCAACATTGTAAGAGCAAAATGGATTATCTAGAGACAACTTAGGTATGTGTCTCAAATTTCATCTTGCCACAGTTGCTAGGCATACGGTCCTGTTATTGATCCCATGACACTTAGCATCTCTCTAAGTGACAGAGGAGGTGAAGCAAAAACTGTATTGATTCATATATTTTAAGATCAAAAGAACTATTATGATCACATAATGTTAGTTCCTGTATATCATATAATTTCATCCAGTAATTCCTGCATCAAAAACAATACCCATCTTTCAGAATGAAAAGTAATTTTTTTTAAAAAAACTCAAATGATGAAGGAACTATCTCAACAATTTGTTTCTGAAATTATTATCCTCAGTCTTGAAAATCCACAGCTTGAAGTTGGAATTTGTCTAGTTTCAGCCTCTTCATACTGTTTTGATATGCTTTCATGTGCAAAATTAAGGAGCTTTTCACTCCCAGAAATCATCCTTAGTAGTGATTTAGGCCATGAACAAGTCACCGTACTTTCCCTTTATATTCTCTGAATAGAGTGAGATGTTTTATTGAGTTATGGCCATAGGAATTTTTGTTGATGGGCTACTCAAAATATAGTTCATCACAACAGAAAATTGTAGGAATAAGGCAAAAAGCCTGGGATGTCAAACACAGTCAAAGAATGTCAAAATATGGGCTTCAGTGTAGTCTTTTTCCTTTTTATAATGAACATAATCCACTGCACACCATAATAAGCATATGAACAGGGTGTTGACCTTTTTTTAGTTGAAATACATCAGATCACTGTAAGGGCCAGTTTTACATCTAGGAATAACAACATAACCACCAAGACATGTTTAACTAACTAATTAAAAGTACTGTCTTATTCCTTTGGTTCCTATCCTTTTTATAATCTTCCCTTCGGAGAGATCTGACCTAATGGATATTAATGTAAAAGGGAGATTTTCAGTGATGTCTGGATCTTTGAAATAAACCTTGTTATGTTATGCTAAATTAAATTTGCCTGTTCTCAAGCCAGACCATTCATTTTTGGGGGGATTTTTTTGGTGGTGGTTTTTTGTTTTGGTTTGGTTTTGGTTTTTTTTTTTTGTTGTTGTGGGGTTTTTGTTTTGTTTTGTTTTTTGTTGTTGTTGTAGGTTTGGTTTATTTTGTGAATGCTATCTCATCTGTGAAGACCTGGAAAACAATAACAGTCTAATCAATCAAGTGGAATAGAACAAACTGGTATTTGTGTAAATAGGAAACTAATTCTGGTATTGTAAAAGGAGTAGAATACAGAAGAAAGCAAAGAAATGCTGAAATATGCAGAACAAGATTATCTGAGTAATATATTTGTGTTGAAATGATACGGAAAAGCCTATTTTAGTAAAGCAGCATTCCTATTGAAGAATATTAGTCTCACATGGAGGTATATCAATTTATATATCCTTTATCAAATACATAAAAGGTCAGGTCAAAAAAATTGTGGAATTCAGAACAGTATGGAACTCTCATGACATTCCCAGGGGCCAAAAGCAGAGCTGCTGTGAGAAGGCACAATTCCATTTAGTCCCAGGTGTGAAGTACAATATCCTGTTGCTGGGAAAAAGATCCTTGTGTATTACCTTTGGTTAGGCTCATAGCAAACACTAACATTCTAACACAAATGACTCAAGGTTTCCAGACAACGGCTGTATTTTATGTCTGTTCAGTGTTCATATCAAATGAAGTACAAATGGGCTAGGGTTTGTGCTACCTCATTTTCTGTACTACATTTCTGAAATTTCTGAGACACCAGATTTGGTTAACTCGTGGATTTTCCAATAGTCACTAAAACTGGCTGAAAAAGGAAGTGTGAATTATTCTTGCAATTAACTCTGAGGCAGATAATCATCATTGTAAAGTGCATTAAATATGACCTGCAGCTATTTGATCTCATGCTCTAATCCTTCCTTTTCTAAGCTAAACAAAGGTGGATGAATCAATAGTGAGATGGTTTTGTTCCAGGAGAAGAAGAGCATGTGCAAGTCAAGTGGAACAGTATTGCCTTTTATATTATGACTGAATAGCTGTCTCTGCACACTGCACTGCTGTGATAATCTAAATGAAGAGCTCCGTGTACTTTGGAACCTCTGAGGCTCTGCTAATACTATGTCTATGCTGGGATGTCACTTCTCTCTAGACCCTGCAGGCTTTTCCTTGTGCTCATCCCTATCACACAACAGCTTGATACTAGTGAAGTAAAAGAAAAATGCCCTATATTTTTCCTTGACTCATTGGTGTGGCTTTTTGCCTGTTTTCACATCCATTGTACTCACTTGCAGCTGATGGGAAGTGACCAGAATAATAGCACCTGCATAAATGTAGAAGGGACAGCAGGCTGAGCCTCTGGCTCAGAATGTGCAGAGAAGCAAACCTGAAATCAGTGTGCTAGGAGAGCTTATTCTTTTTGGGTGTAAGATGGAGGTATATATGACACTTTAATGGGAAAAGAAACCCCAAAACCCACCTCAGAAAAAAATCTGTCGTGTTATTCTGTCCCAGTTCTATTTCACATCTTTAAATTATATCTATGTCATCTCTGAAACTGGTTTAGTTCCCCATAATTTCTGAATCTAAATTTCTAAATATACTCTTTTCTGTTGACATGAACTGATGAAGAGCTGCTGTATTTCACTGGTCTGTGAATGAAATAATTTACTTCCTTGCTTACCTTGATGCATTTTGGAACTTACAAAGGTAATACTGTCTTGATAATACAAGATAATAGAGCACTTGGAAAACCTTACACAAGAGGCACCAGAACTATGCAAAGAACAATTGTCAATATTAGTGAATCACTTCAGCCACCAAGGGAAAATGGGCTTCCATTTTAATACAACAAACAAACCACAGCAGTATTAGCTGAACACTGTAAGATAACAACAGCTACATAAATAGTAATAATTATTAAGGTTTCTTTGTGAAAACATTAATTGCATGGTGGTAAACAGTATTGCAACATTAGAGCCCATATACAGGCAGATTAAGCACCTTTGGGTTACAGGGAGCCCAAAACTGAAACCATCCCTTTCTCCAAAGGCTCCAAGATGAAACAAATGCTCCCCAAAAAGAAGGTTTCCATGCCAGAAGTCTCATTTTGGTTGAATAGTGTCTTTGCTGAAGCTAGATTCAACTTCAGCCTGAATCAGGCAGAGAAAGACTTCAGTGCCAGTTCTCCATGATGGATCCACCTAGCCAGCCTGCATGTAGTATCAGCCAGCACTAGCAAGAGCAAGAGGAGATCACCAAATCTCTCCCTTTAACCTGGGCTAGCCCCACATTTCAAATGTTGTTCAGAAATAAGGAAAGCCCATTACAGAACAAGATCACTCAAAAAAAAAAAAAAAAAAAAAAAAGACCTAGTTAACTGCATCCTCTCGGAAGATCAGCAGATGCTCTGTATGGGACACAGGGACCCAGGTGTTCTTCACATGTTTCAAGAGATTCCCAGCTGCAGTGACCATTCATAGAGGCAGCTGGACACAGGACTTGGAAAGTCCTACTCTAAGTGAGGAGCAGACATGCCTCTTCCATTGGACAGGCAGAGTTGAAGAAGCTCTTTGCTGAGTAACTGCTCCTTTTGGGAGGAGACAACTCTCCCAAGAAAATACACCTGGCAGAAAGAAAGGGCCACCTGTAGATATGGGATACCTGCGTTTGTTGTCTCAGCTTCCTTACTTCAGCTGTTGCAGGACCACTCTTGGCTTGCCTTGTCCTCTCTCCTATGCTCTGCTATTAGGAAAAAATAGGTGACCCTCACCAACAATGGATGCTTTCACATTTTTTAGGAGGACTGTGTGATTACTACAGGCTGTCTGATATTAAGAGTATTTATTGCATGGCTACTGAAGACCTTCTAATGATTATTCACCTCCTTTACAAATAGGAAGGGCTTTTCACCTTGAAAGTGTGATTGTTGCCAGTTGTTGATCTGTAGAAAATTTAGGGTGAAAATTCAATATTGAGGCAGGCTGCCCAGAGTCCCTCTACTGTTCTCCATTCATCTCCAGCCCACTGGAGGATCCAAATAAACCTGTCCTCTCCAGTGCTGTTTGTTAGAGAAGTTGCAGTGCAGTCCCTTATAATGCTGTGCAATTTAAGATCCCAATAAGGCTCTTGAGATTTCTGCATGCTCAGTATTTTTTAGTCTTTTGCAGACCCTGGATACAGTCATCCTCTAAGAATCTTGCATAATTCTTTGGTTCTGTATCAGTTCATCTGCAAGTTTCTGTTAGGCACAACATTAATTTAAAAATACAGCAGCATAAATTATCTGAACAAATAAATTTTCTTATTACATTGTTGGAAAATTTAAAGCTTTCCTATTTAATGCAGAATAAAAATTGAACAGGAATTCCAGCATGCAAGCAAAGGTACACCTGGTTCTGTTCTCTTCACCAGAATACTGACTTCTTACGTAAATTATTCACAAAAAAATCTCCTTTATAATTTGATAATTCATATGGCTAATTTGCAATATGCAAACTACATTCATTTGTGTTAGCTCACCTACAGACTTCCTTTTAACTCACCAAAGCAAAATGCAGCAGTTCAGCTAAATCCTAGGCAGACATTTCTTAAGCAAGAATTATTATGTGTTCTTATAATCCTCCTTGTCTTCAACTTTCAAAGGAATTCTTCAGTAATTTGCCAAGGTTTGAAAGTGGGTGAAGTGCCTGATTTATGAACGGAACCACTTTTTACCTCAATTCACTATAAATTGATCTCTAATATTTTTATGGCTAACAGGACATGGTATACACTGTTTATACTGCAGAAATGAGTGTGTTTTAATGGGGTGTTTTAGAGCAACGTGGTTAAAACATAGCTTCTCACAAACCACCTACAATTTGCACTGCCTTCCCCACACAGGTACTAGTAGCATGTCTAAGTGTCTTAACCACAACAAAGCCAAAACTACTGTTCAGACTTCACTTTCCATATCTGCAATAATTAGTGGGCCTGTTCAGGTATGGCTATGTGTAACCCTCTCACCAGCAGTTGAAACACCTGTACACTGTGCACTTCTCACTGTGCACAGACCTGGGGAACGAGTGCTTTGCATAGTAGCTGTGGGTACTAAACCATAGTGTCACATATCTGGGTGGAGAACATACAAATACCACTTGTGTAGCATCTGTGCAGTTTGTTGTGCCTGACAACTGAGTTTCTGATGTACTTGCACCTGTGGAAAAATGCTCTTTTGGGCATGGTTGGTTTGCTCAGCAGCCAGTCCTCCTCTACCCACAAAAATGCACACAAGGCTGGGGAAGGATCCCTATAAGCTGTGTAGGCATTGCAAAAATCAACTGCTCCGTTGTGTTTCTGTTGCTGGATAGATTGGCAGATCAAGATGCTGCAATTGAGAAGACATCCCTTTGCTTCTTGTTTGGCTGGTAGCTTTTGACATCATTTGTAATACTCTTGATCATTTTTATGGAGCTTCATGTAGTAGCAAAGATGTTACCTCAGTCCTGGGCTGACAGGAGAACTTTTGCTGTTGTGATTGCTCAGGTGGCATCTCACCTCTAGTCTCTAGTGGCACTTGGAGGTAGAGAGAAATGGTCACTGTCAGCAAAGGAAGGGCAGGGGTGTCACGGGGCTGCTCCATGACCAGCTGAATCCAACAGCTGCGTGGTCCGGGTATCCTTCTGGCACAGGGGCAGAGTGCTCCCTACCCACACTGTTACAGCTGTGTGGCCATGGCAGTGTGGGGATGCGTGTCTGAAGCAGCAGGGGTGCTTGCCTGTGCCGGGATGCATAGGGAGCAAACGTCGGTGCTGGGGTCGCTGGGATCCTGGAGGACACGCAGGGCTGCAGTGCAAGGGCAGCTCCTGGGCCATGCCCTGCTCTCGTCACTGTCCCGCGTTCAGCGATGCCGGGCGGAGACCCCAGCCCGTGGTGACCCTGTGGCAAGGGCCTGGTGTGTTCAGGGAGCGTGTACTGGACAGGCTGATCAGTTCTGCAAACTGTTCCAATCTAGGGTTACCGTCATGCTACTTGTGGTCAGGGCACATCTCTGTCAAATTGCATCTGTCATAGGGTTGCATTAGCTTTTCCTTTGCTTTTCCTTTGCACGGAGGAGTCGGAGGATGCGTTCATTTTTCGTTAGTTCTGCTGGCAATTCATTCGCCTGGAACAAAAAACCCTTGAGGTTAGCAGAAATGAACGAGTATTTCCCAATCATGGTTGAAAGCATTATACTCTGCAGAAGATCATACTGGTCAGGTCATTATAATGATGTGTTTTTTTTCTGGTGCTGTCTCCACCATTGCTGAAGATATCTTAGGAAACCATCTTTCAGTGTTCAAGTCTCATTTAAGTCTTCAAAACAATCCCAGAATGCAATTTGAGTGACAGCTTGTTTTGTGCTGACTGTCTAGGCTAAATGCCCTTGGGCTCCCTATTGCTTCTGCCACAGAACTAAAGGAGAGCATAGCTGCTGATTTTTTGGGGGAGATGAGGCAGGCCCTTATGTACTAATGTCTGTAAAACTCCAAGGGCTGACTTAAATTGCTATGAAATAGTATTATGCTGTAAGGTTGGTAATCGAACATGAGTTTGTTATTGTTTTTTTAATTTATTGAATGTAATTTTGGTAACACAAAATATTTATCATGAAGCTGCTTCTGAAGATCAGTAATTCTGTCCTGCAAATATACTCTGTCATGCCAAGTGGCATGTTGTTTACAAAAAAAAAAAATTCAGTAGGAGAAGTTTCAGCCACACACTTTCTTCTGCTGCACATCCTGCTGTTGCAGATGATTATCAGTAGCAGAAAAATCTTGTACATTTCCAGGTTACAGTATAAACCCAAAATGTCTATTAACAGAGACTACTGTGTGAGTGGCATTAACTGTGCTGCCATCAAGTGGAACGAGGCAGAAATTAACAGCCACATATCCACATATTTTATATTAAATGACCAAAATATTTGCAAGTTATGTGCCGGATTACTTGTTTTAGAAACTTTCCCTCACCCAGTCATAAGCCAGAAGTCAGCGCCAGACCATTCATTTACAGCATAACAAACTCATATCAAACCCTAGCAGCAAATGGTTCAGAAACATGTCAGAAGAAGACATATTGACAGAAATTATCAAACTTCACAGGATAAAACCGTGGTAAGTTTTCTATAGAAAAATTGCTGTTATCAAAACTAATTCAAAAACTAACAGATCTACGTAAGATACAGGAAAGATGCGTGTAATTTGAGACTTTTTTTTTTTAGTGGGGGGGTTGGGATTTATTTTTTTGTATTAGCAATGCCCAGAACTCTACATAGAAACATGGGCTGCCCCCACCTCGACGGCACACATGCCTGGGAGGATGGTGTGCCAGGACCTACCTTGTTCCTCAGGCATGGATCTGCTCCTGCCTCCAGGAGCAGTGCCACTGTCCTCACGTTGCCACTCAGGACAGCTGCATGGAGAGCAGAGGTTCCGTTCTAGGAAATGCCAATGGAGGTGTTTGTACCATGCATGGGAAGAAAAGCAAAAGGTAGTGAAACACAAATGCTTGCAAAGAACAGACCTACAAGCAAGAAAGAAGTAACATCGAAGAGATTAGGTCATTAAAGGCATAGGGTCTGATTTAGGGTGCTGGCAGCCTGGTGGGATGTGAAGGAGGTGATTTTAAATGCTTTAATAAAAATAAGAGTTAAGTTCACTTTACCACAGCAATATTTCCTTTAATAATCGCTCTTGTCAGAAGGTCAGACGTGACATGAACACAGCACTTGTTTCCGCCTGGCAAAATCTGTCATTAACAAGTGAAACTGAAGCACAAGCAGTAATGGAAACCATCTGTACATTTTATCTTCTCTGATGATTAATGGCCTCAGTGTCAGGCAGCTGATTGGTGGGGGGTTTTATGGCTGGCCTTTTGTTTGTGGATGCAAACTGACAGCTCAAATATGTGTGGAAGATATTTCATACTCAAAATTAATAACTAAGTTTATGCCACCCACATTTTTAAGTATATTAAGTTTGCCAGTCATTTGCATGCACAGAAGCTATCAAAGTGTGTGATTTAGGGACATATAAAATTAGGTCAGTCATTAAAAAGCAGCTTCCAAATGGCTGTTATTTTTCAAGTCACTTAATGAATTCAGAGGAAAACAAAATCAAGTAGAGAATATGCTCACAACAGATCTTTTAGGACATTATTTTGCTGACTAAATGCAATAGAAGGCTGGCTATAATGTTAAAACTGTACAGTTAAGAGTAATCTACTTACAGTAGAAATAAAATCAAGTGACAAAAAGCAGAATTTCGACTGTGACATAATGTGCTTCCTCATTTCAAAAATTAAATTCACAGTTCTGTTTAAAAAGATTTGTGAGTGACATCAAAGCTAAAAAAGATAATTTCATTTTTATCTTGACTTTTTTTTTTTGGCTCAAACTCCTATCATCTTCTACTAGAGTAGATAAATGCCAGATCTTTTATCAGACCCTTTGTCTTCTTGTGTTCTGCCTAGAAAAATCTGTGTTTCACTACTAACCTTCAGCAGGCCAAGCGTGGGAGAGAATTTCAGCAACTCTTCTATCACATTGTTGTAGCCTTTAATGGCAGCCTTCAGTAAAGCAGTTGTACCATCCTTTAAATTTAAAGAGAATTGTCATAAATGCCTTGCCTGCATTCCCCTTGCAGGGGAAGCTGGAGGGGAAGAAAAAGCTGGAGGGAAACACCAGCTCTCCCCGTGCATCTGAGAAGATGCTCTGCTCATCACCTTTGAGGGGGACTTCCACAGCATGTGCTGCTGGTTTTAGGGTACCTGGAGGATTGTTCCTCTGGTGGGTGAAAACTTCGGGATAAAATGAACCAGTGACACCATATACCATCTTTGTCTCTCAACTATGTGGACATTTCCATTCCCTTATTCCAGAAGGTCCCTCCAGGAAGCTGTCCCAGACACAACGGGAAAAAGGGAACGTGTGGTGGGACTTTGCAACCTGACAAATAGGGTGGACTCTGGAGGCACCAATCCTCCACCTAGGCAGACTTACAGGCTCCCAAATGAGGCATTAGGCTGCAGACAGAGTGCAGGAGGAAGTGCTACTCACATCCCGTGCAGCATCTCGCTCTGCTCCCCGGAGCAGCATCACTCGCACCACTTCACTGTGACCCATCTGCGAGGCAATCCACAAGGGAGCTGTCCCGTCCTGCAAACAAAATATGGCTGATGATGGCTTCACTTCATTCTTCTTTGCCCCCTGGTATTTTACTGCCCAAGCCTACTGGAATTGATGTACTTCAATTACTCATTCAAATCCTGCAGGGAGTCAAATGCAAAGCTGTGTCCAAACCCATATGGTAGGTTGGTGTATTGAGTTAGAACTGCTTCAATTTGTGGGGTAGAGCCCCCTTTACTGCCTTCTCTTTCATAGCTTGCCAGAAATGTGCATTGCTCTGTGAAATTAAAGCCCACTAAGGCACCAGCCATGCCTAAAATACACAGAGAAGTTTGAAATATAAGGGCTAAAGGTAACCTGTGTACTTTGAACTCTAGGTGATTAGAAGGGACAGTGGATACAGACAAATCTCAGCATGCACAGGCAGATTCTGCAGCTGTGCCGAATCTGCATCTTTAAAACTCCACTAAAACAAGGTAATTACCAAGGAATCCAGCATGAAACAATCTGCTTTGGAAAAGTCCGATGCACTCATTATCTGAGCACAAAACATCAGAAAATGCACATGCAGAGTAAGCTAAACTTTGTGATGGATTTCCCTCCCAAAGGCAAAAGTGAGTTGGAGCACTAGAAGTATGTCTCACTGCAAGTAGAATTTAGTTTTGTGATTTTTCTCTTTTTATTTTCTAAATCATCTGATTCTCCAGACTGCAGGAGGACCCCAGCAGTTATGTGGTGCCAAACTGATTCTCATGAGCCTTTAAAAAAGGTTTTGCCAATATGGACTTTAGCACAGAAGTGAGGCCCCACAAAGCAGGGGCCTTTAGGGTTTGCTTCTGCCTTTAGGGCTTGCCAGCTCCCCTCACCACCCTCTGCAGCCTGAAGGCTTGGCTTGAATGAAGAAGACAAACTAAACTGAGACTTCAAAAACAGCCTTAATGAGAAGTTTCAGGAGAAATAAAATTTTTACATTAAATAAGATATTGACATCTTGATCAAAGAAATAGTCTCACTTCCCAGTGCCAACTGAAGATTCCTATGACTTGCTCATGCAACCCAGAAAACTGTTGTTTTGAATCAGTTCTGTTTTCCATGGACTAGTGAATTAATAATTTGAAAGAAAAAGAAGTTATTTCTTCCTTTGATATAATAATTCCCTTTTTCTTATTCTGAGAATGAACAAATGCACACCCTGAGATCTTCAGCATTCTCAAATGATGAGGAACATGATCTTTGCCCACCCTTGTATAATTTCTCTATAAATTAACTCATTGAAATTAGTGACTGAACTCACTCTGGTATATATCCTGTTAGTATGAGTGTTCTTTGTGATTCAAGAATAACAAAAGCTGTCTTGTATGCAGAGTATGTGATGTTAGTTTGATGTCAAAAACTGTCCCCCTCCAATTTATTTATTTTAGTGTTTTCCCTGCAGTAAGCTGACTCTTCATATTTTTCTAATCTCCCCCCACCAGAGGGCTCTAGAAAATAGCAAGAGGTGCATTGAAAAAGCCTGTAAAACTTAGAAAATATCTGAGAACAGCCTATACAATTTAATCTGCATGAAGAAGCAATGCTATGCAAATCCACACTTGTGGATTCACACAGGCAATGAAAGCACAAGCTCAGCACAGGAAACAAAGCAGCTTTTGTTTACTCACAGTGAAGTTTGTAGGAACAACCCCTATTTTCAGATAAAAATGAAGATGAGCAAAAGGAAATGCAAATGTTTGGTAATATCACTGCTACCATTAATTGTCATTAATAGTATTGCTGTTAGACATTATCCTCAGCACCTCAGCTACAGGATAGAGACAAAAGTACATTATGAGGAAGAGTGGGTGTATTGAAGGACTTAGCCTGAAGATAGTGACAGATAATGATGAGCTCACATTGACTATGGTCAGCTTCTTTCATTTAAGCAAACAGCATCTAGCACTTAGGTTTATGCAAATATCTATGATATTTATATGGAGTAGATGATCTTTCTGTCCATTTTCATGTTGGTGAAAGATACAAAGCAGATATTATATTTTACTAAGAGGTCACATGAGAGTTCATGTGTAAAAAGATACCAGGAAATCAGGAAGAAAGTGAGAACAGGGAAAGATGTAGTGTAAAAGCTGTTCTCCTCTCCTTGTCCGTCTGCCCAAGGACCCAGCAGACTGCAGATCACTACATTCCTAGAATAATTTTAAATACCCTATATGTTTGTAAGGTGTTCTTTTTTCCACATTTGGTTACAAGCTAGTATATATGGACAACACCTTATTATATCCAGCAGCCAGAAGTTCCGAATATACTCTGACTGAAATTATTAATGCTCTTTCTCTTACCCATTAACTAATGACTTCATCTTGCAGCTTTGAATCTCAACTTTTTCTTATGGCTTAAAGCTTTAGAAAAGGCCAGATTAGGGTGGGAGGTGAAAGGCCCCTCCAATTTCCAGTAGGTATTTCAAGGGGCAGCCTGTTCTCAGGCTACTCAGTGTCATCTCCTCCACTGCTCTGCCCATTTGTCCACTTGCACTACTGCACCTAATTTGCCAATAGCAAATTGCTTGCTTGCTGAAATGCACCCTATATAGATTTACTGGCTTGCATGTATGTGTAATTGCATATCATACTAAGAAAAAATCGTTAATTTTCAGATTATTTTGAATCTGCTTAGCCAGCCAGAATAAAGCCTGCTGTGACACAGACTGCCAAAACAGTATTGGCAAAGAATCTTACAGCTTTGTTTTGTAAGTTGAAGAAGCATAGAAATATCTCCTGTACGAGGTTTCAGACATTGCCCCCAGCTCTGTCTAGACAAAAAGATGACAAAAGAATTCCTGCCCAGTTCTTCAACATTGGCAAGAGCAGAAAGCAATTACAACCCAAGAGAAATGGCATTGCCAAGGCAGAAACTTTCCAGGAAGCTTCACTATTTGGTGTTGTGAGAGCTGAGCTGAAAGGCTTGCACATGGACAGCCAGGGCCATTCAAAATGTCTGTGGTGCCAGAAATACACCTGTAAGATAGGAGGTGGGAGACCAGACTGAGAGGGAACTGGTATCCACTAAAGCAGCATGAGGAGACAAAAAATGCAGACAAATATGTGCAGGTCCATGGATTAAGCCACCCAATCCCAAGGTAGAGAAGAAAACTTGGACACTATGAGGAAGGAAAAGATGAATTCACACCTGGCACTCTGCAGCCCCGTATTTGAGGTAACGCTGTCTGGAAAAGATTTCTACCACAGTGAGAGCATTGTAGCTTGTAAATGAGAGTGAGAGTTGTCTGGCATCGAAACTGCCCCTTCTAGAGCTACATTCCTCATGACCAACACACCACCTTCTAACAAAGTACAAATCCATTTGTTAGTAAGAAAGGGACTGAAGTCCATCCAACCATTACTTGACTAATTAAACAGTAAAAATGTTCCATTTGTTAAGGAAATGTTTCGGGTTACAGTGAACCCAAATACAAATGCCACGCACTTATCCAGGCATAATCTTAGCAGGGATCGGAGGTACCCTCAAGCAAAGAAGGTCTGTCCTGCTGGAGATGAAACAGAGGAGCCAGAAGGAACATTCACACAGAGACGCGTCTTTGCCTCAACTAAGATTTTAAAATGCCTCATGAAACATTGTGCTGTAGAAATTGGATTACAGAGCTAAAAAAATAGTGTCAGAAAGAATTAGCTGCATTATAACTACAGATAGCAGAATGCAGTTTTAATGGCAACAGGGTTCAGCGAGATCTAAAGCTCCCCAGCCCTATTTTGACTTACTCCAAAGGCATACCTTGGTCTCTCCTTCTACATTGAAACTTTAGATTTAACAGCTTTTAACATTTCTTAAGCTTTTTCTCGGGAGACAGTGTGGAGGCAACCTAGGAGCAGCTAATGCATCAATCCAGGCAGTAGCTGCCAGCACAGTTCTGGCCCTCAGAGGTGGGGCTGGGGGCAGCAGGAAAACTGTTTCAGTTAAGGCTCTTAAAATACTAATCCTCTTTCCTTACACCACAGCTAGGAGTGTATGCAGACCTTCACATGCAGCAGAAACATATAGATCAGTGTCCAGTTGCCAGGCTATGATTTGTCAGGCTTTTGGTGCAAATGAAAGGAAATACTGAAAATACCTGGCAGAGCTTGTCTCATGCCACGTTGTCCACTGTTACTAGAATTTTCGCACTCATTTGCTCTTGCCTGCTGCTTTTTCACTTGCTGCAGTCAGTGATCACAGCCACCTGGCTGACATGCATGACTAATTACAAGGACAAGACCTTATCCCATCAATTTCAAATGTTCAATGAAGACCCAGGACAGCTACCTTGCCTGCAGGGTTTCAGCAGACCACAGGCGAGGGTCTCTCAAAGTAGGTAGAGATTCCTAAGAAGTTCCATCTCTAACCAGACATTTCTACATGCTGGGTGTAAAGCTAGCTGTGCAACTCCTAAACAATTAAGAAACACTTTTATTTGGAAAGCAAGAGAGCTTTCATACATGTCTCTCTACATATCATATATGCTTATCTATCCCATAATTTAAAGCCTAGAAAGCCTCTTGCACCCTTACCTAACTCCAGCATCCAGCTGATGCTTTATATGATGTTCAGAGCTATATACTAATGCAGTACAGAATCTGGAAGTATGAAAGCTAAAACTTAAGGCATTACATTGATGATACTATTATTATTATTATTATTATTATTATTATTATTATTATTATTATTATTATTATTATTAAAGATCAGGTGTTCCAGTATGGTAATTTCGCTTTTTACCATCCATTAGCTACTAAGAGGAATTCCAGTTGCTGCTGAAACTTTCAACTCTGAGACTGGGGGTTTTCTGCCATTTTTTCTGGCTGTTTATGAAGGGTGGTGGTGCTTTCCAGGAAACAAAACACAGGCAACCAATGGAAGAAAGAAATCATTAATATTACATTTTAAAATCACTATTTTTATAACAAACAATTGGCCCATTTGAAGAGGCACATTAAAGCTGCACCCTGGCTTTGACAAACAGTGGAGAGGGAACAACATTGTCAAAGGTGAACTCTGTGTTCAGAGAAAATGAGAGAAAAGGCATCACAGTGGATCCAGCCCCTAACCCCCTAGCAGGCATCTCTGAACCAGCCACAAATCCACGACTCTTGCTCACACTTCCCCTTTAATGATCAAACAGCAGCCCTACTGCTCACAAGGAACTAATTTCATGCTTACAGCTGCCACTGGTTGTATGTGTTTGCAACATCAGGCCCACTAGACTGACTAGCTGGAAATGCAGAGAAAAGCTTTCCATATGTCTCAAGAACTTCCAGGGATGAAGGCAATACTCATGCTTGAATTTCAGAGTGCATGGGAATGACACAAAGTAAAACAAAAGTAAAGCAAACAAACAAAAATAAAACTAAAAATAAAAGCATTTGTCAAAGATAAACTTTGATACCAAAGCCACATATGAAGGTCTGGAGATTTCAAAAAATAGAATTTAGTACTGCCTCCTCCTAGAGCTCCGAGATTTTCAAAAGCTTTTCAAACATTTTTTGGAAGAACTCAGGGATGTTGTAGGCTGTGTAGTAATGTGGTACAACACAAACAGATCGGTAGTTGCAAGAGATAGTGCAAGGTCCTTACATCAACATTCCATACAGCTGGAGGGGTTTCTTTAGGATTTAGTTTGGTCCCTGACCCAAACACATATGTGGTTCAAACCCATTTAAAGGAGCAGTCAGTGGTTTGGTCTGCTTTAGAATCATGGAATCATTTGGGCTGGAAAAGACCTCTGAATCCAACTGTTAACCCAGCACTGCCAAGTCCACCACTAAACCATGTGCCCAAGTGCCACATCTACACATGTTTTAAAAACCTCCGGGGATGGTGGCTCATAGGGTGTAAAGTGTAGACCTAGAGCAGAGCTTTCAGTTTCAGTTCCTTCAGAAATGACTGAGGTATTTCCTTCAAAACCGTGTTACCAATCTGAAGTAAAACACAGAATGTTGTCACAGCCACGAATTGTCTTGAAATGAAACACCTCCACAGCAACCTAATGCCTGGAGAAAATTCCAGTGTTGATTTTCTTAGCTATACAATTAGAACCCAGCTCTGCCCTGAAGTGTTGATCATACCTGTCGTGGCTGGTTAACCTTTGCTCCTGAAGAGAGCAGCAATCGGATGACATCCAGATATCCTCCTTGTGCCGCCAGGAAAATTGCAGAAGCTCCATCCTAAGAACAAACACATCTGTCTCACACTGCATTGAAGTGATGCCATTTTTCCACACAAAAACAAATCAAACTGAATTAAGTTCTCAGTCTTTAGTCGTTATGCTTTGTAACAGCAGATAAACAGCCATGCTTAAGAAATAGCTACCAAAATGCAAAGCCTAATTCATAATAAACTGTGGCAACATTTTTATTCAGTATGCACAAATACTGGCTCCCATTATATATCAAATCCAACATTTAAATCCTGTGTCTGGAATAAGAGTCTAGTTCATTGAAGCATCGAGCTACATAACTAGAAATTGGTTCTTGTACAACAATACAGGTTCGCTTAGCTTTTATATGTTCATGCAGAAGTGTTCTGCTACATGGATACATGGTGGAAACTTGTCAGGTACTTTGCAAGACTGCAAACCCCAGCACTGAAGTCTACCCTTGAGGCTGAAGGAAAAAGGCCTGTGTCACCCCAGAAACCACCATGCTTCTGCTCTGGCACATCTTGAAGAAGAGACTTCACCTGTAATATAGTATCTAAAAGTACTTCATAGCCATAACAGAAAACAGAATTTTCCTGGAAAAAGCTTGTGAATGAATAAATTGTGAACAAATACGGGGTTTTACTTTTCTTTGACATGTCTTTCATGTGCAGATGTTCCCAGAATTTTACTTCAGAGAAACCCCTTGCATAGAAAAAAATTAAAAGTCATATTTCATTAAGTGTTTTTGATGGAACATTTTCAAACAGCATTATAATCCATCTAACCAGCTCTAAGGAGAAATCTGTATTGAAGGTGGGACAGGTGTTTACCCATCCTACATCCACAGGACTAAACACAGGATGTGCTAGGACAAGTTTTCCCAGGAGGTGAGAATCTTTTATTTTAAATAGAGACAGGAATTAACCCCTTTACTGCATCTCAGATGTGCAAGTACACCTCTCATGCCAACTCAGGCAGGTGCATATCACAAAATACAGAGCATTTTGGTGAAAGCTGGCTGTTGACCTTGTTGGCATATGACTGTGTTAGGACTAAATGCTGTTGTCTGCAGAGAGAGTGTGAAAAACTCAGCACAGACTCAGTGAAGCATGAGCTGAATATAGTGCCCCAGGGACTGAATTTAGGATGTTTGACATTGATTTCAAGACAAATGTCCTCTCTTTTGTAAACAAACGAGGTGTCTGCTGAAACTATTAATGCCCGTGGCTGGGCCCTCTGATGGGCTGTTTTCTCTGGTTGTTGTGTGAGTAAATGAAGAGACCTGGCAGTACCAGAGCCTTTGCAGTCTTCCTTCAGAGACAGAGAACACTTCAATTTAGAAAGTAAACAAGGTTGTGTAATATTAAAAGAGCTCTTCATTGTAGGATAAATCAAGATGGAGAACCTTGCATTCACTGATACCTATTTGCTTTGAATTGATGCTGTAATGAAAATGCTGTTTTGAGGCTATAACGCATTTCTGCAAGAATTACTATTTAGTTAGGGTATTATTTTGTCTCTTGCTCTCCTGACCCCTCACATGAGTCAATTTAAGATTAAAACATTGATCTTGATGGTTTTGGGAGGACTACCCAAATATATGCTCAAAATTCCTCTCATTTAGCTTCCAGTGAAACTGCCATCCAGGTACCACTTGATAAATGCAGCTTGGCCCACGAAAAGAACTTAGACAACACTTTTTTTTAGGAGATCGTATTCTTATTTTATTACACAACTGCTTCTGACTGACTTTGTCCAATGTCTATGAGCAATAAAAGTACATTTTAAAATCCAATTGCAAATATCGCTCATTTCCAGGAGAGACAACAAGGAAGTTATTTTACTGCCTTGACCTCTGGGTAAGAGTCTGCAGGTGTGGCAGCATAGCTATTTTTAAACTGAGTGGCAGCCCCTGGGATTACCCTGCAGAGGGATGAATCACTGCCCTCAGATCAGAAAGTCAATTCCTATTTGCACAACAGCAAGGGTGGAACAAGCTTCTTTAAAAATCAGGGGTGAGGCAGCACTGAGGTGGGGATGTCCCTATGACTTCTGCAGTCACCAATTCCTGGTGAGCTCTCAGCTCCCCTGTAAGCCAGTAGGAGCCGGGAGTGCAAGAGCATCCTGCAGATCCAAAGCCAAAGGAAACAGCTGAAAAAACTCATAAATCTCAGAGAAACATCTTCCTCTTTGTCAGTCTTGAGTGCCCTGGGGTAGGAAAGAGTGGTGGGAAGCAGAGGCAAAATCTGCTACTCATTTCTGTTGAATGCCGAAAAGTTCAACTTATCTGTGTCTCTGTTGGAGTAAATTAAATCCAGACCTTCATTGGTTCAATCCAACTTTCTGAAACTAAACAACATCAGTTCAGCCATTTTAACCTCATTTTGCCCAAAACACTGACAAACTGGAGATTCACAAATACCAAACAACATAATTTTAACTGATATTTAAAAAACCAAAATGCTTTGAAGCAATTTAAAGGTTTTAATTTTTACTATTCTTTCTGGCAGAAAACTAATGTACTTTAGAGGCTCTAGAGCTATTCATTCTTCTGCAAATGGTGGTAGAACATGACATGCTCTTTCCTCCAAGGCTAATGGGTAGCTCAAGTCTGTTCCAGATTTGGTACATATCCTCCATGCAGATCATGAACCAAAAGGCAGCCAAAGAATCTTTTCTGATTTTGTGCTACTTCTCTCAGCATCATAAAAAGCAGACAGTTAACAAAATCCACATCTTAGAGGAACAGAGTACTACAAAAATGCAGTGTTTGGCAAATGCGTGTGTGTGCTGGAGCCAGGGTGTCTGCTGTTGTCCAAGTAACAGCACATTTGTTCCACCACCACCATTGTCAATATTGTGTGTGTCAAATAACTCACATAGAGTTGATCGTGAATGTTGGCACCGTGCTTCAGCAGAGTTTCCACTACTTTTGCATGCCCGTACTGACAGGCAGCCAGGAGAGCTGTGCCTCCATCCTGTGAAAAAGCAGAGAATGGGTACAGTCAGGTGAGAGGTCAGGTGCTGGGCTGAACATCACCATAAAAAAAAAAAGAGCCAAACTTTAAGAATTTTCAGAATTTGGCTCATAGCACTTCTGTAATCAGTAGCTACCAAATCTTTCATAACTTTAATGCCTAGTGTTGACATGTAAATCTTTCAAATTGGCTCAGTCACTACATACATTTTTCTTCTGAGTTTTTTTAAGGAGGGAAAGGAACTAAGAAAATTCTGTTTTTCATTCCTCATCCTCTGCCTTGCCATTAGAAGCTTTGCTCCTTTCACAAGTCCAAGCTCCTCCGTGTCTCTTTCTTTTACAGCCAAATTCCTCATGCCTGCCAAACTCTTCCACCGATGGAAGGACAGCCCAGCTTTCCACTGCTCCAGAGTCTATTGATCATCTGCTCTTCTTTAGCCAGAACCCTGTGCCCTGTTTTGTCCTGCCTCTCACTGGTGGATTGTTGGCGTGGAGCTGAGTAGAGAGGAAGGATTTTAAACTGTGCTAGCTGACTGTGCAAGTGTGAGTCTGACCAAAGGCATGACCACCAGTGAAAAAGCCATTACTTCTGCTTGAGAATTGATCCCTGCAGGTAGGATGAGCCCCAGGTAATTAGAGCTGCTGCACATCACCACTAAAGGGAGACCTAGGCACATGCATCAATCCCTGCTTGTAGAAACATTCCTTTGGGAGCCACCTGGAAAGGGAAACACCTCAGTGTCAATGGTGATTCACTCCAAACCAGCTGAAACAATTGAGACAGTAAATGTGGATCTTGCCATCTTAAATGTGCTGTGCACCACTCAAAAATTATCAGTATTTCAGACACAGCTATGGAGAGGAGGTTCTTATCTCTGCCTGGGATGGCACCATGCCATCATGCAAAGATGATGCACATCCCAAAATGTGCCCACCACAGGTCTTCTTTCTCCTCCCCTGCCTTCTCCCGGTCTCAAAACTCTCCCCTGCAAGATAAGCTATCTAAAGTATTTCAGGTAAATGGTTTCTAGAGCTGTTATTAATGTGGACACAAGACTCTGCTTTGGCCTAGACTTGTTCTCTGAAACAACTCCAAAGTTGTCTGAAATTTTCCACATTGACAGATATCCACAAAAGAAGTTACAGCTTGAATGACCAAATGGATCTTTTATAATGAGAAGTGGCAATCAAATTTATTAATCAATGGTGCAATTTAATGGCTGTAATAACCTTGTGAAAACTCAAGCTCTGACATGACTGAACTAATCCACAGGCTCTATTTATACCTACCCCCAAAACCTTATATTCACCCTTCCTGCCTACAACATTGAAAAGAAAAGAAGGCTTGAGTGTAAGCAAAGCCAGAGATGTGAGGCTGTTTTGTGACAGTCTAAGAATTGCCTGTTAATTCTGGGTTATTTGAGTAAGTACAGTGTGTAATCAGGTCAGTGGAGTTAAGTTTCTCTTCTGAGAAATTAGACTTTCCTGCCAAATTAAACTACCGTAATTTTATGGGAACTGCTAGAACAAAACACAAAAGCAATCACAATTGTCCTTGGATTAAAAAACACCTTATACACACTTAAAAGACAATGGAAAAGCTAATAGCTTCATGAAACCTCTTTCCTCTCCCCAACCGGGTGAAAGCCACTTTGCTCAAATGGTGACTTAGCAGATCAAAGAGCTACCAAAAAAACAAAACAAAACAAAACAACAAAAAACCAAAACAAACAAACAAAACCTAAAAAAACCAAACAAAAAACCCCCAAACCAACCAACCAACCAACCAAACAACCCCCCCCAAAAAAAACCAAAACAAAAAAAGAGAGAATTTTTAAAAGACTTTTTTCCCTGAATGATGTTGAGAGAGAGAGAAAGCTTAGTGAATTAAGAAGAGAAACTGTGCTATCCAAACTGAAAGTCCTCTGTGGAGAGACAAGGAATGAAAAGTTTTAGGAAGCTTAAAACTATTAAAGTACCCTGTATGGAGGGTAAATAGACATGCTTGGTTGGTTGCATATGGGAAAAGTTTGTTTATTGCTTTATGGTCTAGCTTTTGTTTTCTAAAATTCTTGTGTTCTCCACAATCTCCTGTTATTTTTAGAAGATTGTTTGGTTTTTGTAGGGAGCCAAGTGACAGGTCTCAAATAAAAAGCAGGCCTGCAAAGCTAACTGTAGTTGGCACACCAGAGCTGAAGCCCAACACTTGGAATCCAAATTTGTGATCCCACCCTGGGAAATGCAACAGCTTGGGGTTTAAGAATGGCAATGCTCTCTCACGACCTGTCTAATTAATTCAAAAAGGGGTTCCTGACCAAGTGTTTGGTTCAACCCGGTAAGCAGTTTTAGACAGATACATTTTTTGTTGAAAGAGTAACACAATTACAAAATACACTATTTGGATCTTTCAGGCAAAGTGACCAAGTTTTCCTAGATCAGTCTGATCAGAGCCCAGGGTTAGAAGAGGAGCACTGATGGTCCCCAATATTTACTGTGACAGAGAGTACCGGGTAACTATTCCTGGCCTCAAAGATCTGGTCCCTGATCAGGAAGACAACTGAGCTCTAAGACCTCTCTACTGTCTGTCTGATACGTGAAGCCGAATGCCTTCAATAGAACGGATTGGGATTCCTCTGCATGCTCTGGATTGGGGGTACCACTGTGAAAAATCAGATATACATCTTTCTGTGAGAAAGGGAAGCTGGGGGCAGGAAACTTTTCCACTGACCATGTGATAAGACAGCACTTAATCAAGGAATTGTCAAATAGTGCAAAAGTCCACTGTTTATTAGTAGGAGAAAACTCCCTCCTGCCTCTATCGAGCTTCCATCTGGTTTTTTCTTACACTTTACTCCAGCAAGCTCTAGCTGAAAACCCCAATGTTTTACAGACCATAGGGAAAGCACATAAGTTGTGAGGGATTAAAAAAAAAGTAAATGAGAGAGTTTTAACATCCCTTCCAGCCATGTGATTACCTCTTTCCTTTTTGGCTTCAGCTGAGATAAGCAAAAAGCTGAAACAGCATCTTTGGTACTGGAAAGCCTCTTGGAAACTCTGAGCAGGGCAGCAAGTGGGAGTGGGAGGCACTCCTGGGGCTGTCACCCTTCTGCAGTGGGCAGGAGGCCACTGTGCAATCTCTTGGAGACAGCACATTGCCTTGGGCTCACTTCTTGCTCATATCCTGTTTTCCTGACACAATGAAGCTTCTATAAATCCTGTACTGAAAATATTTCCAGCTCAGATAGGAGCTGGACTTTTCTCAGGCACCTCTGATTCTTTCCCTGAAAAACCATTTTTCTGCTCTCCCCAGAGCCTGTGCTCCTCACTGCCAGCACGTAGCAGCAGCTGCTGATGTGCAGGGAAAGTACTTGGAACAGCAGCACTGGATAAGACCATGTTAACTAGTGTAGACTTCCCTATTTGCCTTTCCTCTGCCATCATGACCTGAAAGTAGCTTAGAATGATATGTTGTTTTACCATCTCTTAAATATGATACAGAGGAGGAGAACTGATCTTCTGCAATCACTGCCTGCTGAAAAACAGACTCTGACATACTGCAGTTCAACCTGCAGTACTGCTCAGAAAATGTGCCATCGTTTTTTTTAAGAACTCACATCTATCAGAATAAAAGAAAAAAGTTTCAACCCATGTTAAATATTTCTATGGATGTCAGACTGGGACAGTGCAGAATAATATGAATGACTAATATTATATGGAATAATTATATAATAATTAACCTTCAATGGTACTATTTATTCTCTTTAGTACATCAGCATTTATTGCTAATTACTTTATTACACTATTTTGGAATAGTTTTACTTCACCTGCCATAGCAAATATCAATTCTCATGTTACAAAGCTTAACAAGAATTGCATGCCTGTATTAAGACAATTCTCCAGAATTCTCATATATGAGTAAAAAATGTAGTAATCACAATTTACAGATAAGTGCCTGAAAAAGATGTTGGGCTTTGCATTTCTTTAGTTAAATTCTCTGTTTTCTAGGATACATTCAATTTGTGTGCTTATTCCAAATCCATCTTGTAACTTATAATAGAAATATATGTATTCTTGCACATTGATTAATTTTGCACTGCCCTTTAAAAACAGAATCAGCCATATCTTTTCTGGTGCTGCTCCCAGATGAGTGTCTTAGTGAGCACATACCTTGTCCCTAGCCTGAAAAGGTGTATTTTATCAACTATATTGTTTCTGGGGGTTGGGATGGATGGAGGAGCCTGTCACCTTGGTCGTGTGCTAACAGAATGATGGAATTATTCCAAGCTATGAAAACCACATTATTAAATCAGAAGATAGAACAAAGCCACACTAACAGGCCAGTGGAATATGTGGACTGTCTATGCACTACACCTGACTGGTGCCTCCTGCTCAGCCACATGCTGAGTGCTGCTGCTGGAAAATCATCTCACATGCACAACACATGCCAGTTTCCCATGCTATGTCCATTGGGAGCTGGTATTATTTTTCAACCAGCTTGTCCGGATGTAGCAGAAAGCTGTGGCCTGGAGAGGAAGAGCAACCAGCAGCTTAAAAGATACTTGAGACTGGCATATGGGCCAAGTCAGGTCTGGGTTCAGAAGCAGAGGCAGGCAAGAAAAGAGGGGCTGGAATTAAAGTTTCAAGGTGAGCAACAATAGACCCCACGCTTGAATTTGTCCAGAGATGGAAGCCATTTGGAGCAGCTGAACACAGGAATATTATTTTATAATTTAGACCTTTCTCTCTTTTATCTGTCCTAGTGTTTCACATCAATATATTCTGCATGCTTCATAAAAGATTGTATATCGTAATGAAGGATCAGACAATTTCAAGCCTGCTGTTCACCTCCTGGATCAAACCTTGGCCTCTTCACAAACTCCTAGTTCAGAAGCTATGGAAAGATTGAGTGAAGTTGCAATTGTCCCTCTAGACAGAACAAGGTACTGAGCCTCTGACTTGTCAGCTGAATGCAAGGGAAGATGACCCCTCTGAATCTTGCTAACCCCCACCCATACTAAAATAGAAGTCAGAGATGCAACACTTATTTTAATGTGCAACCTTATCTGATAAATTTGTCCCACATAAGATTTTCCAGCACTTTAAGATACAGCTGTTGTATTTAACACTGCAACCTCCTGCATTGCCAACTTTCACAGCTGCTCTCCATGTTGTGTTAAACAGCCACAATTTCATTCATGCTTTCATTACTGATTGCTGCTGTGGTCAGAGAGCTGCTCACCACAAGCACAGCTCCCTAGGGTATCAGAATCCTACTCTATGGGCATGTGTGAACTCTGGCCACAAAACATTAGGATTTTTAACCCTGGGAGCATAAGGTGCTGGGTTTCTGATGTTCTATCAATTCCTTTAGAATTTAGAGCCTGTATTTCCAGGGATTCCAGAAAGCAGGTATGGATTGAGAGAATCATTCAAATCATAGAATTAAAATCTTGAGAAATTGATTACTGTAAAGGAATATTGCTTGTCCAAAGACATCACTAGGGATCCCAGGGTAAGTGACTGGCAAGTGTCCTCTTCTTCAGATGGGAACACTTCAAAATGTATCCAGCATCTCAGGGACAAGTATATTTAATGAAAGTATGTTGCTTTTCCCCCTGTTTGCTGAAAGCAGAGGTGCTAATACTGCCTTGGGCAAAGAGACTGGGTTGATGTACTGCTGTCAGTGATGGACTGCTGATCTTGCTGCTGTTGACCCCATGAGGGGTGAGGAACCCAGGCCCTACCACCTGTGCTTTTGGCTATTGTAAGAAGATTTTGGGAAAGGACCTGCCTGAACAAAGAAATAAAAGCTCTGAGGTGCGTTTCATCTTCTTGTCCCAAATGAGAAAGTGGGAATTTAGGGAGGACTGAAGGCATTAGACTCTTATGTACCCTATGGTGGCATGCAGAGACATCTCAACGTGTATGAAATGTAAGTTCAATGCAATTGGAGTACATAAGTACCTAAATCAGGATCCTACCTGGTATGTACAGAAAGACCCTTTGATCTTGTATTGGAGGATGGCTTATGAGGAAAGACTGATACCACTATCAAGGGACCTTGATGAACTCATGCCACTAAGTCTGGGTAGGAAAAGGTAGTCCAAAGTTAATATTTCACAATGTGTTGCATTACTCATATTACTCGAAAAATGTTCCTGTGATGAAATTTCATCATCTTAACACTGCCCTGTCATGTTTCACATGAATACAAAAACTCCAGCCTTGACTCTCAGAATGTATCAGCATGTAAAAATAGATCCATCATCTTACTTTATTCTTAAATTCAGTGGAGGCTCCAAATGAAAAGAGAAACTTCACTACATCATTGTGGCCTTGCTGTGCAGCAAAGAACAGGGAAGTTGCACCTGACTGTAAAGGAAAAATGGATTAAAATAATAACAAACACGTAACATGTTTGACTGAAGTATAGTCATTTCAAATTAAAAAGCATTGAGCACAATCACTTGAATATCAGCTGAAATGACACAGTGAATTTGAAGACTCCAGAGGACACCAGGTATCTTAACTCAGTCTTTTTCCCATTGCACTGAAAAATCTGTCCAATATCATACATTTGGGAAGGAAGGAAGGAAGGAAGGAAGGAAGGAAGGAAGGAAGGAAGGAAGGAAGGAAGGAAGGAAGGAAGGAAGGAAGGAAGGAAGGAAGGAAGGGAGGGAGGGAGGGAGGGAGGGAGGAAGGAAGGAAGGAAGGAAGGAAGGAAGGAAGGAAGGAAGGAAGGAAGGAAGGAAGGAAGGAAGGAAGGAAGGAAGGAAGGAAGGAAGGAAGGAAGGAAGGAAGGAAGGAAGGAAGGAAGGAAGGAAGGAAGGAAGGAAGGAAGGAAGGAAGGAAGGAAGGAAGGAAGGAAGGAAGGAAGGAAGGAAGGAAGGAAGGAAGGAAGGAAGGAAGGAAGGAAGGAAGGAAGGAAGGAAGGAAGGAAGGAAGGAAGGAAGGAAGGAAGGAAGGAAGGAAGGAAGGAAGGAAGGAAGGAAGGAAGGAAGGAAGGAAGGAAGGAAGGAAGGAAGGAAGGAAGGAAGGAAGGATGCTTTCCTGACTTTGGACTCTTTTACCCCATGTAGAATGTACAGGGAATGGGAGCTACATGTGAAATTCACTTCAATGCCCAAAGCCTTTATAACAGTGGCCCCACTTAGACCATTTCAGAGCCTTCTCTCTTGGGCACATTTATGGAACTTTCACTTCCCCAAGCTTCTCAACAACTTCAGAGCACAAGAGCACTGGTTGGAGTAACTGCATTTAGTTGTAGAACAGTGCCATTGGTCTTTAGTGCTTTAACTTCATCTGTTTTGCTTCCTTTCTGCAACAGAGTGATTTTGGAGGCTTTCAGTGTTTTGCTTTTTGTTGGCTTGTTGAATCAATATTTCCTGAGTGATAATCAAGAGCAGTTCCATAAAACTGTTCTTAACTTTTTCTTTTGATGCTTCTTTCCAAGCAATGTTTACCTAAGGGAAGGGACATATTTAAGTACATGTTTTGTTAGAACAGGACCCCACTGAAAGACACTGACAATCATGGTTAGAGCAAGTTTAGGCCAGTAAGTGCAAAGACACCTACACCATCAAAATGGCATTCACTGGCTCAGTAACTTGCAGACGTCAGCATGAGATTAATGCTCTGGTTCCAGGTAACCAAGGAAAGTAAGAAACATTGGCTTGTACTGTTGGAGCAATGAGCACACCGCTATCCTACACAACCTGCCACCATTCCATGTAACTTCATGCCCTTCTTAAATTGCTCTTCTCTTAAAACCAGTGGCTGTCCCAGAGCAATTCTGATCTTTGTGCAGCCAACACACAGACCAAAGCAACTGCAATCCTTACAACCGTCTGCATGGAGTATGAGTGAAAGGTAATTTCCCCAAAAAATCAGTTGCTGATGTCCCTTCCGTGCTGATGTCATGGTGCAAGACATGCCTTGAATGCCAAGCAGAGATGCAGGGAAGGGTAAGGGTGATAAAGCTGTGGGACTGCTAGAGATAATTTGGCTCAGACTAAAAGGCAGAAAGTCCAAAACATACAGAGTCAAAAATAGTCCCTGTGCTAGCAATGACATCCACTCAATTTTAATGACCAGGCTGCAAATCAAAAGGTAAAGGTCTTCTTATTATTTATCCCATCCAGAGATCTGTAAATTGTTGTGCCAAAAAATAAAACTGCAAATACATCAATGGCATAACTCTGGAAGGTTACATCCCAGATGTAACTGACCCTTACCAACCAGATGTGCTGAAAATGCTTGATGAGTTACCTCTCGCATCTGATTTTCTAGTGTAAACTCCAGATATCTGATTCCCTGATGTCCTCAGAACGGAGCCTGTTATACGTGTTATAAATACACTAAAGCAAGTGACAAAGAAACAATTGGCAACAAGCAGCAGACAACACTCTTATTATTTGTAACAAACCAACAGTCACTTAATCAAGCCCTGTTTGAATCCTACCTCTCTCTGCAGATTGATATCTGCTCCTTGCAACACCAATTCCCGTACACAATCTATGTGGCCATAGTAAGATGCTACCATCAGAGCTGTTGTGCCAAGCTGGGAGTAAGGAAAAACAAGTCAGTACCTTCAACAGACACCTACAGCAATGAATCAGCCTGTCTGGATGAGACAGCATCTCTGCCAAAGAGCTGGAGGGAGCTTATGATACCTTATTGTCCCAAAATAAGTGCAACAAGTATAAAAATAATGAGTTTTGTTTCTAAATAGCTTTTGTTTCTCTTTTAAATCAGAGAATCCCAAAGTTCTCTGCATCATTTCCAGAAGAATAACCTCAGACACAGGAGTTGAGTGACTCAGCTGAGTCACTTAGAATTCTGAGTCATAGTCAAGAGAAGGGGCTGGCTGATTTGAACATTAATTCTCTATCCAAATAATAAGAGCAAACTCACTCAGTGACTCTTCACATTATAAGAGAGAGCTTTCTGTACAGAAGTCTGTGCTCAACTCCCTCAGTACACTATAAGGTCACTTCCAGTGAACAAAGTAGGATTTATATGTATGCAGTGTATGGACAATATGCAGAAACCACATGCATAATGATGAAACACATCCTTCAAAACCATTCACACACAACAGCTCAATTTAAAGAAGGAATGGGTGACATTACAAAAAAGAAACATGCAGTCTTAATTGTACAAAAATTTTTTAGTCTAGAAAATGTTTATGTCTGATACAATTACTAATGCAGTGCAGTGTGAAAGTTCTTATCCAAAGTTAACCCTCTTTTGAGAAAAAGTGAACAGTAGTGACCTTATTTTTTCACATTGATCTCTGTTCTGTTTACTACAAGCCTCCATTTGGACAACCTTCCCTCCCTTGTCAGAAGGACAGTCACAGCACCAGCTCCAGAAGTACTGCAGGACAAATACTTGCCTACAGTGCCAAAATAAAATGAAAATGAAAAGATAGCTTGAAGTCAATGGGCTTAGAAAGTCTCTTACACTTTGAAGGTATTCAAAGTGAGAGAAGCTGCGGCAAGTTCATGTTTTGGGCTGGAAGTGGCATTAATCCTTGCCAACAGCAGCGTGACTCTGCCAGTCAGTCCCAATGCCAAACAAAAGAAACCAAAAGGAACTTCTCAACCTCCTTTTCCCCTTGCTGTTTGACACAGCTCAGCACAATCAAGTATCTCACCATGTGTTGTAGGCAGAATAGAAAGACCTACTATCTATGTTATCAACCAATTTCTAATCTCAAAACTAATTTCAAGCCATGTCAATTACAGTAAGGAAATTCCCATGAAATCTGTCATGTGTCTGGGCTCCTCTTGCTTGGCAATCTTGTGCCTTCATGTGGGTGCCGAGTCCAGAGATTGGGTAGAGGAGGAAGAATTTAGGAGGCCAGCAGTTGTTCTAATTCTGAGGTCTGCTAGCCGACAGAATCATTGCTACCTGGGCTCAATTGAGCCAACTCTTCACTGTGATCTATTACTACAATGATGTTTCTCTGCAAAGAGAAGCCTGAGGTGCTAGGATCTGTGTTTTTAATGTCAGCACCACAAATAACTGTGTAAGACACATTTTTTAGTGCTGGCAAATTCTTAACCCCTTGCCACTGATGTAAATCATCACGCTATTTCATCTTATATTTCAAGCTTGATTACTGACAGGAGAAGGCTTTAAATCATCCTGAAGTACCATAAGACATTCATATGATTCATGTTAGATCCCTACTACACCCTCTGCAAGGTGGGCTATGGAAAGTGACGCAAAATGAGTGCTGTGGCTGTAGGTGCATTGTGTGCATACGCTGTCTTTGCAGTCCACATCTACTCGCCCACTGTTGAGCAGCAGCTGGAGGAGAGCCAGGTTTCCTTTTCTTGCAGCCCAAAATGCAGCATTGGCAAGTGGTGTTTCTTTCTGGTGGAAAAAAGGAAAAGGGAAAAAAAAAAAGAAAGCAGGAATAAATCACTTTGGAAAATACACTGGGCAAGCATACATATTGCATGCATTCTGCATTCAAGCCAGGCAAGTTTTAGCTTAGTGTGCTGTTCTTTAAAACCCAGAGCATGGAAAGGAAGCTAATTTCATTTATTTTTGCAATTAAAGAGACCAGTCTTCCTGTGCTTCCTCATGTTATTTCAAGTCTTCCTTGTGTCCATGGCAGCCTATGCCTCTTAGATTGCTCTGTAATGAGAAATGATGATGCTAGGCCAGATCCACAGGGAAACATCACAAAGAGCAGCATGCTCAGTGATGCCTGTATTGTCTGCTTCTGTGGTGGGGCTGGCCACAGTTAGGCAGAAACATCCTGCTGACATGTCCTGCTGCAGGGCATCCTCTTGGGTTTCAGATTAGCTCTCTGTCATCTCCTTTTCTGCGCACAAAGTTCCAACACAGGAAAAGTATTGCTCATGCATCTATCTCCCAGACTGCTCATTCTACCTCCTGCTTGGAATTAACACCCTGTGACTGTGGACATGTGCAGTATCTCCCGGGTAGGAGTGAATGATGACTGTTCCAGCATAGGGAAAGGACAGGAAAAAGACACAGGACTTTGCTCCTACCCTTTTAATGTAATCAATGCAGAGAGTTGCCAATATTCTGCCTTGACAGGCAAGGATAAGTGGGGGGAAAACACTGTGATGGCAATGATATGTATCCTAGGGCAGGCTCGTGCTGCTGATTTTTTAATAAGGGCCCAAACAACCTACAGAGGAGTAAAGCATCACTTCACCAATAGTCACACCAAAGCAGAGTCAAAAATACCCAGGGGCATTGCTTTCCAGCACACCCTGCCTTCAGGATAACCCAAAGAGAGTGCAGAATGGATATAAAAGTCAATCATTCAGCTTCAGAAATTACTTAGGCACTTCTTATCTAAATGTCAATGTGCACATGCAATGTGGCAGGGATCAGGATTCAATAGTTTTATGCTTTACAATTCAAATGCACATATACAGCACAGTTTAAATTGCTTCCTTCACTGACAAGAAGACAATAAACTGCAGAAACCAGCAAGAATCATGAATCTGAATTTATCTCAAGTCTGTCTCACTGAGCACTTTCCATGGGCTGCATTTTTAATATTAATAAGTTGGAAAATTGGTAGCAGTTTCAGATGAGAGATGTCCCAACTATTCAATAAATTATAAGTCATTCCTGTAAATTGATACTGGTGTTTCTTGTACCAGCACACACAGAGGCAGGAATCTGAAAATTTTAGCAAGCACAATAAACTAAATTCTGATCTTCTTTTCACAGCTATTGCATTTCCCTGGAGAATCTGTGGATAATGTTGATGAAAGTAGAGACAGCAGTTTATACCTTCTTTGCTGGCAACACTGCAGTGTCTTCTTATCTTTACCCTTAGAATTGCTAAAACTTAATGTGAAATCAAACAATTGACATAAACACACGGAGGCTAATGTTGCCCTTTCTGCTCAGATTTATTAGATAGACATTTCTTTATAGAGCTGGCAGTTAGGAATATTGTCTTATTGGCTTTGTTATTATGATATTCACTGGAAAGTTATTGCAAAATTGTTATGTTTAGAACTTACAGAATGGACAATCAAATTTCCTTACCTTTTATTGTCCCAAACTATACCTTAAAGTTTTGGAAAGTTTAGAGGTATGTCAATACATCCAAAAAGACAAAGATTTATTTAATCCACCCTAGTTTTCACTGTAAGGGTGCAGTAGCAGACTGAATTTTATTATGGCTCATCATACACCACCACTTTCACTGGTCAGGTAGACAGGAAGTGGAATCCATATTCAGGAACTCCTCACCTGCTTTCACCAATTCACATGAGAAAAGAACTAAATGGCCAGTGTGACCTTGGACGGGAAGTAGAAGTTCAAAGTCTTTGGCCTTATGAGTCATAAATTCCTACCTATTTTTTCTCCCCTTTAAGTCCTACAGTAGCTTTCCAGCAGAGTTGTCCTTATACTTTGGATCAGATCCAACGAATTGAAGAATTCTTCAGTGCACCAAGGACACAAAACTAAGTTTTTTCTCATTTGTACTGACTCCTAAGAAAAAAGCACTTTTACTTCCCCTTGAGCCCCTGCATTGCTTGGGATTCTTTGTATAAAAGTAGAGTATATCTCACACTCAGACCATCAACCATCCATGATTAGATTAAAAATCAGATGTAAATCTGAGCTATCTTACCTGCTAAGGTGAATGAAAGTGCAAAATCGTTCAGATGATCTGGGAACCTTACAAGAACAGCCTCATTGTGTACCATGTGGCAGTTTATATCTCTGGATCTATATCTCTGTGCTCTTCATGTTCATCAACAATACTGACATCACTGGTAGGCAAAATGTAAGACAGCACTTTGGGGTTAATAATCCGATTAATTATATTATTTTTGAGCAATAAATGGGTTTATAGCTGCAGGATGTGACTGCTGTTGTTTGGTTATGCACTCAGTCTTGTCTCATCAGATACTTCCTAAGGAGAGGTAATGTTGAATTTCAAGAGATTAATTGGACAAAATTTTCATGTAATCCTTATCACAAAGCTAGTCTGCTCCCTAAGCCTCCTCGAAGTAAACAACTGATCCTCAGCACTGACAGTCTGGGAGCAGAATGATTTGAAAATTATTAGCTAATAGCTTTCATGAAAATTGCTTGTTTCATTATGTCATTTGTGCCAGCATCAGCAACCTTCAGGATAAAAAAGTTTCACTTCATCAAGTTCTCTAAAATTTTATTTAAAATCTGGCTGTGCTAGTAATTTTGGTTGTTGGTATGCTTCTATGAGAGCCCAAAGATTAAAACTGGCATTATATTAATGCTCTACTGACATCAGAATAAACACTTTTTCAAAAATGGCCTAGAGGAAAATATAAATCTGAAAAAACTGTTTCTCTGCAGTGATACAGACAAAATGAATTGTGCCTGAACTGTATCTGTGTCATTTCAGGAATATTGAGGGGGAAAGTATAATTTAAATGCTGTGACCACCAGCTCCTGTTCCCTGCTCTACCTTTGACTTGCTGTTTGCAGAGGAAGGGCAGGTGACATTGGGGTGGCCACTGAGGAGGAAGAGTGCAGTTCTTAAACAGGGATCTTGTAGATGAAAGAAAAGAGGCAGTAGACAAAGAGAAAGAAAAGCAAGGAGAAAGAGAATGCTAGTCTGCCCAGTGGCTTGTTTCTTGCTGGCAAAATACAAGAAAATTCCCTTTTCTTTCTTAGTTTCCAAACCAGTCCTAATGGGAAGCAGGAATTGAGTAAAAAGTTTTAAGAAGAGAACAGCCAGTGGCAAACAGATAGTAAGAATCCAAGTTAAGCTCATGATCTTCTGAGAGAAAGAGAAAATGCGGAGCAAAATGTCACAGAAAAGGGGGAAAAAACAGAGAGGGAGGTATGGTCTGCAGTTCTTCAGAGAGAGGGGTAGCAGTGAGTTACTTTGAACAGGAGTACTTGAGGGAATACAGTGTGAGAAATCGGACACAGAAAAGGAGCTGATAGGGACAGAACAGAAAGTAAAACCTGAAGAACAAGTTAAATAAACAAGGAGGCCAAAGAAGGATAAGAAAGCAAGAAGAAGGTGGCATCACCAGTAACCTGGGGCTGGTAGTTGTGAGTAATGAAGGTAATGAAAAAATTCACAGAGACAGAATGAAGGGACAGAAGAACTAAGAAATAAAAGAAACAAGGTGTGAGACCAATGCAGAACCAAAAAGGGGATGACCACAGAGACTGCAGTCCAGAAAGCCAAGTGTATCCTGGCCTACATCAAAAGAATCAAGACCAGCAGGTTGAGGAAAGTGATTCTTTCCCTCAATTACTTTGAGCAACTTGGTCTAGTAGAAGGTCTCCCTGCTTATGGCAGGGGGCTGGAATATGATGATCTTCAAGGCCCCTTCCAACCCAAGGCATTGTATGATTTCACCACCAAGTCTAAGACTGAGCTGCCCTTGGAGCAAAGGTTCTCTGCTGCCTGCCACAGGAAGGCTTTACCTCCAGGTGGGAACCACCTGCTGTGCCACCACTGAACTGACACTGAAAGCACCAGCATTCCAGGGGGGAGATACTCTGACAGGAGTGAGGCAAGTGCAGGGAATAATCCATCAAATCAAAAAATGCAACACGAGCAATATGGCAAAGGACTGGCACTGAGCTGCTGATCAATAAGAGAAGGGCAAGCACAGCATCCAGTAAGTGCATAACAGAGAAGATCTACATCCATCATAAATATTATCTGTTAACATCATTAGTAAATTGCTGCTTGCTTCCCTCTTTGCCAAATAATCTTATTAATCCTGTCCTTAGATTAAAAAGCTTCTTTAAGGCAATCTTGTGAAATGACCGCTCTTGCGTGGGTTTGGATGGAAGAAGTACAGAAAGTGGCAGGAATCACAGCTGGCAAAGGGAACGAACCAGTCTGGCTTCAGTGGCCACCACAGCCTGAAAGGAAGAGCACGGATAAAGACTGCCTCCTAACTATTACACAACCAGCACCAGCAGAGATGGTCGGAAAAGTGAGGAGGAGGCTCCTGACTGCACCAAACCCCACAGCACGGAGCCCGGCCACCCCAGAGCCAGCGTGAGGCTCGCAGTTTATGTAACACAGGGCACGCACCCTTTTGGGGCTGTCAGCTGCGAAAAGCGCCCGCTCCATCCATCAGCTGCCACCGCAGCGCTCCCGGGGCACCCCAAAGCCCGGGAAGGACGTTACCGTTTTCTTTCCTTCCGCCCAACACTACCCTCGTTTTTCCTAAAAAAAAATAAACCAAATCAATCCCCAAATCCACGGATACGACAGAGCACTCCCCCGGGCTGCCGGCATGAACAAGCGCAAAGCGGGAACCCAAACGCGCATTCCGCCGCCCCTCTCCCCTTGAGGCGGCCGCCTCACCTTGAACGACATCCTGCACATCGCAGCGCTCCGCCTCCGCCCCGCTCCGCTCCGCGCCCCGCTCCGCACCGCTCCGCGCCCGGGGCTGCGCGGGGCCGGGGCGGGGCGCGGGGCCGGCGCCTCCCTCCCTCCCTCCCCAGCACCTCGTGCTCTGGGGGTTCTGGATACTAGTGCTCTCTAAAGGTGCTTTTTGGGGCGGGAAGGGAGTATTCGGTATACTTCATCATCATCATCATCATCATCATTATTATTATTATTATTATTATTATTATTATTATTATTATTATTAATGATATTATTAATATTATTAATGTTAACATCATTATTATTATTATTTCTTATTATTTTTTTTATATTTTATTTTATTTTATTTTATTTTATTTTATTTTATTACCATCATCATTATCATTATTGTAATTGTTATCGTCATTGTTGTTTTTATTATTTGGCCGAATAGATTAATGATTAAGTATTAATTATATTCGAACTCGTGTTAATTGTATCAGCATACAATTTGATATAATTACAGAAAATTATATCTTATTGTTATTTTTGTTGCTTTTATGTATTATTGTTCTACTGTTGTTGTTATTAGTGGTAGTACTACTATTAGTATTATTTAAAATGGGCCTCTGCTCCAGCAGCATCCTGAGAAGCCAGCGCCCAGGGTGGAGGACCACTCAGCCTCTGGTTTAGATCTACAGATCAGGCCTCTGCAGCTCAGGAACAGCACTGAAATGATCCAAACCCCAAGCACCTTCACCCCAGCCCTAGCCTCAGCACGGTGCTCATGCCACCTGCATGGCACCTCTTTTGTATTTCACATCTGGGAAAAACCTGTTAAGAGCTTGTGTTGTGAGTACACCCACGGTGCTGCCGCCCAGACCCGTGGTGGGGGTGAGCATCCAGCTATCACCAGCACTATCTCCCACAGCTGATCTGCTCTCATTAGGAAGCCAGGAAGTTCTTGAGGGCTTCATTTTAAGGCTCTAAAAATGAACAACCATAAAGCCAATTCATGTCCCGTTTTGCCTGGATGCCACAGATTTCATTCAAAGTCTTCGTGATATAAAGTAGGCAAAGCAGGGCATGCTCTGGTGAGAGATTCCTGAATTTCTTTGCTATTGTTGGTTTAAACTGAGCCCTTAGGGATTTTCCTCTTTTGATGTGCACACATAAATCCCATTCATGAGAAAATTATGCGTGTGCATTGAGAGAAAATACTTGTGCTGAGATCCAAATAGCTTATTCTAGAAATCTGCAAATGAAGGGGTTTCTGCAGGTCTTTTTCCTGAGGCAATGTTCATCTGTGCATCTGTGCATACAGTAAAACAAACGATAGACAAGCAGATGAAAGCTGCTAATAGCACCAGCTCATCTCAGAATGCATGGCCTAGTATGAACCTTAATTACTGAGATCATACAATGCTGGATGCTCACTCAGACTTCTTCTTAAAAATATGGAATAAACCCAGCAGGTTGCATAGCTAAGAGTCACCCAGTTGCACAGTGAAGATTGTCCACTGAAAGAGGAAAATATTACTGATCTGTACAGATTCCCTACCTCACCCTTGGAAAATCTATGTGTTTATTCAATCTGTTGTGAATAACATGCCAAACTTTTCACATTCAGTAGCCCAAATATTAAATTTTATGACCAAAAAACCCCCAAAGAATTCTCTGGATGAATAACAAAAAAGGAGACAAAAGCAATAAAATTTTTTTGAGTCTGTATTTATCTTGGGTGTCAGGGGAAAAAAATTAAACTGCTTTTCTTAGTATTCCCACAAAATCTGAAATTGCACCTATTTTCAGTTGCACGTGGTCTCCTGTGACTCTTCTGCTCTCATTTTTGGTGCAACAATTTTTCAGAATAGTTGAATACAGAAATACATATATAAAATATGTTCCTTTTTTTCGATCCTTTGAAAGTTTATCCTGGAAAGAACGTAGAAACAATGTTTTTTGATGTAGACCTCTGCCTATTGTTACAATTGTTTATGGGCAAAGAGGACATGCACCTCAAATCTGTATATATATATATATATATATATATAAGAATTTATAATTATTATAACTGAATCTTAACAGTCTAATATACATTACTGGAACAGATGTAATTATAGCAGAGAAAGAAAAAAGGTCTATACAGAGAAAAAAATCACTATTAATAACATTACAGTTAAAACTTATATACATTTCCCAGTTTTTACCCCTTTTCTGGATGTTATCCTCATCTTTCCCCTGTCTTGCTAGGTCTTAGAGTTGGTGGTTTCATTCTGGTGCTGGTGGTTGACTATGATGTTCATGTTAAGGGCTGCTTCCTCTTGTTCTTCTTCCTCTTCTTCTTCTTCTTCATTTTCCTCCCCCCTCTAGGATCTGAGTAATTCTGTTTTATACATTTGCTAACATGCTTTTACCTCGGACTCTTTTTTCCCTGGTCTGCAGCACCTTATTACAACCAAACTAATTCTCATTTCAATTAGAAAAGCTGCTGTTAGAGATAAGCCATGTAGAACCAAATTGAGGGAGGTCAAGAAAAGTTTAAAGAGAGCAAACCTGGCAAGCCTCAGTCCCGGGGCCTTGCAAACTCAATGCCTGTTGCTATCATGGGAATACTGTATTTTAGGGCTACACATGTTCCCTATTATTTAGTCTTGGCAGAATATTTAAGACTGCAATATACTTGGACTGGTTGGGATTTGTTAGCTGCTTGGCAGAATTCATCTGCAGGGCAGCAGGCTGCATTCCTCTCACCTAGTATTTCATCACAGAGATTATTTCAAATATCCTGAGTCATGTTGTTTTGTTCAAATCTGAAGGCTACCTAAGATGAATTGCAGAAACAAATTAAATTACTGCGTTTAAGAGCTGATACAACCATTCTGTGTAAGTCACAGAGAAATCTTACCTGAGCCAGAACAGTTCAAGCACATCTATGTATGGATAAGTAGGAGAAGTAGCAAAAATTTTGGGTTAGACAAAACATTCCTTCAGAGATCATGATCTAAACCTCTAAATTTTTTTATGCAAAGACAACATTAATTTCTATCTGCTTTGAAAAAGAGCAATAAACAAACAAATAGCCATTTAGAAATTTTAGAAATGTGAATAGAGAGCAATATAAGTTTGCCTGTAGTGTATGGAAATGGATAAATACATTTCAGCAGACAAGATGGTCAATGTGTGTTTGTAACGTCAGTGAACTCTGACACGGGATTCTGCCCCCATCTAAAAAACCTGTTGTTAAATTTGCCTGCCACCTTCCAGACTCCTGAGCTCTTTACTGCAGGGTGTGCCACACAACATCTGTGTAACTCAGAAAATATTGCATTGACAAATACACTTCTGCAATAGCTTTTGTCATTTCCCATATGTCAATAATGTATGTCAATAATGTTGATGCTTTTGCTTTCAATATCACCTGTATAAAGATCATTGATGAAGGTCCGTGACATTTATTCTCTGATTGTAACTTACTTCTTTGTCTGAAGCTTTGCAAATTGTGGAGATCTCAGTGTAATGTTATTGATTTCAGCTGTATCTGCAGTGTCTTCTTTCCTTGGACATTAATGTTTCCATTAACATTTAGTTATTTAAATATTTTAAAAATCTAAATAGGTTTCTATGTTTTTCTAGAAATAAATTACTTTATCCAAAGTATGCGAAAAAAAGGCAACTTAAAATGTAAAATGGAGCAATCTTCAGCAGTTTCAGCTACAAATTTTGAAGCCTGATTTTACCTAGACAACAACAGCAAGAAGCCTGGCTACTATGAATAGCAAATTCTAGTTTTATTTTACTAAAGGTATAAATCTTCTTTGTTACTCTAGTCCTCTCTGCATGATTTCAAAATCCTGGATCATTGCCTCATACATGCCTGTGTATGCTTCTGCCTATGACCTCCTGTATGGGCCTTGGGCAAGCCTTTTTGCTTTAAAAATAACTTCTTGTTTTGGCTTACTTAGGTTCTTTTGCCTTGTAACTCAAAATAATGACACAAAGACTACTTTTGAAACCATCAGCCTAAGGATTTTGCATACCAGTTTTTGTCAGCAAGACTCAGTACCAGCACACAGTAAGAGCAGTTTTAAAACTATTGTCTTTCCCAATCTTTGGACTCCTTATGTTGCTGAAATCTTTCTTGATCTTGGCTAAATCCTGTACTGTGCTGTGAAGACCAGCAAATCCAGTTGCTTGGCTAGCTAAATCAGTTCATGCTGGCCTCTCTGGGACAGCTACTTTAGTGCTCTAGTCTGGATGAGGAGTACACAGCTGAAGTGAGCCTCCTGATCGTCTCCCCTTATGGTGCTCTTCTCATATTGGGAAGGGATCCTGTAACTTCCAAACTGGATCCAGTGTGAGCTAACCTCCAAGAACTTCGCCAGGAGCAGACTCAGTGGACTGCAGCTGCCAACTGGGGTTGAAAGAGAGTTCGTCTGAATTAAAACTAACTCAACATGAAGTGGGTACAATGTAGACTTTAGGTCCTCAGCACCATTTGCTCTACAGATTCACTCCTGTCAGGCTGCAGTATTTGCAAATATAGACAGTCTGTGCTATGCTACTACTACCACAGCTAGCTTAGACATCTCTAAACTGCAGTGCAATCTTTGATACAGAAAAAGTACCTTATAATAAGATGTCTGGTACAGCCATGTTGGCCCCCCTGTCCTGCCTGAAAAGTAGCCAAAGTCTTGTGCCATGGCTCCTTCCTTTTGCCCTGTGTGCATTCTCTCATCCAGTGAGAATCTGGGAAGTCTCACTATTTACCCAGGACTTGCAGATGTTCTGCAGCACCTACAAATGGAGCTCAAACCATCAGGAAATCCTAAGCCTGTCCACTGCAGTTTGCTGTGGCGTTCATGTATGTGTGCTTCATCAACCCCTTTTAAGGACATGGTGAACCTGCCCTTTTTCAGGGTGCACAGTGCAGATTCATGGTACATAACATACACAATAGAGGTGATACTTTCTAAGCATGCTGTATCTACTGACAACAGCTTGTGTCATCAGCTTGTACATGTCCAACAAGAGTGATACACCCTGGAGTGCCTGGGCTTGCCCATCCCCTGCCTGGGAGTATTAATCATTCCTAATCCAGCAGGATGTACTACCTAGGAATATTCTTCAGTCCAAAAGGAATCCTTGTCTGCTTCTTGGTTGGATGCCCTTTGGCTTCTTCACAGCACTTAGGGTTGAGTAACTGGGCTCCCTTCTTTCAGTGAGAGTGGCACTGCTCATCTCATGCTGAAACACTTGAACAGCCACAGGGAAAACCTCCTGCATGTCTCAGATTGATTATTGCTTAGGTACTTAGCCAAAGTTTTCACGCAAAATGCTAGGACATTATGAGGTGGATATCAATTTGAGTGCAATGTATTACTGCTATTCAAACTGTCTTTTGATTAAAAAGAGGAATAGTGACAGATCTGAGAGGCATTTCTAAAGTAATTCACCAAACTGGTATTTTGCTTCCAGCCTTCCCTTGCGTGCACAAGGAGTTTTAAATCAGAAAAGCACAGAGCAGATCCATGAATGTGTCACTATGAAAGTGCACAGAAATACACACAGCCTTGCTGCTGAGGTGGTATCTAATCCCCTAAATTTTTCTCTTTATGAACAAGAAAGATTTGTTTTGTTTGTTCATTTCAAGCCAAAAATCTCATTCTTTCTGGCACTCTGTAGATGAAGATTTCCATAATATAGCTTTGGTGAGATCTGCTACTTGAGATGCTGAAATCAGTAAATCCTACCACAAAGTGACAACTCCAAGGATTAATTCATAGGATTGTATCAGGTTAATTCATGCTGTCATGCCTTTCCAGTACATTTTCACCCCGTGTTATGAGCCTGATTTCAGGATTTGGGAAGCACTTTTGTGTGATTCTTTAAGGAATTTGGTTTTGTTGATTTCTTTGTTGTAGGACCGACTTTAATTTTACAATGCAATATTGAGACATTTAAGGAAAACTAAGCTAATAGATTGTCTTCCATTTTGCAATTATCAGGAACATTACAGTCTTCAAGTTGTATATTGCACTTTTCATTATTCTTTTGAGTGTTAATTTAAATTCTTCATGTTGAACAAAATGCATTTAAATCACCAGAAATCGCTTTGATAAAACAGTCTATAAACAAAAAGATTTTCCATCTGGTCTACTGTTTCCATTAATCTTTCCCTTGCTAAACTGTAGAATAAATAGCTACATGACTTGTTCCTTATTTCCATAATATTAAAAAAATACAGGTCTATTTTACAAGAACTAGTGTATGAAGAAAGTACTTTGAGTTACTCTTTATTTTGGAAGGTACTCCTGGAAATGAATAGGGATAATATTAGAAACAGTAAAAGTTACTTTGAAAATAAATCTTGCACACTTATCAGGAAAACTGTACTAAATATTTATGAGACCCATAAAACTTTTAAAAATAGAATGAGGAATTTACAAAACTGGACCTGAAAATGGAAAATTTATCTATTAATGGAAACAGTTTACCCAACATGTTGGTAAGTGTATTCATTCACCCTTCTAGGGAAATCTTACCTTGAATCTTTCTTTTTACTACACAGCCTTTTTGCTGAGGCCTCCTATTATAGCCAACTTCCTTTCAAATTTGCTGGTATAAGCTGGTGTAAGGACATGTGGCTGCTGGGGACAAGAGTGTTATTAACTTCCTTCTCCTGAACCTTTGAACAGATACCTGGGCTAATGACCAGAGAATCAGAGAGAAGTTAGCATTGCACTTTCATAAGTAGTAGAGAACAAATTCCATAAATTGCCACTTGAATTTTTCAAAGAGTTTGCTCTTTTCCTTCCTCTTTTCCTTCCTCTTTTCCTTCCTCTTTTCCATTTGTCCACAGCAAATTGATGACTTTTGTCACAGATATGAAGAGATAGGTCAAGGAAATCAATGAAAGGACAACTACTAGCATGTAAGACCAATTTCTAGTCCGGTATAAGCACCAGCATGCCATCTTCACTTAAGTGCAAATGCCTTCCAACCTTCAAACAGCTCAACTTAAACACCTCTATGTTAGCATTTGTACAGGTACATCACAATCAATTTTTTTTATCCTTCTCTTCCCAATCTTGGAACTTTGCTCTCCAAGTTATATTGCTTTAAGATGGTGTGTACAGGTTGTTACTGTATGTTCTTTTAATCTGTCATTTCTTTTTGCTTTCCACGATTACCCTCTGTATATGCTGATTTTATGACTCACTCTCAAGTGAATTGTTTACCTGTTTTCCATCTGCTCAGCCAGAGAGAAGCCCAAGAGCCTGTATTCAAGTTTACAATCTTTCTAACCCTATGCCTGGCACTTAAATGCTAATGGATAGTGATGCAGATAAATGAAACTGGCTGAGTCCATGAACAATCTAAATTTGATGGCTAGTGAAGTTCTCCAAACAGAAAGGCATATTCAAATCAAACAATATCATATCCATTTTTCCCAGCCATTTTTTGTATATGATTGTATATAACTTTACTGTGAGAAGTGTTGTGGATCTTAAAACATACGTGTCACATGAGTGTGAGAACAATGCATGATATATCCCATATGCAAGTACAGGTAGGAAAAGCAGCAGATTATCCAGGGCTTGCTATTTTTTTCCCCCCAAGGAATATAACTAACTTCTTGCAAGTAGAAGATACATTTATTAAGATAGAAAAACCTCAGTGTAAGAAATCAGTGCAAATTATAGCTATCCTCCTAAGTCTAATTAAATAGATTGATAAAGGATGGCACAACTCACTAGCACGGCACAGGAACCACAAAACTGCTCTGTATTTAGCAGGGAAGTGCAACATTCTCGCTGTCTTGTTCACATGAGCCATTCTGACCAGCTGAACTGTGTGTTTGGCTATTTCTTCTCTGTCCCAAAAGCTTTGTCCGAGGACAACAGAAGCTGCTGTGGAGCATAACTTTCAGAGTCCAGACTCCGAGATGCCTCCCTGAGACTTTAGAGCTCACCTCACCCGGTAAAACTGATCTCGTAGATTAACTTCATCCTCACTGGGAGAGAGTGGAGGTCCTCAAAGAAAGGGAGTGAGACCTTGGACTGAGGGTATGGATGACATGGCACAAGCAAGTTCAATAGGAGTCAAATCCTATGCATGTGAGAGAGAAACTACTTGCCATGCCAGGTAAAAAAATTGTGTTACTGGCTACAGCTCAGTCAGTTCAATTTCTCTGTTTTATGTTCTGCTGGTCAGGAAATCAGTCCACTAATTGAAAAGAAAGGATTTTGGCTAAAGAACATATGTATGATAAAATACCTCTATGACAAAATAATGCCACAGTAGGGCATTACTGTGCACATTACTGAGCACTATACATCTCCTAATGAAGCTCCAAGTAATTAACATGGTTGAAAACAATTATTACTAACAAAAAAAACCTCCACAAAAACAAAACCAAAAAAACAATACCACCACCACCAACAACAACAACCAAAACCAAAACCAAAACCAAAACCAAAACCAAAAACAAAAACAAAAACAAAAAAAGGAGTGATACATAAGAGCTTAACTCTTATAAATTCTTTTCCATGGAGAATTTTTGTAGTGTATTATGTCTGTGTTACAGAAATACGTAATTGTGCTCAACAAAACATAGCAGAAGTATTTTCCACTTAATTTTTGGCACTTTTGCAAGGGATTTGTTTTAAATGTACTATATTTACTGAGTTACAAAAATTAAAATAAATAAATCAATATTCTTAAACTACATGTGTTTGAATTTTCAGTTACATTTTTTGCCTGATCCTCAGCTGGAATAAACTGATATAGCACTGGAGTCTCCTAAGTTTATACTGCTGAAAGTCTGGATTCCTATCCCATTTAAACATAAGGTTCTACTTAAAAATTAAGAACTTGATGAGACTATGGTCAGGCTAGAGCTGAGATTGAAGTAAACCTGAGGCAGTTTTTAAAAGCAACACTACCTAAAACCTTTCTGGAAACTAGATCCCAGAAAAAATACTGTCTTATTATCAGATCAAAGGCAATTCTGACAGAGAAAAATATGAAATTCAAATGCCAATCTAATTTAACCAAGGGCTAAAAATGCTTCTTAGGAAAAGCAGTCTACAAAGAAGTGGTTTCCATGAGTTGCTGCTTGGCGTATTGTGGCAGAGAGTCTGTGGAGTGCTGTTTTCCCTTATTATGATGGCCAAAGTAGCAATAACAGCACCAATGTCAGCAAATAGAAAAACAGGATGTAAAAAATACAAGACCTGACATTTTAGTTTTCCCCAGATGTTTGACTGACAAATCATTGGGTACTGACCAAAGGGAGCACGTGCTTCTTTGCAAAAAATCAGCTATTTTATGACCAAGAGTTGTTTTCTTCTTTTTGAACTTTTAGGTCCATGACCAACTCTATAAAAAAACTACAGGAAGCCAAGAATAAGAAGGAAAACCATTAAGAAAGAAAACAATAAAGTGGATGGATTTTAATGTTGTCCATTAGAAAGCTTATTCAAGAAAAATAAAATACATCAGCCTCTGTAGTTAACAAGAGTTATGGTCGAGTATAGTTTGCTTAGGGAGTCTTAGTTAAACCTTTAGCTACATAGCCCAAAGTGTTCCTCTGGACTTATTATTTGGAACTGGATGGGAAAGAAGTTGTGTTTCACTTCCAGAGTTGCCCTAGCCCCAGGATGGTCACTGAGTAAACACAGAAAGACCAAAACTGGGACGGACTGTCATGAGTTCTACACACTGGCTAGGGATGGGAGGTCCTGTTTGTGCCTTGAAAGTGTAATTTCCCTTCTCAGGAAAATACAGTTTGCCTTCCCATGAATGGGGAAAGTGTTGTAAAGTAACAAATATTCACCTTTCCTCCTCTTTTGGCTTAGCATTTTTCTGCAATGAAAGAGCATGAAATACCAATCTGCCACAAAGCCATTTTAAAATTTCTTGGTCCACAATCCCATCAAGCCATGAGTGCTTACTAGTAAGTTGTTTGTAGCCAAGACATTTCAAGAAAGACAAGAAATAGGAAAGAAAGACAAAAGATAGGGAAAAATATAAGAGCTATGATGAGAATACTCTTCAGAAGTTGCAATTTAACTTGAGGAGCATTAGAAACAGAGAGCATTCACAGTGGTTTTTTATTATAAGACTATGTCAAGTAAACTTAGGAAGCAGAATGTACAGGAAAATCTTAGTACATGAGATTGCTGTCTGGCAGAAGGAAAGACAGACCTCATATTAGGCTGCAGAATGATGCTAAGAATATGGCAGCCTCTAAACAACCATGCAACAAGCACAGCTACATGGTACAGAATCTAATGCAACATTATGCAGCCATCTAATTATGAAAAAATTCAAAAAGCATCAGTTAAAATACCTGAATCATGTGAGATGATAGGACAGACAATAAGAGAGGCTCCAATTGGATAGATAACAAGATCTAGCAGACATAGCACAAGGACATTCAGAAAAAGATGGTCTGTGAAGGAGGATGATGTAATCCTAGTGTGTAAATCTAGAAAGAAACAGGTGAAAGAAACAAGAAAAAGTGAACTCAGACAAAAGACAGAACAAAAGTGCAGTTCTGAATAACTGAGTCTGGAATTACACTAAATAATGCAGTCATCAAAACTGTTTCTGATGATAGAACTGCATTTTAAACCTCAGTCCCAGCTTCTGTATGCCTCTATTCCAGTTACAAAGAGGATAATTTACCAATTTATCTTTTTCAAAGTGACATGGTAGGGTCCTCAAATACTAAAGGAATTTCTGAGAGATGGAAAAGCTGCTTCAGTCAGAAAAGCAGAGACCAAAATGATCTTAAACAGAATGCATCTTATTTAATGATATTCAGTGAGGACACTGGTCTTGCCAGTGCACTGCACCATTTTACTATTAAACCAGAGTGCCTGCAAGTGACCTTATTTTATTTACCACAAAAAGCTGTTATTAAAACTAATGAAAAGTTTTACATATAGTTTTTCATATAATGAAAGTTTGCATATAGACACCAACTGAATATTAGTCATGCATAAGTATTTATGACAGGATGTGATAAATGCCTTATTTCTATGATAAAAGTAGGGATTGTTATCTGAGCTTGAAAGCTTCTGGTTAGGTATTTACACTCTAGATAATGGATTTGCTTACCTGATAAAGATTTAGTCTGTGGAAGAGTCTTCCTGTAAAGTATTGAGCCTATCCTAAAAATTATTAAGACTAGCTTAATAATAAATGCCAGATAGGAAACATTAATGGGGGAACAAGATGCACAATTTAATCTTTAATGATCACTGAGTAGAGGCTCAGGACTATCTAATCTGAGAGACTTTCTGGCTACCTGGTAGGATGTTGATTCATTATTATCTCAAAAAGAAAGAGCAAATTCCCATAACACCACGTGTGGCAACATGGGATGGTAAAGTAGGAGCTAAATATTACCATGAATTGCTTAGTGGACAATAAAAAATATTACTCACTGGGACTATCTATTGATGGCTTCATTTTCACTGGAGGTTTATAAAATAACTTACATGAAACAGCAGGATGAGGCGAGTTATGCTGTACTGCACATATCAATAAGAGAGTGAAACAGAAGTTACATCAGCAAGGCTAATTTTCAACAAACATTCTTGACTGGAAATTTCAAACTAACATATTTTAAAATAGAAAGAATGATCTATATTCATAGTAGCATAAATGCCTAATAATGTAACGTAATCTACTTATGTTATAACAATACAGATCCAGTAATATTTTCAATTGCCTACATTTATTCAATAAAGTGCTCAACATCAGTCAACTAACAAAACTTATTCCTTGCAGACAGGAAGAAATAAGGAAAGCAAACTTTAAAAAGGCTGAAGGAAAAAGGAGGAAAGGCTTTATTGGGAGGGAGGAAAGAAAGGCAGATAGCAGGAGAAGAGTGTTTTCTGCAGAGGGCCACTATCTCATAAATGCTGATTGCAGAGATCTACCAGCTAATAAATTCTTACCTGTGTTTCTGGAACCTGTAATTTCAAAAAAAGATGACATGTGGGGAAGATGAAATATTATTCCATGAATTATTGATAGTGACCTTTTTAGAGGATGAAGTTCTACATTAGATAAGGTGAGCCAATACTCAGTGAAGTCACAAAAAAATTTCAGTTTTCCAACTGCTAGTGACAGGCCATGCTGTTATCATCACCTCCATATACACACCCACACTACTGCTCTGTCTTCTTCCTCACACCAATTATTATCTCTGGCTTTGCATAACTCCAGGGTCTCTGTGTAAAGTTCTTGGTCACGTTTTATATGAATCAAGCTATTGAGTACCTGTGCTGGGAACAGTCCTATGAGCAGTTTTTCCAACCACTTTGAGTCAAAGGCAAAAATTGTCATTACATTTTTCATAGTATCTGCCCACATATTTAGAGCGATCTCTAGAGATTTTTCAAGAAAATCTAAAAGGTGGCACTTTGATCTCTATTTCTAGAAAATACACTGAATTAAAAAAAAAATAAAAACAAACAACCCTTGTTTGGCATAAGTAATTACAAAAGAAAAATCACCTAGAAGGCCAATAAAATGTTTCTAAATTTAGGTCTACTTAAGGAAAATGCAGAGTGGGAATGAGGGAAAGAACAGGAATATTTCTCCCTCTCTTGTTCTATCTGATAGGTTAATTTTGTGAATGTTTACAAAGCTTCAACACTGCTTTAACTTTTAGGAAACTAGATCCAATAACATCTAATTATTTTATTAAATTATTAGTTTTTGCTCATGTAAGTTGTGCTTTCTTATGTGATGCTTACCAATAAATTAATGCTCTCTGTTTGAGAATGGACATCTCTCGTGAGCAACCCAACAAACAGGTCACAAGAATCTTCTCTTCAAAGTGAGATTGCAAAGGATCTCCTGAAGCTAGGTTCCTTACCTGAACCACCCAAAAAGTGGGAGGGCCTTTCTAAAAGCTTGCTTGCTCTGGACTTCCTTCAGATACGTCCAGATCTCTACTTGTAAAAACTGATATACTTGGAATATACCTGGAATTTACCAGTTTTCCAAGAAATAGTTTGAAATGACCAGTGGCTGTGCTATCTGATAGCATGGCATTTTACTTAATGGAACATTTGTTTGTATTCAAACCTCTCATATTTCTTATGAAGTGTAATCTATTTGATGAAGTGAAATGATGTACATATGCAATAGGATGTCACAGTTGGAAAAGGGGAATATTTTTAAGGTGTTCTAGAAGCCAAAAACATTTATGAAATCCCATATATGTGAACTGACAGCATGCTACATTAATGAAAGTCAACTTTTATTATGGAAGACACGGAAATTGTCTCTCGCAGATACGTCTCTATGGTGTGCTAAAGCCATGGCCAAACAAGGGTGGTGAGATTTTCTTGTAGGCAAAATCCATAGCTTGCGGCTGGTGCTTCCTGAAATAGTACACCAGAGATCTCTCTTGCCACTGCTGAGTGGCATGTAGCAAAGCTTTCATAAAGTTATGAAACGCTTTTCAACTCACATGAATCACTCTTAAACTATTGTAAGCATTTGTATCTACCCATATCTTTTGTCTGAATCCTTTAAATTTTATTAAGAGGAATGAACACTGGATGTGTGAACATGTGTAGGATTGGAAATGTGATTAGATATGAAATTTAGGATAGCAATGCCATTAATCAGTGCAAATACTGATACAGATGATATGGTTCTTTAGCCTCCTGCTCCCTCAGTCAGCCTTCCCCCTCGCCCCCCTCCAAGCTCCTGTGTTATTCAAAGTCTTTGCCAAATAGCTTCAAAAAACCAGGAGACTCATTGTCTGCCCTGGATGAGCAGGAACACCCATTTCACAAGGAGCTTCGAGCACTGGCTGTGCATTGCAGGAGGGCGGCCCAGGCTGCACCGTTTCCAGCAGAGCTCTGAAAATGGCAAGAGGAGCTGCGATTCCTGCAATAGAGTCACACAGGGTCTTCCGGAGGACCTGCAGAGAGCAGCAGGGTACACCTTGTGTGGGGATGTCCCTGCTCGTGGAGGAAGCTTGGACACCTTGATCACTTTGTATGTGACATGGCAGGTCAGGGGTTATCGGAGAATCATAGAATGGTTTGGGTTGGAAGGAACCTTAATGATCATTAAGTTTTCCAACTCCTCTGCCCCGGGCAAGGTCACCTCCCACTACACCAGGTCGCTCAGAGCCCCATCCAGCCTAGCAGGAATGGGGCATCCACACCATAGCGTGTTGTGGGCAGATTATGAGGGTGGCATGCTTTGAGACTTCTTCACGGTCTGTCAAAAACACTGACCAGCGCACCCGCCCAGAACGAGGAGGCTCAGAGAGAGCTCCAGCAGAGCCGGGGGGCGGCACCTCTGGCCATGCCCGCGGAGCTGGATTCCTGGGCACAGACCTGGGGCAGTCCCGAGCCCCTTCCCCCGTCCCGCCCCGTCCAGCGCACCCGCACGCCCCGGGGGCCGGGGCTGCGCCTCGTCCCGCCCCAGCCCGCACCGCGCAGCGCAGGCAGCGAGCGAGGGAGGTGCGGGCAGCCCCCAGCCTGCTCCTGCTCCTGCTCCTGCTCCTGCTCCTGCTCCTGTTCCTGCTCCTGCTCCTGCTCGGTCGCCGCTCGGTCTGCTGGCCCGCTCCCGCCCGCCCACGGCAGCGGGAGGGCCGAGCCCGGCTCAGGATGGCCGCACCGCCGGGCTCGCCGCTGCTCTGGGCGCTGCTCCTCGCCCTCTGCGCCGCGCAGCCGGGCCCCGGCGCCTCCCGCGGGACGGGGCTCAGCCTCCACCCGCCCTACTTCAACCTGGCGGCGACCGCCCGCATCTGGGCCACGGCCACCTGCGGGGAGGCGGCGGGCGGCGGCGGGCGGCCGCAGCTCTTCTGCAAGCTGGTGGGGGGCCCGGCCGCCGCCCCGCTGGGACGCGCCATCCAGGTAACCGGGCAGGGGCCGGGACCCTTCCCCGCTCTGCGCCTCCCCAGCCCGCCCGCATCCCCTGGCTGTGTGTGAATGTGTGTGTCTTTTCGGGGTGGGTCTGACTGAGCGTGTGCCGCGGGCATAGAAGGGGAGCGTGGACCGGCGGGAGCTCGGGCAGGGAAGCGCCGGGCAAGCGGGATGGATGGAAGCGGGCAGGGAAGCGCCGGGCAGGCAGAATGGATGGAAGCGGGCAGGGAAGCGCCGGGCAGGCAGAATGGATGGAAGCGGGCAGCGCCGCCTCTGCCCGCGCACCTGCCCTCAGGTGTGCCGGCACCTCCTGGAGTCACACACGCACACAGCGAGCGCCCCTCGGCCGCGCTGCCACGGGGCTGCGGCTGCTGCCGGGCGTGTGCGGGCTGCTCGTCCCGTCGGGCACCTGGAAGTGCCTCAGGGAGTGCCCAGGGTGGTGTTTTGTGGCCTCAGCGTGTGGCCCGTGGTCTGCGGTGTGCAGCGAGATACTGCTGGGAGTAAACCAGCTAGCCAGGGAGAATGGATGGGACGGGGCTTCACTGGCAGCTGCTCGCTGGACAGCTGGTGTCTCTCTGCGGGCGGAGGGAAAAGAGTACCGGCTTTAGTCAAGTATTTTGTGGTGGTTTAGAAGCACTAAATGTGAGGCTTATCGTTTGTGCCGTGTACTGCTTGTGGGAGGAAGCCAGAGTCTCCTTGGGACTCTGACAGGGAGTATAAGCGTGGAGGGCAGCAATGATCATGCTCTTCCTTCCTAGCATAGCACAAGGTTACTGCACACGTTTTGTGCCAGTCGCAAGAAAGACTGCAAAACTTCTGAAAAAGAATTAGTAGAAATATATCTTTCCTTTGGGAGAAACATGTATTTACACATTCGTTAGAGGATAAGGAAGGAGTAACAAACGCACCAAACTGTTGTACTAGGATAGATGCTTGCTATCTGTTTGATCAGAGCTTTGTTTAAAGAGGGGACTTTCCTGAAGCCTCAGACCTTCCAAAGTTATTTTAATTGTATTCTCTCTTGGTGGGAGGAGAACCAGAAAGAAACTGCAGTTTGAAAGGGATTTTGAGAGTTTAAAGGTCCACTGTCTGACTTCAGGCAATGCAGAGAGCATACAAGTAAAGTTTTTGCATCTTGAAAGAAGAGCTAGTGTTTCAAAGTCTTATGAGGTGTTTATATGTTTAATAGTGAAATAAAATAACCCTTAAGATATGGTTTCAGAAGGGGTTGCAATGGATAACAGAGTTGTTCTCATTTTTTAATGAGAATAGGCACTCAGGAGATGGGGGGATGACTAAGAAGGTGCAGCATGTGTATTCCTTGCCATGTGCCAGAAGGGAGCATGCACCATCATGCAACCTGCCCTCACAGTTCATTGGGCAACTGCAGCCAGCAGTGTTCTTTGCTGTGGACTTCCCTCTGCCATAACTCCCTGCCTCACAATGAAACCTTCTTATATCTCTCTCTCTCTCTCTTTATATTACCTTATATCTCTGTGGTGCTTTCAGTCATAAAAAAAGCTCAAAGTACTTTGGAGATGCTTACAGGCTGAGTAATATACAGTTCTAGTAAAAGGGAAACTGGGACACAGGTATTACACCTTAAACTGAGGTTACTAAAAAAGGCTGTGATGATCAGGAAACTGCTTGGTTTGCTGTTTCTAACACACCTCTGAAGTTTTGTCATCCATCCTTCCATACGAAATGCAACACCCATGTGTAAAGTTGCCTGAAACAACCATGCAATGAGGTAAATTGTAAACCCAGCAGTCTCTCAGTAACTCACTACAGCCCACTGCTGCAGTGAAGTCTTAAGGTGACGTGCCTTGAAATATCAGAAATCAGAGTGATAAAAATCAGCCAAAGCAAACATCAGATAAACTTGTCAAGCAAGCGGAACGAAGCCTGTGTGTTGCCACTGATGGTTTTTGTAGTTGTTCCCTTTATATACTAACACTCAACTGGAAATGAGGGTTTGCTGTGTAAAGGAAGAGGGAGGCTAGAAAGTGGGGAATTCTTCTTAAATGTTTGACTTGCAGGTCCTAGGTTAAAGGGCTGTTATGGTTCCTGCCCGATTAGAGGTCCCAGAAGGACTGCTGCTGGCTCAGCCCTGGCATGAGAAAGCATGTTGTGCCTCTCAGAGCGCTTGTGTAAGTGCAGATACCGCAGCCTCTCTTTCCAGTTTTAACAAAGCCCCTTTGAGATACATAACATGAATGCTTCTGTGGTTTACCAGTAGTTGTTGTGGGTCAAGAAGGGCTGGAAAAGTCTTTCAAAAGGCCAGGGAAATCCAGACAGGGAAAACGCACAATGTGTATGTTCTCAAGCCGCTTCACCTCTCAAGTTCAAAGATGCTGTAAATAAGAGAATTTCTTCTTTCATGGAAAATTGGAGAGAATTGCATTAAACTTTTATAGAATGTGAGCTTACACAGAAGGATTTAAAATCAGCAGAAGTATTCAACTGTTGTTTCTTAAGAGTGTGAGGGAAAGTAATACAGCTTTTAAAAAGTGATAGGTGTAATGGCCACTGTGTTGTGCTGGTTCAAGTTCAAGTGATACCACATTCTTGAGTCGCTTTCTTTTGGACTCTCTACGATGCTGGATTGCAGGAATTGCTCTATGAATAGGGAAATTGGAAAGGAGGTGCAGAATGTGATCCTCATTCTGGCAAAGGGAGCAGACAGCTCTGTTGCCAGTGCTATCTGAAAATAAGCCAAAGAGGAAGAGCAGCCCCAGCATCTTTTCCATTGCTCTGACACTGATTGTTCTCGTTCAGGTTGTCATTTAATGATGTGTCTTTTAATGAAGACTGTAACATCCAGCAAATTCAGAAAGAGCATTTGGATGTTGTTTAGAGGTGGTCAGTGGGGTGGCCAGTTCCTTTGTGGGCAGCTCAACCAAGGTTCTTAAGGCAGTGCTGGACATACACTATGGAAAGAGGTGGGTTTCCCTTATGTAGCACACTGACATGTGGGACAATGACTTAATAAGAACAGTGTTGAGTGAAAAAATACACAACAGTATAAAATATTTCAGCAGCTGATAGATCAGTGGCATGCCTGGTTTTGCCTGCCAGTCTATCCACAGTGGTGTGCAGGCATGAGTTAAAGTCTAACTGCATACCTGTCCTGCCCTGCCAGTGGGCACAGAGCTGCTAGGTATGAAATAGTGAACAAATACTTCATTGTTGTCACTTTCTATAGCTTGCAGGTGAGACATTTTTGTCCCTGTGTGTCCCTGGTCCACACTAGCATATTTCAGCAAACTTTCATGCAGTTCCAGGTCTCTCCTTTGCTCAGGAGAAGCAGGGGAAAGGAGGGTAACAAGGTCACCAGCAAATGCACACCTGCCTGTCTGATGAACCGCAGCCAAAATCAAACCAAGTTTCAAGGCCCAGTCTACTGGAATGGAGACGTGTCCTGTAGCAGCCAGGCTGAGCACGATGTACCTGAGATCCTGCCAGTGAGACGGAAGGAAGGCTGTTCTGTCCAATAATTTTTTTTCTTTCATTTTTGTTATGTTGCCTAGTTGGCAGGGTTGCTGGAATGTAATTTAAATAACTGAAACTCCAGCTGTTGCAATGAACTTCTTTGAATTATGTGCCCAAAAAGAGAAAGATGGTATCTTGAGTTCAGATCAAGTGCTCTGGTATACTGAAATCACATAAGTGCATGTAAATTAAACTCTTGTATTTAATACTCCCCATTGTTTTCTTCTCATTCAACCTTTCTTTGAGGTTGTTTCCAGATCAGAGCTGAAACTGCTGTAACAGCAACTGTTTCCTGCGTACTTCCAGCCTGACGATTGTGAATGTAATTTAGATCTGAAGACTATGTTTCAAGCCCATTATAAGGCTATTTGGGGAAGCTTACCCTCTTGTAATATATATGTCAGAACTCAGGTATGCATTTGTCAGGGAAGATGCTCTGATGTGGTGGTAACTGCAGTTGCCAGTGCATAGATTGATTTCTCAGGATATGGATTTTTGCAGTGACATGATATTCTTTGTCGTCACTGCAGAAACTGGCAGCGTTGCCTGTAGCTAGCACGGGCTGATGTGTATCTGCTGCAGCAAACCACCTGAATCAGACAGAGTCCTGGCAAATTGTAGTTTGTATTAAAGTCAGCCAAGCCATCTTCTCCAACAGAACTGGAGGAGAATCGTGTTATAACATGACCCCAGCTGTAGTTAACTGACTTGTGTATGTGAGTATTTAGTCTCTTTGAATTCTCAAGAGTTAACTCCCAGCCAGATTGGCGTTGGCTGTGCTGAATCAGAACAGCTAATGGTAGCAATGTCTTCTGGAAACTGCACGTTATTCTGGGTTTTCTGGAAGAGGAGGATGAGAGTGATTGCTAGATGCAGATGCTGAAATTACTGCTATTGATGCAGAAATATTCAATTCAGTGAACATCTATGTTTCATATTTGAAAGGCACAGGATGGTATATTCATATCACATGAGATTGATGAAATCCGTTAATAACTAGATGGTAGATGTTGAATAAATTCTGCTAAACATCTTAAACTCACCAAGCTTGCATGACTGCACCCAGCAAGAGTGTGAGGGCTCTTCTGTTACTTCTCTGTGAAAAGCAGGCAAATATGATTGCTCCAGTTACTTTACACTGGTTAGTCTGACAGCAGCGACAAACATGCCAATGGCACTTCTATAGGAATCTGTTAATTCTTAAAAAGTGGGAATGTGCTTCCTGCCAGGCGGTGTGGATTGTGGAAATAACAAAAGATTTGTCACATGCTTTTGATGGTAACATATGCTTAGTTGATGAGGTAACATTTGCCGCATTCCCATTATTTTAAACAGGAGTCCAACACAGTGTCAGCAACTCACAGACTGATGGATTAAGCAGCTGTCCTACTGAAGTAGCCATGGCAGGTGTACTGCCGTTCAATGAAAATGTAACTTTTCTACAAAGATCTGTAGCTGGCACAGTTTAGCATTTTCGCGGATTATCTCCACCTAGTGATTGGAATAAGAAGTGAATGGGACACTGAAAAGATCCCTTAAATAACTAATTTCAGCAATTCAGAACTAATCTTAGTAGACTGTGAAATGTATTTTCTTGGAGATAAAAATAGCTTATGGGGCAAGCCAAGATATGAAATCAAAAGACAATTAATTTTCCTGAAGTTTATTCATCATTATTGTACAAAGAGCTTAAGAGACTCTTAAAGGGCATCTCTGGATTCTGGCTTTAGTTGTGGACTGGAAATTGGGCAGTAACTTCTTGAACTGAAGATACAATGACATTCTTTAAAGGGAAGCTTAAAGGGAACAGTCTGTTGCATTTTCCACAAGTACATATTGTTTAGAAAACTCTGATTCAGACTGTATTATAATGGCATGAAAAAAATGAAAACGGTGTTACAAAATTCTAATACCAAACTTATAGCCAAGTAACAGAGCTTTTTTGTGATGGTTTTATGCACCAGGCTATGTGCATATGTAGATATTTCACAGTGTTTTAGAAGAATTGAGGATAATTTTTTGTTGTTCCTAATCCACTTCTAAGAATCATTTCACAAATTTTCTGCAGCTTTCCTGCAGATACCACTGTAGAAGTAATATAGGTAATTTCACTGAAGTGCCAATAAGTTAATAAAGATTTACTGTAGTTGCCGTATTGAGATTTCTGAAGTTTTAGTTTGTAATATAAAAGTTAGTATGTAAGAGTATAAGTGTGTAATTTAATTGCTTTAATTGCATGGGGAATAATTAATGCATTAATAATTATGGTATATAAAGGAATAAAATTTGCCCCTATTTTTAGTCAAGATTTTAGTTCAGAATCTCCATTAACAACCACACCTGTCATCAATGCGTAAGATGTTTGTCTGAGACCATATTTTTGATTGGTTGTGTTTCAGGGCCAGTTTTGTGATTACTGCAATGCTGCTGATCCCAGCAAAGCTCACCCCATAACCAATGCCATTGATGGCACGGAGCGCTGGTGGCAAAGCCCCCCTCTTTCCATGGGATTGAAGTACAACGAAGTCAATGTCACCTTAGACCTGGGGCAGGTAAGTGCCTGAGCTATGGGGTGAGGTGTGATCATTTCTTGCATTTGTGCATATGCTTTGCAGTTGGGAGAGACTTTTGAGCTGATGATTTTTACTTCCTGACATCACAGCTTTTTTTGGTTTATGTTCTGTATTTTTTTACCAAGTTGACTGTATACTGTTATCTTTGTTTGAAAGACGGGTGTTTGCTCAGGAAGGCAGGAGTCTCCCTTCAAATGGCAGATGTAAACCCCCTCCCTCTGAATTATTACAATTTTGAAATTAAGGGCCTCTCAGGCAAAGATATGGATATAGGAATAACAGCTTTTTACTAGGAAAATTAAAATAAAAATACAGTAATACAAAACAACAAAGCACAGAGTCAGAATACAACCTGACACCCTGTCAGTCAGGGTGTTGGTAGCAGTCTCATTAAATGGTGGCTGCAGTCCTGGAGTGACAGATGTGGTTCAGTTGAAGCAGAGGTTCCTATGGAAGGTGCAGTTTTACTCCAAAGGTCCAGGATGATGTGTAAAGGTTTGGTTTTCCTCTGGAATCTAGTGGAAAAGGGTTGCCTTGGTGTTTCAAATCTCAGATTTTATCTAGGTGAGAAATGCCTGTCTCCTCCCCCTGGGGAGAGAATCTCACAATGGGATGATGTAATTTTATCAGTCATACAGGGGGACTCAATGGGCCATTAATAGAAGATATCTTCCTGGAGGAAGGATGGGCTGGGGAAAAGATAAAGAACACTGCCCCACCTGGTTTTAACAGATGGCCCATTAGCAGAGGATATCTCCCACAGAGATAAGGATCACTGCCCGACCTGTTTTCAACAGATGGTAATAGAATACATACTTTTGGTCACATCCTGTATTGCAACCCAAGACAAGTGTATATAATGTGATTATTTTCCTTTGGGAATTTTTATGATGGGGGTTCTTGCCACTGGGATCATGCAGATGTAGTGATAGTGTACTTTCTTGCACAGACCTTGTAACTCATTAATTTGAAGTGACATGGGGGAACCTCTTAGTTGAAACTCAAGCTCTGCCTTCTGTTTAATATTCACCTTTTCTATGAGCTCAGAGAGAGAGGCTTCATAATCTCTGTGCATGCATACATTTTGAGAATAATGTTTGGAGTCTGCTTTTCCTTTGGGGGTCCTTCTGGTTTCTCTGTCATCCAGCAAGATCTTCAAGATAGACAGAAAAATATTGATAAGGTGGACTAAAAGGGAAGGGGAAGCAAAACCACTGTAATATGAATTAGTTATGAGACAGTAACAGGAACACCCATATTTCCCCTGCAAGTGATAGGCAAGTGGTTAAGAGGAAAGCCTCTGTATCTCTTTTTTAAGTCACAGGGATGGATTCTCAGCTGCCATAATTGGGTGCTGATCCAGTGAAGTTAGTGACACTGTGCAGATTCACACCATATGAAAACACATGTTTATAAATATATGTGTGGGCCTGCAAAATATATACACGTGTATATATTTTGGACTGCCATAATTGTTTATTGATTGATTATATAGGACAGGATTTTTTGAGTAGACCTTCAATTTAGTTGACAGCCAGATGGGGGATAACTAAGAAAGAATTGCTCTGTGAGACTTGGTTGACATTTTGCTGGGGATACAGGTGCAACTTATTTTACATCTTGTCTTACATGGTGTTCTAATATTCTTGTTCCTCCCGTGGCTGGAATGGTTCTCATTTTGAGGATGTCATTATTCAGTGTTTCTGTATTCAATAGAGCTGCAGTGCAGAAAGGCCATACTAAACTTCTTTTCCTGCTGTGCAGTTTTTACCTTCTTTGGAGGACCTACTGACAGACACTTTACTTTTTATGTGCTGAGTAAACTTCTGAGAAACATCTTTCCTTGAGAGGAGGGATATGAACTAAGTGCCCTCTTTTCCTGGCACTCCTTGGACACCAGCCACTATGTGCTAAGATTTCTGTGGTTGTTCAAGGTTTTCTTAGAGCAAGGTTGTGTGTTTCTCATTACTCTGATACTACTTGGAAAGATTAATCTGAATCTTTTTTCTTGGAAGTGAAGATAATCCAAGACAAAGGTGAAAATTATTCCATGTCCTGTGATCAGGAATGAATCATTTTAGCTGGTGGATGGATGAGGATTTGGTAAGATTAGTAAGATATTTTTTCCCACTTTACAGACATTATCTCATGTCTGCTTTCATCCAGTTAAACCTTAACCTCAGGGTTTGTTTGAACTTGAGAGTCACTTTTGACATTTTACTTAGTGTTTTCACTCCCAAATTCATACAGTAGCACACAATACTAATAATGAAGACCATTAAGTACTGTGACAGAGTAAGTCTACTCAAGTGAACAGGTAAGCACTGAGACCCCAATTCACCTTACTCTATTTCATGATCCTAAATATTAAGAGCTTGGTGTATCTTAATGATGCAGACTTTCTTAGTAATTGACAGGGACAATTTTTCAGAGTTCAGTTCCCCCTCAGCTGAACTTAGATGAAAGTTCTGGGTTTTAAGGAAAAATAAATCTTCTTAAAGTTAGATATATATCTAAATACAAAACCACATACTGTAATATTGAAAAGATAACAGGGATGTCGTTTTCCTCACTAATTGTCTTTTTTTTTTTGTTTTGTTTTGTTGTTTTGTTTCTTTTTAATACAAGGCATTTTATTCTGGAAAAAAAAAAAAGGAAAAGTTTTTGCGTGTGCAGAACATGACAAAGAGTAAGGTACAAATGCGTGCAGGGAAGCAATGACCGAGTGTAAACTGGTCATCAAGAATCCACAATTAGAGGAAGCAGGACATAGTGCAAAGTCAAAAGCTTTTAATTTTCTGCATTCCTGCCATTATATCTTTATGATTGAGAGCAGAGTCCCAGCGGAGCCTCTTGCCATGGTCTCACGACAATATTTAATTGAATAGCTGCACCATGATGAAAGTTTTAGTGCTCACTACAATGGAGTAGGAACAGAACACCCACCTGGTGCTGCTTCTCTTTCACAAGGGTTTGGGTGATTTCGAAAGTCAAAATGCCTTCCGGCTGTTAAATCTGTTTGCAAGAAGAATGCTCATTTTCCTGTACTTCATAATATGAGAAAAAGCAAAAACCTTAAAGCAAAACCCCTTCTTTACTTCCCTTTCTGACTTTCTGTACTACAGTTACATTTCTAATCAATCACAGTCCTTCCGAATAACAATTACAATGTTGATCCCTGAGGCAGCCTCTCCATTCTGTTAACATACCTGCTTACACTGTGGCTATTCCTGACTTGTTTAAAATATTTGGATCAAATGAAATCTCAGTTATTCCTCTAATTGGTTATGTTTTTCCCAATGTAATTTTCAACATATTTTAAACTTCTGAATCCAAAATGTCCGACTGAATTTCATTGCCCTTCCTGTGACCCTTTGAATTGCCTAATTTCAGCAGGTGTGCCCTCATCTTTGGCTTGCTTAACGCCCAGCAGATATTACTGTAACACTCCTCTAGGTATTTTTCTGAACTCTCTCTTCAGAAGAAATGTGAGTTTAGGATAGCATGATAGCATATGATGAAAAGGAAATGTCCAACTACAAAATGTAGTTCAAAGAAGTAGAGCACATATATTTTAGTGTTGCTTTTAATAATGTACATTTTTTCATTTTTGCTGTGTTTTTGGTAATAATATAGTGCTGAAAGACTCAGACTCAGTGAAGTCTTGTGCATTAATATGTTGAACAGTTTTTATGTAGTGATATTATTAGTCACTGTTGTAAATTAAAAGAACACAGTGGAATGCTATGTCCAAAATAGTACTTCTATTAGAGAAGGAGGGAAACTCAGCCATAAATTTAAGCTAAGTGGTGTGGCCTATGAAGGACTTCATGCTTTTATGTTTTCTACCAGTTAGAGTGTATAAACATTTTTGTAGATAACCCCACAGTCTGGCAAATCTTCGGAGTTGTTTTTATATGGTAGAGGTCTAATTTTTATATTTGGTAGCAGTCCTTTGATTTACAAACAATATTTGTTTTTTGGAGTATTTTTCAGCTTTGGTTAATTGGTGAGAACAAAACCCAATTTTTCTTAACTTGCAAAATATCGACATGATACCTTAAAATGTTTCAGAAGTTACAGTTACTTTAAGTGTCCTTCTGAAAAATATAAAGTGTCCTGTGCTCACTTCTTCTGCAGGGAGAAACTCTCCAGGTGGTGGGAAATTTATCACAAACTACATTGAACTAGGCTCCCAAAAATAGTCATTGCACTCATTGCACTTGGCTTTTGAAGACTTTGTATTATCACTGACCCTGAAATCAGACCCAGCTCTAGCGTGAAGTTGCATAACCTTTATAATAACACTGGGAAGTCCTGCAGATCAGGGCATGAGAACCACTGCACGAGGCTTCTGCTGTGCTGCAGAGCTGTACCTGCAGTGAGACCAAGCCCTTCCTCTGGAACCCCTTCACAGCTCTGAATCCACAGCAGCACCGAGCCCTGCTCTGTTGTTTTGGTTCACACTGGGGAGAAAAAGGGGCTTTTAAGTCTGGGAAGGTGCAATATTGTCCCTACAGTACACAAAAATGGGGATGCTAACAGCACAGGGGATGCTAATATTTCCTTTGTATTGGAGAACTCTGGTTCTGAGTATTTCAGTGTGTGCAGGAAGCTGATTTGGGATCATGCTGCAGAACAGCAAGCCTTGAAGTTAGTTGTGATTTTTGGTTCATTCTACAGGAAGGTGCTCTAGAGTAACACAACTTCATCTAATGAAATAACAGCTGTCTGATAGAATCTTCTGAAAGTTGGATCACAAAATACATGTTTTGTTTATTCCTAGATCACACTAGAGGCAACTCATTCAGAGTTGAGTTACCAGCCTTAATAAGGGAAATACCTTAAAATACATTCTTCCTTGCTCATGTGTTTTCCTTTAAGTAGTAGTCAACGTGTTGTGGTTTTTTTAAACTTTAATTAAAGACCTTTTCAATGGCTCAGCATTTTTTTCTTCTGTTTGGATTAGTAGTTGCGCATCATTGGTTTTAAAATGCATTTCTGATAATAATTTGATATTATTCTGAAAATGTACAGGAGAAAACCTCACAAGTCTTGTTCTCCTTTGCTTTTCTGATTCCGTCTTCCTCTGGCTCTTCCTCAGCATCCCTTTAGGAAGGTCTTGGTGCCACTCCTTGGTCTCACTTCCCTCCTTCATGTCTGTACTTCTGCTTCCCCCATCTTCCTTTCCATGCTTATTCCTACATGTTGCTTTAATTTTGTGATATGTTGTTCTAAATACCTCAGTTTCAACCCAGTGTAGTAAAAGCAGAACCTCTGCTGGTTGCCTCTAATCCTTTGCACTTTCCTGGGTTTCCTCACAGTGCTGACAGTCCTACTGTGTTCCTTCTGCTTTGGACTGCAGCCCTCATAAGGGGACATTTATCTTCTGGACAACTGAGGGCTGAATCGTACAAATCCTTTCCATATCTCAATAGCTTCAGTGTTCTGTGAAGAAATAGGCCATATGTAAGAAATAATTACTAGCATTGAGTTGATCTTTGTCCAAATCCTAGTGGAAAAGTGGCTGCATGAGAAATTTTGGGAAAATAACCGAGACTCATTGATGTAGCTGCCTGCAGCCTTGGCAGAAAGACCAAAGACTGGTTGAATGTGGAGAATGGATTACCCTTTCATCTCTGGACACAGTTCCTCCTTCTAGAGTACTGCCCATGCTATGGAGGGAGGGCTTCTCCCTTCTGGTCCTGCCATCAACTGAGACAGAGAAAAGATCTCCAGACCTGTCTATGAGAGCTGTTCACAGGCACTGACTTATCTAACTAAAGATATTTTTGGCATCAGTGGCTGGTTAAAGGAAAGCATGATGTGAATACAGCATGGCCAGGGATAACTGAAGAACACTGAAAATCCTGTTCTTATTCCTGGCTTCTGCAGCCCAGACTGGGAAGCTGAACAAAAGGAATGACTTCAGCATGCTGTGCAGTGGGAAGGAGCCTCTGCAGCCACTGTCACTGTCCATGCAGTGCAGTCATTGCTGTGTATATGTGTACTCAGTTAAGCTGGATGGAACCCATTCAGGGCATCTGAAACCTCTCAGGTACTACCCACACACAGTTTTCTCTGCACCTCTGCTACAGCTATTTTTCCATATACCCAGAAGAGTAGCTGGCAACTCCAGAAATGCTTGCTCAGCTCTCTCTAGTTGGCATTTTTTTGTATTACCATTTATGTTACAAAGTACATTGTGAGAAATTTAGGAATACTCAGTGTCAGGAGTGCTTCATACAGTACCTGGATCTGCTGGAGTGCCTCAAGTCCTACTGAGATGTTTGAATAAAAGGACTGCTTCCCTCTCTGCAGCATCAAGAAATCAAAGCTTTTAATTTTAGCCAGAGCGTGCAGGATTTTTGTTTCATTTGGAAAGATTGATGCTTTTTTGGCTTGGTCTCTGAGAGGAAACAACGCTCAAGACCTTATGGCTTCATTGCAGCAAGAAACCAATGGGCATGCACACACCAACCCTATGCAGTCAGTGGCACTAAGGTGTTTTCTGGAGCAGGTGCTAAGCACAGCTCACACTCCTTGAATCCCTCTCCTATATCAATCTCTCTTTGAAGTTTAATTTGTGTACTGAATCATATCAGATTTCTGTCTCTTCTGAGCAATCTGCAACACCAACCACATTATTCAAAATAATGAAGGAAACCTACAACAACAACTATTTCGTTGAGGGAAGTTTTGGTTATCTGCCAATAACAATCTGAGGAAATTTCACCCTGCTGGAAACAGATTCAAATTACATGAAGAAAGATTGCTGTGGTATCTTTTTATTTAAATGCATCTGAAGATCTACATGATGCCTCAGATAGAAGGTCTACCTGGATTAAGTTGGGTTCTTGCTCCTACCACATTCCAGGACTTTTTAATCTTCATGAGCCAAAAAGGAAGAACAATCTTTTCCTACAGAAGTAACGTCACGACTGTTTGGAACACAGTGTGTTTTTTCTTTTGTGCTAATTTATGTCCAGCACTCATCTAACAAGTCATTTCAGTGTTTTAGTATTCTGGTTTGAGTTTATGGTGTCGGGAATGGAGGAAGATGTGCTATGCCTTTATATACACATATCTAACTTTTATCCATTTTTTAATGCTTTCTAGGATTCAAAAAAATATTGGAAATTTCTCTATGTAAAGAGTTGTTTAAACTTTTAAGGAGAAAATAGAGAAAACATTTGAAACTAATATTATTGAGAATTTTAGCATTGTCATGAGAATGCAATGGGTAACAGGAAGTTTTCTTTCTGTTGGTTTAAAAAAAGTAGTGTGCATGCTGTTAGAGGTCGTGAATATTGTATCATTAACAATGATGGTACAGTGTAGCTCTCAATCAACTTAAATAACCTTTTAGTATCGTCTTAAGTTCACCCGAAAGAGCTTTTATAGAAATCTCTCTCTTGATAATGTAAAATTGTTAATGCATAATGCTGAATTTTAATTTCCAATCTCAGATGAGGAGAGCATTTTGTTTATTCTACTAGATGATTTTTAAAAGCTTATTCTGGGATTTTGTGAATCTTTAAGGCCATTGGCTGCTAGAACATTTTAAATCTGAACAAACCTGAGTGAACAGGACACATTAGTGTGGAATTGATTAAATTCCAGCTGTTGATAATCAGTCAGGTTTGACCTATGATGCTGGATTACAGCAGGATATGATGTTCAACGCTTACAGTAATAACATCCTCTTTTAAGCATGCATTTCCAGAGTGCATGGTTTCCATTACTGGAAACAAAATACCCTTTCCACTTTCAAATTCAGTTCTTCATTCATACAAGAAAATGGTCAGAATTTTGATTAAGTCACATTTCTGAGATTTTTTGTGAATTTTTTTTCACTATTATATAATTATACCAAAATGTTTACTTACAGTTTTAACATTCCTTTTGAGAGATGTTTTTTTTAAATGAAACAGATATGGCTTAAAAGCAACCAAATAAACATTGTTTCAAAAATTAAGGCAGTTTCTTTTGTTTTCTCAGAACTAAATGGCTGAAGGAAAACATTGCTTTGAGTTTAATTTGCCTTTTTTCAGGGTAAGTCTTAGGTCAGGATCAAGATTTAAAGTAATGAAATGCCAGCTTAGAATATGTGATTAAAATTGGCTTTAATGGTTGCTTTTCTAGGTCTTGTGTCAGCAAGGTTACTCTTTTATCTTCAGATGGGATTTATTTGCTAAGCCAAGGCTTATTTTTCTTCTGTTGTTGTCTCATCAGATCTGGAGAGAGACCATTCATCAACTTGGTCAGTATTTAATCTTAGTGGAAGTTTAGATGTTCAAGTGCCATTCTGCATCCTTGATCCAGGCCAAAACCAATCACAGGCACTCATGCGAAGCCAGGAGCAGGACAGCTGATAGGCTTGGTGACTGTGTTTTGGTGATATGTTGTCATTAACTGACACTAATCTAATTTTTATCAGACCTGCCCCTTTTCCCTTTCTGAATGTGCCAGTACAAACCTGAGCAGTACTTCAGACTGAGACATGTAAGGAGAGCGTCATGCAAATAGAAGTACACACAGTACTTCACAGTCCTGTGAAGTTGCCATACTTTTTTTTTTTCCTTCCATTTTTTATTTGCATGGAAATATGCAAGGAGTGGTGCTGGGTGGCAGTTCTTTAAGCATTGGCAGACTTGCAGAGTTCCTGATATAATACACATTTTTAGGAGTAGGTATATCATTGTTGTAATCACTCCACAATGTGACTACAAGCAGTGGAGCTCTGGAAAAGGCAGGGCATTGTCTATATGCTTCCTTTATTTCCTCTTGAGCTTTTAAAACCACTTGTCTTGGTTAAATCTGTATCAGTCAACACACAGAGTGTTATCAGCACTTGCTAACATACATGTCAAGATGGGAATTCCAAACATCTCAAGACACAGGGGAAGAAAGACAATATATTAATGTTGCCTGCCAGTGCAAACCTGGTTTGAACAGGTAAATGCCCCTTGAGAGATTCAACTGACCAAAAATAAGAACATGAAGCACTTTTTTTTTTAAAGGAGTTTCAGAACTATTATGCTTTCCTAGAAGGATACTAATCTTTGCACTGAGTGGCCATACCAGATGACATGTAATGTCTGTATGACCAATATCTCCACTCTGAAACTTGGCAGTGAAGTAGCAGAGGTTACTCAGAGAATATCAGAAACTCAGTAAGAGCAAATCTTGCTGCTGTCCCCAAAGTATTCACCTGTTTGTCACAATGGCTAATATCAGACTTTCCATCAGCAATTTGAGGGCATTACTCCACCTGTGCAGTCACAGAGCATAGGTTTGGGTTTTGCCATGCCTCTGTCAACAGAACGGCTGCCATTTACTGAATTTACTGCCATTTAATGCTGTTTAGTGTGCTCAGTATGGTTGTCTAGTAAGTAATTTTTCCTATGGAGATAATGTCTGTTTCCTGAGGTACTTAATTTAGTATCTCAGGAGGTGAAGCTGGTGCTTGTCAGGCTGTGTTAAATAGCAGGGTAAATTTCAACACTAACAGAAAAGTTGGGTTATTTTTCTCCTGGTTCTCTCTGCACTGACCTAGTCAGCAACATTCAGCAAAGCAGAAGTTTCTGAAGTAGGTTGCAAGGTGGTATACCTGCTGCAGGGGTGCCTTGGTGTGTGTGTGGAACAGGGGCTTGCCCTGGAGAGTAGTTGTACATACTACATTAAATGAAAGCACAACAAACAGTTTTCAGGTTTTTTTCTTCTGAGATGTGAGGTATATCATGAGAACATACTCTATGAAGTCCCTGAGTTCCTCCTATTTTTCCATGAGAAGGTTTTACTTTCTAGTGTGAATTCAGTATACAGATATTCAGAAGCTGATGTCTGAAATAGATGTGTGAGGATGGAGGCTGCATGTAGCCATGGGATTGTCGTGCAGAGCTGGTTAGGGACAAGTATTTCCAAGTATCTGCATTATTCACCGTTTGCATCTGCCTCTTGATGGTCCCTGTTGGTGTGACAGCTATTGAATTGTTTCTGGCTGGCAGCTGAATGGGCCAGGCATGCCAAAAGATGCTCTTCCCTGCTTGTGGTTGAGAGCTTGTATGCACTTGTGGTTTGGAGTCTAATAAACTTTGCAAAGTATTAGCTTCAGGGTTATGACATTTGTGAGGTATGAGCAGAGATAAACCACTTGGGTGTATTTGATGTGGAGGCTCTGGCAGCAGTTACTTGACAAGCTGCTGACTGCATTCTTCCCCATCAAAGTGAGAATCTTCTGCCAGCAGATGATTCTCGGTTGAGGGGGAAATTCCAGTGCAGCTTCACTTGAATATTGTGTGTACCTCAGTATTGGTTCACTTTTATTGACAGCTCCATCCATGTAATGATTTAATTTCCAGATGGCCTTTAGAATAAATCTGTGTTTAGCTTTTTATGTAAAGGTAATTTTTATTGATGTTCTGGTTTTTATGATTGTGGACTATCCCAAGAGACTTACAGTAAGTCTTCCTGTCTTGTAAGATCCATTTCTTCTCTAGTGTTTGTGAGCCCTCTGTGTGATGCACAATGAGCACCTAAAGAAGCCAGATGAAATTCTTGGCCTTGGGAACCTTGAGCTGATGGAGCACTTTGAGCAGTTTCAGACACTGTATGAGCTACCAGTTACTAAAGTCTCTCCTGTGCTATTTGATACCCACAAACTCTGGGGTGGCTTCTTTCCATTACTTGTAAAGTCTGTCAAGTAGCAAATTTGTCTGGAAATAATCTTAACATGAGGGAGCAGGTGGCTGGGATTATTATCAACCAAAGGAGTCCCAGTGTAAAGAGTATTTGCATTTTGTCTGACGTGACTTTGATATTCCTTATCTACAAGCACAATTACGTGGTTAGAATGCATCACAAATGTACCAGGGTGCTGCAAAAACAACTTAGTTGACTGATATAACTTTTTCAGGTTGGGTACTGTACCCTTAACACACCCAGGCAGTCAGCTGCACAACAGACCTGTTCTGAAATGTAGGAGAAGGCATTTAACACAGTCCTCTTGAAGATGTCTTAATGTTCTTGAACATATTGCCAGGTGAAGTAGCCAGCTGAGAATCTGGCCTCTTATTTTAATGGGAATGAAACTGCAGAGAATAACCTTCTCCCTATATACTAAAGAAAAATGTTTATTTGCATCAGTTTTATTATTGCTGTGCTTTTATAAAGTTCAAAAAAAGCCTCCTGACAAGATCTATGTATATTCTATTACCAGCTCTTCCATGTTGCCTATATCCTTATCAAGTTTGCAAATTCTCCTCGTCCAGATCTCTGGGTGTTGGAAAGATCAGTGGACTTTGGAAAAACTTACACTCCATGGCAATATTTTGCTTGTAAGTATCAATCCTCGTGTCACTGGTCTTTTGTGGACAGGTTTATTTAATCATTTCCTCAGTAGCAGCAAAATCAAACCATGGGGCTTGCTGAAGATTTCACTTGCAGAGAAGGCAGTGAATGCTAAATATGTTTATCTTTTCTTATTTAGCCACAATAAATGAGTGGTAGAAGTGTACAAGTATGGTATTTTGAAAGTGTAACTCAGCATATGAATATTTTTCACTTTCTTAGAAATTTCTGTTTTGTTTTGTTTCTCTTGTTTCTTGGATATGTCAGAACTTCAGTGTCCTTCATCCCTCGAGACCCTGGAGTTTCTTGCAAAAATCAAAATGAAATACAAATGCAAAATCCTAGAGTATCTATATAGCTTTTTTTTCTGGTGATGACATGAGGAATACTGTACCATGTCTTGTCAGGCACCACTGAATTGCTTAGGAAGAGAGATTATTGTTTTGAGGAATGTCTATTACTCTTTACTGAGTGACACAATCACTGTTATTACTCTATTATGGGGACAATTTACCTGAAAGCACAGGGGATACCTCTCTGTTAATTTAAATTAGAACTATAGGGCCTATTTAATATAAAATTAATTTTGTTCTTGCTTGACTAGACTCGAAAGCAGATTGCTTGGAGCGCTTTGGAAAGGAAGCAAATCTTCCTGTGAGGGGCGACAGCGATGTCCTGTGCACCACCGAGTACTCTCGCATTCTGCCTCTTGAAAATGGAGAGGTGGGTGCCTTCAGGAAAGCCATGTGCCATGCTGGAAGCAAACACCATTGGTTTCAGAAGTTTGTTGAAAGTAATTTTTTAGCTATGATGGCTTGAATCTCCATCATAATCTAAACCTCAGTGAGATTTTGGGAGTGTGACCTGACTCCTCCTAATTTTCACCATTCCCTATGGGGGTAGGGGCTGCTCAGGGAAACCTGTGTTGATATTTATCATAATTTGTGTATCTCACTATAGCCATGTGCATTTGAAGGTGTTGATTGCATTTTCTGAACACTTCCAATGTGCATGGCAAAACTTGGTCCAGCAAAAATGCTCATGTGAGTAAAGGCTGTAGAAAGAGATATTTACCATTCAAGAATAAGTACCTGTAAAAAAAAATATATATATATATATATAAGACAGCTACATGTTTATAATATAATAAAAGTATTTGGAAAAAGTTGACTTGATCTTAGCCATTGTTCCTTGCTAGGCAGAACTGTGGCTTGTATTACTTGTATGGATGTTAAACTCCTGGATGTGGCGATGGCTCCTCCTGGCATTCTACTCTTGTGCCTGATGTTGTTAGAATCCAGATCTGAACTCCTCAAGAGTTGTCCAGAGTTTTGAGCAGATGGATCTAGGGTTTCATATTAAAATAGCACTTATTTGTTAAAGCATCTAGTTTTCCTAATCAGATTATTATTGTAAATAATAATTTCCACAGAAGAACAATGCTCGTGCCATTCCCTATTACATGCTCTATGACTTTTCCTGAAGGAATTGTGCTGCAGTTGGAACAATCATCATACCCTTGTTACGTGCTTCAGCCTATAGGAGCCATTTGAAAATAGAAATCTGTTATCTGAATGGTTATAAATAAATTAAAATCTTTTACTGAGCCCTGTACGTACAAACTAGGTTGTTCATTCAATAGAGATTCATGATTGCTGAGCTGCTGGCAGCTGTTTCTTTAAAAAATAAAATAGTCTTGGATCCCTTGTTTTGGAAGTCAGACAAACTTGCTTTCATGTGAGGGGATTTTCTAAAGCAACACTGTGTACTTTCTTCCAGAAGACCATTAATATGCTCGCGGGCACTGGACCTGCTAACAATAATATTTTCCAGGAATGTTTATGCCTTGACCCAAAAATAAATGTGCTTTGGGAAAGAGCCAAAATCTGATGTTTTTAATCAAGCTAAACTTCCATTGACACTGTCAACTGTTCAAACAACTATTTGCAACAATTCCTATTGTTTTTTCCAATTAAAATGTACTTTTTGCATGCTATACCTACCATTTTCAAAACAGATAGAGGGCACGTTTTTTTTCTATTTTTTTTTCTCATGTGTTATATGGATAATGAGAATACAGGAGGCTCCAAAACTAGCAACACTTTTTTTCCCAACATCCTGATTTCAGTATGAAATGCCTAATTGTTACTGCAAATATGTTCAAAAACAATAGTAAGTTTTTTGCTTCTTTTATTAATTCTGCTCTATGCTGCTATTGGCACTTGCAGTTGATAAATTTTAACAAGTGTGCTTACTTCTTTGTTAGATTGTAGTATCTTTGGTAAATGGCCGCCCAGGAGCAAAAAACTTCACTTATTCACCTGGTCTTCAAGAATTCACAAAGGTGACAAACATCCGCCTCCGTTTCCTCAGAACTAATACTCTTCTTGGACACTTGATATCCAAAGCTCAGCGGGACCCCACTGTAACTCGTAGAGTAAGTACTGTTGTCACTGAGGTGTAAATACTCAACAATCCTACCCAGCTTGTTAAGGACCAGACAATGGTCTGAATGCTTTAAGTTTGCAACATACTGACAATGAAATTTGCATTGGCCCAACTTGAAATCCACATATTTTTCTCCAGGTTTGTGTGAGGCAAGAAGGTAACTGGGCCAGTATGGATTTATGGAGGGGCAGTAATCATTAATGATTTTGTAACAGACCATTTTCATTCCCTGGTTTCTAATATAGAAGGAAGCTGAGTGCATCATGGGAGCTATAAAGAGCCAATGCAAATTATTCTAAACTATCTTATGCAGAACTGAGGAACTAAATCTCTTCAACTTTATTTGTCACTACTTTCTGATATTTATTCACAAAAGGTTTTCAGAAAATAGTACCTCTGAAGGAACAGAAATCAAAGGCTGTACTTGAAAGTTACCATCTTTACACAAATCATTTAAGACGCTTAGGTGTTTTCAGTGTATTTTGGGCTATCCAAGAGCTTGAAGGCCAAAGTTCCACTCCCATTCAGTGGGAAAGGGATATAAGGAAATACAGGGAACACCACACAGAAATTCATATACTTACAGGGATTTCAGACTTCATATTGTATTGCTATTTTTAACCTTTTCATTTAAAATGAAGATTCGGTAACAATTGGAGGAAACCCTGGGGTGAGGCACCACGCAAATGTGTGTGAGGGTTTCTGCACTGAAAAACATAAAGCTATTCCAGTTATTTGACAGCACGCCCATCAAGCACCCTTACTGCCTTAAGGAAATTTTAAGACATTGCTCACAGGCAGATGTAAATACAGTATGCAGTTTAGTTGGCATGCATCACAGCTGTAGTGTGAGGAGCTTCTGGTGTTATCCTGGCCACGGGGTGTAGGATAGATGAATGAAATCTCAAGTGTTTTATTAAATTCCAAAAGGAGAGTGCAAATTTTTTATCGTAGACACCTTCCAAGTCTTGCAGACCTGATGTTGATATTTCTGACACAATGCTTCTTGTGCTTGTTCCACAGTATTACTACAGCATAAAGGACATCAGTATTGGGGGTCGATGTGTTTGCCATGGCCACGCTGATGAATGTAATCCAAAGAGTGCTGAAAACCAACACCAGTAAGTAAATGGAGCCTGACATTTATCTGAGAAAAACAATACAGGAGTTCCTTCAAATGACCTTTACTTATTACAGAATTATGTAGTTGTGCAGAGATTTCTTTTTCTTTATACTTAAAAAAAATACAACCTGCTAATGATTGGCAAGAAAACATGTCAAGAGTGATTGTATGTGAAATATAATGATAGAAAATCTTTAGTTAGCTTTTTCATTTTAATTGAAGTACAAGTTTGGCATATTGAGTAATTTTTTAGAAACCCACAGTTCTTTGTGGAAAACATGAGTTAATATCACCTTCTTACATCAGGAATTACAAGTCCAACTCAGGAAGAAAATCAGTCAACTTCATGGAAATATTGCTCACTATAACTGAGCTCATGCAAGATCCAAATCATTACTATAAAAACATAAAAACAAACTGAATGGACTATTCCTTTTCCCTGTCAAGTTTGTGACCCCTACATTGATTTCACAGGGAGTTAGATCAGGCTTCTTGGCTGGCCTGCTACAGGGAAGTAACTGTGAATAATCAGCCTGTCTCAAACATATTTAAAAACCTGCTTTAAACCAGTTGTTGCTCTTATCCATGGCAGCATTAAAACAAACTTTTATCAGGATGTTGCAATATTTTCAGTTGTTTTTTAATGAAGACTAAGTGGGGGAGATGGGTGCTTCCATTCTAGTCTGTGCTAGAGAAAAATAAGTAAAGAAGGTGAGAAATCTATGCAAATAGTATAATTATACTGGAAAGTTTTATTGCCCCTTTGTTATTAGACTACATACATAAGAGAAGAATGTTGTAAGAGGCGTCCTGAGTCCCAAGGCCTTTGTTGCTCCTGGGATTCAGTTACTATGTAGGATGGTAAGACCTAGCTCATAATTAGAGCCTGCCTGTTAAGTAGACTGTTCAGCTAAATAAATCAAAAACCTTCTTACATTTTGTTGGCGAATAGTGTGCATTATCTTAAAAATAACAGGATCAAGTTATGATCTTGGTTTATTAAGAACACTGATAGTATTATTGTAAACAAAGCATAATGGAAAAATTATGAAGGCAGGCATTTAAAGGTGATTAATATTTTGATTACTGTAGACCAACAAACTTGAGCCTTGGAACAAAGTTAAAACAAGATACATTCTAAATGATTGTGTATCGGCTTGATTTAATAATCTACAATGGTTTCATAATCCAGTCTATTGAATCCAGTTATAAACATTTTCTATAAGTAATGTGTTGTAATAAACTCATAATCGCATGATTAAAGTAATCAATCTTGAAGAATTTAGGAAAGTTCCAAAATGTTCTAGCATTACTGATTAACTTCTCTACATGTGAGGTTTATGTTCTGAACTTTTCATATTATATATAAGTCTTGGACTGCAGTAAAATGAAGAAAAAAACAATTATTTTTTATTTAAAAACTTAAGAAATAAATTTTAAGCCCAGCTTCATTAAGAGGCTTTCATTTCTGTAGGTTTCAGTGTGAATGTCAGCATAACACTTGTGGGGAAACCTGTGATCAGTGCTGCCCTGGATATAATCAGAAACAGTGGCAACCTGCAACAGCTGGGAGCACCAACATATGTGAACGTGAGTAGCCAAAGAGATGGTGGGTTAAAAGAGATACTGACAAGATGGTGGGAATTAGCTGTAGCATACATGTTCATGGAACATAACCGGCATGCTTTAACACCTATTTTTTTTTCTATGGAGAAAATGTTTTCCATACAGAAATAACGAATCAAAAATGCAGTGAATATTATTTATATTCTTTCTTATTAAACAGTGAAAGTAATAATTTGTGTAAGAACATGACATGAGAAAAGTGGAAGACTGTTTGTAGAACATTGAGTCAACATCTCTCCCCAGTCATAGCTGTCTGCTGCAGACTGTGGATCTCCAAGCAGAGCAGAGGCCATAGGCATCTTGTACAACTCCAAAATGTTCCTTTCCATCAGCTTGGTGCTCAGATTGCAGAGAGGTTGCCCGAGGCTGCCACTGCTCACAGGTGCTTGAGCTGCCCTCCCTTCTCAGGCTGAGAGATGCCCCTCACTGACCTTGTGGTTCTGGTGGGCAATCCTGGTGATTCCACACTTGTATTCCACTCTTCCCATCCTTGCATTTGGGCGTTTGGAGGACGTTAGCCCTACAGACTGGAGAAGCCCATTCATTTCTCCTTTCTCCCACTTTCCCTCTGTTTCTTTCCTAAAGAAAGCCACAGCATGGACCCTCCTTTGGTGGTGGGTTTGTACTGTCACACCTGGGTGTTTTCCACTCCCCTGGGTAGAAACCAGGTGGAGTGGTACACAGCACTGCAATCTCTCTGCACAGCCATTTCCTTTGTGTCTGGCCCAATCTATTTTTCTCATCTGCCTTTCCTGAGAGTAGCATAGCCAGTGGGTACAAACTCTTAACAGGAGAACCTTATTTAAAAGCCAAAGAGATGTACCTATATAATTACTCTGTCGAATAAAGAGATGACTTGTTTAATTAAAACTGCAGTACTAAGACTTGGGAGGAGGAAAGGAGATGGTGTGTGATTAAAATGTTTGATAGGATGTAGGCATGTTGGGACACAGTTTTTGAATAATATTTGAAACTTCATTTAAGGCCCCCTCTTTAAAAGGAAAACATTTTTTGCCAGAAGAGAGACAGACAAAGAGCATAAATAATGTCATGGTTTTTAAAGAATGAGTGAAGATTGTCTACAAGGTTGTGAGCCAAAACCACTTAGTTTCTAACTACCTCTGAAAAAATATCCTTTTTAGTATGGATTGCTCCTAGCGGTTTGAGGTGATTTGTTGAGAGTATTTGCCAGGTGCAGGCCTCTTTAGCTGGCAGCCAGTAGGAAAGGAATTAAAACAACTTTATTCAGCTTTCCAGAAGCCTGAGGTTCCTTGAGAGAAACTTATTGAAAGAGGTTGGTGGAAGCTTGTAGGGATCAGCCCAACATGTTGCTGTGGGCTGCCCAGTGTGTATGGATCAGCAAACTGCCCAAAGTAGTGAAAAAGAGCTTGATGAGGTAGAAGGGGTTTCTATTCCCCTATGAGTAAAAGTGCTGTTACTGCAATCAGAGCAAATAATTTCCCACTGCTGTTAGAAGACATAGCTGAGCTGTAGCTCACAGATGGTTTGGCCCTAGAGGCAAGGGAGGTAATTATACATATATATATATGTCTTTTTCCCTTTTCTGACTTATTATAGCCAGTTTGCTGATACATCTATATCTACAGCTGAATATGAGAGTTCTTTGGTGTAGGTCTTTTTATATACATTTAAATATACACATTTAAATGTGTATATCTTATCTGTAATTGTTAATTTTAAATAAAGGTTTAGTGCACATAGCATAAATCCAGATGTATTTTTGAGACATGAAAAAGTAAACATTTGTACATATTCTTGATAATTTGAAAAAAACTGCTGTGGCCGTTCTTCTGGAGCTTCCTAGTTCTACATTTATGCATAACTATATAGTTTTGAGATGGTATAATTGTTGCCTTCTCTGGTAAGACTAAGTGCACATTGTCTTCATGTCTACCTTACTGTACTATGATTCTTGTATGAAAATGCAGTTGTTTATAGTTAAATATGTGCATTTGAGTATACTCCAGCATGCCTGAATGTATACACTCAAAAAATCTGATTTCCTTTTACACTTCTGCTAGAAGTAGGTGCTGGAGATTGCTGAATTCCAGCATTATAAAGAAGGATGACTTGGAATATTACTTTTTCAGCCTGCAATTGCCATGGACATGCCACTGACTGCTACTATGATGCTGATGTTGATCAGCGTCGAGAAAGCTTAAACATCCATGGGCATTATGAAGGTGGAGGAGTCTGCATTAACTGCCAGGTAAAAAGGTCATTTTCATCAGTTTTAAAAAATGTTCACACCAGTAGTTTTGGGTCTGACCAATCCAGATAGGCCCGTTTCTCTGATGGTGTTACTACTTGTACTCAAAGTGTGGAAAAAGGTGCGTGAAAATTATTTACCATGTTCAACATTGCTTGGTAATGTGTAAAAGACACATAAAAATTGTATTTATGCTCAATCCTGTGTGATCAAAATAAAACCACACAATCAAAACAAACAATTTAATCAGCTATAAAAATTCCCTTTCCTGTTGTTATAAACTCTGCAATTTCCCTGCTTAACAGAAGGAAGTAAAATTAATCAAATAAAATGCCAGCTCAGGCCAGCTGGTTCCTTACTGCGGCAAAACACAGAGAGCTCTATCTCATCAGCAGAAATAAAGGAGGATCTAGACTATACCAAAATGGAAAGTTATAGATACTGGGAAAGCACAGATTCATAGAAGAGCCCTCTGGAATCCTTTTGAAGTAGTGCTCCACTCAAACCAAGGCTAGATGAAAAATTGTATTGGGTTGCACCTGGAAACACCCAGTTGAATTCTGCACATTTCTGAGGATGCGCTTTACACACACTCTGGGTAATCTTTAACAGCACTTAATCACGCTCCTGTTCAGTAGGAATTTCCCCAATTGCAGCTTGTGGTAGATGGCTTTTGGGCTTGTGCTGTGCTTATATGAGAAGAGTTGGTTCTGTCTTTTGTGTAGAGGAAAGATGCCTTAGGTGGAGGAAAATGGCCATTACCACCTTCCCCCTCCACACCAACCAGTCATTCCCACAGTTCCCCCTGAAAACTGAGGGGATGAGCTCCAGAACTATCTTAGGGGCTCCTTTGGATTGAATCAGAAGTGGTTAATTTGGAATCAGAGACTTTACACTGTGTCTGTCATAAATGGATAGCACATTCTTGGAAAGAACAAGAATTTCTTTCATTCTGATTTTTTTCTATTCTGGCAATGACTATGAGGAACAATCAAATAAGACTCCGATAAAGATCTAATCTTGGCCTTATCTCTGCTTGTAGCAGGACTGAACTACTTGACCTCCTGAGGTCCCTTACAACCTGAGTCATTCCTTGGTTAAGTGATCTTGTGGTTAAAGAAATCCAGAGTTACTTGGAAGTCTGTCTTCCTTTTGTTGTCAAGTCATCTGATGTATGACAAGCAGCTGACCAGAATTTTGCATTAGAGGAAAATTATCATCAATTCTATGTTCCTGTGAAAACTATGCATCATGATTTAGGTATTACCACGTTGTGCATTTAAAAAATATAGCTGTATTTAAGCAGTAAAAAAGGCAAATATCCAGTATACAGTATGTTTTCCATATCCTTGCCACAATATAATCAGATATTGTCCAAAAGGCAGTCAGAAGAGAGTAGTGTTATTTTTACTAACATGAGTAGAAGAAATGTTCTTTGTCTTCCAATTGACATTTCTGTGCAGAACTTTGTTCTTGCAGTCTAGTAAGATTTACCATGTCGGTCCTTTCTGTCAGCTCTTTGTTCATGAAAGAGCATTTCTTTTAATACTGCTTCAAAGATAGAAAATAGCAACATCAGTCTAAATTTACAAATCCTAGTTATATGACTGATACAAATCGTTTGTAATTAATTTTGTGGAAGTTGAGTTAGATTAAGTGAGTTTATTATAAATTGTAGTATAGCTTTCTATTTTTTTTTTTTGGTTGGTTGGTTGGTTAGTTTGTTTTGTTGTGTTTTCATTGACAAAGTGCATGAATTTTAGTTTTAGGAATGGATGCCTGAATGAAGAAGTGATGTAACTGAAGTGCTGCATACAAAGATAGAATCAGTTTCTTTAGAGTATGATGACAAAGGAGCTCTGGAAATCGTGCAATCCCACTCAGAGTAGGTCTAAATAGATCAGGTTGCTCAGGAACTAATTCCTCCAAGCTTTGAACACCTCCAAAGATTGGAATGCCACAACCACTCATGGCAACCTGTTTCAGTTTGACTGCCTGCATGACAGTTTTTGTCCCTAATATCGAATTGAAATTTTCCATGTTCCAATCTGTGCCTGTTGCATCTCATTCTTCTGCTGTGTACCTCTGATAGGAGTCTGGCTCCACCCCCTCTGTATTCTCCAATCCAGTAGTTGTAGGTAGCAGTAAATTCAGCCTTCTCAATGCTGAAGAAACCCAACCATCTCAGCCTCTTCTTGGATGTCATGTGCTTCAGTCCCTCACCATCTGCGTGGCTCTGCCCACAGCACCTATCATTGAATTACAGAGGTCCATGAGGTTGATTTGGGAATATTTTGCCCTGGGTAAACTATGCTGGGTATGTCCCATCACCTTCCTGTCCTTTGTGTGTTCTGAATTTTTGTGTGTTCACTGGATCTCCTTCCCCACTGAGCAATGGGCCCCTACCCCCACTTTCTTTTGCTGCTCCTCTACTCCTGGAATCTTTCTTTTTGCACTTCACCTTCCTTGCTAGTTTTAACTCTGCTGAGCTTTGGCTTTCCTAGCTCCACTATTGCATATTTGGGCAATGTCTTTGTATTGCCACCAAGTAGCCTGTCCCGGCTTCCATCTTCCACGCAGTTTCTTTCTGAGTTTGAGATCAATCAGGAATTCTATGTTTGTCTGTGCTGGCCTTCTGCCACGCTTGCATGTTGGAAAAAACTGTTCTAGTTCGAAGGAGGCTGTCCATGAGAATCAGCTGTCTCTCTTGGTCCCCTTTCCCACCCAGGACACTTTGACACAGGATCTTGTTAAGCAGTTCTCTGAGCAAGGACAAACCTGCTTTTCAAAAACCCAGAACTGTAATTCTGCTATTTGTCTTGTTTGCTTGTCTTTCATACATTCAAAATAACTTCTGGATTGCATAACTTCTGCATTGTCCTTCTGGCATCTTCTCAAAGCTCTGTCTGGGCTGGGGCTGCTGATGTGCCACTGGAGTGAGCAGTGATGAAGAAGATGCAGAGTCCTGAGTGTCCTGCTCATGAACTGCTCAGCAGTCCATACAGGAAATGCTGTGTCCCTGCTCAGCCCTGAATTGCAACACTCCCTAAGGAGGAACTAAACAGGGAGTGGGAGCTGGGGGAAGTGTTTTGGTTGCTCCAGGGCAGAGCTTCCTGCTCTGGCTCCCTGGCTCTTGTATCTGTGAGCTCAGCAGGGTGCCTCATGACCATGATTTATTCAACTTGTACTTGCCATCACTGCTGTAGTTCAAATTACTTAGGATTTTTTTTTCCTGATGTGCCTAAACCACATATTTATGGAGACATATATACTCTTCTAGTGGAAAATCTATTTTGTGCTGTCTGGACTGTTCAGTTTTTGGTTTCTTCTGGTAATGCTGATCTTAAACACAAGGTATTCAGAAAATTAGTACATAATATATGAAAAAATTAATGATACAGTTTCTTGAACAATATATGCATGGTGGTAAGAAAGCCTAAAAGGAGATATTTTATGATATAAAGAGATATTTCTCCAAAGATTTTTTTCAATGGGAGAAGTTTATAGTATTTTAGAGAAAAAATTCAGCTGCTTTATGTGAGAATACTGTGATTCAGAACCCTGTAGAGAACAGGTGGTTAAAGAACAACACATGATGATTGATTCTTTATTGCAGTCATATTCCATCTTTTCCACTTCTTAGCTGTATATAGAAACAGTGTAAAGGATGTTATTGCTTGTTAATTCTTCCAAGTTCCTCTCTTTATCTTGTATTATCCTTTTGTCTTATTGCACAGCATAACACGGCTGGGATAAACTGTGAGAAGTGTGCAAAAGGTTACTATCGTCCTTATGGTGTTCCAGTGAGCGCTCCTGATGGTTGTATACGTGAGTCCTTCTCTATGGACTGTCTTCTTCTGGTGGCTTGAGGGGTCTGGGCTGTAATCAAGGCATAGGATGAGTCTTCTGGGGAAGAAGAAATGAAAGGGTGGGCAAAAGGTGTTGGAGAAGAGCTACAAATTAATTTCTGTGTTGCTTTAAACCTTTTAAATTATATTCTTCTCAATTTACATGCCATATGAGCATATTCAGAACAGCAGAAAGATGGATAATAGGCCATAAAAGGGTACGGAGGAGATAGGATCATGGAAACCTGGGATGCTGCTACACACCCCACAGTGGGGAGGATCTCAGGACCCCTAGGAAGCCATTCACATCTCCTGTTCTCAGGATCTTGTTTCTCTTAGCTCTCTGATGTACATGTGAGCCATCCTTTGACCCTTGGTCACTTGAAAATTTTGTTATGTAGCTCAAGAGATCCCAAGGCTCGCTACTCTGATCTTACACAGTGCTGAGCCCATCGACCCATAAGTGATGCAATAGGGTAATTACTAATAGAACGTTTGAAAAAGAACTGAGTATAGGTAAGAGGAAAGTGTGGGATTACAAACAGGTTGAAGGAGCCATGTGACAGGTGGGAGGAAACTACAGTTATGTTGTGTTTGGGGTTTGAAAGGAGTGGGAAGTCAACAGTGCCGTGGTCATCGTGTTGCATCTAGTGTGTAAATGAAAGTGAGTAGTGTGGTGCTTAGCCTAGACCATGGAGAGAGATGAGTGGTTCCCTCAGAAAAATTGCTGCAGTGCTGTGGAGGAGCAATGTGCAGAGTTTGGAATTAAAAACTTCTAAATGCTCTAAACAAATAACATGGGCTTTGCTTTTAAGGGATATATTTTGAGGATGATATGTAAGTACTTGGGGAATGTTAACTCTTTAAATAATGAGTCATTCACATCTGCAGGTTTGTTGTTATAATGCCATTGTGCACTGCTCTGAAAGGCAAATTGGTTATTTTCCAAAGAGTGCCTAATTGCTGGTACTTTTACTTAGCCTGCAGTTGTAACTTGGAGCACGCAGATGGCTGCGAGGAAGGGTCTGGCCGCTGCTTCTGTAAGCAGAATTTCCAGGGAGACCACTGTGAGAGCTGTGCTGATGGATTCTATGGTTATCCATTTTGTGTCTGTAAGTATATAAGTAAAATTGCCTCTTTTTCTGTATTTTAAATGTGCATTAAAGAATTAATGGCTTCCATTGCTCTTGACTTGGTTAAAAAAAAATCTGGTATTTCAGCTTCACATGTTTATGTGTTCTGATAAATCAGTTGTTACAATACTGAAGAGAGTTGGGTTTATTTAACAAAATGATAATGACTTAAAAAACAGTGATTATGCTGCATTCTCACAATTCTGAAATCGTTTGAGACATCAAGTTTGCAGCCTATCCTCACTGAGTTGTGAACTCCAGTCCTAAGGCTCTGAGCAAATTGTTTAAACACATGTCAGGATTTTCAGGGATAAAGATCACCAGCACAGAGAAGTAGAACATGACTGTAATGACAGAGAGGGGAGAAAATGGGTATTTGTTCTCCTTGAGACCTCCTAGGATTTGGAACTTGTATCTCTGATAAACAATGCTTTTCCCATTAAAAATGACATATAAAATAACTGGGCAGAAAATGTAGCATCAGGATTCCTGCATAAAAGCTTCCAACTCCAAGAAAAGATTGCAGAAATGCATCAGTGGGATGTTTTGTGCCATCAGGAAAACGATGTGTGTTTCTGACAGCTGATAAAAAACAAGTGGTGATCTGGGACAAGATCTGAGGTCTGACTAGAAGATAGGTACCACAATAGAAACACAAGAAGAAGGTAAACAATACAAAACAGTACAAAAAGGAAAAAAAATCCTGTGAAAATTGAATGCTGTTTGAATTCAATGGCTGTGATATAATACTGTCTCTACACTGCATTCTAGATTATCACGTCTCATACATCTTCTTGGTTGAAATCTGACATTTTTAAATTAGTTCAGCTCAGATATACATTGATCTACGTCCCACTGATGTTTGTAGCTCATTGACTTCTCAATGCAAGGATATTTAAGAATGGGAAAGACAATCCAGCAATCTGGAGGACTCTCAAATAAAAGTTCCTAAGATGTACACGTCATAAATTATAGCAGTTCATGTAGCATGAGGTAATGCCATATGAAGAAGAGGTGGAAGCAGGAAATGTGAAATAAATATGAAGATCCTTAGATCATTCTCACAACACAAAGTCTAAGAAAGGTTTCCAAACAAAAGGATAAGGAGCAGGAAAGCAGCCTGCTTTTAGTGGCATTTCCAAATGGGTCTGGCCTTTCATACTGCTGTTTTGAGAAGGGAACTTGGTATCTGAATTGGGAATCACAAGTGCAATGTTTCTTACCTCTTTCCTAAGGAAACTAAGCTGAAGTTTGTTACTAGAGTCTTATGAATACAATGCTCTCTGTATTGACGGTAGATTACTTCATTGTTTGTCATGATTTTTAATGAAATTAATGTGTTTATTTCAAATGCTCCTCGCTGTTTCTTTTGTTTTAAAGATGCTCCTGTATATCCTTCTACTTCTTCAGTTCCAGGAGATGCTGTGGCTGGTGACATAATAGGCAAGTTCTTGGTGGTTTTCCCCCATTTCACTGTTTTTTCCTATGTTACTCTTTTTCCGTTTCAGTGGTGCCTGCTCTTTTGTATAATCAATCATGGAATCATTAAGTTGATTTTTGGGTAGTAATTTTGCCTCTGTTGGTATTTATCTTTCAAGACTACCTTTGTTCTTGCCAGAAGTTTTATCATATTGTCATGTTTATACCAAACAGTTTACTGGGCTAGCTCCAGAAAGAGTTATGGATCAAAATAACTTTGGCCAGCCTCCGGCAAACATCTGCAGGAGGGGCTGACCATCTTGTTTGGTGCGCTTAAGAACAGATCCATCAAGACTTTCTGACATGTACAACTTTCTGACACGACAACCACTGCTTTAAATCTCTTTCTTGAGGTTAACTGGCATCTGCCTCTGGACTGTCCTCTCTCACCTGGCAAATTGTACATTGCCCTTGGCAGTGAAGGACTTTATTTTTCTTAGAAAGCTTCATATTTCTTGTTTAGCCCACTGCAAAACTGCCTGAAGTCCATACAAGGATTCCCTTGGTGGGCTTATGTTTTTAGCCTATATTATCATACTGCACAATGGAGGCATCATCACAACTAGCACTTAATCACTTGTATACTTATAATGCACTTCACCTTCATACAGCATCCAAAATAATGGCCCTGGTAGGCCTCTGGGTATGCTCTGTTGCATATCCCCTTCTCTCACAAATTTTTAAAAGGAAGAAGAAAAAATCTCCAAGGGAAAGTGAGTAAATATAACAGGAGAAAACAGATCTTGAGCTCTTTACACTTTCAACTAGTAGCATCTCAATTTGAAGGCATAAGAAAGGCAGCTGCCTCTAAGTGGAAGTTTCAGTAGAAGTTGTAAATTTGGGCTGTCAAACTAAGCACAGTTACATATTGTGGTTTTTTTGAATGAGATTTTGCATGTAGGGCTCTTTGTTCAAGATTAATATTTACTAAGTACTGATCTATTTTTCTCTGAAAAAAACCAAGGAATTCTGGGCTTATATGCACTAACTTTGTTTTTTTCCTTTTCCTTTCCTGCTATAGAAGGAGGCTGCAAACCAGGGTATTTTGGCCCCCAGTGTCTGTATAAGTGATGTAGTTTCTTTGACACTTGGAGCCCATGCTCCAGGATAAATGCCAACCTTTGGCTTCCAAGGGAAATAAGAACTTTATGATCATAATACTGCAAATGTTTTCTTTACAAATGTGCTCCCCAGCGTGCCAGTGCCATGGTGCAGGAGTGCTGGGCAGTGACTGTGACAGAAGTACCGGGCAGTGCAGATGTCGAACTGGATTTGGAGGTTTTTCCTGCGATACCTGTGCAGCCGGCTATTTTCAGTACCCCTTCTGCCACAGTAAGCCAAACATTCCCTTTCAGCAAGAATATCTTATACACCAAAACCTCAAGTTTTCTACTGAAGGATGAAGTTATTTTGCCATGGAGATGTATTCACAACAGGCTCTCCCAAAACTCACACAAATCAAAGAAGAATAATGTGATGAGGGGAGATTTTTATCTAAAAATATCTAAAAACGCCCATGTTTCATTGGTTACTGTCTGCTGTTCGATGCAGCTGCCAGACTCTAATTTGTGTTTGGATTTAGTAACATGGATTAAACTTAGAATAACTTTGGAAATATTTCCGTTACTTATTCTTGGATTTGTTTTTTTTTTAAATTGTGTTTAATGTGAGTTTGCAACCTCACTTTGATGCACCAAGCTACCCTATCTAATCAATACTATAAAACTGAGTAGTTTGGAACTTTAACAGCTGTCTCTGTGCTATTTTTTTAGACAATTTATTGACCACTCCCACCTGAGATTGTAAACCTAAACCATAAATTGTTTTGCTTCAGTCCCAGAAGTTATGAAACTACTTTCAGTAGTTGGCAAACCACTTGGGATTGAAAAATCAGACTCTCAGTGGGGCCAGGCCAAATGTAGTGCTTTGACACTGATAATGGGACTTTGATCCAGCTTCATTGCTCTTTCATTAATGTTTTCCTTGTTCCTGAATTGCTACAGATGTGAGCAGACAATAAAATCTGTTATAAATCCATATAAGTCTGATGGGAGAACTACCATCCTGTTGAGCATCAGGGAGCAGGGAATTGCTTTTACTGCTCTTTTTTGCAAGTGTATTTTTATTTCAAGAAAGTTAAAAGAAGAGAGCCTGTACAGAAGCTGCCTCTGAAATACCTTTTCTCTTTGGCAGTGTGTGAATGTAACTTGCTGGGTACCCAGCCTGAAGTCTGCGATTTTCTTGGGAGGTGTCTTTGTCGCTCAGGGGTCACTGGACTTCAGTGTGACAGCTGCCAGCCTGGCCACCACTCCTTCCCTGCCTGTCAAGGTAAGGCTGCTGATTGAGTGTACAGCATCAAACAGGCCCCTGAAAAGGCAGACAGCAGTGCTTTCCAGGAGAGCAACCAAACAATGCTCACAGCAGCAAATGGGCAACTCCCTCTTGTGCTCTATGGTGAAATCCTCACGTGTCTCAGTTCTCCAATTTCAGGCTTTATTTTTCCCTCATCAGACTGTTTGATGTGCCCTCAGTCAGCACAGCTGTCTTACTAATAACCACAGCATTTGAGAGCTGTTCTCACATGGAGGCCCCCAGAAACAGGGCACGCTTGACTGCTGAGGATCCAGCATAGCAGAACTGTGGCACTGGTCTGCTTTTGCAGAGAGTCTTTGGTACCTTGTAAAAGGTGTGCTCTGTAAATCTGAAAATCTCAAGCTCTGATTTTGCCCTTCATGTTGGTTTCTCACTTGTTTTGAGATAATCTGACAGGAACTAACCCAACCTGTGTCCATGTAGACATGAAGCATGAAAGATCTCTATGGAGTTTCCCACCGAGGACTGGCCTGCTTTTTTACAAGACAAGGAGTATAATGGAGTATAACTTTTGAGTGTCATAGTGGTCTTGTGTGTGTCTGAGGACTCCGATCAGGTTCTACTTGGCCCTAGGTTTTGTCTGCCTTTAAAGTGAATGAGAGAGGGGGCCCTTAATCCTTAGTGATTTTTCCATTGAGAAAGAATATAGAATATTGCAGAGTTCTGGTGTGTGTGCTTTCCTGTACCAATTAACAAGATTTATGTATAATAAATTGCTTTCTTCTCTCTAGTTGTTTCTGGCTGTTGGCTACGTCAGGCTTCTTCCTTTGGGCTTATTGGACAGTTGCTTGTCTCCTATAAAGGAACAGCAGAATTCTTTATGACTTCATGCCCTGGTTTCAGCTGGGGTAGAGTTAATTTTATTCCTAGTACTGTGTGCAGTGCTGTGTTTTACCTTTTTTCCAAGTTCTTCTCCCCATCCCATAGATGAAATGTGAGTGGCTGTGTGTACCTATTTGCCAGCTGGGGTTAAACTGTGGCACCTTGCAAAGATAGACTGTGTTGTGTTACCAAACACAATGGGTGGAATAAAGAAACACCACATGATTGTGGGTTTTATGGTCTGGAGTAGATAAACATTTTTAATGAAAAACATAAAATTAGGATTCTGCATTGGTACACACTGTTCAGTGGTTTTAAAATAAACTTCTTTTTTCCCTAGAGCAAAATCAAGTAGCGATCTTAAAGCAAATCAAACCCGTATTGAATATGTTTGATCTTTGAACACCAAAAGCTGAAAAGAGACAGAAAAGCTTAAAAGAGCATGCAAAAACAAATTGTAAAAGATGGATAAAAATAGTTGAAAACACAGTCAGTGGGATTACTCAGAACTGCTGCAGTTCACAGTTTGTTTGGTTAAAATGAGCTGCCATGGGTTTAAACATAAATTAACACAGCATGCTGCAAAGCTGTGGGGGAAAGTGAGCAGCCCAGCCTGCTACTCCTGTAAGGAATTGTCATCCTCAAAGGAGAGACAGATCTATCTTTTTTGAGATGCTGTGACTAGAACTAATCTCTCTGGTCTTGACTTGTTGAACTCAATAGAAGCTTTATTAAAATAAAGTGATATCTAAACAAAGCCTTTAAACAAAACACTAATACTAAAATTTGGAGAGAATGCAATATAATAGTCAAATGATGGGGGCCTCTAGTGTAGGTGTTGTTCTTGGAAGCTTCAGTGTTTGTATTTCTCTTATACTAACTTCCTAGCAAGCCCTGTGTCTTTCCAAGCATCTTTAAAGTAAACACAGCAAAGTGAAATGTCTTTGACTGCAGCAGAAAGAGGAACCAAAGGAGGGAACCAGAAACATGAGCGTGTAACAAGAAGACAGTGTTTGCTTTATATTTCTGTCAGTCAGCCATTTCTGCCAGTCATAACATCCAAGTGGTTAACTACAGCACTTCATCTGGTACCTGGGACAGCTGCCCATTCCTGTACCTGAGAAGTGTGACCCTGTGGAACATTCCAGCATCATCTCAAGTAAACAGCAGGTCTTGGCTTTAGCTGTTAGCCCAAAATAGTGGTAACTCCATGAGAAGTTCACTGTTATAGTTGACAATGTGCTTTGAATACATTTTTAAAAGGCTTTTTAAAGTATTTCTCTCATATGACATTCTTCCCAAATGCAAGATGGATTTATGTCCCTTACATGTGTTTTGCAAGGCATCAAACTGAATCCCTTAGCTGTGTGTTACAGAACTGCAAGAATCAAGATTACCAGTGGTTGAGAATTGCAAAATAACCTCTGTTTTGGGATGTTTATTTTTGGTGGTAAAATTATGGTTTGTTGTCTGGTTTTCTGAACGTAAATGATTGATTTACATTCAAAGGCAATTTTTTTGGCAGATTGTAGATTTAGATATGTATGTGTTTTGTTTCTTTTCCCCTGTGCAGAATGCAGTTGTGGTGGTGTTGGCTCATTGGGGAATACCTGTGGTCCTGGAGGGCAGTGTCTGTGCCGTAGTAACTATGCTGGGCTGAGATGTGACCGCTGTGCTCCGGGATATTACAGCTATCCCAGCTGCTTGCGTGAGTAAAAGCCTTCCCTACTTTTACCGGGGTTTTCCTTCCTCTTTCTGCAATACGGAAGAAAATAAATCTTCTCAAATATAATATTTTCCATATAAAAGATTTCCATTTTGATGGCACAGGAACTTTAAGAGTATCTCTCTGTTCCATAGGTTAGTGTTCTATTTTTCCAAGTGACTGCTTTGCATACAAACCCAAATACTATAAATCAGGTTAAATACACATTTTAAAAATTATTATTAAAGGCTTTTGCTGTCTTGGAGTTTAAAGTATTTGAGCCTCTCCAAGATAACCATATTAAAAAGCCCTTTCAAGCTCACACCTGCTACACTGTGCGTCTGCACTGCTACATTCCACAGCTCTGTTTTCAAAAGATCTTTCAATGTGTTTGTTTTATAAAGGTATCAGCAGCGAGTGTGACCCTGCAGGTAGCCTTGGTTCTCACTCTGTAAGTATTCTGCCACTGCAGCTAACAGTGCATGTTAATCATTCATGTGCCTTTGCTGAACACATCCAGCTCATTGCTCAAGCCCTGAAGCCTGCTCTTAGACTCTAAAAGAATTGCACGAGCTTGTTTGAAGAGTAGGAGTGGAAATAAGCTTTGTGTTTTGTTCTTTGATCATACCAGTGCAAAACTTTGTCCAGAGTGGGGGGTTTTTATCTTTTATATATAGAATATGCATACTATTTATGTCTTTTTGGTATGCTCTTAACACTAACATATACATGAGCCTGTGCATGTCTCAAAGACCTTCTGGGTCTGGCTTGCAGCAGGCCTTTCACCATCAAACTGTTCTTGAAAAATTATTACATCTTTGTTGCCGTTCCACTATTATTGTTATTAATACAATGATGATTATTAGTAGTTGCATGTTGCCAGAAATTACAGGCACTGTTAAATGTGTAGCAAAGACCACCTAGAGGGTAAGTCTGATGGATGGTAGGGGTACCTATGTAGGCTTCTTTACAGAGCTATGTGTGTCTTCCACCAATGAAGAAAATATCAAATCTGACAATGAATTAGTATTTTTAAGGAAATATGGGTTTACTCTTTGTGCAAACCAGTTCATACTTTAGAGCAGTTCTAGTAAGACTATAAAAGAACTTGAAAGTATGTTCTTTGGGACCCTTAGAATAAATTAGATAGATAAAAAATATGCAGGGTGGAACAATCCTGTGCTGACAGTATGAGACAGAAAAATCTATGATGTCTGAATCAACCTGAGATCTATGCATCTGTAAAAGTCAGTAAACTGCATGAGCTCATAACAGTGTTAGGTTTTTCTTAGTAGTGAAGAGCAGTAAATTTTTTATGAAGCAGGTGAACCCAGATTAGCTCCTTTCTGTTGTTAGGGATATTGTCAATGTCTCCAGCATGTTGAAGGTCCTACCTGCAGTAAATGCAAACCCTTGTACTGGAACCTGGCCAAAGAAAACCCCCAGGGATGTACAGGTATGGCTTCATGGCATTTCTCTCTGGCTTATGAAATGTCATCATCTTTATTCTCTGACACTGTCTGTGGTGCTTTTTATGACTTTCACAACTCTTGTTAGCAGCGTGTTTCTCATAATTTCACCAAACTACCCGTGAGACCAGCAGTTACTTTCAGAAACCAGGCCCTAATTTCATGGATGTTTGCCTAGTGCTGATCCATGAAGTTACAATGATGTTCACTTCATATGGCCCTATGGAGCCAGAGGGGATTTTTACCTGTAACCCTGAAATCAGAATTTGGCTCATTATTTTGAGAAAAAAAAGTGCTTTTTCACTTTATATTTCCTAGCTTGGAGTGCAAAGCCTTCGTGCGGCCTCAGGGTGTGACAAATCTGTTATGGTTTATATCTGTATAATAACCTGTGATTGTCAATGTTTTCCAACAGGGAGTGTGTGTTTTTCAGGCAGATAATAATAATTAATGAAGATTAAAAAGGGTAAAGACAAAAAAAATCTTTAAAGGTTCTCTCCAGCTGTTTCCTTTGGAACAGATTCCATCACGACAGCCACTTAGGACGAGTAGCTTTAGACCTGATAATGGTATCATTACATTTTTTACTTCAGATTTCTAAATACTAAAAACTCCTCAAATATTAAGTACTGCACTTTCCATGTAATCCTCTACTTTCAGTCACAGAGTCAATATTGGGTTTCTCCGGACTTCAGGGTGAGCATAGCTCCTCCCTGCAATATTTTCTCCATTTCCATTTCATATAGAGAGTTGATTTGGTCCCAGAGTGGCACTGCAGAATAGAAGGTGCCAGTCAGGCTGGAAGACACTGTTTTGTGTCAATTGTCTGAATGTTTCTAAGAAAGAAAACAATTGTAAACTCAATATCAAACACAAACCACTTTAAAACACATCAGTAAATCACACATACTTAGAAGTCCTCATTCTTTCTCGTTATCTTTTTCTTCTCACCTCATACCAGTACCTTGTCTGCTGTTCTCAACCAACCTTCCAGAATGAAATCCACCTGGTGGCACATTGACTCAAAATTGCAGATTCAGGGTGGTGGGGTTTTTCCCTGTAAAGTATCACAAAAAGATGAAATACAGATGTCTTCTTTTTTATCTGTTCAGCATGCCAGTGTGATGTGCGAGGAACACTAAGTGGAGTTGGAGAATGTCAGCAGGTAAAGTGAAATTAAAAGAAAGATATTAATTAAATTGATTACTGTAACGATAAATTATTCTAATATTTGCTAAGGTAGAAATCTTAGTACTGTTTATTGCTTTTGAACATAAAATAGGTAGTTTTATACATCAAGGTATCAATTTTACACATCCTAGGGATTTTAAATTTTTTTTTTCTTCTTGAGTTTATGTATTTTCTAGTCTGTTTCTGAAGATGATAAATGGCAGAAATAATGCAAAGATAATTTTTTGGAGGGTTGTTTTGTTTTAGGTGGGTTTTTTTGTTTGTTTGTTTGGGGGTTTTCTGTTTTTGTTTTTTTGGGGGTTTTTTTGGGTTTTCTTTTTTTTGAGATTAGAAAGTTTTTCCTCTTTAGAATTAGAGGGAATTCAGAGTACTGAGAGATTAAAGTTCAGGAAAAGTACTGGAACATTTTTGATGGCATTTATTTGCTTTGCAGGAAAATGGGCATTGCTACTGCAAATCTAATGTTTGTGGAGATTCCTGTGGCACCTGTGAAGCTGGTTATTATGCTCTTGAAAACAAGAATTATTTTGGCTGCCAAGGTAAAATGAGTAAAGGATATCTCTAGTGGAACATTTGCACTTAGCACAGAAGTCTTTAGAATTCCCTAGGCTGTACTTTTAGAATGGGGGTGTTTGAATTACTTTTGTGCCCAGCATTTTGCACTGGTGCTGGTGCTGTAACCTTGCTTGTGACTCCTCCTTTGCCTTTCAGCAGGAGAAGGAACAAGGCAGATGTTACCACTGTGCTTCCCACTCATTTTGTGCATGTCTTAGAAAACAGGGTGCTTTTAGACTATGATATAAATCTTGTTTAGGAACACTCAGCCTTTCAATCCAGCTTGAAATTTTTTGACATATTTGTTCCTTAGTTCAGCATATTATACCTCATTACTAGAGGCGTCCTTTGTGCCACAAGTCCTGTCTCCTGTAGAAAGTCATTCAATATTGTTGTCCAGTGTCAGTTGAAAATGTGTATATTATATGAACACATACATTGCAATTTTGTCAGATAGATTAAATATTGGGGTACCAGACTTTGAAAAGTTAACATCTTGCAATTTTTGTAAGTTAGGTTTTAGATTTTGTTGTTTATGGGTTTTTAAAAATAATTATTCTTTGTGATATTCCTGCAGAAATTCTGACTTGCTAGGAAAACATTTGAATAGCAGTTCTGCAAAACTGCAGCCCGGCATTTAGCAATGTGGCAGGATGTATTATTTGAGGTTTTTTTTGAAAGTGCTTTTGTCACATTCTAAGGAGAAATTAGAAAGAAAACAGGCAGAAACACAGGAAGCTCAAAATAATTGCAGCTAATGCACGTGTATTAAGTTGTGTTTGAAGGAGTCTAAAGGGAGGAGGAAATTAATGATGTTTAATTAGGTGAAGCCGTGGTGTGTTTTCTGATAACTTTTATCGCTCTTTTTCTGACTGGGTTCTGCTCCTGGCCTGCCAGGCTGTGGCTGTGATGTTGGAGGGTCCCTCAGCCCAGCCTGCTCCCAGTCCTCGGGCAGCTGCCAGTGCCAGGCACACGTCGTGGGCACGACCTGTCGGGAGTGAGTCCAGCTCCAGCACACTTCTCTTCTCTTCTCTTCTCTTCTCTTCTCTTCTCTTCTCTTCTCTTCTCTTCTCTTCTCTTCTCTTCTCTTCTCTTCTCTTCTCTTCTCTTCTCTTCTCTTCTCTTCTCTTCTCTTCTCTTCTCTTCTCTTCTCTTCTCTTCTCTTCTCTTCCCTTCCCTTCCCTTCCCTTCCCTTCCCTTCCCTTCCCTTCGAGTCCCTTGTTATACTTTCATGTGACAGTCTGGGTTTGTTGATAATTAACTTGGTAAATTGCACTGGTTACTGATATTAATTTTCCTGGGAAGTTTCCTTCCTATATTTTCATAAGATTTTCTGACTTGTTTTCTTAAATAACCAATACCAGTTTTGCAATAATATTGCATATATATCTATATATCTATCAAGAGTTGTATAGGAAAAAGTATGACAGCTGTAAAAGCTTCTGGAAAGAAAATTCTCATTGCATCCCTCTTACCAGCTGTCTTGAATCTATGAGCTGCTGTCAGAATTCCTCAGTCATCAGTAGATCACCTCCCTTCCACTGCTTTTTGCCCTTAGATGTAGATCATAAATGACTGGTATTTTTTTGCTGATTTGTTGTGGGTTTTTTCTCCTTGAAAGGCCTGAGCAAAACTATTTTTTTCCTGATCTGCACCACATGAAGTTTGAGATTGAAGATGGGACTACTGTCCAAGGAGAGAAAATTCGGTTTGGCTATGATCCTCAGGAATTTCCTGGCTTCAGTTGGAGAGGATATGCACAGATGTCCTCTATACAAGTAAGCTGGTATTTCACTCAAGACTTCGAGGTGAAAATGAAAACAGAAGTGCATGGCACATATGTCTTTATAATACTGCTATGTGTGTGGAAGGTCATGGAAAAAAAGACAGAAAAAAGGGCAGGATCTGACTAATCCAAACCCTTTGGCACGATGTTGCTGTTTGAATTAGTGAGAGTTGGTATTTTTGTCAGGTCATTTGCACATTGCTTGTGCAAATATGCTTTCTTCAGAAATGTTCTTTGGGGTTGGTTTTTTTTTGTGAGGCAGCTGTAGAGAGGGAACTTACAGCTTTAAACTCTGTGCTACTAAGTGCAGAAATTTTTGCCATGCCAAGAACAGTGGGAACAGCAGAAGATTAATGCTTGACTAAATAATTTGAATTACACAGGTCTATGATAGTCAGTGTCCATTATTATGAATGACACCTTCACATTACAGCAAGCAGGAAAATGTATGGTTCAATAAAGGAAGCTGTGAGCAGGGCTATATTGGCAACATTCATTTGAGTTTCATGACAGACTATGAATAAACTAAACAGCAGCTGAAGGAATAAGTAAATCACAGGTAGAAAGTCACCATAATTTCTTTGAGAAGGGCCCTTCTGACTTTGGATTGAACTGCTGATCAAATGAAGCAGAATTTTAAAACAGTAGATTTGAATAATAAATGGGATTTGTTCACTCATCTTGAAAGTAGTGCTTTGGTATAGTCGTGTCCAGCCCCCATTTGTCTAGAGACTAATGAATCACCATAGCATGGGACAAAATAACCATTGCACATTGATTTCCTTGATGTTCTTCATTTTTCAGTCTTTCATCTTTTGTTGTTTTGGTCTTGGGGTTTTTTTTATCCTAGATAATTTTTGAATTTTCAGTATTATTCCACGTTTGGAAATGAAGGCAACTGTTCGGTATCTGTGATTTCTTAATGCCTGCTTTCTAATTCAGCTGCGTTTTGCATTTCTTTACTAGAGGCATTTTGTACAGCTTTTTGTTCTGTTCTCAGATGTGGGAAACAGAGAAAATGTTTGCATTTGTGGAAACAGAGTAGACCACAGTGGTGGGGAGGTCACTGTGCCACAAGTAGCTTGGAATGGGACAGCGGGTGGATTGTGATGGGTGAACTGGTGGGAACTGGATAGTGAGGGGAGCTTTAGGATTTAGGATGGAAAGAAAGAAACCAAACCCATGAGATTGCACCAATCCTGTTTTTTCCTAATCCACCACTGATCCTTAACATGTCTCTTAGATTTTCTGGAAACTAAATAATGGGGCCTTGTGAATGCAGGAGGGTGTCAGTTCAGCCCCAGGGCAAGGACAGCACTCCTGGTATTGCAACTCTAAGCAACAGTAGGATCTGGTAGAGGATCAGAAGTTTCAGTGGCAGTCTGAGGTGTCTGCATGGTGTGGGATCTCAGACTAGGATCAATGACTGTGGCCTTTTCCTTGGAAAGGCAGGGATATCGACAGCCCTTGATACCATGTGCCTCCTTTATGGCATGAGTGGGGAGAATGCCAGTAAAATACTGTTGGTGTATCACACTAACACATGTTGGTTCAGCTATCCTGTGTCCTTCTGGATCAGCTGGTATTCAATAAGAGTTTTATTTCACTGGAGATTTTGTTCTATGCTCTTTTGTAAGCTGCCTATGCCTTTTTGTCTTTGCCAAGTGGTTTTTCTTTCGCTGGGTGCTAGTAACAAGTAATGTACTTTCCATTCCTCCTTTTTCCCTTTCTTTTTATTTTTCCCAGCCAGAGGTGGTTGTGCCTATCACTGTGGCTTCCCCTAAGCTCTTCCACCTAGTCCTCCGCTATGTCAGCCTGGGCTCAAAAAGCTCTAAAGGGAAGATCTCAGTTGCTGAGGGAAAACATTTTGGCACTAATTATACTTGTAAGTGATTAATTTTCTCACTAGGCTTGCCTATCTTCCTCTGTCGTACACCAGCATTGCCATTCCAGTATATACTTGTCTGCATGTGCCTTTTTCTTGTAGGACTTTAGTCTGGTGCTTGCATGGCTTCTAACTGTTCCTCAATTCATCACTTTACAGCTGTTTTTGTTTATTAACTTCCATTTTTCAGAATGAAGTGAGGATAACTTTGAATGTGGAAAAATCAAACCTCTACTTATTCCGCATTATCCTGAGGTATATTAACCCTGGAGGTGAAACATTACCTGGTCGCATATCTGCTTGTCAATCTCAGCCTGGAGCAGGTAGGTGTAACTCAGCAGTGCAACAGCTCAGATGAATGTTAGATCAGAGAAGGCTTTCCAAGGTGCACCTAAGTCTTTAATGTTGCTTAAAAGGCATCACTTTTAACAGTGCTTTTGTGCTTCTCCTTGTACATTTTTACTGTGTAATTGATGTGGCTGTGTTTGCATGAAACCCCTGCTTGCAGTAGTAATCAATATTTGTTTCTTCAAATGTTTGCCATGGTAACTATTCTCAGTCCTGTGCTTGGAAGCTCTGATGTATGGGTTTTATGAAGCTTTTAAAGAAGCGGTAACAACATTTTGTTTGGTTTACTTGCCTTTAATATTCAAGTTTTAAATGTGGCTTTTCCCTTCATTTAATTAGTAAGATTTGTTTAAAATTATGAACCCAGTCTTCCAAGTTAGTTCTGATTACAGACCTCAAAAACATGTGATGCCTTTCAGGCCCTGATAAAAAATAAGTACTGCATATCCTTTGAATGGTAGGGAGATAGCAAGCCTATATGAAGAATTATGTCTTATCTATTCCTGCCTTACTGAAGGAGTAATGTTATAGATCCTTTTAGGAATTCAGGTAAGACAAAACTGAAGACTTCACAGATACCGTTCAGCAGTGGCAGAAGTTTGTGGTCATCACTGGCTTCTAATAACTGGGAGACAGGGAACCAGATTTTGTCTGTGTCCAGGGTTTTCAAAGAGAAAACCTTAAATATTCATAACAGCTGATCCTCATGGCTTCTGTTTGACAAAACACAACACAGCTATGTTTCTGTAGTACATAGTCATGGAATTGTCTGGGTTGGAAGGGGCCTTAAAGATCATCCAGTTCCAACCCCCTACCATGGGCAGGGACACCTTCCACGAGACCAGGGTGCTCAGGCCCCATCCAACCTGGCCTTGAACACTGCCAGGGATGGGGCATCCACAGCTGGCTCATCATCTCTGCCTAGAAGTTATCTGCCTGTAAGTAAACATTTTAGATGATACTGAGAACCTCCAAATATACCTGAAGTATTTGACTTAAAGTCACACGAGTATATGAAATTTGTCAGCTGAACATGTTGAGAGTCAGTGCAGAGAGAGGTTGAATTGAAAACTATGGAAGGGGAAACTGAAAAAGTGACCATTTCAGAATATTGCAAAACTGGTCATTACAGGGCCAGAGCTCTGCTTTTCTGTACCAATTTGCTCAAGAGTAATAAGAATGAAAACAGCAACCACTGTGTCTGTCCGAGTGCATTGCAAGTGCATATTGACTGAAAAGCATTGATCAACTCCTGCCAAACAAAGTTTAATAGACCAAATTATCAGTCCAGCTCACTAAGCAAGTAGAGACATTTTACACAGTCACTTATGTTTTTTACTTGACTTTTTTTTTTGGCAGGGGCTGCTCAGAGCAAAGAGTTTGTCTTCCCACCCAGCAAGGAGCCAGCTTTTATCACAATCCCGGGAAAAAGCTCCACAGAGCCTTTCTCACTGGCTCCAGGCATGTGGACTGTCAGCATAATGGCAAAGGAAGTCCTCTTGGTAAGAAAACAATTGAGGAAAACAACTGCTTGAAGGTTGTCATGAAGTTATTGCTCTGGAGTTGTTTGCTGGAAAGAACCCTGCAAGCAAGTGAAATTCAGCACTAGTGAAAGGAACAGAATACAATGATGAAAATTTACACTTCTGCCTCTTATTTCTTCTCTGACTTTCATCTGCTCTAGTTTTTCTTCTCCTTACAGACTTCAGGTCTATCTGGAATCTGTACCTTAAAATGATAAGGTATTATTAACATACAGCACAAAGCATAAATGCTCACAAAAATTAGTAATTTTTACATATCAGATGTTGTGTCTAGAGCTTAGCTCAGCCAAGGCCTTAGTTTCTTGAGAAAAAAATCTTCATAAGAGTGTTGTAAGATGGGCTGCATTACGAGCAGGTCAATTTCTGACTGCTTTTATCCTCTTTTCTCTCCTTTCATTCACTGAAAAACTGAAAAATTTTCTAGCAGCAGTTCTAAGAAATTACTAGAGAAAGACAAATTGTTTGAGATGATCATTTATGAAAAACCTTAAATATGTATGATCACAAAGACAGCATACTGAAATTCTTACGTATTTTGTACAGGGATAAAAAGCAGTGTCTCTAGCCATTAAGCCTGGGGCTGTGTTAAATTTATGGAATACTACATGAAGTCTTAGTAAAGAGCTTGCAAACATATTTCTTGCTGAAGGTGACAGTATTACTGTGCTGGATTTTTTCACTAATACCTTTGGAAAGCTGTGTGTTAATTATCTTAACCCATCATATTCTCATATTAACAGTTGTTATACTTAAGCTCTAGTATATTAATTTAAGCAAGCAAGACAGAACAAAAATTTACCATCTTTTGAAACTTAATAGGTTACATGGAGTATTTTAATTAAGTCATCTGAGATACGTGAATCTCTTGTGTGGAGTCACCCAGAGTTGAGTTGTGTGCTTGTGGATTGCACTCATGGATGAAAACTGCAGGCGTCTGTCTGTGTGTTACTGAGCTACAGGAAAGCTCCCTTCAGTGCACTGTCTTGTACAACACATGATGGGAGAGTGGCTTCAGAGTTTCCCTGATCAGGGGGCAGATGCCTTCATACCAACTTTCTGAAATTACAGGGTTAGGGAAACACATTCTCATGTTATTGGCCCAAGCAGTAACAGAAAGAAAAGCTCCACCCACATCTTGCAGATGTACAAATTGTTCGTGTGATTGGTTTCATTCATTGTTACATTGTGAAAGCCTGGAGATGTTCTTCTTGTCATTGTTTGGATGCTTTAGCATTTGTTGTGTTCTTTGTTCCTAGGATTATATGGTGCTGTTACCCAGTGATTACTATGAGGCATCCCTGTTGCAGATCCGAGTTACAGAGCCTTGCACACATCCCAGCCCTGCTTCAGCAGAACAGTCAGTAGATATGCTACAGCATAAACCAGTGCCTTTGTTTATTTTGTTATCATCCTGCTGCACTCGAAAGCAATAATAATCTTGTGTCTTGTTTGTTTGGTTTTTTTTGTTGTTTTGTTTTCTTTTGTTTTGTTTTTTGTGTAAGCTGCTTGCTCTATCAGCATTTGCCTCTGGGTGGATTTTCCTGTGTCCTTGGTTCAGAGGCAGTGCATTTCAGACACGGGGGAGAATCCAGAAGAATACCTGTGAGACGGCCAGCTCCCAGTCAGCCAGTGATGGCCCATATCAGTGGAAGAGAGGTCAGATTCCTGCCTGCTAACTGCAGTCCCATCTGTGCTGTTGGCTATAAACTACCAGACTAAAATGGTTGCAGATTTACAGCTCAGGATTTTCAGACCTTAACACATCCCTAAAACTGACTCTGCGCCAAGATCTGCATTTTACACAAAACTATATAAAAGTATCAGAGTAAGCAGATTTATAACTGTGACTGGAGTTGACATTCCACTCTGGCTAAAGCATCTCATTAAATAAAAATCCTTCTCCTTTAGGCATACTTTAGGCTTGTTCAGAAGAAATGACATAATGATTTGTCAGCAGAAATGGCGTACACACATCACTCTAAATTAATCTTTTTTTACTTAAGTAGCTACACTTATGTAAAATGTTTGTTTTACTGAAAAACAAGCAGAAGCAATTATGCCACTACTGTAGGTCCTTTGAAAGCAAAACAAGTTTTATGAAATGAGAAGATCTACTAGAAGTGTGTTTGGCAAAAAGGAAGGTATTTTATCAAGTATGTGATAGTGATGTAAAATGATTACGACCTCTATTACTGTACTTGGATATTTCTTTTAAAAATATTAAGTACAGAAGCAAGAATACTCACATGCCACAGGCTCTGGTGCTTCATCATTGATGCATGTGCAAAATTACTGGTATGAATAATTGCAGTGAAGTCAAGAGGGCTGTTGACAGAATTATTTACATGTTTAATTGTTTGTAGCCTAAGGAAATACTGAGAAAAAATGGCTCAAATTTGAAAATAATTATGTAGTCAACTGAAGCAAAACCTTTGTAACTACAGCACTTAACTACTTAGAAGTAGCTTGCATCAAATATTGTGTTAACCACTTTGTGCAAGTAACCTAAAAGAAAACCTTAATGCTTCAAACTGTTATTATTTGCTGGAGAAGATGCTTTCGCTCCTTGTAGGGAATCAAAATACAGCATTGCTATAGTAGGAATTTTGTGTTCCTGGAAATACTTTTTCAGTGGAGAAGTAAACTCAGTTTTTGTACGTTGTTAAAGATAGCTTAGAGATGATGGTGACAATTTTTTTAGCATCATAACATTTCTTCTGTTTCTGCTGGGGAGAAGAGAAATAATAATATAGTGATTTTCCAGGGTTATTTTACAGCTTTCCTAGAGCTGTTATAATGGCATCTGTTTTTTGAACTTACTTGACTCTTGTTAGAGGACAAAGTGATTTTTATAAGCGTTGCTTGCATTCTGCTGGGTGTCTTCTGTTGAGACACTGCAGGACTGGCCCTGGACTAATGCTGACCAGTCAAAAGAGCAGGAAATGGGAGAAGGAAATGGGAACTTCCTGCAAGAAAGGGGAGTGAAAGATTTTACTACTTTTTTATTTTTCAATTATTTTGACCCAGGTCAATTTAGAGATGACCATAAATGTTCCTCAAGTCGGTCGCTATGTTCTGGTTTTTGAATATGCTAATGAAGAGGATCAGATAAACACTGCAGAGGTAACAGTGCATAGCCCTGGACCTGTCACTGAAGGCAGAGTGAGAATATACAGTTGTAAATACAGGTAAGAATTTGGGGAGTAATCACTAAATTATTATATAAGCATTTGGAATGTAATTATACTTTTTATATATTAGACACCATTTTACCATGTAGATTGTTCAAATTCTAGAGTGATTTAAAAGCAAGTGCAGGATTCTATGGATTTTGAGGAGGTTTTAAATTCTCTTTGTGCAATTAACTCATTAAATTTTGCTACTGCTTCAATGAATTGTTTTCCTATGCAAAGGGTTACTTTTTTATATACGTTCTTAAATCCTTATAAACTATTAATCTCCAAGTCCAGTAGAAGAGCATCACTGCTGGCTGCAGATGCCTGCACTGTTTTTCTTCAGTTAAAAGTGTTTCCAAGGGCTTTGGCTATAAAAAATGTAGCAGCCAGTTTTACAAGGATATTCCCACTGTTTCTAACAAGATTTGCTGAAGCAAAAGTTTCGAGGTCTCTGAAACTCTGCGTGCAGTCATTCTCTGGCTGTTAGTCTGTAGGCAAGGTCTTCAGCCAAATGCTTCTTTATCCTTGTTGACTGATGAGGTTACTGCAGATGTTTCTGGACAAGAGATTTTGCCTGTCCCGAGTGAGATTGTCTTTAACACTTGAGCACCTCAGTTTATTTTGAGCCCTTGGGAGAGCCTACCCAGTGCCCGGGGACTACAGACATGCATCCTTTATTCCCATGAACCAACAGTTTGCCAGAATAGAGGCTTAGGGATATTCAGGATGAAATTGCTCAATAAGAAAAGTCATTTTCATCAGCATGTTTGTGATACAGAGCACAGCCATGTGAAGCAGTGACCTTGTCAGGTTATTGCTGGGGAAAGCTCTTATTTTAGCCTGTTACATAACACTTTGAGCCCCAAACTTCTTGCTATAAATCTTCCATTTTATTGGTTTTTGGGTGGGTTTTTTTTCCCAAAACACCCACATTTTCCCCACATTTCATGGGCTGGTTTTGAACATACTTGCTTGTTTATATGACACATTAGAAACATGTTCATGTTTGCTGCTTTAATGTAGCAATGCAGCAAATCCCTTCTGCAGGCACTCTGCATGAACTGAAGGGTCACATTGTGAGTGAGGTGCTGTGTCATCTTTTCCAAACAGGAAGGTGCAAGCCTCTTCTGATAAAAAATAAACCAAGCAATGACATAGTGAGGTACATGTAGACAACAGTAACTTGTAGAATTTGTCACATATTGTGCCAGACATTCTTACAGCTTAGTGAGCTTGAATATTCCAAATAAAATATGGTAAGAGAATAAAACATCACAGGCTTTGAACAAATCATGAACAAGGGGCCAATATTTCTCTAGTTTAGTTTAATATCCTTAGCCCTGAGCTGACATTTTTTTTAATCTATGCTTTAAACACGAGCAAAACTTCCACATTCTCTGGTTTGCAGAGGAGGTAAAATAGTTTTTTTTGCTTGTATTGATGAGTGTCTCAGTGTACGGAATAGCTTCTTAAGATCAGGTCTTTCCCAGCTGCCACTGTGTGTGCAAGAGCTGCTGATTCACATCCTCAGTGGCACATGTCAGTAGTGGAAAGGGGCAGCTGATGTGTGCTAGCAGCTCAAGGAGTTGCTCAAGGAGGAGCTAATACTCTCCAGGCAGGAGAGTATTAGTTACACACGATGTTACACAGTGTGAGAACATCTGCAGGTAGCATCATTGTGTAGCTGTCTGTCCACATCCTGCTTAAGCCAGTAGCTGAAATGGGTGTCTGAGCTGAGATCTGGAGCTTCAGCTCCAACCCACCCAGGATAAGCAGTGTTTGTACACGGTGGATCCTGTGTCTCACTGGCGAGGACAGTGCATGTTCCACGGTGGCCACAGGCAGGTGAGTTATGATCCAGCAGGAGGGCTAGGTGCTGTGGCTACCCAACAGCCAGGCAGTGAGGCTAGGTGACAGCCTGAACAACGTGGCAATGCCAGCAGGCTCATCCTGAATCCTGCTTTGTGTCTCAGTTTCCTTTGCCGCAGTGTTGTAGTTGATGACAGGAATCGCATTGCAGCCTATGACCTTCTGGCAGACACAAAGATACATCTTAAGGCATCATCAAGTAATTTTCTCCTGGTAAGTTGACATTTTCTTTTCCCTGTGGTAATACTTGTTCCTTGATTGGGTAAACAAAGATATTTGTCTCCCTATATTCACAATATGAAAGGTAACATGTGAAATTATGTATATTAGATGCTTGACTAGACATGCTTTATACATATCCCAGAATGCTGAGGAATTGTCAGTCAGTTTCAAAGACAAACAGAACTTTGCCTTTATTGGCAAGGCTTTTCCCAGCTTTCTTGTGCTTTATTTCAGCTCCCCTTTCTCTTCTATTAAGTCAATTTTAAAGGAAAAAATATTCTGGTAGCTTTTCTTTTTTTTATCTTTCATTTTTCCTAAATCCTCAAAACCCATGTAGGAGTTTCCCATGTCTCTTACAAAGTTCAGGTAATAAATGTATTTATTTCAGGTAACAAATGCACTCATTAGTCATATTGCTTTTAGGTATTTTAAATAAAAAGCCTTCACTGACCTCTTTTGGCCACACTAGGAATATACTTTTCTGGAGACTGAATTTTCTTACATGTTATTTCTGTTTTCAATTTTAGAAACACAAGGTTTCTTAAAATCTAGAGCTCCAACCCAGCTAGTAACAACTATTAGGACTAACAGCTGATATATGCTTTCTTTGTTTCATGAGTCAGTGTAAACTAATACCTTTTACATTTCCTGTTAGCTTCCTGCAGCAACTTCTGTGCTAACAAGAGCTGATCTTCACAATCTTTAATTGTAAAGGCTGCACTTAGGAAAAAATGGGAAAGAGGGAAAATAAGTGCTTCTAATCATGACATCAGTGGCAGCAGTTTTAGGGTTAAAGATGCTCGTGTGTTCCCTTCATGCAGAGCAGAGAGGCAAATGGGAGCCACTTCTAATGCTGGAGACATCTGGTCTAAATGAAGGGAAAATGGGGTTTTTGAGGCCACCTGTCAGGAGAGGCTCTTACAGCTTGATAGTTTTTATCTCACACTGATGCAGACAAGCTGTCTAAACCAGACCACACTTGGCACTCACCTCTTAGCCACTCATGAAATGCTGTTCCAAGCTTCAGTGTGTGCCCTTGTTCTGCTGCACTGGCCTGGAGCCCTGTGGGTTGTTACATGCAGGACAGGCAAAGTGTTGGCTGCCCAGGAAAAAGGACTTTTAGCATTCTGCCTTGTAGCTTGCAAAGGTACTTTCCACTGCTTACTACTTTTAAAACACAGGCTGAACCCCCTTAGGACATACTTCCAAACTAAATCACATTGCATAATAATGAATTCTCCTTATACAATTTTTACTTACATTACTACTTGGTGCTAGCTGTCTTATTGCTTATTGGACATCTTCATCTCCTTTTCAACTAGTTAATGGATAAGCTCTGTAACTTGTGCATATGTATTTTCTTATATTAGTGCATACTCTTGTGTATACCCAAAAGCTTTCCCTTATGTCCTTACCACCATGGGTACAGCAGGACTACCACAGATTCATTTGTTCATGTCTACTTTTTTACTTTTAGTTAAAATAAAAAATCCCATATTAGGCCTTGCTTCTTTTGAAATGAGTTCTGAATCCTGGGATAGAAATCCTGGTGTCACTGAGACTCACTCCCATGGACATTGCATGATCAAGTGTTTGTGCCTGTATTTGATAAAGTCTGGGAGTTCCCCCAGGGTCCAAAAGTGTCTAATAAAAAATGAGGGCTTTTCCCTCCTACCTCTCTACGTTCCTTGCCTTGCTTCTCAGCCTTTGAGCTTCTGTCTTTTCCTTTACCACACATATATACTTACCTTTTAGTTGTTTCCCTCCTGAACAGCTAAAATTCCCTTGACAAGGATGGAAAAATGCTATTTAACCCTGAGGCACTGAGGTGCAGGAAGTTAAAGGGATCCAAAATCTTGTGGGAGGTCTATGACAGAACATGGCTTTGGGCTCATATCTCCCTAAGCTAAAATTAGGCTTCATCCTTCCTGTTCAGGCCTGGCCCTGTCATTTATGATATTAATTATTAATTGTGCCTTATGCTTGTTTTTCAGCACAAAGTTTGCATTATACCAGCTGAAGAATTTTCTCCAGACTATGTGGATCCTAAAGTACAGTGCATAGCTGCATACAGGAGTAACAGTGATGGAAGGTAACTTGTTTGGTTTTATCTTTCTGTTATCTGAGAACAACTTTGAAAGGTAGAATAAATGGTTTTTAAAATTATTTTGAGTGAAGCTTTGCTCAGTGACTCACAGGTGATCTGTAGGCCACTTCTGTAAAGTAGTCTTTGTAAAGAAGCTGAAATGTTAGTGTTAATCTAGACAGTCTTTTCACAGAATTTTGTTGATAACAGCCTTTAACCTGGCCCATCTGAACTACTCAGTGCTGATGTGTGAGAAAATATGCATCTTTCACATACCATCCAATACGACAGGTGTCCAAGCTGGTAAATCATTCCTACTTTAGTGGCCTGAAATGCTTACTGTTCCATCTGGAGTTTTCTTCTGCATGTTACTGCTTCAGCTGTCCCAAAATGGCTTTAATTTGTCACTTGTTGTGGGATGACTGCCTTTTCTGGCACAAATCCACCAGCTCAGCTTGGCAGCATCAAATTATTCAACATGTAAACCCCTGCTTCCCAACGAAGCCATTCCCTTTTCCCTGTCATTGTGGGGCCCTTAGGGTAGGTGTGCCCTCATCATTCACCTCACACAGTAATGCCAGCTGGTCATTCTTCTCCATCGTACTTTATAGGACCAGCAATTAGGGAGCTCATGTACTGCTTGGTTGATCCAGGCTGACAGCTCTTCTCTTGCTGTGAAGATCTGAACCTGAACCTTGCCTTCCTGAGTGGTTTGGGTTCCACAGAGCATCTCCTCTGTCCTGCTGAAGCTCTTCCCCATCCCATCTTTTGTTCTTTGGGACAGAGAAGAGCTATCACTGCAGCTTCCAAATTAGGGACCTCCACATTTCTGTGCCTATTGCACTCCCCAGGATGTGTCTCGTGATGCCTACTCCTAAGGCTTTCTTCCTACTGATCTAGCAGTGGGAAGGGTCTCAAAATAAAAGTAAATGTCATTTGCAGGACTTAAGAGGCAAAAAGAGTTGGTGATTTGGTCTAATAGTTTTCCAAATGGTTGCTTCTAATATAATGGTTGAATTGAAACAGAAAGCAGAAAAATCTGGATAGTAAATTGGATAAAAACATGTGACTGTGCTTGGCTTCCAAGCATGCACAGCATTGAATCACAGCTTTAATTCTCCTGCTCAGTGTTACCACTGAGAGCAGCTTCCTAAGACTGAAGATACTTGTCCTTTCACCAGTTATTTTCAAATACAGGCATTTATATTTTGAGTAAACAGGGAAAGAGGATGGGTGAAAAACATGATTCAAAATAAAACTAATGTAGAAACTTACATATTTTACTTTGGATTTGTGTTGGGTATTTTTTAAAACTCTTGTTACATTTGCATCATTTACTGTAGGTTTTCATTTATTTTTTAAAATTTATTATTTTCTGGCAGCATTTTTGCTTTCCTGAAAGTGTTTAAGTTCATCAAGTTGAAAGATGCAAAGGTTTGGCTCAGATGAACAGTATTGTAAGTGGATGCTGCACATGATTTCCCACACAGGCCTGGCAAATACATCTCAGTTCTGGCCCTGAAACATACTTGGCATTCCAGTTCTGGGCCTGTCTTGAGCAAAGATTAATCATTGTCTGTTTGAGTACTTACTAGAAGTGAACAAATACAACCAGGAAATCCCCAAAAATATTTTATCCTGCAGTCCTGGAAAATTCTTCTCTCAATCCCAGAATTAAATATGCCGAGGAAGAAATAGTTAAACACAGCAGTGAATGAATAAGAATGCTTCCAAGGAGTACTGTTATTTATTTTGGCTCCAATTCTACAAATATTTGAGTATATACTTAACTTCTAAGTACTTGAGTAGTCCCATTGACTTCAGTGGGAAAACTTGCATGTTTAAAGGATACACCTATGTAAATATTTGTAGAACTGAGAATTCAATATTAGTACAGATTCTGGTGAGTATAACTAACTGGATAACTAAAATGAATTTAATTTTTAGTGCTCCTGATTCCCTTAAGTTTCCTCTTCCTTAGAAAATTCTTTTCCACTGAAACTTATAGAAATTTTGTGTGAATAAAATCAGTTAATACATTAAAAGTGTACACACTTTCTCCTTTATAAGTTAAATCCATTCCTCTTGTCTTCATTTACTTTCTGAACATTGACAAATAATCCAAATAACCCAACACGTGTTGCATTGTCAGTTTCAATACAGTCTAATACACTGACTTTTATAAGCCAGCAGCTTTTTCTATTATGATTAAAACTTCTTCCTAGCCACAAGGATAATTACTGTGGTTCTGTGTTTAGTGCAGCATGCATTCCCTCAGTTTTTGAAACTCCACCAGGAGCTTTGGTTTTGGATGCATTCATAGATGGGAAGATTTCCGAAGTACAGGAGAATATACTCCATGATCCATGGAGTGCCACTTTACCTGCTGGTTCAGTTCATGGAGTCACCTTGACACCATTACAGGTACCTCATATTTTGAAAACTTTGTTTTGCAAGTCACAAGGTATGTCTTTAGTAAAATCAAATAGATGAAATGCTGTAAGAGAATCAAAACTGGATGATGTGATATGATGAAAATGTTGCAAAGTGATTAAGCCACAGAGACAATATAAAGGAAGGGGGAATCCCAAACACCAGCTTATCAGCTTTTTTTTGAACTACACAACAGTCTCACAGACTGCAGAAGAATGTTAAATGTGCTTGGCAGGCAAACAGCATGCAGTTGTAATGCCATGTTCCTTGAAGAAATTGAACTTGCTGAGAGATGCTAAGCTCCCTCTCTTTCACTGCAGGTAGAGGGCACTGAGCACAGCTGATAAGCCCAAGAAATTTTCACAAAACAAATCTATTCTGTGATTCTGTGATTCAATACCAGAGCTGTTCTTGTTTCTCCAGAGCCAGATCACCTTGAGAGGCAGAGTGCCCCACTTGGGCAGATACGTGTTTGTGGTACATTTTTATCAGCCAGCACACCCGGGGTTCTCTGTGCAAGTGCATGTGACTGCAGGACATGTGTGGTCAGGTAGGCATCTGGATTTGACCTAAACTCTTTCCTTCCTCAGCATTTTGGGATATGGAGCTGTGTTGGATGGACACCAGGTGCCCACCTAAGCCACTCTGTCACTCCCCTCAGCTGGACAGGGGAGAGCAAATATAACAAAAGGCATGTGGGAGGAGATCGGGACATGGAGAGATCACTCACCAGTTACCAACATGGGCAAAACAGGCTTGACCTGGGGAAATTAGCTTAATTTGTTGCCAATAAAGTCAGATCAGGGTAATGAGAACTAAACCCAGAGCTTCAAACATTTTCCTTCCACCTTTCCCTTTTTCCTGGGCTCAGCTTTACTCCCAAGTTCCTCCAGCTCCTCCCACTGAGTGGCACGCGGGTACAGGGAATGTGGGCTGTGCTCAGTTCATCCCAGGTTGCCTCTGTTCCTTCCTCCTCAGCAGGGGACCGCTCACACTCCTCCCATGCTTTAGTGTGGGATCCCTCACATGGGAGACAGTCCAACTTCTCCAACATGAGTCATTCTCCTGGGCTGCAATTCTTCACTAACTGCTCCACTGTGGGTCTCTTCCATGGCCTGCCTGGAGCCTGCTCCAGTGTGGGATTCCCAGAGGTTCACAGACCCATTTGGGCATTCACCTGCTCTTGTGTGTGTCTCATCCGTAGGCTGCAGGTGGATCTCTGCTCCAGCACCTGGAGCACCTTGTCCCTCTCCTTCTTCACTGACCTTGGTGACTGTAGATTTTTTTCTCTTGCAAGTTCTCACTCCTTTCTCTGGCTGTACCTGCTGTTGAGCTGGGCTTTTTCCCCTTTCTTAAATATGTTATTCCAGAGGTGCTGCCATGGTCAGACACAGCCTTGGCCAGTGTTGGGTCTGTCTTGGAGCCAGCTGGCATTGGCTCTGTCGGACGTGGGAGAAGCTTCTTACGGATTTTCATAGAACCCACCCCAGTAGCCCCCTACAACCAAAACCTTCTCACATAAACCCAATACACTTTTTCTTCTAGGTACTTTCAATGCTTCATTCTGCCCTCATAATTCTGGCTGTCGGGCTCAGGTGATTGCGGCAAACCAAATTGAGCTTGACATTTCTGAACCCATGGTCTCTGTTACAGTGATGATACCAGATGGAAGAACACTGGTTCTGGTACGTGTATTACATAAATGTACTTGAAAATGTTATTCTCAGTTTCACCATTCATTTAGAGATAGATGCAAAGATAAAAACCGAAAGAATAAATTTTTTAATGTTATGCTTCAGATTTTTAGGGTCTTTTGCACTGCTTTTGGTTTTTATTTTAAATTTTTAAGATACTCTCCACTGTTTTTGTTGTACACTGCTTGTAGCATAACAGTGTTGAGGCAGTATGCAAAGTTTATTTTCTTATTTTTGGTTAAAGTCTTAGAGGTTTTGAAAAAATCTAGAATGTATAGTGAAGCAACATTTAAATATGTAAATGCATTAGCTTGTATCTTTTTGTTTTTCTCTGAAATGTACAATTTAGCTTTCTTGTTGTTTTAAGGAAAATATCTTAGTTGTTCCAGCAGACACCTACAGTTACAAAATTCTTGACAAAAAGACAGTGGACAAGTCATTTGATTTTATCAGCCAATGTGGAGGAAACAGTTTTTACATTGAGTAAGCATCACTTTCTAAAAAACTGAACATTGACAACAAACTGGGAATAATATTACTTTTACTCTGCATTGAAGAGCTATCTTAAATCCCTATAATTGTGCTACATTAAAATGCTTTTCATGGCTTATGCTAGCCCATTGAATTTCCATGAGTCATTTTTCCATGGCTTTCTATTGCAAATGCAGTGTAAAGGTAGAGCTTTATTGCTCACAGTACAAAAGAGGAAAATCTAAGTCATCTTCCTGTCTTTGGTATTTCCATCTTTGGTATTTGGTATTTTGCTTGGCATGTCTGAACTGATACACCTAATACGCACTTGCTATGAAAAAAACCTCTTACCTGCATGTTCAAAGCTATTCACTGCAATTTAATTAAAGTATATCCCTGCATGTGTGCTGATGCCATCCTTATGCCAAACTGTTTGAAAGACAGAACCCTAATTTACTGAACCACTGCAAAGCACTCTCATAACGGTTTCTGAGTGCCAGCACTTACATGATTTATATTTCAATTTAAATAGCCCAGAACGATCTTCACCCTTCTGTAAGGACTCTGTAAGGTCACTGGTGGCTTTCTACAACAACGGAGCCCTGCCGTGTGATTGCCACAGCGCAGGTGCCACTAGCCCCACGTGCAGCCCCCTGGGAGGGCAGTGTGCCTGCAGACCCAACGTCATCGGCCGCCAGTGCAGCCGATGCCAAACTGGCTACTATGGATTCCCGTTCTGCGAGTGTAAGTATGTGCTTGCCCTCCTTCAGCTCCTGACCTGGCCACCTACTTAATCCTCTGAGTTTACTGCAGATCTACTGCAGCCTGACTTTTCTTTGGAGGCTGGTCAAGCTGCTTTGGCTTCACCATAGCATAGCTTTCAGTTTAAGGCAGAAGAAATCTCATTCCCCTAAAAAAATCCCCATTCCACCTACCTCGTGATGAAGCGTGCCTTTGCATGTGTTGTTTGATCAGGTGTAGTAGGCTTACAGCTGGTTAAAATCCAGATTGCCACTATTTCAGTGAAATGGATTTTTTTCTGCACTGACTGCTAAATCATTTCCAGGTTGTAAATATTTAATCCATTTTACACCTTCAAGCTTTTCCATAGATAATCAGAGACACAGCATTCCTAATTCCTCATATTTTGATATTAATAATAACAACAGATACATACATTACACCAACAACAATCCTCAGCTGCTTTCATAGATATTTTACTAGATGTTTATAAACATTGCTTTATAAAAGTGGTTCCCGTGACACCAAAACTACTGGTTTAATCCTTGGCAGTTTTGTCAAGTGGTAAACAATGTCTGTAGTGAAGTTAAGCAACCAGTCTGTGGAAAAGAGCCAAGCACTAAACCTGCTCTTTGAAACTATTGTTGCAGTCACATAGTTGGTTTCTATGACCCTGAACTTTAAACTAGTGAGAGAAAAGAGTAGTGCTTTCTATACATAAAGGTTGTGTATATTTGTTGCATATTCAGTAAGAACTGATTGCTGTAAGATGAGATGCGATTGATTTGTAGGACAATTTCTTTGATCTAGTATGCAACTGCGGGCAGCGTCTTTGTGATGACATGACTGGTAAATGCATTTGCCCTCCACGAACTGTGAAGCCAAAATGTGAAGTGTGTGAGAAATATTACTTCAGCTATCATCCCCTTGCTGGCTGCAAGAGCTGCAACTGCTCAGAAAAAGGAATTGTTGATGTGGCAAGTCCAGACTGCGATAAAACCAGTGGGCAATGCAAGTAAGTTTGGGTTATGTGTGTTGTAAACAATGCATGAATGGTTTGTTTCAATGCTCTTTTCAGGTGTTTGGAGAGCGTATGGGAAATTTAAGTTATTCACTCTTCAGCGAGCAAAATGGATTTTATCCATTGTGAATGGTTGTAAACTAACCCAAGCTTTGTGGGTGATTGAGGTCTCTGTAATTATTCCCATTGCAATTCCCCGGTTTTTTGTTACCAGATTCATGCCTTGAGTAATGCCCAGGTACATTTTCCAGCTTTAAATCTTCTTCCAGCTCTGCTTACCTATATTCAACAACCATGTTTTACACCTTGGTGTACAGAGAGAGTAGTTCTGCACTGCAAGCACTGAATAGCTGCAGAAGTCTAATTCTATTGTGAGCATTTTTATCCTTCAAAGTCAAATCCATCCCTAGATAGTTCTGTGGCCATTTAAAGTGTCACACTATTCAAGATCTGAGAACAATACTAACCTGCAGCTTTTTCTCTGTGGAAGTAATAAAGTTGTCACATAGCCATGCAATTCCTTTGACTGTCCACCTGCCTGTTCTTTTATTTTCCCTCTCCTGCTCCATTCCTACCTCCCTTATTGACTCTCTCCTCTGTGTTTGTTGATAAAGATGCAAACCAGGAATAACAGGACGTCGGTGTGATCAGTGTGCTCCTGGAACTTACGGTTTCCCTAACTGTGTGCCATGTAGCTGTAACAGAGATGGAACAGAACCAGATGTTTGTGATCCCCAGACAGGAATTTGTCTTTGCAAGGTCAGATAAATCAAACTACTTCTGCATTCACAAGCATCATTTGCACGCCAATGGCAATTTTATATATAATGGGGTGAATAAAGTGAGTTTATCATTAAGTTTTCAGTAAAAATTAAATGCAGCTGAACAAAGCCGTCACACTTTGCAGTATGTACACAGATTATCATGGGAACATTAAACACCATTTTTTTAATGGGTTCAATATCTGTCAGTTGTTCAGGTGTTCTTAGGTTTAGCAGGATGTTAGAGAGCTGCAGAGTAGATGCCCATTGAATCACTGAAGCAATCTGTGCCCTGCACAGACCCACTTTATCCATCTGCATCTTGCCTTTTGGATGTTAACCAAGTCCCATGCTTTTTTTAGCCATATTATGTCGGTTGACATTTTACCACATCATTATAGCTAGGAAATCTTCTTTTGTTCTGATCTGCATAATTAAATGTGATAAATGTGAACTTTCACAAGTGACCTTTTATATTGTGGGTTTGCAAAAGCCAGCAGGAGGGTTTTGGCAAGAAAGTTACCAGTTGTCTCTGACTAATATTTATTACTCAGTTGTTCACTTTTCACATTATAAACGGGAAAGAAAGCCCATAAGATAGCCTCCAAGACAGCTTTATTTGCATTTGGAATATAATCTGTCCAGAAAAATCACATATTTTCATTCGTTTCTATACATTTAAATACATATTTCAGAAGATTTGTTTCATGTGCAGGACGTTTTGAGGACCTCAGCAAAGCAAAAAGAAAAACACTGACATTTCTTTGAACTATACCTTAACAGGAAAATGTTGAAGGTGCAGCATGTGACACTTGCAGACCAGGATCCTTTTATCTGAACCCTTCTAACCCCAAGGGATGCACGCCTTGCTTTTGTTTTGGGGCAACCAGCAATTGTCGCAGCACGGACCGTCGTAGAACCAAGGTGTACCAAAGATTTTTTTTGTTTTCTATCATGAACTTAGACTTGTTCCATTAAGGAAATTCCAGATTTCTTCCAAAGTTGAAAATGGGTTTTATTAGTTTCTAAGGATGAAAAATATTTTCCAAGCAGTTCTCCAAGTGAAGATTTAGTGCAGCCTTCTTAAGATTAGGTGTAGTCTGAAAGTGCCATTCAGCAGAAATGGCCCTTTTCACCTGTTTGTTTACAAGCCATTAATTGGACTGAAGTTGAGCTGGTCTTTACCTTGCTTGCTTTATCTTTGAACTCTATGTCATCATTAAAGTTAATGATCTCCTTCAAGATGCTTTGATAAGCACATATCATTTTACATGTCTATATTATAGATGCATTCTTAAGAACTCTGTGGCAGATTCTACAGAGATTGTAAAAGTTGTCTTTCTTCCCTCCCTCTAAAAGAGACATGATATCAAATGTGAGAAACAAAGATTTTTAGTGGCATAAATGAACAGTAAAATGGCTGAAGACTGAAAATAAAAGCAACAGCTGTTTAAAAAGAAGCAAGAGAAAGGAAAAGAGAGGAGAGCTAGAAGGGTGGATGAGGAGTTTAGTTAAGGTTTAGACATATACTCGATGCAATCCAGATTGTGCCCTTTATGAACAAATGGTGAAAATGTGACCTAATGTGGTCTGTGAAATCAGTAGAAAATTTCCTCTAGTCATTACTTGTCATCACCAAAAACTGTTTATGAAAACATTTATATTTTTTTCATTTTTTGTTCTGGCCAGTCAAGGGCAATACACCAGAACCCAGAACTCTTTTGGTACGTCATACACATTATGCTCTCTTTCCTCCAGCATAATGATTTAAAAAAAGAAGCATGATCTTTCATGTAACATCAGCCATAAACATAAAATGTGCATTAAAGAGGCAGAATATTAGACTACATTGCCTGCCTCTCCAAAATGTCATGCCTTGTCCCCTCCCACTGTTTGGAACAGTTAACCTGTTCCAAACTCTGTCTTTGAGGTTAGTGCCCTGGGATTGATTTTGGAATGGGCTCTAAAAAGCATCTCCAAATTCTATCCTCGGTTTGTGTGCACAATTCCCAGTCACCCCCAGAAAGCTATGTCTGCCTGTGGCTGAAGATGGAATTTAGTTTCCAGGTAACAAACCAATTGCCAATTGCATCCCAAGTAGCTTTGGCACATCTTCACATTTTCACTCTCTTTTAAGGTCCTTGGAATATCCATTGTTCAAAGACTTTAGGCTGACTCTGAAGGGGTTGGATCTCATGCTAAAGAAATTGCAGAGTCTAAACAATTTCTTCGCATTACTTGGTGCTGGTAAAGTTTTAATAAAGGATGAGGCAAACTTTTGTTTCGTTTATGTGTTTTTCATTAGTTCGTGGATATGAGGAACTGGCGCTTGGAGGCGGTAGATGAAAATATGGACATTCCAGTCACTTTCAATCCAGTCAGTAACAGTGTGGTGGCTGATGTTCAAGAATTGCCAGCTTCTGTGCATAATTTGTACTGGAAAGCACCACCATCCTACCTGGGAGAGAAGGTAAATGCCACCTAACTCTTCTGTTCTAGTAGCATGCAATCGTTTTTTTACCAGCATCATTGATAAAGAGTCTCACTGTTTTTCTTAGATAAGTTTCTCTGTCTTCACTTGTTTCTCTTATTTGTCATGCCAGGAATCACATTTTACTTCTGAGTAGAGTTTTGAAATTAACCAATAACACAGAATTAATCGTACTGCTTGGTGCTGGACTGGTTTCAATGTGAACAGCATGATCAAGAGCTCAATGGCTCCAATGGCTCAAATGTCTCAAGCATCTGGTACCTTCAACTGCTTTTCTGGAGCCCAGAACATGTAGAACTGCTCTGAAACCCAGAACACACAGGGCTTGTCAGTTCTTTAGATTCTCTAGAATACATCCTGGGCAGATTTCCAAAAGAATAAACGATGATTATGTGCTCAGTGGCACACAAAAAACCCCAACCTTTTCCTTTTGATATGTTGCTTGAGAAGAACATCGATTGGTTTTCTGGCCTTTGTGTTTTTGTGGCTGCTTGCTGCTCTGCTGACCCGTGCATGGGAGCAGCCTCCTGCTCACGGTTAATGCCATCAGCATCTCAGCCTGAGGATCACACCGACCAGGGGACTTGGCTAATGGTGACCTGCAGGCCCAGAGCTCCTCTCTTTGGAACTCTGACAGTGCCAATACTTCCCAGCCAGTTGCAGCACACAGGCTTTTCAGATGCAATCCTACTGACACACAAGAGAAAACAAATGGTGTAGACACTGAGACATGAAAGATGGTACAATTTCTGAAGTTTCTTCTATTCCTCATTTTAAAGACTAGAGCAGTATTTTTCCTCCTGCTCTCCTATGCTCAGAGCTGTACATATATATATATATATATATCAGGTGACCAGCACATTTAGTGTGCTTTTTGTTGATGTTATAAAGGTTCTTGTTTCAGTGCCTACAAATTATTTTTGAAAGTAATTTCATGTTAAAGCATACGTTATCACCTGCAGTGTTGAACCAAAAGTACTTTTATTGTTCCACAACAAGATATAAAGCAGGCAATAACCCTTTTTAAACACAGCTATTAAGATCAGTGCTATGAGTTTTATGTTGCATGTCAGACTATCGACCTAGGCCTGCCATTACTTGCTGTTATTTATATTATGACAGCACTGCAAATAAAATAGTTCTAGTTTGGGTCCTGCTTTTGCTCTATGTTATGTGTGAGTGTGTATTTTAGCACAGGTAGTACTGCAGTAATGAAAGTCCCAACAAAATGCTATCTAGCTGTGAGTTTACAAGTTCGTAAATTTACCAATTATTCATGTTATTGTGTTTTGAAAATGTCAGAGTTTGGTCTGCTTCCAGTGATAGCATATCTTTTTTGAAAATATGAGCAAGATAACTTCAGCTATTTTTCATTATGATGAGGTTATAAATACTGTTTTCCATTATCTGAAACCTTTTAACTGGTTCCACTGGAACATTTATATTTAGCAGAGTATATTTTTTCTTTTCTCTGTCTTTTGTTTACAAAGTTACAAGGTAATAAAATGTAAAATGCATAGCAGTATAGAAACTAAGAGTAACTGAGAAATTCAGATCATGTTGTCCCCATTTTCTTTTATATTTTAACATTCTGTTTAATAGACCACTCTTGACTTCAGAAAATTAATACTGTAATACAGAATACAGAAATTAGTTTGTAACACCAATATTGTCCTATTAAAAAAATTGAAAAAGAAGTAATTTAACAGCCTCTCAAATGGTGCAGTTCTGAAACTTATTAAACAGGAAATCAACCTAATTTGAATTTTATTATGTTTTTATAAAATAATTTATTTATGTAGGGTGGTTTGATTGTGTCGGCAAGCTATAGCTAATGCTTCAAATGATGCTTTTGAAGATGCTGTTGGCTAAGGAGAATAGTATTAATTAAGGACCTGTGATCCAAGGAACAAATTTAGTACTGAGATGTCAGTATTTTGTTTGTAATTCATCAGAGATATGCAAAGGGGTAGATTGAAGGCTGGTGCTTACCTGTAGAAGAGCAGAACCTGACAAAGCAGTTCTTCCATGGCAAAACCAAGGGGATAAGATGTAAGGGCAAATGAGAAAGGTGCAAACCAAACCAGGACATCCATGGCCTTATTTCAGCTGGTACCCACAGACCTTCCTTTGAGAGGCTCTTCTTGGTACAAAAACTATCTAGGCTGTGCCTGGAGCTTCCTTTGATCCTCACACAACACCCAGGGACATGCTGTGTTTGTTGGGTGATTCAGCCACACTTGTCTCTGTCTGTTCTGGGCAGCAGCCCTGTGTTCAGTTGGGTTCAGGCCACCTGTGGTGACCTGTAGCTGGTTTCAGCTCAGCCTGCAGGCACAGTCTGCTTACAACAGAGCTGATACCAGTAGAAATCCTGTCCTGAAGACAGAGCAAAAGGAATCCTGATTGGATTCATGTTTGCAGTAAGTCTAGAAAATGCTGGCTTTAAACATGCTTAATCTACCTTCTTTTCATCCATGGCTATTCATGCAGTTCACCACCACTTTCACTGTCAATCTAATGCCTGTTCTTGATGCACCAAATCTGTTCTGCACAGTCAAGGGAAGAACAATGTTCATGTAACTATGTGATTTCTCCATGACACAGGTGGTGTGAACCCAAGTATGGAAAAATCCCCATGATGGAGGTAACCTTTCAGAAAACAGTATCTGCTCATATGTCAGATACACACAGTAAACAAAATAGAAAGTAACTTCTTCAAACCGACAATATTTTCACATTTTTTCTAAAGATCAAAGAGTAAATGTGTTATCTATAGTGCTGGAAGATGAGGTAAACTGAAATAAAAATTTTCATTAATATCAAGCAGTAAGTATGTCTGGTCTTGTGCATTTTGTTACAGCTTTCTTCATATGGTGGCTTCCTAAGTTACCAAGTGAAATCTTTCGGCTTACCTAGTGAGGGGATGATTCTTCTGGATAAGAAACCTGATATACGACTAACAGTAAGCTTTAAAACACTATTTTTACTTTTGAGCAATACAAACACTGTGACTTTTATGTTACTTAACAACTATGGCAAATTTTGCTCTTATAGTGTACTTAACTATTAAAACATTATTAAAATCATTAACTATTTCTGTAAAAGCGATTTTACTGCATTTTGATCAAAGCCATCAACACATCTGTCTCTGTTGCCGAAGTAACATATTATTAAGCATAAATGATTTGAGAGCAAGTAAAAAGGTAGAACAGGATTTTCTCTGTAGAATATGCCCGTGGAAAAAAAAATAATGAGTGCGTTGCACACTTGTCAACAAGTATGGCCTCATGTCTGCAAAAGATGCCCTGGATTTCATGTGTAATTAATCTCATTTTCTGTGAGATTTTTTTCATCATAAAACTAAGCATAATTATAAGGCTTCAAGGGCCTGAAATAAAAATGCAATTTAGGTTGATGTTTTTTTAATTTAACCACTTCAGAGCCAAAATTGAAATCTTTAACTGTTTGTTGAAAATCTCAAGGGGGTGTTTTGTTTCCTCACACCATCAGAAATAGTAATTCAATGTTCTAGGATTCTAATTGGGAAATGTACCTCATAAACTACTACCATAATACCCATAGTTGCTGGTGCACCAGGATGCAAAGAAGAATGTTTCAAAATGCAGAACTATTTTTATGCTAAAGTAATAACTAGTTCCTATGAAAGTTGATCAGGATTAATTTTATTCTCTTAGTGTTTTACTTGAAAATAAGGTTGTTAATAGGCAAAAGCAGTGAAAACCTTGCTGGCACCAGAACACAGTGCTCACTATACCACTTCCCTGAGAAAAAGATGTACAGTTTTCCTAGTATTACTTAGTTTTGATCCCCCAAACAACAGGGTTAATGTGCTTCACCAAATGTTATTGCATCTGAACACTTTCCCATAGCAAGCAGTGAAACAGCAATGTTACATCCTCATTCTCACACAGGGCCAACAAATGGAAGTTGTTTATATGGATCCAAACAACCCTCTGCCTGATCGTCAATATTATGGCCGAGTGCAGCTGGTTGAGGTAAGAACCGAAAAAGGAATGGCCTTCTCCTCTCCTTCCAGAGTCACATAAAAATACACACATGCAGAATGTGTGCAGAAATACTTGGTAATGGTGATGAATATAAACTTAAACGCTGTAGACCTTAAATATAAAAAACATCTTTTATCTCTCTTTACTGCCACGTTGAACCTGGGTTCTGGCTCATGACACCTAATTTTCACACCTCTGGGTTGGGCATCTTGCCCAATGTAGCCCTTAACACTCCCTCCGGGGCCAGTGGAGTAATGCTGAATCAGTCCTCAATAAAAGGTGATTCATTGCAGCCACAGACTGTACTTAATAGGGATGGAATGAATTGTTATCTGTTTTCCTTGGTGTCTAGGTACCTAGTTTAGAATGGGATGTCCAACATTCAAGTAGGTGAATTCAGCAGGGATTATTCCTACTTTAAATTTGAGCTCACAAGGTGGAACTGGTTATTTATTTCATATGCAGATAAAAAAGATGTTTCTTCAACCAAATTCCATTTTCAACAATGCTGTGTTTATTAGCTGTGAAAGATTGAGTTTCTAGGACTTCACTCTTAAAAATAAAAGCATTTTCCTTCACATTTTTGTGGTTCAGTGGGTGATATCTCAAAGAAATTTGGATGACAGAAGAAGAACCTACAGGCTTCTTCACTTATCAATACCTCAAAGCCATACTTACCTTGCGCAGTCAAATCTACATCCCTTTCTTTATGCTCGTTATTCTTTTTTCCACACATCCTGTGTCTGCTCTCCTCTATTATTCTATTACCCCAAACCAGCTGGCACTAGACAAGTCTGTTCCATGGGTGTTTTCTCCCTTATTCTGCCCTCTGCTCTTCTTTGAAGCTACCCTTTCAAGCACCTGCAGCGTTGCGCTCATTCTGTACCCCCGAACGTGCAGGGCAGCTTCAGACACGCCGGCAGCGGTAAGGCGGTGTCCCGAGAAGAGCTGATGATAATCCTGTCCCGGCTGGATGGCCTGCACATCCGAGCCCTGTACTTCACGGAGACTCAGCGCCTGACGCTCGGGGAGGTCGGGCTGGAGGAAGCCACCCGGCAGGGCAGCGGCAGCATCGCGCACAGCGTGGAGACGTGCGCCTGCCCGCCGCAGTACGCGGGCGACTCGTGCCAGGTAGGAAACATCCGCCTCCGTACGCGCCATTCCCTTCTCTTCTGCCCACAGCTATACATACTGGGCTGGTTAGAGGAGCAGGATGGTTGTTAAAGTAATGGAGTGTGCTTCCTGTAAGCCTGTGCACTTTCAATGGCTCAGGTGCTTTCACCGTCCAAGAAGCACCGTGAGGTTATTTCTACTCGTGATTGCTTTTATAGAGCTGCAAACATAATTTTGCATATGTAAGGCACTATAATGAGGAATTCTCCTGTGCTGCCCTCTGAGAGGCTGAATAATCTCTTACTTTAATGGACAGAAAGTTAAAACTGATTTAATTGAAGTCTGAGAGACCAACACAGTAGAGAAGATTCTTGATGTTTCTTATTTTGGCAGGGTCCAAGGAAAGTAGCCTGAATCCAGGTAATTCAGGATACTATTTGTGTAGAAAAACATGTGAAATCTGAAATTAACATATTTGCAAAAATACTTGGAGATATGTTTGTGAAAGGTAGTGTAGATTTTGTAGGCGAAGTAATACTATCAACTGAAGACTGGCAATGCAGCTGTGTATCCTTTCCCTGATGCAGGTCCTGTAGCTGTAATTCTTTTGGTTGTCACTTTGCTAAGCTTAGAACTTGGCTGTTGCCATATGTAAGCACCCAATGCAGCAGAATAAAGCACCAGAGAGATAAGCAGTGTACAAAGTGCACAAAATATGAGGAATTACTCTCAGAAAATGGTTGAGCATTACCATAAAGTAGCAATTGCTGTAGTAACCTTGCAAAAGCTTTTTGAACTGAGAATGAATGAATAATATCTAGGTTGGAGCAGCTGCAGAGAGGCTGAACAAAACCATGTATGGCTGGCTTACATTTAATGTGTGCATCCACTGTTCAGGACAGCTAATTCGTCATCTGCAGGAAAACCATTTAGGAATTTTTTTTTTTTTCTCACTTCTGTTGCTCTGTGCCACACACAAATTGATGAGCATTGACTGAAAATTCTACTGTCATCCCATTGCTTTCTACATACTGCCTTGGTTAAACTAAGCTGTTGGGGGTTTTTTTATGTAACCTGGTGAAAATACAAAGTCAAAGGAAGTGATCAAGACATTCACGGGGAAGCTCATAAGCCCTGTATGTTTATGCAGCATTACTCAGGCAGTGATTTACTGCTCTAATCACCAAGCTTTGTCTGGCTGCCTTAGGTGGGGAGGAGGTGATGCCTGCCACACCCCGATTTAGGTATATATTGAGCCACAGGAACTGCGGAGTTACTTGTTAACCTCAGGAGCGGTACTGTGTGCTGAGCGACTTGACTCACGGATAAAGTTTAAAGGTGGGGCCCATCGCGGCCCAGAACCTCATTAATCTGAGTCAGAAGCTGGAGAAGAAGGGGGCGTAATAAGAGAAGGAACAGTGAGCACCGAAGGGAGAGCAGCGAATGTTCACGGGGGAGCCAAAGTAGAATGATGGCCCAAGCACAGAGGCCAAGAAATGCAGGCTGGCTGGTTGTCACTTTAGTGTCCCTTGGGCATTGTCTAGCACAAGCTATACAGCAGAGGCTTTCCAACTCCCAACTTCAGGAGAGAAGTCAGTGGCAACAAGTTCAAATGGATTTTTATCCAAGAGAGGTAATTTGCTAATTTTTTCTTCCTCGCTTCCCTCCTTCTTTCACTTTGTTTTTAAATGAACTAATTTGGTAACAACTTCTGTATTACTTAATATGGAAATAATGAGAAGATTAATCTTTTGTCTCAAAGTACTTTACTAACAGAAGTGTGTACAAGATTTCTTTTAAATTGCTGTTTACTTGAAAACAATGATCCTAAAAAGCACTTGAAAGTGCCTAGAGCTTTATCTTCATTTGGAATCAGTCTATCATTTGTGGGGAATTACAAATGCTGCTTCAAAAACAAAGCGCCCACATACTCCAAATGTGTCATTTTAAAGACAGCATAAATAGAAAAACAAAAGGCTATACAGATTTTTTTTACAAATGCAATTAGATGTATTTTTTAAATGTCTCATTTATTTTTCTCTCCAAAAAGAGACTTTAAGTAAATAAAATTTATATGCATTAGCACATGTTTTTACTTAGTCATGCTGTTTAATGTATTTCAAGCCCTGGTTTCTTCTGAAGCTGTGTATATTGGCTCCCTGTTGTTTGGAGAAAATATCCACCCTTTAAAATATGTATCTGAAAACCTTCAACTGTCTATTCTAAATTTAGTCCTTGCTCACACTGAAGTCAGTATTCAAAGCTGTTGATTGTATTAGTATTCTGCATATTTCTTTTTTTTCTAATTATCCTACATGTAGAGAAGACAAAAGTGTCAGTAGTTGTTTCAACAGCAGTAATTCAATATTCCTTTTAGGATCTGCTTTGTGAGAGATGAATATTTTCCCTGTAGTAGTTCTATCATTGAAAAATTCTCTGGTTAATCCTGCCTCTGCATAAATACTAACACCTCCAGCCACTGGAGTGTGATTTGTGACACAATCCTGCAGACCCTTTACTCTTCAGATTGTTTCCATCAGTCTTGGTGGTGCACGTACTATGAGGAAAGATTTATGGCTTGGGAGTTCAGCTGTCACTTGTTTTCTGCATGTTGTTGGGGCCAGCCCCTGCCCGTGAGGCAGAGGCAAGGCGCAGGTACAGCTCACAAGAACATCGCTGGAGGCAGGAACCTGGGAGGTGCTGGCTTCGTGGGGAGCACGGCTTTCTCCCCGCTTCCATAAGCTTTTGATCCTCCTTGCTCCACACCAGCTTAGTTCCGAGGGGAAAAGAGCTACAAAATAGAAAGGACAGACTGATGTCCAGTCATTTTTATTGTTGTTGATGTGCCAGAGTATTCCAGGAAAAGATGGGTGTGGAATTTTGATCTGTATGCAGAAGAGCTTCATACCCATGAGGAACTCCTTATGATTTCCCTGCTCATGCCAAGCAAGAGCCTGGTTTTAACATATTAGTTACTTCCTCCCTGCTGTAGGCAAACAACCTTGATGTCTCTTGCTTCATTCAGAATGTCCCTCTGGTTCAGCTCCCTCTTTAAATCCAACTGTGATCCAATAGGCTGTGCTCCTGCTCCTGTGCCCTCAATAGTTGGAACATTCTTCTCATGCTTCCCCAGTCTCCAGGACAAGCCTCTACATATAAATTAGACCACTGTATGCTTTGTTACATCACCTAGCTATGTCAGGGTGTGGCTTTAGCTCTTGGTAAGACTAAACTGTGGAAGTCGCGATGAATGTATGTAAAAGGTATCCAGAATTGTTTCCAAGGAATACACTGTAGTGAAATTATTATCAAGATATAACCACTAATTATTATTTGAGATTTCCAGATGTTCTTCTTTAGATTCGCACTACAGTGTTCTCATACTCAAATATTTTTCTGTGGTTTAGAAATCATATTCTACACCTTTATACATAGCCACAGGAAATGTGTTTTTCTCTAAGGTTAGAGTCAAAATGATTAAGTCATCGCTGCCAAAGTGTCCAAAGCACAGGGTTCAGATGAAACCTCTTCATCTCCATTAATTGCTATTTACTGCATTGAAAAATTTAAACAACATTATGAGTTTAGGAGAGCTTGAAAGGAAATTCACGCTTCACTACTCCTTGGAAATTGCAAACATATTCAAAGTACATTTCCTGTAACATGCAAAACTTTCTATCAATGCTCACCAATTTTTTTTCTTTCTTCTTGCTGTCCAGGACTGCGGCATTGGATTTTATCGTGAGAATAAAGGATTATTTGCTGGACGCTGTGTGCCCTGCAGCTGCAATGGAAATTCAAATAGATGTCAAGATGGTACTGGAAAATGTATTGTAAGTAATTAGTAACATTCAGTAAATTAATGGGAAAAAAATGAGGAAAAAACATTTATCTTACTGCATTGTGGACCATACAGTATTGTTAAATTCTAAGCAACTAAGAATAATCCTTGTATGTCTCATTCTCTAAATTTTGTATTGTTAATGATCCTAAGATGCAAACATTTAAGTGTACATTTAATGTAACTGTGGCTGATTGGAATAATTTGTGTCCTTGTCTTCATTTTTTTCTTTCCCTTGTAATTTTTGTTAGCTCCTGGTTACAAAAAAAGTCACCAAACTTGTACATAAGGAAACGTTTGTAGTTATTTATAATAAATATGGGTCTTATCCAGGCATATGCAGTCCTAAGCTTTATACAAATGTGCTAGGATATATTTGTGTAATGATCACAAACAGCACATTCATGCATAGCATAAGCTTTGCAGAATCTTGTTTAATCAGCTTCAGTGCATCTCCACTAATCATAGTCTACAGCTAGATGGGTTAAAAAATATTGAATTAAATAAGATGAAATAGAAGCAATAGAAGTTAGATTAATTAGAAGATTTCAGCTGTTACAGATGATGTGGTGGGGTAGATTTTGCTCCCTGGCATACTGTATTAAACTCAAAGCAGCCCCGTGGGAGAGGATCAGCCCTCAGCAATGGAAGTGTGACACTTGGCTGACTGTGCTTCTCCAGATTATATCCATGATACTTCTTTGAATAATTTGTCCTGAAAAATTCCTCCTTTAAAAAGTTTTCACTAATTTTTCATTTACTGTGTAAACAAGAGCCTTGCCAACATCTTTCATGGTCTGTCTTTTCTGTTACTTCTTCCTTGTTCGCAGTGCATCCATTCTGCCTGCGGTGCATTCCTGCACGTTATGTCATTCTCCCTGAATTTGTTTCAACCAACCTTGTTGCTTTAATGGAAACTATAAACCAATTCAGCCCATTCTGGGAGATGACTTACAGGCTGCTGCTTTGGAGGGGCAGGGCAGGCCGTGACAGGAAAGTGCTGCAGCACGGCAAGAAGGATCAGGAAGTTTCACTTCAGATTAGAATTACGAAGGCAAATTTTACTTTCACCTCATGAAGAATGTGATCTAGGTTTTTCTTTATCCTGTCCTTCTCACGGCTGGATTAACTTTCAGAAAGGTAGAGCTAAATCAGCCCTTGGTCCTGGGCAAGCTAAATCATCCAGAATAATGTGGTGAAAAATGAAAGCCCTGAGGGCCTTTATTTCCGTCATGAACTTCTGCCTAACCAAGAGCAAGTTTGTCTCTCTGTAGAGGAGCCATGGGACAAAAACCTGACATGGTGCAGAGAAGACAAGGAGGCTTCCCACTGTGGACCCATCAAGTTCCACATCCAAAGTGCAAAACTTGTTCACTTGGCTTCCTGCTCCTCACCTGGAGCTCCAGACCCGAGTACCTGCATTTCTCAGTGTCTCTCCAGTGACAGCCTCCAGAGGTGGCTTTGTGAGGGAGCCTGAGCCCAGGCTGGCTCCTTCCCCCGTGCAGCAGCACAGCCCTTCCTGGCTCGGGCAGTCGCTCTCCTGCTGCTGCATGCTGGTGGAAGGAGAGCAGAGAGGAGTGCACTGCTGTGCTGCTGGAAACAGGGAACAATGGAGGGCAGGAGGAGGTGGAGGAGACTGAAGACCTTGGTTCTCATGTGAAGGGAAAAAGCATTTCTCTGCCATTAATCAGGCTCTGTGTCCTGGTGGTCCCTGCCCTTCCTCCTGGAAGGCACATTCCCTCAGCAGAGCATAGTGCCGAGACTTGCTTATCCTGCGGCGTGTTGCTTCATGTCACGGAGCCCCGTGTGTTTGACGTAACCTTGGTGGTGCTGCTGTGGCCCTGACACTCTGCTCTGACTGCCTTGTACCATATGAGGGCATTTGGAGTCAGCTGGGAGCTTTCCTTTAGGGTTTGCAGTTCTTGATGGTTTGGAGATGCTGTGACTTGAAGGAAGACCCATGAGGGCGTTGGTGCTCTGGCTTCATTGCACTGTGCTAGGGAGCTCCAGCCCTTACGTGCCATGTGGCCAGAGGAGCAGCATGGCACATTTAGGGTGGCTTATATGTGAAATAGCTGAAATTTTCCTTTCAATTATAGAATTGCTTCAGTTTCTATAGACAGAGTGAACAAAACAAAAAGCCAGGAGATAAACTAGCGGGGGTGGGAGGAGGTTGCTCTAAGATGAAACCAGCACATATATCTTAAATACATCTCTTTTTATTCTTTCTGCAGTTGAATTTATTATTCAGGATTATAAAAGTTGACAGTAATCTTTCAGAAACAGTCTGAATTTTCCACTAGGCTTTTGCAGGAACATATACACCTGCTTTTATAGAGGCCGCATTTTAAAATGGTTTATTTTGCAAACATAGTGCCTTTGTGATACTTGGTGTTCAACTTCATGTGAAATGGCTCTTATGGGAAATGGAGCTTGTCCTGTTCTTTCCCAGAACTTTTTATCAGTGAGCCACAGATTTGGTTCTTTAACCAAAATGAAAACAGAGTAGGGGTTACCACCTGAGGGAAGAGCTCATGGTTGAGGGAATGTGGTGTGAAGAAATGTGAAAGAGAATGGAGTTTTAGAGAAGATGGGAGAGACAGAACTATTTCTCATTTGTAGGGAAAAATGGCCCTCTTTTGCCAGTCCCGATAGTAGGGTCTTCAAACATAGCCCTGAGCCATCAAGGTCCTGAAATGGAAGCATAGTTTGTTCAGTGACTGCTTCCAGCTGATTTCCCACTTTATTTTTTCCATCTTTTGCTCTGTTAGTAAGACTTCAGCTCTGTGGGACATTTAATCAGTGTGTTTGCACAGAAGACAAGCAGTTGTAGAACTTGGGAGTGTGAATGCCTCGTGACTGTTACTCATTTGGAATTTTTCTTATGGCTGCTTATATATTTTTATGCTGCTTATGTATTTGAACATTTATTTTAAATTAGCAACGCTTTAGTTAATGCAAAGGCAACTTCCTCATCCTGTACCCATAAAATATAAATGTGTGACAATTAGACAGCACTAGAATTAAGAATGTTTCTAAACCAAGATACAATTCCCAACAATTTTATCACAGAAAAAGGGGCTCAGCTGCATCAGTTTCAATTGTATTCTTAGCTTTTGCTTTCTATTATTTATTCCAGTTACTACAGAAAAATACAAGTAACACATACAGTGGAGAAACTACATGAAACTCAATTCTGGTCTGAATCTACAAAGAGAAACAATTCTTTGTATTTATTTAATGACATTTTTAAAGGAATGTACTTGGACTCGACTGCATGCTTTTAGATTGCATATGCCTTCTAAGTAGTGTTAAGATGCATAATTTAAAGTTTTATATAAACATAGTGATTTTTAATTGTAATATGAAGAGAGAGAGCATTAATGAAATGTTCCTTTACTAACTATGCATCTGGTTGAGCTTGTCTAAAAATATGTTGAATTCAACTTATTTATCTGTTGCTTTCCCACAAGAGGGAGGAAATTGTACTTTGTACAGTTAGAAAATTGACTGAAACTGCTCTACCGTGATTGTAAAGGCAATTTGGCAATAAATGCTTGATTATGTGGAAGAAAAAGAACATATTCTCTGAGTAAATAGGCTGTTGGTTTGTTTTGGTTTTTTTTTTTTATAATAGTAGAGCCATATTGAGTGATAAAGCACTACTAAATGTCTTGCTTGTTTCCTTTCCAAGGACTGTCAGTATAATACTGCTGGGGAGAAATGTGAGCATTGTAAAGATGGTTATTTTGGAGATGCCACTCAAGGTTCCTGCCGGGAATGCCCTTGCCCATATACAAACAGGTACAGTAAAAGCTTGTAACAATAGTCAAGCATGGGAGGGAAGAAGAAAATGGGGAGGAAAAAAGAGAGAGAGAGGAAATCTCAAAGCCCAAACTCTATTACCTTAGGAATATAATGATCTTCTTCTCTGTTCTCATATTGAGAGCTTGGTGATCTGTCTCACAGCATTGCCTTTTTTAATAAGCTGAGTATTCCAATTCTCATTCAGATTCTGAACTTCAGAGGCACACTGCTCATAGCCTTGGGGAGCACCAGACAGTAGAAGTGGGCTTTTTTTCAAAATCATCAGTACTTCCTTCATAGTGAGAAATATATGATTGAGGTATTTTCCCTTACTGGGCATATCCAGAATCTTTCTTTTTTTACTGGAATGCAAGATGTTTAACCCCATTACTCTGTCTAGGAAAGAAGAGAAAACAGTGAAAAAAGCCTTTTATAGGAATTCAGAAGAATTATTAAGATGCAAAAATAATACAAAAACACTTGAGGTCTTAAGCGCTTATCTAGAACTCTAAAAGAGTATGGTTGCTTTTCCTGTGAAAGTTCTGTTTGGAGTGCAAACATACTGAGATGAAAAGTGAAAAAGGGGAACTTCCTTGGATCTAATAAGGTTGCCAGGCTTTTCAAATTGGGCAGTTGATTGCATTTTAAGTGCATGATATTTTTATCCAGATTGTCATCACTGGTCAGTTCTGAAACATGGTAAATAAAATCAAAATTTAAAAAAAAACAAACAACGTAAGCTATAAATTGCTAAAGGCACCACATAGTACTTGCCAGGTGCATTAGCACACACCACGTAACCTTAAGTAAGAGATTTACACCATCAGACAATAGTCAGGTTTATCATTTATCAGAGACCTCTCTGATAGATCAGGTTTTGACAGCCTCTTCTGCAGGTGCTTGCCTGAGGCTGACTGAACTTGTTTTTAGTCATTGTCTGCTTTCAAAGTTCTGAAATATCTAGGGAGACCATAAACCTGTGCAGTTTCATAACTGCAGATTAGGGTGGTGGATATCATTCCTGACATAGGAAATGCACCCCACCTGGCATTACTGGAGTTGACAATTTTCCATCCAGTCAAATTCCAGTAATTCTTAGTGCACACCTCTGTCTTTGATACACAGACTTGGTTTATCCAATTGTTCACAGATTAAAAAATGAAAATAGCAAACATGGCCCTGGTTCACCTCCTGCCTTCTCCTTCACAGACATTGAACTTTGAATCTAGACAAATCTGCTTGAAAGAGCAGAGAAAAAAAGTTCATTGTGTTAACCAGATCCTTAAGATCCCCAAAATTGTGCATAACTCTGCTTTGCCTTGGTTAAAAAACCCCTAAACATTAGCCACATAAAAATATCCTTTAATGTAGAAAAGAAAAGAAAAGAGAAAAGAAAAGAGCACAAACATGAAGAAATGTTGTCTAGCACAGGCGATTGATTCTTGCCTATTAAGATAAAATCGCTACCCAGACTTGTTTTATGACATCACTATTAAAGTTTATTTTAGGTATTCCTTTGGGTAGTGAACTATTATACTCAGTCCACAGGGCCAGGAAATTATAATTTTTTGAGTCTAAGGAAATGATTTGCCCAAAAAATATGAAACTTCAAAGAATTAGTCACAGTAAATTATCTAGAGGCAATTAAATTAGCTGAGAAGTAATTTGGTGGTGTAAAAACTTTTTAATCTGAAAGTCATTAAACTGAACCTCTAGAGTGTAAAACCTATTTGATCATGTGCTCACAATAATATTTTTGCTTCTTCTCAAAGATTTGCAGCTGGCTGTGTGGCAAATGGTGAAGAAATCCAGTGTCTCTGCAAAGAAGGCTACACCGGAGCTCGTTGTGAGCGGTGAGTAACCTGTTCCTCAAAACCAAGAGTTTTGAGAGACACGATGAAAGGAGGGCTGTCTGTATTGGGACAGACACGTGTGGACATTTGGACATGCACCTGTGCACAGTATGCATGTAAATAAGGAGTGGCTATTTATATGAACAGCTGCTAAAGAATGGTGCTGTGGTGTAATTCCAGTCACAAACCCAATGCTCCCTGGGGAAATGTAAGCAATTCTCCACAGACTACTGACTGCACCATTTTCATTGAAAAGAGGCATCTGCTTCTTTACCTAAGTGCCTTATGCCTTGCCTCATCCTGCACTCTGGTAATAATGACTCCCACTTATTTCACCCCTTTCCAAGTTAAAAACATTTTTCCATTTCCTCCAGCGTACACGATGGTGCCTCAATGGTCTTATCCAACAGCAACCATGTAGCATTTAGCACCATACCCTTCATCCCAAATCATTCTGATGTGCTTCACAGTTGGAGCTTACACACACCAAGCTGAAGCCATCTCTTTCCTTGGAACATTGAAGCAGTTTGGCAAAGCAAGAGAGGAACAGCATGGCAGTTTCAGGCAGGCAGAGGAACCAGTTTCACTGAGTTTCAAATCCAGAGAGAACTGAAGTGCAATGGAGCGGTGTTGTCCAGTTTGGAAATTTGAATAAGCCATGATGTCGCATCTGAAGGCAGGACCTGCAGTAGGACATGGTCTTGTCCTCCAAGACTGGTGCCTTTGACCCTGTCTAATCTGCAGGTTATAGGTATTTTCTCTTCCAGGTGCCTCAGCTGCTCATCATGGCCCTTTGATCCTGCATTATCACCCTTATAGGTCTGACCACAGAGTGACTTCTAGGAATGTTAGCTACAGAATCTGAACAATGTATTTTACTTTTAAAATATTTAGAGACCGGTCACACAGCTTGCTTTGCTGGCAGGAGGCAAGAGGGGTTATCACGCAGCAGAAGGGTGATGATGTCATTCAGTGCTGTTGCTGTTTGAAATCTCAGCTGTGCATGCAGTGTGATGGGAAAAAGGCCAGAATGGTATGGTTTGCCTGGTTAAGCCTTGGCAAAGTCTCTATGAGTGTATGTATCTGTGTGCATTGGTTTTTTTTCAGAGTAAGCGAATTATTTCTGCAAGAGCACTGTGAGAGTTCTTTTATTTTTAGAAAAAAATTCTGCAGCGCTCACAAAGATATTTTTAGCATAGTGCAGAGGAAACTGTAAACCAAAAATATATTATTTCTGTCTAAGTCAGGACATGAAATCAAAAGTTCTTGAAAGTTCTTCAGGAGAATAACTAGGTTTTTGTCTCAAGGGAAAGTATATTTCACAAAATTAGCTTCAACTATTTAATAAAAACTGCTTGTATCTCTTTATCTAGCTGTGCTCCTGGATATTTTGGAAATCCACAAGAATATGGGGGCTTCTGTCAGAAATGTAACTGTAACAATAATGGGCAGCTGGCTAGCTGTGACCACCTGACTGGAGGTACGTGAGGGCCTGTGAATGGAGCATTGTTCTGAATCGAACATTGTTTTCTTTTTCGGAAGCAGAGAAGGAAGGTACTTGGATAAACTGAACTGAAAGAAAGATCTAGACTTACAAGAAATGTAGATAATTTTTTACAAAATGTATGATTTCCTGAAACACAATACCATGGTAATAGAAGGGCTGTCCTGAGTCATCAGGTTTACCCTTCTAAATGGTTTTGTCCTGTATTTCCCTTCATAAATACTGCCAACTTCATTTTGGTTCTGTTTCATGGCCGTGTTTTTAAATGCTTCCTTTGCTGACAGGGTTAAATCATATCCTGCCAGTCTGTGTTATGATTTAGGAAACTGAGCATCCTCAATATGCCTTTTTAAAATGTATTTGGCACAGTTTAGTGAAAACTTCAGAGTCTGCATCAGGCACTGCCATCTTAGGTATCCAAGCTGTCTGCATTTACAGTGGAAGTTAGAACCTGACTCAGGAGGCTCATTTATAAATCCTGCTACACTGCTCTTCTAGCTAAAACATCCATGATTTCCCAGAATCAGTCACACATCTACTTCACTACTAGTAAGCGTTTACATAATGTCAGGGGGATATGTTTGCTTTATCTATTAGAATTCTGAAGTAAAGGGCCTCATCTTACATTCCTCAGAGTGTCTTTACCTCGATTCACCTGTGTCCTTTGGGATACTCCTTTATATTCAGAAACTCAGAAGCCACTGCTCTTGAAATGTCCTTGATTCTCCCATATTTTCATTCTCCTATAAAATTTCACCTTTCCTTCCCTGTAGACAGATTTTCTTCTCATATGTTAGTGAAGTTTCCATCTAGTAACTCCAAATATTTCTATACTCTTCATTTTTCTGCACTGCTGTTCATCCTGCAGTCTAGTAACTGCAAGGAAGCCACTGTCTTTCCTTGGCCACCGAAATTAGAAAAACAGCAAGTGTTGTGAACTGCAGTTGGAAGCTGGTGCAATTTTTCAATAGCTTGTTCTCATTTCATATTTCATCATTGAAGAAATACATCTCTATTATACCTTGTATGGAACAGATCCAAGGAGTGTTTGATGTTTTATCATTCCTTTCTTTTTTGTGCAAGAGTTTACTAGGACAAACTAATCCGTAGGGCAATATTCAACAAGCCAGTTTGTTTTCCTCCAACTACACATCCTGATCAGCTGCCTCTTCCTCTGCATTAGGAATAAACCCCTCTGTGATTCTTGGCACAGCACGTTCTAGCATGTTCCTTTTGCGTGATGTTCAGCACTTGGCCAGGGCTTCACCATTTCTTGGCTGATGTTGTTGGTGCACAAGCTGTAAAGATAATTTTATTTAATTGGTACTTCACAGTGACAGCTGAAATGTGCCTGCTATTAGCTGAACTACACAATAGCAGAACTGCACGGATGTTTGAATTTCGGAGGAATTTCCTTCATTCTCTTAAAAATATATTCTTTATGATTTGTCTCTTTTTGGCAGCAGGGATCACTACCAATCCCATTTAACTTCCCGATGACTTAATGTGCAAGTGCCAAAGGAAATGGCACAGCTAGGCAGTTTGTTCCAAGCCGTTTCATGCTGCTGGTAAAGTTCAGGTCCAATTCTATCACTGTATCCTCTCAAAAGTTGCAAACTATTGTTGCCTGTTGATGGTGGCAGCCTATACTGAGTGCATCCTTTTCCTTTGGAGTAAGACACATAGAATCATTTAGGTTGGAAAAGTCTTGCAAGATCATCAGGTTCAAAGTTTGGACAAGATGCACGGCCCTTTTCATTTTCAAGAGAAGATGAGAACTTGGCAGTAGGACCAAGCCTTTAAAAGGAACTTGGGCATCAAGATGGAGAGATTCCTGTCCTATATGATGGCATTTTTAAGGAGCCAGTTCCTCTCCTGCATCCTAGAAGTTAGGATCCCATGATGTTACTCCTCATGCACCTGGAGACTGTTAAGCTTCTTATAACAGGGTTTGTAAAAGCCAAACAAGAGAGTGCATTGGACAGGAAGTCACCTGTGCTGGCTTGTTGGAAAGTCTGAGGGCAATGTTTGTTCTATATCACCTGCATCTGTGGTCCAGGCTGCATGCCTAGTCTTAATGTGCAGTGCCTCCATCCATGCACACATTGGTTTTCTCTCAAGCTTGATTAATACCTTAATCTTGCAAGCTGTGACAGGCATGAAGGAAGGCCATAAATATTTCTAGGTTCCTTGTGGGTAAGACATTCTTGGGGGAATCAGAACCTGTGGTTTGAACCTGGATACTAAAGTAGATAAATTGGTTTGAACGTATGTCCTGGGTAAAGTGCTTTAGCAATATAATCTTGTCTCCAATCTTGGTGTTATTCTAGGCAAATTCTAGCCATACATTTGGCACATTTGGTGTGAGAGGGTCTCCTGCTCTTATCCAAGTAGCATATATTGTGGGATTACAGTAGGTTTTGTTTGAGGGATGGAAAAGGTGTCGCTTTCATCAAGGCATTAGTGGGAGTTGAATGTTCTGACATGCTCAACCCTTCTGAGCATTTCAGCTCATTCACAGTGGGTATGGATTTATGAAAGGGCAGCATCATGTTTTAGTGGCTGCCAAACATGAAAAGTGAGGGAAAAAATGCAGTAGTATTTCCATAAGAAGGCTTTGGTTACTAATGACGATCTTGTGCTTTCAGAATGTTTCAATAATGAACCAAAAGATGTGGATCCCAATGAAGATTGTGACTGTAAGTAATAAAATAGAATTGCACTTGGATTACTTCATTACTACATTCAACCAAAATACTTGGGAAAATGATTTAAGAGGTGCTCGTCTAGTCAGGTGTAAATGGAACCTCCTCCTTACTTCTGGCTTAAGTCACTTTCCTTAATGCTGCAGGCTTTGTTGTTGCCTCTGTTCTTCAGACAGCACCAGGTGACAATCTCTTTTCCACCATTACTAATGTGTTCAGTGAAATGTTCTCTGTGTTAAATATCAACAATACGTATTGATTTCCACTGCTCTCTCCAGCCTGTGATAGCTGTGTGATTACACTGCTGAAGGATTTGAGCACAATAGGTGACGAGCTTCAGCTCATCAAGGCTCAGCTGCAAAATGTCCATGCAAATACCCACACTCTGGAGCAGATGAGAGACCTGGAAACACACATCAAGGACTTAAAGGTAGGCACACAGAAACAGAAAAGTGGATTTCAGATTAAGTGGATAGGAGCCTTTGCCATAGTTTTGTCAGTTGCAAGAAGACATACTTCAGCCCTGGATCCAAATACCAGATGCTGGTGGCACTGGGCTTCACCCAGTGAAGATTCCATGTCATACTGTAGTTTCCATGTCGTACTCTGAAACAGAATCAGTATCTCTGCTTTCTCTGAGGCCTGCTCACCTTGGAAGTTATATTTCTGAAGTGTGCCTCTAGCTATGTCTTTTTCAAGCACTTCATATCTCTCCATTACTGAAAACCCCTAACATTCCACTTGCCATTCATTCTAAAAAAATGTTCTTTGGTTGGAATAGCAGTTGCTATACTCACAGATAAAAACCCCAGGTTTTGGGAAGGAATTGTTCACTTTTCGTATCAGTAATTCTGCTTTTATTTACCTTGGGTAAAGATTCAATCCAGTAAATTTTTTGCTTTTTGTCTGCTGTGCAATGGGTGATTTATTGCATTGTTTTTTTCCTTTCTTTTCAGGTCTTATTGAACAACTACCGTTCTGTTGTTCATAATCAAGGTTCAAAGGTAGATGAGTTGGAGACAGAATTCAATAAACTAGGTCGTGATATAAATGCTCTCCAGGAAAAGGTGACTTACCAAATCAATTTAAAAGTACATATCTCCTGACTATGTAATAGCATGCTGTATCCAGATACTTTTAATCTAATAGTTTTTTTCCTTGCTAGGCTGAGATGAACTACAAAGAAGCTGAGAGGTTATTTAACAATTTTGGTCAAACTCATCAGAAAGGAAAGGATTTGGTTTCACAAATACAGATAGTGGTCAACAATATACAAGGTAAAAAGTAATTTCTAACTCGTGTTTTATTTTATAGCATCTTTTCAGCTTATTTACAAAATTCTTAATTATGCATAAGAGGTTTTCTTTGAAAATAACCTTATAAATTAGAATTTAGTCACAGCTGTAGAATTCACTTTTCCTGCTAGAAATCTAGTTAGTTTAGGACTCTAGCTTTTCTATGAAGTGAAAAGAGGCAGATAAGCTTCACTACAGAGACATTTTGAGCAACAAATTTGCCTATCCTGACTGAAGTCTAACTTTGTTCTGGGTTGTCATCACGGGCTCTTTAAAGTTAGAAGATTAAAATTATTGCTGTGAACTTGGTCATTTGGGACAAATTTCAAGGCCGTGTCATGGGATGCTTTTCATCTTAACAGAATTCATGCAAAATGGATCTGCTTCATTAAGGAAAAAATAAGACGTTCCTATTCCTGAATTCACTAAAGCGGCAGATCCATCTCAGAAAAGATGTTTGCCCCGCCATTTGGGCATTTTGAATAGGCTTAAGCACATCCTGTTTGTGACTTTGACAGTGCTTTTTTTTCAGCGCTCCTGGACCAGATATCCGGTACAAACGCAGAAGGCAACAGCCTGCCCCTGGGAGACGCCTCGCAGGAGCTGGCCGAAGCTCAGCGCTTGATGGCGGAGATGCGGAACCGCAACTTCAGCCGGCTCCGAGCCGAGGCAGAGAAGGAGCGGACGGAAGCTCAGCAGTGTAAGTGCTTGCTCTCTCAGCTCTCTCACTTCCTAGGAAGATCAGTCTTCAATCTGAAGGATTATTGTTGGGTTGGAGTAGAAAGAGCGGCCTGTTGCAGTGTATCCCTGAGATTTGTGGCTGTTGTTAACAGGAAAGTGGTCGCTCTGGAGGGGATTTAAAGGCATTTTTAGTGTCTTATGGAAAAAAACAGGTTGAGCTGGGTAAGAAACCCAGTAGATCCTTCTTTTGTAACTGATCCATCTCAGTAAAATAGAGATGTACCAATCCTAACACACCTATGCAATACTTCTGTATATTGTAAGAGATAGGCAGGGGTACATAGAGTTGTTTTGGTGGAATTGCGTGTTTCATTTAACAACAGATTTTCAGAAGCTGCTAGAGTAGTCCAAGGGCCAGGTCATACAAGGACAAGGAAGTTCAGTAGTTCTAGTTGCACTAGTTGTACTCTCTCTCATGTTCTCTGCAAGTGTTTGACTGGGACACTCAGAAACTTAATTCCAGACAGTGGAGACAGCAAGAAAAGTTGCAGGCTTATCTCCTAACCAGGGACATAGTGGAGGAATGTGAAGCCCATATGAGTGACAGTTAATTTCAATGAACCTTGAACATTGATACCAACCTCTGAGTGACACTTCTGTATCCTAGTTTGTCGGCAGTGGAATGGGCGTGCTTAAGAGTGTGATGAATTTGAAGTCTTCTGTGTTCCTATATTCTTTGAAATTATATGTGCCCATATCTCTCCATTGATTTCAGAGGAGGCTTTGATTACTAGCACAGTTGTAGATGTCTACATTGTAGATGAAATTGTTGATGAAATTACTTTATTTCCATATAAAAAAGAAAATTAGTATTTTCAGATCAGCCTCATCCTTACTTAATTGAGAGAACATTTATCTGTGCTCTGTGTCTGCAGCAGCAAACTAGTGAGCAGATTTGATCCAGCAGGATGCTGAATAGTATCTTTACTATAGTAGCACTGAAATTAGCATTGCAGAAGATGCTCAGTTCACACAAGTACAGCTTTATAATCCTAAAGGTCGAGCCCTTTTTAACAAAGTTTATTCCGGTTCCCTCCTTCTCTGAACAAAACTTTTCTTTCTGGTCCTGATATTGCAGTACTGGCACGTGTTAAGAATGAACTACAAAAGAACCACCAAGAAAATCGTGGGCTTATTAAAGCTGTGAGAGAGGCACTGAATGAATATGAATCCAAAATCACTGACCTTCGTGAAGCTCTGAATGATGCAACGGGACAAATCAAGCAGGCTGAAGGCTTAAACAGAGACAACGCAGTTCTGTTAGAAGACATTAAGGTAATGCTGGGGTTCAGGAGAAAAAATTAAACCTCAAAAGATAAGAACTGGCTTTGGTTGCTGCTTTTGACTTCACAAAGCCAAGCAGCACTAATTCTTTACACTTTCTTGAGAGTCTCTCTCCATCTTCCGATGTGTGTATGGACAGGTATAAATGCAGTGTACTGCTGCTTCTGGCCTCTGTGTGTGACCAGAACAGCATGACCAAGACATAGCTCTGATGAGAGCAGAGAAGGAGATTCTTTTCCCAGCACTTCTTTCCAGCTGCCACTAGTGCTTTTGTTTCCTTTTCTAGACCACATTCTTGATGCTGATGTACTTTTCTTAGTAAGTTCTTTGAAGTTTTTAGCTTTAACAGCTATGAAAGATGGGAGGAAAAATGTATGCAATACTGTTAAATTATTTGGGATTAATTTTCTACAGAACAGCTTCTGAGGTTTCATCAGGACACAGAACAGCTGTTATTACTGAACAGTGTTTAAATTTTAGAGCTGGTAAAATAGTATAATGAATAAGTGTGTGCTACAGGACACATTCTCTTAATTCTGGTCTCGCTAAAATATATCACTGGTTTAGCACACTCATGTACATATTTAAGAAAAAAATGTGACTGTACCCTTGGTAAATCCTACTGCCAGCTAGGTTAGGTTTGGGTTTGTTGTTTTGGTTTTTTTGTTTGTTTTTTTGTTTTGTTTTGGTTTTTTGGGTTTTTTGTTTGTTTGTGGTTGTTTTGTGGGTTTTTTCCTTTGCTTTGTTTTTTTTTTTTTAATTCTGGTTACAAGATATGGAATATCCTGCTCCTTTTCTTAACTCAATCACATGTTGTTCAACTTCTCGTTTTTCCTCAGAAACGGATTGAGGAGACAAATGTGCAACAGAATGATGTCTTGAGTATTCTGAGCTCGGCCCAATCTTCCCTGACACAAGCTACGAGTGCACTTGGATTATTGCAAGAGAGCAAAGAGGTAAAATTTACCACATTTAAAGAGGGTCAAATACCCCAATATCTTGCTGGAGATGAGGCTTGCCTGTCAAGAAAGTCAAGAAAGAAAGGATCTCACAGCCCATCCTGGATGCAAAAGGAGTCTGCCTGCCTGTGCAGGTTTCTGTAAGAGAAGCTTGTTGAGGGTTGTGATGTGTCTGAGGAAGACACTGAACTGCAGATACCAGAATGTGGGAGAACATCTGTGAAAAGTACCATAAGCAATTGTGCTATTCTTGTATTTCTTTCTGGTTAAGTGCTTTTAGCCACTGTCAGAGAGGCAAGATACTGGGATAGAAGAGTCTTTGCTTTGACTCAGCTTTTATGTAATGGGTCTGGAAGCATAATGCAAAGACTGCCAGTTGTTTCCAGTAACCTGTAGAGTAAGTTGGGAAGAAATGTTTTTCTCTTTGGTCCTCTCAGCTGCAAGGTATGTGCAACACTGAAGTAGACATGGACAAAATGAAACATGTACAAATACAAATAAAATTGTATCTTTTTAAAAACCATAGGAATATGAAAGTTTGGCTGCTCAGCTGGATGGAGCAAGGAAGGAGATGAATGAAAAAGTGGCAAATATCTCATCAGCGAGCAAAGAACCACTGGTGGTGAGGGCCGAGGAACATGCCAAATCTTTGCAAGATTTGGCAAAACAACTGGAAGAGTATGTTGCCATTCCTGTAAATGAGTACTTTTTGTACAGAACAAAAAAAGTGGTTGTAATGGTCTATAATTTTACTTGCTTTTATAACCATTTGCAAAGCTAGAGAGAAATTAAGTTGGATCCTTTCTGCTTCTTCATGGAAGTTTTCTTTTTCTTCAGAAACCAGATCTACCCCCAGAAGTGTGAACTCACATAATACTGTTTTATACTACTGTACTAACACTTCATTAACATCTTACTAGCAAGAGAAAATCCTCGTATATGGAGTGGGTAGATGTTTAGTATATTTTTTGTAGAGTTATTTCAGGTACTCATACTCAGGGATGCTTTTATGGTATCAAAGCATTGAGGCAAATAATTGGAATAAATGCTGTCTTGGCAGTCTTCAGACATGCCTGCTCAACACTATGGAGGAAAAGACCTCCTCTAGTTTTCTCATCCTTCAAGGAATCTTCTAGAGAGGCAAAAACACTATAAACTTGATAGGAATCAAATGTTTCTCTCCATTATTTGTACTTTGCATTGGAATTATGGTTTTGGAGTCCTTCTATGACACACCACAACAACATGAAAAAAAAGTGAAATCCTGGGGTTTTTTCCCTGTGCAAATGGTTTGCATTTTGTTGTTGCACCAACTAGAAAGTCTCAGAAAGTTAGATTCCAAAACACCTAACATGGCTGGAAAATTATTGGGTAAAACCCCCACATTTTCATTACTTTTTTTGTTAGTTTTCAGTGTGATTTTTTTTTTCAGTTAAGAAGGCACTGTTCTCACAAATACAAGGCAGCTAATACTAAACAGTTGTATAGTTCACAGGGTGTGAGTAGAAGAGATTTTGTCTGTTGTTTCTGATTCCAGAGCTGCTGTGCTGGTTCTTGGGGAAAACACATAAGGTCTTGTACTTGCTAGATGATCTGACATCTACAGTTCTCTGAATTCCACCTAACTGAATTATGTTTGGAGGGCTGTGATTGAGGTGCCTTATTATTGACCATATACTCTGTTGAATTCTCTCCGTCTTAATCATTTGAAGGCTGCTTTGGAGTCTCAGAGCTCTGCTTTTCCACATGCCTGAACTTATCTTCTGAAGAGTCTTTCCATGTTGGTCTGTCTCCAAATTTGATGTTTTTGTAGAATGAAGCTGCAGTTCTAATTGGAAAATATCTTTTGTATTGGTGTTACTTAGAAATACTGAGTTCAGATCTGTTCAGAATCCATCTCATGGCCTTGGCAGAAGGCTGCATTTTTCACCCTGTTTCCCACAGGATAAAGAACAGTGCCAAGAAGGACGAGTTGGTAGGCTGTGCTGTGGAAGCTTCTACTGCCTATGACAATATCATTGGTGCCATCAAGGCAGCAGAGGAGGCAGCCAACCAAGCTGGGAAAGCAGCTGACTCAGCTTTATCAGTAAGTGGCCAAATTATGGTAAACTTGTTACCACCCAATTTTAATTTTCTTCAGCTATGGCAGAGGCCCCAAAATCAAACACCTGTATGTCTTGGCATGCTTTATTTTTCTGTGACCTTTCATATGAGTTGCTGTTCTGCACGTTGATTAATTAGTCTTGGCTCAGCACTAACCAGGCCTAGTACTGCCCTTCTGATGTGACTGCCCATATGAGTTTCTGTCTGTTGCTTTCAGTGCAAAACAGAAATCTTACAAGGTAAGCCTGGTATTCACTGCAGGTAATTTCAGGTATTCCCTTTTACTCTGCACTACTAATACCCACAAGTTCTTCATCATAGACATAACATCCAGCAGCTGTATGCTAGTAATTTCCTCCTAATGCCCTGAAGTCCATCTGAAGTTTGCTAAAGACCAAGGTTGTAGTATGCTTAAATTAACCTTGGTAGTTGTTGCTAAAGGTGATGTTCTTCAGATGAGATCTCTGCCCTTGTAGAGTTGGGTGTTCTTTAAATTGGATTGGACTCTCTCCTTTACTCTTTAAATTTTAATATAATTATCAAGTGATCTTACAGTACCATGCTTCTATTATCAGACTGTGAAGAGAGAAGACCTATCAGGAAAAGCTGCAAGGTTAAAAACTGAGAGCAGTACACTCATGGATCAAGCACAGGACACTGAAAGGAAATTGCAAGGTACTAAGAAAGAAAGTGATACTAGAGATATTGATATGGCATAAGAAGCTTTCCTTGAACCATAAATTTTCACATCTCAGCAAAGCATTTCAGCACTTGTTCAACAAAAAAACCATCGTAACGTAGTTCCATTACAGCAGGACTTTTTGTGATAGTTATTTCCCATGGCAAAAAGGCAAGAATGTCGATTTCCTGCTTCTGCTATGCTATACACCTTTGCAGTCCTCCTGTCCAGCAAATCCTTTGCCTTGTACTTGTTTTGCAGTGGACTCAATGCTCAGTGGCAGCATGAACTGTGTAAGAGTGTAGACAAGTGCTGCAACACCATCTGTCCAACAGAAGATTTATATTTTTCATTAAAATTCTCATGGGGCTTTCACTGTTTTGCAGCTATTGGTCCAAACCTCGAAGACCTAAAGCGAAGACTTGATGTTACTGATGGAAAGACAAATTCACTGAAAATTGATCTCGTCACTGCTCAAAACAATCTCAACGGGATAAACAGAGGTTTGTTACTTAGAGATCACTTCTGGCCTGCCCCTTTCATCTGTTGCTATCAGAACCTGCATGTTCATTTCTGTGTGTTTTAGGTGACATCGACAGCATCATCACCAGTGCAAGGAACATGGCAGAAAATGCCAACTCTGTCACCGATAGTGTGTTGGGTGAACTGGTCCCAATTGAAGAAGAAGTGGAAAGAATTAAGAGTAACTATGGAAGCACACAGAGTGCCAGCTTCAATAAAGCACTGATAGAGGCAAACAATTCAGGTATGGCAGGTTCTGTGCAATGGGGCCTGCCAAATCACTGTGGGGTGAACGTGGCCGGTTTTGCAGCAGAAGGTTTCATTCAAAAGTTAGGCACTTACCCTAAGCAAGTATTCTGAACTTCCTTTATGGCCAGTAGTAGAAAGGGACAGGCACAGCAGAAAGTGACTCAGGCCATTCTGTGGTATGTGTTAAAAGCTAGTGCCATGACTGGTCTCTAAAGATTTGGAGGCTAGTGACTAATGGGGGACCCCAGGGGTCAATACTGGGACTGATCCTGTTCAACACCTTTATTAATGATCTGGTTGATGAGGCAGAGTGTGCCTCAGCACGTTAGCTCCTTACACTAAACTGGAAGGAGTGGCTGATACACCAGAGGGTCATGCTGCCATCCAGACAAACCTCAACAGGCTGTGGAAATAAACTGCTAGGAACCTCATGAAGTTCAACAAGAAGTCCTGCACCTGAGGAGTAAGAAACCCATGTACCAGTATAGGCTGAGCAGGTGGCCAAGCTGGAAAAAAACTTTGTAGAAAAGAACCTGGGGGTCTTGGTGGGCACAAAGCTGAAGATGAGCCAGCAAAGTGCCCTTGGGGTAAAAGCTGAAACACAGGAGATTCTTTCTGAACATGACAAAACAGTTCTTTTATTGTGAGGGTGACTGGGTACTAGCACAGATTGCCCAGAGAGGTTGTGCAGTCTCCATCCTTGGGAATATTCAAAAGCCTGCCTAGACACAAGTTTGGGCAACTGGACCTAGATGGCCCTGCTTGAACACAGGGGTTGCACATTGTGACCTCTAGAGTTTCCTGCCAACCTTAGCTGCTCTGTGATTACCTGATTTTCTGCTACACTGGCTAGTGAGGGGCCCTAGACAGTTACCTTAGGCTACATGTGTGCTAGCTGAAATTCAGTGAAAAGGATTGCACTGAGCCTGTGCTGAATACAAAATACAGGACAACCACATTCCGGAACAACTTTATTTTACATCTTCTCAGCAGTTTTATCTGATAAAGTCAAGTAAGAGGAAAACATTTTAAATAATATAAATACAAGAGCTACTCCTGCATGGTATTGCAGGGTTGTAAGTCATCCCGGCAGTTACAAAACTGGTTTATAAGTTATATTTACAAAACCAGAAGGTCTGGATTTCATTTTATTTGCCTTCTGCATGATAGGGTTGAAGTCTGCAAATACTTTCAGAGTGGGTTTTTTTGTTTCGTTTTTGGCTTTTGCAGTTACAGGAGATGAGAAATTGTTTCCTGTTATGGCGAAAGTTGAAATTCTCATCATATTTTCTTTTCTCTGAAATAAACCTCGCCAGATACTGTAAGACTCACTATTAAACTGTTCTGGTTAGCAGCATTGGCACAAGGATATAATTCTTGGCCTACTCAGTCAGGCCAGAAGTCTGCCTACCCCATTATTCACTCTCTGACAGTGGCAGTAGGAGATGCTATGAGCCTGAGTCCTGTCTGCTGTCCTTTATCCTCATCCTCCCCTAGCATCCACAGCCACTGGGTAATAATGTCAGAGACCACCTGGCTGTTCTATTTAATTCTTTTTTTCTGGACCTTTACCTAAAACACTTTTAGAAGTGCTGATTCTGACTGCTTCAGCAAATACCTTTGGCCACAAATTGCAGGAGTACAATAACCTCTGTATAAACTACTACTTTTAGTGAGAGCTTCCTAATATTGTAGGACCAGTCAAAACTCTTTTGTCATTACCCTGTCCACTGCTTTTCTGATAATTGTGTAGTGATACCATATTTTTGCATCTTGTTTTCCTCCTCCTTTTTATTATCAAATGATTTACTTTCTTCCATTGCAGTAAAAAATTTGACAAACCAGCTTCCAGATCTGTTCAGCAAGATCAAGAGTATCAACCAACAGCTGATGCCAATAAGCAACATCTCTGAGAACATAGATCGCATAAGAGAGCTGATTCAGCAGGCAAGAGATGCTGCAAATAAGGTCTGTCCTGAGCATTGCAGTCATGCTTGACCTCAGTGGTTTGGATACACAACAGTACTTTCATTCCTCTTTCTCTTTCTAAAGCATTTTATTTAGATGTGTGTGAAAGACTAGACATAAATTTAATTCAACAGCACTACCCAGCAACCGAAGTAACTGCAGTGATGGGAAGCATAATAATTCATACATAAAAATGACAGGATGCAGTAGCATCCTGCTACATCTTTTTCCCATTAGTTTTTTTCCCCCAGGGCATGTCTGTAATGCTTATTTGTACAGCAGCCTCTTGCCTTCCAAGGTACATTGTGGTGGCTTTGGCAGCAGGGACAGAGTTGGCTCTGCTGCTTAGAGACAGGGTTCTCCACCCATGCACGGTCAATTGAGACACTGCCAAAGAAGTTGTGCAGCCCTGTGCTCTCGCTACTCCAGCTGCTCCAAGATGTTAGAAATTGGCTACTGGCACCTTATTAGACTGCCCTTTCTCATTTAAGCAACTGCAGTAGCTGCTGAAGCAATAGAGTGGTCTCAGGTGCTAAGAAGCATCCCTGAGATCATCACAAATAGCCTAGAGTTACAGTGAATAAGAGGAATCAGTGATCATGGTGTATTTATCTGTAATAGGATGTGTCTTTATCATATCAGAGGTGCATTGTAATTCCCAACAGACAGTCAAGTCCAGCTAAGTGAAGCACCAGGATGTGTTTGTAGACATCTAAATAATTCATAGACTTGCTCATCAGAGCTGCAGGGCACATCCTTCCCTGTGCGTGTATTGAAAGTAACAGTTACTTGACAGAGGCACAGTAAGGGTTGATTAATTGATGTCGGGAACAAAAAAATGTTCTGTGTCAAGTATTGATAATACAGACTACTGCATTATCCAGTCTGTTTCCTAATTATTTTGTTTGGTAGGATCAGAGTCCAAATCTGTGGTAATTAATGGCTGAAACATGACCAGGATGTGTAATGGGTTACTTTGCAATTAAACACACCAGTGAAACAGGAGTAGCAGCAATAGTTAATTGTAACATACTGAACTTTGATTTTCTTAACAGGTTACTATTCCTATGAGGTTCAATGGCAGCTCTGGTGTAGAAGTTCGACCTCCGAGCAACCTTGAAGATCTAAAGGGCTACACCTCACTTTCCTTATTTATCCAAAGACCTCAGCAAGAACCAGACACCCCCCAGAGGACAAATAGGTTTGTCCTGTACCTGGGTAATAAAGATGTAGGTATATTTTGATATTTAATCTGATTTTTAGACCAGATATCTTGTTTTGAGAAAAGGATGGGAAGTGACCTGTTCTGACTGAAGTTTGTAGCTACTGTTGGCCTATTTCTTTAAAATTTCCGTTAAGTGGTGGTAGAAATGTTTTGTTAATTCATTCCTTGGCAAAGTAACTCACAAGTGGCTGATCCTTTTCTTTTGATGCTTTGCTTTTTTGCTCCTTTGGAAGTTACTTCTCCATCACGGATACCATCACACATTCTTATCAGACCTGTCAGTTTCTGCAGCAGTCAGCACAAACTCAGCCCAACTTCTGCCTCAGAGCTTTGACTCTTTTCACAATATGTCACTCTGAGTTTCTCTGTTGGTTAAAAAAAGTGATCATTTCAGTTTTAAAATTCAGCCCCTCAGCTCTTAATTTTTTTGTCTTCTGAATATGCAGAACAATGCAGGCCTGCTTGTGCATTCAGGTTTGCTCAATCACCATCAAGCATTTTTAAAATTTCCTGCATGTGGTTTCTAGTCTTGTTATTTGACTGTAGCTGTATCTGTAGTGAGCCTTATGCCTACACCAAAAGCTGTTTAGAGATATTTGTTCTGGATTTCATCTTTTTATCCTCTGAATAACTAGCCAGGACATCTGTTGAAAGCGTTTTAATGGTTACTTCTGAAATATACTGTCTTGAAGAAATAAAATGTGATTTTTTGGGGAAAATGGCTGCTCCCAGTCACCTCAGTAGGAGCCATTGTCCTTCACTGGGTGTTGCTCTGAACATCTTTTTTATGTCACAGATGTTGATTCTAATTCATAGTAAAGGTGTCACGTTTTCATAGCTTAAGCTGGGAGATGTTACAAGTGAGAAAAATATTTTAGATACTGTTGTTACAAAAATAAAAAAGCCACACATGACTTTTCAGTTAATTTAAAACTGTATTCATTGAATCGGTGCAACATACAGGATTACAGTTTTTTCTTCCCAGAACTGATAAACTTAATTCTCATCATTAGGTGGGTGGATTTCTTATGACTCATGCACAGCATGATGATGTCTCTAAGGAAGTGCTGCTGTATTTTACCTTCATTACAATTAATCATTTATTAATTATTATTATTTGCTTTGCTATTTTTAGGCTTCCAAGGACTACATCGGTATGGCTGTGAAAGATGGTTACCTTACTTGTGTCTATAACCTGGGAGGGGATGATGGAGAAGTGAGAGTGCAGTCATTGGTGACCCAAAGCAAAACTGAGGAAGCTGTGATGGATCAAGTTACATTTGAAAGGTATAAGACCCACAGACTACAAAAATCTTCTTGAAAATCTGCTAATAACATCTTTTATTAGTCTGATGTGATATTCTGCCTGTCTGTTTTGGTTTTAGGATTTACCAGTATGCAAAGCTGAAGTACATCAAAGCAGCAACATCAATTTCTCCAGATTATGAAAGCCCTAGGAGTGCAAGCAGTGGAGACAGTGACATGCTCCTCGATCTTGATCCCAGCAGTGTTGTCTTTTATGTTGGAGGATACCCACCAGATTTTACGGTACAGGGTTTCTTAGTGTTTTAAAGGGATTTTGTGTTAATCATCCTAGATTTGAACTAGCAGTCTTTTAAAAGCATGTGTAAAAGTTTTATCTATGTCAGTAGGAATAGATGAGATGCAAGGAGATGCTACTTTCTACAGAATCTGCCTGGCTTGTTGCACGTTGGAGCTCAAAGAAGGGAACATGATGATATTTCACTTGCCAAGTAAAGCATGAAGCCTGTCCAGCCCTGCTAAATACTGTTCCCAATCCATGTGGCTCTACGTTAAATTGTGCTGCAGTACACCTAGGGTCATATCAGATGGTTTGGATATCATATACAAGCATATAGTATCTTTTTTTACATATTTAGAATGCCATATTCTGTATCTTAATATTTACAGTAAGTCTTAGCAGTTAGATAGCAATGTAAAATTTTGTTGATGCCATGGTTTTAATGACACTGTTTTGCAGCCTCCACGTAATCTCAACTATCCTCATTATGAAGGCTGCATTGAATTGAACAGCCTAAATGAGCGTATTATCAGCCTTTACAACTTCAAGAGGACTTTTAATCTCAACACCACTGAAGTGAAACCCTGCAGAAGGTATGATATGAACACAGAAGTGTTTCATAGTTCTGTAATTTTTTTATCATTATTAATTCTTGTCTTTTCACATCCAGAAGAATAACCACTGTAGCTAAACTGGTGATTTTTTTCTAACTCTCGGTCATTATTACATTTCTTAGAGAAAATCCTCAGTAATTACATGATTCACATCTATGGCAATCTCAATCTGTGTTATAAAATTCAGACACAATTTGTAGACTAATATGTTCACCTACTTTACAAAGTAAATATTACATTAAGTTCAAAAAAGTCAGTCATTAATTATTTCCTCTTTAAAGACCCTTTGTGAATCTGATAGAAGCCAGTGGAAGGTTTTCTGTCTGCTTGGGTTAGATCAGAATTTGGCCCTATACCAAACACTTTAAGTTCAGCTTTTCCAAAATTATAATGGCAGTAAGTCCACATGGTAGAAGTTTTTGCTGTCATATATTCACACCTGTGACATTGAATTATTACAGATATAAAGAGGAGACTGACCAAAGCTATTTTGAGGGCACTGGTTACGCCAGTGTCACAGCGAGAGAAGGAAGTGCCGACCGAGTACGGTACGAGCAGACAGTTGAGACGACTGCAGATGAAGGCATTGTGTTTTTTGCAGCAAACGGGGTAATGTGTGGAATGCTTCTCTCTATTTTGTGGTGGAAGAACATCTTAAAAATCTTGCTTATTAAAGAACATGCCAGATATAGTAATAATTGTAAGGAAATGTCTTAAAAGTGTTATTTTCATCTGTGTGGAAAATTAGTAGATTCTGCTGTATGTTTAATGTCATATGGATTAGCCATAGGGAGTTGTGCAAGAAGCAGGGAGTTGGACTTATGGGTCCCTTCCAGCTTGAGATTTTCAATGATTCTACAATGGTTGCTGGATACTCACTTTGTCGAGGCTGAGTAGAAAATCATTCCAAGAAGTTCCTCCTTTAGGCCATACAGAGAATTCAGAACTGGGGGCAGGAAAGGAGGAATGGGATTGGAGTCAAACCGACCTTGGAATATTGAAATCCTCCAAAACTGGAAGTGCACTCTTCCCAAATCTAGACATGCATGGAAACAGAGTAAGAAAGAATATAGAAAGGGGCATGATGACATACACCTGTGAAGATGCTCAAAACCACCATGCTGCTACTTAATCTAGTAATCTTGTAGGTGTATTTGCAAGCAATGGGACATATTCTGGTTAATTTTTCAATGCTGAAAAATGTCAGTAGACATTTGAAATGACACAAAGTCCTTGAGAGATTTGGAGAATACCTGCAGCTGATACCAGACCTGTTTACAATAGTTTAAAATAATTACAATTCATTCGTGTAAGTTGCCTTGTGTTATCCTTTCCTCAAAAAAGCTTTCTTGAAGCAAGTAGATAGCTTCATTAAAATTATTCATGTGGCAGTGAAATATATATCTGAAATGGTGGCAATTTAATTGTGTTGGTGTTTTTTGTTGTTTTTTTAATTGCAGGATCAGTTTATCAGTGTGCTCATTAAAAATGGCCATACAGTTTTTAGATACAAACTTGACTCTGAAACTCCAGAAGAAGTAGAAGGCAAAAACATTGTAAATGATGGAACATATCAACAAGTATGTAATTTTAAAGAATCAAGGGACCTTTATTTTAAAAAATACACATTAACTGAAACTGTACTGTTGCAAAGTTTAGTTATGGAGTTTTCCTTTTGTGTGAGGAAATCAAGTCACTGGGGACTAGTCTGGAGATGTGAAAATTAATCTTTCTCTTGTCCTGCTTTAATATGTTCAGTTTTAAAAGTGAAACCACCAAAGGAAAAAATTTGTCAGAGCAATGCTTTACATAAAGATAGCTGTGTAGATTGCAATTATTTGCATTAGTTTCATACTTAGATTAATGTTTTCACTACCTAAGGGTTTATTTCTTTAGGGTGGGCTGATCTTTATAGAGATTACTCTTTTGCAGTTTTTGTTGTTGCTTGTCTCCTTAGCTTCAGTCCAGTTCTTTTGCAGCACTACCAGAGTGAAATCGTAAAGATATTGTAAAAAGCCTTTGATTTCCTTGTTGGTTAGTTCTCCCTTTTCCCCATAATATTTTTCCAGCTAAATAGTGTAAGATGCAGGGTCTGCTGCAAGGAATCTTTATGCTCTACTCGGTCAAGTTACCTTCAGTCTATTGACTGACTTAGTTTTTGTATCAGGCAGCAGCTTCTGAATCTTCAGCTGCAAAGACAAGACAATATCTGAATCTTAGGTGAGGTGTGTTTTTTTTAGAAAGGGCAATCTTTCAGATAAAAATAAAATCTTACTTTGTATTTGGATAGTTGAATATTTTCCTTTCTTTGCCTAAATGTCTAAAGTTTGCAAAGTACCTTTAAACTACTGCAATTATCCTTGATTTAAGTCACTAGTAAACAAGAGGAGGGGGAAAAAAACATCACCATGTCCTGCTCTTTGAGGGTACTTTTAATCAGGCAAATGATTTTCGTTTCTGCCAAGTGAAGTGGTTCTCATTATTTGTGTATTTCAGATTAATTTGGTGCTTGACCGAAGAAAGAAAGTTGTGTTTGTCAGTCCTAATATTAGAGCCCAAAAACATGTCTTCAATTTCACTGAGTACTACCTAGGTGGAGTTCCATCTTTTCTACGGGAACGGTGGGTAACTATAAAAAGACTGTAATGTACAGGCTTTGTAGGGAAACTCCATCTAAACTCTTTCCTTACACAATTTCTTTCCCACTCTGTATTGACTATCTAATGTGACATAAAAAAACCCAAGGGTTTAGTACATGATCATAATCAGTGGTTTTTGGCTGATGGTGAGATCTTTGTTGGAGTGCATCCTAAAGGTTTGGTTTGATCAGCATGAGTATGTGTATGCAAGAAAAATTGCTCTTGTTCTTTTTTTCTATTTCTTGTATTGTCAGCATTTATAGGTTACTATAGTGGTGTGTGCTTTGAAATGCCAGGTTACTGAATTCCTTTTCCTTACCCTCTCTGAAACCAGCTTTAATATATCCACACCTCCATTCCGAGGCTGCATGAAGAATGTGAAAACTCCAGCCAGAGCATCTGTTGTTTTTGATAAGACTTTTGGTGTCAGCAAGAAATGTTCAGATGACTGGAAGGTAACTAAATAAACTTTCTCAAAAACTTCTGCTGGAGTTCACAGATTCTGGTTTGTCTATAAATCCTGGACCATTATGTTTTGCTTAGATCTAAAATTATATTTGGTCAACATGTGATGGCAGTAAAAGAACCTGGATTGGGTGTGAAGATGCAGAAATAAGAGACAGCAGCCCTATTGTAATAGCTTGTTACAGCACACCGAAAACCCTCTTATGTAATACTGTTTACAATTAAGTATTCATATTTAATATGTAAGCTTGTTGGCTTCCAGTTGCTGTTATTGATTAGGCTGGAATACTTAATACTGCTCTGTCTCTTTCCCCTTGCCAAGGTGTTTACACTTCCTAATTAAATGACCTCTCAGCCTTTTTTCTTAAAAGATCCTAACAGACTGCTTCCATCAGTGTCTCTCATTCTACGGCTCCACTCGTCTGATTGTTTTGTAATTTTCTGTGCATTCTTAAGTTTTGCCATGTTCTTTTTGAAATGGGACAACATGACATTTCAGTGCTGGCTTAACTAGTGCTGCATGGAGAGATGAAGACTATCCTGCTTCTACTTACTGCTGCTTACACGGTGCATGATCTCAATTACTCTTTTTACTACAGTATTGCACTGAAAGTTTGTCCTTATTGTCTTTTACTTGTGGCATCTAAATCTTTCACAGAGCGATTTCTTCACAGACTGTCTTTGCAGAGGATCTAATCTGCATTCTCTGTAACTGTAAAACTTCTCATGTATTAAAAAGTGTCCTATGACTCACACAGTTTCAGTTATGTAGCTCATCTGCACAGCTTCATAGTTATGAACTATTCCTCCAGCTACTCAGTTTTGTGTCCCCAAATGTGAAGTTTCAAAGCCACAACAGCTAGAGATGAACAGCTCATTATTCTCAGCAAGCATCCTCTTTCTTTAAATTTAGAGTTTCTCAGACCATAGTTAGTGCTGGCAAAGCCAACACCATTGAAATAATGTTTTTTGAGGTTTGCCTTGTGCTTGGTTTTGACTGGAGCTGATCATAATTATATTGAGTGGGGCAGCTGTTGTCCCATATTGGCATTTCTTTTGATTAAAAGGAAAATCACTGAAATCATTATTTTCTCTCTTTCAGCTTGTCAGATCTGCAGCTTTCTCCAAGGATGGAACACTGAGCCTGAGTGCAGCAGATTTCCCATTTCCCAAGGATTTCCAAGTTGGCTTTGGCTTTCAGACCACAGCTTCAACTGGAACACTCTTAAATTACAATCTACAGGTATGAAACACATTCGACTTAGCCTATGTGATGGGTTTTATCTCTGAATCAGTCATTTCAGTTTGTGTTATAAGTCTCATGTAGATTCCTGTATTTTAAGGTAAGAAATGCCTTTTTTGAGTGTAGCATCTTGCATGTCATAGGCCAGAGAAAGGCATTCTGGAAATTTCTTTACATGGCAAACAAGTAGTTCAATGAGTAACTGAGCTTTGAACTAGAGCCTTCTGCAGAGTAGCTCACACACCTGGAACCACCATCCCAGTAAGAAAACTGTTGCTTAATTGGCTGGAAATTTTCTCAAAGAAAATGGCACTCTGCCCACCCAGAAATATTACCATGTCCAAATAGGCAGATGAAAGGGATTAGTTCTGGCTATGATCCCTCAGAAAGCAGGGAAGTTTAAGTAGAACCTATTCTGGCTGGCTGGAAGAGTTAAGTGAGTGCACACCAGGCGTTTGAGAAGCAGACAACTGACTTCTCTGCCTTTTATAAAAATAAACAAGTATTTTAAACAAATGTTTGCTATTCAGACTGCAGAGGTATTTTGAAGTGGAGGCTATGTTCATCATGCAGAGCTTGGTACACATCTGATACTAGATGACTGAGAAATGCAGTTCTAGTGTAAGAAAATTTGTTGCCTACTGGCACCCACTGAAAACTGTATTAATGGCCATAGCAAGAACTAAAGGTTCTTGCATTTATTTATCTGTTCGTTTTGTGGGGTTCTTTTGTAGCCTGATGTTCTTTCCATCTCTCTGAGTCCTGGCTCTGTAACTGCAAAGATACAAGATAAGGAAATTAAACTGGAAAAGAAATATGAAGATGGGTCAATGCATTATGTGACAGTAATAAAAACAGACAACAGGTGAGTCCAGTTCTTCATCTAGTTCTTATATGTTATGGTTGGAGAAAGGAAACTCAAATTTTGTAGGACTAATTCTTTGGATAAATAACTTAAAATGGTCTTTTCTAGCAGAGGATAGAGAAAGGAGATAATGAAGGGAAAGGACATTTTTATTGTATGAAAGTGCATGCTGGTACCTGTGATGTTTCAGCTGTACTCTACTATGAATTTCTTTTATATGTTGTATGAATTTTGAATGCTTGTCTAGCTAGAGCTTTGGAGTCTTTGGGGCTCTTCCCCTTCCCATAACCTTCATATGTGTCCCTGTAACACAGGTGGTTAAAGGACCAGGGAAGAAGCAAATGCTCTGTTTTTTCAATAATGGTCTGTTGTGCAGATATCGGATATTAGAAGAGACAATTTACTGAAAAGCTCCTAAATCATACTAATTGCTGAGAATGTGACATAAGTGTTAGTTGAAGTGGAAAGTTTTGAATGGTTGGCTATAACTTTGGGTGATTATAACTTAATACTGTCCATTTCATTTTGACACAAAGAATTAAATCCTGTCCCATATTTGACAATGAGAGCATTTTCATGAATTTCAATTGCACCAGGATTGCACTGTAGGACTGAGGTATGAACTTCAACTCTTGCTCATTATCTAATATGGAAAAGCAGAGCAATTTCACAGCAGTCAATAAGCACATACTGAAAAAATCCCAGAAGTAAGCTAATTAAGTTCTAGCATAATCACAATGTAACAAGGAAACACATGTGTCAAATGGTTCTTTTTTACATATGTTTGATTTGGTTTTCTAACCATTTCTTTATATATCATGCTTATTTTCATTCACTTTTTTCAGAATACATCTGATGGTTGATGATGAGTCAAAAGAAGCTGACTCTTCCAGGTCATCAAACTCGCAGGAATCAAACACAGCTATAAAATTTGGTGGTAATGATTTTGAAGGTTGCATCTCAAACATCTTTATTAAAAGGTATTTGGCCTAGAAAGAATTATGCTTAATGCATTTTGGCCTGTTCTCCTTCTTTCATCATATTAAAATTACATTTTGCTAAAATGCTTTTCTTTTACATGTGTGAAGCATTATGAACGCATAACTTTGCTGCCCTCAAATATTCTTTCATTCAGGTATATTATACATGGGATCCAGTTATAATTAAATCTGCTATTCAGATGTAATGGAGTTTTAGTCTGAATCAAACCTGTTTAGTCGTCTGTTAGCCTAAAAATGAACTCTGCAGAGTGAATTGGACATTTCTCAACAAGGCATACCAAAAGGTTTGTTAGATTGTATTATTATAGCTCCCCAGGAACTAGGTAGTGAAGGGAGCAAAGCTACAGAACCAAAACAGTTCCACAAAAAAGTGAGACCATATGTGTAGAAATCATCTGCCTGATTTAGGCTGTCTCTTTTTTTTTAACGTGTTAGTCTGATTATTAGAGACATCTTACAGGCAAAATTTAGGAGAAAAAATATGCATAAATATGTTTCTAGAAGACAAGCATTCCATGAGGTGTAAGTCATGTCCCAGTGGGGCTTTGTGTTAGCTGAGTTTTGATGAGAATTTATACATGTGTAGAGATTTCAAAAAATAGTGTATTTTGATTTGATTGTCATACAACCACAGAATGGGATAGGCTGGAAGGCACCTTTAAAGATCCTCTAGTTTTAGCCCCATGCAATGGGCAGGGACACCTTCCACTCACTTAACCAGGCTGCTCAAATTTTGTCTTCATTTAAAGCACTACAAGGCAATGAAGTGATGCTAAGATTATTTTTTTGCCTTTTCTTTTATATACCTTTTATGTATCCTCAGTACTCTGAGCATAAATACTTGTAATTCCTTAAGTCTGATAATTAACACAGTCCTAGTATTCTGTTAGGCCAGGAGACCAAACATCCTGGAGGCCTTGTAGTAGGAGGCTGGAAAGCCCTACGCTACCTTGGGAAACCAAGGCTCTCTCTAGAACATATCTAGACTAAGATTCTGCCCATCCGGGGGGAATTCCTCAGATGGGGGAATATCACACCATTCATCCAGGCCTCCCATTGGGGCATCCTTGTTAGATATGCTAATTTTTAAGGTCTATAAATTGTATACATGATCTGTCGTGTGTATGCAATGCGGCGTGTCCCAACTTGGAAAAGTGGTGTACCATAAGGATCCTTATTAAAAATCGAGGTAAAAACCCCTTATCCCTTAACCATGTCTGGATCACAGTTTTATTTAAGACCAGGAGAAGGCATTAGAAGTGACCTATATATTAAACTTCCCATCAGAAAACAAATTTGGAAAGTTTTTGTGCCAAAATAGATGGAGAATTAATACTGCAGATGGTCTGATGGAGTGAATGGAGAATGACTGGCATTAAAGAAGTTCAGGTTCTACTCACAAATCTACCACTCTTCTCATAGAAAACCATAAGCAAGAAGCTTTGTACCTTTTTAGTAGTTCTAAAGTTTTTTTGTATTTACTGATTAGAGATGCTTTGTACAACTTAGAAAATTATAGTATTACTTAAGACTATTCTTTATACACAAGGGTAAATTGGCTTTGACAGTCTTTCTGATAATTTGGTTATAATACTAGAGATACATATGAAGTTGTGATGGGCTTTGTCCCTCGACAAAACTCTTTAGAACATCTTTTTTAAGAAGAGAGTGAAGGAGAGCCTGATGATGTTAGATTTTCTTGATTTGAAACTGGTTATGTATAATTACCAATCAAAGTTGTGTAGTCTGATTCAGAAGTCTTAATCAAGGCCACTGACATTTTTTTCTCTTTTTTCAAGGGCCATATATGTTAGTGGTTTTTAAGTAGCTTTTAGAAAAAATTGCTTTGTTAAGAAAAGATGAGAACAAAACATCAGTTTTTCTATAGCCAAAAAGAAATGAGTAGAACCAGAGGAAAATATGATTTACAGCATTGAATGTACATTTTTCATTGAAAAATAAAAATTGTTACTTTACAATTGTGTCACTGGGAAATATATTTTGTGCAGAACACGGTTTTACATTGTTTGTTGTTGATTGCACTAAAGAAAAGGAATGCTGAGTCACAGCACTTACTGCTTTCATCACTACAGGGCAGGTCAGCTCCCCGAGGTTCAAGATCTTGTTGCTAATACTGGCAAGACCGGTGTAGCCCTCGGAGCTTGCCGGGAATATGAAAACCTTCAACCAATGCTGCTGCAGGAATTTAAAAATCCTCTCAGGCTTAAGATGCTCAAGGTATGCTTATTGTTGCTGTCATCTTTGCTCCATACTGATGCCTAGGCTTTGTCTGCACAGCCATCATTTCTGGAACTGAGATGCAGATGTTCTTTCCTTCCATCTCACATCTGAATCAAGTTCTCCCTGTGTTGGAGTATCATGCTAATCCCACGCCTGTCTAGAATGACAACAGCTTTTCTGTCTTTTAGGGAAGGCTGTTGACTACCTTGGGTAGGAGCTCCTAAAGATGTTGGTTAAAATGTTTCTATTTCTGTGCACATGTAGTAAATGTTTCTATTCTGTCTTACCTGCACAGAATGAAAAATACCTTGATTATTTGAAAGCTGCTAACCTGCAAAACCACGCTATACCAGCTCTGCTACATGACAGCAGTGAAGCGTATCTCTTTGGAAGCATCCCGAACAGTTTCATATCCTACATGTTTTCTCCATTGTTATCTACAGACAGGTAATAAAAACGTTCTCTGTTGTCCTCCTAGTACTTGAATTGTCAAAGCTGCTTGACTCTTTGGGTGCTGAGTGTAAGGATTTTCTTCTTGTTTATGTCTTGGGCCATAACAAAAGGCGGTCCTAAAAGGTCAAGCTTTTTTTTTGTCCAAACATGTGCCTAAACTGAGTAGATTGAATGGGATGTGGTGGACAATTACCATGTTAATGCCAGTTCCTAAGCCTGGATGCGTCGTTTCATTCACATTCAGAAATGCAGTGTATAATGCCATGATTCCACCCAAATGCTATTCTGCATTTCACAAATGGAGTTTCACTGGAGAACAGAAAAGATAAACAACTAACAAAATATACCCATACTGGAATATGCTTACTTTCCACTACAGGTTACATTTTTCTGTAGATGTACGGACTCGATCATCAAGAGGATTAATAGTTTTCATGGAGGAAAGCTCTGAGGACTCTTATATGGCTCTCCACATTTCAAAAGGACATTTTGTCTTTTCACTTGGCTCTGGAGAAAAACAAATCAAAGTCAAAACCACTATTAAATACAATGATGGGCAATGGCACACTGTAAGTAGTATGGAACCACAGTGATAGAGTAACTAACATTCAGCAGGCACAGCCTATTGCATTTTTAAGAGAGTAGAAATACAGTTTTGGTCATCCAAAATTAATTCCTATGCCTGAAAGTTCATGTCGTTGACAGATCTCTGAGACACCTTATTGAGACTTATGGTCCAGGATGTTTTTTTCAGTTTAAATATTTCAACAACATGGGATTTAATTTAAAGACAAAGAAAACCTGCAGTGGCTTTTGTTGGCTTTTGGGTTTTTTATTCTGTTATGTTTGCCTCCTGGAAAGGTGGTCTTCAGCACAGATGGGAAGAATGCCCGCCTTGTCATTGATGGTCTAAGGGTCCATCACAGAAAACTGGCAACAAATTCTGCCATCAGCATTAAGCCACTGGTCTACCTGGGAGGGCTGCCACCACTGAAGAAACAGGTAAATAATTGACCCATCCACCCACACACACTCCCCATTCTGCACTAATTATATGGGAAAGTATTTAATATGCAGGACTTCCCTGCTGAAAAGCTTTGGGGGGGATTTCCAAGGACCAAATGAGCACTGTCTGTGACTAGTGTTTGTTCATTATAGATCTTTTTCCTCACCTGTTCACACAGCCTTCACCTGGACCTGTATTTTCAATGTGTTGCTGAGGCACTGATGACAACCATGTACTCTTTTAATTTTTATTCCTTAAAAATAGAGAAGACCAAAGTGACATTTTTAATACCAGAAATACCATCTTTCTGGAGAACATTTACCTCTAAGTGGACTAAGTAATAATCAGTAGAGAAGCAAAAGAATCATTCTCATTAAGGAATTATGGATGTAGAACTAGATTTTAATCTGAAATATGTGTGGTTTCCATTTTAAAAAGAGGAGAGTTAATGATCCCAGGGTATTTTATAAAATCAGATTTAAATAAACAGACTTAGGAAGGGAAGAGCTGCTTGGGATTTCACAATTCCTCTTGCATTGTCTTTTTGGCACATCATTGGGAAGTATCTGTTTTGCAAGCAGGAGTCATGTTAATTCAAAATCAACTCTTACTGGGTTTCAAACACTTTTTTTAGAATTTTGGAATACCTTTTCACTGCATCAAAGATGGGTGTTAGGTGCCCCTAGTGCCACTTGGCTTTCTATAGTCCCATAGTGCAAAAGAACCAATGTTTAGTATTATTGCTAAAAAAAAGCCAAAATACTTCAGTATTCCTGTTTCGAAATATGCTTTCAGAATATACCAATGAAGAGTTTCAAGGGTTGCCTGAGGAATTTTAAGGTGAATGGAAAAGTCATGAATGCACCTCAACAAAAAAATGGTGTACTTCCATGTCTGGATGTTCCCATGGACAAAGGGATTTACTTCTTTGATGAAGGAGGATATATCACCATTGGTAAGCTGTGTAGAGATTATGGTATATGGAATTATGTCTGAAGCATGTCGGTGTACGGGTTACTTGTTTTTATGTGGTTTTCCAATTATCTCCACCCATGATCATTCCTCTCCTCACTGTTTAATTCTCCACAGGTAATTTGCTGATGGGATTGGATTTCAGGATTGTATTTACCATTCGACCAAGGAGTTCAACAGGTGTACTCCTCCATGCTGGAAGCAAGCAAGACAACTACTTGACTGTTTACATGAAGGGTGGAAAGGTGGGTACAGGCTGTTTCCTTTCCAGCTGTATTGCCCTCATTCAGCAGGGGGAAATCCGACCTTCCCCTGTTGCTCCTGTTGTTTGCCACAGTAGCTTAACAGGTAACTTCTTTACAGGTCATTGCTGCTGGAAATAGTGGTGCTGGAGAATTCCAGGCATCAGTCACACCTAAGAAATCTCTCTCTGATGGACAGTGGCATACCATTGCAGGTACATTGTACATGCCATTTCTTCTGAAGCTTTGAAGGGGCGGGGGGCAAGAGCACTGCAGCTCCAAATTTTTATTAACCATTTCACTTCTGTTTCGTATGACAGTACTCTTGAGAACAATGTGTCTTGTGTTAATTAAAGGCTTTACATAAGGTCTTCTTGGTAGGCTCTGTTAAGCCCCATATGACCTAGGCTGGTCAGTCTGACTCTGATTTAAAATAAAATATGTTTTTTCTGTGCCTTAATTTTAAAAGTAGTGCCATATCTAGCTGATTCCTTAATAAAGTTGAGAAAGAGTTCTCATTTACCTGCTTCTTTGCAGTCTCTCAGAAGAAGAACACAGTGCATCTACAGGTGGGCACACAGAGTAACCATACCACTGAACTTCAACCCTCTTCTCCTAGACGTGTGTATCAGCCACTCTACTTCGGCAAAATTCCAGGTAATATTATTGCTTCTTATTTTTTAATGTTTTTTCCTTTCCAAAACAAAGGTCCCATCCAATCATGTACTCCTATATAATTTCCCCTCTTTTGAAAGCCTTGCCATAATTAATGTTCTCTAAAATAATTCTTATTAACTTGGTCTTTCCGCCTTGTTTTTTGTAGCAAATTTGGACACCCCGTGGCTTCCAGTTGAAGACCCATTTTTTGGCTGTCTTTGGAATATTACCATCAATGACAAACATGTCTCCACCAGGAGAATTTCAGAGGTTCATGGTGTAGTGAATTTGCACGGGTGCCCAGAGAAGTGACCCTGCTGTTACAGTTGTGCACACATTGGGCTGTGCCTGCTGAAGAACTGTGTGGATTCCCCTTTGCTGATCAGCATCAGGCTGCTTGTTCTGAACAGCCGGTGAGCAAATGCATCCTCTGGATGTGGACTGGGCCAAAGCAAACGAAAAGTATTTGCTTTGACAAACTTCCTTTTAAATGTTACTGATTTCCGAGGTAATCCGTTGTGCCTTTTGAGATATATGCATATAATTGCATATACCCTCCTGGCCAAATTCTGCTCTTACCCACAAGAGCAGGGACTTGAGTAACTCCAGTGTCTTAATTTTGGAAATTTTCCTTAATGTTGGCTATCTTGAGAGTGAATTTGATCCATTAATATAAAAAATTTTATAAAAATATAAATGACTTTGGATTGTTGCTTATACAGAAATGTACATTGATGTTAAAAGTAATAATAATAATAATAATAATAATAATATAAATGGAGTTTGAAGCACTTTAAGGAGTGAAACTCTGGGGGTTTGTTACAAAGTTAGTAATTGTGGGACCAAAATAAATGCAGTATGTTCCTAAAACCTTTCATTTTCTTGTTTGGTTTTAACCTGGTGGGTTTTTAATGTACTTTTTAGAGGCTGGTAAATCCTGCTTGCTTTGTGCAAGTATTTCTGTAGGTTTAAGATGCTGATTTGCCTGAATAAGCAGGTACCCATCATCTCTGCACTTCCACTCATCACAATTTGGTTATCTAAAAATCTCAAAAAGAGGGTAATATTTTTTTTGCAATCTTCAGAGCCAGAGAGTCTCTTCCATAGGCATTTTTTTTCCTAATGAAATGAAGAAAAGTTTTATTAAGAATAGCAGCTGCATCTGCTACAATTAGGTAGCTCAAATTACAGGACTAACCCAGCAAAACTGTTTTCTTCAATATTCAAATCTTTGGTTTGTACCTGATTGTGACCCACAGTGGAGGGCAGGGAACACACTTTGCTTTATTCCTCTGAGTAGAGGGCTGGACTGTATAGACTTGACATGGCTTCTTTTTCCACTGTCATTCAGAATCAGCATTTTGATAATGTTTTTTTAATCTCCAATGCCCTGATGCCTTGTTTGGCAAAATGAAAAAAATGAAAAAATTTTCTAAGGTTGGTCCTCAGTGTAGGGAGGCATGAAGACAAATTCTCCTTTACTCCTAATGCTCCTACTTTCCACTGCCTTCTTCTCAATGTACAGTAGTGTGTCCCCAGTGCGTTAGAAATGAGGTGCAAGCTGGACTAATAGAAGCAGATGCCAGATCAATAGCCCTTATTGTTTTGGCCGTTAATCTCTTGTCAAATTTTTGCAGCTTTGCAGGTACTTTGCAGATTTGCAGGGCGGCAAAAGCATTAGAAAGCTGTTTAGTCCAAATCTTGTGTTGCTCTCTCTTTTATGGCAACCCTTTCCCTGGCAAATCTGTGTCCATGCAGAGGTTTCTCAAGTGTAAAGCCAGTTTTGGTGGGAATGGGATGCATGCCAGGGTTGAGGGCTCAGAGGGAGCAGAGGATTGACGTGTAATGGCAGAGCCCTCTCTCTGGAGATGCTCTGCAGAAACATCTTCTCCTGTACAGCAACCTGCCACATGGGACAGAAACACCCATCAGGTTGGAGGTGATGGGTTCAGAAATCATATCCTGTGATAGCAACAACTGAATCCTTTCTACTTATAAAAGCTCAAATACTGCTCAAATACTCAGTTGACCAAAACTGTGAAAATACTCAATTCATTTACTGGCCTGAGTTGACACTAAAAGTTTCCAGAAGGAGAAAGGAAGAACAATTAAATTTTATCATGCAATTCTCTAGTAACATTCGCTATCTCATGCTCATCAGATGGATCTGTGAGGCAGATTTTCCCAAATTACAAAAAAAAAAGCCTTTTCATTCTTCTCTTACCCCTCCTCAGTAAAACAAAACAAGACAAAACAAAACAAACAAAAAAAAAAGGCAAAGCTTTTTGCATCACAACCTGGAGCCAGTCCTGGATTTCAATTCCCTTCCATTTCATTTCATTTTATCAGAAGTAATTTTAATGCAGAGAAAAAGAAATGAAAAATGTATGAAGACTTCAGTAAATGTATCAATCAGTAAGTACTAATTCCAATACTACTTTTGCACAACAAAAAACTGGGAAAGTCTCTTTGGTTTTAAGGTTCTTTGTGATTGTTGGGGTTTTTAAGCCCACAGGTTTTTTCAGCTGTATTGCTTCCACAGAGTCAAGTTGTTATACATTGTTGGGACAATGACAAAAGCCAACTAGAGTTTAGGTTCTGTACTTTCACATAGGTAAATCTATATCAGGCTGAGGAGCACTTAGTAGAAAGCTTTTTCACAGAATATTTTGAGTTGGGAGGAACCCTCAAGGATCGTCAAGTCCAGTGGATGATCTTACATGAGGAAAGAAGTTGTCCTGTTTCAATCGATGAAGAATTTTTATTATTGAAGAAATCCACGTGGACATTGTTTTACAGGATTTTTTGATTGTTAGAAGTAGTAGCTCCAAGACTTTCATCATCAGTGTGGCCATTTGACAATAACTTGAATGAATCATTTGCCTCTTTTGACTGTAGCATTTCAGGTGTGCCCCCAAAACTAGCAATTCCCATGTTAGAATAAAATACTCACACAGGAGAAGCTTTCCCTGTAACATTTTATTCTATTGTCATTTTACTGATCAAATACCATGTTCAGTACACTGAGAGCGCATGGCTAAAAAATGCACACTCTTTAACATCATGTTAGAATTCTTCTGAATCCCAAATCAATTACACAAGGAGAGCAGAAGATTTCCACTCTAAACTAATCCACATTGGTATTGTTAGCATCAAATCTCTCTCTTGTCCATATAAGTATCAAGGGCAAAGGGTTGTCATCCAGTTAATTTGGCTTAGATTTAATAGGATCATGTTATCTGAGGTGGATGACACCAAGGTCTGTCAGTTTCCATTTATTATAACTATAAACCACAGCCAGATTATTGGCAGCTGAAAGACGGAAAGCCTAACACTGAGAACTGAGAGCAAATAAAATGAAATAGATCACAGGGCACTGTAGAAGGAAATACACATTCATTGTAGGAAAAAAAAGTGCCTGTTCGCTGCTTATAAATTAATGTAGCTTAAGTTTCTAAAAACAAAATATTCCAAATAAAATTTTTAACATTCTTTCTTTACCTGAGCTAAGGGTTTGTACTTTTGTTACTGTGGAGATTTCATTTAAAACACAGAGCCATTGACCTTTTACACTGTCAGCAGCACCATGAATTGGGCAAGCTAATCTTCTGTGGTTTGGTAACCACTTCTTTGAGTCATTTGTGAGCCAATTCATTTTAGCTTTCCATCCTCTTTGCCTTTTCATAAAGTCCTCCATGAGTACTTTCCATATATGGTATTTTTTTATTATTTGAGGTATTTTCTCCCTTCTCCTTCCTTTCTGCCCTTCATAAAATAGCCTTGAAAATGCAGTCTTCGTGAAAACACTCCATTATGGTTTTGTAATGGACTCTTGCCGTGCTTTTTGCCTCTTACCATTCTCTTTGTGGTTTCCTCATCTAAAAAAAACAAAAACCGCCTGCATCTTTCCCTAATGATGTAAGGAAATTTGGGACACAACTTTCTGTAAATCTGTCCGCATTTTCTAAAAATACATTAAATGGACATCCCTTGTAAAAGGGATGTCAAAGGGGTTGGTGCCATAATACAATATTATAGCTTCACTGGAGGCATTAAGGCTGCAAGGCAGAAACATAAACATCCTTTGTACGTCTGGCCCAGACATCTTAAAATTGCAAAAGGCTGGTCATTGCCTGAGCTGCAATGAAACACCCTCTGAGTATAAAGAATTGCAAGCAAAATAACCAATGAGTTTTTTGTGTTCTATTTCTCAGTTTAGGGGATCCTCTGTAGCAAAGAAACCAAACTATGACCTGTTGCTCATATTGTGGTGTGTCTCCTGCTTTGCAGCTGATAGCATAAGATCTTATTTAAACACACTCCTGACATTACTTTACAACTCAGCCAGTTACTGTGTTTCCTATGGGTTGTTCAAAATGTGAAGCACATGTGAAATATTCCATGAGAAATAGTTTCTTTGTTAAGGTGTCACTCACACAGTGAGAAAGATGGAACACTGTTGCATTATCACACAGAATAAAAAGATAGTTGGCATCATGGCCTTTTGTCTCTGTTCAGTTATATTTAAATTGGGAGCAACAACAGATTTCTCCATTGTGTGGGAGCCTATGTCTAAGATTTCTGTCACAGGAGGACTATGCACTGGTAAGAATGAATAATTACATTCATAGTTGTGTCAGTAATTTATAAAATAATATATATCATGGTTTAGGAATGGTGCTTCACAGTTCAGTGCACCCACTGAGACTCTTCCAAACCACACTGACACTTGCCTACTCCTCCTTTCCCCTGCCCCTTCCTGGTTCAGCAGAGGAAATTGAAAATTGGGGCAGAAAATGTGAAGATCACAGGTTGAGAAAAGAACAATTTACTGGAAACAGCAATGAGATAAGAAAATGAACAGTAATAGCAACAATATGAATAATGAAGGTATACAGAGGGTGATTCACATGCAGAGATGCAGGGACCCCCAAGACAATGAACTATGGCAGACAATGCTTTGCTATGTTTTTTTCAATCAGAAGCCCTGTTCCCTATAGAAGCCAGTCCCTTACCCCTGCTCCTGGCAATGACATGAGGTGGGATGGAATAACCTGTCATTCTCCTTCAGTAATGCTCCCTCAGCTACTGCAAAAAATTAACTCTGACCTGGGCAAAACTAAGGCAATATGGAAAGGAACTGTTAGAATTTCCATCCAGAAAGAATTGTTCAGATAATTTTTTGATGTCTGAAGACATAACAAAGAAAAACTTTTTAAAAAATAGAGAAATAAATTGTTTTGTGTCCAGCCAGCTCTTGCTGACACAGTTTTAATTAACAAGGTTAATTATTAGCATAATAAGCCAAAATCTATCAGCATGAGATACTACTTAATAGAGGAGTTGTATAGCTGGATAACAGCATCTACCATAGTTTTAGAACTGATTACTGATTACTTCCTGATCAGAATTACTGTCCTGATACTACAAATCTAGAGAACCAGTCATGTGCCCAGGTACTGACTCCTCTGGCGAGGTCAAGGGTTTCAGCTAATAAAATTTACCTGAGAACAAGGTGTGAGATCAGTAATAAAGTTCTAACTCTTCCTTTTCTGTACTCATTTAAATCAAAAGTAATGACATATCCCCAGGGCTATTAACATAAGCAGTAAAGAAGCAAAAAACACTGAGCAATTCTCCAGGGAAACACCTAGGCATAATCCAAAGTTCAGTGGCTTAGTGGAAAGATTGAACCAGTTCACAGGACTTTGGTTCATATACCTTATTAAAACATGCAGTAAATCTTCCCTACTGTTTATAAAAAATGTGTTCTAAGATATTGCCAAGGTTTATGAGAATTGTTACCGCAGATTAAATTTGTTTGTTATGTAATAAAGGGCAGGACACAGTCTCCATAAATCCTAAGATAATCCATCTAATGCAAATATACATAAATGGAAACTTTACACAAACACAAAGGGTATTTGCATCAGCAAGAGGAGTGGATGCAAGGACACCAGGCAGATAAACCATGCTCCCCGAGAAGTGTCACTGGTGAAGGCAGTACTGGGAGGTCTCAGAACACCTCCTGTGAGCCATTCACCCTGGATGCCAAATACCCCACTGAGGCTCAGCTGTTTCCTATTCTGCTCAAAATCAAAAGTAACTGCAGTCATCCCACTATGCCTTTACCAGGCCAAAGGGAAAGAAAACTCTTCTGTAAATTTCATTATTCCTGCATGTAGAAGAGTAGTACCAAATTTCGGACTGATTGTTGTATTTAGTCAGATTCTTGTAACTTGATATTGGTATGTTAAAAGAAGGTAATGTTCCCAAAGCAGAGCCACTTAAGAGGACATGTGATCCCTGAATCTATGTATATTGCATTTATCTCAAAAGATAAAACGAATCAACATGACATATATGCTCAGCACAAATTTAATTCAAAACAGACACCACAAAACCACTACTGGTCATTACTGTTATTTAATTAAAATGGAATGAATAGGTTAAATCTTTCAAAGAGACACTGAATGCCATCAAACAGAATAAAGGCCAGGTGCCTGACTGGGATAAATCAACATTACTCTATTGTTCCTGGATTTGAGCAAATAGGAGAAGAGGATCTAGTTCTGTTTCTGTAACTTTATGTGTTTTAAGTGTTTGGGACACAATGCATAGACCTTATGAAAAGGACTTTGCTGCAAAGAGTTAAAATATTACAGTTCCCTTTCTGTGAAAAAATATAAGGGTTTTTTTACCAGTGCAGTTTAAGGGTTAAAAACGAGATACAAGCCTAGAGGACAGATAGAAAGAAAGAGATCTTCTAATTGAAGAAGAAAAGGTATGCAGGAAAAAGCAAGTCTTGGTACTGCTCAGAGAGTACTTACCCTGCCAAGCAAAGTGTCTACAGCAGAGAAGCTGTTAGAAACTGTTGTTAATTTGACTGGACAACTTTAGGTTATGTGGTTACAACAAGGAATGTAGCCCCTGACCCTTTGAACCCCAGACTCAGTACCACCCTCCTGGGCTGCTCCTGTGTGGTGGGCATCCAAGGTGTCCCAACCTCTTCTCAGCCAGAGGAGGGCTGTGGGGCTGAGTGCCTACCTGCACCTCTTCCCCGGAGCTGAGGGGAAAGGCTTTTCTCAGGTTTCCTCTTGTTACTGACCAGATGCTCAGTCTGTGAACTTACAAATCTCTATCTGCGATGGGGAGTTCAGAAAAATGGTCAGCCAGGCTGAGTATATGACAGGAAGGAAAACATCACGAAGCTGCCACTCCTGGCCCTTTTTATTTTGCTCTCTGACCCTTTTTCTTTTGTTTGTTGTACTCAGTATAATGGAAGGGAACATCTGGACTCTAGTGACAGCACCCAAATTTGCATGCATATGGCAGATAATTAAGCACGTGTCTATCTGCAGCTGCAAACAGCAATTAGTCATAAGATAGCTTTGCACACCCCTTCCTGCCTATTCTTCTGTTCCCCTCAGAGGGCCCTCTCACGTGTGCATCTCTGAGAGGCACTGAGTGCTGGCCTCCTTTTTATTTCTGAAGACAGTTGTGCAGCTGAGCTTAAACCCTTCAATATAACTTTGAATAGGATGAACTTCCTCTGATCTATCCATTTCCAGTAGAAACGGCTTTCTGCATAAGACATGATGTGGTGACCCAAATCAAAACATCCGTGCTTATATCCCAGTGTAGCTGAGACTATAAGCAGATTTCATTCCTAGTTCTCTTCTTAGATCTGAGGAAACTGAGCTCTAGAGAGTCACTTCTGACTGCTGATATTTTGTGTGGCTGACTCTTGCCTCTCTGCAATTGCCCAAGGTAAATATTGCCTTCCCTTCTTCCTGCAGCTATGAAGAAGTTTATAAAGTTTACATTTGCCCTACAGCCTCCACCTCAGGGCCATGAAGGGCATTTTATAACATCTCATTGTACCAAGTAAATAAAATTGTCCTATGCCTGTCTTTTCAAAGAGTCCCCTGGCAATGAAACCATAGATAGCATTTTGTTGCCTAGAACAGGTGTCCTAATTTCTCCTGTGATATAGTCAAATCTTCTAGACAGGTAAAATAGAAGCTGCTTAGCGCTGCAACTATGAGACTAACAGTTTAGTGTAATTTACAAAGCAGAGCAAATTTCTAGCTTATTAAAAACCAAAGACTGCATTGCAAATTCCTAAATTTCAGGCTCTGGCATCATATCTTTTAATGTATCTGCATGCTAAAATGTTATGTAGCAATAGAGTGGGCTTCAGCTGGGGCAGGCTCAAGTTGGAGAAGAAAGGAGTGTGATCAAAGAGACCCCTTGTGCCTCAAGCAGGGATTAGATTCAATGGAATGGCTTCACAATCTGGACAACAGTAATTATTCCATGTGGCTCTTTTCATTTACTCATTGTATGACCCAGCTGCCTGATCAAGGCTTTTGTTGAGATAAGAGTCTACATAATGCTCTCTGCTGGGGAATTCCTGTGCATGTTTGAAGTAGCATTCTTGGGTATAATTTGTGATGTTTCCATTGGATTTAGTTCTGTGAGAGAATAAAATGTAGTCATTCCCAGCTATAACAAATTCACACAAATTGCAGAATGCATTTACGTCAAGCAGTCATTTGAAAACAAAACTGCAGTTTCAGAAACTTATTAAGGCCTAGAGATCTGTTGGAAAACAAAAGTTTTCCTCTGTATAGATGATATGAATTTCCTCTGTTTCAGTGGGCAACACCAATGGGGTTTTTTGTGAATGCCCTGTAACACCAATGAAAAAACAACTCTGGTTGCACCAACAAGCACTGTAACACTGTCACGTGCATCTGCATTTCATGCATAGTTATGCTTACAGGAGCGCATTCCACCACCTAATCCAGACAAAAATGTTAAGGCTTTTAGTATTAGGATAGATAAACTCATTATTTTTCACTTGGGAACTCACAGAAAGTTACAAAATACGTGGACCTATTTGATTTTAAGCAAATGGAATGGCTAGACAAACTTGATTGCATACGAAATCAGCCAGTAGCACTGGTAACACCCACTTGACTTAAGTAAGACCCATAGCATTGGTGGAGCACTGTGGTTGCTTATTTCATAACTTCAGGTGGACAAAAATAGGTTGTCTACTCTAGGCTATCTTTCTATAATCAGTGGAGGAGGGTTAGTTATCCCCAAACAAAACCATACCCAGACACCATCTCAAACATATGCTGTAAGAGCACATGGCAGCAGCCAGCCTAGCTCTGGGCTCCAAGCAAGAAACCCACTGGACTTATTCCCTGAAGATGGATGCGGCACTTCATTATACTTTAGTTCTCAGGAATACTCAGCCTACCAACTATAGAAATATCATTGGTGGTATTGTGCAGGCCACAGAGAGAAGAAAAGAACAAGCCACAGGAAATTATCACCTGCTTCCAATTACAGGGAAAATTTGACATTATAAATGCTTTTTTCACTCATCCTTTTCAATACTGAGTCACCCAGACATAGCATGGTTAGCTTCTGGCATCTCCCTATGATGAACTACTTTTTTCTGTTCTTTTTATGATTTGAAGCTTGAGAATCTAAGAAGAAAACATAGGTTGAACCCAAATGAAAGGCACATAAAAAGATGTGAAATAGAAGGTGTATTTAGGTGTGCTTGTATACTACAACCCCTCCAAATATAGGTGAGTGCAAGGGCTATCAAAATGAAAGGAATGGAAAAGAAAACAGGGGAATGGTTGCTGGATGAATTGCAGTAGAAAATAGCATTTGAAAAGAAATGCTAATGAATTGAAAAATGGGAAAGTGCACTGAAAAAATAGAAGATTGTTTCTCCTTGTGCTGTAGATGAGCTCTGAAGAAATGGCCTGCAGTAAAAGCACAGCTTTTGGCACTTCATTACCCTGGTTATTGCCATGCATAACTCATAATGGCTAAAATTATGCGACTCAGTTTAAAGTACTTGCCTTGTACGTAGCTCTCAGCCTCACAAAACATGTTTGTAGAACAATTAATTGTGAGTCAGTACAGGATAAGTCACCCAATGTATGGTTTTAAAAGGCACTGCGCTTTCAGAAAGCAGTGTGTGCTTTCAGAATCCAAATACACTTTCAAAAAGAGAAGAGTTATTAAATTTGATACTAAGCTGTTACTTTAATAAAAATCTTGTTGCAAGTTAAGATTTGTAAGTTACTCCTGTGGTTACTATTACACACTCAGAATCTTGGCTTTGATGTCTCCCTTTATCTGCAATGCAGTGTTTTGCTTGCAGAGCTCCCACTTCCTATAGTGGGAACTGATTCTGGTAGTCGCTGCTTTGAGGAATCTATAATTGTCAAAAAGCGTGTTTCCCAATTCACATACCTTGATTAACAAGTGTCCAAATAGGAACATATTATAAATTAATATGTACAGAATATGTATGCCAAATAAATGGCCCGAGTTTCCAGAAAGAAGTGGAAGAATGGAAAACCTAATGGTAAGCAAAAAGAGAAATCATTTTCTATTGTAGCGAATAGGAATTCAGCTGCATGCTGCTTATTTCATTAAGGACCAGGAGGTAACACGTACATTCCTGGGTTTGCTAATTTCCTTACAGAACTGTCAGCTCAAAGTCTACTTGGTCAAGCAACAGCTCCCAGTCTCTTAAATTCTCTTTAAATGTTGGCAACAGAAAATAATCTCACCAAATGACAAGAATATACTTTTTATGTCTGCTTTACCGTCTTACACTTCAAAATGTGAAGAATCTTCCATTCATATCAACTTGCATCTCATTCACTTAAATTAATGTTCATGACTATAGAACAACAAATTAAGACAAAGACTAGAATGAAAATTATTTATACATGTGGGTTTATTTAGTTGTTGTCTCCAGATAATGCTGCAACCTGAGTGAATCTAAATATACATACCCTTAAAAGATGAACCCTTCACTTCAGGTTTATACAAATAGACACAATGACTTTTCTTGCAAATTGAATGGTTCTCTAAATTAAATGGTACAACTAGTTATTTTCTTGAGTGAGCAGCAAAAGTTGTCAGACCAAAACACGTTTCACAGATGAAAAGCTAGTATCCAGAAATAAAAACTTTGATATCTGAGGTAGCATCTGTCTCTCAATATGGTTTCTAGGTTTTTTTCTGACTTGTGATATATGCTGCAGATCATACTGCTTCTTTTAAAAGTCAGTTGCCACCTCTATGTGTGCAAGCCTCAGAGAAGAGTTTTGTAAAGAACACTGGGCTCCAGAAGACATGATTAAACTCCCAAAACACAAGGAAGTGAACTAACTGGAGACAAAGGCATCGGTAGCTAAGTAGGTGTAAATGCAAAGGAAGGAGCTCAGTATCTTTGTAGGTATGGATTGTATGAACCCTGCTGACAGAGCTGCTCAAATGAACACGTCCTATGTGGTCTATGCCAGTGACAGAAAGTCAAAATGCTTTAGTGCAAGGCAGTTGTAGGTCACCAAATATCTTGATGTAGCATAGCCACCAATGTTGATGCACAAAATTATTGGGTATTACAATCCCATCAAGAGATATGAGAACCAATGCATGGACAATTTAAGTGGCTTGATGAAAGGCACTAGAGAAGCAAGTTCCTTCATATGTGACTGATGTATGACTCTCAGGGGACAGTGGTTTCTTAGACCATGAAGTAGTACTCCCATCTAAAAGTTTACAGAAAATGTGAAAACAGGACAAAAGGGACATCTGCACAACTCATTGTTTACAGTTTTCACTAATGCCAGGAGTGGGAGATTCACAACTCTACTGTGGCTGCTTCATAACCTCCCACTGAGTTCTCATCTGCCCTCATGGGTTATACTCAACCACCAGCCCACCAGGCCTTTTGTTCTCATGCCTTTCTTTCTGTTCACCTCAACTACTGGGCATTGCAGTTGTGACTTTCAAAGCAATGAGTGTAAAGCTAGGTCTTAGTCTCCTCTAGATGATTACCTGGACGATCTGACTACATAAACTTGTGTTTCATGACAGATAAAAAAAGTGTCACCATTGGGGTCAGCTGACATTTTTGTCACTAGAATTTTAAACAAAAGATTTCCCACTTTAAGTCTAGGAGCAAAAAGAGGGGCAATAAATGTAGATTTCAAAACTGAAAAACAAATGTTATGCCTAATGGCCAAAATAAAGCCTCTGTAGCTCAATTCGTTGAATGGCCTTTCCGTTTCTGTAGTGAAAGACGTCAGAAAAAAGAACATGAAAACTGTTGAAATGCTACCTATAGAACACATATAATGCCAAAAGTCCCAAATGGAAGTAGAGAAATACAAATGTTGCTGACAAGCGTTCTTTAAATAGTCTCAGTTCAAATTACATTATGCATCAAGCTGCTTGACACCTGTGAGAAAATACTTACTGCTAAAATAGTGAAAGAAAAATAAGGCTTAGTAACATATTCTCTTTATTATGTTCCAAACAATTCAAAATATGTTTTACCAGGGGTTTTGATTACTGTAAGTGACAAAGATTGGGGAGAGCACTAACACAAAGGGTGTTTATTGAGGCTGATATGTTTGCCACAGGTTATCTATGGCCTTACTAATTACTTGCTTCTCATCACAAACTTGAAACCTCATTATCTGGGTAAATGATTTGTTGACAAATGCTATACATATAGTTAGATACTTGTGGATGTATATAGAGGAACATACAGAAAAAGTCCTTCACAAATGCAACTGGTCTGTGAAGTGGCTTCATGCACAAATGAATAATGAATGAAAACTGGAGGGCCCCTCCAAAGTAGATCAGCAAAAATGATTAGAGGTTTAAAATTTATGACCTGCTTGTGAAAGGTCAAAGTTGCTATTTGTTGTAAAAATTGAAAGACTAATAGGGCCTCAATCAAGAGCCCATAATGTAGAAACAAGGGTATTGAGTGGGACAAATAATGTTTATATGCTCCAGTTTGGGCAAAACATCCTACCTCACCTTCCATACACAAAACCACTAAGCTCACCTGTGTTAATTTGCCACTAACCCCCTGCATCTATAAGAAAGATGCATATAATTGTTTTCCTTGTTCACTTGAGCAAGAATATGAGGGAAATTAATCGACAGGCTCTTCATACTCAAAGTATTTAAAGGGCAATCAGAAAAAGATTTTTCTTTTACCATTTAGATTAATTTGTTCTGACTCTCCAGAAAGGACTGGGCTAGAACTGGTGGATTTCTGGTGATTCCTTTGGGCTTTAAATTTCCTGCTGTGTGGCAATACAGAGCAGGTATTTTTATAACCAAATGCAGATCTGAACTCTGTAGAAAGCCATTCCTCTCAAAGTAAAACATTTTGAACTGGCTCTTAAAAATTCAAGTGGCATGATTATTTTGAGTATTTCCAATTAATTTTTGTGAAACAGGACAGCATGTGGCTGCTGCCTGAACAGAGCAGCTGTTAGTATTTAATACTTGTGTACTCCTTTGTTTTCTCTGGAACTGTGTGCATATGTTTGGCTATTAGCACATTCTGGGAAAAAATTCCAACACTAAAAAGCTCTGTTATTTAGCATTCTTTATATAGCAAAAATTATACACCTTTATATGCTTCAGTAAAAATAACTCTGTGTGACTGCATATCAATTTGTCCCATTATATGACTGATTATACATTGGGTCCAGAGCAACCATGTGTGGATAAAAATAAACATTATCCAATACAACCAAATATGAGGAAAAAATATTGCCCTTACTTGCTCAGTCTCATCTTTCATTCTCCTTTTTGAATTTCCAAGAACTTTACCTGCTCTGACCAGCCCTCTTTGTCATTTCTTTGTGCAGAAGTGATGCAGCACGGTCTGTGTTACAGACTAAATGAGAGCAGCCACAAAATTGTGCTCAGGAGACCAGGACTAAAAGATCAGTCACCTTCTTCCTATCCGATAGCTCACCATGCACAAAAGGCATCCTGAAAAAAAGAAGAAAAAAAAAAAGGCAGAGAAAACAGAAAACTTGTGAGAGGAAGGAGTACTTTATTCTGAAGTAAGGCCCCCTGCAAAGAAATAGTGGTTATTCTTCTTACTGTTATTACTGTAACTCTCTTTTCTTTAATTAAAAGAAAAGGTCAGAGGTCTAATTTTCAGTATCCTTAGGATACTTTGGATGAAGGGACTCATTGAACCTGTTCTGTTTTACCAGGGCATGTATGCATATTCCTTGTCTATTGACAAAACAGACAAGTTGTTTCATGTGTGTGTCCTCAGGCAGGGTTTAGCCCTCAAAAGGACAATGCTTATTAATCGGGAAATGTCAAGAGCCAGCTCTGAAGATTAGCTTGGCTTTGTAGTATTGCTTAGTTGCTGTGCTGTATGGAAAATGCATGATGGTAACCGATGTAGAGCTCACCACTCATAAATATTTAAGTGACAAGACACAATAGACAGGCATCTTTATTGTTCAAGATCAGAGGTACATTGTGAGCCACAAAGCATAAGAATAAGCCACTTTAGCTACTTTAAAAGTACATTTCCTTAGAAATGTATTTGCAAACTTATTTTTTTCTTCCCATATTCAAAAAGGGAAAATCTCCCCATTTATATATTCACTAGCCATTACTGGCAGTCACTAATGCCCCTTCTGATGGTTTGGAATAGATGGATGTACTTTGAATTGCAACACCCCTTCATAGCCAACAATAGGACTGCATCTGATATTGAACTAGAATAGCAAATCCTCAAAAGGAGTTCAAAATTACAGAAGTAGATTCTGCAGGTTTGTGTCTGAGATTAAAAATCTTTATGATTTTAATAATTATTTCCAGCATGTTACATTCATACACAGTCACATTTTCTGCAACACAGAGGAAAAAAGTTAATTCCATCCTGAAGGATTTTTCTTCTCTCTACTGAAATGAGCAGTGATTCTAACTTAAATGCTGATTATCAAGTATTCTAAATCAACTACTGAAATTTCATTGCCATCTTAAAAACTATAAATTATACCGGGCTTATTGAGGTGTTTCAGGACAGAGGTAGAGCTTTGGAACAATATAGGTAAAGAGAAACCAAGCAAATCAGATTTAGGGCACTCTGAGACAGAAACAAGGGGTTAGGTTGCTGCATCCAGACACAGTGGAGAAGAGCCCTGAGACAAGTTGGACCTAATTACAGACTATGAAAACGATATTAAAGAAAATACAAGTATAGGCCTGCCCTTGGTTTTAACTCTCTTCTCTCTCATGCTTTAGATAAATCAATATGCATTTCTGTAATAATTTATTTCCTGCTACTTCAACTTCTGCTATTCTCTGTTTTTTATGAGTAGGGCTAAATTCCAGTTAGACTGTGGAGGAAAAGCATCAGTATTTTTTACTCAGGGACCAGTGTATGATGACTAGCAGGACTTTTCCCTGTCAGAAGCACAAAGATAGGGCAGAAACTTGGAAAACTTATCAAAGGGAAGATTATTCAAAGGTACAGGCTGTCTTGAACTACAACAGCAGTGTTGTGTAAAGGGGCTGCAACACCACCACAATTCTGTATCCCATACGGGATGTGAACATTGTGGTCACTTTACCCTTCATTTATCTAACAGCTTCTGGGAAGCTAGAGTAAAGATCTTGGAAATTTCAGGCCAGTTAATTTCTTAAAAGTACAATTCTTACCAGTGACTTCATTGTCCTTGAGTAATTACAAATCAGTTGCCTCAACCCTTTTTCATGAGAGGTAACAGGCCACAGCAGCACAGGTTATTAAACACAGCCCTGCAGGGATCTGTGAGGTGAGAGGAAAGCCAGCCACCGACTGACCCCTCTGCTGAAATTGTTGGCTGGTGACTGCCTATTTTGCTGATGATGGCATGCTACCAGGAATTTTAAAAACCAAACAAACACAAAAAACCTCAAGAAAAATGCTTAGAGTGTTGTTAGACTGCAAAGTCAATGTAAGCTTTGATTAGCACGTACAAGTCACTCATGTAGTCTTGTTCACTGTGGTTTCCTCACTCCCTTGGCCGTTTTTAGCAGGATGAATCAGCGGTACCACATCCTCCATGTGAATCTAACTAATCGTAACCATCACAAGACCTCATCTGCTGTTACAGGGCAGGGAGACCTACAGCTCTGCTGACTTCCAATACAATTCTGCAGGAAAATAAGGTTGCAGTGCAGATCACAACGACATGTGAGCTATAAAACTGCTGCTGCTCAGCTGATGAAGTCAAACTGCATGTGTCAACTTCCTTCATTAAGGAAGGTGTGTTCAACTTGTTACTTTTCTACTTCAACAGCTGAAGTGCAGTTTCATTCTGCCATTTTTTTCCTGTTCACTTATAACTGTGTTTCTGTAGAGTTGATTCAGCTATTCACATCTTGAGTTTGAAAATTAATAGCTAGCTGCCGGGTACTTATAAAAGCATTTGTTACAGAAGACAAATTATCAGTGCCAGCCCTCAGGGAGGTCTGGAGCAACTGGGCACTTGAAAGAAGATCTCAGAAGAATTCTGTCTTCTTCTGCATGGGACCCAAACCTGCAGGAACCACACAGCCCTGCTATGCTATTATTCAAACACAGGGGCAAGGAAATAAGAGTGTAGCATTGGAGAAATGGCGTAGGTGTTGCACAAACGACTTGGTTTTTTGCTGCTCTTCAGAAACAGTAGTTGGAGGTAGGAGTTAGCCTATGACAAGTTTTCAGGGAATGCACAAAAAGATTCATTGCCTCTTGATTGATTACATCTGATACAGGGAAAGGATATATTAAAGTGCTCCACCACGAACCCCTGCCCACAGAATCCTGCCTGGCAGATAATACTACAGGAGTAATTGTTTTCATTTGGAATGCAGTGTCTTGAAGCAGAGAGCCTGAAACAGAGAATAAGGGTTGTGCCACTGCAACCTGCAATTTCCTTTTAGTGAGGCTGCTTGCATTTCTGGAGTCCAAATTTCACAAATAACCTGTAAATACACTGGAGAACATGCTGCACCCTAGTCATGCTGTGCTGACTTTCTAGAAGCCCTTTAGGATTTCTAGGCTGTGTAGATCATGCTGTTTTGGAGATGTGCATTGTAACAGATGATGTGTCCTCTTTAAAAACCCCGAGTGTCCAGCCCCACTCAGTAAAACGGAGGGGCTTGCAATCAGCCAAAGGACTCGATTCACACCTGACAGATTGCAGAAGCCTCCTGGCATTAGGCAATCTACACCTTTCAAAAACTGTTGTTTCAAGAAGTTATTGGTACCGAGTATTCCCCTAGGGGGTGGTAGCGAATCCCACAAGGCATGCACGGAAATATGGCAACTTGATTCACAGGAAGACAGACGTTTTGCTTGACAAAACGAAAAGGAGTTGCTACTAAAAGCAGTGTTTGGTCCCATTTTTTTGTATGCTACCAAGGGAAAGTGGGGGAATTCTGAACCTTAAATTTCTCTCAAGAGCAGGTGAAGCAGTCTTCTAGCTGTCAAGAAGTAAGACCAGGTTGTTGGTATTAGCCTTTGTATTCACCTAAATTTAAACAAAGAAAGCCTCTTCTTGCTAAGAAGGATGAAAACAACATGGGTGTATTTTCAGTGTCCAGGTACTTGGCCATTTTGGATTTGAATGGATATATTTACACAAGCTCACCCATCTTGTTCTTTGAAACACTTGCCAGACTAGCTTGTATCTGAACCAAACTTGCAAATAGTGATTTTTGCTGTCAGCATCACAGGTAAGTTCACATTGCTAATCATGAAGGTATGTGTCAAGAGATATGGAGCAAATTCCTAGAAACTCTTGTTTCCCAGACTTGCACTAAGGAGGTCACAAAGTCACTGTTGTATGAAAGAGGAACTTTTACTCTCTGTTCTAGTGACTGCAGTCACTGACTAAAACCACTAATTAAAAAAAAAAAAAAAAAAAGAAAAAAGAAAAATCAATTCTCTGGAAATGGAAAGCTGCGTTATCAGAGGAGGACTTTGGACTTCTCTTCTTCACACTCCAGGGCTGGCTGCATCCCCAGCTGCTACAACCCACCCATTAAAAGCCGCAGTGGATTTTGCAAGAAGCCACAGGATTGTGAAGAGCACACCTGAGGGCAGGAGGGTGGGTAGCAGCCGCCTGTGCGGTGTGAGGATGAGGAGGGAAGGGTGGCACATGGAGGTAGGGGAAGCGCCCCACATGGACACCCCTAAGCCAGGCATCAGTGCCCGCCTCTCTCCCGCTGGTGCTCGCTGTGCTGTCCCCAGAGCTAGGGCAGCCACAGGCAGAGCCAGCAGTGCCCTGGCAGCCAGGAGGGCCAAGCGTGTCCTGGGGACATCAGGCACAGCCGGGCAATGGAGGGATTGTCCTGCTCTGCTCTGCACTGGGGCTGGCTCACCTCGAGTGCTGGGGGCAGGTTTGGTCACCACAGCGTAAGAAAGACATTAAACTATTAGCGTGTCCAAAGGAGGGTACAAAGTGAAGGGTGTGAAGGAGAAGCCATATGAGGAGTGGCTGAAGTCACTTCGCTGGTTCAGCCTGGAGGAGACTGAGGGGTGGCCTCGGTGCATCTTCAACATGCCCGCGAAGGGAAGCAGAGGGGCAGGTACTGATCTCTTCTCTGTGGAGACCAGTGACAGGACTCGAGGGAACGAAGCTGTGACAGGAGACGTTTAGATTGAATATTATAAAAAATTCTTCACTGAAAGAGTGATTGGGCACTGGAATCCTCTGCCCAGGGAGGTGGTGGAGTCACTATCCCTGGATGTGTTTAAAAAAAAGACTGGACGTGGCACTCAGTGCCATGGTTAAGTTAATGAGGAGGTGTTAGGTCACAGGTTGGACTTGATGATCTCAAAGGTCTTTTCCAACCTAGTTCATTCTGTGATTTTGTGAAGATATTCTTCACCCAGACAGTGTTTGAGAACTGGAACAGGCTCTCCAGCGAAGTAGTCACAGCACAAAACCTGTCAGAGTTAAAGAAGTCTTTGGACAATGCCCTCAAACGCATAGTGAGACTTCTGGGGTGTCTGTGCAGGTACAGGAGCTGAACTCGAAGACTCTCGTGCATCCCTTCCAAACCCAGACACGGCAATTCCGCGAAAGGCGGCTGAAGGCTCTGCGGTCTGTGCCGTCAGCGCAGCCCCGCCGCGGTAGGAGCCGCCCCGCAGCCGCGGCGCCCCCAGCCCCTCACCCGGCGCCGGCCCCGCGCCTGCGCGGCCTCGTGGCGGCGCCTGCGCGCTGGGGCGCGGGGCAGGCGCCGCCGCTTTCGGAGCGTTTGCGGGCGCGGAGCGGCTGCGGCACCGCTGAGTTCGCGCCTCCGCGGGCACCGGGCGCTCGCGGCTCCTCCCGCAGGCACGCCGAGGCAGCACCAGGCAGTCCAGGAAGGGGTGGGTGGGTAGGCAGTTGGGTAGGTAGGTACGTAGGTAGGAAGGAAGGTAGGGGAGAGTCGGCTGGGTCCCGCTGCCTCCTCATCGTCATGGCCGGCTCGGAGCAGCGGGAGGACGGGGACGCGCCGCTGCCCATCGAGGATTCAGAGCTGGCGCTGGCCGGCATCAACATGCTGCTGAACAACGGCTTCCGCGAGTCGGACCAGCTCTTCAAGAAATACAGGTCAGTCCCGGCCGCCCCTCCGCCGGCCGCTGCCCGGGCCCCTTCCCGCGGAGCGGCTCCCTCCGCCCCTGCGGGCGGGAGGGGAGTGGGCGGCGGGGCCATGGGGCGCGCAGGGGCCCATGCCCTGGGTAGCCTCGCCTTGCCCCGGGCAGCCTCGCCCTGCCCGGCCCCTCGGAGCGGGAAGGGTCGCTGCTGCCGGTCGCTGCCTCGGTCAGCGCTCTCATGGGGAAGGAACACGCGTGTTTCACAGAATCACAGAATGGGTCAGGTTGGAAGGGGCCATAGTGAGTCATCTGGTCCTACCACCCAGCTCAAGCAGGGTCATCCTAGAGCACATGGCACAAGAGTGTCCCCAGACCGTACTTGAATATCTCCAGTGACAGAGACTCCACAAGCTCTCTGAGCAATCTGTTCCCATGCTGGGTCACCCACACAGTAAAGAAGCTCCTCCTCATGTTCAGGTGGAACTTCCTGTGCATCAATTTCTGTCTGCTGCCTCTTGTCCTACTGCTTGGAACCACCGAGGAAAGCCTGGCCCCATCCTCTTGACACCCTCCCTTTGGATATTTATACACATTGATGAAGTCCCCTCTCAGTCATCACTTCTCGAGGCTGAACAGGCCCAACTCCCTCAGGCTTTCCTCGTAAGAGAGATGTTCCAGTCTCCCAGTCATCTTCGTTGCCCTATGCTGGACGTGCTTCAGGAGCTCCAAAGCTCTTCTGTAGTCAGGAGGCTAGAACTGGACATGGCACGTGACTTCACCAGGGCTGAGTAGAGGGACAGGATCACATCCCTCAACCTCTGGCACTGCTCTCCCTAATGCATCCCAGGATTCTGTTGGTCTTCTTGGCCACAAGGGCTCGGGGGTGTTGTGTGGTGTGCTGTGGTGGGGGGTGCCTGGCGCCCTGTTGGAGGGGTGGAGAAGGGCTGGGCAGGGGTCCCTCGGTAGCATTGTCTGCATTTGGCTGTCGTGTATGTGTAAACACACACGTGTGGCTGGAGACGTGTCCTGGGGGCTTTTCGCTCCGGTGCTCGTGTGTGGTGTGATGTGGTCTTCAGCGTACAAAATAGATAGCAACGAAAGGTCTGTGAGTGCTGCTGTGATTATCTTTGAGCTGTAAGATTATGTTCATAATCCCCACATACATCATGTCTAGGTTTCTGTGTTAAGTAGGCATCTGGTAGGAATGGCATTAGTGCAGCTGTGTAAGTCAGGCTTAAAGAAAAGGTTGCCTCTACCTGTCCTTGCTTCTTTTCTTAGGACTAATGTCTTCCACTCGAGCTTGAGTTGCTGTAATTGCGCATACATTCTAAATAATTAATATGCACTTTAATGCTGTTGTCTCTATGATTAAAAAAGACTTTGGTTGACTTAAAATAGAACTTCATAGTGATGGTGTACTTATGTATTTAAATCTTGTTTACAGAAAGGATGGCTGGAAGTGGAGTGCAGGGAGTAAGGCACATTAAGAACATTCCCCTTAATAACAGCAACAAGGGAATAACACTTTATTGCATACCTGCAACAGGTTAATATTAAGCGTGTCATTTTGTCTCTAGTATGTACTGCTATGTAACACGAAGTACTGTTGTGTAGAACTAACTGGAATATTGCAGGTGACAAGCAAGGTCCAATTCTGCATTCCTCACATTCATAAGCATGAAGTCCAACTCTTAACCCAGCACTGCCAAGACCACCACTAAACCCTGTCCATAATTGTTTATGTCATGTGAAGTTGTACCCTATGAGTTACTTCTTGAGTATTTCTTTCTTTTGAAGTCCTCAGTTGTTCTGCGTATCTAAGGAACCTGTTGGTTTTGGTTGCATGCTTTTGTGTTGTGTAATTTTTTTAAGGTGCCAGTTAAGAAGCACTCTGTGGTTTCTTCTTCTCTGTTTTTGCTCGTGAATGTGCCATTGCTTTCTCTCAGTAGCGTGAATCTGGACGTAGTCTAGGAATTCTAAATATGTGATGCTACTTACATTTTAAAGTATTACTAGGGAGTAAAATTGTTAAGATTCCTGTTCTCAAAATGCAGTTTAATCCTCCCTCGAAAGGGTGAATAAAGATTTCTTCTGCAAACTCTTTGTTATCTAGAAGGTTTTATTACTAAAGATAACTTAAATGCAGACTTGCCAATCTTTTTTGCCAGGTGCAGGCTTTTCAGTGTTTGATTTTATCAAGAAATGCCTCTTGAGTTCAGTGTACTTTTTGATTGAGGCTTTTAAACGCCCCCTGCAAGGAGTTAATAGGAATCCTTTAATAAGATTAATAGTTTATGGTTCATAAATTTATAATTGCTGTCTTGGGCTGGAGATTTTCAGAGCAGTTTAAAAACTTTTTTCTTCATCCCAAAATTTGTAGCAGGGTTCTTCTTGCTGTGAACTAATAAGCCTGTATTGAATTGCGGATTAACTGTATGTTGAAAATTTGGATTTCAGCTAGGAAGGAAGATGCAGCAAAGTATGCTCAACTTCTTATAAACCTGAATTCTGGAGACATGTGCAGTGAGGGCCACTTGTTTTTCTCAACAGTTTTTGGTTCTGTGCTTGTCTTGACGGTGTTCTTTCTGCAAGGACTTAAGCAGTGCTATTATGTGTCTGTTTGCATGTAGTCTTAATGAGTGTGTTTTTGTAGGTGTGTGCTTGGAATTATGAAATAGAACCCATCCTTAATGGAGCTGGTAAGCCAAATGAGGAGGGTTTAGAAGCTCTCCATAATTTAATATCCATGTTTGTAGTTCTAGAGTTCTGTTACTAGAGGTCAAAGACGTCTGATGGCATGCAACATTTTTAACTTGATATGAACGTGTGTTTTTTGTATTTCAAGTGACCTTTCTTGTAGATAGTGTTAATTCTAAACTACTGCCTATGCAGGTAGTTTAGCTCTGTTTCAGAAGCTTAACAGTTATTAATGAATTGTAGAAGTGAAGAATGGAGGTACTCTGCAAGACTTCAGTTTCAGTAGCCACATCATGTAAACTACTTAAAATAATTTCTTAGAAACCGCTGGTTTTGATTCTGCTTTTTGTTACGTCAATTTTTAATTAATTTGCCACCTGAAAGATCTTATGAAGAATTCAAATTAATGCTTCTGTCTTTATGGGACAGTAGGCAACCTTGTCTCTAAAACAGGCAGTATGTATTTTTCTTTGGTCTTCTGCATTTTTGCATCTTCCAGAATATTGGGTATTGGACTGGAGTATTCTTTTTCCTCTTGTAGCTTTGTGGATTTCTAAGCATATAAGAAAGAAACTGTCAAAGCTGACTGCTGAGCCTAAAATGAGTTATATTTGAAAGCTGGTCATAATGCAGTCCTTGAGGAAACCAGGGTTGGAATTGCAGCTGTGTTTCATGTGCATATCCACACCAGTAAAGTCTTACCTATGAAGAGTGGTGGTACTTTGAAGTTACGTGCCACAGAACCATTATTTCTGTATTGGACATGGGAGAGTGGTATTTTGTCTTCTGGTGGTTGCAGCTCATATACATATCTATAGAGAATCTGAAGAAGATGAATATTCAGTTGTGTGCCAGATACAACATGTAGTTGGAACTGCTACACTATCATACTAAAGCACTTAATGGTTTGTCAGGTGTTGTATGGGAGTATTTTTGTTTCAAATTATACTTGAGAGAAGATAGTAGGGTTTGAAAAATCATCTACATGTAGCATCTCTATCTGCATATGCTTTTTCATGAGTTTATTTTTTTTTAAAGTCTAGATCCTCTACCTGCTAGTGGTGATAACATTCTAAACATGAACCAAGTACCAGTGTACGTGGTATTTTCGTAGATCTTGACTAGACAGCACCACTGTCCTTAATGCTTGTGGCCATATTAGGTTCCCTCAGTGCTAACTCATATTTGAAACTGTCAGATATCAATCTTCGTATTCAGCTTGAACAATGCTGACTCTGTCCTAGTTCTCATCAGTTTAAACTTTGGAATATCTGTAGAAGCTGCAAGAGGGATGGAGGTTAACCAAGGACATAGACAGTGAAGATGGAACCCTCAGGCAGCAGGACGGTACTGTTTTGGTGAACCAACCTGACACTAGCAGGAAAGCTGAACTGGAGTATTCTTTTTTCCGTTGTAGCTTTGTGGATTTCTAGACATATAAGAAGGAAAGAACCTGTCAAAAGAACTTATTTTTTTTGCTGATTCTTCACTTCTTAAGAGCATTTGCAATTCAAAAATTATTTAAAAACTTCCTCCAGCTAAGAGAAGAGAAGACTGTGTTAAATAAAGCCAGGAGTTTTTTGCTGAGTGTTAACTCACAATGTAAATTGTCAAATCATAGAGTATCCTGAGTTAGAGGAGACCCATCAGGATCAATGAGTTCAACTCCTGGCCTTGCACAACTTCAAGAAGGACAACTTCAAGAATCACCCCACTTGCCTATGATCCTTGTCCAGAACGTGTCTTGAGCTCTGTTTGGCTTGGTGCTGTCACCACTTTCCTGGGGAGTCTGTTCTAGTGCTCAAGCACCCTCTGGATGAAAAACCTTTTCCTATACCTAACCTAAACCACCCCGACACAGCTTCGTGCCATTCCCTTGAGTCCTGTCAGTGGTCGTGAGTGAGAGGAGATCAGTGTCTGCTCCTCCTCTTCTCCTTAAGAGACAGCTGGAGGCTGCAGTGAGGTCTGTCTCCTTCAGTCTGGAGAAGCCAAGTGACCTCAGCCACTCTTCGTATGGCTTCCCATTAAGGCTCTTCACCACCTGTGTGGCCCTCCTTTGGATACTCTCTGATGGACTTGTGTCCTTCTTATATTGCAGTGCCTAAAACTGCACAGAACACGAGCTGGGGCTGCCCCAGTGCAGAGCAGACAATTGCATCCTTTGACTAAATGACAGCTCGGTGCCTGATGTACCCCAGGACACATAGTTAGTCCTCCTGGCTGCCAGGGCATAAATCATGAGATCAGGGCTCTTATCTCACAAGAAATCCAACAATCTTCTGTCTCCTACCAAACAAACATTTGACTCTACATGAACGATTCTAACATCTGAGAAGGCTTGGTAAAGTTTCCAACTTCCATCTTAATGGAAAGAGAAATGGTACAAGATGACAAGTAAAATGTATATAGTAAGGTCATATCCACAGCAGAAATTGAGGATTATATAGAGAAATGTGATTATAAGACAAAATGTGTAAAGATTTAAAGAATGGGGCCAGTGTAGAAAAACATGATCAGCCTGCTAGGGTAAAGCAGGACTTGGAGAACTGGAAGCTGGTGCAAATGGGAAGAAAGCATTCTATGGTTGCTTTAAAAACCTGAAATTTTTTAAAAGTTGACATGCTACATTACGTGTTTTAACAGACATACAAATTTAGTAATGGACCAGAAGTCCATTATGAATAGGAATTTGAACCTCATATTACCAGCTTAAAGTGCTGTCTGTGGCTCAAAATACTTTTGACTCAAATGCAAGTTGAGGCAAGGTGACATTAAGCCAGCATTGATCAGTAGGCAGATTATGACCCACGTATGGGCTGTCTAACCACTGCTGAAATGGTTGCTTATATGCCTCAGCAAAGGAGCCTTAAGAGCAAAAATGAAGTGATTTAGTAGATGCTGCAGTAGCTTCTCTAAAGATAAGGCCAGCAGAGCAGGAGCTGACGTCAGTCAGTTGGGCAGAGGATGATAGCATCTGGATTGGCAGCGTGAGAATAAATTGTGAGTGCCCTGCTAACAACCCTGTGTGCTTTTGTTTGTTGCAGCCATAGGCAGAGGAGCAGCTGCTAGATGGATGTATAGAAAGGGGAGCTATTTGTAAGGGAAGTGATTTTTAGTAGCAGTATTCTAAATGTGTACCTCAGCGAGGTGAGATTTCATTGCTCAGCGCTAGGCAGAGTAATAGAAATAACGATGCACGTAAAACCAGCGTCAGTTTCCGGGCTATTTGAACAGATGAGAAATATTTTAAGCATTCTGCAGTTTAAATCTTCCACGTAGAGATGTTCACCTTGAGTGTGACACTTAGTTTTGTGCCCTTCATGGCAGAGACAGGTGGTGTTGCCAGAGGAAGTAGTAGAAAGGGTAGAGGAAGGTTGAGAGATCTCTTTGTCATATGGAACAGTAACTGGTAGCTAGAAGTCCAAGAGAAGATGACAGAAAGCTAAACTAAAATCTGAGTTTACAACTCAGAGGTTAGAAGTCAGGTTTGGTGGAGACGGCAGAAGAGGTGTGATAGTAAGCAGATCATATTAAATTAATTCTGTGAAAGGTGCAAATGCTTTAAAGATTTTTTACTCTTGTTAGTGCACCCACTCTGATCTACTGTTTCTGGTAAAATATTTCAAGCTGTTGTGATGGGATAGATATGTTTTTGTTCTAATCTACTTCAGGATTTCTGAGATGTTAAAGAAGTTACATGGTGTCAGTTAAGCTGCTATAGTTGGTTATGGGTAGTGATTTTGGTCAGGTTGGAAAAAAGGGTTTTGCCTAAGTCCCCTATTATTACAGATTTAGAGAGTGCAAGTAGAGTTGGTACAAATCTGCTGATACGTTATAACTATGTCTCTCACCTTTGTAACTAGTTTTCAAATTAAAGATGCAATTGAAGATTCTTCTCCTAATTTTCAGTGTTTTGCTGTTGTGTGTCTAGAGTTCACAGCCTGAAATTAGAGCAAAACAATCTCCCATTAATTTGCAGAAGGAAAAAACAAATCAGATAAAAACTGGATAGAGCAGGGCCACAGAATTATTTTTATATTCCTGAATTTCTCTTTTGATTGAGCATTTCTAGTAAAAATAGAAATGTATGCTAAGAGTTCATTTAACAAAACAAATTTGGGCTGATTATGAAATGTAAACTAAACCTAGATCTGATATTTGCAGTTCTCAGTTTGATTTAATACTGTAATACTTTCATCCAATACTGGTATATTAAATACCCATGGCAATAAAAGGTGTATATACGTGGATCTGTCATGTTTATAGTCTCATAAACAATTTCTAGAACACATTTTAGAATAATCTATGGTGGAATAATGACCAAAGAATTTGTATGCTGTTGCAGTAAATTCCTTACCTTCCTATTTACATATTTTTCTGCCTTGTTTTAAAATATTCAGTTCCTGCTTCTATATTTATCTTTGAACTTAGATGAATTATCCCATTTTGCTTTATTCTCCCACGTTGTGGACAAAATTAATTTGTTTTGTTTCAACCTGAGCATCACTCTCAGCATGATGACTGGAATTCTTGATGGACTGTGGTTAAAGTAGCAGTGACTAGAAGTGTTGGCAAGTTAATTGCATCACTCTAAATTTAAACCTGAGCTAGGCTGTAGTGGCTTTAAAAGCTGATGTGAAGAAGTGATATACTGTCTTGAAAATAGCTGTAGGAAAAGAAAATACTGAGAAGTAATTGATTTTTTTGTTTGTTTCTTTTAATGTGCTTCATTTCTGTTGTATTTTTTTTATTGTGAAACTGGGCTGTATTATCTCAGCATTATTAAACCAAGGCTTAAAATCATGTGTGAAAATGGGGCATAGCAAACACCTTTCTTCTGAAAGTGAGTTAATGCCTTAAATATATGCTATGAAATGAGGCAAATCAATCAGGGTTTTTTTTGGAAAAGCAATGTCTTGTGTAATGCTAGTTTATATGTCTGGAAGAAACAGTGCTCTTAAGTTTTTTGAGTTAAGTTTAGTTACACATGCCAACTTTATTGATATGTGGGACCTTTTACTGTGGTATCTTGCAGTAATGGTGTTAATAACATAGTTCCTTATAAAAAAGATACCTTCTGAGTCCTAGTTTCCTAGGTAAAATGAAAACTATGTTTTAAAAAATATGCCTGGAAACTGACTTTTTTTTCCTTTTATCTTTGAGCTAATTAAAAGTTTTGAGATTTTTCTTTACTTAATGGAGGTTATTGCTTTCAAAGTAGTGAGGACAACTTGGGTAGTGCCAGAGTCCCAGTGTTAATTTGTATTTGGTTCCATAGCTCCTGTCAGCATTGATGTGGCCCTTGGTTTGCTGTTAGTATCTTCTCAAGTGCAGACTCAGTTGTTTTTTCCTTAACAGCTTTAGAATTGTTTGTCAAAAAGGATGAAACTTCGTATCTGAAGCTGAAGGTCACTTACAAGGAGTTTGAGATGTTTGTGGGATTGTGTTTTTCCCAGAAACCTACTGTCATCATTAGTCACACCTCAGTTTTTAGTGGGACAGTACTGTGCCATTTCAGACCTTTTCCTAGCTCTCAAGAAAAAGATGGCCTTAAACTGCTGAAGAATTTATTAGTCAACATAATACTCACGAAGACTGATCATATAACATAGTTGTTGTTTAAATTGTATTTAAAACACTGAAATTACCGTACTAAATTATCTTCCATAAAGCTGCAAATATAGTCTGTACCCAGTGACTATGTAGGAATGTGCTAGAAGTGTTCCTTATTTTCTTTAGTGATGACACAAGCTCTGTGTGGGGGACTCCTACAGTAAAGTTTTAATGTTTTGATTGCCAAACTCCATGGTCTCAACAGAAGCATCTCCCAGACATAGGATAATATTATGCATCGTGTTTCCGTGCTTCAGGGTCCTTTTGTGCTACAGCCCATATGTGCTGTAATGGCAATGCTTTTTATAGATTGAGTGACTGAAAGTTAAAAAGAACTGATCTGTGACATTTACCTCATGTATTATAGCTACTGATAATTTCAGAATGGAATAATGATGTGGCTCTTGATTTTTTTGTTGTTGTTTCATCTTTGATCATGAGGGATGAATTGGGAGCAGAAGTAGCAGTGAGTGTCAGGAATGCAAGTGTGGAAGCAGTTTTGAAAGGTCAGTTGAAAAACATAAGTATGCACTTGGGAAAAAAAAAACCTTCAGCTGTACTCAGACTTGGGCAAATTTTCATTGCTTCAGTTTATTTTGTAGTCTTTAAAGACCAGTTGGCTCTCAACTATAGTTAGCTGTCTCAGTTTTAAACATTATTTTAACATTTTTTAACTCCCCAGAGCTGATTGTGTTCTGTGTAAGTAGGTCTGAGGAAACACGAAAATGAAACATTTGCTTCATTTCTGAGCTTCTTTGAAATGTGATGTAAGTGCAGCTTCATACGTATAGACATAAAAACGATCTGTGTGATGTTGTGCTGATCTGTTCTGCAGTTTTAGACCAGTTGGTTGTTGATAATGCAGGCGTGACCTTGAAATGTGTGGTGAAGGTTGTGCTGGGAGCATGGTGGTAGGACTTGGCTGCTGAATGGTCCCACGCTCCTCATGAGTTGCAGAAGGGATTATGGGGGAGCCGTGTGCCCTCTGCAGCAAGAGTTCATGCTGAAAGTGCCAGCTGCAGCAAGTGCAGTCTGTGTGCCTGATCGCTGCTGCCCTGTGTAACACAGCTGCTCAGAGAGCACAGGCCAGGTACTGAGAAGCAGAGACATTTACTGGCAGCTGTTCTTTGTTGCCTACTGACAAAGGGGGAAGTACCCAACCTGTTTTTTCTTTGTAAAAAATAATGGAAAAAATGTGACAAGTTGCATTGCTCTTACATTTAGGTGTATATACAGAATTGAGCCGTGTATATAATAAGGGAAGGTTTTTGCTGTTACAACATGCTTTGTTTGTCTTCCCTGTTTTTCTTTCTCATTATTCTTAATGGTCTCATTCTCTTAATGGTCTTGCTCTTAGATATTTATGCTAAATCAAAAGTGAGAAAAGGTGTGTGTGGGGGAAACATTGCTGACTGATTCTTTAAAAAAAAACCAACAAAACACCAAACAGTCGAACTCTGCTCTTGTATAATACAGGTTCACTAGTGGAAATTTGTGTTTTAGCAATATACTTCTTTCTCCGTGTTTTTCAAGTACCTCTGCTTTAATATAATGCTTGTAGAAAAAGGCTGAAAACAAATTAGATGCTTTACTATAGCAATATATGTTTCTGTAGCCTAAATTATACTTCTTAAATCCTGTAAGTCTGTATTTTTATATAACCTGGCAGCCCACCACTGAACAATGTGAATCAGTGGTACCACTGAGGTCCTGACATTGTAATTTTTTTTTTTCCAAAGTGCTTTCTATGTGGCATTACTGTAGCCTCATGAAACCTGTCTGATGTATTACCACGGTTTTGATTGCCTGAATTTTTTGATCTAGCTGTGATTTCACCCTTTGGGAATAGCCCTGTGAACAGAGTAGGTTGAAGCATTTTATAGCTGATCCACACAGGGCAGTAAGATACAGATTCTGAGCTTGAAACGAAACAGCTACAAAACAATACGCCTTGTAAGAACCTTGTATTACAGCAGCTTCATTATGTACTAGATACATTTTTTTGGTGGGTAGGTTAACTTAAATTCATAGAAACAGATGGAAATGGGACTCTCTTAATAGAACCAGTTAACATTTGTCTTCTAGGACAAAGTTGTAATGATGGATCACGAGAGGAGAGTAGAACTGGCAAATTTTCAATTTTTTGTAGCTTATTCTTTTGACCTGAACGGAATGTATTTTGATGACAGTGGTTCCTCTTAAAATACCTGTATCCTAATACCAAAAAAAATATTTTTAAAGATATATTCAGTATAGTAAAATGAAGCTTTTGGTTTTCTGTTTCCATTATGTTTTGTAGACATCTTTGTAACTTGATACAAAACACCCACCAATATTTATTTACAAACATACAAGCTAAACCCAAGGAATTCAATATAGATCTTTATTACAGTAAATATGTACAAGTATAGTAACTGTTGTTTTTCTTTACAGAAACCATAGCCCATTAATGAGTTTTGGAGCCAGTTTTGTCAGTTTTTTGGTGAGTAGATGAGAGCACAGAGTATACATCTCTTGGGGTTCATGGCTGTATGTGCATGCATGTGTTCACAATACTCTATTTTTTTTTCCTTTTTTTGAGACTAATTTTTTCCAAGTTTTTAGTTTAAGCACAGCTAGAGAACAAGGCATTATGCTCAGTAAAGCTTGTTTACTCATGTGGTTTAAATATAAAGTAAAGGTTCTGCGATTCAGCTTCTTAAATGTATTAAATATTTATGTGTTCCATTAACAGAGCCATAATAAAAAGTTCTCTTAAGTGAGCAGTGGAGTTATATATTTATTCATTTATTTATTTGATTAAAATAAAACTCATGAATGCCTGTTTTTCTGGTAACTTTTGCTATTGAAGATTTCTCCATCCCATACTTCTGGGTGGAAGTTGTTAATTCAAACCATTCATATTGCTTCCATTTTTGGATGGATGAGAACTGAGAATACTGATTGACTGAAAAGTCATAATGAGTAAGTTAGGTTTGTTAAATGCTTTTTTTTTTTAATATATAACATACTAGAAATTATAATGCCATGTATAAAAACTGAGCCAGGTGTATTAGGATGTGTTTGGGTCGTATTTTTTAGATTGTCCTTATTCTGGCTTTGTTGCTTCATCTTAGATCTCGCCAGAAATTACCTATGGTAATACTCTTTTGAAAGACAGAGTTGATTACAATATGTCAGAAATACATGATTTGTGAATGAAATAAATATGAATTCTCTCCATTAGGCAATATGGGAAGATATACTGGTTAGGAAACCTCCTGAGGCATATGCTTCCTTGTAAGTTGGTGGAGGAAATAAAGGAAAGAGAGAATCTCTCAGGCTTGCTTATCTGAATTGATGTGCTGAACCAGTGCAACATCACAGTGCAGCATCAGAGGATCTTGAAAGTATCTTGCTTAGCTGCTGTTCTAAATATAGCAGCAGCACTTGGTGTGCCTGTGTCATTCAGAGCTTTTGTTTAATAAGCTCCAAGAAAAGAAGTTACTTGTCCTGAAATTTTTTTTCAGTTGGTTCAGCAGTAGTTGGAGTCAGACGTGTTTTTTTTCTTTTACCTATGGAGGGACTGTGGCTATTATTTTGAAGAATTTAATAGCTGCTTGTTGTTACTGCCTTTGAATGAATAAATAAATGAATGAATAAAAACAGATACCTGCACAGATGCAAATCATGCCTTAAATAACAAAAATTGAAAATTAATATATAGGAGTTTTGCTTCTGCTTAAAGTAATCTGACAGTGCATTCAATTTGAGTATATATGAAGGCCTAAGATGGAGGTTAGCACTTAGTGTTTTCTGAGTTGTCTTGAAATTTTGGTAAAGAACTCAATTTTCCAGTTTGGTGTTTCTGTGTTAGAAGTATTTGCACTGATATATGTGTATTAATAGTTCTTTTATTGTCCAGTTTTTAAAAAAAATTAATTATCCCACAGCTTTTGTAGAAATAAAAGTATTTGTGGCTTTTATCATTCAAATGTGCTTGGTTTTTGATAGAATGCCATGATGACATTTGAAGAGGAGAAAATGCAACTGGCATGTGATGACTTAAAGGCTACAGAGAAACTTTGTGAAAGTGAAGAAGCTGGAGTTATAGAAACAATCAAGAATAAAATTAAAAAGAATGTAAGAACAAATTTGTGTATTGAATAAATTTTTCTGGAAGCTTCCTTTCTGTCCTCTTTGTATCTTGAAAAGATGATTTTTGGGATGTGAAGGCAGTTGAGATTAATAATTAATTGGAAAGTCTGTCAAATATTTTACTTGGATTTCTTAATTGTTCTAAAATACTTAGTCTCAGGTGAGTGAAGTGTCAGGTTGTGTTGATGTTAGTAATTGTTTTCTGAACATGCAAAATTTGTGACCTACTAAAATTATTTCAGGAAGCTTATAGCTTGTCTAATTCAGACTAACTTTAATTCATCCATGCTCTAGTAATGTTCAAAAATGGTGACGTAGAGGCTGCAGATTGCAGTGAGCCAGACATATTCCTAGGGAATTTTCCTTCCTTTTTTAGATTTTTCGTTCTAAATAATAAAAGAAGAATAAAGCATGGAGATTTAGAACAAGTTAAAGTAGTTGTATAGAAGCATCCAGTGAGCAGCCTGCTCAGTGTGACACAGCAGAACCACAGCAGAAGAGGAAGCCATTTCTTCTCAGTGTTTAGTTTGCTTGGTAAAAGATGTTGAACCTGTTGTACTTCACTCTCCTGCTCTTAAGAGGCCCTGTATTTACCCTGCCACTTGTCATATACCCTTTTCTGTGCTCTTCCTGTCTAATATTTGTTAATTCCATGTCTTATGCATTTAGTAATTATTAAATGAAATTTAAATCTGTTCTGACAATTTGTAGAACCTTGGGAAAAATGTGTATGTGTAAAATTTCTGTTAAGTAGGATTTTGCTTGATAATCTGTCTAGAGAAATTCTAGCATAGTTTTAAATTCAAAACGCAGTTATTTTAGTAGCAGTACTACCACTTGCAGTTCATTTTGGATTTTTTAATTTCTCAGATTTAGACAAATATTGTTTATTATCTTTGTTAATATTTTTCTGTGCTCTGTGTTTGTATATCACAAACAGGTTGATGGACGAAAATCTACTCTATCCATGATAGATCGTCTACAAAGACAAATAATTGTAGCAGACTGTCAAGTCTACTTGGCTGTGCTGTCGTTTGTAAAACAAGAGTTATCAGGTGTGCTGTGGCTTTCATGTTTAGATATATTTTAGCATGTCTTTTTTATAAAACTTGATCATAAAATCGCCATATGACTTTCAGTAAAAATAATTATTTTGTAAGAAGGAGTTCCATTTGAAACATTCCAAGATTGGTACACTTACAGAGATATTCCACCTTTGTATAGGTAGTGGTAAAAATAAGATTGCTACAAATTAGGGCTTTTTTTCTTTTTCCATACCATTAATCATATTCAGTTGGTTCTCCTTAGATGAATTTGCACGTTATCATAGAGGTGTTGGAGGAGTTGGAATGAAGATGGGGTAGCATCTGTGTGCTTTGTGGCCTGCAAGATAAAAGAAGCTGTTAAATCCAGGCCACTGGGAAAATCCTGGTGTTCCATATGTATTCCATTCATGACGATTCAGGGAGGTGACAAAGTGCCAATGAAAGCAATTTTAAATGAGCGTGCTGAACATGGAACTGCTGAATCAGTTTTTTCTCTCTGGTCACCGGAGTGTGTCCTTGCATGCCAAAGAGGGTAATCCTGTTGTATTGAATACAAACCCTTCCTTTCAATTGCAGAGCTGTTTCTCATGTTTTCTTGCATTCCTGCATCTCTTGCACAATCTTAAAGCATGCTGTTATCTGTAAGTTTATAGAAAACGTGGTCAAGGTCATACAGAATATATGAGCCTATCTCAGGTTCCTACCAAATCAATGAAGACCAAGAGATGGCAGACAGACCAAACTCTGCTGATCAGCTGAAAGGAAATGGAGAAATTCAGATTGTTTAAAATAACACTTCAAATTTTCAGTCAAGGATATAATGCTTTCTGTGATGTGCAGACTTGTTTTATTCCAAGCTATCAAGATAAGTTTTATTCCAAGACATCAAGAATATGTTTGGTTCTTGTTAGCAGAAATTCAGGGGATATTTCTGTCTACTTTGTGTGTTGTGCTGCAGAAGGGTTTTATTGCTATTTTTGATGCAATTCTGGGTTTTTGTATGTGGTGGTTATTTTTTCCCCTCTCTCTTGAAGCTTTTTTCCCTTGTTTCAGTATATATTCTGCAGCTGCATAACTGGGTTGGATGCTGTAACTGAAGGTGGTGTCCTTTCTCTTGTCTGCAGCTCAGAGAACTGAAGTGTGTAGAGAGTTGCAGAACATGCAGTATTATTCTACTGAGCAAAAAATATACCTGAAATCTTTAAAGTTCCAAGCAGTTAAATGCTATCTCAGTGACTGCTAGTTACTGACATTGCTGAGCTATTGGATCCATTATTTTGTGTTTTCAAGTATATTATCTTTCTGTTTATGCACATACATTCTTTGTTTTTATAGTATTTCCACACAGCAATAGCAAGCACATTATTGAAATGAGTGTAATTTCACAAAAACCCAGGAGACAAATATTTCTGATCCGTGGATGGATGAAAAATTTCTTGTGTTTTTCTTCCTGGAACAGTTTGACAAGAAGCATATGATGCCACGCAAGTTGGTTTCTCATATGCTTAACACATTTTATATTTTCTTTTCCACCCTCGGGGATGTATTAGAAATACTTCCATCATAAAGTTGTTGGCAGACCAAATGACATTAGCTTCCCCTGGCAGTACTGAACTATCTTTTCTTGGTATTTACCACTGCTGTCATGTGTTTGACTACTTCCATGTTGGCAAATCAACTCAATGACTTGATTTAATTTTTATGTCTAAAAAGTCAGAAATTCCTTGTTTTAATTTGCTAGATTGTTTTATATTGGTATACTAATATCAATTATGGTTATGCTGTGTTAGTGAACAGTTTAATGACAGCACACCAATGGAAGTAAAGTGTAAAACTGTGCTTTCTTTTCACCATACCACATCTTTTCCATTTCATGCTTGCATGGGAGAACATTGGTTAACTATGGGCAGAATCACTATCTGTAGGACAAGTAAAATGTGGGGTTTTCTTACTACCTGTGTGCCGCATTGCTGTGCACAGTTGTGTGAGCATTCATCTTGTGGTGAACCACATAAATTTTAAAGTACTCTGTGCAGCCAAGAAGTGACCTAATTGCTTAAAATTGGAGTGATGTTAGTCTTGTAATGCAACTGAATCAAGGTTGGGGGGCTTAATTTTTATTCTAATGCTTTAATACTCTTCTCAAGAGAGAGGATTAATTTTTTTTTGGATGCTTCCAAGTTCATGTTGACAGAACCTTTCTGTCATAACTGAGAATACAAATTTTACAGTCTTTCTCAGTACAGTTTTTTAAGACTATCAAACTAGCCTCATGCCCTCTTCATATAACAAGAATCTAAAGTGAGACAGTCTAGTCTGCAATGTTACTTTCTCTAGAAATGTTGGGCTTTTTTTGTCATTTGAGAGGGTTTTGTCAAAGGCATCAAAAGCTGCTATAGAGTTGTTTGGTATTAATAGCATCTTGCTTTTCTTTGACACACCCCACCTGTTACGGTCTAATTCTGGCATTAGTTATAACACTTCTTTGCAAATCTGTCTGTATTTGTTTAGAACACTGCTGCTATAATCATGTTTTTATTTTATTTTTAGTTAGTCTTTGTCACTGCAGTTCCTAACTCTCAGGGCTCTGTCACAGCTAAAATGCTGGTGTCTGTTTTTACAGCTAATGTGTACAAGGATGTTCTCCATTTATTTCATGTTTAACACTTACCGTTATTAAAGGATGTGCTTCTAACAAAGATGATTGCTTTGTAAATAGGGAAATTGAACATCTTCATCTTTTGATGTTGGGCCTTTCTTTACCTGGCTGTAAAGATCACAGACTGAGAATGCTGTCATTCTCAAACAAGAGTGCTCAAGACCAAATTTCTAGGGAAATTCAGGTACCCACATTGCTATGAGGAAACTGAGGAAGTTAGGCAATTGAAGAATACTTGAAAACCATGTGTGGGTTTTTTTGTGTGTTTTCTTTTTTTTTCCCCTTAATTGTAGAGCACTGTGTTCATGCAAAGGGCAAGGAAGTGATAATGCTGAAAATCTTACTGTCTAACCCAAAGGAAAAGCTTTTCTTGGTATTTTCCCATCAACTGTGTTTTAACACAATTTGGGCTTAAGAGAGGGGGTGTAATCTCTTCTGAGTTTTGCTTCTCTCTGTTTGCTAGCCAGCCATTCCATCTGCACCCTGTAGTGGAGCAAAACCCAGCACTAAGTTCTTTGATTCTCTCTTTCTCTCTGACAGCTGCACTGCCACATCACTGACCAGAGGCGCCTTTGTGTTGTGTGCTGTTGTAAAGTCTGTGGTTGTACAGACTGAAGTTCATAGTGCCCTCTCTGCAAGACCTCTGAGGGAGCAGTAGCTATTACAAAATCATTTATACACTAAGTTGTTGCAAATAGAGCATCTTGGGCTTGGAAAATAGCATTTATTACTTAGGATGTTCCGCTTCTGAAATATGTCCTTGAAGTATTTCTTTTCTTCCTTGATTTTCTTTTTAGCTTACATAAAAGGTGGGTGGATACTTCGAAAAGCCTGGAAAATTTACAATAAGTGCTATACGGACATTAATACACTTCAGGAAATATATCAGAAGAAAACAACTCAGGAATCCTTGACTTCTGATGCTGCAAATGATAATCATATTGCTGCAGAAGGTGTAACGGAGGATTCGCTAAACAGACTGAAAGGTGCTGTTAGCTTTGGATATGGACTTTTTCATCTTTGCATATCCATGGTGCCCCCAAACCTGCTCAAAATCATCAACCTGCTGGGTTTTCCTGGAGACCGCCTACAGGGGCTTTCCTCACTGATGTATGCAAGTGAAAGTAAGGACATGAAGGCCCCTTTAGCTACGTGAGTAGCTATATTGAAATGCTTTGGTAGATAACTTAGTACTAAAAGTAAGTAACTGGGAAAAGGTCAAAACCAAAAAGTTATGTTGCTTTAAAGGAAACAACAGCAGGTAAAATAAGCTGGTAGTTTGTTGTTTAGCATACCATGGTTTAGTAATTGATCACTTACTGATATATGAGATCTTTGCTGTTAATTATTTACATGTATTTGGGGTTTGGGTCAGTATTTTGTTGTATTCTTCAGTACCTGCAGTTCTAGTGTCCTGGGATTTAAATGCCAGCAGAGTAAATAAAAGCTTCCCCTGAAGGCTATGTGAATTTACCTGAGTTAAATTCTCTGCTGGGGAGAGCCTACTACTTAGTATGAGTCACTGGTCTAATTTAGCCATTTTTTCTTACTACTAACACAAAACATTTTTAATTGTTTTAAGTGTTTGGTTTTTTGTTTTAGCATCTCAGTAAAATGAGATGTTCCTTATAGTATTTTTGTGGAAGTATTTTTTGTGTGCTCTTTTTCCCAAGACTTCATATTGTGCTCAGGTCTTTTCAAGAGCTGAAGGATTGGCCAGACCTAACTTAAACTGCCCTCATAAATGGCTTTATTATTCCATTATCTGCAAATATCTACAAATTAATGCTTTTATTACTGGACCTTCTGCAGGTACCATCAGGTATCAATTTTGAAACACTGACAGCACAGCTAAAGTCTCTTCAGGTGGAGAATTGGGATTCTGTTTGTTTCAGAAAGCTTAGGATTAAATAGTCCTGTTGATCTTCTTCCTTTCGAGGGGAGAAAAATTATATATTTGGGGAATGTTTCCTCCTTCAGATAGTCTTGGAAATTTTTGTGCTCTGCCTTTGTTTCCAAGGACATGTAGATAATGTAAATATCTGCCCTCTGAACACAGGATGTATTTCTTTTTCACATTGATTTCAAGAGTGTCTGCTGTATTCAGGGTTTTTTGTTGATTATTGTCAGGGCTTTTTTTGTTGTTTGGTTTTGGGGTTTTTGTTTGTTTGGCTTTTTTTTTGTTTCTCCAGTCAAGAGTTAGTTTTCAAAATCTTATCGTGAGTTTTTCTTTTCTAAAATCTACTGAATTCTAAAGGCTCAACTGCTTTGATGCTATGAGCTCAATTGTTACTTTGTCTTTGGGTAACATGCACTGAATTGTATGTTCAGGTGCAGTTTAGGAGTACTTTGATGTATGGCAGTAGTGTTTGTTTAAAGTATAAAGCCAGATTGTATAATACAAGATTCATATCTATCTTTATCTTCCAGATTAATTAAAAAGTTTGTCTGTGTAGAATGTTATCCTTAAATTTCTGTTTACAATCTGTAATCCTTTTTACTCTTTTGTTTCTTTTAGATTAGCTCTGTTGTGGTACCACACAGTTGTTCGTCCCTTTTTTGCCCTTGATGGCAGCGATAACAAGGCAGGATTGAAGGAGGCAAAAGAAATTCTTGCCAGGAAAGAATCTGCTTATCCAAATTCTTCTCTGTTCATGTTCTTCAAGGGAAGAATACAACGATTAGAGGTATTGCACATTTTTATCCTTTAGACTGATTTTTCCTCCTGATCATTTCTTATGTTTTTCTGATGTGAATGAACTGTGCAAGCTTCAGCAGATTGTGAATAAAGATACCGGTACATGGAGCGAACAGAAAGATCAGATTAAGTCCTTCCTAGTTTCAAGTTCACATGCAAAACTTGCTGTTCCACTAGATCGGTCTGAATTAACAACATTGTGAAACTCTTTTTCAGCTACCTTATACTTCTGCAACTCTGTGCTAAAAGGAAGTGCATTTGGCCACTCGAATTTCTTGAGCTATTTCAGTTTTGCTTGTCAAGCTAAAATTGAATATTATCTGCTGAGTACATAGTATTTATCTTCCTCTTTGTTTTATGCATTGTTCATATACAGCTAATTCTCTGCAGTAGTTTCCCTTAAATAACTACTTTGCTTTTCAGAGGTCACACCAGGACGTTTTCTGTTACTAAGGATGAGCTCTGACCTGAGCAGAAATGTATTCACTGAAAATGTGTTTGTGAATGCTATTGCAAAGCATTATTCAAACACTGCAGCAGCCTTGTGGATTTTCACTGATTTATTCTCTAAGAATCTGTTTGAAGTACTACTCAACTCTTAGCTGCTGCTTTTATCAGACCAGAATATTTTCTGAGCAATTACATGAACCAGAAAACCTGACACAAAAGCAGGAGCCCAGAATGTTCAAACCCTTCATGTCAACATTGCAATTACAAGACTAATTGAGATATTGATATTGGTGATTGTTCTTTGCTAGATTTGCAGTTAAGGCTTTCAGATGTAGCTCAGTATTTTCAGAGAGGTAGTAACAGAACAGAGGAACAGGGTACAATGCCCTTTCGGATTTGCAGGCATATTCTTGCCTGGGATTTGAATGTTGTTTTTCTTTTTTTGCTGTCTTTTTGAAAGCAGTGGTGCATTTTGGGAATTACATTGTCACGGGCAAGTTGTCGCTCTTGGGGAAGTATTGCTGTTGCCTGACTAGGAAAGACCTTAGTGGGTTTTATTCATTTATATGCCTGATCCATTCTTATGGTAAAAATCAAATTTGTTGGGAATAACTACACATGAATATAGCGTATAACTTGGTATTTTAATGTAATAAGGAATAAAATACAAATTATTCTTTTGATTTTTGGGGCAAGTTATGGCAAAAGTTGAAACATAAGTTGTTAGTAAATTGAGTGTATGTGGAAAGGAAGAGGATGTATTTGGGATAAGTGTTAATTTTGTGTAGTCAGTCCCTTTCTGGAGAACTGTAATATTTCAAAGGAGAGTTGTTCAAATGTAATCTTACTGCATTATTCAATGCACAAATGGAGATAGTGAAGTTTAGCTCCAAGTGAATGGATACAGCATGGCCGTGTTAACTAAGTTAGTTAGCTCAGGCAGGCAGAATGCTGTGCATTATGCTGTGCAGCCGTGCCGTTAGTCAGCAGAAAACTTTTTGGTTGCTGGCAGGAATTAAAATGTCCCTTTGCTGTTCGTGTGTGTGTGTTTTCGTGACAGCTTTTCCATTCAGCAGAGTCTTCCCCCTCCCTCCATCATTTCTTTGTTCCAAGTAGTGCTCTGTCACAGAGGTTTTGCTGTGTCCAAATGTTCTGGTTGAAGTGTCTTGGGCTCTTCTGGATTTCGGTAGGACTTCTCCAGCTTAATTTGCTTAAATGCTGTTGGCATAATAGTGAAGGAAGCAATGTGACTGGTGCCAATGGCATGGGGAGCTGCACTGGGTGTCTGCACAACACACATGTAGTTACATGTGTCCTGAATCTGGGCATTGGTCTTACAGCATCCATTACATTTTATTGTATGTGTGTCCAGCAGGGCCAGGGCAGCGATTGTCCCCCTGTGAGGGGGCACTGGTGAGGCTGCACCTCTCAGTGGTGTCCAGTCCTGGGCCCCTCAATTCAAGACAGACATTGAGGTTGTTGGTGTGTCCAGAGCAGGAAAGCACAGCTGGTGAAGGGTCTGGAGCACAAGTCCTTTGAGGAGCAGCTGAGGGAGCTGGGGTTGTTTAGTCTGAAGAAGGGGAGGTTCCTTATCACTCTCTACAACTGCCTGAAAGGAGGGTTTAGCCAGCTGGGGATTGGCCTCTTCTCCCAGGCAGTGAACATGGGAAGAAGGACATGGCCTCAGGCTGAGCTAGGGGAGGTTCAAGTTGGACATGGGAGTAATTTATTCACAGAAAAGGTTTTTGAGCATTGGAACAAACTATGCAGGGAGGTGGTGGGATCACGGTCCCTGAAGTTATTCAAGAAATGTCTGGATGTGGTTCTTAGTACTCTGGTTTAGTTGACAAGGTGGTGATTGGTCAAAGGTTGGACTGATCTTGGAGGTCTGTTTCAACCTAAACGATCCCATGATTCTGAACCAGAAGTGCACAGACACTCTCACATTACAGCTTAATATGCTGAGTTGCAATTTTCTCCTCATTTCCAAGGTGGGTGAGGAGAGCTCCTGCAACGCCTAGGAAGTGCTTATTTGGCCTTCCTTGAAACTGTTACTGCAGTGGTAGATTTAAATTCTTTCCAGTGGGCATGGGATATTATTCCTGGTGGCTTACCAGAATTGTGTTTTAACCTGTATGCACTTAAAAGTATACCTTGAGCTGAAGTTTATATACTTTAGAGTCTTTCTTTTACATCTACCATCTTGTAACAGTTCTGTGACACAATATAATAGTACAGAGAGATAAAAGACCCCTTGTGTGTTACTCAGAAGACCTCGTGTGTTCCATTTATGGTTGCAGCGTTTGCATTAGGGCCTGCTAGCACTCAGTCCACCAGATTCTTTTCCTTTGATCCTGCATACATTTTTTTGTAGCCTTCAGCTGATGGTATATTCAGCTTCCATTAGGAAACCTTCATATTGTATGTATGTGTCTCTTCTATGGAGAAGAAAATGGTAAGTAGCATAGTTCAGCCCATGGACACCCGGAGACAGGGAAACTGTTCAAAAGGCAGGAGCAGTAATTGAGGACTGGACAGTGAGACACAAATCTGACAAAGGAGGAAATTGCCAAGGAAGGCAGTCCAGGAGAAAGCACAGTCTCTGTGAATCCTTCCTGTGTATAAAAAGACAAATGAACAGCATGGGACTGAATAATGCTTTGTGCCCCAAAAAGCATAAATGGATATTAGTCAGTAAAATCCTTAGCAGACTTCAGTTTTCAAAGAAGCAGCCTTACAGGTGCAATAAATGTGGAGCAGGTTATCTGTCAGCTTTTTTTTCCCAGATTCACATTTTCAAGAAAAAAGTCTGAAAGTGTTTGGAGACTATTTTAAATTGAGCAAGTTAAGGGAAAGAAAAGGAGGATGATCTGGGAAGACTGGAATGAAAATGCACCAGAAAGTTAAAGGTTACACTGCTAGGCTGATTAAATGTCTTTTTTCTTTCCAAAGAGTTCTTTAAGAGACTGTGTATTAAAAGTAGCATTTTTACTGACTTTTGCATAATTCACTAAGGCTGCTTTTATGGACATTTCTGTGCTTGATTTGTGATTATATGGTTCATATTCCAGTCTCAAAGTATTTCTTCGTGAAAGTCTGACAATTTCGGTCTTTGAAATAACTTTCCTTTAAAGCTGGCAGTGTTATTTCATGCAAGCTTAAACTACTGCAGACAAGTGAGAATTATGTTTTATACTTAGGCCTAAAAGGTATATAAAAATATAGTTGTTATAATAATGGCTGAAACCCGTAGGTCTGAAATATGGACCTTGTGTCTGTGCATGTTTCTTATTACTGTGAAAGTGAAAAATATTGTCACCCACATTCTAAATGTATATTGTCTGATACTAGGATGATGTTAATAAATACCAGTTTAATTTTGAAACCAGGACTTACACTATTCAGGTGTGGTTTTGTAGCCAGTAGTGGAAGATGGGCATGGTGGTAGCATGGGAGAGGGCAGAGTGGTATTCTGGCTCTTACCTATTTCTGCTTTTCAGCTTCCGGTTTTTCTATTTTTTTTTTCTTCCTAGTTAGCAACATTGTTTAAAATCTTTTACAGTCACACCCCTCATCAGTAGTTTAATAAATTGATAGCTTCATGTGGAGAGCAGTAAGGGTATGAAGCAAAAATAAAGTGTTTGGCAAAGTTGTGAACTGGACAAGGTTTGCTTTGCTTTAAATAGCAGACTCCCTGTATGTTTGTGTTGTGTGTATGAGTGTATGTATATATAAATATATCTATAAATGTATATATAATATATAAATATAAACCACAGGAAATCTCTGGCTGCAAAAAACCCCTCAGGTTCTGAGGCTTGACCCAGATTTTTCATTGGTGTAGGTGCATATAAATAGTCTGAAGGAAAAAGTACCAAAGACTCCAGCTGACAGGCACAGCACCGGGGTACTTTCTGGTGTGCTAGATGAGCATGCTGCAGAAAATGTGCAGTGGTAACATGTAAATGTAATGCTGACAAGATGTTAAGGTATCAGCACCATCATTCTTAATTAGGGGTGAGAGTTTGTGGAACAGAAAAGTTGACTGAGGACAAGAATAATGACAAGCATTGAGAAGTCCTGAATGAACTTTCTTGAAGAAAATCACAGTGATGTCTTAAATAAAAAAAATTGAAGATGTGTAGTGTCAAGGTTTATTTTCAGGAATTGTGCTGGCTTTTCTAGTTACTTGTTGCTATATAGTACAGTATCCTAATTTTATTCTAGTTTGATTTTGTGACTTGTGTTAGGAAAAATGGGTTTTAATGTTTTAAGGAATGGAGAGTACAGGGTTTGAGATATTGATATGATGTCCTCTGATGTAAATTGTTGGCTTTTAGACATTGATTTTTGGTTTCCCCTTATTTCTGAGCATGGCTTCTTGAAAGCTTTATGAATTCAGAGTGGTAGTTGAGAATAGAGATATTCTGAGGGAGGGAAGTTGTCCTGAGATTTCAGAACAACTCTGGGGAAATGTGTGCTGTCATTGGAAGCCGCCTTGTTTTGATAAGCTCTGTAGATGCTTAGTTGTTGGGTTGGGCTGCTTTTAGTTTTAATCTGAAGTACAGAAATGTAAGACTAGGCTTCTCATCATTAGGTTTATTAATCCTCTTTGTAGTTATGTAGTTCTGTATATTACATATTACATATTTTATGTCCAAGAGAGACGTGAGTGATGCCTATTGAAGGAATTATGTGGGTGTATATATAATTATAAATCTCAAGAACATCAATTTCAGGTGCAGCCAGGATGCTACACTTAGGACTGCTAATATTTATTTTTGCTTTTTCTTTTAAACAGTAAACAGATAGCAATTAATTTAAGAATTAACACCAAGAGTAGTAATTCATATTCCAGGATGTTGCTGCAATCCCTGGAGATGATTGAAACTTTAATTATTAATTAATGTCTCTGAAACGTACATAAGTGAGCTTGATGCTGAAGGAAAACTTAAACAGATGTCAAAACACTTGAGAAGTGTAGAGAATTAGAGTTGGGTTATAGAAGATTTGAATATTCAACCAACTGGACTTGTATATTGCCGGGTGGTCAGTATTTCCTGTGCTGCTCCAGGCAGGTGTACAGCATTGCAGACAATGAGTTGACTGCCAGTAGTCATTGTATGGAATAAATTATTTCTATTTCTGAATGGCTAGGGGTTTAGAAGGCAGTGTACCTTTGAAGAGGACTAAATATTTAGATTTTCTTCTTGTTTTTTTTTTGTAATTTTCCTCAGAAGTGTTGAAATCCATGAAAAACATAGATTTACAAAGCTTATGAATTCTTAGCACAGAAATAAAGTTCTAAACTAGTGTTATTTTTTTTCCTGTAAGACTGGGCCCATAGCAGTTACTTTTTGGGAAATTGTGTTGAGATGATGCAGCATCAGTGGAGTAATATGTAGTGGAGGGAATGTACTGTTACAGAAGTGAAAAAGGTGCACCTGGCTCAGGCTCCCTGACAATTTTGAGGGCAAATATAACTCACCTGTCTTTCTGCATTGCCAGCCAGCGTCTTATTTCAATCACTGTTGTGCTTTCCTAAGTGTACAGTGTTTATGTTGATACAGCTGTGGCTCCCTGTGCAGGCAGTTGTGCTGTCTTGATGCAATGTGTATTATTTACAGTTAAATCATTCCTTAGCAACTAAACCAGTTTTCCCTGATGAGGCAAAGGAAAAAACCTAATACAATCATTTCAGAGCTCTGTGTGTGCCTGGGCTTAAGCTACAATGCTGCAGATTTTTGTAGGAATTTTTGATTTCAGTAATGCTGGCATAGCTGGTGAGTTTGCATTTTCAAGATTTCTTTTGCTCACATGCTTCATCAGCAGAGAGGGGCTTAAAAATTCTTCTGTTGTATAAATTATAATAAATATATGTGATAATAAATACAGAAACAGTATTAAAGCTGATATAGGCTGTATTGGAATATATAATATGTTTAAAACAAATTAAATATTGATTTTCATTCCCCACATAATGATTGATAGGGAGAAGTTCCATCCCAGACTGAGAAAACCAGGTAGTTGAAATAACTGTAATTGTAGTTCTTAGAAAAATGTCAGCTCTTTTTGCTAAGCTGTTGCTAGCTAATGATTTTATCAAAATGCTTTTTCTCTCATATGCTTTTTTATCTTCTTACGTGTCATGCAGCATTTATGAATTCGCTATTAACTATTGCTTAAAGGAGTTTCTGAGGGATATGGGAAGAGGTGAAAAGTTCAAAATAAATGAACTCAAACACTAAAGGTATCCTCTTGTGCGGGAAGCTAAACTTCATTGGCAGACGCTAAAAATATGACTTTTAAAGGTGGAATGACTAGTAAAAGTAAAAGTGAGATTACTTAAAAGTTTACTGCACAAACCAAATGAATTTTGGACTTAATAGCACATAGGGGGAATACAGTCACTGATTTCTAGGGCTGAAGGTTGAGACATGATCTGACCTGGCTGCTATTACACTATTAAACTCCTCTACTCTAGTTTTTATTAACTGCCTATTAAAAGAAATACGAATTTTTTCTTTAACAAAATTTAATTATCCAACAAATTTTAAATCTCAGGTGTCTGAATTTTGTTCTTTTTCTTTCACTTTTGTTAGTGTCAAATTAATAGTGCCTTGACCTCATTTCATACTGCTTTGGAACTTGCAACAGACCAAAGGGAGATTCAACATGTCTGCTTATATGAAATAGGTATGTTGGATGTGTTTACACCATAAATATCTCACTTTCAAGTTTTGACTGGCAGCTTCAGTAAACAAATTGGAGACTTCTTACTAGTATTTTAAAAAAGGTTTTAGATTATGGTAATAATATTCTTGTTTAGACAAGTAGAATTCAACACTTTTTCATGATAAAATTATCTGCAGGGTGATGCAAAATCAGAGAGTAGACTGGAATCAGGCAAACTGTTAACCTCCTGACTATTATTTAAAATTAGAAATAAGTTCATCTGACTTGTCTATGGATTCACCATTTCTGTGCCAAAAACTAATCAGTTTAGTGAAGCCTCACAGTTTGCAGGGTCTGTATTTTGTGTATTTCTGTATTTCATTTCCTTAGCAGGATATATGGTCTTAATTTGCATACAAGTCTTTATAGTGGAGAAGATAGGTTGCTTCAAGCTTTAAATGGGATCTTATCAGAATAGAAAATAATAAGGGAAAAAGTAGTAGCTTTGTAAGTTTCAGAATTCTACAAAATGTAGTATCTAAATTTTAAAAATGAGAGCTTTTGGCATATAACTTTGTTCCTTCTCTGAAATGCTGATTATTTCCTATGGAATCTTCTAATTCAAAATGTCCCAGTAAATTGAAACCAGACTTTAAATGTATGTAATTTGTTTTGTTTTTAATCTTCTAGTTACTTTTATAGTCGTTAAATATGCTCCAGCTCTCATAACAAAGCAAACACAACAGAACTGTATGTTTCAATAATGCTGACATTGACTTTGAATTACTGTACTTTCCCTGAAAGTAAATCAGTGTTGCTTTTAGGTTGGTGCAGCATGATAGAGATGAACTTCAAAGACGCATTTGAATCCTTTGAAAGGCTTAAAAATGAATCCAGGTGGTCCCAGTGCTACTATGCTTATTTAACAGCAGGTGAGTATATCCAGGGTGTTGGGTAAATGATAAGTCAGTGATGTGGCAAGGTTTTGGCACTGTTTTATTTTGGGAAACTTGCTGGTGCATGTAGCACCTTCCAACACTGCCTGCTGCACATGCAGCTTTGTGCCAGGCTTGACTGGGACAATTGTGTTTGTTTCCATAATGAACACTTGCATGCTCATACGTGTGCCTGCCTGTCTGTACATCCCTCTCCATGTAGATAGAATTGGAATGTGGAATTATTACCACTTGACAAGCTTGGTGGTATTACTTATTTTAATGGATATAAAAAGTAGTACTGACTTTTTAATGAATGCAGAGGGTACCTGGGGGAGTTGAGATTACCAGATTGGCCAAATCCTCGATCTAGATAACTTTTTGGGGGTGAGCATGTGGGTTTTTCTCTGTGACCATACGATATCTAATCTTAATTTTTCCAGTTTCATATCCAGTAGTGTTAATGTATTTTTGTTTCTGTATTTTTGCAGTGTGTCAAGGAGCCACTGGTGATGTCAATGGTGCTCAGAATGTGTTCAAGGAAGTTCAGAAGCTTTTCAAAAGAAAAAACAATCAGATTGAGCAATTTTCAGTGAAAAAGGTTAGTTTTTGCATTGGCTGACTTGTTTTGGTACAGTGATGACAGTTCAGTATTTTCTTTAGCAGGATGTATCTCTTTTCTGCTGTGCTGCTTCTGTAGAATTTGTGGGAAGGAATAGGGTGGGAAAGAATAGTGTCATTTGAAGGACCTAACAAAGAAAATGTGAATTAGCTATTCACTCTACAACTAAAGTATTTATTAAAGATAAAAATACATGATGCTGTAGTTGCTTTGGTAATTTTCCTTCTAGCTTTGCCTTTCTTACTCCTTTCTATCTTGTCTTGTTTGTGGAAGCCTTAGTTGTTTTTGGGAGCTAGGAGTTGTCTAGGAAATAGCTCTCAGCTGATGATCTTTCAGATGGTACTGTCTCAGCATCCAGTCAGTGTGTATTGGGACTGTGAAATACAATAAAATTCAATCAGGCAGCATACAAGGAGGTTTTAATTTTGATCAATATGTAAGCCCTTAAATTAGTTAAAGTCTTTGTTTTTTAATCTTAAAATCTTTAGGCTAAGTTATCACTGACTTTATTTTCATAAAATTTTTGTGTGACTTTATAAAACAGTTAAAATTAGTGTTTGTGATACATTGTTTGTGAATATCATGTTCCCTCTAAAAGAACAAATGATGGATCTCCCTTCTTTCTCCCACTTTCCAGGCAGATAGATTTAGGAAACAAATGCCAACCAAAGAGCTCTGTGTCCTGGCATCCATTGAAGTGTTATACTTATGGAAAGCCCTTCCAAACTGCTCCCTCTCGAACTTACAGCATATGAGTCAAGGTATATATGGCTCTTTGATTTATTTATTTGCATTTTAAAACGAGATGTACGATTTTATGCTGTGTGGAGTAGCTAATTGCAGTAGCATGAAAATTTTAACTTGTGTGCATATGTCATAGAAAAATACAGGTAACAAAAGGATAATGACCCATTACAATTCAGCCTAAATGCTAAATGTTTTTAGGAGAAGTTGTAACTGCCTGCTGCATAAACTTTTTGTGAATCATTGTTTAAAATGAAACAGTAGTTACTGTATAGTTACTGTATAGTTACTGTTCCAAGTCACTAAGCAAAATTTAAACCCAGCAACAAAATAGAAAAAAAAACCTACCTATTCATTCCTGCATGTCAGTTTTCTTCTAAGAGGAAATAGGTTGTTTGTGAGGTTATCTATGACATGATAGGTGTTCTGTTTGTCCTGGGACCTTCTTAGTGGTGAGTGGTTGCCTCTTCCTTAGTCTCCAGCTCATTTTGGGTGTCTGTGAAGCTTATGGTAGCAGTGTGTGTCATGAAGTGTTCAGTGCTTCTCACTCTACCCAGCAATCACTCTTGTTTGCATTCTGCAAACAGTTCCAAGCTGGTTGAAGAGAAGCTCAGCATGACCTGGCAGTGTGCATTGGCAGCCCATTGACTGCATCCTGGGCTGCATTGAAAGGAGTGTGGCCAGCAGGTCCAGGAGGGTGATTCTGCCCCTCTGCTCTGGTGAGATCCCACCTGGACTGCTGTGTCCAAGTCTGGGGTGCTTGGCACTGGAAAGACATGGACTTGTTGGAGTGGGTCCAGAGGAGGGACACACAGATTATCAGAGGACTGGAGTACCTCTCCTATGAGGACAAGCTGAGAGAAGAGAAGCCTTCAGGCTTAGGTTCTTAAGAGTACCTTTAGTACTTAAAGAGGACCTGCAAGGGAGGGATATTTTACTAGGGCAAGGAGTGACAGGACAAGGGAAAATGCCTTTAAGTGGAAGGAAGGTGGATTTAGATGAGATATTAAGAAGAAATTACTGTGAGGGTGGTGAGGCACTGGAGCAGGCTGCCCAGGGAAGCTGTGCATGTCCCATCCCTGTGAGTGTTCCAGGACAAGCTGGACAAGGCTCTGAGCAACCTGGTCTAGTGAAAGGTGTCCCTGCCTATTGGCAGGGGGCTGGAAGGTGATGGTCTTTAAGATCCCAAACTATTCTAAAATCCTGTGATTATTACTTGCTCATTTAGAAAACAAAACAAAAATTGCCTGCCATTAGGTGCTTCTTTTTTTCTTTTTCTTTAATTATTTAATTTTGGGGATTTTACACAATTTTCATATTAAGCTAGAAAACTCCAGTCTTGAAGTCAAGAGTCAGGACTAATAACGGTGCTTGATCCAGTTTTAATTTGAGATAACTTGTCCATTTAAATTGCGTGATGGCAGTGGGTTCTAATCAGATTCCTAGTTTTCTAGTCACAAAGGTAATGCTAGGCTTTAAAATCAGATTTACTTACATCAAAATAAATTTGAGTATTTTTTTTGGCTGTCATTTGCCTTCCGAGCAGTCAGCTTTAGAGGGTGCAAGGAGTTTGTATTCTCTTCCACACACTCAGAGGCAGTGTAGGGCTCCCTTGTGTAAGCTTCCAGTCAGTGGTTCACATTTTAATGTGAAATAGCAGTATAGGTTCAAATTCAGAGATACACTGCTTTAAGTTTGGCACCGACAAATATATCTGCATCAGCCAACTCTGGTTGAAGGTTTTCTGTGCAGGGAGTGTTACTTCTTCACCTTATGTGTATTTCAAAACCGTAAATAATAAGAGAGTTTTTTTTCTGCATTTATTTCCTCTTGTCATGAACAATTGGATTGTAATTTGTTGGGGTGGATTTCCAGGCTTTTCCTCAGGCTAGAACTTGACGTAAAGGAATTAATTTGTATCCAGTTGCATCTCTGTAAGTAAAATGCCAAGTAACTTGAGTCTTGTAATCCACGAGAGAGCTGACAATCCAAATACTTCATGAAGCCTCCTTATAGTTATCCATAGATGACTTCTTTGGGTTGTGGATTATCTGTGTTGTGAATGCAGAGCTGGTTAAAATCTGGCAGGGTTTGTGCTGTGAGGCAAAATGTTTAAGGAGCTGCACTGCTCCAGATACAGCAGTAATGGGATGAAAAACCCTGTACTCTCTCCTTCCTGGAGGTGCTGGTGTGGGCAAGTGCAAGTGGCTCTTCATGGAACTTGCCTTGATTTAGCAGAGCTGGCACTAATAAGCTTGATCAAAATGGAGTCCGATTCATTTAGAAAGGGCTCCATACGTTGTGAATCAGTTTTTCCTGGAAACAGAGCACTACTCAGCTGAGGCACAGTCTGTCCCCAGATTGTGGACCAGCTAAGGTCTGGCAGATTAACCTCATTCTTCCATCATCACTGAGAATTGCGATGCCAAAACACCCTAGTCTGGGTTCTTAAGTCCAGTACAAATTTTTGTGCATCTGTCACTCGGCTTCAGTTCAGAAAAAAATCAGGTTTGTCTGAATTGGTTGCCCTGTGCTCCTTCTAACCTGGACTGTATTTTTCTTTCAAGATGTGGGACAAACCAGGCCTGTAACCCCAGAAAGAGATGATTGTTTCTTAACTTTACCTTTTAGTGAATATTTCAAAGACCGGTTGATATCAGTCCTCCTCTTGTGAGAGGAACACACCAACTGCCTTTGACTTCAACCCATTCATTGCTGTTAGGAATTGCTCTCATGAGTGATGGATTTCTTGATGAAGTTCATACAGAATGGGTTGCATTTAAAAGAAAATAACTTACTTGACTTTCTGTTAATGTTACTAGCATTTCCCTTTTCTGGTAAAATTTAAATATCAGACTAAAAGACAATGTAAATCACAGTTCTTGTCTAAGAAAGTATTTCAATCCACCTTGTTTACTGGAATCTTTTAATTCAGCTTGTCATGATGTGGATGATTCATCGGCTGCTGGTTTGAGGAATTTGCTTCTTGGTGCCATACACAAATGTTTAGGAAATTCTGAAGATGCTATTCAGGTAAGTAGTTAAGTGGTAATTTCCACCATTATTCCTATTTTATAAACTGCTTTTTAAAAAAAAGTGAGTACTTTTGAGTAAGAGTGTTAAGCAAGTCATTAATTTTTCATTGATTGTTCTGGTTTGTGAATTCTAACAGAGTTTCTTTTAAAATCTTCTGATTTAACATGTCTTCATTATATTCTGTGCTGTGAAAGTAATTGGCTTTGTTGAATGAACATGGCAGTTAAAGCAGACTGTAGTAACAAGAGTTAAGGGGAAGCTGGGAAGAATAAGAGAAAATTTCTTTCTCTGCTAGATGTACTTTGTCCACCACAGAAAATGAATTTTTTTTTTTTAAGTATCTTGGAGATTTTGAAAAGCACATGTTTGCTGCTTCTTCTCTGGACATGTTAGAGAGAGAGGTTTGATTATTACCACATACCAGAGAATAATTTTGCCACCACTCCAGCTCTTGATCTATAGGTACAACTCTCCTTTTTCTTCCCCAAAATAGAATGCTGTTCATATAAGCAGTAAGATGCTGGCTTTAAACCCTCCCTCCCCCTGCCCCATTTCTCTCAAACATACCTTAAATAATCTGGGTACTTCATCTTTGATGTCACAGTTTCTTCTTAGACCTAATATTTTTTTCAATATGAAGTTGGAAAACTCTTGAATCAGTCACAATAATACTTGGTAAAGTCCAAACTAATAGTTTTATCCTGATACAGTAGTGTTGGTAAAAACATCTAGGAATCTATACCATTGTAAATTTTAAATGTATTCTCATGTTAGCTTTGGCTGATTTCTACAGCTGAAAGTTGAATGGTGCTTCTGCATTGTTTGGAAGTAACAACCAGTCAGTTTTAATGTACCTCTTCAGTCTTTGGTTTCTTTTTTTCCTTTCATTTTTACAGTACTTTCAGCGAGCTGCTAAAGATGAACTCTGCCGTCAAAGCAACTTGTACGTCCAGCCATATGCTTGCTATGAACTTGGCTGTATCCTGTTAGACAATCCAGAGGTAATAGCATGACCTATTTTTAAACTTAATAAAAGTAGTGGAAGGAGTCAACATACCACTATGCAAAGAATGAAACAAAGTTTGTACGTGGCTGTGCATATTAAGTTTTAAAAATCTGTTTTATACCTACCATAAAAAAATTTACAACTTTGTGAGGGAACTGGGTTCAGTCCAAGAAATGGAATACGTTTTAGGTCACGATGTCTTAGTTTTTCAGTACTGAGAGTGTTCCTGCTGCTGGTAGCAACAAAGGCTTTGCCAGAATGCCCTGAGTAGACAGGGATTTCTTGTCTGTAGGTGGTATTTAGTGTGGTAGATGCCTGGGGTCCTTTTCTTACCTATTTAATATCCTGTTGGATGCCATTCAAAGTTCACCTGTACTTATCCTCTCCAAATAGAATTTGATGCCTTCCTAAAATAGCAAGTGGGTTTTTTTTAGTCATTTAAATTCCATTAAAGTGTTTGTGTGGGCATTTTGACTTCCACCGTGACTAATGAGAGTTTTGTTGTTCAGGATGAGGAAGAAAATGATCCACCTGGCTTTCAGATTGTCCAAATGGCTTTGCCGACAGTGCATTTAATTATTCAGGTTTTTGCACATACCCTACCTCAGAGAATATTAAACAAGAGCAACTTGTGCAGCACTCTTGGTGCCATTTCCCTCCTCAAATGTGCAACCCCAGTCCTTGGAGTTTATGCCACCTTGTGTTGATAATCAAATAGCAGGTATAAGGGGGAAGTGGTTACAGGGTAATCACTTGAACACCTTCACTGTATGTAATATATGAAGTAGTTGGGCTGATAGTATCTCATATTCTTAAGATTCTGATTTTGGTGTTGTCAGGTTTAGTTAGCTGAGTTGAGCCTTCCCCTTAAAGGGGAAAAGAGGAAAATCTTCCAATTAAAACAATTACCATGACAAAGGACAAATAGAAATTGCTTTTAAAACTAATTTTATTTTTGAAAACCCTACTGCCCTAAGACTTAGTCCTGGGCCTTGAAGCCTGGAAGGAAAATCTGAGTCCTATAATATTCTTGTTGCCTTTCTTTCCACGTTCATGTTTAAATTTGATCATGTCAAGTGTCTCTAAAAAAAGCCCCAAAATGTGGTGAGTAGTGAAGGTATGTTAAGATTTGAAGAATGTGAGAGCAGTCCTTCCTTCCTCTTGCTTTACACGCCGTGTGTGCACACAGTAACTGAATGTGCCTCATGTAGGGTGTTTGAGGCTGAACAAGCCTCGGCTGGAGGAGCTGTGGTAGCGTTTATAAAGCATATGAAGGATGTGGAGGTAACTCCCTCTCGTGGCACTCAGAAAATGAGGAGGTAAATGATGCTTTACTTCAATAAAGTGGGATGGGGTAGGGGAAAGCAAGAGGTAGAACTTGAGTGGATCCCATTTATACAAAATTTCATTTAGTAGCTAGGGTGTCATGCTAGAGCTCCATAATGGTTAAGAAAGAGAAGGGAATAGGATTTCATAATTTCTGTAATTTCTCCTTTTCTGTAGAAGACTAGAAATACATAATAGTGCTTCTCCTGAGTGCCTTATTAGTATTTCCAGTTTCCTAATTTGAGAGATTTTTGTCCGTTCAGCACCTTTTCCAAAGGTAGAGATGCTACTCTAGTCTCACCAGCTCATTTACTTAAAGTATTTTCTGTAACATTTGTGATGTGTTTCCAATGCAATGTTTGTCTTTTTGTAGACTGTGCCAAGAGGCAAAACCTTACTGCTCCAAGCCAAGGTAAAAACGAAGGCATTTTCTAATTTAACTGTCTGAGATGAATGGGCATTTGGGAGGTTGTGTTTTCAGGGTTTTGGGGCAGGGCGAGTGGGTGTTAAGTTGTGGTGTCTCTCACCTGTATTCTACAACTCCTGTCATGTAGATGTGCATCAATATGCATGATACATATTCATGTGTGCTCCATAGATAATGTGCCACTAGGTCAGCCATCACACAGAGCCCACATCGCTGACAGTTCCTGCAGTGTTAGAACCTTGATAAGTTTTTCAACCAAGATTTGGCTACAAAAATTTTGAAAATTACAATTCTCCATTTCTTGTCTGTTTCAACTGGTCCCTGCCTTGGGCCTGTTGGGATCTTCTGGAGCTTTTGGATTAGTAATACCTTTCAGGTGTTTTTTAACTATATGGGCTCCAATCTGCTCAATTCCAACTTGGAATTTCTTTAATAATTCCTTTGCTGTGGGTAATGTGGGAATATTACAACATGCAATCACCAGTTCACTTCTTTTCTTTGGACTCTTTTGTAACATGATTTTTTTAAGCATTTTAATAGCAAAATTATCTTCATATCCTGAAGTGAAGGAGGCTAATAGGTATATGTTTGAGGTTTTTTTTCCTTGTTTTTTCCCCCCCCAGGAGGAATTTTCTGGCTATGACTTTGAGAACAGATTGCACGTCCGCATACATGCAGCCTTAGCCTCTCTAAGGGAAGTGGTTCCACAGTGACTGACAGGAAGGCTTGCTATCCTTTCCCACAGTTCCTGCACTTTAGGATGAAGCAGAAGAAAGAGCTGTTGGGAAGTCCAGCTTTTCTTCTGAAAACCACTTGTGCCAGAGACACTTTCCTAGTATGGTCAGAGTTGGTATGGCTAAGTAAAAACATTACAATTTTAACTAAAGGTAAATCAACCAGGAAGAAGGTTAAGTGACCTTGTGTTTTTAACTCTTCATTTTTTTATTTTGTTCAAACCAAACTGAACACAATTACTTGTAACTCTGTGGGTGAGCCTAAATAAGCACATGCTTTACTTCAACAACATTGGCAAGGTTGATTTTTACCTTTTAAAGCAGATCTATTTCCAGAATTTACCAAGAGGAGCACTTTTGATTAGAATAATGCAATATAAGTAATTGGTTTAAGTGTTGAAGTTGGAAATGGTCAGAATACTCCTTTTTCTCCAAGTATTAGCCAGTACACAGGAGGAGGAGGAGAACTGTTCAGCCACAAAAAGCAGATCTTACTAGAGTTTAGTGGCTTATGCCAGTTACCTGTTATGATGGTGAATTTTAACCCTCTCACCCCCTTTTATTCTTTAGCCCTTCCCTCCCAACCCAGCTCATTTTTGTCATATCAGAGATGTCAATATTTGGGTTCTTTGCTTCTGGTACATTCCAAACAAATACTTTGACATGCAGCTACTGTTTGGGCAGTTCTTATTTCAACTCCTATATTCTCAATATCATGTTAAAATTTTACATGTTTTTCACTCAAGCTGTTGGATCCTTATAGCAGTGACCTTTAAAAGGTATTTAAAAAACCTGCAACCAAACAAAATGCCAGCCCACAAATCTGCTTTGGTAGTTACACCAATATTACAATATCTTCAGTCTCTGTATAGTATTTCAAGCCTGTGGTGTTAAGTTATTGAAATACCTCAGAGAGCCTAAAACTTTTGCCATGACCATATAATTTTTAATACTTGGCCATCAGTGTGCTTATCTGTAGCTTTTTTTTAAACTTTTGTCTGTAATGTGTAGTATTTCCTTACGTTTTACATTCAGCTGATGTTATAATCTAGGAAGGTAAATATTTTTTAAAAGAAGTTTATGAATGGAAATCTGACCATAAAGTTAGTTGAATTATGTTACTTTACAAAGCTAAGAAAACTGGATATCCTTGGAAATAGTTATCCAAAAGCCTTATCTTTACTTTGGTCAGGTTGCCTTAAACAGTTCCTTAGCTTAAGCTTTTTTTTGTTTTGTTTTGTTTCTTCTTACCTTTTTGTAGAGCATGTTGCCAAAGTTCTAGACTTCTCCCACACCTAACCTTCATTGATTTGCTTTTGAGGTTATATCTAAAGCAAGACTGATATGGAGGAGGGAAGTAATGTCCTGTTTGGTAGGCCAAATGAACTGGTTGAGACACTTTTATTTCTCTCTAGAAAGACACAGTTCTGCTATGAAAGGCATTCCTAGAGCAGTTTAACACTTCTGTTGCAGTTCCTGAAGGAGTGGAGGAACTCTTTAAAAAAGCAGTTTTATTTTTCTATGATCTAGGTGTGTTACAGGTAGTAGACTGGGGTTTTTTTATTCCACTTTGACAGTAATACTGAGTCATAAATGAGTGTTCAACCTTATTTGGTCAATCTAAGTAAGTATTGACTAGAAAATGTTATATTGTATATGTATATAGTGGCTGCTTAGAGTTCAAATAATTATTTTAAAAATGGGTTTTAATGTACTTGAAATCTTATTTTGTCCTATCTCACTTCTAATGTTTTGCAATCAGACAGTCTGTTCTGGGTAAATAGCTGGGAATGGTGCAGCTACTGGCAGAATTCTTTTTAAATACACTCCTTAAATATGATGTGAGACTTGGCTGTTCAGGACACAAAGCACCTGCATGCGATTTGTGTTGGGATATTTAGAGTCTGCATACTTGGAGGTAGCTAGAAAATTGTAGTAAATTTACTAAAAGGCCTGTTCTCACCAGGCTAGGAGTGGGTATAGAAAGACACTATATGTTCATGTAACAGTTCAATAACTCTGTGCAAAGTGCTTTCCTGTGGGCTTAGCAAATCATCACAACTGTATGTTTCTGTATTAATTATTTTTTTCCTCCCCTCTCCTCATAGGAGACCCTCCTACACTGTATATGGCAAAATTATTTTTATGTTAGATTGTGCCTGTGATGAGAAAAAAATTAATGGTCTTTTGTGTAAACTAGTAAGTTTTTATACTGTGGAACTCGGAGGCATGGTCTAATAGCAATAATGGAATATGCATCTTGCTAATTAATATATTAAGGCCATCTTTACTGGGACAGGTATTTTTTGTTGATGTTGATGCAGTTTTTATCTCAGTACGACTCATTTCAAATAAATAACTAGGATTTTTAGATGTCACAAGGTGGCATATTTATTGTGATGTACTGTAAATGTTGTTAATTTACAGAACTTGCACTTTTATATTTCTGAGTAAAATTAAAAGAAATGTGGACATGAATTTTGTTCCTTTGCTTCTTGAGTTTGACTTCTAACTGGTGGCCTCCTGAACAAGATGTTACCAAGTACTGGGAAAACTTCCGGGATGTTAAGTGACTGTAACAAAGTTCTCTAGTCAGCAATTACCTCCAGCCTTTGTTCTTCCAGTATAATTACAGCCTCCTGGACTAGCAAGTGAGTTACATGTCATGTTGAGATCAGCTATAGAGTGAACAAATTTTAAGGTACATTTTTAAGATATCAAATTCACTTGTTCTTCATTGAAGAAAAAGAACCACATGCAATTGTATTTGTTGCATTTCTACACCTTTGAAGACTGTTTATAATTTACTCAAAAGCAAGCACTTTAATTTCTTCTCTGACTTTGAATGCTTGTTTCATATTCTAGTTATGCTTTATTTCTAAATAAAATTCCCCAAATGCTGTACTGAATTGCTTTTCAGTTTGCAACAATGTGATTGTCTTTCCAGACATTGATTGTACTTGTGTTTAAGAACTACTCTGTACTTGCTGAAGTCTGAACAGGAGCAGGTGTTATGTTGGTGTAGGACTGATCAAATCTTGCAGTGTGGTGAAAGCAGAGTAGCCTGTACAGCACTTAACTGCCCTTTGCAGCAATCATTTTGAAACACCAACAGTGTTGTTGCAGGAAGCACTTCCATTAGAAGTTATGCAATCCCAAACAAGTTAAATTTAGGAGTAATAGACTTGTTCAAGTCACAAAAGTGTGCCATTGTTAGGAGATGGTGAAAAGTGTTCCTGCTCACCTGGCCTCTTCCCCACCCATTTCCTACCACACAGAAATTCAGCCTGAGGCAGCTTTTCCAGAATTAAATGCTGAATTGTTTCTATTCTGATGACATTTTGATGTGTGCTTGGACTCCACAGCTGGACCCACCACAGGTTACCCGGGTAGGTGCATATTAACTGCACATTTCTTCCTTGCTTCTGCTCAGAACCCCTTTGCACAAATGCCCAAGATCTTCACAATCTACCGAACCCCTGAGTTTTAACCGCCAGTGAGAATCAGCCATGGGGAGTTCATATGCAGTTTCTTAATGTTAGCCCTAATTTTTCCATTGCTGGTTTTTCCAAAATGCTGCTTATCTTTTGATGTGATCTATTCCATGATGGTGTTCAGGCAAGTAATCTGTTAAGTTCAGCAGGACTGGCTTGTTGGGCAGTGTTCTTCAGGCATTTCTGGCAAGCTGTGCTTACCTAGAGGAGATGCCCAGATGGGCAGAGGGGAAGGGCTTAAAAGGAAAAAAATGACTTGTTTGAGTTGAGGATTTGAGAAGAAAGAGAGATTATCAGAATTTGCTAAGCAAAATCATTTTTGTAATAAAGACCACCCAGTCTTTCAGTAAAAGCAGTATGTTTACTGTATTGAGAAAAAGATAGTTGAACTGGTGGGACATAGACGTCTTCCCAGTTAATGAATGACCTCATCCCTTTTCTGGTAGAAAAATAAGGCTTATCTGGGACCTTGATTTTGCTGAACTTCTGCCCGGGCTCTTAGATTTCAACACTGTCGGGAAGCTGTTACTTCTGCAAAGGGAAGAAGGTGGTAGGACAAGGCAGCTGGGCAGGCTGCTCATGGGCTGACTGGCCCTTCCCTATGGACCCAAAGGGGTGATATGTGTTAGTAAAGTACTTGATACCTTGCTCTTGATGGCATCCAAAACCAGCATTAAGTCCCAGCACAGTGAATTAGTTTCCAGGCATATTTTTTTCCCATAGCTGCTCTTTAATTTCAGACACACACAATTTTATGTTAGGTCCTGCAGCCTTTTCAAATATTTATGGAGGTTTATGCTTCAGTTCTGTTACATCTGGTAGTACATTTTTCTGTTGTTTATGACATCTGTACTTAAGCACCTTTGAAGCTTTTGCTGTGCAGAGCTTTGCAGACCTGGAGTTCTGAAAGTTTTCCAGAGAAGCAAATGTGCAAGTTCTCCTCTGCTCTGTATTCGTTGAGGATGGTTTCAAAATAATCATGCACTCAGGTATGTGTAATGCCTTTATCAAGGCATGTTGCTTTCATATGCTCTCCCTACTTCAAAAATAATGCATTTTCTACTTCTTATGTATGTATTCTTGAAATATTCTTTCTATAGGAAGCTCTTCCTAGTTTCACAAGTCATAACATACAAATATTTACCATTTTAAATATTATCATCTGTGTTGTCACTCTCTAGGACTGAAGAGATAATATGAGAAGTTTTCTTGAGAAATTACTAAGGATTCAAGAAGTATTTTGTGGTGAGTGTACCATTAGTAGTATACTTTCCTATGAATGAACTTGAAAGTCATTCAAAGTTAGCAGAGGGTTCTGCTGCAAATGTGTTACTTTTAAAAACAAGTTATTGTAGATTTTCTAAATGCTTTAGTGCAATGAGTTTTAAATCTTCAGTACTGCTGGATTTCCCCTCAGGATTGTGTAGAGATGCAGACATCCGAGAATGCAAAAGCAGGTAGGCAGATGATGGTTTTCCAACGATAATGAAGGCTGATCTGCAGCAATGTTGGTGGTTAAAGTTTTTTATCCCTTAGCAGACTCCTGATCATGCCTTGCCCCTGTGATCTTTCTATCTTCATGATCCTTCAAAACACAGTGGTAACCTTGAAAATACAGCACTATACGGTGACCTTTTTTGTGCTTGTATTGGAACAGAAAATGATCTTGTGTGTACCTACTAATAATGTGTGCTGAGCAGCAAATGTCACCTGCCCTGATCACTTGGGCAGGTGAGGTTTGTTTCAGGGTTTGCCCTTGCAATCATAAGATTATGGAGTACAAACAAAGCCATTATAAACAATAACCTCCTTCCTCTTGGGGTGTGGCTGAAGAGGTTACGGTCTCCAGCTGTGTCTTCTGAGCTCCTGCCAGAGGCCACCAAGGAACATTGCTTCTCAGGTGCTCTGTTTTGCAGTTTGTTGGTTCAAATCCCTTGGGTTTTGTATGTGACCTGGGTGTGAACAGGGGATGGTCTGTGCACTCACCCCTTCACCACAGCTGGAAGAGGGGTGGGATGTGGCCACAGCCTTTCTGCTTTCAGCAAGTTGCAGCATTAAATAGTGTGATGGCATCATAGCCTGAGGCTGAGGGGAAAATTGCCCTCATCCTGTGCTGGGAAGAAATGTCTGGCTTGGCTGCTAGTGAGGAAAGCTGGTTTTGGCAAAGGAACTTGCTTAGAAGGGTTCTGCCAATGCTGGGCATTAGGAAAATCAACAGCAGAAAGCAGGAGCAGGTTTCATGGTAGTGGGGAGGGGGAAATGCAAAAAGGCAGCAGCTTATGGGAATGTGTGAATGCTGTGGGCAGATGCAAGATCTTGCACTTAGCCTTGGCTGAATTTCACGATGCTTGTGTGGCCCAATCCTCAAGCCTGTCTAGGTCCCTTTGGATGGCATCTCTTCCCTCTGGTAAATCAACTGCACCGCACTCAGCTTGGTGTCATGTGGAAACTTGCTGAAGGTACAGATGATCCCACTGTCATTGAAGAGACAGTAACAAGTTTGCTACAAGTCTCTTCAATGTTTTGGTCTCAGTACAGACCCTTAAGGGTCCACTTACTGCTGGTTTATTTCCACCTATCTAGCCACTTCCTCATCCATCAAACCCATATTTATATTTTCCAATTTAGCAGCCAGAATGCTGGGAGGGACTGTTAAACACCTCCCTGAAGTCCAGGTAGATGACATCTGTAGCTCATCCCTTCTCAACAAAAGCAGTCACGCCATCATTCAGAGCCACTAGATCAGTCGGGTACTATTTGCCCTTGGAGAAGCTGCAGCTTGTGTTGGCTGTTTTTAACCACTTCTGCATCTTCCATATGTTTTGATATATCTTCCAGGATGGTCTGTACCAGGATCTTACTGGGCACAGAGGTAAGGGTGACTGGTTGATAGCTCCTACAGTCCTCATCACCTTTTTCTAAAAACAGATGTGATATTCTCTTTTCTTCAATCACTGGGGACTGTGACTGACTGCCATGACTTTTCAAATATGATGAGAGAATGAATGGCTGCATATTTCAGAAGTTGTCATCTGAATGCCTGTGTTAAGGAAACATCCCTGTCCAACTACCCAGGAAGCACCTGGGCTAGGAGCAAGGTTTATCTGGAATCTCCCACCCACAGTACCAGTATAGGATTTGGGACTTGTGCACTAGTAGGGAGATAACCGGGTTGCACAGCTGCAAGGCAGCCATTCCTTTCTGTGACATTGCACAATACTGACAGGTTATAAACGGGTCTGATTTAGTTTGGGCTGGCAGGCAGAATAATGTTTTTTCAGAGAGGATTTAGCTCTGTAATGCTTTGAATAATGTCTCATAATTTCTGATGTCATTCAGAAAGCAGGTCAATGCTGAGCTGTGATGATGCATTGAAAGACTTGTCTTCTCTTCTGCTATTGTGTGGGTTTTACAGAGAATCATCACCTTTCACCTCCACCATCACCTGCTCCTAAAGATCCATTACAGGTTGTACCTTTCTGCAATGAAACCAAGGTTATTTCAACTCTTGAGGCTGTATAGTGTTGGGATGATGAGCTGATTATGGATGCATATGTTCCATCTTTTATAGAGCAGGTTACAAAGTAATTCCCTTTGTAGACAGAACAAATTATCTGTTAAAGATGAAGCAGCCGTTAAATGCAGGCCAGGCCTCAAGCACTGCAACCTTAGGTCCATCTGATGATTTAATTTCCATGCTGAGAGAACACAATCTACAGCACAAGTGGAATCAAACTGAGCAAGTTTGTCTTGTCAGGTAGGGAGGTCTGGGCATTCATGTCATCTTCCCATTTTCAACTTCCAGCTCTACAGCTTAGTGGTAAAAAAATGGAAGATCACCTCTTGTCACTGCAATGCAGGGTTAGAGGTGACTTCTAAGCAACTACTAAACCAACACTGCCTGGCCCCAGTGCATGTGTTAGATTTCACTGGCATTTGCTCCAAGAAATGTGGTCCTGGCCAGGATGCTTATTCCTGAGGGCAAAGAGGCAGGTTAGAGTGATGGGAATGTGCCCATTGCTGCCAAATGATCTTGCTGAAAACCGCTATTTTCTGAAGGAGGTGTTAGGGACCTAAAATGTAATCTGTGAGTGCTGTGGCTAAGGAGGGGTGACTAGTTGGAGCCCTGGTTTTGATTCTTCTTGCCTGAAAGGTCATTTAGTCCAGCAGTGACCTGTTTTTTCACTTAGAAAAAAATGGTGGTCGTTGCCTGTGATGGCTGGAATTGGTAAGTTTCTGCAGCTGGGCTAAGTGGCCATCCTTCCACAATGAGCAAGAGAGCTGGTGCCCATCTTTCTAGGTGAGGCCTTCACCAGCATCTCTTCCCTGTGTTGGCATGTGCCCAGCTCAGCCCTTTCCCAGCTGGAGACATCCTCCAGCATGGAGCTGTTCTGCCCCCACTCTCCTGGAAGAGCAGAACCTTTTGTAGAGTAAGCCTTTGTCCTGCTGGAGGTGGGGGTCCTTATTCTTGGGCAATGCTCAGCTTTTCCAGGGGAAAAGTTCAACATTGGCAGCTGTCACAAATACCTGCTCCAAATTATGTGATGCAAGAAAAATGAAGTGGGGGAATTCTCCACTCTTTGTTCTAGTGGGTTCTGATGTTCAGAACACACAGGACTGGAAATGTGTTTCTGCCCATGCCATCTTTGGACAGCCAAGTGCTGGTGCAAGGAGATCCACTATATTCCCTGGTTCTAATACTGCAGCTGAAATGCCCAGAGCAGGATACTGAAGAAGGAACATGCTACTGATTGGATTTTACTACTAGAAACTTAATTTAACCCTTTTCAAAATAAAATAATGTTTGAGATGATTGGTTTAACTAGTTGTCCTATATAACAAACCCACACTGCCTTTCTCTGCTTGTTACTGTTTTCAAGTCCTGCTCTGATTTTAGTCTGAAAGAACCATATTTTTAAATCTCACATTTATGCACATCTTTTTTCCTGTAGCCTGAACTTTTTGCATTTGTGTAATATTCACAGTGGGGCAAAATACCCTCTCCTAGGAGTGCATTTAGGTAGCAGCTAAAGTAGTTCTACTGGGTTCATGTTAATTTTTAAACTGGTAGAGAAGAGAGGCTGTTTGCACTTCAGGAAGAGGTCAGGATGGATGGAGTTTACATTGCAATAAATCAAATAATGTTAAGCAAATGCTCAAAAAAAGCACCAGCCATTAAAACTGCATTCCCATGTTGAACATCCCCAATGTTAGCTTTGTGTGAACTGTGCCCCCACCACATCTGCTGGAGCTGTTCCAGTGAGGAGCCACCCAGCCTCTCACTATGCTGACATGGTGTAGTCATTGGGGGCAGGCAGGAACTAAATGCTTTGCTTTCCCTAGTACTGTGTCTTCAGTGCTGTGTGACCTGCTTTGACCCAACAGCCAGGCTGCTTTTGTGGATCTCAGACTCACACCTGGAAGATGCATAGCAGTCAAGACAGATGTTAAGAAGCTCTGGCCAGAGCAGAGGCTTCCTACAGATAGGAACAGGTATTGACCTCCTCCTGCATCTACAGGTCACTGTGAGAGCTGACCCCTTACAGGAAAGGCTGCCAAGGAGAAAGCTTTCCCTTATCTATGCAAATATGTCTCAGCATCAGGACCTGGGTAATTCGAGTAGGGCCTAGAACAAAAATAGAAAGCATCTCATTGCCTTATTAACAGTTTCAGTAGTCCACTCAAAGCTCAAGCTGCAGGAAGCTCTCAGTTCCCCAGCCCCCCAAGCCCCTAGAAGGAGACTCTTCCTTGCTTAGGGAGAAGAGAGGTCTCTGGAGCACAAAGAAACATACTACCTTGTCCTCACTGCAGCAGGTTTTGAATGAGGCTAGCTCAGAAGGAGTCAGCACTGTTGAACACCATCCACTTTAGACTAGATGCAAGAAGTTTTGAAGCCTTTATTTAGTAGCAATTAAATTATTCAATTAACACTAACCTCCAGACAGCAGTTAAAATATTGTACAAAGAGCAGCTTGCCCTCTAGAAGCTCTGTACACAGTTCAATATAAACAGACTAAGTTTGAATGCACCCCACTGAAAAGGGGTAAAGCAGCTGTGCACAGGAGGCCTCACTGAGGTGCTGTACTACCTTTGAAATGCACAAGACTTCCTCCCAGGGAGTTTGCACAGTACAGACACAGTCCTGTCCCCCTGCCATGTTCCACCAGGTCATTCCTGGACTGATTAGGTTCTTGCAGTGGTGCTGGGCACCGGAACTTCTAGTGCATGAAACAGATTCTTTTAAAACCTGTTACTAGTGTGCAGTTCAAATCAAATCTGTAGATATTTAAATGGCTCTTAATTCCTTAAACCGTAAGGTTGGTAGCAAAACAGGAGAGCAAAATTCAAAACACACTGCACAAAACATTGAATAAATAACCTCTGAGTAATGTTACCAGCTTAAACAACTGCATTACTGCTCCAGAGATGGGAACACTTCTGGAATTTTCTGAGCAGAGCTCAATTTCAAGGGCATTACTTTAGTAAAAGAAAAGTCACTTTATGAAAAATTACATCTTTACAGAAGTGACACTCTTCTTCATTTAAGAACAGAATATTGCAATTACTTTGTGTGCTTTTTAAACATTCCCATGTCACAATAAATAAAACCAGTTTTACTTGTGCCAATGTTATCTACAAAATAAAGTATTCACAGAACAGCTGAAGGTGTTCTATTCCTCATACACCACAACCTAATATAGGTGTACTCAGGGCAGTTTGAAACCACAGCGACTTTGTCCATGTAGGACCCACCATCAGCCAGAAAAGTTATTCCCCTACCTTTAGGACTGAAGATCTTGTACCACCAGATTTATTGCAGAGATGCTTAATATTCTGTTTGATAACATGTCAGTATTTTCAGGAGATAAGTAGAACAAGGGAAAACATTAAAATGGATTAAGACTTATTTGTATCAGTCAGAGGCTCCTCACTGCATTTTAATAAATATCAGGCAAATTAAAGTAGTTTCTGTCCCAGTAGTTGCCAGAGTAAAGCCAGTCCTGTGTACCAGTGTGGGGATTGGGGCCTTGGTGGAACCATCTGCAAGGAAACACACAGCATGTTAGTGAAGCTATTAAGACTCACTTGTACAAGTTCAGAACTGCTTTGCTGCATTGTCAGCAGTTTACTGCACAAAATTACTGAAGGAGTTCTCTTAGTTTTAAATTTATAAATGAGTTTATAGTCATCTTCAGTGACTACATTTCCTCGTTTGCTACACTGCTTAAACATCTCTGAGATGGAATCACTGACACCAGTGTTTTGCCATTTGAAGCTGCCAAGATTACTGCGTAATAAAGGACAGATCCAGCTTTATTTCAAAGCAGTTATGAACAACCATTCCAGCATGCACAAGCAGTAACAGTTTTTGCAAGATATGTAAACACCACAAGCACTGCAGTCCTGAAAACAAGTATTATTTCCCTGGATCTAGATTACTCCTTGTTTTTTTAAAGTCTTGTTTTGCAATGCACTTCATCATAGAATTGTAGAGTGACCTGAGTTGGAAAGCACCTTAAAAACCCATCACCTTTCTTTTCTGGTTAACATAGGCGTAGATGCCCTTTGTGTTGGTTTTTTTGCATGTTTTGCCAAATTCCAGCTTTGCCTTGGTCTTCCTTACCCCATCATCCCTATAAAACTCATCTTTGTACTCTTCACAGGTGCTCATCCTTGTTTCCACTGCCTGTGCATTTGTTTCCTGCCCTTTGGTTTGACCAGCAGGTAACTCGGAACAAGTGTGCCAGCTACCCTCAGTGTAGATGAAACATCACCCACAGGCTACAGGAAGACTTCTGGATTATTACAAGTTAACTATGTTGTGTTACCCTGTTGGCAGCAGGAGACTCAATCTGAATGCCCAGAAAGCTGATTCCATCTGCATGGAGCTACTTACAAGCTTTTACTAAGCTGGTTATTAATAGAAACACTGAAGTTGAGCACCTGCTGTCTTTCCCTTCTTCTCTCCTCCTGCTTAATCTGGAGGCACCATACAGCACACAGTAAATGCCACTTTCTGTTTGGCCCAGTTACTCAATCTTGTGCCTCAACAGTCCATAGTACCAGACCTCAAGCATTTTAACTTCCTTCTGTATTTTGCCAAGCCACATTTATGGCATGAGACAGCTTGGTAGAAGCTGTTTCTGTGGTTAATGTGCTCCACAACTTCCTTTCACCTCTTTACTGACCACAGAAGCCAGTTGTTTCTTTCTGTAATTCACTGTAGTGGCCACACTCAGCCAAGTAAATCATCTGTGTGCAAGGCAGCCTGTTTAACTCTGCTCTTCCCTTCTCCAGCACCACGATGGTTCAGAATAGAAAAAGTGCATTGGAACTAAATATGACTTCATCTGTTTAAAAGGCAAAAGCTTAAAGGCCACCAGTAGTGCAGGGTTATGTTACAAAGCAGGGCAGCTAAGAGTCAAGTCTTGCTTCACTCAAAGGACTTGATCTGTGCTGGAAGAAATGCCTTGTGCTGCCTTTCCAGGAGTAACTGAAGAGGTGAACACTCCCGTGGTTCTCCTGCTGCCCAGGTTAAGTTAACTGAAGTCAATAGAAGTCATTCATCCTAGTACTGTACACAGCTTACTCCTGCTTCTCCCACAGGAGGAGTCAGCTATTCCCAAATAAGACGTGTATGGATCAGCTTAGGTGTCCAGTTCACTGGTGACAGCAGCTCATTCCAGAGCTAAAGCCAAACATTTGCCTTGAGATAGGGCTATAAGCAGAGTGACCTCACCTCTCAGGTTAAGAAATTCTATCACCTCAGAGCTCATTAGTGTATCCTCAACACTTGTACAGGTCAGGACAGAGTGCCCCTCCTCCAGTGTCCACCTACTTCAATAGGAAGGGGAAAGGCAATGGGAACAACTAAGTCTGAGAGACATGTAAGACCTAAACCAGTCAGTGATGTGGGAAAGATGGGTCAGACTTCATCAAAATCAACAGACCACTGCTGTATTTCAGAACTGAATTAAGTATTTTTACTCAAGACTTAAGATTACTGGTCAGCATCTAAAATACTAAACGTTCAATATTAATCACCTCCTGAGAAACACCAAGACCCCACTTCTAAAGTGGATTCAGAATAATAAAATTACATATAAAAAGAAATCACTAGGCACTTCGGAGAATTGTCTTAGGAAGGAGGAATTCTACTAGACAAAGGAAGAAACCTGTTTTTCTGTGGCAAGGAAATGGCAGTAGTTTAGATATGATTTCATAATGCACTGCAGAATAAGACCTACAGATGACCTGGGAACAGGTAGGAGAGGAGTTCTTCACAACATGCACTTTTCCACCCGTAGCACAACTCTCCCTAAACTTTACATTCATCCTTCGTAGTCAGCCACACCTGGCATTCCTACTAAAGAGATCATACACTAGGAATTTTCTGCCAAAGCTTTAGAAACCTCCTGGAAAGCAAGGAGTTCTTAAAGGCTATCCCAGACTCGTGCTGAACAGGTCTACACAATCTGCACAACAGCAGTTGCAGAACCTTGTGAATGGCATCTGTGCTAATTCTATAACCCAAAAACCACAGCTCCATGGGAATTCCCCAATCTCCACCCTCAGATGCTTTGAGCTATATTTAAGCTACTTCAAGCACCTGGAAAAATACTATGCAACTATCTCAGGTTTGAAAACACCTTGTGAGAGCTAGAACCACTCTGAATTCAGATAAGGAAGTGAGAGGTGCAAGGCTGCCCAGCACTTAGAAGCTTTACAAAGATGTTATTCTCCATCAGTCTCTATGCAAACAAACCCAAACACTTCAAGAGAGCAGGCACAGGAAAAAGACAAAGGCAGACATGTCCAAACCTGGGATTTTGGGATGATGGGTGACTTCATTTAACAAAAAAAAAAAAAAAGAAAAAAGAAAAATGTTTTACAAACATTTTAAAGATATTTAATCCAGAGTGTCTGACTGTATTAATAACAGAGAAAAGAGGAACCTTGCTTACTTAAAGTTTAGCCCTATTGTTGTTTTTCCTGAGAAGATAATGCCAACTTACTACTTTGCTTTTAAATAGACTTTGGTCGAACTGGATTCATCTGGTCAGGTTTTCAGAGTTTCTTCTTAGCTTTTGTGTAACAGCTCCCAGTTGACTCCTCACGGTTTAAAGAAAATCCAGAAAAAATCCCCAAAACATCCTGGCAGGTCCCTTGTATGCTAACTTTTCCCTTAGCTCGTCTTTTGTAGTTAAGGTCCCCCACCAAAAGAAGGCAGGGTCTTGGATAAGTGGGTGATAAGCTTTGAGAACACCACACTGTCAGCACAGAGCCACGGGGCTGAGAAGTCACGGGCAAGCTCACAAGGGGAGAGCATTTCCTCCTCTCTTTGGCCAGGCATGCAAATTTGAGGCAATTATAAATTAACCAGCAACACCACTCCTTACAAGCAGTCGTCAGAGGTAACACCTTTGTCATGTCAGAACCAAGAAGTGCTCAGAGAAGACAACAGTTTGTATTTGCATATGGGTGTGCAAGCAGTGAGGGAAGGAACCGAGAGCAAGCCTGGCACTTCCCCCTGGAAGTGCTACATCCCTCTGGGACCGAGTCTGCAAACACAACAGTGGCACTGCCAGACCTGATGCTGTCTGTCTGCTCTTCATGCTGACACAACGCTCACTGCATGTCACCAGTGGAGACTGGCACTTAACCTGAATGTTCAAAGCCTTCACATTACTGCACACGCACACAGGCAAGGCCACCAACCTCGTCTTCCAGTCTTCCTCTGACTTGGAACGATTTTTGCGGGCAGTCCTCTGTTTTTCTTCTAGCCTCTTCTTTTCTTCACTAGCCAGATCTTGAAGGATAAAAATACACAAAAATACAGAAGATGTTAAAGCATAATATATAAGGCAGGGACATTAGTTCATCTGACCCAGAAAATAAATAAGGGCAGTAGTAGAAAATGTCCATTTAAAAAGCCTTCTACAGAACACTGAAGGTTACTGGTTTAGTCTAAGAACAAAGCTGTAACACAGGATCAGCCAATGGCATCCCAGTCTTCAAGACAGTTAAATATATATTTCCACGGCCTGAGGACTCTGGAACTGTGTCTACATGACAGCAAATGTTAGCTAAGGGAAGTGGCATATGTAGAATTCAGTAGGGAAACTGAAGATATGATCAATTGATTTCAGAATTCTGAAGGCCACCTGCTCCTTGTTGAGTTTTGGGTTAAGTTGCTACTAGCGTCTAGTTCCTCATGACCAGAGGTTTGGAATGCTTATTTCCAAATCACAAAGAACTGTCTCTCTGCAGCATCCCTTCATTTTTTTTGGTAATGCACTAATGTAGCATCCCAAACAAGCAGAACAGTTGCTTCTCTTTGGCAGGAAGGATGATCAGAAGGTCTGAGGAGTAAGTCAGACTCAGAAGCAGATTAGATGAAAGTCAATCTCACTTTCCTGAATCCTCAAAAAGCATTTCGTACACATCTTAAGTCTCCAAGAATGATTCTCTTCACTGTTTCTGCCAGCCATTTCCTGTCAGCTTCTAACCCACTATGTATTGTTAACTGCTATACAAACTTCACGCCACTAGTGTGTCATGGAGGAATATGGTGTGTTGCTAACAGCATAGTTATTTGCTCTTCAAATTTAAACAGACAAATTACTGGGGATGCTCTGAACCAAATATATCCATCATCCTGGCCACAAAACAGTTGTACAGGCAGGGGAGAATGGTTGTGGAAATTCACTGATCTGTTTTAAAAGCCTCAGAGAAATGGTTATCAGCTTCTGAGAAAAAAGAAACAAAACTGCACAGCTGCACTGTATTACACGAAGACACTGGTTTTCATTGCTAGATCTCAGACTACTTATTAGAAGTCTCACAGTTTTTGCCCTATTATACAGCTGAAACCGAATCAGGGTTTCATGACTTACCCCAATCAATTAGCAAGCCAGAGAAAGCAAGAGCCCCCATGCTCTCTATAAAGTACAAAGCTGGCCATCCTGCTTTAATACTCTAAAAGCGTACTGCTTCTACTCACTGGGAGTCTCGTGTATTTCTAATTCACTGTTCTAGGACAGCAGAAGTGTTCTAACTCCCAGTGAAGTATAATTTTGCATCAAGTGTATTTTTTGGCATTGCAGTTTCACTTAAATACTTTAGACTACATTTCTCAGAACTGGCACAACAAAACACTCCATTCTGCATCAGCCTGATGGAAACAGACAAACTGAGAAGTTAATGAGTATTTCCTTAAAACTGTGCAGATATTGTTCATCAACACTGCTTTGGTCACCAGTCTAAACAACTGCAGCAGATATGGGTGACTATGAAGATTATCTTCATCCCAATTGTACAGACACCAGAAGTACAACACAGCCTGCAGAATGTTGCATTAAAGAGTTACTGCCTGGCATCATGGAGGAATGCATGGGGAGCTACTTCCTCTAGCTGTTTATCTAACAACTTTTTTTTCCAATCCCTCAGCTTTAAGAAAAAATAAAACCGCCTTTGCCCATAACTGAAGTTACCTATTTCTCCATTTTCCATAGCTCTGATATCTGGTCGTAGCCGGCAGTCAGTTTTGGGAATGACACTCTCCATTTCTTTGTCCAACTCATTCAAAGCCATAGCAAAGCTTGTAAAATTATACATCTGAAATTCAGAGACAAAGATGAAAGGTGACTTTACCACACCTCTAGCTACTGTCTTAATACAGATGAAAACTGCTGTCTAAAAACAAACATCCAAGTGCTTTTGTATTGCTTAATCACTCAATATAGGATTGCTCAAGATACCAGCAAAACCGCACTGTCAGGCCATGTATGTGATCCTTGGTGTTTCTGTTTAAGGAGGCCAGCATCCAATTACTCAGTGCACTATTTCTCTCTTATCTTCTTTTTCCAGTCCTACTGGTATTTTCTCTATCTCTGTAGAGAGATTTCCTCCTTGATTAATGCAGTGGGGGGATCTTTTCTGTACCAATCCTTTGTCTTCTCAGGTGCACATAATACCCTTGTATTTTGCCTAGTGGTTCTCCAGCTGCACAGCCCTTCACACACCAACTGGTGCCCTGCAGGTCTGTCCTTGGAAATGTCTGGCCTCTAATAAAGCCCTTCAGTGTGCTTTCTTACAAGGTTGGTGCCTCAGTGGGGAAGCAGGGTCAAGAGAAGAAGTTGGGAGAGACCCCATGCCACTATCTACATGAAGCATCCCATTTTCCAGAGAAAAGCCACTAATCCTAGATTGATCCCTGTGGCAGTTATCCTTCCAACCCCACATTAGAAAGTTAAAGCTGTGGTGGGGAGGCTTGTTACAATAAACAGGCAAATCCAGACCTGCTAATGACAAAGACAACAAATTATGTGCTTTGTGTAAACCACAGAGATAACAGGATAGCACATATTTTCAATAAGCAGAAGCATAGCTGACCTGTGCTGAATTTGGAGGTCTTGGAGTTATTTTCCATAGCAAAACACTTCCAGGAATGACATACACACTCTCAGAGTCTGGCAATGGCATCTCATCTGATTCCTCGGTATTGCCTACCTGAAGGCAGCACACAAAGAAAAAAGCAGTTCTTTGAAGTTATGAACCATTTACATCCAATCTTAGTTACAGAACTTATATAAAATTATTTCCTTGACTAAAGGTGAGTAATTTCAGCAAAGAAACTTTTCTGGTCAAGAACTGAGGGATTAACGTAGCACACATACTCACAATTCCTTCCCAGTGGAACACTACCAACAGTTTCTCGCATCGACATCTTTGTAGATGTAAGCTGGGTGTTCAAGCGCTAAGAAATGTCAATTTTTCCACCTCAGAGATGTCCTGTTTCCTCAAGCACAAGCATTTTCATGCCTGATACTTAACTTCACTACTGCCTCATTGAAGGTGAAGAATAGAAGCCACATTTCTCATCCTTCCACAACAAAGAAAGGCCAGCACATAATTCAGATACTGCCCAGTTTGTGCACAACGAAAAGCCCTTCCTACTTCTCTTGTGCCCAGAGGAACCTTCCTTTGAATTAACCACTGCACTACTGAAATGGCAAACTGCAAATGTGAAATTAATATCCTAAATTAGCTATGGCTTCTGGAAAGGGTATGAAGGGTGACACGACCTGAGGCATCTGTAGCCACAGGACTGGAAAATGCTTTTCCCAGAAACTAAAAAACTTCAGTGGGTTACTGGGGCAGGAGAGTAACTGGTGATCACAGTGTAGGTGTGACCTGAACTAGTTCTAAACCATTTCCCATTTTACACACAGCTTTAAAGCAGCTGGGCTCTGATGCTGCTGACATTAATTCCACCACAGAAGAGGATATTGGAAGATCGAACTAGAGCCATGCTGGACAATGAATAAGGCTCTTCCAAGAAAACCTAGTGTCACAATCTGAGCTAAAAACAGCAGGACGTTTCAGAGATCACTGGAGATTAAAGCTGAACTTAAAGGCAACTAATGCTTTAAATACTTTGGCTACAGGCCAGCAGCTTTAATCCTGCTGCTAATAAGCTTTGCTCTCCCATGGTTGCATCAGATAATACTGAAAACATCCAGTACCCAACGTGCACTCAGTTGTCCTCTGAGATGATTCACGTGTTATGCTTCCAAGAAAATCAGAAGTAGTAAGTGTTCTGCTTCACTGAGAAGCCCTTCACTGTGCTTTTAATAATGAACAGTCAGCAGAACAATGTGCAGACCAAGTTCAGCCCCTCAGTTCTTAGGAAGACAAACAGGGCTTTTAGTTCACTATATCTGAACTGTGCTGGCAACCCATCATTCTGTTCTTTAAATGTTCCTGATCAATCCTTCAGAAATTGAGAATTTGAAGCAGAACACATCAGAAAATTATCCTTTTATCAAAACAAAGACAATTCAATATCAGACTGTCAAACCCCAAGCCTTTTATAGAAAGGCTACAATACACAATGCAATTTCTGCCTTGTTGGATACAAGACATTGAAATAGCATAAGAATTACAGAGAAATAGGTAAAATGTGGATTTTCTCATGCTCTTGTCACAATGATCCATATTTTATGCTCAGTGCTACTCAAGTATTCAGTATATTGCTGTGGGGATAGTTAACAGACCTGCCAAAGCAAGACCTCTGTAAATGAGGTGTCTGTAAATGAGGCACATGCAAGGGCAGTTGCTGTTGCCTACATTATTCTCCTCCATGTATTTGCACTGAAAATTCTGCAGAAAATGCTTCATCTTAATTAAAAAATAATCCAGTTCATTCAGAGCACAACCATCCTGGTCTAACTGTGGGTCTACTATAACTCTTCTGATGTTAGTAAAATATCACCTTAGCATACATGAAGGCTTCTCTAGTTCCCTGAAAAATTATTTTCCTCTTTTATTGCTATAAAAATGAAAGAGGTTCAGGAAAATCTGGGGTAAGTTGCAAAAGAACTCTCATCCGAGTAGGTTCCCTCAAGGAAGGCAGAAGCATTTATTGACTAGTAGCAATGTAGCACTAAGAACTGTCTGGAAAACAACTACATAAATCTGAAAATTCTAATGAGAAGTTTAAAAAGCCGTGTACTTTTGTGCCCGAATGAATCGTTCACTACCATGAAGGGACAAACCGTATCCAGATATTATACATGAGACTTGGCTCACCTAAATGCTTCAAAAACATAGAAAATTCCAGTTCCTCAGACACAAGAGGCAGTGTGAGTACATATTCAGCACAGAATACCGGGTTCACACCCAGCATTACAAAGCCTTCAGTTTTCTACATAGAAAGAGTTCTGTTAATTAAGTAGGAAAAGCATTTTCCTAGAGTCAGAGCAATACTGCAGCTTGATCTTTAGGCAGGAGGATGTTGCATTTCGAAGTGAAAAGCAATGATCATCTTGAGCATTGTTGGAAAATACAAACAGGCAGCTGAACAAAGACACAGGGTGTGTTTTCCTTTGTTCCTTCTCCCTAGAGTTCTCCAGGTCAGACTCCCAGAGAAGCAGCAGTCCCCAGTGCTTTCCCACTCTCCTGATGACAAGCACTGCAGGAAGCTCAGATACAGCAATAATCTGAACCTGCACAGGTACAACCACTTTCCCATAAGCTTCTTCAAAAACTATCAACACCCAAACAAAAAAAACCCAAAACCTGGCTGCAGTCACCAAAGGGGAACAATCCCTGTTTTAAACTACTATCCAAGTGACTGTTCTTCACCAAGCTCTATGTTGTTACCATCACCATTCATCCTAAACAAAAAGCTTACTGCTGACCAGAAGTTTGGAAGAATTGTGAGTGAGGTTTTTTTACAAGAGAAAAAAAAAATCAATTGTGAAGAAAAATAAAAAATTTCACTTCTATAGTTGTGAAAATTTAATAGAAAGCAATAAAAAAATTCCTTGCAAAAGCTGGAAAATATGATCTATCAAGTTAAGAAACTAATCTGTCCTGCTTCTAAGAATCAAAATCCTCCCACTACAATATGTTATACATGATTAGAAATGGCCCAACTAATGCATATGTTATTTCCTCCATGTCACCTGGGAGGAAGAGACAGGTAATGAACTAGACAATATTTAGATCACACCAGGTTTTGGGAAGTTTGAATACAAATCTAAGAAAATAAAAGCATTTTATCCCTTATTATTGCTACTCATCCAGTCTGTTTTGTATTCCACTAGGAAAGAGAAGGTAATCATAATGCTCTTAAATGCTACTAAAATATTTAGCTGTCTTATCATGCTTTTGAGATCCCATATCTTTACATGATTAATACCTGTTTACTGCTTTTCTTCTCTTCTGTATTTTTCTTGTCGTTTTTCTTGTAAGCTTCAAATGTAGCTGGGTCAACACTGTACAAACATTCAGTCCACTTCCCATACAATGCACAGAGTTTCTTTTTGCTGTCAAAAAAAAAAAAAAAAGAGCAGACTTTATAGCAGAATTCATAACTCTGCTATTGCAGGTTTGTGCCAGTGACAGCCTCTGTTGAAGGAATTCAGGTCTGCTGCTCTCCTCAGAACCAAGGGCAATCATTCCCATGCAGAATTAAGCTGTTACCTTTTGTCCTGAATGTAACCTTCAACTTTGTGCAGCTCCTTCCCAAAGAGGCCGCAGGGCTTGAAGCTTAGCACACATTTCTCCCCAGTTCTAAAGGCAGAACAAGAGAACGCTAATTACTTCCGAATGCTTTTCCTTTTCAAACTTGCAGGAGGTGAAAATGGTCATACTCTTAACTTACTTATGGTTAGTTATTTCCACATTTCCATACTGCTCGATCCACAGTTTGCCCACAATAATGTTATGCACACAGCATGTAGGATTTGTCCATGTGTAGGCTTCGTTGTGCCTAAGGGAAGGGAATAAAAATTACAATACTGTATCTTTGTACAGGATGTCAGTCCTTCAATAAGCCATTATCATGTCAAGTCTTGAAACAGGCATGGCAGTAAGTCAGTAAACCCAAGAAATTTATTAACCTATTGCTACTGGTTTTATCATTCCTTTGGTACAGTCACTGTTAGCATGGAAAGGTACGAGGAAAGCCAATACACTCAGGCATGCTGGCTTTAGCAGAACTGATGGCCAGGCACTTAGAGAACATCCAGGCCCAGGTCCCCACTGCTGCTATTAGCATGCAGCATGTATGGATGGCAGTCCTTCCATCTTCCCATCCCCTCCCCCCCACAAAGTGATCTGCCCTCAGACTTTGGGATGTGGGTGTTGGACACCTCTGTTCCTAAGCCATGAGACTCTAATGCACTCTAATCATCAAGGATGAGGCATTTCTATTATATATATTAATATACCTCTTCAATTATTACTGATCCACTTACTCAAGAAGCTCCAAAGTCATCGTGCCTTTTGGTTCTGCTTCCACACTCTTGCCCCAGAATTTGAGTTTAGGATAAATTGATCCATGAAACACAAAATCATTATTTAAGCCTTCAGCATAGAAAGCACTGATTGGTGGATGATGGCTGACTTGCTCTGAGAGAAGCCTAAATCCAAGATCATCTCTGCAAAATAAAGATAACCAAACCATGTACCTATGTATCAAGTGTAGTGAAGCTGCAGTTGTTTTCCCTGAGGTGAAAGGGATAGTTGGACCCATGCATAGCTGCTGTACTCAGTGCAAGAGTTAATTAAAAGCCGAGGCTAAATTGAGATCAACCTAAACATAGAACATCCTAATTTTAAATAACTAAGGACTTGATACAAAAAAGAAACAAGAACTACCAGATTTGATGAGTCAATATAGTTACTTTTGATATTGACTGCTTTCTTAAATCTTCACCTAAACACAGGCCAAAATATTAACTAAAAGAAAAATCGGTCTTAGGTACAGCTATACATTAATAGACTCATGTTGCTTATTAGGTACTCTAAGCAGTCCTGTATGCTCTCCTTATGCACATTTTTCATTCATAAGGTTTCAGGGAACAAAAGAATTTTTGTAGATAAAACTTGCTTTTAAACCTGGTAAATTTCATTTGCCTGCTCTGAATTGACAAGTTAAGTAGTTTCTCTTCACTGACAGGTGAATTGGTGAACATCAACACACATTGCATGCACCTGCAACAGCTGCTAGGAGAATGGCTGGAAGCTTATGAGCTCAAGTGCAGTCTGCAAGCCAGCTAACAATCTAATGAAACATCTCTCCCACGGAATACCACCTTCCAGTACAGCTCTGCTCATTACCTGATCAGTTCATAGGTCTCTCCAAGCAATGGGTTGAATGGCTTCCCAGTACGTTCCCACTGTGAGGCTACAGCAGACACAGCAAATGCAGCAACACACTGCTCAGAAGAGTATGATCACACGGTTAATCAACAGTAGCCATGGTGTTACAGAATATCAAAATATTTTCCTAGACAGGTGTTCTGGTTTCTGCTGGGATAGAGCTAATTTTCTCCCTAGTAGCTGGTACAGTGCTGTTTTGGATTATAGAATGAGAATAATGATGGTAACTCATTGATGTTTTTAGTTGTTGCTAAGCAATGTCTAGCAACAAAGTCAAGGACTTTTCAACTTTTTCTACCACCCTACCAGGCCCTGTTATTACCCCAACAATGAAACAGGCTAGTGATAACATGTTCACCTGGATGACAGCCAAAATCTTTTTGTGTATCTCAGCTCACTCAGGGAAAGAGATTGGGTGGGTACTGCCTCATTTATGAATTCTTCATCTTCATGCTCCCCAGTCAGCAGCTACCTCTCCTCTTCCTCCTGTTCTCTCATGACAGCCCTGCTTCAGAGTAGTCTATCTTGTCTACATCTTTCTCCTGCTCCCTCTTGGAAGAAACTCGTCATCCCTTAGTAAATGAGCTGACTTTTGCTTCCAATACTTCCTCTAGTGTATAGGGGTGACTGACACCATCACAGGTTGCTTCTTTGGTTCAGCAGCAGTGCCAGACACAGGAGTTGGAGTAGCTCCAGTGCCTCTTGTTTTATTGTCATATCCAGAGGCCTTCTTTTCCCCTTGAGGGTACTGAATAGTGTTAAACAGGGCTCATTAGGCCTGAGCCAGGCCCCAGCATACTTTTTTCAAACATTTTATTTATTTTTCAGGATTCTGCACTTGCTTAGGAGTGGAATTTCGAAACACTGGAGATGCCCACTATCCGAGTGGTTACCCATATTTATCCCACACGCTCTGCCACTCATAGCTTTCCAGCCTTGGGGCAGATCTCTTAGTGGTATCCACAAAGAGTTGTTTTACCATAAACAAGACCTGAAACACATTCAGGAGATGCAGTAAAGGAACAAATGGATTTGGCATCCTGATGATATTCGACAGTCTCAAGCGCTAATTAGCCTGAAGGAGGAGGGGATGATGGAAGAAGGACTCTCCTGCGTGGATTGGCTCTATGATGAGAAAAGGCAAAAGGTGTAACTATGAATGGTTTCCTATAGATGGCTCCCGAAGCGTGGAAATGCTGAGTACAAATACCAGCTCAGACACACCACCAGGAATTCTATCACATCATAAGACAGCGTTACAAAGTACAACAAAACGCTAACCTTAACCCAGCTCCCAGAGGTGATAAACAGCACAGCAGGGAACATACACAGCAAGTTAGATGTTGCATAACACAACTCCACGAACGTTCACAGCAGATCTGAGAGCAAATAAATCAACCAGGGACTATCAAACTAATATCATAAATGCTTATAATGAATTTGCTTTATTACGCTCTGGTCAGATCCACTGTTATCTTAACCCTTCAAGCTCTGCTCCTTGTGGGGTGCCATAAAGGACTATTGTGGTTTAACCCAGCAGTGTCTGTTTAACAAACATCACACATTTGCTCACTCAACCCCCTCCCCAACCTAAATGGGATGGGAGACAGATTAGGGGGATAAAAAATGGTGAAATCAGTTGTTTGAGATAAAGGCAGCTTAATAGGGCAGAAAATCAAGGGAAAATAATAATGACAAAAGAATCAAAATCATCAAAACAAGTAATGCACAGCACAATGGCTCACCACCCACCAACTGATGCCCCATCAGATCCTGAGCAGAAGTTTCCAGACAGCTTTCCCTTAGTTTAAGTACTGAGCTTGATACCATATGGTATGGAATATCTCCCTGGACAGTTGGGGCTAGCTGTCCCAGCTCTGCTCCCATCCCAGTTTCTTTTGTCCCCCAGCCTCCTTGCTAGTGGGATGGCACACGAGGAGCAGAAAGATTTTAACTTACTGTAAACATAGCTTAGGCACAACTAAAACATCAGTGTATTACCAACATTATTCTCATTCTAAATCCAAAATACAGCACCATGCCAGCTTCTAGGAAGAAATGGAACATTTATCCCCTGTGAAAACCAGGACAACAAACACAACTAGTTAATGAATAAGAGAACCCAACATGCAGCAAGTTAGAGGAGTTCCTCCTACAAAGAGACCATCTATAAGGAAGGGAGACCCCCCAACATTCCTCAAGAGCTCACACGAAGTAGCAGAGCTGACGTACCTGCATTCGCTCAGTTGTGCTGGAAAGCGAGCTGGCTTTGTGGATGAGGTACGTGTGCTCCATGTACTCCGTGAGTCGCTGCAGGAAGCTCAGTGGCTCGTTGAATATAACCGGCATTGTGATCTTTGACAACTCCTGATGCACAAATGAAATTTGTGTTAGAAGCTGAATGCTTAGATATGCTGACCCGCAGTAACCCAAGTGTAATTGGCTTATTACAAAAATAAATGATGCTCTTAGTGCTAATGCAATGTGCTTGATCTGGCTCTGCTAATACTGAAAGGACAAAACCCTTATGAGCTCAATAAGCAGAGCTGTGCTGGCATTAAGGCTACTTTTAAAACAAAAAGAAACCAAACATCAAACTTCCTATCAATGAATGCATTAAGAAGGTGAAATGAAACAAAGGAAAGAAGCATAAAGGACCCTTTTGAAGACTAAGTTGTTTTTTTATTCCATAAATGGATACAGACCATCAAATTTCTTAAACATATTATCTTTCTTTTGGAGGCAGGTAGGCAAATGCAGGGAAGAGAATGAGAAAGGGCAGGGAAACATGGTGGTACAAGAATAAAAAGAGGGATTCTGTATTCTGAAGAAAAAAGGAATAAGAATTTAAAGGAAGCCTTACAGTTTGGATGCTGTTTGTTCTCTCTCCCCATTTTTAAAAAGCATGCCCTCTGAATGCATAACACAGCAACAGTTTAAACTGCCTGCAGCAGCAAATTAAAAGGGTGTGGCAAACAGCACCCTCCTTAACAGCAGCACCTGGCACCAGGAGCCTTGGCAGACGCTTTGGTACAAGCCACTACAAGTTCTGCTGCCCCCACAACTACAGCTTCTCTGCAGCAATTTCTGCAAAGCAGAATTAGGCCCCTTGTTTCCTGCACACACCTTATGCAAGACAGGCTTTCAACCCGTTCTTTGTATCTGGTAACACTTTTCCACTAAAGTGTTACAAAATACAAGGGGCTTCTCCACACTAGGAGAAGCCTCAGACACTTCACATCAGCTCCGGCGACTTGGAACTGCTGATGCAGGCGTTCCCCAGCATTTCCACACCTCATTGCTTGGTGCTGATCCTAACTACACCAAGGGCAAGAGGAGAAAACGACCGCAACTCAACCCACAAACCTTCCCTTCTGTAGACTACTGTTAGAGACTGACAGAGGTTTATCAGCAGCAAGTATTTTCAGCCTATTGTAGGATCTAATGGAGAGAAGAGGTCTTCTCAATTCACACCTAGCTGGAAGCAGATTAGGTGCCAACCAGCTAACTCTGATCTGGCCTCTGGTCAGTAACACCATGGAAGGGGGAAGACTCAGATACTAAGGGGAATGGACAAAAGCAAAATGAAAGTGGTTGTTTTCTGAGGTTGTTTTGTTTTTTCCACAATCAAAATAAAAAAACAAAACCACCGCAAAGTACTTAAAGGGGTCAACTCAGGAGAAGATGCTTTACTGAGAGTATATTGCTCTGACCAAGTCTTACCTTCCTAGGCTGTGAAAGCAAATAAAGCATAAGCAGCAAATTAAAAATAAACAGACTAAAACAAACAAACCAACTCCATTAACAAACGAAAAAACGCATACAAAAGACCTCTTCTCCCAAACAAGTTTTCATTTGGGCCTCAAATAAAACAATCACTCCCTATTTTTATCACAGCTTTCTGATTACCTACCATGCCAATACATTTTCTTAAGATACTCCAGATACTGAAGTCATTTCTGGAAAACATTGGAGATGGTAAGCTTGTTCTGTGGGAAGGAAGAGGGAAAAAAAGTAGAAGTAAGAAAAGTTTTCCAATACTAACCATGCTCATTTATGAAAGTAACAGTTTCCCAATTTTTAAATTAAAAACCTAGCGGGAATGACAGTGCTACTTTGAAGCATTTAAACTGTTTTACCTGCATAGAAACATGAATTACTCCAAAATCAGAACCATTAACTTTGCATAACACCTGAGGAAGAGAATGTCTACAACAGTTATCAGAACAGTTTTCACAGTGGCACCATTTAGTTATTTAATTGTGTCTTCGTGAAGAAAATGGAAGTTAACTGAATAGGTACATAAGTACGTTCACTATGTCTGAACAGATCTGAGGGTTAAAGTGGGGTTGTTTTGGGGTTTTTCTGCTAGTCACCTTTATACTGACAATGAAGGGCCACAATTTATGGCCTATATTAAAACCAGCTCTCAGGAGCAATAGAAAAAAGCAGCATCATTAAAGAAGAGCAAGCAGAGCCTTCTGTTCTACAGGAGGCTGACAAATCCTGAAATAAGCCATAAGCATGCTTTCAAGGACCAGCATTTAAGCTGAGAACACACTGTTCATTTCTCAGCTGTATGGGAAATCAAGTACAGGGTTTGTTCAGTTTTCTTACTGCTACTGACCAGCTCAGCTGTTGGCCTAATTTACTTCTAGAAAGGCATAAATATTGGTCGAAGTCCTTTGTCCATAACACAAATCTATTTTTGAATCATGAAGCTATTGCCAATGAGCAAAATTCACAATTTTTTTGTTCTTATCAATAGATAAAAATTACCTAGAGCTCACTCACACTGCATGAACTATTCAAGTTTCAAATTTTAGTTAACTCTAAATTATTGTGTTACCCTCCTAACCAAGGTTGTCTTGTCTCTGCTCAAGGCAGCTAAAGCAATCTTTTTCAGGGAGTGTGAACAGGCTGTACCTTTTTTCTGCACCCCACCTTTCTGATAAACAGAAACACTGCCTAGAGAAAAAAAATATACTCAGGCTAAACTGTTTGTTTATGTAACTCTGCTTCCTGTGCTACCTCCTCTACTTATCTGCTCTGGAACACCTCCACCAGGGCTGATGCTTCAGTTTTCAGAAAGAAAGAACAAAACCAAAAAATGTTCCTTAAAAAATCAAGCAAGCCCCATCCCATCAAAATCGCAGTCATATGTCTGATCTCCTCATGGGAGCAAACTATTGTGTTAACAAGTAGCTACAAGCCCAACACCGACTTGTTCTACTCAGCTCCCCTGCAAAGGATGAGTAGGTAGGAACATTTATTTTAATTGATCAACATACCACACTCACTCCCTATTCTGACTTTTCACTGAGACAAAAATGTTTTGTGAATCAGATCATCTTGAATAATATTGGGTATAAAATACTTCTGTGGATGTTCTGATACAAATGTCCAGGAGAGGACAGTGTCCACCAACTATTCAGTGTTATCTTCATTGGTAATGTTCACTTGTTTTTCCTGTGTCCTTTAATGCAGGCAGTCAGCAAAGTGGGTATTTGTGTTTAAGTAAGCCCTTCTGCATGTTAAACACATTGACCCTTAGTTTGCTGAAGTATACAAAGGAATTGCTTTCCTTACATACTAACACTTACATTTTCATTAAAGTTAACCTGCCCTTCTGTTCAATTTGTTTAATCACTTGAAAGCTTCAGTTTCAGCCACTCATCCATATTTGTTGGTTGTATCAGTCAAACTGCTATGGGAGTCGGTTCTCTCCTCCCTCTAAAACACACACACACACACTGAAAAAACAAACAAAGCAGTTTTAAGCCACCAAGGAAGATCCCAGGGACAAGTAAGGACATGTGGACAAATGACAGGCAGCCAAGACTTGAGGCCTACTAACCTTGACATACTCCCTGTGATTAAACAAATGGTTTTGAATACAAAAATTTCCCTCCAGATGTCAATTCCAAAAACAACTCAGGAAGTTAATTTTAGCTTTAAGTGACAAAAACATCTGCTGGAATTTCTGTGCAGTAGAACAGATGAGATGTATTTAGGATCCTTCACTTCAACAAAAACACTTGTCCAAAGCATTAGCTATTACACATCAACTGCTACAGGAATCTTGTGGGGAAGGAAACATATGGACTGAAAAAGGCATGTTTAGCTTGCTTTTTGTGCCAACCTGAACAAACAAACAATCTCCTGTTTCCCATGAAGTTGAACACAAACATGTTTGCATCCTGAAAGGCCCTCAATGCAGGGACCAAAGGGAAAGCTGACAACAAAATTCAGCAGTAAGAGAAAAACAGCAGTGACAAATGGATGTAAAATGTTGGCACTTAATACAGAACATTTTTATGCACTGGAAATTTTGGAGGTTTGCTTGGAGTTTTTTGAGGGGTGGGGGTTTTCTTGTCTTTTTAATTTTTTAAGTTTGGCTCAGATGAAAAAATTCCCTCTTAAATAAAAGAAGTGATTTGAATGATTCCTGATTATTTACTGTACTATTCTATCTCTCAAATCCTCTCCCAAGAAGTGTAACAAAAATTAAATCTACTCTCAAGACACTCTGTGAACAATAAGCAGGATACAAACTACATTTAAAAAAGAAAACAAAAAAACCTGGAAAAAAATCCGCAGAATAAACCTGCAGATTATATGTGGTACTGGCTTAATCTATCTGTATATGTACTTCCCAGCACTTTTAATTCCTTGGAACCAACAGATTTATTCCTACATTTCCAAACCCAAAGCATGTATGCTCCCTCCCTGCCAAGCAAATATCAATCACCACTTCTGTGTGGAAAACTCTCAACCACTCAAATAATATTTGAGGTGCAGATTAGAGCTCAGGCTGTCTAGATGAAGACAGGATATAATCTTATTTAAACTGTAGGCTGAACAGTGTTAGGTAATCTCATGTGCAGCCTAAAGGCACAGATCCTCTACTCATCTGAAGGTATCAAGATTTAAAGCAAAATAAATTAATCTGGTCTATTTTCTAAGTGACTTGTTTCCATGTGGTTAACATAAATGGAAGTTAAAAAAGGAAAAGCTGTAAGCAAACTCGAGAGTGTAAGGATGGAATTAAGTGATGTGAAAACATTCTGAATCCCCTCACCTTGCATAGCATCAAGAGGTTGCAGTTTTTGCTCTGAAAAGGACACAGGTGGCATCACAGACAGTGCTATTTGACCACGTGCACATAGTTAGAACCAGCCCCCAGACAAAACAGGCACAAACTTTACCAGCAGCTCCAGGCATGTAACACAGTTCTGAAGTCACATGAAACTGATGCTGTACCAGGCCAAACGTGGCTACTACCAAAAGCCTCAGAAAAGAGGCTAAAAATACCACACATCTCCCATTCCCTGAGAAGGTTCTCCTGAAGGTAAAGTTTAAATTGTCTGAGCTTCTGGGGAGAAACAGTTTGCATCAATATATTTGGAGACAACTCCCAGTATGACACCAAAGTGCCAGGTAAAAAAGTCTAACATTAGAGCTCAACCTAAAATGTTGTTATAGTAATTTAATGCCATAAAATACAGCCATATATTCTACAGCCATTTAGTCACAAAAAATATGGCCATACATTCTTATCTAAATGCAAAACAGATTCAACAAAGGTTCCACTTCTCTTTAGCAGTAAATTATTACCCATTTTACTCCAACATCCTATGCTTTCTTTACTACTAGAAGACAGGCAGCTCAGAGAAGATGTACTCATTTATTACTTTTCATTACTCTTTATAAAATCAGGAGCTTTGAAATGCTCCTCCAGTCACCTGCTCCCTGCAGTTCTCACAGCACTGTGCAGCATGACAAGAAGTTGCCAAGTAACTTCTTTTTTATAGTAAATGGAAAAGAAATTCCTGTCAAAGGTCTTCAATACAATGCAAGTCAACGTGCACCACCATTCTCATGTTGATTATGTACTGCATCCTCTCTCCTCACTGTTTCCAAGCAGTGAAGGCAATTCCGATGTCCACCTTCATCTACTGCTTCCCCTCCCACTCCTGAACTTCCTGCTCTAATTAGGGAAGGCACTAAGCCAAGGCCATAAATACCATCTTGCTAACAGCACAAGAACAAAGCAACACTCTTAGTCAGCTGCTTTATTTTATCTCCCCAAAACACCCATTACTCCACCCAAGCCCTCATTTGCTTCAGTCTTTGTCTAGTATGAGACATGCACAGGTTGACCCTTGAAACGTCAGGTCTGATGCTACCTATTCACTTCAGCAGTTACTGCAATTTAACTATTTAAGATACCAAGGAATTAAAGCCTATCTAGCTTCCTTCTGTAAAATTAAATATTATTTTCCTGTTTTTACAGAAATGTGGTGTCCTCAAAATCATCCTGGATGTCCAAAACACTTCCAGAATAGTCTCTTTGAAACATGCTGAAGTCTGGCTTTATCTGTAGCATAAATGTTATATTGCCCTTTCACTGAAACTGGAGAACAGTGGTGTCTGTTACATCTCATTAACTCCAGACCTATTGTCCTCCTTTATCGACAAGGAAACAAACAAAAATGGATCATTTGACAACGTAAAATAAGCACATAAAACATGGATGAGACTTTTAGAATAAGACTCCCTTTGTTCACATTTGAGTTTCTGATGCCAGGTTAGCAATATTTTTCATTCATTCCTGATACCAACAGAAGGATCAAATAACTCGAAATTAAAGAGGCAATAGGAGGTATAGGTCATAAAAGATAAATGAAGGAATTAAAATCCACATAGATTTCAACAAGATCTAATAAAAACCAAGTGTGTCCATTTTTACACAGTACATTATATTTCGTTTCTTACTGATTCAGATTGGATCATCAAGATGCGAAGGAGCACATCAGCCTTGGAAAAACAGTCTTTATAAAATCATAGCACAACCAATTACTTGTCAATCATCCCTAGAAAAGTTTTAGAAGTTTTCTTTTAGCTTTTCAGAGATTCCTGTGGTCTCTTACCATTAATGCACATTATAGAACTTTAAGAATGGACAACATCCTACCTGTGTTTTTTGATTCCGTTTGACAGCAACTCCCCACTGCCACACACCTTTTCTTCGGACATGCCTGAAGTTATCGTGTCTTTTGAATCCATGCTGTCCTCTAACGAGTAGGCTGCTGTTGTTTCAAACCCACTTAATGATTTTTCAGATTCTGAATCTGCAAAAGAGCAGGTGCATGTTAATGAATCTACCGCCTGTGCTAGACTTCAGTCACTAACAGATCTCCTTGCCTTGTACAAAACTGAAACCTAAGTAGCCTACTGTGTCCTGATGACAGCATCCATTTGGTAAGTAACTAGTACTGCCAGAGACCGCTGCAGCCCAGCATCTAGGTATAAAGAAATTGCACAATAAGCAAGACCACAATACAATTTTGAGCCAAAATCTGGCCTATTCCTTAAATTAAAGCTACTAGACCTTGCTTAGGACAAGTGCCAGTGCCATACAGATGCCAGTACACTACGGAACAAACAGGTACCTTGAGCAATGACTCCTTCTTCAGTTAGGTCTAAGTTCTTAAGACTCTCAGTGCTGTTCTCCAGCCTTCACTTCCCAACTCACTGAACAAGTATCAAAGAACAGGAGGATGTATCATAGAGATAACACGAACTACGTAGGTCCCAGCAATGTCTAAGTGATAAGCTCACTAATCAATAAGATAAACTTTGTACTGTGGAAGGCAGGTTAATAGTACAATCCACATCACATCTCAAACTAAACCAAACATCAACAACACCTTCTTTCCAACCAGTGTTTTAGTCAGGTGGTGCTTGTTCTAGCTCTGGAAAAGAGACAGTGCTGCCCCAAATCAGAAGGTATAAATTTCCTGGCAAAGGCTGCATTTTTGTGTTAGGTTTTCTTTCAAACCTGACAAGATTGACAAAGGATTATCCAATTGCAAGTTCCAGAAAGTGAGGGAGCAACTCAAGACATCAACTTCTATCTCATTTGAAAAATTCTTTAGCAGAAACCAGGTACCACAGTGACTGGTAAACAGTTAATGCAAGCCTCACTGCTTCTGAAAAACGTAGACCCAATCTACAGTAGACACTATTCCTGCCATGTACTGCTTCCAGCATATGCTGTTGCTCTTGGCTGCAAAACCCCAGAGAAATAATTGCAAAATTAGTCATTCTCTCACACACTCGTTCTAATTCAAAACCAGTAATCAAAATCTGCTGAATTAGCAGCCCATCCAAAAGAATATCTCACTCACAGCTGTCTACTGCCAGGTGCTTTCTTGTTTTGTCTTTAAAAAGCTATGCCAGTAGCTTCTCCAGAACATGTAAATTGTATATTGCTTTGTGTATATGTAGTGATAGGAGGACTCTCTACCACATCCAGATTACATAAGGGTCAGGAACAGGACAGAATCCTGATAAATGCATGGGCTGTGTCACAATGTCTCCATACTTTCTAGAGAGAGAGATCTAGAAGCATAAAGGAGATCTTTCGTTTAAAACATCCATGCCTATCCTCATCAAGACAGTACTGAAATTAAGCCAGTTGCTAGGGAATGAAAAGAACTGCCAGCTGGTGCTGAGGATATGTTAAAGAAGTGGACTGGCACTCCAGAGAATCTTCTCACAATTTTCCCCAAATTTGTCAGTCTAGTTCTGTGCCAAGTTATGATATAACATATCAAAGCACTAGTTTGGTGGGTACTATATTTAACAAGTAGGGTAAGGAAAAGCATTTTTACTTGGGAGAAGTTTGTTACATAAAATACAGATTTGCCTAGGGATCCTAAAGCCAGGTAGTCAAGAAAACACAGTTTTCCTGCATATCCAAATACTGCAGAGGAAGAGACACTCTAGGAATGTAACACAACTTGGGCCTCAGCTTCCTGACCACACCAGCAGCTATAAAGTCCCTCGAGGTATGTATTCCACCTCTCTTTTGGAAGAGCTGCTCAACAGTACCAATAGTTATCATGACAAGAAAAGCATGAAGCCAACCCAGTAACATAATGGAAAGTCTGGCTCCTGTAGGGTTCTTTCTTCTCCTGTACCATCCAGGACAGTCTTGCTTTCAGACAGGAGTCATAGCACGCAAATTCCGTCAATCTGACTTTCTGCAACAGACCCAAGACTCCAGAGCAGAAAGGCAAGAGCAGATAAGCTTCATCAAAACTGCCTGTCACTCTTGTATATGCTTCTCGGTATAACAAAGATATTTAAATACCACACATGTTCAGTTCTCTTCATGCTGGCCTTATAGTGCCAAGAGATGATTCTGCTGGACTGGGCTCTGCACCTGCAAACCTCTCCAGAGCTGCAGACACTGACCAGACAGCATTCTCCAGGGAATGTGCCTCACCTAATGCAGGATTACCATGCTATACAAGAAGAAACAGCAGAAGAATAAAACACAACTATTGTAAGAAATTGCTCCCTAGAGAAACCTCACACATTTTCCTGAGGATCAGAAAGTACATCTACAACAGCTCCTGCCAAAGACCTCAGTCTCCAAACCCTTAACCTCAACTACCTCCTTTAACCCAACGAACTTAGCAAGCCTTGAGAGTTTGCTAGGGTCAGAGTGAACAAGCCTGGTATTGTGAGCACAGATCAACAGGCAACTCAAACTGAGCTTTTCCCTGTGCACTTGCAGCGAACTCTTTTCTGAATTAAGATTTGCATACTCCCCCGTCACTGCAAAAAAAGATTTATATTCACAACTTTCTACAGAGCAGCTGTCAAACAGATGACTAGGAGAAAATGAGGGTTTTTTTTTTTAATTGAACTTAAGAGGCTGTAGGCTGAGGAGGGTGGAGAAGGAATAAGAGTCCCTGTTCAGATGCCAAAATTTTAAAGTGATCTCTGAGAAAAGACCAGGCTGACTAGGAAGCTCTCCAGCTCAGGAAACCTGAAAGAGTAACAGTACAAACACCAGCTACATTTTACAAGAGTGGGAGAGCACTGGGAAACAGCAGAAGCAATGACAGAAACCTAACTCAAGAGACCTCATTTCCTATTGCTACAACTGGTAAGTCTTCAGATGCAGATAGAAAAGTTTGGCCAATGTTTTTGATTAATAAATAAACCTGAGAAATACAGTGTTTAACCACTGGCACTGTTGGGTGTCAACTCTGACCAGGTGTTTCCCATCCCTCTGAGATGCATGAATTCATTCTTGTAACTTTGTTCAAGGCAAGAAGTGACAGGCAACAAACAGTGTTCTCACAGAGGCTGTGAAGTATTTTTGGAACATGTTTAAAAAAAGCCACTTGACAAACTACTCTAAACATGGGAGGAAGGGCAAGAGGTTTCTATGCTTTTTGTACCATTTCTACTTTTAAGTGATCTGATTACTGGAGACAAACTAGGGAACAAGCAAAAGCAAGGGATGTAGTTGCTGCTTCTTGTACCATTTAGGAGAGTTATTTATAAATAAAATATATATTTATATTTAAATATATATTATAAATATATTTATAAATTTTACAGCACCAAGAAGTGGTAGATACCAGCAAAAGCTGGTACTATGACAGGTTAGCTTAAGTGTACTTAAATATTCCTGTAGCTAAATAACTGTTTTTATTGCAAGATTGCATCAATGCAAAGCCATCAATAACCCTCTCAACACACACAAAAATCCTGTTTGCAGAAAAATCCCCACCTCTCAGATAAAACCTGTTTAAAAGAGAAAAACAAAGGCAGATCTAAACACTTCCCAAACTGGGCGCACAATTTGCATATGAGAAGGGAATCTTATCTGAAAGGCAAAAATCAAGTACCTTTACCCTTTAATTCTTGACCTGCTTAGCCGTTTTTCAGCAATGTGGATGTTCTCTGCATTCCTATTCCATTTTCATATGCTCCTCAGGTCTGTATTAATCAAAGCTAGTAACTTATCCAGCTCTCTAGGAGATGGCATTGGTCTTTTAGAATTTTGCTACTTGTTCAGTGCTTCTTCCCTTCCCCAGAGCCCACCCGTCCCGCCCCACCCTGCTTTAAACATAGAAGACGTTGACACATATTAAGCATGCAATCCTGAAAGTGAGAGCTGCAGCACTCCGTGTGGTATCGAGTTTAATTACACATTTCCACCACTCCCATAATGAGCAGATCAGCGCACCGGGAAGCGTTGTTAACTGACCTACGGCTATCAGAGTTCAGATTAATAACACCCTTAACTTTGCTCTTCTTAACACTGGATACCCTGCTTTGGTAAGACAAATAACTTGCATTTTCTGTAGGTTCTCCCTTTAATTTCTCTCTCATTGCAGGGATTTAGGAATTACGGCAACAGTCAAAAAGGACTGACAACAGCATATCACTTAAAGATAAAAAGAAAGGAGACTTCTGAAAATAAACTCCAACTTCAGTAAGTAATCTTAGCACATTGCAAACATTTTCCTCACTCTAGTTTTGGAAAAGGAAGAGCGTATTTCTGTAACTCTGGCCACAATCTCTACAAACAGAACAACACACTACAGACTTTAACAGTGAACAATTCAGTCTATGCCAACACTAGCAGGTAGCGTGGCTCAGGCTGGAGCAGATTTGCAAGAGGAACAGATGGTGCTGAGGACTTGACAATTGAGCCAGATACGTTTCTAGTGCTGCTGTCTTCAGATCTGCTTACTCTGCTGCCATGGACTGAGTGCCCAATAGGAACTGGACTGTATCTTCTGATTCATCTTCATTCAGGAGCAATTGGATTGTTCTACAACGTGAAGCAGAGCATGGCAAATGGGCACAAGTAGTTGCAGTAGAGTGAATACATCCTTTTTGATACACCCCTTCCTCGAAAACCTACTTGAAAATTGCTCTGAATTTTCCCATTAGTGATACTTCTGTTGAGAGTAAACAAAAAATGTCTTTTATGCAGACAAAGTTATTAAAAAAAACAAAACAAAAAGCAGCAGTGGCATCTTCTTTCAACCTGTCAAGTCAAAACTAACAATTCCTCAGCTCAAAGAGCAAGCCTACTTATGCAACACTCTCACTTCTAAACTCACTCCTACAGCAGGGATTTAAAAATTCATAGAACTGCAAGCAGAAGAAGATGGCATCTCAACAGAAAAAATACTCTAAGTAGTGGCATTTTTCCACTGATATACATTATAACTTGTTAAATCACCCTGTCAAAATAGTAGTGTTTGCTCAATCTCCTATACAACCTAGAAAGGTAATTCATGAATATGGCTATTTGTCCAAAATCAATATAATTTAACACTATCAGTTTGCAAATCAGGTTAAGCAAAAGCTTTGCAGACAGCTGTAGCAATTTAGATTTCCAGAAACGAAATAACCCTCTCTTCAAACACTACCGTCAAAAAACTAATTCCTTCTATGCTTAAAGTGAAAGTGGTAACATGTATTCAGCAGACAGGAAAATACATCACATTTCCCTTTTTCTAGCCACCTCCCCATCCATGCCCCCTTCAGAGACAGGAAGGACCTTAATCTCTGCAAAGCACTAAACGTGAACAACCTAGAGAAGTGACTAACACCAGTCTGATTAAACTGATGGACAGCCAAGGAAGTAAGTCTGTCCCAGAAAATTATTTAAAATGCAATTAAGATGAACTATGTCAAGTAACTTCTCCCAAAGGAGAAAGAAATCACTTTTGGGTTTTTTAAAGTATGTTTCGGTACATATGCTCTCAGCAAGTTTCACAATTTTACAAATCCACTTGATACAATTTGCTTGTAGTTTGCAAGCTACTCTCTCCTCTGACAACAGGAGAGGTGGCTTTGGACACTTTCATTCAACAGTATTTAGAGATCAGGTCAGTTATGAGATGTATCGACTAGCAGCTCTTTAAAGCTTAATATTCTCTCATATGCACAAAGCAAGCCCAGCTGGAGAGACTGCATTCCAACAGCATCGGATAAAGAACTATTCTCTGCTTTGTTGACAATCAAAAGAGCCTGAGGCCTTTTAGCAGAGTTGTTCCTTTGGTTCCAGAGGAAGAACCTGTTTTAGTGTTCCTCAGTCTCTTCTCCTACTTGAAGACTTGATAAATTTGCTGCCAAACAGCAAAGTCTACTTCATGAAGTTGATTCGCTGTGTTCCTATGCATAACAGACTTCCTTTGCTGGTTTTTTCACGGCTTAAGTTTCTCACTGCAGAACACCTATCAAGGAGTCTGGGAACACTGCTTTTCTCATCTGTCAGAAGCATCAGACAGTTCAGTTCACAGAAAAAGTAACCCCATATTTGCTAGTGAAGTTTGCCATCACAACCCAATTGTCTGCTGCAGTTAGATTATGTTCCTCCTCAAACTTTTCCAGATCCTTCATCGTTGTAGGCAGGTCTGTGATGCCAGATTACCCAGAGCTACACTATGTACAGACTCTCTATACAAATGCGTGTTGTAATCATCTCAGGCAGTTCAGAATCTTCCAAAATCACAATTGGCATGTTCTGCATATGAAATTATGAAAAATACTAAACTAAAGAACAGATAGGAAAAGAAAAGACATTTTAAAAATGCATGCAGGATTTTGATTCATCATTTTCTTTCATGTTTAACACTTCAGGTATACAAAACTGAAATAGAACAAGCCTTTCTTAACACTATTAACCCCCAAAACTAAGGATTTTTATAGTCTGATTTCAACAACAGAACAAAGCAAAAAGCACACACCACCATGGACAAAGAAAGTCAGAAGGCTAGAAGATACAGTTACCTCTCCCAAAATAGGAACCTTATGTTTTGCTATTTAAAAAAAGGGTCTAGACTCCCAAGCAATGAGACCTTTCATTTCTGTCCTGTGGTTTTCTAACCTTTGGTCATGCTAAGGTGAAGCAATACAATTCTGCAGGTGAACTCTGGCAAATTTTTAGAGCCCTGCTCATAAAACACATGAAGCATACTCCTAAAATTAGGTCCATGTTAGAAAGGCAGAGATTTCACTGGAAGCGAGACTGCTCCCACCTTCTTCGCCCACCCCACCCGCCCCGAGGCATTCACTACACACATGCTGTCTGCACACTCACATTCTGGACATCACCACTTACCTGAAACAGCATCATAGAACTGCTCTTCACTGAGGATGCTAAGAGGTGGAGATCCCTTAACCAGAGACTGCTCTAGTTCATGGTGCTCAGTAGCAAGTGTCTCTAATGCTTCTGACAAGATCTTGTTTTTCTCCTGCTCATGCTCCAGTTTCAAATTCCTCACCTATAAGTAGATACATGCATGAATAAAATCTCATCTCTCTGAAGAATGTGTAGCTGGAAGCTGTTCAGAAAATAGACTCTAATGAATAAATAACTAGCAAACAGCTGGAACTGAAACCACATGGATTAATGAGAATATTACAGTACTTGTGTGATGACAATAAGGTTGTTAGTCAGCATTTTTAGTAGCTGAAAAATTTGACACATACGATCTGACAGTATCAATCACAATTCCATAAGTGAATTCTAGCCAGATAAGTGAAAAACCTTAAAACTGAGGGGAAGCATTTATGGCTCTACTTGGATGATCCTAACTAGAATCAGTGATCAGTTTCTACAAGCACCAAGCTCCTTCTACTAGTCTGCTCCAATTTAGGCCAAGCAGCATCACCTAAATTGAATTACAGAGCAAATGTGAATGCCAGCTACAAATAACTGCAACTGAACTATGAGCTGAAAACATTTAACCCTGAAGATTACAGGAGGAGGTTAAAAAAGAGATTCCTCTGGTAACTGACTTTAATGTTGATATAAACAGCCCTCCCACTGAACTCCCCAAAGAGTTTACTGAGGAGCCAGAAGCTAACAAAAAGAGAAGCCCAGCTACCAGATGGTGGACCCTTTTTAAAACCCACACATGCAATGGGCTCCAGAGCAGATGATTTTATTCATGTTTTGAGTTCAGTACTAGTAATGGGAAAGCAGCATATCCTTCCTATTTCCTCCTTTTTTTTTTTTTTTTTGCTGGTGCTTCCCTGCCTCCTCTGTCTGCCAGCAGAGGGGAGAGAGCTGTAACGGAAGGCTCAGAAATGGCCACTTCTCCCAGCCCATCAAGGCTTCAGTGTGCTGTCTCTCCTTCAGTCCCCACACCATCAAATCTTTCCCTTTCTCCCTTCCAGTTCCTTTTCAAAAGCATCCCCAACCCCTGCCTTGTCCTCTAGTTTTCTCCCAAAGGTCAGTTTACAACACTAATACCCCCTCCACTAAGAACATGCAAGGGCATGACAATTAATCTCTTGGAACAGTTACAGGGACAACTTACACATATACCAACATTACTTTTTTGAATCTAATTTAAGAACTGTTCGTATGTCCTCTCTGGTTACAGTTTACATTAAAGCTTTACAGTGGAGGTTTCAGCCCCCTCAGTTATAACCACTTCTCAAACAGTGGATTCAGAGCTGGGCACAAAAGAGTCTAGTAAGAAGATATTAAAAGAGATTTGCCACTTCCAGAAAAGAGCTTCTATGCTGGTAGAAACATATCCTCTAAAGAAAGATTTATTGAAGAAATTTTCACCCCCTCAGTTGTGTCAAATACTAAATCAGATGTTTTGGCTGCCAAGCGCCGAGTGTAAGGGGGAATCCAATTAAATGATAATTAAAAGAGTATAAAATTGGGTTGCTAATTGAAAGCAGAAAAAACAGTAAGTCACTTACTGTCTAATAGTTTTACTCTGAACAAAATGAAAAAAGTCTGGACTAGTTACTGTCGCTTTCATTTAAAGTTCACTCTGGCAGTACCAATGAAGCCAATTACTGCAATGTTTCATACAAATCAGACATGCCACTGCAAAAGATCTGCTATTAGGCAGTTTCTGCTAAATACATTTGGTATGCTGTCAAATAGTTATGGAACCACCCACTTAGAGAAACAGCATCAGTATTTTACTCTCCTGATACAGGACTGAAAATAAAATGGTACTTCTCATTCTTATTAAACAGCAAAGTAAAATCAGTTATGAAAATGCTATTTGCAAAAACATTGGTTTTGCAAGATTGAATTAGATGCCATTATGCTCTAATGCTTTTGTTGGGTAAGTGATTTGAGTGATTTAAATCTTTATCTAAAACTTACAGCAAACTGAAGGGAAATCAAAACAATTAAAAAACCCAGACAGTCACAGTTGTGTGACTAAAGAAGCAACAACACATACAGGCCTATAACCACGCCCGCCCCAAAAAAGTATTTTCTTGACTTTAAGGTTCCTCTGTCCTATCATAATGTAGAGCTATTCAGAATAGCAGAAGGTATACTACAAAGAAATTCCCTTCTTGTAAAAACAAATTCCAGCTTTACAGTAAGGTTCACTTTCCTGTGTACTGTCAGGCATCCTGGTTGCCAGACACTTGCTAATACAGCAATTATATACCAGTAGGTAACAAAAACCCAAAGCTTTTCATCTGTTCCATAAGCACCGCAATGCTAGCCAGAAGCTAAGGAACGAAGAAAACCCACTTAAGTTTGTTGCTTGAAACTGTTGGGATGTTCATTCATAACTGAATAAAGTGGTTTTAAAGCAACCTTAATTGATATTTGGGGCTTGAGATGAAAAATAACATTTCTGTCAACAGTGTGGAGCGTATGGGAGGGACACACTGCCCTACAATCTCTACAGTCTACCTCTACACTAGTCATTTCTTGAGGGCTGTTGTCAGGAAACACAGCAACAACAACATATCCTTAAGCACCAAAACAGTTCCACTGTGACAACATGAGAATGAAAAATGATTTTTAAAATGGTTCTACTACCTTTATTTGATTGATTTTGCCTGTAGAGAAGCAATGCTGGGAGAGAGAAAGCTGGAATAAGCCTGACATACTCAACAATACAGAAGAAATAACCTTGCTTGAAATAAGCAGGGGTTTTTTTAAACACAAAGTAGCTTTAAGAAATACCTCCATTATGTCAGTAATAAAAGTCAAGGTGAGGAGGCACACCTCCTAAAACCTACTTGCAGTAAACTGAATGTAAAGGGAGGATGTTGTTGTTTTGTTTTCTCAGAATCACATACTCTCTTCCCAGTTTAACATGAAACACTGCAGGCAGATTGGTGCTGCTTTCAGAGCGTAAGTTTATTGAACAATGTAATTGACCTACTGTGATAGGTTTTCCCAAAATGTAAGCAGCATATTATGCATAATTTTGCCATGCTCTATTTCTCATTCACAAGACATGGTCCTGTTCATTCATGGTCAATGAACAGAATTCTGAGGTGAATTAGTCCATCTACCTTGCCACTTCATCATTTTTGAAGATGGCATTTCAGCTTTATCACTTTTGCAAAAGATGTTTCTTTCCCATTGTGTCTTTCTTCAGTGTCCCACCACAGAAACATCTGCAAGATTACAGATGGAACTTCCAGACTAATTTTAAAATCCTACACAAAAAGTGTAGGATTCATGTAATAAGCAGGAAGAAGAGCATGAAAGAACAAAGTTGAAAAGCATTTCAATCTATTAAACTGGATGCAGAGAGACCAGTATTTTTCAGCGAAGTATCACCTGATTTCATGAAGTTGCATCAGTTGAATTCTAAATAATTTTATAAACTGACACAAATATTTATGTAATGTAGTAAATACCACACCAAAATGATGCAGATACTTGTGTACACAGTTCTGGAAATCCAGTCTGAGAATGAAGAATTATTGGAAGAATCATTTCATTGACAGCTGGAGAAGGGCACAGCTTGTAATACAGACAGAGTTTCTGTACCTTTCATGGTGGTGCCTGAGCTGAGAAAGAGACAGATGGCAAATTGTACTGGGTTCAGCTCCTCATCTTCCAGCCATGGAACGGCTGCCACCTATTTGATCCCTGTCAGTGGTGCCCACAATGCCAGTGCCACCAGCAGCATTATGAGCTTTCCTCTGAGGTTTACACAGAAAGTGGCACTGAGTGCTCAAGTGAACCCAGCATGAGGCCAGTTGACTTCGCAATGCCCAACTGGCCAGGCCTCCTACCTTATCCTTGTCAGGAGCTGTTCTGCACAATAGCAAATAGCTATCAATAAAGCTGAGCTTGTGCTCACACTGTTAGACAATGACACTTTAGATTGGTCTTGCTTCCATCTCTAAAGAGAATTGTATTACAGTCAAACTTCAGATTTACTATTTCTGATGGAAACTATCTACCCTTGTCTCACAGAAGTAAACAATCACTCCATCATTATCCTTACAGCTATAGACACAGCTATAACCTCGACTGAAGTCTGGGTGGTTCTCTGTCAGTGTATCTAGGTCAGTGCAATAATCCACTTGTAAAAGTGTACTTCTCCAGCTGAAGATGTTTGATATCCATGGCCTGGTAACTAGTTTCACTTTTGGTTTAACTGAATGGAAATCTGCTTCCAACAGCTTCCTATAACATTCCTGTAAGTGCTACTGTACCATTAGGTGCTGTGAACACCACATTGTTAGTTTAAATAGTAGAAGTGAGTTATTTTAGCAATCAGACTTCTCTTTCTTTTGTTAAAGGAAAGTAACAAACTATTTGCAGATACTCCTATTGCCTTTCCATGTTATCTAAAATCCTGCTAAGCACAAAAGCATGGTTTAAAATTTAACTTCTTCATTGTGTACTACTGGCAGAAACATCACATGTCTATTCTAAAATATCAGAAAGCTTATCTGTGTATAACAAACACCAGTCCCACTCCATTCTGTACCCTCAGTCTTCCTTAGGTAGGTGGGAGACCAGTAACAAGCACCAAACCACTCATTTTTTCTCTTTTTTATCCCCTTTTTTCTTTTTTAAAGGCTAAAGTCTTGAACTGTATCAGCACAGCCTGTAACCAAGGCCTCTCTGTCCATCCTGAAGACATCTTAGTACAATACACAAAATACTTCCTTTGTTTGGTGCTGGATGCCTTTAATTTAAATTAATGCACAACAACAGTGGCACTTCTGTGGGGTAGGAAAGGATCACACCACTCTATGCCCAGCTTATAAATGATCATCTCAGCAACATGCTATTGCAGCTGCAAATAAGCACTAAACCCAACATATAGTGAGCAAGGCATAGAAAACAGAGACCTCAATAATATGCAGTGCTACATGCTTTCAAATGTCTTTTCATTTAGAACAGTAAATGAAAAGACAGCATACCTTAGATCCTACTTCTCCTGGACTGAGAAAGGACAGACTTCACAACACTGCAGTGTGATTTAGCTGAATTTTATTTTCAAGCTCTCAACTTCAGTGTAAGGAACGACTGCCCAAAACAGAGACTTCAGAGTTGTGCTGAAAGGAAGTATCTCCTCTTTCACAGAGAAACCACGAAGAGATCTTAAGGCAGACTTTGCTGGAATATCAGAACGCTGCGTACCAACCCTGCTCTGCAGTAAGCTGAGCACAAGAGCCTGTGACACTGCCTCACCAACGTCTCTGGCAACTCAGAAAGGAGGGTTTGGTTTCCAAAATTAATGGCTTTGTCCAACTGCCACAGAAATTCCATCCTCTCAAAAATGTCATTTCTTATAGGATATTTGCCACAGAACACAGAAATGAGATGCAAATTTTCAGTAGGAAGACAGAGGCTAGTCTAAAACCTGGATGGAAATTAACACATAACCAAGGAATTAGAAAAACACTGCTATAGTAGAACAAGCATTTTTATGTGAACATCTCCTGATGCTTTCTGTAATAAAGTAAAGCAAATCACACCTGCTATTTAATTTACTTCATACTACATCTATTCATATGAAGCTGATAGTTTCAGGTCCAACAGGACATACCATCCTGAATTCAGAACTTACAAAGCACCGCATTGTAATACATTACACTACAGAAAACCCGTCACAGAAAGCACTGGGAATCCAAAGTGAGATCTCTGTCCCTTCTGTGATTTTCATACCAAATGAAAACTTCTACCAAAAAATCTGAGGCAAAGAGTGGAAACCACAACCATGATGCAGGGTTTGATATGTATGCAGTTTATCTATTCTAAGAAGCTCGTACAGCTGCAACTTTGCTGTTAGTACAATACAGTCCCTATTGCTAGTGCCTTCTTGCATAAGCCAGTCCTTTGTGATGTCCAGTTTGAACTAGTGCTGAGTAAAACTGTTAATGCAGAACGAGAACTAAAAAGTTTTATAAAGAGCTAGGCCTGCCTCTGTGTCTTGAACAAGGGAAAAAATGTAAACACTATTTTCCCCGAGGTGTACCTGTTTAGAAACAGAGCAGTTCTATATATTTTTCTAATAATATCCAACTTCAAAGCATGCTACTGCAGCACTAGCTCTACAGGATAGACTTCTATGAAAAGTACTGTTAAGACTTTCTGCTACCTGGAATAGTACCAAATTGCTGCTTAAGCTGCTACTAAAGTGGAAACTGAAACCAGTTGCTCTCAAAGAGAACTCACTCTAAAAGCTCTCATAGTTTTAACCATACTTGAACTTCAATACAGGACGCTTCCCAGAGAGAAAATATAAATTTTAGAAAAAGATTGATTTTTACCTCTACTCATGGGACTTAACTCCCACTAAGCATACATTAGTATATGATACGAATGTGTATACTCCTGCTTTTCTCTTAACCTTCTGCCCTCAAAAAGCAGGAACAGTCCTAGTTTCTTTGCAAGTATGCCTCAGGTATTTGAGGCACTAGATAAAGGAATGAGTGATTTACAAATACTCCTATGGCACATCAAAAAACTGCCTGTGTGATAGCTCACATTAAAGCAACAACAAATTGTTCCCAAACGGATGCAATCAATTTCATGAACACATCCCCAGATTCCTAAGGCATGCAAATATTTTACACAAAACTTTCGGAGCTCTGATCTGTTTACACACAGACCCTTCTACAAAGAACCTCCTGCTGACTCACTACTCTCTAGCACCATCAAGCACAGGGGACTTGTGACAAATGTCTGCTATGTAAACATATGTTAACGTCTTGCATCCTAACTCTTCATTTATTCGAGTAAACTAGATCCTGTAAACGTCATCACAGCCTTGGCTCATCCCAGGGAACAGAGGACTGATTCAAAATAGGTCATGCTTTACTTCAGCCATTGCTTCTTGCTCAGGTTTTCCCTCTCTCTGTGCCATAAATCACCCAGCTTCAGAGATCTATCAGACTTAAACCTAGCATAGTTAGAAATCGAAAGTGACTTGAACTACTGCTACTGCAACTACTGAAAAGCAAAACAAGATGTGATCACTTAATCAAGGAGGTAAGCTGAGCTCAATGGTGATAGGCAAAGGCTTATTTACTGTATCACAAGACAGCATCAGTCTTCATCTCCACAGTCCAGCCAGCTGACTCTACAGCATCAGAGTACCACATCTTACTGAGATCGTTATATTCAAAAGAGAAAATACACTTGGAAGGCAAACATAACAGCTGGCTTGCTTTCAGACTATGTACAGAATACAACACCAATAGAGTTTCTTTTAGTACAAAAGCTGAAAGGCCCACAAACACACAACCAAACACCATACATACCAACTTAAAGTCCTGGTAATCTGTTCTGTTACATCCCAACCCCAAAGTCTATAGAAGAAAGCAAAGACTTTGTAGAACAAGTCATCCGACTGCCTTAGTCATTCCCCAGATGAACACAAGAGCTCATTGTTAGTCAACTACGAATAGTCACATCAAAGTTCAAGAGGACAAGTTTAGCAGGGCTAATTTGGAATGGCTACATTTCATTCTTCTGAGCACAAAGTTGTAATATTTCCCTATATTTGATCTATTAATATAATTAAATTCTGCTTATGAAGGAAAGAATCAGGTATGATCATAAAACTTCGAAAAATACAGCAGAAGCACTAGTAGAAGCAAGAGCCAAGCTATCATCCACACAGAAGGAACTCACTTTGGAAGGATCATGTCAACTCAGGCAGACATTTCGGCTGTATGAGAACTGTTATTCAAGAGAAAAGCTGGAAATGCTGAGAGCACGCAGCACCTTTCTCCCAATGTGCATGTCTAATATAAAAATTCATCATTCAAGACTGCTGGGAATAACAGTTTCTGAACTAGCCACATTCTAGGGACAAGGACTTTTTGCCTCCCACCTTTCCCTCCTAAGACACTAACACTTCCTCCTCAACATGGACCTTGCTGCCTTCCTTCCCCTCTCCTGTTTCCACATTTGGCTATGTCAAAGTCTGTTTATTCAGAGGCTGCTGAAGCACTGCAATTTTAACCAGTGGAGAATGTTGCAGTTCCCAGCCAGGAACCTGTCTGAGAGCACATGAGCAAACTGCAAAGACTAATCGCTGATTGCAGATTAGAAGGATGGTTTTGGCTTAAAATCTTGTATTTCAGCTTTTCTATCAGAGAAACTGCTTTCTTCAAAGTGTTTCTGCACAGTCAAGACTTAAAAAAGCTCTTACTGGTTTGGTTCTAAAGTGAGACTCAATAGCAATTTCAAGTTTTCCTCTCAAGTGTATTTGTTTTTCACATTTTACTTAAACCATTAAACTGTAATCTGATAAATGTCATGAGGTTTGCTTAGGTTTGAGAGCTGCAGAAGTTGCCAGTCTCCAGAGCCCATTTTGTCCCTACTTGTGCTTCAGCATTATAATGCTGATTAGTCAAATATCAGGACTTCAAAGAAAAAGCCTTCTGATTTTGTGATTTTCTATGAAGTATTGCTTCTATTCTGAGTAATGATGAAATTAAATATCATTGCAATTCACTCTTGCCAATACTAATACCAAAACAAGCTGGACTCAATGACATCTGCAGTGATGCACACGTTTGGGAAGCACATTTTGAGTTGCAGAGTTACAAGATTACCAGAGAAAAACTACACTGCAAGGATACTTTGCTGCCCCAGTGAGATTAAGCATTTATGTTCTCAGAGGCTTATGCCACAAGTAACTTTCCTCAAACTAAAGGCCTCATTGAAGCTGATCCATTATACTGATGCCAACAGAACCAGAACAGCATACTGTTGCATGCTTTCAGATCCGGTAGGGACAATTTTTTGTCTTCTCCCTTTGAGGTACTGGACATCTTTGAAGTTTGCTAGTCTCACAGAGAGACCAGATTTTAAGATGTAAGGGTTCTTAAGAATGTATACAGGAAGCATTTTCTTTTTATTCTTAAGGACTGTTTTGAAAATAGATCTTAAGGCAGTTTTGATCTAACTACTTCCCTTAAGTATTCTTCTGTATACACCACTGATTACTTTGATCAAGCCCTTTGCAATCTCTCCCCCACACTTCTTCCCAACTGGACTATGGTAAATGCATGTAATGTTTTCTCTTTTGAAGCAAATGTAATGTTTTTGCCATGTTTTTGTTGGCTCTTACTGGCTTACTAGTGCTGCTGGACTCAGTTGTTGACTCAGAGTGAAAACAGCTTCCTATTAAAAAAAATTAACACTTCTGAAGCTGGCTGTCTGCTCTACAAGTTCTGCATTGAGAATCTTGTTAATTATTCATTATTCATGAAGTCTAACTGACAAGTTATTTTAAAAAGAAATTCCAAAACAAACATTCATGCTTGTACAGTTGTTCTGGCTTTCTGAAAACTCAGATGTCTCACTTGCTAGTTATTTAATTTTGGACACTAACCAAATAGAAGTGAAAAAAGTTACATAGGCCAGAAATCAACAGGCAGTTTTACAATGCAATGCAATGCTGGAGTTCTTATCTCCAAATAAAATCCACCTTGGAAAGCATTCTTTGCTGTTTCTGCTATAGCCCAGATGTTCTTCCCACATTTCCAATATTAAAGAATCAGAAGGCCGATTCTTCAAAGATTGATACAGATGCAAAAATCCCACTTCTACTTCAGATTTTAGAAGGACTTGGAGCATTTAGAAGATTGCTCCTTCTTGGAGACGATTTTCCTCTGAGACACTGCTTTTGTCCTTACTTCTAAGCAGGCAACAGTCAGCAGACTTCAGCCAGGCCCTGAATAAGACATTTCCTGAAATTGGAGTATGTCACACAGACATTTGTCCAGCAGTTAGAGCAGACAGATAAATATGCTCTAGAGTACGGAAATTCAGTGCAGAACTAGATAATCCAAATGTTCTCATTTAGTGGAACAGATCATTCCTTATGAATGATCTCAAATACATTTGCCCTTATGTGATAGGGACTTTCTATTGTTGTGTTTATTTGGGTTTTTAGAATTTTTTCGAGAACATTGCAGCAAAGCTATTTACTGTTAAGTTGTGTATTTACTACTGCCCTATAAGCAATCCAGTAGCAACTACTGTTCAGAGGAAGAGGAGATCCCAGATTAAACTTCTAAGAAGCTCTTTTACAAACTTCTCCAATAAAACTCACTGGCTGCTAGAAGAGAACTTGATTTGATGAAAGTTCTAAGTCCTCCCCACCCCAAGCTGAAACACAATCTGACAGTCTAGAATGGCACATCATTTTTTAGATTCAATAAATTGCATGTGTGAACAAAGACAATAGTAGGAAAGCACTGATCATATAATATAAGTTGATCTTTGACACATGGTTCCTTGAAATTTTCTAACACTACTGTACTGGACTGCCCCTTAAGTATTTGTATGTCTAAGGATTGTTTAAACTAGAGAAGAGAGGGCTCAGGGCAAATCTCATCTATATAAATACCTGAAGGGAGGAGGCAAAGACAACTGGAGCCTGGCTCTTCTCAATAGTGCCTAGTGTCAGGACAGGAAGGAATGGGCACAGGCTGAAAGGCAGGAAATCCCCTCTGATTGTCAAGAAACATTTTTTTCACTGTGGTGGTGACAAAGCACTGACATAGGCTGCCTACATAAGTTATGTATGTCCAAGTTATCCTTGGAGATACTCAAAAGCCATCTGGACATGGTCCTGAGCAACCAGCTCCAGGTGGCCTTGACTGAATGGGAGAGGTGGACCAGAGGACCTCCAGAGATCCCTTCCAACCTCAACCATTTCCATTTTGTTTTTCTGTGAAATTAGGGTTTAGGCCTTAGCCCAAAATGTCACTTCAGAGGTGGAGGAGATACAGGTCAAACAAAACTAGATTTCTGCTATCCATAGGCACACATGCCTGCTGTCTAAGGTTTCCTTCTGAGTCTGAAAGGCTCAGTCAGCTCATTTTAACCTCAATTTGATTTGTCTGACCTTGCAGCAAAGTATTTCACTGGAAAAACACACAATCCAATTTGGATGCATAGCACAGGATACATCCTCAATTAATAATCTTGGTATTTCCAGAAAGGTATGAACTACTGACATACATGGATTACCTAGAGGAGGCATACTATGGTTTTGACAACTCAAGATTTTTCCTCACCGCAATAAAAGCCTTGTTTATGGGTGTCCCGTTAATTTAAGTCTATCAGGTCAAACCCACCAAGTTCCTGCAGATGCTTTTCTGCTGCTATAGCACTGCACAAGGCCTGGAGGCTGATACTCTGACCAATTACACTGAATATTTCCAGGCAAGATGAGAGTAGTTTTGTTCTCTCTATCCTTTCTCCCATCATGGTTCTTGACTCAAAAAAAGGGATGTGCAACAGCAACACTATTACATTTCAAGATTAACAAGAAGCTCAATTCCTATTTAAAGGTCATACATATTTGAACAAGATTTGGAAGATGTGGAAGCAGTGCAGCTCTGGCAACACAAAACTCCCTAAAGCAGATGAAAAAGTTTGCAATCTACTTCTATGTTAAAAAGTAACCCTACATTGTGAAGGTACACAAATAGTTCTAAAGACATTCTCAAAGTCCCCTAGCAAACCTATGGATCCAAGAGTTACTGCATTGATGTCCCCATTTTAACATTAATAATGTAGCCCTGACAAGCATGAGAGGACGGAAAACATTCCTATTCAAAAACACTGTGTCCACATTTACCTTACAAATGGCTTAACATGAAGCTCTGCAAGCCAAGTAAGCACATCACAAGTGTCACTCCCAAAGACAAGATGTTCAGATGAGGGCTATGCTTAGAAAGCCAGGCATCCTTTTTATACTGGACTCATTAGGACGTACACAACAAATGGATACACTCTGTAAGAGGGACTCTACCTTACCATTTCTTTGCAGTAACATTCAGTTCACTCAGTTCATTCAGTAAATGGAACATAATTTGTTTTGTGTGTGCTAATCAACCAACCTGGATAGCAAAGGCCTGTATTTCCCATTTGTACATAACAACAAAATCATTTATTATTAAAGTGTATTATTATTGCGGCATTTCAAGGAAAGTGACGTGAAGAACAACACAAGCAATATAGAGAAAGAGGTTTACAAACATTCCTTTATGAACAGGCATGGCATGTACCTTCAAGGAAAACTACACCAGGGATTAATTCTCAGTGTGTAAATACTATCTGAGCACACTCCATTTACCAATTCCAGTGATATTGTCAGTGACTCAGCAGCTAGCATCATACTAAGGCATTTCATCACTGGACAGCAGAGCAAGCATTTCTGTATAATATTAAAAGAAATACACTTCTGTATTCTAATATTAAAACAAATAAAGCTTTTAAAGTCACCCGCTTTATAGGGGGGTGGGGAGAGAGAGCCCAATAAGTACACATTTGGTCGGAAGATTAAAAAAACAGACAAGAGGTCAAATTCCACAGTTGCTTACCTTTATAAAAATGGTATCAGCTCTAATAAGTCAGACTTTTAAAAACGTGCAAAAAGCACTTCTGGTTGAAATACCATGACTGTGACCTGGTGAAGTTTAGGTTAAAAACAAAAAACACAATGGACAACACACCCTCCCATAAGTACTAATACTGTCTAAATAGAAATTATCCATCTTCTCTTCATAGCTAGAAGACCCCTGTATTTCATAGAATCAGAAGTGGCTAAAATAAGCCAACTAAGAAAAAAACCCAGAAAGAACAGCAGAAAAGTAAGTTTAGACTCAGTGAAGCTCCTTTATTCAAGGAAAGGTTACCCATGGACAGCTTACTAGCCCATAAAGCAAGAGATCTGGTATCACTAAAGTTTAAGGAAGCCAATAAAACTAAAATATACTAAAATCCCACCACATGACAAATTTAAGATGATTGAGCATCTTCTAAGCGACACAAAGCCTTAAGTTACTTATGCTGCCCAGAAATACTGCCTTTAAAACAGCTTCACACAAAATACATGCCTCATAAAGAGTTAAATATTCTGTCTCCACCAAAAGCATGTGTTAATATCCAGTACTGGATAGGTTACATGAAATTTATTATTCCTATGTGTCAAAATTATTTTTTAAAATATTACTCTTATAAAACAGCGTACTAGACTTACATAGAACAAGAAGCCCTATTTTCTTATATATTAATTTTTAATAAATTAAGTTTCAAGAAAGAGAGGTCAAGAAGAACAATACATCTTCAGAGAATTAGTATATGTGTGTGCCCACAGTTAACCAGTTTGGTGTTCTGATGTTCTATGCAGCTGAGACACAAAACCAGACTACTCAGTCAGACTGTGACTGCAGTCAATTATCTCACACACTTGCATGCAAAACCGCAGCAAACAAAGTTAACATAGTATAGTGCTATGCATAGAGGAACAGCCTCATATCCTGGTTTTTAGCCGCTTCATTTTTTTCCTGAAACGTTACCAGTCTTTACCTGACAATACACTAACTGGCCGGGATAAAACAAGTTTTAGAACTCTGCTGTTCAATCATTCTTCCAAAACACATCAGGTACAAATTAAGCCAGAACATGGAAAGCAAGCTGATCAGTTCTACGTGCCATGATGACATCACAATGACATCAGAAGAATAAAAGTGCACACCCTTCTCAGGCCAGTTTGTTTTCCAGGCATGAGAGGAAAACAAACAATATTCTCATAGAACTAAGTAGTGAAAATACTTAAAGAAAATATCCATCTTACACATTTCTTTTTCTGCTTGTTTCCATCAGCTTGGAGACGAGCATAATTTTGCAAACACATTCACAGAAAACAGAATTCCTAATTGATATTTGAGAAGCTTACTCTATCAAGAATTATTCCATCAAACTTGATTGCTGCTTGGTTTTTTCCCCCTGCAGCCTCGGCTAAGACTGTTTTTTCAACATTAAAAACTAAGTAGTTAAACAAGTGTTAGACAAGACCTTAGAAGAAAACCTCAGAGCAGGAGCCGCAGAAGCACATTAAGGAGGAGTCTCATTTCAAACCAGTATGTTTTTACACTGTGCTTCCCCAGAGGCCCATGAATGGATTCCAAGTTAGTTTACACAAGGCTGCTTAACAACAGCTGCCAATAAAAAACACATCTACAGGCCAAGCTTTGAATAAGCATTAACCCACTGTGGAAAGTGCAAGAACAGGTTAGCACTGGGCTTCCAGGTGGGCTACACAGTGAGGAGCAGGAAATGCCTTCAGACAAGCCACGCAGGCTCTTTGAGCTACAGGTCAGGAAGAGATTCCCTGTCGCTAGAAGTCAGTATGTCACTTTATACACTTCAAAGTTAACCTCTTTCCTTGTAGCTGGTGATATGTTGTATCAGCAACCTTGAAGAAAAGAAACAAATAAGAAAACAAACCCCTCCCCCCCAAAACCACACCAAAAAAAAAAAAAAAAAAAAAAAAACAAAAAAAAAAAAAAAACCAAAAAAAAAAAACAAACAAAAAAAAAAAAAAAAAAAAACACCTTTTATCCTATAGTAACATCTGAGTGTCCTTCTGTGAGCCAGAACCATCTTTCACCCAGAAGCCTTTCCAAAACAGCACTTGATCAAGGATCTTATCAACTGCTTCAAAACCTATCACATGCTTCAAAAAAAGCACTCTGTCAACAGACATAATACCCTTTCATAAAAGAACAGCAGTAATATTTACTTATCTTTCCTCTGAATGGAGACTCAGTATTTCTTATTTTAAAAAGCTTCTGTCTGGGCTGCTGCTCAGCTTCACTTCTGGTGACCTATTGAATTTTGGCTGCTCAAGGGAAATCTCAGAAAAAAAGAAGTTATGCTCTTTAAATCCCCTACCTCAGATACTTTGGACTTGCTAAACTGCCTCTGCGGATAAGGACATTGTCTCCACAGATCTTTAGTTAGCTTTATACCTGCAAGGCTGCAGTATACTGGTAGAAAAAAAATGCTTTCAGAGGAAGAACACTACTCATCCACAAACATCTCACTATTAAGTTACTCCCACTTTAATACCTTCACTATAGAGCTTTAGCCCAGATGAAAGACACGTGCATATACAGAACCCAAAAATTAGTACAGCAAAAATCATCAAGGCACAAGTAGAACTGTCAACATTCTAGCAGGAGAAAAAACCAAATTACTTTCCTATCAGTAGCTTTTTTCTCGTATCCACTCTGCCTATACAACATACCACAACACTTTATATCCTATGCTCCTCTGCATAAGGGAAAAACACCAGTCTTTACTAGGGAGCCCATCTGAGCACAGAGGACCTTCCAATGAACATGTTACATTCAAACAAGATTCAAACTGCGTTAGGTATTTCTAGTGCATTCCCACTCATTTGGAGAAGGGAAGAAACAGGATCAAGCCAGCTACTGACCAAGAGCCAGTATAGGTTTTCTTGATGTAGGTACACCTCAATTCTCTCAATATCAAATAACTCTTGGTCTGTTCAGGCCAATCATCAACCATCTGAAAATTGTCCACCTCCTTTCCACAACCAAAAAACTCGAACAGCATTCCAGTTGTTCAGGGCATTGCCTACAGGCCTTGACACATTGAGGTTTTCCCTCGATCTCCACTACTTACAGCACGAGCTGAACAGAATGGACAACATTAATTCCTCTGTGCTCCAGTGACTGAAAGGAATAAAAATAAAAATTTTAAAAATTGGGCTGTCACTTGTTTCTAAACACAAAGAGAAAGGACCAGAAAAACAAAGGCACTGGGTTTATCACCTGAGGGACTATGGACCCTATTGTTCTAGGTCTAGTTCAGTAGCCAGCCAATACATGAACCCCTTACTAGACCTAACTTATCACTGACCTCTTTCTTAGCTTCACTGATTATATCTGAGTCCCTCACTCTTCTTCATCTCACTCTCCCACACACTAGTGGCTCCCAAGACCTTAGCTGGTGCTGATATTGCCAAGTGGAAGAAAAGGACTGCTGATGGATGCCAGGACTTCCCTAGCAGAATTGCACAGGGTGCCTTTATCAGCATTTCTGCCTTGACTGCAGATTCTCATCACTGCTCTCCTCACCTGCATCCCCACAAAGAAACAGATAATAAAATTTCTCATTAAGGAGTCATCTGGACATAGCCTACAGACACCTTCTTCATTCACAATATAGTAAGGTGGGAAGCAGGGCTAACAGCCGTGCTCATACCTGTCTCCCAGAAGACAAATCAGAAATATATCAAAGACAACTATTTGTATGCCAAAGAGCATGCAAGCATTCACTCACAAGAATACACAGAGGCACATCTAACCTTCAGACATTCAATTATGTTTCCAAGAAATCTGAAATAAACTAAGGCAGTGCACTGAACTTCCAGAGATTGGTATTTACCAGTTGAACCATGTGCACATTTTTATTTACAGGATGTACATACAAGAGATAGCACATTACGCCATGGTAAAGATAACCAAGTTCAAGGACAATGGCCCACAGTATTTTGATATTAAAAAGTTTCTGTAGAAGTGACAAGCTTAATTTGTTATGACAAATTCTTCATAACTGAAATATACAACTCATTTAATGCAAAAAGTGAAGAAACCTTTCCTGAATTCCTTATCTCATCAGCTAAGGCTTTTCATCAGCCTGTAAACAAGTCCCCTTTTTAAGACAAAAACTAGAAAGAATGACAATATCTGCAAAGGCTGAAGATCAAAGCCACAAGCAGACTACAAATGAAACCAGCTTACAACTGCCATCCGTTCTACACTCATGCAACACAAGCTCTTAATTTACTGTTACATATAACCCTTGATGGTAAAAGTGAAACTTAAGAGTCAAGATACTCATCTATACACTTTACCTAAGCACTGGTTCATGAAGAATCAAGGTAAAAAAAAAGGAAAAAGTTAATTTCTTTAAATAAAGAAATTTTTTTCTATCAATTTCACACAGCTTTGGTACAGGTAGTTCAAGTACTAGAGATGAATTTTAAACTCATTCAGAAAATCTAGCACAGGAGAGAATAACGTGAAAAGAACCTTAAGTTCAACTCCTACAACTACATAAAATAACTCAGGACATAAAAACTACTAGACCCAAACGGCTTTAGGAATGTAGGTTCTGATATTTGCTAGGAATAGCCCAAGGCAAATCTTGCTTTGAAACACTACTTACTAACCTTGTGCCAAAGTCACTGCAGAAAACGTTTCAAGTTGTGCTGGCTGGCTCCGACACCAACGCCCGAGTAAATACTCAGATTAAAGCAACCAAGTTACATTCCCTTCTTGCCCTCGCATGTTTTAACTATTTGGCAAAAAGTATCTGTGCTCGCATCTGCTTGACACTAAGGGTTCATCGCAATGTCAAGAAGAAAGCAGAGCCATAAAACAGCAGCCCCCAGCCCATCACGAATGCTACATACCGCGGGACGATTCCGGGCAGCACCGTTCCGAGGGAAGCCGCCCCAGCTGCAGCAGCAGCAGCAGCACCTGCCGGGCGGGCACACGCCGCGGGCGGCCCCTTCACCTTGCACCACACGCCGCGGGCTCCGCGGCCGCCCCGGCGCGGCGCAGGGCGGGGCGGAGGAGTCGCGGCCGCCCCGCGCAGCCGGGGCGCGGCTCCGCTCAACGCCGCTCCCGCCGGGCGCAGGAGGAGGAGGAGGAAACCAGCCCGATACGGCGGGGCGGCCACGCCGGCTCCCAGCCCGGCTAAAAATGGCCTGACAGACCGAGCGCGCCCGCCCCTGCCGCGCCCCCGCCCCGCTGCCGAGGCAGAGGCGCTGCCCGGCGCTCACCGCCGCGGCTCCCGCGGCGGCCCCGCGGGGTGTGCGGGCTCCCGAGCCCTCCGGGGCCGCCCCGCACGGAGCCCCGCCGCAGTGGGTTATTTTTGGAAGCTCCCCCCGCCCCCCGCTCCCGGTTCTGCGGCGTCACAGCCGCTCCCGCCGCGCGGAGCGGGGAGGAGGTCACGCCTTTCCCGGCGCGGTGCGGCCGGTGCGGTGCGGGGCCCCCGCCCGCGGGGCCGGCTCCGGGAGCGTCCCCGCCCGAACGCGCACCCCGAGGAACGCACGGCCGCACTGGCGGACACGGAGCCATCGGAGATCACGCTCCTGCACCATTTCTAGCGCAAGTGGAAGCCGGCTGAAGCTGTCCGCTTTAGCGCCGCGTTAGCGGTTTCATCTACGGACTGCACGATTATGCTACAATAGCCAAAGCACGGTGATAAGTAACACTAAAAGTTTTCTCTAGAGAGCCAAAAGTGCGTTCTCTGCGATTATCCTTACTGAAGTGAGGAGCCTCTGCTCATTAGTCAAGCAGTAGCTTCTGGTATGCTGACAATTTAAATTAGAGGGAAAAAGAACTCTCGTTAAAGAGGCAGGATAAAAAAGCACCAGGCTTGAGAAAACGTTAATTCTAGAGATAATCAGATTTCATGGGACATGCACAATACAGTTGCAAGGTTATATATATTGTTTTTGAAATGCCACCAAAACAACGGTCTAGAAATCAACACTGAACAGCAAAGAACAGGGCTCTGACTTATAAAGGACAACAAAGCCAAATGCTTTAAGAACAGTAATGATCAATGAATGTAGCTTCTTGGAAAGTTGCAAGTCTTAAGAAGAGATAATGGCATCTTTAAAAGCCTGCACTATACTCCTGAACTCAATAGTTTGAAGTTTAAATATACCAAGACAAAAAACTCTCCAGGATCACACCCTCTCCCTGTCATGACCAACTGATTTCACTAGCTATGGTGGAAAATCAAGTTCACATCTCAGCCTATCCCTCTGTGCCCAAATCTACGTGCTTCCAGATTAAAATAAGGCCTCCATTACACCTACTGAGACTATTCAAGTTCAAGTAAGGTGAAATTACAATTTCACCATATGTTCTGCCATACTCCACTCTGGAAAGCTATTTTAGTCTGGCTTGAAGCAAGATGCCAACACAATTAAGGAATACTAACTAACACTATACACCCACTGTTGTAACAATTTCCCCCTCATCCGCAAATGAAGCTGGCAACTTTAATATCAGACTTTCTTAAGGAAAAAACTCAATGTAAAAAAAAAAAAAAAAAAAAAAAAAGCAATGTTTGTTCCACTCTGCTAGAACTTAAGTAAGTCTAAAAGACTCGTGACTAGACACAAAGGACTTGGAAAGGAATGAAAAAAACCCAAACCTAGACAATGGAGCCAGTGTTTGTAGCTCACTGTTAAATAACTGGAAGAGTAAAAGCACCAACACAAACCTCATTTTGAAATACGGCTTACTGATGACAGTGGAGTAAGAGCCCAACCCAGGGATTATAGTTACCACAGTATAGGAAGACAAGTTTATTCTATGGTACTAGGGCATCTTCAAGAAGGAAGAAGAATACCAGCTCTCCTACTATAGGAGCTAGTGAATTTGACATATATTCCCAAATTGAAGTGTTTGCATTATGTTTAACACTATACAAGATATTTGTTACTGGGAAAGCCAGAAGTTCAACAAATAGCATTTGCACACCCACTAAGCACATGGTCTGAAAAACAAATTCAGAAGCAATATTGTTCAACATTTCAGTTAGCTAATAAAAATTTTAAAAAATCTGAAAAATAATTTTCTCAATATTTTGACCTTCAAATCAGCAAAGCAACAGCTTTATTGAATTCAAGCATTCAATTTTAACACTGTAAGCAGTAGCTTGTAACCAAAACGTCTCTTTTCAGAACACCCAAATACTAAGACATCCTTTTGCCAAGGCATATACCTACTCTTTCTCTAGAAGAATGAATTTTCGTCCCACTCAGTATGCAAAAGGACAGCTTACCAGCAACATGAAGTTGTATGGGTTTGTGTATTTATTTTTGTAACAGGTAAGCAGGGAACTAGCCAGATATGCTAAGCAACCTATGCTAAGCTGTTCAACCCTTTACAAACCCATGCAGCATACATACCCCTTCTTGCTTTGTGAATAGATTGAGGCACTCAGCCAGAGCCTCACATGTTTCCTGGGATACTTCAGAGACCACATCAACTTTCTGCAGGAGGGGAGAAGGTATTCCTGAAAGCACAAAAATACTAGTAATATTAGAAGGACATTGTAAACTACAAGATTCTTTTAATTATTTTTTCCTCTAAGTAATGCAGGCATAACATTCACATGCTACAAGAAGTCTGGTGCATTGCAAGATCTGTGGGAGGGGATTTTTTTGCCTCCTTTCCCTAGTACTGGTATAAGAAGCACATGAATAGATCGAGTTTCTCTTTCAGCAAGGTTTAGAAAGCAGAGGCAGTAAGCCATGGCAGCAGGACACTGGAAAAGGGACTAAAAACGATCTTATTTTAAACACCTTCTAGATTTTAAAGCTTCAGGTAACAGAACTTAAATAAAAAGGATTCTGTACTGGTTTAACATAAAAGTGTAAAATGTAGACATTTTTTGCCTTTTGCCATGTATGATATAGAAGACAAAGAGCTTACCGCAGTGCTCAGTGCAGCTGTAAATTTAGGTTTGAAAAAAATAGAGTTGTGACTACAATCACACTGAACAATTAAAGGGGAAGATCTTATTTGCATGGACTCATCTTATGTGTAAGTAGTACAGCTTGTCACCTCATATCCTGACTTCTGCTACCATTTACAGAAGGGACTGCATGTCTAGAACTAGCAGGAAATTATGATAACTCAATCAGCTGGTAGAAATTATTTGAGTTACTCTGTGAAGTTTTGTGATGCACAGCAATTCCTCAGAAATCAAGTAAACCATTTTCTCAGGAAGCAAAGTTGTGGCAATTAAAATAATTGCAACATTTAGTGCCTGCAGACTCCAGGATCAGTTGATACCATTTAGTAACACAGGTGCTTCAAGCTGATGTCACACCACTGAAGAGGTCCAACAGTGACAGTACCTGAATTTATTTTTGAACTTATACTGCTTATGAAGGACAAGATACAGTACACATCCACACACTAATTGTGGTCTCTGATACAAGAGCTCACCACTGATTCAAATAGACTCTTACAGCAGCTACCAAGAACAGCCTCCAGAAGGAGGGGCAGTGCACTGAGTGCAGGAGACATCTTTATTTGTAATATACAAGATGCATAAGTCTCAAAGATAACTGGACTCAGAATAGCCCGTTTGAACAGCTAGGGGAGAGCATTTTAAATACCAGGTGCCAACATAGCCATTTTTATATTACTCAAATGTTTTTAGGGAAAACTCCACACAGAAGGGCTTCTAACTCAGAAATTGATATTCTTCTGGAGCCAGAGGATTCAAATACTTTAAAAACACCACAGCAAAGGGAGAACTAGAGCAGTTTTCTGTTATGACCTATAGAAGTTACATATGAACCCAGAAAGAGTTCACTGACCTTGCAAGTTACAAACATTTATTGGAGGGAAAACAGGAACTTATTACTGCTATTGGCCAAGACTAGCAGTTTCTAGCAATGAGATAGCATCTGCTTTTGCTTTACTATGGGCATTGGTTGTTTAAGTTGTGCATTTCCTTTTAAAAAATATTTTTCTTGTTTAAAAAAGAACCTCACTGGTTCTTCAGGTCAGCACTTTGGAGTCAGGGAAACTACCTCTATGGCTACCAAATGGAATTTATCCACTTATACTAATTTTCAAACTGAGTTTTTTTGTGAAGAATTCAGTTTTACTGTAATAGTAATTACAAAAGCTTCACAATAAGACACTCATATACATTATGAAATGTCCCTCTGCCTTGTGAAATAAAAATTTGGTAATAATTCAGTTTATGAAAAAGACAGGGTAACATCACAGAGTAACTCACCCCAGTAGCATGTGGAGAAAGCTGTATTTTAGCCTCCTTTTGGAAAGGCACAGGGATGAAAGAAGAAGGCTTTTCTTCTCAAAACTAGTATTCTACTACAGACTAGAGATCTGTATAGACAAACAACTTGTTCTCTAATCTGAGCTTCATAATTTTAGCCACAATATATAACTAGGATTCAGGCCCAAAGGACCAACAGTTAGATGCTCTTACAGAATTCCTTTGTACACATAATACATGAACAACTTCTGTTCATGTTTAAGGCATTTAATAAAACAAGTACAAATCTCTAGGATCTTGATGCCTGTGATATATTTTAGCAGTTATGCTGCAAAAATCCAGGTACATGTCAAGAATTATAACTTGAAATGGAACCTGAAAAGTTCAAATCTGGCATAAAAGTCATGGCAAAATCTGTGGAATATGTCCCATTGTACCATGCCTCCAGTTCTCTGTATAGTTTTGTGATTTCACTGCTCTTTGTACGTGTGAAGAGACACTTATGCACTACAATAAGCTACCAACTAGAGGTTTTTTTTAAAAAAACCTTGAAAGCAGACCCCTGTGTTATATTTTTATGATACTCAATAAGGACTACAGCTAGAGGCAGTTTCACTGCATTTACAGCTGTTAATAAAATTTCTTTCAATCAGCATACGTCTTAGTTGTTTCTCCAAATCTGACATCTTAATTGTTAGCAATTACTATAATGCTACTTTATTTGAATCTTTTTTCATGGGGAAAATTGTCCTCTATTTTCAAGCTCCTGAAAATTGATTTCAGGGAAATAAAAGCATCTTGTTAAGAAGAAAAAATTAGTTGCTTGGTAAAAAATTACATTTTAAATTAATAAGCTTTACCTCTTGCAGCATCCAAAGATTTAACCATTGCAAGGAAATCTGACACCTCTTTACTAAGTCTTTGTTGGCATGCTTGTGCTTTCTGAAAGACAACAAGGATAGCTAGTTCAGAAGTGCCTTATTCTAAGGAAAGTGTATGTTTACTTTTTTTACCGTAGTGAAATTTAAAAATTTGGACAACATTAAATCTTAAAGATTCCCACTCCAGAGACTGATATATTAAAACTAAAACAAATTACTTAAACTACCTTTAAAGACACAAGCAAACAGAATATTTATGAACATTTTACCACTGGCCAGATTTTGTTTAATTTAACATAGCAAATTAACCCCCAAAGCTTTGTCACAGGTACCACTTTTGCTCTTTCCCTCATTCTATATTGAGCAGCTTAAAAATCTAGGAAGAGCAAGTGCTTGGTCTTTGAGAAACTTAAGGACAAAATAAGAACATTCATAGGTTAATTGATAACTGGCAAGTATAGTGACATGAAGAAACCAACCCCAAGATCATATATTTCAAGCCCGCATTCAAACGTGGAGTTATCATAAACCCATCGAATGGCTTGGGTTGGAAGTGACCTTAAAGATCATCTAGTTGCAGCCCCTGGCCAACCACACCTTCCACTAGCCCAGGTTGCTCAGAGCCCCATCCAACCAGGCCTTGAACCCTTCCAGAAATAGGGCATCCACAACGTGCTAGTTGCTGGTTGCTTCAGTGCCTCACCACCCTCTGAGTAAAGAATTTCTTTCCAATAGCTAAACAAAATCTCTCCTCTTCCCACTTATCACAACTACATCTAGTGTGCAATCACTATTACACAGCTAGCCTGTGTAAAAAGTCACTCCCTCTCTGTTTTATAAGCCATCTTTAAGAACTGGAAGGTCACAGTGAGGTCTCCCTGAAGCCTTTGCTTCTCCAGCTCTCTCAGCCTGTCTTCAAAAGAGAGGCATTCCCAGTGACCACCTTTGTGGCCCTCCTCTGGACCTGCCCCAACACCATCTTTCTTGTGCTGAGGACCCAGAGCTGGATGCAGCACTCCAGGTGGGGTCTCATGAAGGCAGAAGAGGGAGACAGAATCACCTCCCTTGCTCTACTCTCTTGTACATCTGCTTTTGCTGTGGCCCAGGATGCAGTTGGTCTTCAAGTGTGGTGTTATCTGTTAAATAATATCCCCTTCTGTCGGTTGCTGGGGACTGCCAGTGCCAGGTATCCTCCCACCTCTGCTGTGCCATGAGCTACTTTAAATTCTCGTACTAAAAGGAATGGTACAAGCTGCTTGGAGTTTAGCCACATGAAGGTTTTTGCACTGCACCATCAACTTTCCCTTAAAATAGAAGGTTTTAGCAAGAATCACAGGCTGAATGCTAGAATCACCAAAGACTACTCATTTCCACTGAGGGTATTGTACAATGCATCTGATGTGATCTGAGGTGGTAAATGATCATTTCTCTAACACCTCATTGCCTGTTCTGTAGAGGCAGAGCCCGATGTGGGTTAGCTTTGGTGACATCGAGACTGGAGGATAACAAGTACAGTACACAAGGCTCCCTCTCCTGGCTGAAACCCTCAAGCAGGTTTCTATCTTATAGTAGCGCTGCCAAAAGTAAAATCACAGCCCTGTAGCTACAATAAATGTAATTTTAGCCACACAGTCTGAGCAGGAATACATGACAGCAAGCAATGCAAACACAGGCAGCATTTATGCATCCATGGGAGGAATCATCACTTTTAGTCAAAGGTATATTGAAGTATTTCAACACAAAACAATATTAATCTGCAACTGCCCAGACACATGAGCCAAGTAAGTATTCAGCACATACTTTCAGAGTGTCTTGTAGGTCTGTAACAGATACTGCATCATCTTCATCATCACTACTCAACTGCTCCTGCGTGCAGTAATGAGTGCTATATGCAGAGTGGTCTTCTATTGCTTCCAGCCAACTCTGGAAAAAAATAAATAAGAGTAAATAAACATTTCAGAGGTCATCCCCAAAACAAAGTATGTAAGCAGAACAACAAAATTTACTCTTGATATGAACAGTCATTAGTAAAATGAGAAATCTCAATAGGCAAGAAATAGATTGCTAGAAAATGTAACATGTATTGCAGATTAAATACTCTGTGGGCAGAGTACCATAGGCTTATTAACCCTTAAGCATAAATGTAACCCACCCCTTAGTCTATCCAAGGTCACATAAAAAATCTTATTAATTAAAAGACTGTAGGGAATATATTTTGCATCTTTGGGTTTCTATTCAGACAGCAAGGTCCCTGTGACAAAGTCTGCCTTTTTATACATGACAAACTCTGTGCACAAAACCTCAAGCACTGTCATAATTAAGAGGTAGATTTTTTTCCTGTTCCTTGGATCACAGAGTGGCTGAGGCTGGCAGGGACTTCTGAAGGTCATCTAGTCCAACCCCTCTGCTCAAGAAGCTAGAGCTGGTTGGCCAGGACATCTAGACGGCATTTGAAAATCTTCAAGGATGGAGATTCCACAACTGTTCTGGGGCCCCTGTGCCAGTGCATGGTCACCCTCACACTTTTTTCTCATGTCCAGAGAGAAAACCCTGTGCTTCAGTTTGTGCCCACCGCCTCTGGTCCTGTTACCAGGCACCTGGTCCTGTCATCAGAGCCTGGCTCTGTCCCTCTTTGCACCTCTCCTGAGGCATTTACATATTTAGACAAGCTTCCCCGAGCCTCCCCTTTCTCCAGACTGAGCAGTCCCAGCTCTCTCAGCTTTTCCTAGTAAAAATGATGCTCTGATCCCTTCAATCACCTTAATGGCCCTTTGTTAGGTTCTCTTTAGTATGTTTGTATCTCTCTTGTTGTGAGAAGCCCAAAACTGCACACAGCACTCCAGCTGCTCCACCCCAACTCCATCTCTAGTTTGTACACCTGTAGAAGTACAACAGTGAATATACTACAAATAGCCCTAAAAAAATTTCTCTTGTTTCAGAGACACCTTTTCAGAAAATATAAATTACTGTGTCATCTGGGATTACAGTTAAGAGTAGAATGTACCATTAAACATTCTTTTGTTTGGGATATCAAACTACGAAAGTGCAACAGAAGGAGGTTGCAATAGAAATTTACCACATGGAGAAGTGAATGAAAAACAGGAAGTTAGATAACAGGACATAATACAGGCACAGAACTGGAAAACAAAGCAGCACTTATTTTAAAGAAGAGGTAATTACAATGGGTCAATTTTTTGCTGTTTAATCTATAACCATGCTAAAAGATTAACATCTGCACTTCAGCTTCCAAGTCCTGATGATCAAAATATGAAACACGCTGCTACTAATGCATCCATGGGAAGTAGTATGCAAATTATTCATTACAGAAGTTATGGTATTTTAATGCCTTTGATAAAGAGTCATTATTACCTCTCTAGTTTGAGAAGGAAGGCTATTTTTAGGAATCTTGAAACGATGAACAGTGTCGTCAAAACATCTGACAGAAAAGAAGCAACTGTCTGTAGATTTTACCTAGAGCAAGGTGGAAAAAACACAAAATTAGTATAACGAATCAGTCAGAAAAAAAATGAAGCGTAAGCAAAGTAAAAAATTATGCTTAACTCAGACGTTTTTGCTGCAGTTTTGATCCAAGTAATTGGATCTTATAAAAACCTCAGTCAGAACAGTTTTCCAAAGTGTGCCTTTATGCTATGGATAGTAATACAGAGGTTCTTATGTCTAAATATTATATTTGTATTTATTTGCACCACTTGATTCAGACAAAACTTCAACAACAGTTCAAGATGACTAAAGAATTTGTAGATACTGAAAAGCAAGTCACTTTTCCACACAATATGAATGTATATGTAAGTGCAGTGTAACAGAATTTGTGGTGCCAGACTAGGATAGGGTGGTTATAGCAATATGGAAATTATCTTAAATGCATTTTTCTTAAACACTTAATCTTCCAGGGCATTATAAATTACACCTGGCCTTTGTTTTCTCTGTTCACCTCTTCCAAAAGTCCCGGAAGCATAATGCAAGTCAGGGGAGTTTTCCAAACATCAACTTCAAAACTGATCTCAGTCTTTCAACTGAGATCAGCTTAAGTTATGCAATCAGTCACAAGCAGCCAGGGACAGCTAAGGAGGAACTAGAGCTTTGGCTATTCCAGATCACATGCTTCAAACCAACCCGATCTGCTTTCAGGATGCCTTGTGTGTCTAAATCTTCAGGACTTTAGAAAGCAAGTGAGGGAGCTTTGTGGCCACTTTACATAAAATAATACTTTGCTGGACACAGGAACAAGTGTTTCTTTCAACAGCACAAGCTTTCTCCCTATTTTGTAACAAAGATCGGGTTACCAATCCAGCGTAAGTTTTCATTAACCAGGAATGGAATACAACGGAACATAAAAACCCTACTCCGTAGTTACAACACATTCCTACCGTGCAGATGGCTTGTGTTAGATGCTTGCATCCCTGACGATGATCATTATTCACTGCATCAGCTCTTTGAAAGAAGAAGAAATTAAGTGAAGTGAAGAGAGGAATTTATTTAAATGGCTTTTCAGAAATTTAAACACAGAACTTACTGTCTCCGATACCAGGAAAGCACTCCATGTTCTAGAACTACCCAGTAGAGTTTCCAACCAAAAAATCGTGAGTTCTAAAAGGGGGGAAAAAATGGCCAGGTAAGCTTAACAGAATTAGTACACATTAGCTCAGTGTGAGCTGCAGAATTGAGCTCTGGGTGGTAGGAGCCTGAGGCAAGAGACCATAAGTGGCAGTGACCCTTTGCTTAGCCTAGAGCACAGGGACTTGTGGCATCAGGAGCTGAGGACTCAGCAGGAAGACCCTAGACTTTTAGATTGCAAGGGCAGAAAAACCCTGGGGTTCCTTCATTTGGGTACCTCCCCAGAGGCACCAGCTCAAGCTGCTATCTTGTTATTGCACAGTGCTTAAAGTAAGGATCCAGACATCTGAGACTCAGCTGTGGGAAACCAAGGGTCGAGCTGGTAAGGAAACCTTGTCTGAGCGTGGTGAGTTTAGGGAGCCAAGTTGGGCACCCACTGACTCGCTGGAGCCACCAACTGCAAAGGAGCTTCAGTCCCAACAGTTAAGTTCTGGTCACTCTGGAAGAAGTGTGATGGACAGAGTGACTCCTGCATGGTCAGGCAGAGAAGCTTCCTTAACACTTAAAACTAGCAAATATTGCAAAAACATTTAGGTTCTGCATATCCTGACGATCACAGCAATCTGAGAGTATTTTACAATTGCAGCACTACTCTTGTTTTTGGAACTACCTAAAGATAAAAGTTGACCCTGCTATTCCGTAAGAACGGAAATATTAAAATGTTGCATTTTTTAATATTACAGGAATTGTTGGTCACCACACAATTCTATGAGAAACAAGACACACTGAGATATCCAACTACAACATTTTATCCTTCTCAAGCTTTAGTACACAGTTCTCGTTTAAGAACAGTTCCTTATATTACAATTGCGTTACAGGAAAATTCACAATGAAGAAAACTTGAAAGACTTCATTAAGCAACATAATTAAGCATTCATGTAGACCTTAGACTAACTTGAGTAACACAGCAAAACAAGCTTTGAACTTTTTGAATACCATCTTCCCACTAAGTTTTAAAATTTTCTGAAGATGCTGGCAAAATATTAGTCACAGTTTCTTAAAGACAATGTATCAGTCACAGATTATCAAACTAATCTATTAAGGAAAGAAAAAACATTTTGCCCACCACAAAGACAAGGCAAAAAGCCTTATCACACTGAAGTTTTGCCACAAAAATTACCAGGAAATAGACATTTTAGTGACTGAGGTTAAGATCAGAGTACCATGAATCTAGTAGCCAGCCCATCTATACATATTAGACTAAATTGCTATTAAGTACTATTTTAAAATTCCTTCATTCATCAGTTATCATTGAAATACAGAAAAAGGACATACTGACATACTTTGAAATCTTACAAGTTATTTTAGAAAAGGAATTAAGCCATACCTTCCATAGGAGACCTTCATATCGTCTCAGGGGTTTGTTGATAACCTGCACAGAAATTAAAGCTCATGTAGGAACGGCTTCAACTAGACAGCCTTGGCATTTAAAATTGATACAAAAGTTCCTACCTTTCCAGTTTTACCTGCCAGTATCAGTTTCATTTCTGCACCTTGGGCTAGATCAAGGGGTGTCTGATCTGTTTAGTAACAAGACAAGGCATGAGAATTTGATGCAAATAATGATGTACTTTAAAATAATCTGATACTCTTTACCCATCTGTTTGTCCTCCAAGCATATACACTTACTTGGTATTGGAGAACATCAACTCCTCGGGGGCAGAAGACTAAAAAAGGTATTGAACTTTAAGGCACTGCACTGCTTGTCAGAGTTCTACTAACTGCAGAGAGCCCGAGCCCTCTGCCCTTACTGATTTGAATTTGTTTTCAGCTTCCAGCTATAAAAAACAGTTTAGGACACTCATAAAAACCAAGACAGAGGTATCTTTAAACAGAAGACAGGAACACAGTTTGCGTAAATAACATCTGCATCAAGTCTTCTCCTTTTTGGCTTCATTAGAAACCTTCTTCTGAGGAGTCACTTTGTGTCAGCCACATTTTCAATCTTGCTTTTTTTTGTTACCTGTGTTCAATGTTTAGCATCAAGTAAACAAAAGCCAGGCACATTTCACTGTTAAGACAGCCAGTAAATTTTCCAGAAATGGGTAAGCTTGAGGAATAAAAGAACATACAATAAGTATTTTGCTACAGTTCCTCAGTCTCTTGCAATTTAGTCACTGTTGGCCTCCCATTATTAATGGCACAAAGCTGGTAAAGCACTGTAGGATTTTCCCTGAACACTGCGTAATAAAGTAACACAGCTTACAGAAGACGTTGAACTTCTGTCTCCACTTAACATTTACCATACTTTTCATCTGGTACTCACCATTTTTGTTTTTTATTTTAGGATCTGCCCCATTTTTTAGAAGTTTCAATGCACAATGCTTATGAGCACGGTATGCTGCACAGTGCAAGGGTGTGTTCCCCATCTGATCTGTACAGTTGATATCAGGTGGCTTGCGCTTGTTTAACTGGAAAAAAAACAAAGTTCTGCTTATTTATGAGTTTTTCCCCCTCCTCAGATGCCATATTCTCTCTTTTGAAAATGAGTTGTTCCTAACTAGGACTCTTCAGTGTACATCTGGTAACAAAGTGTATTTAGCAAGTGTTATGACAAGGGCAAGGACTGCAACAATCAAACAAGACATTCAGCTAGAGTAAGGAACTTCAGTGTTTTGCTATACCCCTTTCACCTCTGCTGCACAATATGGACACCTTTTTCTGCTCAAGTGCACAGTGCCAGGGGAAGCTGCCCAGTATTGCAGTTCAGTCACTTATATGCTAGAATGGCCCTGCCCAGTTCTACTGTCAAAAATCTGCTGTTCTTCATAGAAGACTCCCAGGCACAGTGCAGAGGTTAGCATAGGCCAGTGCTAAATAAAAAAAAAAAAATTGTTCAGCTACCCTGTTTCAGAGAGTAAGAACTTGGTACTGAAGGGTGGCAGACCTGCCAGTCTCAATGTCAGATATCCTAGGCCACTTAGAGCTTCTAGTATAGGTAATCCGTTATACAAACAGTTTTGCTGCATTCTTAAGTCTATTAAGATAAAAGTAGCTAAGTAACCAGGAAAACAAACAAACAAACAACACAAACTAAGTGCTACTTGCACACAATATAAATGCTTTGAGAAACTGACCCCTTCAAAGAGAAGAGTTATTAAGCATGACACTGCTAACTACCCTAAAACACCACTACACTTCCACTCAAATACGTGGCTACTGGATGCGTCCATGGGAGTTGGACTGAATGATCTGTAGAGGTCCCTTCCAGCCCAACCATTTCATGCACTATCAGCCACTTAAGCTCACAAGCCACAAGATGGGAGTGCCTTCATAGAAAGGCTAAGGTACTGATAAGCAGCCTTAGGAAACCAGAGTTACAAGGGCATGACAACAATTTTTGAGAAACTCAATTTAAGTGCTGACATTAAGCATATGCTATCTTAGAAAAATTACTCCATAATAACAGAATTCCCATGGCCACAATTTAACATCACTTGTATGTACTTCAGAAATAGTCCTACAAGAGATAAACTACTATAGCTGTTGTTTACAGATCAGTTGGTAAGAGAACAAAAGACAAAAAGAGGGAGTGTATGGAAGTATACCCTCATTAACACTTTGGTCAAAAACTTGCCTTCCTGAGGACTCCTAAACTTTAGTTCTTTCCAACCAGCTGTTTTACATTTACTTTCTCTTCTGACTTCTTGCCTCCATACCTTTTAAGCCACTTGCCTGTGCTTTTATGCCGTGTTACAAGGGAGTATTTGGAAGAAAGCTTCATGCATCAAGTCACTGAGATAAAAATCTCTCCAGTCACTTCCGGAAATGTACAGTACATTTTTGAGAACTCACAGGAAGAACACACTGGCTTTGCCTCAAGTAGACAAAAGAGCCTGAGTTAAGATTCAGCTGCTGAAGATCTAACTTCTAGTAAATAGCACGTTCTGATGTTAGGTGTCACAGTAAAACTAGATGTAAGCAGCTAAAGTTTCATGAGCATAATAGTCTGCTAGTATAAAAATTTAAGTAGCAGCAGAAAGGCCTGAACAATCAGTAGGCAAAGTATGGAGAATTCTGGAGTTAAGTTCTGAAGAGCTACACAAATTCTGCACAGATGTATGAACCTAAGGGTAGGAAAGTCAAAGGGGTTTACACCATAGAGTTCTAAGTGTATTCCAAGGAACGCCTGTTAAGAATTGACTTAAAACTGACTCCAGGTCAAAAATGTGACAATATTTTTAAGTTTTAGAAGTCAATATACAGCTGTCTTCACATGTACAGAGCTCAAAGATAACAAATATAAAAAGAAAAGAAAATCACTTAGAAATCAAAATGTTCACAGTGAGAATTACATGCTCATACATAGTTACAGGCCAAATGAGAGAAAGCAGAGTTCTTTAATGACAAATTTCTATAAGGAGCCACTTTTTTCTGATTCTTTTTTTCACATCAGCCTAAAGATTAGTCAGCAGACATTTAACAAGTATTAAAATTATCAGAATCAAGAACAGATCACTTATATCAGTGTATTAATTACAATTAGTACAATTGTTCAGTGTATTAATGCACTATTTTTCCACACTTTAGGTGCTGTGTACAGCTCTGGTTCTTTGTCCCTTTCAAAGAGGACAGCACAAAAACTCCAAATAAGAATTGCAAGGATTACCAAAGATTTAATAAGAGTTTCCATGCAAGGAGTTAGAAAGACAAATGTTCTTCAGGCTACAAGAAAAAAGTTAGAAGGGGGAAGTAAATTGTGAACAGGTGTTCACTTCTGGTTTCTAGGCGGAAAAATAAAGAACATAAAATATGTCAATATACAAATCTCTCATTTGTGAATTTTGATACCTGAAAAGGCATTATTAAAGGTGCTAAGTACTGTTCCATACTGCATGTCTTACTTCCAAGGACACTCTTCAGGACTCTCAAAAACTTGAGTTCAAGCATTGGGACTCTGCTCCAAAACCCAGCTAGATTTGGTCCTGAGCAATCTGCTACAGTTCATTCTGTTCTGCAAACAGGAGCTGGACTAGATCACCAGAGATCCAGAGGCACCCTCCAGTCTTTCTGTGATCTGCTTCTGCCACAGCCTTACCATGCCACCACACTGTTCATCTGGGATTACTACAAGTGTGTGCACACACACATATAGAGTTTTCAATTTCTGCTCAGCATGAAACTGTGCTGTGCAGACAACTGTCCAATATAAACTACACTGGATGCTAAATGACAAAGAACTTGCCTTCAAGACTAGACAGGCAACACTGTGGTGAAAATCTAGGCATCCATGACACTAAGGTAACCACAATAAAAAAATAAGCTTATCTCAGTAGACCATGAACCATTACACTGCTGTTTACGACTAACTAGTTAATTCTTTCTAAGGGATTTAAAAACATGAAAGAAGTTTCAAACAGTTGATTTTGCAACCTCCAACAAAGAAGAAAATCCTTGAGAGATCAGCACCTTATCAATATAACATGGGGCACAGCACTAATATTCCAAAGTAACAGCCTTTGAAATGCAAAGCACAGTTGTATTTTGTAACATTGGCATTACGGATTGAATCACTTGACTTGAATTCTTACCAAGGCAGTCAGTTTCCCTGTTTCCCCCTCTCTTGCTGCTCCTAAGAGGAGTTCTTCCAGTTTCCTTTCTTGCGTCCTTTCCACTGCTATTAAAAAAAAAATAAATAAAAATAAGGTCAGTCTCAGTAAAGTACATATGAAGTATGGCATTTAAAAAACTACAGCAAAACAAGCCTAGAGAAGCAAGAGTTTCCAGTATTATTTATTTGGGACAGGTATAAATAGAATATTTACTCAGGAAAGTCTGTGTCAGCACACAAATATGTTCAAAGCACTTAAATTTGACAAGATGTACAAGTTTGTATACACATATATCATTTTTTCAACACTTGAAACCAAGCTCACTCCCTGCAGAAAGAAAAATGGAAACTATAAAACACCCTCATCTCAGATCTTCCCTATGTTCTTTCCAGCTTCTCTTCTTATCATCCTACCAAATTTTTTTTTCTTCTCTAATGATTGAGCAGATGAGCAGTGGAAACGAGTTATTTGTGGATTTGCATGAAGAATCAGAAGAGAGATCACTTCTTACATGCAGTCTGTGGTAGTGGACCCAGAATCCATCAGTATTTAAGAGTATTACATAGTAATACCAGGAAACAACAGTTTTTGAACTCTCCAAAACTATAATCAGTAAATTAGATTAGTATTTGGATACCATCTGCCTCATCTCTGACACCTGTGAAGCCATGGAAGAAACAAGGGGAAAGGTTTGTATTTTTTATAACTTTTGGCACAATGTCTAAGACTGCAATAGCAGTCCTAAACCTGATCCATAACTGGGTCACCTTTGCAAACTGTTCAGAATTTTGCTCTCTAATGATTTGGTTGACACAAAGCCACTTACTGTTCTTGACTTGAGTTTTGTCTCTTCCAGTGAGCCAAGGCTTTGCTTGCCCATGTACCATTCAAAGCTGTAGCAAGGAGGACTGAAATAGTTACCTGAATAATGCTGTTTGTGTTAATACTTAACTCTCAAGTCACAAAAACCCCACTTGCCAGTAGTGCTGACAAGAACCAAAATCTATGACTATTTTCTTTCTAATAACCAAATCTAAAAAGAAAATTCAACTGAGCTTCTATAGCTTGCAGGGAAAAAAAAGCAGTTTTTAGAATGCATACATGTTTAAAAACACCCAAAACTAACTTTGACCTATTAAAGTTACCTTCCAACATATTCCTTATGTCTTTGTCATGAGTAACTTCTTTTGCAGTCTCTCCACTGCCATTAACAATAGAAGGATCAGCATTATGCTGCAAGAGTAACATCACCACCTCCTGAAAAACAATTCAAAAAACATTGCTTATCTGTCTGTGTAACTGCAAGGCCACAATCAAGCTTTCCAGTTTTTGACATCCTGTAAGATGAGCTTTGTAACCAACGGCTTCTCATCACTGCTGTTTTCTTATGAAAACAGGAAGGGATGTTTTAGAGAGATTGAAGAGTGAGACTGACTGCAACCTTTTCTCTCCCATCAGTCAAGCTGAAGGAATCAAGAGGAGGTACAGCTGAACAGACTGACTGAAAAGCTGGTGTACCTGGTTTGAATGCTGCATTTGACAGATAAAAATTGTACAAGTGGCTCTTTTGACAAGACAGTAAATAGTCACTCCTTCTGAAGGGCCAAGATGTTACCCATGTTACACACAGAGGTAGTAATAGTTTTGGAATGATGGGGGGGGGGCGGGGTGGAAAATCAAACTAGTGTTGCATTACACAGACCTATAAAAAGCTCTTTAGTTCTAACTGACTATGAAGAAATAGCACTTCCAGATACCAAATGGGCCTGTGTCCCCTAATTTAAGAGATTTCTTTCCCCTCCAGAAGCTACTAAGATTAAAACAATGTGGTTTCTCTCTGCGGTTTTTTTTTGGACAGAGTTATACAAGCTAGGCAATGTGCCTAATCCTTCTGAACACACTGTACCAAAACAGACAATAAGTCATTTCTAGACACTGTAAAAACATCTTTTTGAAGTGATCTTATTGCTAGCACTTTCTTAATAATTCTACAAGTTAGGCTTAAAAAAGCCACCATACTTTACCTTACGCCCTGTGAAAGCTGCACGATGGAGTGGAGTGTCCCCCATGTCATTCAGCACATTCACATCTGCACCAGCCTAAACAGCAAGACCAAAAGACATCTGAATGTCCTTCCAACAAAAACTACATAGCTATTCCCTCTGACTGAGGGGGAGACAGGACACTTATGCAGACCATGTGGCAGATCAGAACTGTAACACAATTATCCTGGAAACAAGGATAAAGTACCTAAGATTCATAGCCAACATTCTCTCAATTGCTTCAAAAAAGAAAGCCCCCTGCTTTCCAGGCACACTTTTAAGAAGAGGGTATATGGAAAGTAAATTTAATACAAGGGGTGGGGGCCACTGGGTTGGCTTTTGTTTGGCTTGGGTTCTTTGGGGTTTTGTAGATGTTCCTATTGAATCTCTCTTCCTATTGTCAGACACTTTCTCCATCTCATACCTTTTTTCTGAAAGGAGGAGAGTTTGCCACACTGCTCAGGCACTCTACCAAGAAATCCTATCCTTCTTTCATTAAGTATTTCTTCTACACCACTCTACCTAACCTCTCAAAGGGTCAAAGAGAGGGCAGGGCATACTTAACTTCATCACATATGTTTAGATCACATGATTTAGCCTGGTCATTGCTGCCTGCCTAAAGTTAACTGATGAACCTGACTAGTTCCAGAGCTCTGTTTCTGATAATGCCTCCTTCGCTTGCTCTTTGCACAAGTACACAGACACACTTATACATGCCTAGCTTTCAGAAGTGCACAGCTTCACTTATTTCTCACCTTGTTCTTTAAATAATACCCTTTTAAGAGCCCTATCAAAGGAACTAAAAGTACAAAGTCGCATACGCTCTTCCAAGTCTTGAAGATGGGTGCTTGATAAATGCATTAACTGATAAAACTTTACCTTCTGCTTTAAGTAGCCCACTTGAATTGAAAATGGCATTATTTACTGAGCAAGTGTGTAGGCTAGAGAAGAATTTCTCAAAGAAATCTCAAATTTGTTTCCTCTTTTAAAGTCTGGATTATGCTGGCAGCTTTTATTCTTAATGAAATTGAAGTTTACATTAGCTTTGCACTTGAGCCTGTTTATCACACTCCTGTCATCCAGCAAAATCTTTCAAATATGAAAGAAGGTCTTATATAATTAAGGTTGAAGCTACCCTAAGAGCAAATACAAAAAAAAAAAAAAAAGGTCAGAAACCACATAGTCACTGCATCTGCAGTTATGCAAATAAAATACATCAGCTTTGATAACAGAAGTCTGTCGTTTCAAAATTCATCACTCACTATTTCAAAGATATTCAAAAGAAATGAGTCAAATTATGTTAGCCTGTGCCTGAAAGAAACACATACAAGCTACTTCACACAAAATGCTGTGCACACTTCTATGCACAATATAGAATTAGATAACCCAGTTTTTTTGCATTTGAGACACTTTAACCTTTTCTAAAGCTCAGTAATTGAAGTTACCTGAACTTAAGTACTTTATGTACTACAGTAAACCAATCAAACTGTTGAAGTAATTGCATTGCTAGTATCACATGCTGGCTTATTATACACAGATACCCACTAAGCTTCAAAAAACCTGAGCTTTCATGGGTGCATATCTATACATTGCATGTGTTTAACTCCTACAGACAGTTACACTCCAAGAGAAAACCACCTAACTACCAATAATTGTAAAAACTGCTCAGAGTAAAGGCTGTATGCTACTGTAGAGACTTACACTCTCACTATTTTGGGTCCTTCTGAACCAGGCCTATCTTAATGTCACAGCAATCAGTTACGTCTATGCTACATGTACACAAACTGTAGGAGTGCCTCTGCCTCTCTGCAAAGCCTCCTTTCTTCTATTACAAAAACCTGAACAAATACTGACTGCTTCTAGCCTTACACAGAGAGCAAAACAGATATATACCTTCAGCAAATCCTCTACCACAACAGCATGTCCAAAGTAGCAAGCAAGGTGAAGAGGTGTCCAACCCATATTAGACTTACTTCTGCCTAAAAGACAAAACAGGTGAATTAAGTTCTGATCATACAGTACAAAAGAGATATTGTTGTATGTTTGAAGGTTGCCATGGATGACCATTCTTCACAGTAGCAGAGGAACAAAGAGGCTAGAAGCACCAATACTATATATTATTTAAATTACTAAATCAGGAGGCAGTTTGAGAAAGGTGGATTCCAATCTAAAAAAAACCCCAAAACAAAAACAAAACGAAACACCAAAACAAACTAACAAACCCAACAAAATCAACTACAAAAAAACCCCACAACCTTTTGAAAGGGAAGTCATGTCGCCTGACTGAGAATAAAACTTTTCTTTGCATGTAACACCTCTCAATACTAGCAAGAAGCTTCACTTAGTTTCATTCTTCATTCACCATGAAAATGGCATATGCAAGCACATTTTTCTCTTGTTTATCAAAAAACTCTTTGGTTTACACAATTTCATTTTCTTCACACAAATCTTTCAAAGGATTCAAAATAAAATAGGTGGAATGATCTAATGTTGAGGCTTTTTGTCATAAGTTTTTTTATTGCCTTGTGCTTTAGTCAGTTTTAATAAAGACAGCCTCACTAAGTAATGTGCTTTGAAATCTTTATGCACAGAAGAATTCATGTATCATCTACAGCTCTAAGTTGCAGAATGATAAAGCACAGAGAGGAAGCAGGCAAAGAAATGGCCATGCAAAGGAAAATATGATTTATGCTTTAAAGAGCATTTAAAATATGACCTGGAGGACTGGCTATATGAATTCAACAATTCTCCTACAATCATTTATTTAGAAGCAAGATATTAAAACATTAAAGATTACTAAAGTTGACAACTCTCTTTACTTTCCAACTGTAACACTCAACTGTATTAAGCAAAGGCAACCTGTGCTTTGTTTTTACCAAGCAACATACTCACAGCATTACAGTGTCACCTAAAACCTATCATTTTTTACTTGGAAGAAAAACAAAAATGAGGCATTAGAAATTGTTTTGAAATCACTGCCACCATTAAGCTTTTCCCTGTCATATAAACTCAAGTACTGAGGTATAGAACATGCAAAACATAAGTTTGCCCTGAGGAAACAAGCCACAAGCAGAAGGAAAATAAACTGTTCATCTTAAAAGTTCATCATCTTTTCTGCTCTCATATTAAAAATTAACATTAGAATGTGGTTCAGAGCTGAAATATTTTCCCATTTCTTATGTTTCCAGCTATTATTGACAATTTCTTTTGTAATTTGACTCTCTTTCTTCTTAACTCCTGTTGTTCCCAACCCCAGATTTATATCCTTCCCTTATTACAGTCTGCCTTACAACAGAGCTCTTACTTGTGTCATTGATGGGCCAAAGTATCACAGAAGATAAACACTGTGGATCACTAACTCTGGGGCTATTTATGCTGGATAACATACTAAAGGGACTACACTCATCCCTCAGTCCAGTAGGGAATAAGGTTCATTCAAAGAATAAAAAAGATATCTGAGCTGCACTGAATTCATACAATTAGCCCAGAACAGTCATTAGTTAACAGCACTGTCAAGACAGTGTTGCTGCCAAGGAATTCAGTAATGAAAAAAAAATAACCAGGAACCTGTCCAGATTTGCAGTCCTTACTGTATAAAGTAAGAACAGGCCCTTGCTCTGATCCACTCTGAATGTTTGCATTTCTGATGTTAACTGACCATTTATTTCTCAAGTTTTTGAGGTGTTACTTCTCTTGAAAGTGACCACAAGTGTTTCTACTTTTTTATTATTATTTTAAACCATGACACCATTACACTAGGGAGAATGCAAGGATAGGAAAGGAGAAATAATGTAATTGCAACAAAAAAACCCATAATTCCTCTCCCTCTTACACATAGCTCTTTGCTTTAATGCTAGTTAACTCCAAGTCTCAAGTGTTACCATTTGTTTAGAGAATGGAGACAAGGTATGCAGTCATTTTCCAGCTGTAGGCTGCTAGGCCACTGTGCAGTCATTCAGGTGTGTATTTTGCCATAACACACTACTGACCATTAACCTTACCGTACAGAGGTTTTACTTTCCAAATTCCTAGATATGTTATTCTCTTGCATTTAAGAAGAATGGGCCAACAAGAGATGGCCTTAGAAAGCATCATTATTTTGGATGAAACCTGGGTTTGGTACTTTTTAATTCAGATTCCTTCTTTCCAAACCAGTAAACTGAGGAACCCAAAAAGAAAAATTCAGATCATTTGGCTGGATTTCCCTCAAGCAAATCCTGCTTATCTGCAAGCACTGACTGGGTAGAATACAGTCACAACACAGCAAGTACAGGAAGCCTGAATTTATTTTCTCTTCCTTCACTTTGGTTGAAATTGTGATGTTTTAGGATCACTGTTGTCAGACTTGACACTTAAGAATATATAGCGCACAGTCTCAGATGTAGCTCTCCTCTGAAAAGACAAGATGTGAAAGATAGGCTTTGACATCCAGGCACATCAACTTGCCAGACTTATGGCTACCAAGGCACACCCTGCAGGAAGTTGACACCACCTCCAGTACAGCCTCCCACCTGCTACAGAAGCACTTTATTGCAAACCAAGTGGCACTGCTATATCAGATGCAAATCCTGAAGGAACTGCTACGGCACTGAAGACATTCCCCATACCCTGACTTTCTAGGGACATCTATTATCCAAGATAATGACAGAAGCACAAGAGGCTGTCCGGAAGAGAAGGAAGATTAAGGGTTGCAAAAAGACTGTTGCAGTACACAGTGTGTACTTAGTTAATCATCAGGTTGTTATGCAATTACTATCTGGTGGTACCCAACAGATCAGAACTTGTAGCAAGACATAGTGGTTTGGCTAGTGAAGAGGCAGAATGGCAGGGCCAGTTATGCAGCAGAGGCTCAATTTGTCTCAGACTGTTTCCAATTGAACACTCTATAGGAACAAAGTGAAACAAGTTAGTCTCTGAAAAGTGACAGCAGAAGAACACGAGATTTAACTCTGAAGTTTCACACAACTAGAGCAGTTCCCTCAGATAACACTAATTACACTTTCGTGTCCTCTGACATTTAGAAGAATTGAAACTTCAAAAGCAGATATTTCACAGTGAACAAAATTCATATTTGGGACTAGTTTAGCTTAAATATAATATCACAGGCACATGCTCTCTTAGCTTCCTAGATGTCCCATTAGTAAGTAAGTATTAACTAGCTGGCATGTACTGCTAAACTAGAAAAACAACTAAGCACTATCTTTCATTTCCTTACCCGAGTCTCTTCTATGCTGCAGACTTTCTGACCAGAGACCCATTTGCTTGATTGATGGCAGATTATGCCATTTCATTATGCTTTCTTGACTTCAGATTATGTGTAAGAACACATCAGAGACACTCTGAAATCTCTTATAAGCACAGGAGACTTCAGGAACTTATTTGTGGGCACTGTGGCATGAATCTTAAGGTACTTTTATTCCAATTGTTTAGGCACTACAAGTCTTGAATATTTACCAAGGTTATACTTCTGAGGGTAGAGGACTTTAGCTTCATCAAGGTATGTTTGGTTCCCCTTTAAATTATGAACTAGCTCCCCAAAGATGAAGCAGCAAGGCCTTGGGTTTCACAACTTCTTTTTCTGAGCTGAGTAAATTAACCATTGAGAAAACACAAACACGGCTGAGTAGTCAAACAAAATGGTAAGTAAGCTGATGATTAAGAATAAGACTTGGGAAAGGGATAGAGTTTGTTCAGGTAACAGGAATCCCCGCCCTCTAGGGCAAGGTGCTCCCTTCTGTGATGGTTGAGAGGAAGCAGTGTTGATCTCTCTCCTCTCTCTCTGTAGCACTTTCTTTTCAGTGCTGCTAAACAGTTAAATGCTGAACAATAGAATACCAGCCTGGGTAGAAACAGTGGGATTCACATCCACATCTTGGAAGCAACCAGAAACATACTCATGTAAATAAAGTGAAATATAAAGATACTAAATCAACAAAGAACTAAGGCAGTCTGCAATCACTAGCAAGCTTGCAAATCTAGTCCCAGTTTGAAGTTTTATGCACAGCAAGCAAGTTGCTGAGCCACACCTGTGTTAGCTGCACAAGAGAAAAATTTCAGTGATGGCCAAAGACCCAGACAAAGAGCAGTAACCTAGTATTCTGCTAGGAGTAAGAAGTATACATTTGTCCCAAACCTTTTTGCAAGTGGCAAGAAATGTAAAGCTTATACTGTATGATAACAAAATATGGGCCTAAAAATACCCCTAAAATAAAAAACCCTTATGCTGAGCAGAGCACAAATGACTGACCTGATCTAATCATCTCTGCAACTCTGATCAAAGCTATTTACCTCCCTGAACAATCCCTGGGCACCACAATCTGTTTTGTTCAGTATTCTAAAGCTTCAAAATTGGCATAAGCATGAACACAGGCAAAAAGAGGTACTGATTCTTTGTCTCCTTGACACTTCTAGTGTCTGTGAATTACACTGTTTTTCTGTACATTGCAACAATCCATATTCTTTTATTATCTCTCTCCTGTGCAAATATGCCCTTAAATCACAGTGTAAAAGCTGTTTAAGTGGGTTTTTTATTACTTTACTGAGCACTCCAAAGAAAGCAAGATTATACTATCACTATCAGTTTCACTACATGTGACTTCAACAAGATTACAAACATTTGAGGAAGGCTACTAACCTTTACAGTTGATATCAAAGCTTATTTCTCCTTTTTCCAAGGTATCCAACAGCTGTTTAACTTCTGCAGCATTTCCATTTCTAGCATCATGGAGAAGCTGCTGCTCTGCTTCTGTAGTCATCTCTAACAAAAGGATGCAAAAGAAGAGATTTTTGTAATCGGTTATGCTGTTGTAAGCTATGGCTTAAAATTACGTCACTTTTCACTGTTATTTATGAGAAAGATAACTATTCTCTCTGTGGAACACACTTAATGTGCAAGCTGTTGCAGCAGTCCAGCACTCAGGCTACTAAGAAGCATTAAAATTCCTCATACAAAGCAGTTAAATAACCAAATACCCCTGTTTTCTTTCTTCTCTGTTTTCTAGGTTCTAAGGGTGGCTTGGGAGCTGAAACTCTACGCCACAAACAAGGCAAGCTTTGCTACAAGCATAACCAGTAAGCATTTACTTTTTCCTCACAAGGCTTTCACCCTTATCCCTCAAGGTTTCCAAAGGCAACAGGAATGAAAAAAAAGAAACTAACTATGTGCATCCATTAACCCAAGTATTACCCGAGAATTAATTGACATTTATTTTGGCTGCCAACCTTGGGGAACAGAATGTCTTTGCATGGCAATGTCAGATACTCATCAGTGATTAGTACTATCATCTCTTGAGCCTGGGTATCTGAAGCCCTGCAGCCTCAACTTGAAGGGCAATCAGGGACTCAAACAACTTTGTAGATTTGACTTTAAGAAACACAACAGTACAATATAAGGAAGTTAACACACCCGTAAAAGATCACTAATTAATTCTAATCCTACCACTATTCTTGAACTGCAAAGGGGGAAAAAAAGGCTTTTACATCTTTCAGAGAAGGGAGAAAACAAAACCTTTTAACACAACTGTTTTACAGCTCTCTACCAGATGGGGAGCCTTAGACCTTTGGGCAAGCAATACTGCTACTTACCAGGTCTGTTGAAGAATACAGTTAATAAGTGATGCCTTAACCAATCTTTTTCCACACTGAAATCACAATCTGAAGTAGGTTTGCCTTTTTTTTTTTTTAATGCTATTACAACAACTACCAACTGTATGCAGTGCAACAAGCACAAGCGCTGGACTCTGCATCTGGGACACGGCAACCCTGGATGTGTGCATGGACTAGGGAGCGAGATGCTGGAGAGCAGCATTGCAGAAAGGGACCTGGGGGTGGGTCCTGGTCGATGGCAAGTTGAACACGAGTCAGAAGTGCCCTGGCAGCCAGGAGGGCCAGCCATGTCCTGGGGGCATTGCCAGCCGGGCAAAAGGGAGGGGATTGTCCTGCTCTGCTCTGCACTGGAGCGGCCCCACCTTGAGTCCTGGGTGCAGCCTTGGGCACCACAATATAAAAAAAGGCATTAAGCTATTAGAGTGTCCAAAGGAGAGCAATGAAGATGCTGAAATATCTGTAAGGGAAGCTTTATGAAGGGAGGCTGAGGTCATTTGGTTTGCTCAACCTGGAGGAGACCAAAGGGAGACGTTGCAGTCTTCCACATTCTTATGGGGGAAAGCAGAGGGGCAGGTACTAATCTCTTCACTCCTGTGACCAGTGATAGACTTAAGGAAAAAGCATGAAGCTGAGTCAGGGGAGATTTAGATTGGGTATGAAGAGAACATTTTTCACCCAGAGGGTGGTTGAGCATTGGAACAGGCTCTCCAGAAAAGTCGACACAGCACCAAACCTGACAGAGTTCAAGAAGTGTTTGGACAATGCTCTCACGCACATGGTGTGACTCATGGGGCATCCTGCATAGCACCAGGACCTGGACTTGATGATCCTGAAGGGTCTCCTTCAACTCAGCTTATTCTATGATTCAAGTAGACCTAGATACAGCATTGCCCTATTTAAATACACTGCTTTCATTTGGTGTCAAGAAACAATGTTAAAGACAGCTTCAAAAGACTGTGCTGCTACAGACACTTTATTGCTGTTGATACAACATGAAAACAAGAAACTCTGTCCAAATTTAGCGTCTCCAGTTTAGTATGTTCATCTGACACACTAGGTTTACCAGGTTCTGCAGTCAGTTTATGATTACTGGCCCCACAGAATTAGCTTTCCTGTCCTAGCAGAGGCTTTGATTGGTCCCACAAACTGTTTAAACTCTGCTGTTCTGGACAAGCAGCTTGATTGCACCTCACACAGTCACAGCTTAAATAGATGCAGGGAGGTCTTCAACTGTGGTAAGATAAGAAGCCACTCAGCAAGAAAAGAGACAGTGAGAACACTGAGTAAGGAACAAAAAGCCTGTAACAGTGGCAGATCCTGCAATATTCAAGACTGAGGCAGAAATTAGAACAGGACAGACTGCCAAAGAGCTAACAATACAGCAGAGAGAAGTTTCCCTACCTTTTCCTCAATCAGCAAAGGCAGAATCTGTTTTCAAATAATTTGACTAAGCAAGCCCTTTCTAGCATATTTCAGAAGAACAGACTAGATCAGTCATCTGCAATCTACCACAGACATAGGATACAAATGCTTTCTCCAGAAGCAGTTAGTCAGCACTTTTGCTCTTGCATGCTTTTCAGTTCTACCAGAAAACAAAACAGTACTAGTTCTTCTAGCAGTCTTTCAAGCCCTGAAGCGACTTTCTCCTTTAAACAGGGGTCTACCCACTTGTGGAGGCAACACAGCACAGTTTATTGTTACTGGGGCAGGTATAATTTTCCTCAGTGAATCAGTTCTAGCAGTGTCTAGAGAATTATCAAAACCATGTATGTTAATGTATTATCAGCCTGTAATACTATCTCTGAAGCTGAGTGATACAGTTTCAGTGGGACACAGAATCCAGCACTGAGAATCACGAAGACCAAAGACAACAGGACAGTCAGACTCATTTTGCTGGCTGAGCCACTACCGCAGGGGAAGAAAAAAAGCAAAGCTCATCGCTCATTTTCACCCTCTCCTACACAGTATTGCTTTAGCCATGCCTCAGATGAGAAACACACTCCTATCATTACCCTGTATCATTTGTCAACATCCCACATACTTAGCAGGTACGAATAGCAATGCACTTTCAACGCATTAAGAACCGGCTGTTTCCATTCGATATTGATGAGAAGAAAGAAAAGACTTTGGGAAAGAAACCAAGATGCTGATTCAAATAAACAACTCTTGTATGCAGCAAGGCCTGCTATGTACATGAGCAGAATCTTAAACAGCTCAAGACACACAGAAAGTTCAATCACTATATAAAATTACATAGTTTTTCTACCACCGAATAGCTGTAAGGTTAAAATCACTGATTTGTTTGTACTCTTACAGCATACATTAGCAATAGAGTAACATGCATAGTAACATGTCCCCAAAGATCTTGCTGCTCAGGCCAAGCCTCCAATTTCAAATACACTGTGTAAGCCTGAAGCATGCAATGATGCAGAAGAATTACTGTCTGGCTACTAATCATAGAAGAATCACTCATGTAAAAGTGTTTCTACAATTGGGGCAGATAAGCGAATCTGCATGCAGTTACCCATTAGACAAATGATAAAGAACATATAGTTTCAGCTAATGAGCTAAATGACATACCTAAATAAAGCTGGAGGCAAACAGAACCTTTTATACTCTCGTAAATACTGTTTTAAGCAATAGGATTTGCTCTATAATGGAGATGAGAAACCATCAACAGAAGACTGAGTGACAAGTTTAGAGTATGGAAACAAATCAATACACAGGCACTCAAGTGGTGGGCACTCACAGCTGTACTTTGTACACCTATAATCCTGTGCAGACAGGAGTTTATTTGGTCCCATGACCCACCATGAAGAGCTCCAAAATCCCAACCCACCAGTTTTGAGTCACCAAGCCAGGCCATCAGCACTGAAGGAGAAATGTAGTAGTTTAGTTTGGAGTTATTAGCCTTAAGATACTACTAGCAGGTTCATCGACATGGATTGTGTTGCCTCTATGCAAATCTACTAGCCATTTAAAAGAGAACAAACACATCTTCCAGTCAGCCACGCTGCTAATCAGCTAATACAGGTAAATTGCCTTTCTTGGCCCTATTTATGCCTTCCTGTGCCCTTCAAAGGCTTGCATGGCAGTCTCCACAGACACTGGTACATCATGACACAACACCACAGAATATTATTTAGCATCTCCTCTGCAGCTGAGATGTGACTGCAAGGCACTTCTGCTGAACTCATTAGGACTAGCACACCAGTACTTGACTGCTAATTGAATCTCATCCTTTAAGAAGGTATAAAAAATAGCATTGAGATGCTCTGCTTCTATCTTCTTCTATAGACCTACACCAGAGTGATCCTGTCACGCTACTACAGGGTTTGTCTTCACTCAGGAGTTGTTTCCAACACAGAGAACATGGGTTACTGTTCTGCCTGCACGCCTGCTTAAGGGAGTTTTGCAGAATACAACACAAAAGGCCACCTAACTACCAACTCTACCCAACTGCTAGGATAAAGTACAAGCAAAAAAAAAATCTGCTTTTCTCAAAGTGATCTACAAAGATCCAAAGTGCCACTCCTGACTACAAGGCAGCACTATTTCTAAGACCCACTTGCTTTTGCTTTGATTTCTTCTCCTGCTGAATCCTCTAGCCATGTACACAGCCCAGAACAATGACAATATACACTAAGCAGAATATGAGTGGGTTTCCCTTATATACAGCTAGAAAAGCAGGAGAAGCAGTACTAGCAACGTTAAGGCTCTGAGGCAGCGGCCACGGGTTGCATAGGAAGTTTTCTTCTCATGACAAACAGTAAGGCTGGCAAAAAGCACAACACTGTCTAGTATTTCAACAGATCTTCCTCTAGCAATGAAAATTAGATTCCTGTAGGAAGGGCTGATACTCGCTCAGGAAGATTTCTTACATGTCCCAGCACGCACACATTACGACGTGATGCTTGCAAAGAAGGACAAAATGCACCAAACTGCACGAACAGACAGAACCTGTCCACAAACCCACACAACACACTGTACCGACAGCAGCTGCGCCAAGAAGAAAGAGTGCCTGTACTAGAAGCATGAGTGATGTTATCTAAAAGTAGTTGTTTCAGTCTTCGGGTAAAGGGTTGTAGAAGTTAGAAGCTGGTCATGCTTCTATGACACAGTCTTCCTGTGAAAGCAGCACCTCTCGAAAATCAAGATACTGTTTGTTTAATAGCAATTAGCATATCTGCAATAACACATCTACTCAGCACCACTCCCAAGGCAATACTACTTAAACTAATCCTCGTTCTTGGGCATCTCCTGGCTGTTTTCCGCACGTATTTCTGTTACATCAAAGACTTTCTTTCATCCCAGGCGCTCCGAATAAGCTTACCCACAGCTCGTGCGAGATCTCAACCGGATCAGCAGGCAGGCACACTCCCGAACAGTCAAAACTCCAGCAGAACCGCCGGAGCTCCCTACGCCCGCCTGGAATCGAGCGGCTCGTCCGGGTCCCGGTAATTAAACACTTCTGAATGCGAGTCAGGCTCACGCGTCGCAGCAGCTGCGCTCCTTGCCTGCGGGAAAAGGTGCGCTCAGACCGGCGGGCACCGGCCAGCGCCGCGCCTGTTCCAGGGAGGGGAACAGCGGGAAGAGGAGGAGGAAAGGACACCCACGCACAGCAGCAAGCGAGGACACCGCTTCCCAAGGACCAGAGACCACCCTGGCCCCCGCCTCCAAGGCCGCCTCTGCTCCGTGCCTCGAGCTGAGCCTGGCTTGGGGCCGTCCCCTCAGCCCGCACAATGGACTCCTGAGGAGGGGAACCAGCCACACCCCCACCCCCGAACACGCTCCCGGCGGCTGCGGGGCAGAGGCGGCCACGGCAGCAACAAAGCCAACGCCACCCCGGGAGGGAGGCGCATCCCCCGCTGGCCCCGTGTCCCCGCCGCGGAAGGAAACCCGCCCCAGGCGGGCGGGCGGACCGGCCGGCCCACTGCGGGGTTGGCCCACCGCCGGCCTGGCTTGGCCTCGCCTTGCCTCTCCCCGCGAGCAGCCTCCGCCGCCCCGCGCCGTGCAGCGCGCAGCGGGCGCGGTTACATGTGACCGGCAGCGGCGCCCCGGCAGCTCCCCCCGCCGCGCAGGGCGGGCGGTGCTGGCCCCGGCGGGGCGGGACGGGACGGGACAGGCTCCGCCTGCCTCGCCGCCGCACCGTCACCGACACCGGCACCACCATGGGGACTGGCCACGGGGGTCCGGATCTGGCCGCAGCCCGCCCGGAAAGCCGGGAGGGGTGAGACAAGGTCCCGCCGAGGGCGCTGCGCCCACCCTTTTAGAGAAACGGGCCTGGAGCTGGTGGCCGCCGCTCTTTCCAGGGAGGGACAGTGACCCCCTGCCACCCCGGGGCTGCCCAGCAGGTACTGCCCTGTGCCCGCTGCAGTTTGGTGTCACACTAGTTTCAGTACTGCCCAGCGACCGGACGAGGAGCAATGGCCATAAACTAAAACACACGAAGTTCCACCTCAACATGAGAAAGAGCTTTAGGTTGAGCGCGTCAGAGCCCTGGAACAGGTGCCATGGGAAAGTCACGGAGTCTCCCTCTCTGGAGACATACCAAACTCACCTGGACGCGTTCCTGAGTCACCTGCACTGGGTGACCCAGACTTGGCAGGGGGTAGGACCAGGTGATCTCCAGAGGTGCTTTCCAACCCTAACTATGCTGTGAGTGCCACTATCCCGGAGTGCCCGTCGCCGCCGCGGGTGCGCGGCCTTGGCTCCGCTCTGCCCGGGGAGCGCCCCCGGCAGGGCCGGGACGCAAACACCGACCGGCGTTCGGAGAGATGGGGCGGCAAAGCGGACCGTAACACCACGAGAATGCTGCATCGACAGAGTATTACATCTACAATGTAATGCTGGCTTTCGCATTTATGCATTAGCTTTTGCATGCCGGTATTGACATACCATCATGTACTATATATAAATATTTGGATATAGTACAATGTATAATTCTGTTTAGCTGTTCGTTAGTCTAACATAATCTATTAGTTAAGTATGCGCCGTATAGTTTATAGAAATAGTGGTGTGATGAATGTATATCGTAGGCCTTAGAAAAAACACTAAATGTTTAAAATGCTTCTGTGTGACTGAAAGAATGGTGGGAAACAATTATGTTGATTCCCACATCTGGTGACTGACCTCTCCAAGAGATAACAGTGACAAAAGCAGAATACTGGACAAGAATTGTAGAGGAAATTGTTAACCCCTTATCGGAAGATGTGGAAAAACAGGATGGAGACACAAGAAGAAATAAAACACATTTCACAGGATGTCGTGCAGAAAAGTTAGAGTGTAAAGAAAAAACAGAGTTCCTGAAACATCAAAAATTCACAAGAATGTCTGAATAATGTATGAAGCACATGAATATGTATGTATCTCAACAATGTAACAGTATAAAGATCATACTGTCTGACTTCAGGTGCTTTTTGGCCAAATGCCAAGGGCATCCCAGCGCTGGTTAATTTTTTTTATCCCTCATTAAACTTAAAAAAAAATCCAATTGCAAATCTCGTTTTCCACAGGAAAACTGTCTTTCCGGAAATTGCTTTGGTAGCTTATACAACCATGGTGCAGGTGAAAGAAAATTGTCAATACACACACTGTTTCTAAGAACAGCACAGCCAAAAGCAACCTAAAAAGAGAAATTGGGTGCTACCAAGGACAAAAAGTGAAGTACTCGTTTTTTTCGAGGCCCTTTGGTCCACCGCTCCTTCCCCTCTGTTTGCTCTGCCCTTATTTATTCTCCACTACACTTTTCACCTGACGAGCTGGCACCTTGTTTCTCTGCCTTTACCACATGAGAGGGGTTTTGCATTTTGAAAACTCCCACAGTGCCTCTAAAATCCTGCAAGAATTTATTAAGGGAGCAGAGAAGCTTTGTAGTGTTGTGGGATGACCAAGTCTGTGTCATATGCAGAAGGAGCACTGAAAAGGTAGGGCAGGAGACACAGATGCCATGACAAACTATCACAAAAGATGAGGATGAAACTTCTCTTCCGAAAGTGGGCAAGTTAAAACCCGAGCAATTATTGTGAAATTCATCAGGCATAAATAATGAGGCAAGCTTCGTTTTTCTGTATTGTCTATAGCTACATGTGTTTTTTATCTTTGAAGAATGACATAGCAAAAAGAAGAAAATGAACAGTCCACACCTGCAGATAACAAATGTATCGTGTCTGAACTTCTGTTGCCTTTTGTTACTTTTAATTAGTTTACCTTACTTAAGAGATCTGCTTCCAGGGATGCTTTAGTAATAATTATATAACATCTGGGAGGCTTCACGGAAGGATCACATTGGCTTTCTTTTCTTAGGACCAGGGCTTCAAGTTACTGCCCTTACTTTCAAAGCAGTAGCTGTGTCATCCTCATGTACCTTTTCCTTTATTTCTTCAGCTTGCTTCTGACTTTGAGCCGTCTTTCACAATGCCATAAATGCTTTAAGCAACCTCGCAATAAAACCTTTTCCTATTTTGTATTTATTTTGCATAGATGAACACAAAATTAAAACATGTGTATTATCACCTCATATTTCTTACAAGTTTTATAACGTTTTATATAGAGGTATTGTCACCCACCTACTCTATAACCCATTGCAATACAACACAGAGTTTACAGTTCAGTTTCACAGTTCAGTGCAGGGTTTTTCTCTGAATCTGAGTAAGAAAGGCCTGAAAACAAATAACTTAATAAATTTAATGTTTTTAAAAGACAGAGTAAAGCCCAACAGAGAGAGCAAGTAAATCAGAAGCCATGATATCCATGTTCCTGCAGGAGTGGATTGACCCTGGATGGACTTTTCCCTTGCACAGATCCCATCTCTGGAGAACGGCTCCTCTTTGGTTGCAGTATTTTAGTTTCCTTACAAGCTATTTTACAAAGGATGTTCACAAGAGAGGTTTACTCCTCCTTGTATGCTTCTAGATAAGGGCAAGGCCACACGGGTGCTATAACCACCTGCACTCTGTGCCAAGGACCTAGTGAAGTTTATCCTGCTTCCAGAAAAACAAAGGCTTTTGTGCAACACAACCCAGGCCTGGAGGCAGCACAGCACAGTCCTGGGCCTGCTCCACTTAACTGTACCGTGAACCACCAGCTCCTGGATGTACAGGGCTCTCAGGGCCAGGATCACTGCACTTCCCTTGCTTCCATCATCTTCAAAGAGTGTCTATTTTTCACCCGTGTTTTGCCTCCTTGCACATCCCAGAGTAATAATGACTCAGTGCATTTTGGACTTTGAAGTGTGGAAAAGAAGAGTGTTGCTGATATCGAGGTTTGGTTCTCTTTTCTCTGTTTTGTTTTGTTGGTTTGTTTTTTTCTTTTCATGTCATTCTTTTTCAGATAACCTGCTGAAATTAGTTATTCAGAAAGCATGAAACAGGTCCTGTCTTAGGGCTGAACACACTGGCAAACAGCCTTGCACAGAACTTACTGAACTGTTTTATCTGTGATTTTCACAGTATAGTATTTTTTATATCCTCTCTGTGATGGGGCAACCTTTATTACACTGACACTTTGTGTTCTTCCTCTTCAGACTAGAGCACACTGGTCAAATTTGAGATATATGACTGGGCAATACAGACTGCACGCAGAGAAATGAAAAGTGGAAATAATAAATTATATATGATGGGTTGTATGTTTGTTTTCACACGGTAACATGTTAAATGATTGTGTTTGTTTGCTCACCAGCAGTCCTAAAAATTCGTTCCTTAGCAGCTTTCTTTTAGCCCTGGTGCACCTCTTGAGGAAACTGCTCCTCAACTCTGAAAAGCAGTGCAGCAAACACAGGTCCTTGCCCTATTTCCATACAGATTTTATTTACTAGGCTGGCAGAACACAGACACGGGAGAATTAATTAATGTGCTGACACTCTCAGATGTGATTCTTGTGGATCTCTCTGGATTACCATGAGCAACTGCCAGTGAGTGATCAGAGCAAATGTTCATGTTGTTCTGAACTGCTTGCAATAGGAATTCTTGCAGATGCTAGTCTGTTGCTTAAGTTTCTTTCATACTTTGCAGGCAATAACCATATAATGTAGTGATTTTGTGGATGGTGTGAATTGGATTTTCTCCTGAGCTGAGAAATGCTTTTTGCTGCTCAAAGCAGCACTGAAGCAAGCTCAGGTGGTTTCTTGAGTATCCTGTACCAGGGAAAAAATCCTGTAATAGAGAAAAGTTCCTTTTAACAGGTCCGTTTTTATCTGAATGCAGGTATGGCAGGAGAAAATGTGAGAACTGGTCCACTTCTATACTGCTGGTCCTCTTCTCTTAGGAGACTCCTAAAACCTCCTAGTAGTTGCTTCATAGAAAAGCGTTTGGATTTCTGTAGCTCTACAGAAGGCAACTGTACCCTGCTATAACAAGCAAAAAAACTGGGTTGTGGCTAGATGAGAAGAAACATTGCTAACCAAGGTATTAAATCACCTGTACCTATGCTTTTCCTTAGTCCTACCAGATACGTAGTTTTAGACCAAGAACTAGGCTTGTTTAATGCACTTTCTTGTTCTTGTGACTGAATCAGTTTGGTTTGGTATTAGTCCCAAAATGATAAATCAGCTGCAGGTGGAGAGTTTATAGCTATGAACCTTATAGCTAATTTATGTCAGTTCTAGCAAAATGCATCACTATGGAACTGAAATCAGCTGAGCTACTTTGTCCTCAAATGGAAAAATGCTCATTATTGAATGGCCCAATTAATATTTCTATTACAGAATGAGATTTCTTTTGAATGTAGAGTGGAACTGGAGCATTAGAGAAAATTCAGTGGTTTTTGGTAATTAACTATAGCAAAATGCTCTTGTTGAGCTGTTCTTAAGACACTACTGGAAGAGTCTCAGTAAAAGAAAATCCTGCCCAAAACCAGAATCCAGAATTGAGGGGGTTAATCATTAGTACATGACATGACATGACATGACATGAAATGACATTGTCCTTATTTCTTCCCAACCTTCCTTTTTTTATTGAAAAAGAGGAGTTGAAAATGCATCATGTAGTTTCAACTGTTGTATGCAAAATAAAGCAGGGTTATGGACATTTTACTCCAACTTTAATTCTTCTGTATTTCTTAGTTCTATGTTTTTCACTTATTTCTGATTCAGTCTTGATTGAATGAATATTATTTGTATCTCGTTTAAGCTTTTCATGCTCTAAATTTTCGTGCTCTACTATTAGATTCCATTTGCAGAATGGAAAGAGTAATTACCCAGTGTATTATCTTGCCCTGGCAAAACAGAACAAAGAATTTGAATTCAAGGTAGCAATTTGGGCTGCTCCATGACCTCAAGGTTTTATTTGGTTTAACTGATTTGATTTGAACTTTAAATGTTTTTCTTTGCTGTCTATGGTTCACATTGACTGAATAGATGGACCAAGGCTAGACTTTGTAACCATTTTAAATATCAAAGTTAATGCACTGCTGTGAAGAGTATCATTTTGGGAGATGCCTCACCATAAAGAACAGTGAGGATCAGTTATATACTAAAAGAATACCTCAAATAGTTTAGTAAACTCACTGTGCTATTATCCTTTGTTTGAAAGCTGTGGATACGGATTTCATATCTGCTTTAGTAGAATGTTTCAGACTGACAAAGACATTAATTATCTGGTGAACACTCCTGTACACCATATCATTTCAGCTACTCTGTTATTAATTTAGTATCAATTAACATGCTGGAGATTCATTAGCCATTTATCTCCATTTCTATTTACTAAGACTTGTCACAAATATAAATGACAATGAAAGGAAATCTGTCAGAGATATCTACAGTCCAAACAGCTTTTGTGATTTATTCTCTGTGCCTCCTTATCTGGTACAGTTTCTTCCTGGCCTGATAGCAGATAGCAGATAGCTGAAGTCTTTCAGGTCAATGCTTTTATATGACTTAGAGACAACAGTCACAAAAAAACGACAATAACATTACTTAATAACAAAAAATGTGCAGTAACGTAAAGTCACTTCTTCAGCTAAGTCAAGACTAGCAACTTATAAAGCACAAGCATCATACAGATATTGTTGTCAGAAAGTTTAAGTCTTGTTATAGTTCTCTCTTTAGATTTATAAGGCAATTTAGTCTTATAGGCAATTTAGGATGAACAGATGGAACACCATCTTTTTTAGGTCCTCATGGATTAAAGCTTTCAGCTATGTTTTGGTCAGAAGGCAATTGTTTAAACAATAAGCTTACTGTCTGACTATGTTTCTTTCCCTCTCACTTTCAAAATTAACTGGAATATGTGACTTTGTCCGAAAAAATATGCATTTTTGTCATGTTCTGACACTGCGCATATCCTTTTTATTATCTTTTCAAAAATAATTAAACCAACTCTGTTTGTGACATTGAAGACAAAGATGGTCTTGGATTCACTCTAACTCTGAAATAATTTCTGCAGAGCAGCTGTGCAAACAGTAGTTCTCCATTCAGAATATATGTAGTTGATAATACAGTACTAGTTTCGTCCCTACTCAGTTGCATCCTGTTTTGTTTTTGTTTTTTGTTTGTTTGGTTTTGATTGTTTTTCCTGTAATTAGTTCGTTTAGTTTTGGTTTTGTCTGTTTTGCCTGTCCTGATTGTCAACACCATTCTGAACTCTAATCCTGTTCTCCAGAACGGATGCAAATTCCCTAAGCTTTCGAGAAAGGCAAAGCGAAGTTTGCCTTGAATTCTTCCCCACCGTGTCAGTATAAAATCACCCTGGAAGAAAACATAAACGACCAAAACTGCAAAAACTGTGAAACCCATGCTTTGCATGCAAGATCTTTATTGATCAGTGCCGTCTCTTAAAAGAGATGCCTTAAACTTCCCGAAGTTAAACAAAAAACATGGATTTCTAGACCTGTAATGAAAACTGCTTGAAACACCTGTTTCACTCTTTTAAATAATTTTTAAAGGAAATTTTGTACTTATGTCAATCGTTCATTCAGAGCGTCAGAAGCGCAAGGTGAAAACGGCTGTCTCAGTAAAATCCTCAGTGAAACAGAACTGCTTACACACCTTAGTTTAAGAACAGGATGGGAATAAGGGAAAAGCTGACGGGAAAAGTAGACAAGAAAAGCAGGATATAATGTAAGCTGTGTAGCAATTCCGGACAGCAGAACACACGCAGTCCGCCCGCTGATCCCCGTCCCTCCGGCGGAAGGAAGAGCCCGCAGCGTCACCGCCACGGCTGCGCACAGGGCCCGGCTCCGCGCTGCTCCTGTTCTGCCTGCTTCTCCTTCCCTTCCTCCTGCTCCTTCCCTTCCTCCTGCTCCTTCCCTTCCTCCTCCTCCTCCTTCCCTCCGGTCCCATGGCGGCGAGTGACACAGAGAGGGCTCAGCAGCAGGTGAGCGGCTGCTGGAGGAAGGTGGTGACTTCAGGGGCTCGTGGTAAGCCCCGGCCCCTTGAGCGGCTCCGTGCCCGCTGTGGCACGGCCGCACCGCCGGCCCACTTCAGATGTTTCATTTCTAGGTGGAAGGCACTTTCCCGGCTTTTTTTTTTAATGGGAATTGGCCGAGCTCTTCCTCAGGAAGGGCTTAGTGCCGAGTCCTCGGGTCTTTCCCCTGCCGGGGTCCCACCTGGACAGGAACAGCCCCAGACTGGCATCTGCTCCCTGTCACTTTGCTCGCCTTGTCACTGCTGAGCCGACAGGATTGCTCTCAGAAATTCAAAAGCTGTTGTGTGTGTGAGAACTGAGCAAAGGTTATTTACAAAATCACAGTCAATTAGGTTGGAAAAGACCTCTGAGATCATCGAGTCCGACTTGTGACCGAACCACCACCGTGTCAACCAGACCAGGGTACCGAGTGCTACATCCAGTCTTTCCTTAAACACCTCCGGGCACAGTGACTCCACCACCTCCTTGGGCAGCCCATTCTAAAGTCTAATTTCCCCTTCTGTGAAGAAATTTTTCCTAATGGCCAACTTAAACCTCCCCTGGGCGCCTGAAGTCCTGTGAATCAGGCTTGAATCCCCAATACTTAGGGCCTTCCAGCGCAGTGAATCTTGTTACAACTGTCAGTGAGTTGTAAAAGAGCAAGACTTAAAAAAGATGAAAAGATGATTGGCACACAAAGTCGTGTGGGTTTTATGGGGGAGGGTATTTACCTTTTTTTTTCTTTTTTTTAGATTGATGAAATTGAAGCCCTTTCATCAATCTATGGGGATGATTGGTGTGTTGTTGATGAAGATGAAAAAATCTATTGCATTAAGATTAGTGACTGTCTGGATCAACCAAAATGGACCCTCTGTTTGCAGGTATAGTGCTGGTAAGAAGTTTAGCACAACTTTTGCAGTTGGACTGATGCAGGTGAAACCCTTTAAATATGGTTTATTATCAACTCAGATGATTAAGAAGCTTTTGGATTAGGGTCTGTGATAAGACTTTTTAGTGATTGTTCCTGTAACACTTGGTGTGCTTGTGATATATTCAGTAGTTGTATATCCTGACCAATGCATTTCAGTCTATTTCACTAAGGACTAATTTCTGAAATACTTTTACATCAATTTTGTGCCTCAGTGAATCTACTGCAGTTGCATCTAAATTTGCTTTCTGGAAAATGTTGAGACAAAATGAATTTTGAATCAACTTAATTGGTCCAACTCCTTACTTTATGTTTTCAGAACTGAAAGCAGTAAGTTTACTTAGTGTAAGAAACATAAAAGAGTCTACTTAGGGAAGTGTGGCACCACTTATTTAAGTCCAGTAACCATGTGTGCTGCTTCTTTCATTTTTTTTTCTGTGCTTTATTTTGCATCCTTATAAATTGCCTCATAAAATGTAATTGTATGCATTACCATTATTGGAATTTTAAATGCAGATGTTCTGTTGTTATTGTAATTCTGTAACACATACCCGACTGTTTTCTTCATTTGTGACACTAATTGTAGTCCTGGTGCTTGACATCAGAGTCCTTCAGTAAAGCTCATCTAGCTGAGGGTAGTCCAATGAATACGTATCCTTCTTTCAGGTGATTTTGCCACCAGGATATCCAACTGCAGAGCCACCTATTTATCAACTGAAGTAGGTGAAGTTTTCTTGCAAACATTTGTGTTTTATGAATTGCCACTGTTAATTGTTTACCTGTAAGTGGAAGTTTATTTAAAATACTCCTTGATTTAAAGTACACCAGCAATGGGGGATATCTCCTCCAAGAATATTCTATTCTTTATCCTGCTATTTCCAAGATGTTTACAGCTGGAATCTTGATGGATGGCAAAGTTATATTTTCAAGGTGTTCATCACATATATTTGGGAATGTTGGAAGCAGCATATAGCACAATTTTCATTGCATTTCTTTTCATTCTAGTGCCCCTTGGCTTCGAGGACAAGATTATACGGACCTAGCAAATAGCTTGGAAGAAATATATGTGTAAGTTTGAGACTGTGGAATTTAGTAAAAGGAGACAATGCATTTTCAATTTCTATCTCTTCTGCACTTCAGTGTTAAAACACAAGATATGAAAACATCTGGTTGTCTTGGAGCATAAGTGGCATACCGTTTTTTCTTAAAAGCTATGGAATAAGTTGGTTTTAAAATAAACACATGTAGAATCTCTTAACTGGAATCTGGAACATTGTGGACTGTTTATTATCACTGTGGGCAACTATCTACAAGGCATAATGGATGCATGAGAATCAACAGCATTTAGAAATGCTCAAATTACATGATTTTAAATTGCTGTGAAAGTGGGGTAGAAAATGTAGTAATTTTATATGGCTTATTTATTTCTTTTAGATCCCAAAGATTATATAAAGTAAATGAAATAAAAACATAAGGAAGCATAATCATGCCTCAGACAGTGAAATCTTAGCATCTTGCATAGTAAATGTTTTTTTAACGCCATAAGGAAGAGAGCACTTAGTTTGCATAAGGGTTTTTTACTTTGATTAACTGGATTTCTTAGCTAATTAAGCAACAGATCATTTAAGCAAGTAAAATTTAATTTGGAGTGTTAAAAACATGCAAGGATTTTAAGTGAGAAGTTCTGTGTGATCATATTCACCACAATTGTTCAGTGGAGCAAAAAGAGCAGAGGTTGTCCTTAATGCTGTCCAGATTCAAAGGATTTGATGGAGTCTCTGCCACAGGTAGAGCTGCTGGTTCTTTTTTGTTCCCTCCTGTGCAGTCTGGTGGGCTGTCAAATTGTGCTGGTTCATCTCCCTTCAGTCTGTATCAGCTGTTGGTCAGATCCCTCACTGGTCTTCTCTCCCTTCTGTTTGTTCAGCAGGAAGTGAAAGTGTTTGTACTTTAGACCATAGATGTACTTTAGGTCATTTTAAACAGTTTAAAAACGTGGAGTAATCACTGATGTTTCACAGTATTTGTGAAATCATTTTATCTATTCAATGTCTAGATGATTGTCAGATGAACAGAGATGCTCTGCATCATTTACATTGTGTTTGACCAGGTTTCTAGTCCCTAGGGATCTAAGTTGTGTAGTTCTGCAGTCTAAACCAACATGAACTATACTGTAAATAACTATGGAAAAAATGGATAATTATAGATCACAAGTTTGTTTTGGGAGACACAAAGTAATGGACAACTATTCAGAAACTGTAATTCGGTGATAGTTGGACAAATTGCTGTTTACTTTTGTAAAACAGGGAAATTTATTCCTTTTCTAATCTCTCTTATTCCATCACAAAAAGAATTTTCTTCAGGTGTTGAAGCAATGCTTCTGTACAGTAAGCAGTGTGAAATCCGGGTGTTGTATTGTTCTGGAGTCTGGATTTTGAAGTCAGAGCTACAAGTTCATAAAATCCTTGTTTTTGGTTGAATGTTTTTCTTAAAATATGTGTGTTTATTTGAATTTGATTGTTTCCAGCAGTAGTGCCAGATACATTAAGCAAAGTTTAAATCTGTAGTTTTGTTACTTGTCTGGTGCCCAGATGGTGGCAGTAAGAATAAAATTAATGAGAAACCACGAGATATCTACAGTCCTAAATCTTTGGTTTTATTTCTTAAACAAACATGCACAGTTCATAACTATTTTAACCATTTGAGATGTGTTTTGAGTTGTTTGGGTCCTGCTGCACGTAAAGGAACCATTTCTTAACTCCTAACACACATATATAAAACATGTTCATCCCATCCTCCCTCAGTACCTTAATACACACTTGTGCCCTCTGAGTGAAGCCTCCTAGGCCTCAATCTTTATCTCCCTGTCCTGTAGCACTGTCTATTACCCAAACTATAGTGTTTCATTCCAGTGCTCCACTGACCTACTATCAAGTCCACCGATAAGTTTTTCACCCAGTGAGCTACTGAGACAGAGCTTTGCACAAGCCTGCCTAAGCTCTTTATCTCATTAGCTTATATTCAATTTCTGTGTGTCTGAAATCTAAGTGTTATTTTGTGTACTTTCCAACTGAAATTTGCAAAAGTGATTCTTCATTTACCATGACCTTTAACTTCCAGACAGAACCTTGGTGAAAGTATACTGTATTTATGGGTGGAGAAGATACGAGAAGTTCTGGTAGAAAAGGCACAGTCTTCAGATCCAGGTACTTCAGAAAATACATTTATTTTCATTCTTCTTCCAATGCTAAGTAAGATTTCAGTACAAATTAGTTTATGCCCAGTTTTGAATTGGATCTAAATATCAGGGAACAGTCTCCTGTGTCAGGGCTTACTATTTTACAGTGGCAGTGTCCTTCTTTAAAAAGCAACAGAGAAAAGAAGGTGGGGGTGGCCTCTGAACTGGAACAAGGTCTGCAGTTCTCTCAGGAATGAAATAACAGCAAAGGACGGTGCCGCCCACAGGTGCATTATGCATTGCCCTCCATTCTGCAAAGGAATTATTCCTACCAGTAGTTAATTTCTGGTGCACTGTTGGAGGATTGGGATTCAAGAGAAGATAAACTTCAGTGGACTATGCAGACAAATGACCAAGTATTCCATCATTTTACTTTTCTGGCCTTCCATTCATTTTACTGTATTGGGATGAGAAGTAGATCATTAGAGGTGCAGTGATTCTTCTGCTGTTATTTTTACAGAGTTTGTGTAAATTCACAGTTGTTCTTTCAAAAAACGGTGAGGGGTTTTGTGCATCAAAATGCTTAACTGCTATGAAATGTGTGAGTGATGTGTGCAACCGTGTGGCAGAAGGAAACAGAACTGCTTTTCTCTGTCAGGTTACCTTTGTCCTGTGAGAAATAAAAGTCTGAAGAAAAAAAATTAGTTTTCAGTGTTGTTTCACGGTAAGGTCTAGTGTTAGTCTTTCAATAAGCTGTGCATTTTGTTGCTACATCACAGACATTGGAGAAGTAATTTTTCACTGATGCGACTGAAAGAGTGGACACTGAGAAGTGAAAATTTTACTGACAATATTGGAAGTTTGGGTATTTTGACCACAACCTTATGGCTTCCATTTTTGAACATGCATTATCACCCCTCTGAAAATACATATATTATAAAACTTGCATCATAAGCACATCATAGGCCCTCTAAATAGGAATGGAACTGTGATATATTATTTGGCTCTAAATCCAGATGTCAGAACCTTGTATATTTCCTCCTTTGTTATTGACTATTAGTTTTTGGACATTCTATGCATGAGGGAAAACAGGATTTTTGGAATCCCAGAATAGCTGAAGCATGTTGAGAGATGTTTCAAATCTAATAATTTTATACTCATGAAGTAGCATTGGGCAACAGCTCTCCATTTTCCCCCAAATGACCAGTAAATAACTGGAGTTTTTGTGAAACATAAGCTTAATTTGATCTCTAAATTCAGATTAAAGGTAGTGTTTCGAATGTTTAATGGAAATAGTAAACATTGTCATTCTTTTTTTCTTAGAAATACTGTTACTTAGTATTGAAATGGAAGATCTTATGGAAGGATCCCATAGTATGAATATTTTATTTTTAATTCTCAGGAAGTTCTGAGTTAATACTGGGCTGAGTACTTTAGAGTTTTGATGCAATTAATGTTACTGTTCTGCATTTAACAATTTTTAATGTCAAACTGTTTTGAACTGAGAAGCCAGAGACTTTTAAGAAAAAGAGTTTGAAATTTTGTTTTACTTGCCTTGCAAAAAATGTGTAATAAATTCGACTACTTGTGTCTCAATAGAACCAGATATTAAGAAAACCACTGAAGAAGTTGATGAAGGTGATGAAGATGATTTTCTCCTAGACTACCAGCCCATTCAGGAAGATCAAATTAAAATGTTAAATTACATGGCATCTGAAAGTCAAGAAGGTAAAAAACTACACTTTTTGTAATTCTGTTGAAATAATTTAAAAGAGGTCTGAAGATTCTTCTTTTCTACTCAGCTTTAGAATAAAATTAGTTACAATAGAATTATAATAAAATTTAATAACAATCATTAAAAAATTAAATATATTTTTGGTGGGTTTGTATGTTATTTTCTGTTCTTCACTTTAACAAGTCGCTTTTGTTAAAGTTGAGACATTCTTTACTTTTGTAGCCACATGCATTGTTTCTGTGCTCTTAAAAGAAAAGAAACACTCCCTTGTTTGTGACCCATAGATGAAGAACTTCCCCCCATACATCATGGAAACCCAATCACAGATCGAAGGAGCACTTTCCAGGCACATTTGGCTCCAGTGGTGACAACCAGACAAGTTAGTAGAGATCAGTTGTTCTCCTTTTGCCTGTACTTTGAGCTTGACAGAATGTTGCTGGGATACTTGGGATTTGCCAGATATGTTGGTCTGTCTGTGCATCTTTCTGGGCTAATACTGTCTGAGTAGTCATTGGTTTCTTGCTTTCACTATCAACTTATCAGTGAAGGAACAGCTGTTCTTCCTTGTATTCTTTACCACTGTGTGCATTAGATGTAAGAAAATAAGAGCTCTGGAATTTGACTTCTGGATGTTGGCAAGTTTATCATAAGATGTTCAGAAGTTACTGAATCTATCATGTGCTAGCTGGAAAAGGAATTAAAATGGGTTTATAAATTATTTCACTCCTTCAGAAAGGAATTCTATTGAAAAACACACTTGGATCATGCATAAGTGAATCTTTAGCATGACCTAATTGAGAGGGGTTTGGAGCTTCTTTTGTACATTATTTTCCATCTGTTACCATCAGCTTCCTTTCATAAAGCCTTTTTTGTGGGGAAACTACTATTCTTTTCTTTTATTAACTCCGAGTTAAAGCTTGAGAGGATTTTTCTCTTTTTATGCAATTTTAGGGTTTTTTTTAAAGAATTTTTGGTAAGGGATATTGTCAAATGATTCTTGAAGTTCCAGGTAAGCTAGGTGTACTACATTCTCAGTGGCTATGAGAAAACAGACAGGTTGATGGTGTTTTTAGGCTGATTTCTGTATACAAAAGCTGTAAGGATTGAAGCTGTGGGTTTTTTTGTTTGTTTTGTTTTTTCTTTCCCCTCAATAATTTGCTTAGTATGGACATAAGAATTGGTCTCTAAATCCCAGCATCTCTTCTGGACCACTTTGAATTTTCAAGTTCACACTGTACATTCATGTGGGAATTTGTGTATGTAGTGTATGTAGGAACAATCTTACTCACAAATCATGATAAAAGAGTGAGAGTATTTTAAAATGAAAATGGTTCATTAAACCAATGATTCCCATTTCTTCCCTTTCTAAAGTAACAGAGTTTGTTTATTATAAGTTCGTTTATTATATATATATATATGTAAAAAACTATCACTTAAAGAATTTATAGCTGTAGCGCAAAAATTAATCTTTAAAGTATATCTTCAGGAACCTAGTAGCTGAAGAGTACGTAATGTCAAAGGTGATGATTGTTTCATATTATTTGTGCTTTAAGTCCCTGTATTGAAACTTACTTTCATAAGTCATTATCCATGTTTATGAAAGTATATTAAGTAATGCAAGTTGTCTTCCTTCAGTGTTCAAAGTAAGGAGAAGATAGATGTCTGAAGCAATATTCTCCATTAATAAAAGGATTTTTAAAATTGAGGTATCTTTTATTTGAGGTGATTTTTGTCAGTTGAATTTCTTCAAGAAGATCTGGAAATAGCACAGTATAGCTAGGGCAGATATTAAAAATATCTGTTGATTATTCCTCTGAGACATTTGTTTTTGAATGGAAGGCAATTTACTTGCCAGGTATGCTTTCCCAAGCTTTCTCAACTTCAGTAATGTTTTGTATTATGTACTAAAATTATGTCTTAATCAAAAGCTCTTCTTTTTGCTAAATCATTGGAAAGAGTTCAACAATTGCTAGCTTGTTTACTTAGAAACCTGTGATGAACTGATACTAGTTAATGTTTTGAATTTGGTACTTTAAAAATGCAAAGAGATAGACATGATGAGAATATCTGTTTTCTGGGAAATACTGACACTTTCACACCCAAATATGATTTTTTTTTTGTTTTTACTAGTCTTTCTGTGAAGTGGAAACTGTGAAAAAAAGCATGTTTGAGGGAAGAGGAGAAACTTGAAATGTAGTAGGGCTTTCTAAACATCATGTTTTTGTGAAATAAGTAAAAGCAGTGTGTAGTGGGAATATGTATGTTGTGTTCTATTACAGCTTAACTTCATTGTTAAAAAAGTAAGCAGGTGCAGTTGATTCTTAATACTGACTAGAAGTATTTTCTGGATCTTACTGTCTATTGTTTAATAAAGCAATTTGATGCTTCTACATCTTCAGCAATAATATGAATGTACACAATGCAGAAATTCAAGACACAAACTGTTTTCAGTATCCCAGGAAACAAGTATGAGAATACTGAGAAGCTGCTTCTTGAGTTATCACACTGAACATTTAACGTCAAAGCATAAAATTGTTTCATTGTAGTACTAGGAAGATTTTTGTTTTGCAGTGATACTGAGAGGGATGTATGAAACCCCTATTATAAAAGGAAGTTTTTAATGTTGTTTTTTATAGGTTAAAAGAGTTCTTGAAAAATTATATGAGAACAAGAAAATTGCAAGTGCTACCCACAACATATATGCATACAGGTGAGGCACCAATAGTGATTTTTTATTATTATTATTATTTTGTTGTTGTTGTTGTTGTTGTATTCTTTGACAAATGAGTGCAGGACATGAGAAAGAAGTTCCTTCCTATTAAATTCCTTGCTATTAAAATAAATTCCTTGCTTTAGGGAGTAGATGTCATATTTGTATGGTTGATGTTGCAGGTGTTATTTTGAATTTGAGGTCAATAAAGTAGAGCATACAGTAGGAAATAAGACAGTGATGCAGCATTAGGAATAGGAAAAAAAGTGGATTTGAACATATGTTGGTATACTTTTGTAATATGTCTGAGCATGGAAATGCTGCATCATCCTGAACTAAATGTGGTTTTATTTGGGTGAAGTAACTTCTTTTTCCCCCCCAACTTTATATTTAGAAATAGCTGAAAATTTTCAGTTGAAATAAGAGTCGAATCAGAAAGCCTGATGCAGACATCTGGCTGAAGTTTCAGTTGAAATACGAGAAACCTCAGGGATTATGAGAAAAAGGTAAAAATGAGTTTGGCAGTCATCTGCCTCTGGCAACTTTTGTGAACATAGCTTGTGTGAAATGAATTGGTCTCCGTCCAGATAGCAGTGTAGGTTTTCTGAGGAATGTAAGTGAGAGTAAAAGGGAGGAACTGTAGGAACCAGTCATCTAAAAAGGCATGTACAGATGCTTATCCATTCATGCCCATCCTGGTGTGATCCTAATGAAACATGAAATGAGAGCAAATGAAAACGTATTTTACCAAAAAGTAAAAGCTTCTACCTAAATAAAAAGTTTCTGTAAAGAGGGCATTTCTGTTCTCGCAGATGATGATCTGGCTTCCTTCACTCATATTATCCAAATCCACTTAAAAAAAAAAGGAACAGGCACATACTGTTTCCTCTTTGTCATCTAGTACTAGAAGCCTCTTCCTCATTGTGTCACCTGTAGCTAAGTTCAGAAGTTAGGAAATAAGTTGGTAACAAACCAACTTACTCGGTAGACCTCTGAGCATTACTTTTGGAAAATTAGACATGGGCAGCTGTCTTTTTTATGAAACAATACACCCAAAAGTTTACTGCAGTGCCTCCTAAGGAAGGAGATGACATGAGAATCCAAAGGCAAATTTCAGTAATAGTTTCATGTTGCTGCTGAAATACAAACATAATTAATTTTTCATAAAGTTTTTGTCCAAGTTCTTCTAGGTTTATACCATTATTTGAATCTGTATCTGATAGAGTTGGTTTCAACTAGATGCAATTATTAAAGACCTGGGTATTTTTCTGTTTAGGGACTTTAAACTGGTAATGACTGGAGTTTACCTGAAGTAGCTAAAGTCTGTGTAAAAGCTTCTTTGTTCTACTTTACAGATAAACACTTGTGGTTTACCCCATGCCTCATCTTGTTTTCATGTAAATATATTTAGTAGAGAATTAGAATTGATACACACGTGTATGAAAGATATCTGAGATTTTATTAAACATGTAGAAATATTTGTTGATTGACATTTAAAAATCTGTTTTATTTTTTTCCTTTTATAGAATATACTGTGAAGATAAACAGACGTTCCTCCAGGATTGTGAAGATGATGGAGAGACAGCAGCAGGTGGACGTCTTCTCCATCTTATGCAGGTTGTAGAAATTAATCTTTGGCATTTGAAAATCTTGAATTTACATTGATTTTAAAAATCACTATAATGTATATAAGCTTGTAGAAGATTATTTTAATTTTTGCTCTGCTAGCAGCCAGCTAGATGATTGCTTTCTTAAGGTGAAAGGAAAAACATAGACTGTAGCACTTTCAAGTCCCAGATCGTAGAAACAAGTGATGTTTCATAGATGGCAGTAATAGTTTGAATGGGTTAAAAGATAACTAAGTTTTAAGTCCTATGCTTTCTGCATGGTGTAATGTACACAGAAAATGAAGTCTGGGAGAAGCTGACTGAGAATATAACAGCTGACCTTTGCACAACCTTTCACACCTACCCTTTGAGTAGGTGTAATAAAAAGACAGATTTGTGAACTTGCAGAGTAGAACTTCAAATAGAAAAGAAATGAAGGAATTAAGTTGTTTTGATTATTTAATCTGTTTTGTTGTGCTGTTTCCTTTTCTGGGTCCTTAGCCCTCATACCCACATATATTTTAGTATTGAAGTGTTGAAATAATATTTTGCAAAGGTGCTACTGAATGTGAGTGAGTTGAGATTGATAAATTTTGGTTCATGATGCAAGCCGTAGTAAAACCATAATTAAAATAGCAGAACTACAGGAGACAGCTGGGTACATCTTAATGCTGTGCCTCAAGTCACTTACCTATAGGAGCAGACAAAATATTTATTTTAGATTGATGCTTCCTTCATGACAAGAATTTTATTTTCCTGTCCTTTTCTTGCTTGAATATTCTTTTGCTCAATATGTTGCACTCTTACTCCAGGAAACTTTCCCTCTCCTCCCCACAAATTTCCTTTCTTTTTCCTGAAAAAAAACTATATAGTTGATGAGAACATTTTGACATTTTTAATTTTGAACTTTTCCCAAACTTCCTAAATAACTCAAACCAGATTTGGGAAGGTTAAATAAATAAACAAACTTAGGTTATGTAATATATGCAAGTATATGTGCTAAGTGTGAAGACATTATTGTTATGACAATAATGTAAGGATACAGTTTAGCAGATCCCGTACCCCAGTTTGTTCTGAGATTATCAGCTTTTTCTCAGTGTGTTAGTACATACTTTTTAAAGTTGTCTAGGCACTTAATATTCCATAAAAATCTAGTTTAGAAAATTACATGAAAGTCACTTTCAAATGTGAATGTGTGTAAATTATATGGATCATCATTCTCTATCTGTAGTCCTAGTTACTGGGAATATTTCTGTTCTGGAAGAATAGTAAGATAAGGATCAGAAAAGTTCCATTTTCAGCCATAGGAAAAGATTAATTTATGGGCTGATTTCTGGATGTTTATAGATCTTGTAGACTTTTTTTGTTTTGAGCTATTATGACATATGGGTATGAAAATTAGGTGATTTAAAACATTTATTGTTGCTGAACTTAGAGTTTTTTTGATTTTGGTTGTGGTTTTGTTGTTTTTGTTTTTTGTTTGTTTGTTTGTTTGTTTGTTTTAAATAGAAAATAATCTTGTTTCAGGTAAGACCAGCATTTCAAAATAGCACTTTCTGGTTACAAGAAACTGTATTTTAGATTCGTATCACCCTGTTTACTATCAGTAGTTGTTATACATTGATTTTATGGCCAATACATAAATGTAGAGTAGGAAATGCCTGTCACAAAACATGCCCCCAGTCCTTTTCATTTTAAAATTCTAAGAATATTTCCGTTCTCACAAAAAACGATTGGCTCTTCTAACAGTATTGTTCAAATTAACAGAAATTATGAATGGTTAACATGCACATGTTAACAGTACTAGCTTATGGCATTTTATGTATCCATATATATAATGCCTGTGGCCTGGCTGTTATTAGTCTTATCCACCAACACTTCCAAAAATGTGAATAGACAATCAACTTAATGACAGAGTAATAATTGATCATACCAAAGAATAAGAACTGTAACTCAGTAATTTTTAGAAATACAAGATAGTAGACCTTTTTTATATTTTTAATTGGTGTCAGCAGTAAACCAGGTTCTGTGAAAAGATAACAACTTTTATTGCTTTCTTTTATTCACAGATTTTGAATGTCCACAATGTGTTAGTTGTGGTGTCCCGCTGGTATGGAGGTATTCTCTTGGGACCAGATCGTTTCAAACATATAAACAATTGTGCAAGAAATGTACTTGTGGAGTACAACTATGTGCCATCAATGGTACGTTTCTGCCCTCCAGAATGAAGGCATTTGCATGTGGACTTGTGTGACTTTCTATTGTTGCATGAAGCCAGAAGAAAAGTAATACAATCTGTGTGAATGGATAAACAAGTCCAAATTTTCATAAATCTCTGTGAACTATGAATACTGTTCATATTAAAAATAATTCTCAGGGGTGAGCTTGGGAGAATACTTGTGGTTTACAAGAATAGTTTTTAAATTCTGAAATGCTTGTTTTTCTTTTCAGGAAGAATCATCTAGACAAGCTGGAAAGAGCAAAAAGATAAGGAAGGACAACAAGAAGAGAACAGAACACTAATTTATTTTTAAAAATTTTAAAATACTATTTTGCACATATTTATACAAAAACCTTATTGCCTTATCTGATAGAATGGACCTGTTGTATTTAGAAGAGAATTCAGTAAAGCCATAGTTATATTTTCATCTTGTTTTGTGATTTGTTCTGCTGTCAGAAGTAGAGCTTAGACAGAAGTTTTCTGTTTCTTACACGTGAACTCCTTGTTATGATTACAGTGCAGCGTCTGGAATCATTGTTCCATTCCAGCCCTTCCCACCAAATAATAGTTGACTAATTGAAAATGTGGATTTCTCATCTTCTCCATTCCTGGATTCAAGTACGTGTCTTGTATTAGTAATTGATTCTGTAGTTTGTTGTACTGAGAGTGGGACTAGAGTCATTCATGCACCAGGTTGCTTACAAGGTTTAAGATGCTCTTTTGTGAAAGGAAAGCATGGGTGTGGTGTTTGGTGCCTGGTCCTGCCTGTGCAGATCCTGATCAGGTGCTAGATAGGGCCTGCTTGGTGACATATGGAGGACTGAACATGGGCAGTGAGCTAAGAAATGAAACTGCTACAAAATTTCTTTTAGGATTGTTCTGTGATGGTTGGCACAGCAGGAGCCTGTTGAAAAGATGAGAATTTTGTTTTGCATAATTAAAGGAACCAGTGAAATAGACCATACAGTCAGTGAGCAAAATGAATCCCTTGTTTTTTAAAATGTCTGAAAATGGACCATCAGAGAGGAGATGCATTTTTATTTTCACACTATTTTTTTCAGAGAGAGCATGAAGTGCTGTCTAACTGTTTTGTGGACACTTTTGGTTAGAGAAGTTACAGTCCCTTCCTATTTTTGTTTGCAAGTATTTCCTCAGTTTAAACTTCCTTTATTCTAAGAAGTGCTACAACAAGAGAAAGAGATTATGAAAAATGTCTAATGACAGCTCTTTACTTCTTAAATTCTGCTGGCACATTTTTTTTAATGTTAAATTGAAGCAGCAGTTTTAACGACAAGAGAAAGAGATTACAAAAATGTCTGACAACAACTCTTTTAAAATTCCGCAGGGACATTATTTTTAATGTTAAACTTTGCAGTTAACTTTAATGTTAAGCAGCAGTTTTAATCATTTTTGTTATCAAATACTGTAAGGTTTTTAAGGCATACTGCCCACTTGTGGAAGAGTTACAAATTTCATTACCTGGCTATAGAAAAAAAGAAAGAAGAATGGTAGGATTAATTTATACCCAAAGTACAATAGCCTGTCATAAAAATATGTCAACAAAAAATCAAACATTACCAGGAAAGGATGAATAGTGACTTCTGTCTTTTTGGTCGCTCTGTTGTCATATCTTTTTATTTTCCTGGTTTTGCTTTGTTATTCTGAAAATGAATCAGAAGTACAGCTGAGCACAGATTAGCCATTACAGCATTAGATTTCCCTACAAGGTAGTATCAGAATGACTTTTTTTTCTTTGTGTCTCAAAGTTAAATGAACAGACCAAAAGTTTATATCTGCTCTCTCATTGGGATACCTCATTAGCTGAGTACCTTCTGAAGAACTGCTTGGTGGTTTCTCTGCCAAGCATGTCTAAATGTCCTGCATGCATCTGGAAATCTTCCATGCTTAAATATAAAAAGTCATGTTCTTAAAATATTAACTTTCTAAAAGTGAATATAATTGTCTTTCTTACAGCAGCATACCAATTCTGGACTGTTAGTAATTTCTTCATATTGCAGGTAATTCAGGGCCAGTGGTTCTACTGTTTAGTATGTGTTTAATGTGGGGCAAAGAAGGAAGATAAAGACGTGACATTTACTTGTGGATCCTTTTGGTGTGTTCATTTTTGCTATACATTTATTGCCTAGCAATTGCCTATTTCAGTAAAAAATGGATGCAGTTTAATAGCTACTTCAATATTTTTCTAGCTAGATGTGTTCTAGACTGATTTAATCCTTGTCATAGCCACACATGCAGAAAAATTCTGCTATAAGCTCATGAAGTGGATCTCCTGACAATGTGTAGATGTCTTGCAACACGCAGGCTTTCCAAGCATGGTGTGGAAGACTTGGGTATTCAAGAGTTCAAGATTAGATCTAAGATCCAATAAGAAATTTTGAGGGAGGGAGAGGGAATACGATTAGGCAGCTATATACTCCTGGAAAGCACCAGGAAATTTAAGCCATGTGGCAAGGTGAGCTGGCTCTCATGAGAAAAACAGTGAAACTGCTGAATTTCATTTTGAGGCTTCAGTATGGCTAGCAGAAGAAAGGCTACTTGTATAACTTAGGAGTTGTGCCCCAGTATGTTTTCTGCAGTACCTAGACACAAAGCCAAACCAGTGATGGCCATACATGCTGTGAAGTTGTTTGCATGGATAATAAAGTTTCACATTTTTGTACTTCTGCCGTTCAAACATTCAGTAAAAGCACTTGGCAATCGCTAATGAATTTGTTCACACAATAGAGGCAAAGACACGACAGCCAACATTTTTCAAATTTAAGTATTTAGAATTAGTCACCAAAGTGTTTTTAGAACCCATGATAAAAATGATTGAATTTTTACAACTGTAGAATACTCACAGCTCTCTGCAAGTGGCTTCATTACTCATGCAAAATATAAGCAGTTGTGGAAGACACATGATTTTTCCCACCAGTGTGGGAAGAAAGCCTCGTCCTGTTAATTGCCAAGCTTTCATTCTCATTTGGGGAGTCTGTATTTGATTCCTTGATTCTGAGGCAACAGCAGCTGGTGATGAGTTGCTGAAGCTGGTAAGATTTTTCAGATTGATTTTAGTGAGAGTTTTGACCTGATCTCTGAAGGTTGGACAATTACAGGTTAACTGCTCTGGTAAGTAACTGTATGTATGTTTATTTGCATCATGTCAGTTTTCAGCCCCAGAATCCACAAAAAAGAGAACAACAGCAGCAACAAAGTTGACCATGCCTTTAGTCAGCAAAAATGTATAAATAGAGAGGGACCAAAGGCTTGCTGAATTGCAACCATGTCAGATAAACAAGAATTAAATTTAAAAGTAGTTTAAATGCTCTTTAAGATATGTGCACAGGTTGAAGAAAAAGAAATTAGAAAAAGTTGTTGTATATAATGCTAGCAAGCAAAAGACATCAGGAAGGGAGGGAGGAAAGCAAGAGAGAACCTCAAATCAACCTCCTGACCTCCACAGATAAGAATCATGTTGCTTAAAGAAGAACTTGCATTTTAAAATACGAGTTTGAAAAAACTTTCTTAAGCAGAAGTCTGCTAGAGTTCTGCTAGGAAAACTAGATTTAGCTAGCATCAAAAGCTTTTTATTTTTTCCCTCCTGAGAAAAAATTTTTTGGATGCTTATTGGATTTTTGACCCATCGTATTTTAACTCCATATGAATCTCAACCTTTTGGATAACTTTGCCAGATACAACTTCCTTCCCAGGCTGACCTGACCTGGATACCCACCATGCACAACAGCACTGCCGAAATTCCGCACGCAGCTGAGACACGGAACGAGACTTGGCCCACCCAGTCGCCCAGCTCCGAGTTCTCACTGGGTGTCTTGGTGCTGCTGGCTCTCCTCATGGTGCTGCTGTGTCTGGTGACCATCCTTGGAAACATCCTGGTGATCCTTGCTTTCGTTATGGACAGGAACCTCAGGCATCGGAGTAACTACTTCTTTCTGAATCTTGCTGTTTCTGACTTTGCAGTGGGTAAGTCACAGCCATGGAGCCATGTGCTAATTGTGTTGTAGGACTCTTAGGAGAAGCACTGGTGTTTATTTTCTGTGTGTTTTCTTCTGAGAGAGCTATTTCCCAGCTGTGTCTGGGGAAGGGTGAGAAATGGTGGAAGGTGCACAAAGTGTTTTAGCAGCCTATTTCTTCTCAGAAAATAAAGGATGCTTTGTTAGGTAAGCAGGTATCATTTAGTGCTGCAGGATAAAATATTACTGTGGGAATTTTATGGACTAACAAAGAATGGGAGTTGTTTGTGGAGAGTTTTGGCTGAAATTTAGATAGTCTAATCAAATACAGCCTACATTGTCTGACAGCTCTTGCACAACTAATCACTATCTTCTATTTCAGTCTGCTATCACACAATACAGATCATCATCTGATGTTTGTGACTAAATAGCAACGAATACTATTTTTAAGCATTTTGCTGTACATGCTCTATCTAGAGTAATACCTTAGGAAAACGTGTTTGTATAGGCAAAATAAAGCAATTTCTAAGAAGTTTGATGCTACATATATATTTATACATAGGGAAACATTTAGGTTTGAAACTTTTAGTGAGAAAAAGTACAATTAAAACACGAGTGTGATGCTCAGTTGGAGACTGAAGTATTGCAATATTCTGTGAAATGTTGAGTGTCTTTCCTGAAAGCCTTAGTTAAATTATTGAGTGTGTAGAAGGATGGTTTTAAATAGTTGTGGCTATTTAATGAAATCTGTATTCTGACTTGTCATATAACAACAATTTTAATTTTTTTTTTATGTACGCATTTAAGAAGTATACTGAAAGAAGAGAAGAAATTTTTCTTAAATTTTTTTCCAGTGCCAGGAGTTCTGTCAGGAGCACAACTTCTAATAGTCCTATCCTTGTGATGTCCAGATCTCCTTGTATAATGTTTTGATACTTCCCTGCATATGCTTGATGTCCTCTTCCAACTTATTTCTGCCTTGTTGTGCTGCAGAGCTCTTGCTGCCTGCTCTCCAGTTACAGTGCACTGGAAAAAAAAAAATAGAGGAGTGAGCAGAAAACAAGTGGACAAACTGGTGTTCTCTCGTCTGACTCACAATCTAGTATCATACTGAACAAATACCGGCATCTAGCTGAGAAGTACAAAGAAAATAGAATTCTCTGCCAAAGAAGGAAGTACAGCTTACTTAGCATTACCTACTTTCCATAATTTTTTGTTTTGTGATATTATTTTTACCTGAATGTCTAGTTTTTAATTATAAATTTTGTTAAAATCTTTGCCTTTGCCTTAGTTTGGCTTCAGAGTCAAACTGATTTGTGTTTTTGTACCTGCATAATTTAGATTTGGGATATGCCTGAATTATCCTTACTTTCTTCTTGATTTAAATTGCTAAAAGCTTGCAGAATAATTTTCTTATTCTTTTAATATATCTAATCTAGCTGCTTTTGACATTCAGTAACTTTTGCTTTGTCTCTGTGCTTCTGACCTATAGCTGGATGTGAATAGAGATCTCTTGATTCTTAGTAGAGGGACAACATTTGGGACTGTAAGAATTTTATGGAAATGGAAACTCTCAAGATACTCTGTTACGGGAGTGCACACTATTAGGTAATAAATCTAAAGCTGAAACCACGGGGTTTTTCCTGATGTGAATGTTAAAATCTAAAATGTTTTGCTCAAAAGACATTTGTGCCAATTGATCTGTAAATGCAGTGATTCCATTTTGTTGCAGCATTGGTTCTGTGCACTGCATTTCTGCATCCCAGTTGACTGCACTATTAGTTCTTCAGCCTCCCAAGGCTGTGTTGTGATTCTGTGTAGGGTGATCACCTCAAAATCCATTAAAACGAGGTCGTATTGACATTTTCACAACATTTGGATTTAACAGGCTAAATTTAGATAGCAGTGGGTGTGGGTGGGTCACTCTTGTGTTCCTAGTCTGGTAATACCCATAGATAATATCCTACCAGCTCGCCCTTGAAAAGTGGTTATTATCAAGATTTATGATGAGGAGATAGGGTTAGGCTGGGTGCATTTAATTAACTGTGCTGTTCTTCTAGCCTTTTAATCATACACTTTTGAAATTTAGTCCAAAACTTGTATTTCTGTAAGAAGTTAACTTCTGGAACACTTTCCAATGCATATGCTTCTTAGAGGAGAGAAGCATGGCAACTTGGATAATTTGAATTACATTTGGGGAAAGATGTTTTTGTTTGTTTCAATTTCAGCAGGTAACACAGAATAGTGTTTACTTCAGTAGGTAGAGCAGTCAACTGCTCCTTCCTTTAGCAGGTGGTGTTAATTGGAGAGGTAACAATGATACACAATAAACATGATGCACCTTTCAGAGAGGTATTAATTATAAGGACGTTACTAGTACCTAGTTTGTAGTAAAGGTTCTTTGGTTGCAGGATAATACAAAGCCTTCCATGTGGCAATTCCAGACAGTATTGATCAATCTTTTATCTGCAGAAATATTTCTCTGCTGTCATTCAGTGCAGTACTGACTGATGCGTGCATTTGGTTTCTTTTCACAGGTGCATTCTGCATGCCGTTGTACATCCCTTATGCCCTGACAGGGACATGGCACTTGGGAAGAAGCCTGTGCAAGCTCTGGCTGGTCATGGATTATCTCCTCTGCACAGCTTCAGTATTTAACATCGTTCTTATCAGCTATGACCGTTTCCTGTCGGTTACAAAAGCTGTAAGTATAACATTTCTATTCATTGCTTTATATATGTTGGGATTTCTATAAAACTCAGAGTGTTTCGCAATTAACACTTTAAGCTAAATGGTGCTTTGTTATTGGTACCATTTTTTTTATAGAGAAATGATGATGCTTCAATGTTGCATTGGGACTTAGAGATAGGACATTGCCTTGCCTATGATTTCAATCTTACCCTTGTGCCACCTGCACTAGAAATTATTTAATTACACTACACAGGAGATGGGAAGGTCCAAGTGAGAAAGAGGCAGCAGGATTGTGGAGAACTTGGGCTTTGGCCATTAGAAGAGTTAGTGATGATGAAAACTAGGTTGAGTCAAGGATGTGCTTAGGCTTGGATAAATTTTATAAAAAAAGAGCGTTTGGAGAGAGAGTGAGATGGACTGAGTGAACATCAGATGTGGATCTGAATTGCTGCAGGGAGTGACTGACATGTGCTGACAATTAGCACTTGATTGGAAACTGATCCCTTGAAGCAAAAAGAAGAATTAATCAAAGTTTGTGGAGAGGTAAGAGATGTTTCTTCAGTGTTGTCATTTTTCTGTTTCAGAAGATATCCAAGGAATCAAGTAAGAAATATTATCATTCACCATTTCTAAACTCTGCGTGGTATTTGGTTGTAGAATCCAGGAATGGTTTGGATTGGAAGAAACATTAAAGATTATCTGGTTCCAGCCCGTGCCACGGGCCAGGATACCTTCCACTAGATGAGGTTGCTCAGAGCCCCATCCAACCTGGCCTTGAACACTGTCAAGGATGAGGCATCCACAACGTCTCTGTTGGGTTCCAGTGCCTCACCACCCTCACAGTAAAGAATTTCTTTCTGATATCTTATCTGAACCTACTCTTTTGGTTTAAAGCCATTGCCTCTTGTCCTATCTCTACTTGCCTTTCAGGAAGGGCTTCTGCTCAGCCTTCTGGAAGGCTGCAGTCAGGTCACCCCAAAGCCTTCTCTTCTCCAGAAGACAAGGCTTTCATATGTTTCATATTAGATTGGGAAGTTCTCATTTGGGAAGTGCTGACACAATGCCTAATCACTTTCTCTTCTTCCCCAGTGGTGTGGTTTTTGCTGGTTTGTTGGTTTTGGTTTTGCTTTTTTTCTTTAAGCTGAAGAGTACAGTACAAAAACCCCTGTATTTAAGACATTAATGAAGCTGCAGAGCTCAGAGTAAGAATAATGTAAATTAAAAGGGCGTCTGTAACCTAGCTGAGATCCATGTTCTTGTGCCGTTGCTTATGGTCTTCATTTACAGGATCACATTCTGGTTTTCTTCTTTAGGGTATTAGGATAGAGGGAGTCTAGGAATGTGTAACAGGGCTATTATCCAAAGAAAAGACACTATGCTTCCTCATAGACTTGGGATCCACCTCTGCGTCTGCTGCAAAGCTAGCCTGTGGCCAGGTTTCAGTCACTCCAGACTTAATAATTTGTGAAGATATGCCCAGCTTCTTGTTTTCTGCCTCTAAATTGAGCTGCTCAGACCTGGAGCTGTGTACAGAACTAATATGGTGCTTTAAGATGTAGAGAAGTCTCAATCTTCAGGCTAAGGATATTTAAAACAGAGAATCCAAACCAATGTGCACTACCCTGCACTACAGCTCTGATACCTGCTGGTGAAATAGAGACAATGCCCTCTGTGTGCTGTGTGGCTGTGAAGGTGCCATTTGTTATTATTTGTGTATCATGCAGGTGCTCTGCTGATGAACAGTATAGGAAGCTAATCAGGAAGGCAGTTCTGAGGAAAGCCTGAGATGCCAAATGTTGAACAGTATAGAGGAAATAAAGTTGTCCAGATTTTCATTAACTTATCTTCTTGTGCTATGAAAGATAGAGGGGACCAAGAGTATGGCTGGGCTATTACAGGGTGGGCTTAGCTCTTCCTAACCTTGGATGATTTTAATTTAAGTCTTAATATGCTGTCTGGGTAGACATAAAAGCACCAAGATTTTCAGTAGTGGAATGAAGTGCTTACAAGGTAAGGCTAATATTAAAATAGAGTGATTCAATAAGGCAGGGGATGTTATAGTATGTGTCTGGGATAGATATTTCTGCTATGGCAAGAGGAAACAGTATGAAGAATTATATTGTCTAGTGTTTGCAGTCTCACGTGGCAACCTGTCTAATATAGAAGGCTTCTACTTTTGCTGGGCATGTAGGAACTCCCACAGCTGCTTTCACTCTCTGCTGAGCCTGGGTTAATGTATCATAAACCTATTCCTTACCAATTCCTTATTGCTACTTTACTGTGTGGTGGAAACAAGCTATGTCCTTTCATACCTGAAAGCCAAATGATAGTTTAGTCGTCATAATTTCTTCTCCTCTCCTATGTCTAGTATTAAAATAAATCACAGAGCTGCAGTGTAAGGAGAACAAGACTAGCAGGTTTTCAGAACCATACATAGTGAAGACGTTCTAGGTGTCTGGGGAAATACAGAACAAATACTATATTTGGCTTTGCTATGTATGGCTTTTTGACATAATGTTCCCAAAAATGTTGTCTGAATATGTGACATGTCCTTTTTCCCTTGCAGGTATCTTACAGAGCCCGGCAAGGAATAATGTCCAGCCCTGCCATCAAGATGGTGGCCATCTGGGTCTTAGCATTCCTCCTGTACTGCCCAGCCATCCTGTTTTGGGAGCACGTGGCTGGACACAGTGTGGTAGCAGTGGATCAGTGCTATGCCGAGTTCTTCAACAACTGGTACTTCCTCCTGTGTGCATCCACCCTGGAGTTCTTTGTGCCACTGCTCCTGGTGACCTACTTCAACGTGCACATCTTCCACAACATCCAGAGGCGCCAGCGGCGCGGCAGCGTGCAGGACTGTGAGTCTGCAAGGAGCAGCAGCCTGTCCTGGAGGTTTTGTGCCTTGCCAAGGCCAGGGGCATCATCTGCTTCATCAGAAGCAGAGGACAGTGTTTCATCACTAACGAGGCCATGGAGACCAGCAGTGGTGGCTAATGGTCCATCTCGAACAGAAACTGGTTCCACAGCTCTCAAGAGGAACTTCTCTGCTTCCTTCTGTTCAAAGACCGGATCCAAACTGCAGCGGGACAAGAAAATAGCAAAGTCTCTTGCCATAATTGTCTGTGTGTTTGCAATTTGCTGGGCCCCATACTCTTTATTAATGATTATTCGTGGGGCCTGCCAGGGAACCTGTGTCCATAACTTCCTGTATGAAGCAACCTTTTGGCTTTTGTGGATCAATTCCTCTTTGAACCCATTTCTTTATCCTCTCTGTCATATGAGGTTTCGAATGGCTTTTCTGAAGATATTATGTCCCAAAAAGTTTGCAACATTGAGATCTGGTAACACTTTGTCTTTATAGAGGTGAAAGAAATGTCTTACAGATAGGGTTCCTATGTTATTTAGTGATACCTTTTCATATGTATTGTCAGCATAAATAGAGGAAAAAGCAATTTGTTTACTAATTAAATTGTTTAAGAATGCAGCAGAGTTATGTAGTTGCCCTGATATTGCTAATTTTCAGGATCTCATTTTTGGTTTTGCTGGTATGATGCCAGATTAATTATCGTCTAGTGCATTGAAAAGAATAACAAGCTTTGCTGGATGTCCTCTTGGTTTGTGAGTGTGAAGTATATTTTTTCCATCTCTTTTTTTTCTTTCCTTTGTTTAATACATAGAGCTGGCACTGTGAAAGAACTCTGCTATCAGTGTCTCCATAGAGAGTCACTGGAGGGAGAAGTTAAATTTATGTGCTATTTATGAACCTAAAACTATCAGTGAAGAAGCAATTCTGCTACATTTTAAAAAGATTGTGAAAATACTCACAGAAGCAGCATATTTTCATTTTACAAACTATTATGAAGACAAGAGAGTGCCCTCTCCTTTTATAATCTCCACAGTGAGCAATATGCAAGTGAATGGGCTGCCTAACCTGCCGTATCTGTCCTTTTCAAATTTTAATGTGGTGTTGCAGGACAAAGTACATGTAAGTTAGAAATTCTGAGTGATTTTCAGAGAACGAATTTTTCCACGCTAAGAGAATTTTGAGATTGGTTATCAAAATGGTTAGACATAAATGGTAGTTAGTCTTTTCACCTGTACTGTTTTTTCACCTGACAGTGGCTGCCTCTTCAGTCATGCTTAAATGATATTTAGTGCCAGGTCTGTGCACTGTGTGACTGCCTAAAAGATAGGCCGCGGTTGGGCACATGATTGCATTCCTGTTGAATTAGCAGAGCAAGCAATGCTAAGTTCCTACTGGATTTATGATTTTGGCTGGCTGTGCAAGAATAGACAATAGCCTCGCTGGTGTAAAGCTTTGCAAGTGCAAAGATATTCCATCAAAACGTCTGGAGCAAATTTGATCTGACAGAGTGACTTTTATACTAGGTAAGTTCTTTGTGTCCTGTTACTGAGACATTATATGGATGTTTTTCTGCCACAGAACAAATATCAAACTGGATTTTTTCACTTGGGGAGCAAGGGCCATATTCACTGCTTGAGAATGAGGTTTACAGAGGTCTGGAAGCTGATACAGAGATGTCTTAAGCAGCTCTTAACAAACAAAGCCATTTAATGTCCAGTGCTGAAAGGAGTGAATAGATGTGTTGGAGAAAGCAATGGAGCTTGATTACACCCCATTCCATGTGCCAAACTTTCTTACCATGTGTTGAGTGTTGCAACTCACCCAGAAGGCTTTCATGGATGGGTAAGTGAGAGTCACTGCCTACATCTTTTTCTCTCCTTTTATGTAATTTTATTCCTCTTTGTTTATAAATATAAAAATGTATTAAATAGGGAAAGAGATGTCTGATGCACAGAACAATGAAGAGCAGTAGTGAACTTAGATAGTTTTTAATCTAATTTGAAATTGGCTGTAGAAGTGTTGCCATAACAGAGTACTCCTTTGCAAACACAATCAAATGCATGGAAGCAGCCTAATTATAGCACAAAAGCTGATGGCTTTGAAGAGCTAGAATGTCTTTCTGTTCAGAGGTCTGGAACTGAAGACTTCTCTTGCCAGTTTTCACACTGCTGGAAGATTATCTTTCACCATTCATTCTCGCTATGCTTCCTTGCCTCACATGGATAGTGTTATGGATTGTGAGCCTAATTGCTAAGAGAGATTCAGCTTCAGGAGCAGGTCATTGATTCAGCACAGCTGTTTTTACTGACACGGGCTGTGGTGCTGGCATAGATTCTGTGGGGTTTGTTTTTCTGTGATGCTTAAAAAATCTAAACACACACACAGAGTTAAAACATTTGTAGAATAGCTGGTGTACTAAACATCTGTTAAATAGAGAAACTGCAGATAGGCCCCAGATAGAAATGTATTTGAGTAGTTTGCTTTTCCATCTCTATGCTTTTAGTGTGAAAATTCAGTTGCATTTTGTGCTTAAAGAATGTGCTGCTCATTTGGGAACAATAACCTACAAAATTATTGCCTAGATAAACTCAGTCCATGTTTTGCAGTGCCGGAAAACTAGTTAGTCAGGGAATTTCCAGGCAGCACAATCTGCAGCAAACTTGAAACAACATACCATGGTGAAGCTACTAGAAATCAGAATTTTTAGAGTCTGTTTTACATACATAGTGTTCAAACTGTTTTCTCACACCACTTCTGTGTATTGGATGAATTTATTGTATTTTTCTATCTGTTGAAAATTTTGCTTAGTGTTCTCAGGGCAAGTCAAGCAGTGCTGTGTCCATAGCTTTAAAGCTGCCTTAGGCAGGGTAGCATCAAAAATATTCTCACTTGTGAATCATAAATCAGACGTTTTTCAAGGTTATGGTAAGATACCTTTTCAGCATTTGTTCTTTTGCCCCAACTCAAATGGATGTTTCTTGCCAAAAGGTTTTCTAACCCAGGTCTCTCTAACCAGTCACTCATTCATTTCACTATTTCATGTCCTTGAATTTTCATGTCTTTGCAGATGTTCAGTAGGCCTTCTAAATACTTGGTGACAGTGGCTATATGACTTTGTGGGCTTCAGCTCAAACCACGCCAGTTTTTTTTTTTCTAATTTGACCCTGTCAGATATAAAAAATCCAAAACCCTCAACAAATAAAAAATAAATGTTGGAAGAAATTGTGTTATCTTTTTTTTTTATTTCTGGAAAAAATATTGAACGCTAATGATTCTCCTAAAGTCCATGTCCTTTCCAAAGGAAATACCACAGATTTCCCCCTGAGTGCCACATAGGACTATGATTAAAACTTCAACATTTGGTTTATTCCCTAATTTTAAAAGCAAATAACTACATTCTCCTTGTCCACTAATCCAGTAATTTTATGAAAGAAGGCAACCAATTTGCTCAGGTATGATTTACCCTTAGTAAGTCCATGCTGACTGTTCCCAGTCATCTTCTCCTTCCCCAGGACCTCAGAAATACCTTCCAAGAGGACTCAGTCCATTATTTTCTCAAGGACTAAAGACAATCTGACCTTTTGTCTATGTGGCAGCATTTGAAGATTGTTGCAACATTTGCCTTTCTTCAGTTGTTGGGAATCTCTCTTTATCCACTATCATTCTAGGAGGATAGAGATTGGCCTTACAAAGGTGGTAGCTGGTTCTCTTGATAGCCCAGTGGGTTCCATGGAATTTTATGGGTCAAGACCCCTCAAGTCATCCTCCTTTATTCTCACCTGCTTGTGACAGTTCTCATCCTTGAACTCATTCACTAAGCCTGTGTTGGGATTGTTGGTTTAAATCTTCAAAAGAGGTGAGCAGTTGTTAGCTGCTATAAAGTTGTTTCTTGGGCAGAGTCCCAAGTGTTAAAGTCCGTGCTAAAAGCTTTTGGCATAGAGTCCCAAATAGAAGAAAAGTCCCAATTAGAAGCAGAAGCAGCCCCTGGTGCAAGGCCCCGAGACGGCCGGAGTTGCAGCCTAGTACAGAGTCCTGAGCAGAGGCAGAGGCTGCAGCCTGGTACTCAGTCTCAAGAGGTAGATGCTCCCTGGTCTTTTCTTCTTCTGTTCTTTTCTTCTTCTTCATGTGGTGGTAGTGATGATGATGATGGTGGAGGAAGAGAGAGAGCGAGAGAGAGCTCTCACTCCAATGCATGGATTCTTATTTACAAATTACCCAATGAGCTAAGAACACGAATCTGAATAATTTCTTCTAAACCTATTATAATTTTAGTTTTTTAATACAAAAGTTTACACATAATCTACACATATAGCCTATCTGTTCTATCTGAAAAATGTAAGCAATATTCTTATTATATATTTATTACATCTAAAACTATGTTTTTGAGCTCTCACTGAGACTTTTTTTGAAGCTTGTTTTTGTTTTTGATCTCTCACTAAAACTTGTTTTTCACACGCAATTCTAAGGCTTTTACTTCTTAAGGCACTTAAAACATTCTTACTTACTTAAACTTATTTACTTACTTACTTAAAACTTAAGCTTACACCTCTATTTCATGTATGAGTGGCTTAATATACTTTAATTTCTCTAAAAACTTTAATTCAATTCCTGCATACTGTTCTCTCTCTGAGAAATTCAGAGAGGCATCTGTTTTTCACACTCCAACAAGCCTGGAGGAAAAGGAGATATAGTTAGTGAGGAATGAAGCTAAGGAAGCACTGGGTACCTTGGCCTTATCTGCACCTGCTGGCACTGGATCACTGGTCCCATCCAGCAAAGTACTTATACCTTCATTATTCACCATTTTGCTGTTAATGGGCTGGCTGAAGTTCTTCATGTTGTCCTTGATGTCCTTTGCAAACATCAACTCTCGGTGAGCTTTTATTTTCCTAACACCATTCTTATGTGGCCAGGCAATGTTTCTAAATATCTCTTTTGTATTTTGTCCCTCTTTCAAACTCCTTCATGCTGCCTTCTTGCACTGTGGTCTCCGGGGTTAACCATTGTCCTGATACATCTCTTTGTTTTCTTGAGAACTGGGATGGACTATTCTTGTGCATGGAGGTTGCTGTCTTAGAGGCCTGCAGCTTCCTTAAGCTCCTTGTCTTTTGGATCTGCCTCTCATGGGATGATTCCCACTATCACTTTCCTAAACGGAAATCTGCTCACCTGAAGCCCATGGTCTGCACAGCTACTTTCCTTCCTCACCCCCTTTAAGATCTTGAGTTCCACTACTTCCTCATCACTATATCTGAGTCTGGCATTGATAACACATCCCTACACAGCCCCTCATCACTGAGCAGGTGATTCAGCTGTGCATCACCCCCATTAGCCCACACAGGACTTGTACCTGAAAGTTCCCTTGACAGCCTCCAGGAACCTTGTTCATTGCTAGGACCTGACTGCACTTCCAGCAGATACCATGAAGGCTGAAGTCCTACATTAGAAGGAGGTCCTGTGGTCCAGAAGCTTCCTTGAATTGCTTAAAGAAGACTTCATCAGGTGCCTCGCTCTGAGCTCTGCAGCGTACTCTCACCACAATGTCACCCATGTCAAGTGTGGCTTGGTGACTGCACAGGAAGCTAAGCTTCCCAGGCTGCAGCTGTGTCTCATCACCACCTTCTGCCATTCCTGAGGTCTCTTCTGTTTCTGTTGTCCTACACCTCTTGCTTTAATGACTCTTCACAACATAATTCCCTTTGTTCCTCAGTATGGTGGCAGAGAACTGCGTCTTTCCTTCCCACATCTTGCCCACCCTCTCTTTCCTTGTTTCTTGCCCTACATCTTCCAAATGCCTGGCATTATGGCTGCAGTTTGAAATGCTGGTCACTCAGTGTGCCGTGGTGCTACAGAGTTGGTGAGTGTCAGCCACAGCCATGGCCTACCAAATTCTGTGCACTTCTACCAAAATAAATGGAGTTTTGATGAGGAAGGGATATCTTTTCTCACACCTGAAAAGGGCTAAAAGCCCTTCATGGAGTAAAAGCTTATCTAGGATTACTTGGGAGCTGCAGGATTAAATTTGCCACATTAGAAAGACCTCCAAAGTCTAGGCATTTGGTTTGTTTTGCCCAAAGCTTCTGGTTCAGGTGAACTGAAGAGGTATTGGTGATGCTTCTGCTGCATGTAACTGTATTACAAATGCTCTGTAACCAGCAACACTAAGAAATATCTCTCTGTTATTAACTGTAAAATTTAAAAAGTGGTATAGCAGCAAGTGCAAAAGTGTCTACATTTTTTACTGTATGGGAAATAGAAATGTAATAATTTTCATCCTGTTCACCGCTGTGGAAGTGGAAATCAGATACGGTTTTAGCTTCAGCACAATTTGATGTGTAAAACCACTTACACATCAGTAATATGAAAACTGCTTGACTGTGAAAAAGTTATCTTCAGACAAGCTTTTTTGACTTAGTAGATAATGATCCTTGTCAGGAAAGACACTGCTTATGAGTTGTCTTTTCTAAGGCCAACAGGTGCATTCAGATCAAGAAATGTCAGAGAGTCCAGGTCTTGAGGTCTTGTGTTCCATTTTTTTGATATTATGTATATTTTCTTTTTATGTTTCAGTATTCAGCCTAGCCTGTTAATAGATTCATCTCAACCTTTTGGATAACTTTGCCAGATACAACTTCCTTCCCAGGCTGACCTGACCTGGATACCCACCATGCACAACAGCACTGCCGAAATTCCGCACGCGGCTGAGACACGGAATGAGACTTGGCCCACCCAGTCGCCCAGCTCCGAGTTCTCACTGGGTGTCTTGGTGCTGCTGGCTCTCCTCATGGTGCTGCTGTGTCTGGTGACCATCCTTGGAAACATCCTGGTGATCCTTGCTTTCGTTATGGACAGGAACCTCAGGCATCGGAGTAACTATTTCTTTCTGAATCTTGCTGTTTCTGACTTTGCAGTGGGTAAGTCACAGCCATGGAGCCATGTGCTAATTGTGTTGTAGGACTCTTAGGAGAAGCACTGGTGTTTATTTTCTGTGTGTTTTCTTCTGAGAGAGCTATTTCCCAGCTCTCTCTGGGGAAAGGATGGAGATTGGTGGAAGCTGCATGAAGTGTTTTAATAGTCCAATATGTCTCAAAATATGTTATAATGAGAAATGCATCATTTTTCACATTAATACTTGAATGTTGCTTCAAGAAAAAGGCGTGACTGTTATATGTGAATACTTTTTGAAGAGGTTTGTTTGCTATAGCTTATGATTTACCCTTGCCTCTCCTGTAGGAGTGTTCATCTCACACTTCAGAGCATCCTTGTATTTGACAGCCATGTGTGATACATGCAGGTTAATGAGTTACTTCTCTATGTAGTACTAATGGTTTCTGAATGTATTACACTACAGACAGTTTATCACCAGGACTTTTTACTGGCTTCAGCTTAACACAGGCTATTGATCTGATTGGTTGTTTGATACCAGTAACACTCTGCTGGCATCTCTCATCTATATTCTTTATTGGTGCCCTCTTCCCATAGCATCACTGCAGGACTCCAGGAGAGTTTGTTGCTGGACCTGCCATGGATCCAGCCCTGGCTGGTGGTGCTGAGTGAGGTAGTGATGGAGTGAATGCCTTTTGCAGCATTCCTCCATGGCTGAAGCCAGGGAAACAGCCCATGCAGCAGAGAAAGCCTGACAAAATCATACTCCCACAGCAGATGTGCCAGCAAATGTCTTGACTTGAGGCTGGCAAGGAGGTACTTCTGCACACAAAGGATTTCTCTTCAGGATGGCCACAGAGACCAGTATTCGTTGAACTGTGAGAAAGGAAGTTGTGGCCACAGACCTACTGCACTTCTGGCAATACCATCTCCCCAAATGCTGTTCCTTTGTCAGTGCTGTGTAGTGAAGTGAATTAGTTTAGCCTTTAAGGTTTTCCTTCATTTATGCCATTTGTGGCATACATGCAACATGTGTTGCCTTATTCTGGGGTTTGCTCCATGGGGCAGAAACCATATGATCATATGATGAAGCCTTTGCTTTCCTGCTAAGGCAGACAATTTGCTGGAGCTGCTGTTTCATCACTCAGGTCTTCTGCAAAAGTTTTTTTCTCCTCATATCTCATAGTTTAGTCAAGAGAGTTAAATATCTACCTTCTGCATCCGTTCTTTGTGGCTGGTGCCTTAGACATTCTTAAATCAACCAAGAGGAAATGGTTTCCATCAGTATATAGACCCATAGTAAACCTAAGATTTTGTCTCTGATATTGGTCAGGAAATACTTTATTTTCTGAAATTGCTGTGGTTTTTTTTGTTTGTTTAATTTATTAAAAATCTGGAATCTTTCCAGGGATGTGACTCGTCTTTTGCATCCACTAATTAGTGTAATTAGGAATAGCTTCAAATATCGATGTCTAAAACCTGGGGTTTGCCTCTCTATTGGTATGTATAGCTAAAAGCAGTCATTACTTTTTGACATGGTACCAAACATTGATCTCATTCAAGTTCATGAGAAGAGTAGCTGCTATCAGCAACTATGAAAAAAGAGTATTTAGTACCAAAGTGATGCTGCTTGTATTTAAGATATATGTTAAAATAAGCCATCAGTATTGAGAGTGCTGTGATAACAGTCAGATAACTGTTGATAACAGTCTGTCAGCTCATTGCCCAGAGTTTTATTGTCAGTGGACCACATCACCCTGGATATGTTTAGTAACTTCTAAGATCTTGATGGATATGTCAATAAAGGAATAATCTAGAGATTTTAAAATGGATCTTGAAGCAGTATATGATTTTCTATTTGTCTCTGGTAGATCAGCATTTTCAGGAATGTAGAATCAGCTATTGCATCACACTTTTGAAAGAATGTTAGTGTTAAAATGAAGAAGTTTCTGGCTTAAAAATAAAACACAAACATGATTTTCTTAATGGAGTACTTTAGTGGAAGGTCTTTGAAACAAAACACAAATGTAACAAACCAAAATAGTTTTGGAATTATTCTCAGGTAGAGAAGAAGCATGAGATTAAAACACTCCTTTAAAATGAGTGTTTCATACTTCTGCTGTGTCTGCTCTATTTCTGGTAGAATACCACACAGACTGTGCAATATATTGTCTTCAGCTTACAAATGCTAACCAGTCTTACAGGAATAACTGCCATTGTAAATATCTGCAGATGTGTTTGAGGGAAAATTCTAATATAGATGAAAGAATAGAGGAAATATAATGATGAGGTTACCTATCAGAATGCAACCACAATGCATATATGCTGCAACACTAATTTTATACCTTTAAAGAGTCTAAGTTGGTTAGACTTGAATTTTCTTCTTCAGTAAATCCTTCTTTGCTGAATTCCTTTCAGCTTATTCTCAACAACCAGCATACATAAATCACATTAAGATCTAAGAGTAGGAAGCCACCAACAGATTTCATGAGAATTTAAGAATTTTTGTATACAAATTACATATCGACCTTAATAGATTTGTTGATTTTTTTTTACCCAAATACCAAAACAGTGTGTCTCTTTGCTTTCAGGAGTTTGCAATCCCTATGAACTGCATGATGTCTTTGTGGTTGCTTTCCTCAGGTGTGTTCTGCATGCCCCTCTACATCCCTTACAGCCTGACAGGGAAATGGCACTTAGGAAGAGGCATTTGCAAGCTCTGGCTGGTCATGGACTATCTCCTCTGCACAGCTTCAGTTTTTAACATTGTTCTTATCAGCTATGACCGTTTTCTCTCAGTTACTAAAGCTGTAAGTACCCTGTTTAGAGCTTTTATGATTTTTTCCCTTGGATTGTTATATTCACCAACCTTTGCCATGTTGATGAGTATAAGCCCAAATTTAATGAAGATAATACCCCTCAAAAATATACTGGCATGTGGTGATAATTAGATATTTTGCAGCCAGATGGGGTGAATATTCTACATTGAGCATGTTTCAGTGCAGAGCCGGTCAACCAGGACTTTTCTCACGATTTCTGCTGCAAGCTGTGCTACTGCCTGAGGAAAAGCAGTCTAGGGGGTAAAAAGGGTAAGGCAACAGACTGGTAAAAAAGGAGCAAGGAAGAGGAAATTCAGAGTAAACTGCATTTGGGTTTGGACCAAAAATCAGGCATGGAGGGAAAAGACAATGGAGTTAGGACAGTGAAATAAAGGACTCTGGGGAGGGTGTCTAGACCTGAGATGTGGTCCAAAATCCTTCTGGATAAGACTGGGAGCAAGAGCAAGCAGGCAGAAAGTGGGACAAAGGGCAGGCTGCAATCATTGCTGCATTGTAGATATGCAGCAATAAACTCTTCTTTGCGTCTGGAGCAGAACCCCAAACTTCAGACACATTCTGTCTGCTTTCTGCAGAGAATCCTACACACCTGGTGTGAGCTTTGTGTCTTGGGCCATGCTAGGGGTGGAGGCCAGCATTTCTCACCAGCCTCACTGTTCTCTCAAGTGGCAGGGAATGTCACAGAGAACTAAAGGTTCCAGCTCTTTTGTGTGTATGAGACTGTCAACATAACTTCATACAATCAAATTTCAGTCTTATTAGTGGTAATTAATTTAACTTCCTATAACTGCTTTTTAATTAAATTTTATTATTTTATTTTATCTAAGGAAAAATCTTGGAAACCAAACACCAACATTTTTGGTGTGTAAGAAACCTTACACTGGAAAGCCAATGACTCAGCATTTAGAAAGTGCAAAATTCAGAGCACCTATACAAATGCAGTTGAGACCTATGGACATTTGTATGATAGTTCTAGTGACATTAACTCAAACTTTTGATATCAATTGGATATCTAAGCTTGCAGAATTACACATTCATCCTGTGAAAGGGATGAAGCAGGATGTGAGCTACATTATATCTCTTTGGTCTGCAACATATAGTGGAAAATATGTACTGGCCCTGGAGTGGATGGAGAAGGAAGAAAATGGGTGATTTTTTTAGTTTCATCAGCTCAGGGCTGTGGTGCAGGTGTGGCATTCCTTCATCCCTATGAATTGTGTAGTAAGTAATTTTCTTATAGGTTAAATATATGTGCCACCTTTTCTGTTGAGCACCATGATGCATACCATTATTATTTTGTAAAATGTTGCAAAAAGCAGCACAGTTTCCAGTGAGTGAGAGTAATGCTTCCAACAGCTATAAAGTGCAAATTCCTCTGGCACTTTAGACCATAGGTGTTGGAGTGTGTGAAACACAGGCCTCTCTGAATTCTTCAGAGAGAGATCAGAGTGCAGGAATCGAATTAAAACCTTTGGATGGATTAAAGTATATTAAGCCACTCATACATGAAATAGAGGTGTAAGCTTAAGTTTTAAGTAAGTTTCAGTAAGTAAGAATATCTTTTAAGTGCCTTAAAAAGTAAAAGCCTTAGAATTTAGTGTGAAAAACAAGCTGTGGTGAGAGCTCAAAAACATAGTTCTCAACATTAGTGTAGAAAACAGGTTTCAAAAACAAGCTGTAGTGAGAGCTCAAAAACATAGTTTTAGACATAATGAAAATATAGGAAGAATACTAATTACATTCTTCAGATAAAACAGATAGGCTATATGCGCAAATTATATGTAATTTTTCGTATTATAGAACCAGAATTCTAATAGGTTTAGAAAAAATCCTTCAGATTCTTGTTTGTTCTTATTGAGTAATTTGTAAATGAGAATCTGTGCACTGGGGAGAGACCTTCTCTCTTCTCCTCTCTCCTCACTGCCATCATCACCTGGAAGAAGACAAAAGCTGTGGCTGGAACTTTGACCTTCTTGGGGCCTTGTACCAGGAGCTGCTTTTACTTCTGTTTGGGACTTTACTTCTATTTGGGACTCTATGCCAAAAAATTTTAGCACAGACTTAAAAAACTTGTGACTCTTTGCCTTTTGAAGCTGATGCGCCTTTACAATAAGCAACTTTACAACAACTAACAACTGCTTTGCTCTTTGAAGACCTGAACCCAGAACAATCCCAACACACAGGTGTCCTCAAACAAGGCATTCCAAATTCCTAGGTGCTGATGGATGATCAGTTTCATCCCCTGGACCTGGACCCTGCTATGGTGGCATTAACTTGTAGAGAGACCACTCTGTCAACATCAATGAAATAAACGTGCTTGGGTGAGCTTCAGCTGATCAGCACAGCCACGACTCTGTACTACCAAGTGTCTCTTGTGCTCATCTCCTGTTGCTTCTCTTAGTTCTGAAATAGATCTCTACAAGTCTGAACTTTTAATGTTTTTTTTTTCCCTTGCAGGTATCTTACAGAGCCCAGCAGGGAATAACATCCAACCTTGCCATCGAGATGGTGGCGACCTGGGTCTTAGCATTCCTCCTGTACTGCCCAGCCATCCTGTTTTGGGAGCACGTGGCTGGACACAGCATGGTAGCAGTGGATCAGTGCTATGCCGAGTTCTTCAACAACTGGTACTTCCTCCTGTGTGCATCCACCCTGGAGTTCTTTGTGCCACTGCTCCTGGTGACCTACTTCAACGTGCACATCTTCCACAACATCCAGAGGCGCCAGCGGCGCGGCAGCGTGCAGGACTGTGAGTCTGCAAGGAGCAGCAGCCTGTCCTGGAGGTTTTGTGCCTTGCCAAGGCCAGGGGCATCACCTCCTTCATCAGAAGCAGAGGATGGTGTTTCTTCTTCCATGAGACCAAAGAAAGAGTCTTTGGAAACTGACTGCTCATCTCCCTCCAGAGGCAATTCTGTAACTCCAGAAAATTACTTTTCTGCTTCTTTCTGTTCAAAGACCGGATCAAAACTGCAACGGGACAAGAAAATAGCAAAGTCTCTTGCCATAATTGTCTGTGTGTTTGCCATTTGCTGGGCCCCATACTCTTTATTAATGATTATTCGTGGGGCCTGCCAGGGAACCTGTGTCCATAACTTCCTGTATGAAGCAACCTTTTGGCTTTTGTGGATCAATTCTTCTTTGAACCCATTTCTTTACTCCCTCTGTCATGTTAAATTCCGAATGGCTTTTCTGAAAATACTATGTCACAAAAGGTTTGCAACATTGAGATCAGGTTCTTTTTAGAAGGAAAATAAAAACAAGGTCCAAGAGCAGCTGGATGAGAGATGTAAGTAGCCACTGTTTGAAATTAGATTTAGTCTTTTCCAGGAGATTGAACTAGTTGGAAAATCTAAATAAGCCTTCTGTGAAATGTCCTCCTGCAGACAAATGTGCAAAAACAACCTTTTTGTAATTTTCCCAGTTATTTTAATTGACCAGCTGAAGGTTATTGCCACTATCTGACTTTGCCTAATAGTCTATCCACATTATCTTAATTCTGATTGCTGAAAATGTTGTCTTCAATTGCAGTACCACGTATATTTGTGTTCACAGGTGATATTAGTTAAAAATACAATGAAGTTGTATATTACCCACAGGGTCAATAGTATTCTAAAGTTGCTATGTTCTCTGTTCTATTTCTGTTGAACAATTTGCATTCAGAAACTGAGTTTTGCATAGATGAAATATCCAATTAAGTTACTATTTTTGTTGTCAGGCACATAGCAGGATTACTTCCTTTCACTAGAGGTTTTGGCCATCAGAAGCAAGTAGGAACTACTTTCAAAAACTTGGATGTATGTGTTCTCTGCAGAAGGGCATTGCTCACTATATTTGCTCAGATGAAGCAGTAGAGAATTCAGGTGTGTAAAGCATTTATATCGATGTCCAATTCTGCAAGAAACCAGCCTTCTTTAGATGTAGTTTTGAGAGATCATTGAAAGAGAAGCATTTGTTCTTACTCTTGTGGAGAGAAATCCAATTCTGTTTCTGTTACAAGCTCTCAGCTGGAGGTTGTGATAAATGGGTGTATTTCTTACTGTGTAAGGCTGTGTTTGTTTTTCTGCATAAGCCAAGAAAATGGCTGGCCTTGATGGCTGCTTACAGTATGTGTGGGGAGAGCTGAGACAGCTTGGAGGTGATCTTCTTTCAATGCACCCTTTCCATACTGTTAAGGGCTATTTACTTGCATGGCTCTGAAATTACCAGGTACTAACTTCCTTACTAAATAAAAGGTGTGACTTTAAAATGTAAATAATTGCTTTTCATCGCATGGTCAGTAATTGTAAGGCTAGGAAATAAATAGAAGAGTGAAAACTAAATAAATGTGAGAGGTATTTGGTGTCCATTTTATCTTCTGGTTTTATTCGGTGTATATTCATATAGTATATTAGTATATTTTACTTAACAGTCCTCTGAATGTTCTTCTAGGCTGAAGTACCATTTAATCACAGTTATATGTTTTGTAATACTATATGATAATTTATATTCTTTTACTTTTACAAATTACATATATATTCAGCAGTGTAAGAAGTATTGTTTCTCAAATATGAGATGAAAACTCTAATGTTCAATACAAACTACTTTGAATACCTGTTTTTTGCATTTGTTATAAGATTTTGGCCAGTGAGTTGGGCTTGTAATAATTGCTAAAAGTCAGCATATGGGTATCTCCAAACCATGTCAGAAGACAAAACACAAGAGCCACTACACCCACCTGCTTTCTTTAAGTGCAGCATGTACCAGGCTTTCACTTGCAAAGTTTTTGTCATTATTTTAAAATACAATTTGTAAAGTCAACTTGTAGTGCTGAACACGTGCAAACAGATCCTTCTGTGTCAGCTGTTAGAGCAAATTCTCCTTCAAATTTATAAGACATGCTTTTTGACTGTGTCAGCAATACAGAGATAAAGATTTCGTTCTGGTTTGCTTATCAAAGAGATGTTTTTAAAATTTAGCTGTTGCCATGTGTAGATAAGGACAAAATCTTATATCTATGTGTTATGTTTTTTTCTGTTCTTCCTCTTCCTTGCTCACATTTTTTGCTTTCTTCTCATACCAGCCTGGTCTCTGCCACAACTCTTTCATACAGGCCAGAAGACCTGAGTGCTGGCATCAACAGAGATTAATTTATAAGCTGACTGAGGCCTTATGAATTCTGCAGCAGTGCCCTGTGCAAAGCCAAGGAAAAGCAAGTTGAAGTTAGTTGATACAAGCTATGGAGGACAAGCTTAGGTGCTCTGAGGGGCAGCGAAACACATGATGCTGCCTCCGTTTAGGCTGACTTGACATGTTAGAAGTTGTCAGAATAAACACTCTAATGCTTCTTGGTGCAAACTTGGCTTTAGAGGCATGGGCAGACATTTCAGTAGTACTTCTGGGTTATTTTTGTCAGCCTTTGCAACTGCACTGGGAAATAAGGTGTGAATCTAGCTGGTCTTAGAGTAGTCAGAAAAAAGCTGGTGGGAAAGCAAAATGGACTTTGTTTAGGTGAGGGGCTAGATTAGCCTCTTTATTCTTCTGATGTAGATATTATTTCCAGCAGAGAAAGGCACAGAATCCTAGCCTTGATGCTAAGGTTTAGATTGGAAGAGGTCTTTAAGATCATCTGCACCTGGGCAGGGACACATTCCACTAGATCAGGTTGCTCAAAGCCATATCCAGCCGGGCCTTGAACACTTCCAGGGATGGGGCATCCACAACTTTTCTGGACAACCCATGTCAGTGCCTCACCACCCTTGAATTTCTTCCTAATATATAATCTAAACTTGCCCTCTTTCAGTTTAAAGCCATTGCCTCTTGTCCTATAACCACCTGCCCTTGTAAGAAGTCCCTCTCCAGCTCTCTTGTAGCCCCCTTTGGGTACAGGGAGGCTGTTTCAAGGTCCCCCTGGAGCTGAACAACCTTCTCCAGGCTGAACAACCCCAACTCTCTCAGCCTGTCTTCATAGGAAAGGTGTTCCATCCTCTGATCATCTTTATATCCCTTCTCTGGACCTGCTTCAACAGGTCAATATCCTTCTTATTTGGGCACCCCAGAGCTGGATGCTGAACTCCATATGGAGTTTCACAGGATCTCTGTACATTGTACCTCTTACCTTTCATCCAGGCTGTGGAAACACTTGGAATTGTCAGGGGAAGGGTTTAGACCAAGAAGACTCTTGTGGATAGTGGAAGTTGCACAGACAAGCTGCATTTCTGACCTAAATAATACTTTCATGCTGATGGCATGAAATTCTTCCTATGCCTGCTCTGAATCCATGGTCAGTGCAGGTCCTGTAAGCCATGGCTTGGTATCCATGCTGATGAAAGGCAGCAGTAACACTGATGGTTAGAGTGAAAATCTGACATCACTGTCAGATGTAGATGTCACTTCTCCCTTGGACTGATAGAACCATAAAAGAAACCAAAATTCAGATGTGCACCTAAGACCAAAATCTAAAGTTGGATGAAAGACAGTGCCATACTTTTTAGGAGGAATTAGTCTGGACTTTGGAGAGGAGGCTTTTTAGTTTCATTAGTGAACAGCACCTTAGTCCTTCATGAAAAAAATCTTCTTTGGCCTCTAACAAAAAAACTCATGCAGGACCTGTTGCTGAGAAAGTTCAGTCAAGAATAATTAAGTCTTATTCTTTTTGTGTGAGAGCCTTGTGGGCACCCAATAGGACTTACTTGCCATGATAGATGATTGACCTCCCCTGGACCTCCACTCCTTACATCAACCTTGGGCCTAAGAACATCACTAAACTGGAGTGGTCCTCTCCTGAGATACATGAGTGCTTGTAGGCTGCTCTGAGCACTGTCTTCTGCATTTTTGGAAGCTTTAACTGGACTTCTGAGATTGGCCTTGGACCTAGCTTGTCACCTCATGTTTTGTCATGTTCTGCCCCAGCCATACCTAGGGAACTGAAGTCATCCACAGCAGCATAATCTGAGGTATCACTCGTCTCTCAGAAAGAAATCACACCAGTGGGTCAAATACAGTCTGATCAAGGACTCTCCAGGAGGTTCTCAGTTCTCTCTGCAAAGGATCTCTTGTCTTCTTCCCCCCAAACAATTCCAGATCCCAATCTTTCTTTTTTTTTTAACACTGCTATCTGATACTTTTTCATTATATCAATCTTCACTTGTATCCTTCAATGCTGCATCCTTTTTCCTTGCAGACTCACCACATTTCTTGTATTCCTGTATTACCAGGTTTCCCATTTTGCAACAGGGAAAATACAGATAAACAGATAAAAATAGCTTTTTCACAAAACATAAAAGACATTTTAAGCCAAGAAACACAAAAAATTAATCCACAGCAGAAAAATCCGTCTTTTTCTTTGGTCTTGTTTTCAACTTGCATGCATTTATTTTAAACACAATGTTTTAGCAGCAGTGTTAGTGAAGTGCATTAGAAACAGCTTTCCTAGTGTAAATAGGGTAAACTGGCATAAAGCAGAGTGGCTGCATTTTTGTGTGGCAAAAGTGGAACTGCATCATGAGAGAAGATGATGGTGAAATTCAATTTTTTACTGTGCAAATGGGGAAGTGGAAAAAGCAGACTATTTTGTATATCACTGGTTATCACCAGGCATTGTCCTCTCAAGACTTTCCCCCTCTAGCCCTTTTTTTTCAGGATTTGCCTACTATACTTCAAGCTGGATAAAACTTTCTTGCCTTTAAATGTTGGCATAGTGCTCTGATCTGATTTTGTGTGTATACACGTTCATTTACTTTCTCTCCTTGCTAAACAACTCTGCCCAAAATTCTAGTCTTAACTACGCCTGAGTAGGCTTAAATATGCGTGGAAGGCAGGCACTGTGGATACATCTGCTGGCTTTCCTTTCAATAGCTTCTCATAGAAGCCTCAGTTTGGCATTTTTTTCCTGTTGCTGTTCCAACCAGCATATTCCTGCAGATGTCACTGGTGCTACACGGTATTTTTAAGCCTTGCAAATCCGAGGGTTTTTCAAAAGGTGCCATTTATGTGTACAATCCTACATGATATGACAGCAGCACCTTCTGCTAAAACTGCCACCAGATCTGCCGTATTACATCTAATATTTACTCTGCTGCAGAAAAGATTAGGAGAATGGCTTATTACCTTGGCAAAGAAAGGAAGACTTAAGTCACACAGATAATCATAAGTCAGCACAGCACTTCTTTCTAAGTTGCTCTGCATAGAAATCATCCTGTGCTCAGAATTTAAAGCAGGGCCTTTAAAGCTGAAAAGGAGAGAGAGTCACAGTGGGCTGAGAGCTGGTCCTCAGCATTGGCTTGTCAGAAAAAAAAGTCCCTTCTTTTATGACACAAAAGGTTTTTTTCTCATTAAGCTATTTAAGCTATTCTACTTGTGGGCTGCTGCTAAAGAAGTCCATCTCTCATACCCTTCTTGCTGCCTTTTGTCAGTAGCTTACTTTTGGGTTATCTTCAATCACCAATGAAGTGGCAGCTTTGGATATGAGTACTTGGTTATGTTTCTCAGTAATTTCCTGTGGATCAGAGCTTTAGCTTTGCTAAAGTCACTGGGGATTTACCAAGACAGCCAAGCTGTGCCAACCAAGAACAGAGTAGACCTTTGCCTGATCTGTACAGTGGACAACTTCAAGGAGATCAGCTCAGCAGAGTTTTTGAGGATGGAGAACTTCCCCAGTAAGACAGATCTTGGTTCTAACGCTTTCCATGGCATTCTAAAGATCTGAGCAGCTCAAACTCTCTCTTGAACCATTTTTACATGAGAAACTGTTTGTAACTGTTAAAACTTGTGGAGTTCCCTGCTGGGACATTTACATTCAGCTGGTTCTGCTGCTTTTGACAAATGACTGCAAGTAGAGTCAATCCTCAAGTATATACAAAGACAGTATGTCAGTGCAAATGCCTTCTTTACGGGATATGAGCCAAATTAGTTTCTGGAATAAAGCCAAGGAAGTTAATGGGTATAGCCTCTCAAGTTTAAGGGTTTATCTTATTTGTATTCTATTTCTGTAATAATTTCTGGTGTATACAGATCAATTAGTTTTCAGCTTGTTCTACTAATGCCATCTCAGGTTAACTCACCACCTGACTTTTGTGGTATTATACTGACACACTGTTTCCTTCTGTTCTCTGTTGCTAGGTTGTTCACACTATTTAATGTCACAATATAATTTTTTCATTATTATATATCAGGTATAATGAGAGAAAATTGCACTGGCCTCTGACTCACCTCCTCTTACAGCCTTGCATCTGCTGTTGTATCCCACCTCATGCTGGAGGTACTGGAATTAGAGTTAAGAACCTTTGTGTAAACATGTCTAGGGTTTGAGTTGCCAATTTAAATAAACTTATTTCTTTTTGTTGTGAGACAGAACCAGGAGTTAAAGAGCAAGGCAGGCTTAAAACTTTGAAAGGGTATAGAAGAAAATTTATTAACTACACAAACAAAAACGGGGAAAAAAAAAAATTCAGAATAAGATTTTTCACATCACTCCGTCCCTCCCTCTCCCAGTCTTCACAACAACAAAACAAATATACAACAAATACTTCAGTCAGTGCCTAATTTAGTCCTTTTCTGTGTACTTTTGGAGAAAAGAAGTTTCCTCTTGTTGAAGTTGTAGGAGTTGTGTTCCACAAGAAGGAAAAAAAGTCTTCTTGTAGTTTTACCTTTCACGATTGCATCCGCCCGGGAAATTTGCAACCGTGACCTCCTCCCAATTCTACAGCTGTCCCAAAGTTGTAGATATGGGTCATGTCTATTTCCTGGGGTATTACTTTTAAGGATTGAAAATGTCCAACAGCAACAATTTTTATTTGTCTTCTTTTCCTCTGCTCAGGCTTCATCTTCAGAAAAAAAAAAACTGCAATCCCCTTCGTTTCTCAGGGCAGAAATTCAAATTCCCAACACAGGTGTTCTTTAATCAAATCGTCTCCTAAGAAGGAACATTTCCATCCCCCCATGTCTCTTTCCATGGTTTAAAGGAATATTCAGTACATTAGTTCATTCCTACAATTTCTCAAAAAAGATTTTCAGCCATTTCAGCATCTTCTCACTCTCCTTCCATCTTAAAATACTTCGCTCTTGCATTACTGACTTTAGAACTTTCCTTATTTCCTTTCATATTCAAAGGGAAGGCTGGAGGCTTTGCAAATCTTACCTGAACACTAAAGAGTTAAAGTTTAACTTAACTACAAAAGTTGAACCAGGCTCGGCCGTGCTGGGGGGGGGGGCGGCAGTAGCGCCACTCAGCCCCTGCGGGGCTGGGCTGCGGCCCGCGTGGCTCATGGCCACCTGGGCAGGCCTGGTCCCGGCCCGGGACCGGCAGCATAAAAAGCCAGCATCCCCCCACGCCAGAGCCACAGGCCAGTAGAAAAGGAATCCGTGAAAGTTTTATCGCACAACTTTTCCTCCCTCAGCCATCGGGTCCCCCCTCGTTGGCAAACGGGGCCCAAGCGGCCTCCGAGTCTCCCCCTCCCCCGCATGGGGAAGAGGGAGACTCGGGCCGTTGTTACCTGCCCAGCCGCCGGAAAGACAAAGAGACTCGTCTTCCGGGATTACCCTTTTTATAATGTGTGTGCACGGAGCGAACCAACTTTCTCTGATTGGCTGTTACAGGTATCCCAAAAACCCCCCACAAAGGAAACTCTCCCAGGAAGAACTCCTGAGTTTCTTCCTCCCAAGTCAACCTATCACAAAACACTTGTAAGTTTTTTTTTTTTTCTTAATAAGGAATTACAGTATTATATTTTAAAATATTTTTCCCATCTAGCATTCAGACTTATGTCTTCCTTGTTATTTGAATCTGGGTGTATAAGAGACTGAAGAAGGAAGAGCTTATGCCAAAACTGAAGCAAAGTGGTGATTTCATATCTTTCTGAGATTCTTCCCATGTCTGGAGCTTAGGCTCTGGCCCCTGTGCAAGTTATTTCTTGTGAAGTCAGAGATTTGTTGCTCCTTGGTGGGATGGCATATTTGCACAGGTAGGAAATTTGAACCAAATGGAGGATGTGAGGAGGAGTAGTTACCTACTAAAGCAGCAAACAGACAAAATACACCTCTGGATTTGATAAAGATCTTGAGCCATGTTTAAGTGTCTCATCTCACATAGTTTCTTAGATGTTAGAAAGGATCTGAGTGAATCAATTACCACAGAGATGTAGCAGATTTCTTTGGATGTATTTTTCATGAGAAAGGGAACCAGTAGAGGGACAGGTGCAATTCAGTGCTGTGCTAAATCCAGTTTGGGGCTGGAAAAGCTCTGGGAGTTTAGAGTCTTACTTTTTTTTTCCTTTTCCACTCCAGATTTGCTAGATCCTTTAAAAAAGGATGCTACTAACATGGGTGTTTACTAGATTGCCCATTTAAAAATGGGCTTTTTTTCCTCATTTTTGATGTGTCAGCTTCGCAGAGAGGGAGAACTGTGAACTGAACTTTTGCACTGATGATAATGTTACAGATTTCTGGCCAGGTCATGGAGAGGGTACTACCTCACTCACAGTGGAGCAACATGAAGTCTCTCTGTAGTGATCAGTATTCCTAGAGTGTGTTTGTTTATTTCTCAGACTTGAAGCCTTTGCATCCTCTCCTTCCTTCCCCTGATCCTCCCAAAGCAAAAAATAACCATTCTAAGAGTTCTTGTGGGTGCTGCCTGGCAGACCTTGCTGTTAAGATCTTTTCATCTTAGATTGTCTTTCTTTCTTGCTTCAGGCCATTAGCCTTTGCCTTGTCCCCTTTGACTGCCCTGCATAATTGCTGCCTCTCCATGGCTCTTCCCAGTTCAGATTTATTAATTGAAAGGGAAGCTGCCTCTGTGGCACCTGAAGGGCTTCTGGCTGAGCCTGAGGTGGGGCAGCAGCCTGCAAAGAGAAGTGGCTGCCTGGTGGCTCTTGCTAGCAGCTGTGCTTTGCTGACAGTCAGGACACTTAGCCTCCAATTTAGCTTTTCTAAGACGCAAAAACCTCCACAGCTCCACAGCTGTGAGATGAATTTGAAAGCTGTGCCCTGCCCCAGAGAGAGGAAGGCAGAGGTGTGAGGTGGGCAGCAGAGAACCAAAGGAAGCACCTTTCCAGAGATGGGTACCCTGAGCACAGGCACCTGGATGGCCCAGCCTGCAGGGGCTGCAATTCTAAATTATCTTTGCATATAATGACAAACAACAAATGTAGGTTTATCTAACTTATAATCTTCCTCAAGCTTGCATGTTCCAAGCTGGGCAATGCCTTCTGATTCTTTTTTGTGTCTCTAAATGTCAGGCTTTGGAAAAAAAATTTTCACCTGAAAACTTTTTCTTAATTCCTGCTCCAGTTTATACCCAAAAGGTATTTACTCTTCTTTAGTACCTCAAATTAAGCTATGGATCTTGTCATAGGAGGTTTCCAGACTATAATTTGTTTATTTACTGGTCAAAGGTGAATGTGCTTGAGGTGCTTGCTGGACAGGTGAAGCAGAGATGAGGCCAGCATGTAAGAAGACCTTTGCCTGAGCATACACTTTGGCTGGGTCCTTAGGCTGCCCCATCATCCCTACAATTTTGGGGTGTATGAAGGTGCTGCAGCCCATTTTCTTTGCTGAGCCATTAATTCCCTCTCCACTGTAATGTTCATGACTCTAGTAACATGAGCTGCTAGCCCTTTAAAGCCTCTTTTCTTTCCTTTTTCAATTACTCTCATCTTTAACTGCTCTGGATGTGTCCTCAGTGCTGGGGAAAGCAAAGTTATCTTTCCATTTGTGTGGTTTCATTAAGGGAACTGAAAGACAAAGCAAAACTTTATTTACAAGAGAAGATGTGATAGAAGGAAGTGAAAGACTATTTAACACTGAGTAGGGAAAGTTAAGTTTCTGTGAAAATGAGGGAAGAGAAAAGGAGGCTGAGGGGAGATCTTATTACTATTACAACTACCTGAAAGGAGGCAGTGGCAATGTGGATGTTGGACTTTTCTTCCAGGCAATGAAGGATAGAATGAGGGGAAATGTCCTCTATTTGCACCAGGGGAGGTTCAGGCTGGATAATAGAAAAAAAAGTCTTAATTGAAAGAGTGATTAAGTATGGTAAGAAACTCACGAGAGAAGTGAAGTCACCATCCCTGGAAGTGTTCAAAAAAAAGGGCAGGTGTGGCACTTTGTGGTATGCTTTAGTGGACATAATAGTTTTTGTCAGAGTTGGGCTTAATGATCTTGGAGGTCTGTTCCAACCTTAATGATTCTCTAAGATCTGAAAAAGAAATCAAAAGACTAGCTGCAAGCCTGTTTATGTTTCACAGTATTTGTGATTATTGTGCAACGTCTGACTAAAACCTCACCGAAGGACAACAAAATGAGGGAGTGCAGTTATCCATAAAATCTAAAAATATTGTGGGATGCATTCCTTAGTCATACAGACAAAACTGGTATGGTATAATCTGATTATTCTTTATTATAGTGGCCCCGCACCTCATAAATGATAAAGAGACGCCCCCAAATGCAGAAAGGGTGTCTGCAATACTGAGAATAAACTCTCTCTGAAGCATGAACGTTCACATGAATGCAGACTGCCTTTGCAGTTGGCTGAGAGCCATATTTAGTCATGACAGTTCTAAAACCTCACAACTTTTTAATAATATAAAGCCTAGACTTTTATCTGCATAAGTTTAGTAAATATTGATCAGATTAATGCTTGATACAGTGACACAGGGAGCTTAAGTTCTTCTATTTTAAGATCTTAGGTGAGCTAAGAGTTTAAGGTGATTTAAGGATTTTGGATCAGTAGAAAATAATAAATGGTCTTTGAACCTTTAACACAGCTTAGCTGCAGATTTCCAGGCCATCTTTCAGACATTTAAAAGAAATATTAAGCCTTCCTCATGCAGCAGTTTGTGTCAAATCCAGCAGGATTCAAAGCTGACTTGGTTACACATTATGTCCCTCTCAAAATGTTCCACACCACTGCAGTTACTGTTACCCAAAGTTTAATTTTTTTCCCCTGAAACATTCATGAGTTTGGGGATGCTGTGAGCAGTTTTCTTATGGCTTGGTTTTGCAGTGCCATCCTTGTAGGTAAACTGTACCTGGCATCGAGTGGAGCCTTTCTGCTCCAAACTCTTTCCAACTTCCATGAGAGGGGTCAGCTGGGAGAAGAGGGTGACAAGGCCTCTAGCACTACTTCATATAACTGCAGAATAATTTTGGTTGGAGGTGACATGTGAAGGTCATTTAGCTCAAGAGAGAACACTTCAAATGTGTAAACAAGTTAACAAGTTTTACATTTTTTTTAGTAGTCTCTTTCTGTGTGTCAGCTCGGATTCTCAGAGGAAGTGAAAGCAGAGAAAGGAGAGTGCTACAATCCACAACTGTTTACTTGTGAAAGACTTCTCAAGAAGACAGATTTCAAAAGGAGGGGAATGTTTCTGAGGCAGCAGAATGGGATCCACCACAGTGTGGCGTTTACATCCTCATCACACCCTGCCCCATCAAAAGGAGACAAGGGTTTTTTCAGTGGCCAAGGGGATCCTGTCAGCAGCCAGCAGCATCTCCTGCTACTAGCAACATTAATAGCAATGCTAGCTCTGTGCTAGTTTCCTAACATGAACTAATTTGAATAATGTGATTTGAAAGTTAGTTCAGAGCATGTATTTTATGTAAAACCATAGCAATTTTCTGAAATCATTGAGTTGAAACTGAAGAAATCTTCATTGAGAGTCTTCAAGGTGACACTGGTCACTTTGTTGGGCCATCCTTTCTCACATACCTGCAGCTCAGCCTGTTAGTTAGCTTTCTGTGTCACAACTCTTGTTGGAAGCCTTTGCCTGAGCTGCAAATCTTTTGCAGATCATTCTCCTTCCAGCCTGAATTTACTTCTGACCACTTTGTATGTATAGTTTCCATGCCAGTGCCTTTTATTTTAGCTAGGTCTCTTTTCCCCAGGCTGCTTCTTGCAGACACATCCCCAGTCAGCCACCCTTTGTTAGGCTGAACAGACAGACATCTCACATCCATTTTCCTAACCTTCCCACTGACCTCTCTGTGCCTCTTCCAGCTGGAAGGTATCTCCCTGAAACATGGGTGACCAGGATTGTAGCAGTTTTCCATATGGTATCACCTGGGTCTCATACAAAGACATGAATGCTTCCCTATTTTTACTGGAAATACCTCCCCTGCTGCCCTCATCCTTCCCTTTTCAAAAAAGGAAATTAAGTGAGTCTGGCAAGGTCTACCTTTAGTAAACCCATGTTGCATTTTATCCCATATTGCTTTTACCTCTGCATCATTAATTAGACTCCCCACAGAACACTATTTTAAAGCCTAGCAAGCTATTCAAGTGGCTCTAATAGACCTGTAAATATGGGTCAATTTTTTCACCTTCTTAATTGGAGGTCATACCCTTGTTCCCTAGTCCTATGGCACTGTCCACAACCTTATTACTTTACCAAAGAGACTTGCTAACAGACTTGAAAAATCTTGTGGCAAAGCTTTTCTAATTTAAGGCAGGATATTATCTCATCCTTCCTATTCTAGCATGCTGGTCACCTCTGTCTCAGGGAAGCTGAACATTTTCCTTATATTTAATATTTCGTTTGGCTGACTTACCTGCACTTTTGTTCTTTCAAATTAATGACTTTACTTATAAAACATCTTTTCCTGTGTTTCTCATTTAATTTAAGCTGAGACAGTTTGTAAAAACTCCTTAAAAGATATTTTCTTTAATCACCTGTCTTTTATAGTGCCTCAGATAGGAACAAAATCAAGTCCAGACTGTGATCTTCTGGATGAGGGTTGCTGAGGATGAGAATTCAATTCTTTTTGGTTATCTCAGTTAATGATATTGTCAGACCATATTACCATTAAAAGTATTTGTTTGCTAACCCACATCTAACCTGTCACAGTTTGCCATAATGACATTTGTGACACCACTTAGCTCTGAGACTGTAGGGTATAACCAAATCTGGTGGTGAAATATAGTGTTTGGTCATTGGAAAAATGCTTCTGCCTCCCAAAAATATTTTCTTTTTTTTTTTTTTTTTTTTTGTCCTCAAGCTCTTCTTGTATATTGGTGCCATCATTTTTTATTATTATCACTTTCTTTCTTTTCATATTACTGCTTCATAAAGTCCAGGGTATTTTTCATATTTCATGGTGAACTTCACTGGTCTCAAGAACAAAAAGAGGAAAAACCAAACTGTATTCATCTTAGAAATAATACTGCACTTTTTATAACATGCCCTTGCTGTGCATTTTGGAAAATCAGTAATGCCTAATGTATTGCATAAACTTAGTTAGAAGTGTTTGCAGTTGTCAAAGTGGGTTTCTTTTATTTATGGCTTTGATTAGCTATTTTTCAGTTTGGGGACATAGGGAAAATTTGGGAAGAGTGTGAGCCCATAATGAATGGCCAGGAGAACACATTTTTCTAAAACAAAAAAGCTTCTAACCAGACTATTCTACAAGCAAATGTGCCCAGTGGAGATAGTCCAGACAACTGCACCTGGACACCACCTGGATATAATTAAGGTCCCAGAATGGAGGATGTGTTAAAATAGATGCCAGGAAATTTAACACTCTCCCTTCTTTATTCATCTGCTGCAAATGGATGGCATAGATAGTACAACACAATGGACCCATAGGACTCTGGACATCTCGGAAGAAGACTTTTTTTCTTCTTTCAGATTCTGCCAGTGTCTGTATGCATTGGATTTTTGCTGCTTCTTGACCCTCCAGGGTGCAACCACACACCAAGGGTATTTCTATGGCATGCAGTGGCTGTGCAAGAAGGAATTACTTTGGTTCTCTCCCGTGCTCATATCCACAGGCCCCACTCAGCCCCTGTGGGTTTCCTATTCTCCTTGAAATTGTTAATTTTTATTAAAATAGCACTCATCATGTCATTTCTTTTACCTAATACTGACCTTGTTATTTTTTTTCCAATGTGTTGTTCAGCACTAAACTTCAGAAACATGGCTTTCATGTGCTGCTTTATTATCCCTAGGTGAAGAAAATGCAAGCAAGTTTGCAGATATTTAAATTTGGTCTATTCAGAAACCAACTTAGTTGAAATGGAATGTAATGCTTTGCCTGAAAAAAAGTGAAGGGGAAAAATTAGGTTCAGATATGCAGAATACAACAATCAGTTGGTTAATATATAACATAGTGCCTTCATTAAATGTTAAAAATCTCTGTTGAAACAGTATTAGCACAACAGGGTTGTGAAGAGCCAGAGATAAATAATGACTCAGAGCAAATAGGCCTCAGCAGGAGAAAGGAGGTGTTTCACCTTATTGTGATCAGAAGCTGTCCTTATATATGTTCGAAATTACCCTTAATTCCATTATTATTATCATTACATGTGACCTTGCTAAGGCTGTATTGTAAGAATAAATGGGAAAAAAGGAAGTCTGAGTGAAGACTTTCTACATATTAGCATGTTGTATTAATTTTGTAGAGGAACTCGGGACAGGAGTCTGTTGCAATAGACAATGACCAGGATGACTTGGCCCCTGATTTGCTTTCTCATATTGGAAGCCCCAAGGGAGGGACAAATGGAGAGGCATGCAACCAGATATTATCATGATTTGCATAACTGGAGGCTGGCAGACAATCTGGACTGAGATTTACCTGTGCTAGGTGCCTTACAATCATAGAATGATCTGGTCCTTGCCTGAAAAGGAGTTACCAGCCTTGATACGCAATAGAATGAAATAAAATTCGTACATTAAAAGCACTTCAGCCATCTGTGACTCCTCATCAGCCTTCAGAGATTCTGGGAGACATGAGTCTTGAAGAGGGATCTAGGATGGTGGATCACACCTACCTTGTCTGTCTGTTGTTGGACTCAGTGTTGTTCCTCATTAAGAGAATTTATGGTGATAAATAATTATGTGGTGATATATAGATAGGGGCAATAGCAATGCTAAAAGCCCTGCCAGCATGCAGGGCCTTCCAGTACTTTTCTCACCTTTGGGGCTTGAAGCTCCATCATGCCATGATTTTGGTGATTCATCTTTGGTGGGGGAGCTGGGAACAGCTTGGGGACACAGTGAGTGACTGGAGTTGTGGTGGGGAGATTGTGCTCCAGGAGGAGGGATCAGCACAGAAGAAGTTGGGAAAAGGAAAGAGGAGGGAGTAGTAGGTTCATCTGCTTCTTATGGCTTGAATGGGAAGTGAAGCAGACAGAGAAGCAGAGCCCTCAGGAAAACAAGAGCAGGCAGAAGGGGTCTGCAGTTTGGGGAGCCTGGCCCTGGTACAGCAAAGGACTTTAAGGCAGAAGGTGAATTGGAAATGGGGATCAGTGTAAGTGAAAAGGTAGACAGCTAGAAAGATGTAATGAAATCTCTTTTGGATACATACAAGAAATAGTGTGTATCTTGGATTTTATCTCAGAGAAAAAATACTGTATCTATGCAAATGATGATGAATTTACTCATATAGAGTTGTTTGCGTTTTAAAATAGACTTGAAGTGACTTTAGATATAGACAATGACTATAGGACAGGAAAGAGGGCAGTGGTGTTTCCCCTCAGAGGTGATAAATGCTGAACATCTTCACACATAAGATGCCTGTGTAAAAAAGGGAACTAGTCGTCTTTCTTTATGTGGAAGTAAGGCTCTATTCCCAGCTAAACGTGCATGGTACAAGTGAAATTAAAATAAAAGAATATCAAGAACACAGGCAAAAATAAGTCTTGAAATGTATATATTTGGGCAGAGTATGAATGTTTAAAGGATATTAATATACCCTCTGAGAGATGAGGAAAGGTTCTGCCATCTCCTATTATCTGGCTTAGTAGGCTGAATAAGTGAATAATTCAGAGAGCAAAGTTTCTCCAACAAATGAGTCACCTAGACTCCAAACTATTAGCATGCAGCCAAGGCACATTGAAAAAGCAGAGTTCATCCACACTGGTTTTAGTAACTGCTCCACTCAGTGGGGAAATAAATCAGTTTTTCCTCAGTTAACACAAGATCTGAATAACCATCAATTCCCTCCACAGTATCTGCAGCACAAATGGTATCACAGATGCTTGATTGTAGGTATAAATTAGCATATTATGCCCATAGGGGGAGGCTGGATGATGATGGCTTAGTAGCTGAAGCCTGCTGGCCTCTGGGAAAGTGCAAATGTAATGTCAGATGACTCTGTTTGCCAGGTGAGCAAGAGAAGCTGTGCCTCCACAAAACAAAAAGGTGAAAAATGAAGACAAATTGTAGAGTAGTGTCTGTGGTCATAGATATGGTGCTACCTGACATCCACACTTACTGACATTTAAAGGCGAGGAAAAGCACATTTGGAACTTACATTGATACAAAGGAAAGATTGAGAAGTACCTGGGTAAAATACCACTGCATGGGTCTTTCCTCTTACCTACTGGCTCTTCCTGGGGAAGGGAAATGACAGCTACTTGGAAATCTTATGAATTGAAAGGAACTGTAGGAACTATCCATGCAAATTCAGACCTCCAACTGAAGGCAGTATTCATGACTGAAAATCTTGACGTAGTTTAAAAGCAAAAGAGGGGACCAAACTCACCACACCAGTCTGGTTGGACCACTGACTTCTTTCTTGTAAGTTTATTCCTCTTGTATTTCCTCACAGCAGGTTTTCCTCCCCGTCTTTTCTTTTGCTATTCTCATCCTTTTTGTTCTTGCCACCCACATTTTTTTCTCTTTTATAGAGGAGAATTTGATTCCTATAAATCTTCCAACACTCAACACCTCTCTCCTGGTGGCCTGTTGTTCATGAGGCAGCATCTGCACAGTGCCAGGTGGGATCCTTTGTCAGCAATTGACAGGAGATGCTGCTGGTAGCTATTACACATATGAAAAGGAAGAGGATGTTGAAATGAGGTTGTTAGAGAACCATGCAGTTCTTTCCTCATGTTGGGAGGACAAGTATACAGATTTCTCCTTCACTGCTGCCTGCCAGCATGTAGCTGTCAATTATTGCCTGTGATTTGACACCCGAGCAGCAGCCTGGCCTCTTCCTCCTCGGCCATCCCTGCCTCCTTTGCTGCACAGAGCTGCCTCTCCAGGTTAATGAGGTGCTGGTGTAATTTTGGCACCCAGATCTTATGCTGACAGCTGTACCCCGGCTCCAGGAGTCCTGGCACATTACCACCACTGTTGCTGACCTGGGCCCCTGGCTGGAGCTGCTGCACATCTAGCAGCAGCTGGTTTCCCATGGGTTTTTCCCTGCTAAGCTTGGGGATGAAGACAGCAGCAGTAGCCAACACTGTTAAACGAGCAACTTATGTGAGAAAGTTTTTTCTTACAGTCTGGGTTGGTCCACCTTTTACTGCAGCTCCTAAGTGAGGGGTGGAAAAGCAGAGTCTGTTCTCCTTCTCTTTGGCCTCCACATGGATCAGTTGTGGGTGCTCTGCAATGGGAGTAGCTCCATGATGAGGCTGGGGCACTTCCCGCTGCCTGCCTGCCAGGGCAGCCAGCAATGGTAATTCTGACAGTGGCAGTGGTAAAAAGTCATTTTATCATCAAGAGGATGTGATGTGATGTGTTTCCATGAAAGAAGAGTTGCCTCTGGAGGAGGCATCTGTCCTGGCGCTGTCTCATGCAGGATCAGTCCAGCTCTGCCCACATGCCCATGGCATCCCCAAAATGTTCACTGCTACTGAAGAAACTTCTTCCAGTATTTCTAGAAAGAAAGTAATTCTTAGAAGATATGAGCAGGGCTGGAGCAGGGCTGGAGCAGGGCTGGAGCAAGGAGAGTGTCCCAGGCACTGTTATGAGGGGCAGGAGATCTGTAGTTTCTATCTTCCCTCAAATCTACCATGTGGAAGGTTGTGGTGATCTACTAAAGTCCTGTAAATATCTTAAACCAGCCTGAGGTACTGAAATTTTAAAAGAAGAGGGTTCCCCTTCTGTGGCTTGAGGTTGCAGGGGATGACCAGTTACAGCAAATGTTTACTTCTCAATTAGTTATTGATTTTTTTTCCAATTCACTGACAATCCTGAATGTCCCTGGAACAACTGGAAAAGATAGAAATAAAGCTAGTATTTACCTTAATTAATCCGGGTTTTTTTCCTCTCAGGGCCCAAGAAAACACTTCTCAACATTCATGGGTCATGGATTCCTCCCTCGGCATCCATGTAACTTATTTAAATGTTAGAGCTATGATATCTACAGTGCAGCCAAGGATAATGAAATTGGGAAGTGACTTCTCATGTAGTTACTCCAATCCTTCATCTTTAATGCACAAGGAATGACTCAGGTGCACAGAGCCCTTCTCCCTCCTTTATGATGGCATTTTTCCACCTACTGAGTATTTTTTTACTATTGTAGATGATATGAGAGGAAAGATTGGCGTAGGAGTCACGGCAAATTACCTTGTACCACTTGTAATCAGTTCTATTGCCAGTAAATGCTTATTCTTGGAAATACTGGGCTGCTGCTGTATAAGGGATCTTACAGGCAAGGGTGATGATGAAGGGTCTCTTTTAGCAGGAGAGCCGAGCTGGTGCAGCCGCAGAGCCCGCCAGCACAGCCACAGCTCACGGGCTGAGCTGCACAGGGAGGAGGGTCAGGAGGAAAGGCCACTGAGGCTGAGCTAGGGCTGCCCCAGGCACTGCTAGTGAGCCGAAACTACTGCCTGTTAACTCGCCTGCCATCACTCCTTCACAGGAACTTTTGCTAGTACAGCTAATCCTGCTCTAGGGATTTACCAGGAATAAAAAACAGGAATAAAAATGTCACTGCTTAAACCAATGTGCTTCCACAGATAGAGGTTTCCAGCACAGACGTAGCCTCAGGTCAGCTTTTTAAGGGTAGCTCTTGTCATCATTTACACTAAAGCTGGACTGTTGGGGGAAAAAAGTCAGAGAGGTTGCAGCATCACTGACCCTTTGATTTTGCCTGTTTCCCTGTACTCACTATTTCGGAGCCAAGGTTCCAGTGATGGGCAGATATCAGGAGAATCACATCATTTGCCTTTTTTTTTTTTTTTTTTTTTAGTCCCTAGACTGCAGCTGGACAATTTGCAGGTACAATTGTGAGGTTTGAAACAAAGAGATGGGAAAACACCACCAAACACCCCAGGACAATTTCACTCATGTGACGCTACTCCCCATCTCTTTTATGGTTATGTGGAGCTAGTGGCCAGAGGCATAGAGATGACCTTCCCCTTCGGAATTAATGTCTCCCCTCACAAAAGTGTTTCTGCCCTCGTTCTTTGGGCAGGTTCTGATTTCCCCTGCCTGACCTGCGCCTCTCCAGCTGCCTTCAGGAGCGCACAGGTTTGCTGCTGGAAAGCGAGTCCAGCGTGTCCCTTAGGGCTGCGCTCTCTGCGCGCCAGGTTTTCTTCCCATAATGAAGGCAGAGCATCTGTAATGCTCCCGCGGAGTTCCTGCAGCAGGAATCCACGGCTCGGCCGGGTGGATGCGGCCACTGGATGTCAGTGTTGTTCCGTGGAACCCCTCCGAAAGCCACGGGCGGAGGAGCGGTGGTAGCTACGGGATGGCGGAACACGGATTTTCACACCCACTGCGGGATCTGCTGCTTCCAGCGGCTGCGAGCAGCCCCGTCACATGCAAAAGATCCGTATGGATTCTGGGAGGGTGAGGTATGGATGCTATGGGTGTCGGTGCTGTGCATTGTTTGTGATAGCTACTTATTGATGATGGAAGGAAACAGTGATGAAATTAGCGGGATCCCCCAGCGGTAGCTTTAGAGTGCCTTTGACATTTCTTGTGGCTGCTCACTTCATGGACTCCAGGAGTCATGGAATGGTGGTTGGAAGGATCTTTAAGGCCATCTAGTTCCAACTCCCCTGCCATGGGCAGGGACACCTTCCACTAGCCCAGGTTGCTCAGAGCCCCATCCAACCTGGTCTTGAACACTTCCAGGGATGGAGCATCCACAGCTTCTCTGGGCAATCTCTTCCAGTGCCTCACCCCCCTCATAGAGAAGAGTTAATATCTTCTCTGCATGCAGAGGTCTGAGGGCAGTGGGAGTCCAGCCAGGACGAGAAGGCTGCATCTCATGGATGCATCAGGGCTGAGCTGCAGGATGCCAGGAAAGGAGCCAGGAAAAGCACATCGTCCCCAGCCTGCACTCACTTCCTGGGCCAAGCAGGGCGTGTGGAAAGCAGCATGTGACTGGTCTTGTCCAGATGAGCAGCTGGTGTGTAACTGGGCTGCCCAGTTAGGGAGCTGGGAAGTGTCCTCAGGTGCTCCCAATGCAGACAACATTTGACAAACATCAGTGAGCCTAGAGCAGTGGGTCTGTCCAGAGAGGATGATTGCTGACAGTACAGTGTTAGGCAAACCTGTGTATACTTCTCCTTTTTTCTGGGAATTTAAGCTGCAGCAGAGAGACAAAGGCAAAGAAACTTTTGTTCTCTTTTCCTCCTCTCCAATACTTGTGTTGAACACAAGTTCCTCATGAATGAAGACTGGTTTCCAGATCTGGCAGTCCAAAACAGAGCTGTGGAGCATTTGTATGGCTTTTTTATCCCAGTTGCCAGTCTGGCTTTAGATTAGCTCCGTGGGGATGTCAAGATTTGTCTTCTGTGAAATGTCCTACCTTTCTTAAGATATAAAACAGGCACCTGTTTTCCTCCTAATTCTTTGATTAAACTTCCAAAAGTTTTTCTAGCAAAATAATTCAGTTAAATGGAAAGCAAATACATCAATATAATTAATTACTTAAATAAAACTTCAGGAAATCATAGGCTTTCCCAGAAAAAATGTTCTAGTAAACAAGATAAAAAGTTGCAAATCAAAATCAACCTTGTTCCTTAGGCGATATTTATTTTTATCACATTCCCCTTCACTGAAGCCTTGAGTCAATAAGATATTTGCATATGTGACTAAGTCATTTGGATCTAATTCCCTCGGGTATCTGCAAACAAAGGACAGTCCCAGGAGTGACACTCTGAAGTGACCTTGATTGTACTTTAATAGTAACAGTATTAAAAGAAGCGTGATGCCAAGGGTGATGCCAAGGAGAAATGAGGAGACAAAACTTACTATTAAAAATTGAAACTAGCTACAAGAAAATGAATAAAAGTATCCAGCACCTAGCAGGTGACCTAATATATTTGGTTAAGTGGTCATCTGTGCACAGTGCAGGCATCTCCCAGTTAGTGTTAATCCCCCAGAGAAGCTCCTATGGCATAATGAGGCAGTCAGGATATTCCAGCTCAGGTCCAGAAAGAGCAGAGCCATTCCTCAGCATGTGCCCCAAATGCCTTTGGAGGAACAGTGACCTTCATGGATCCCATGTCTCTGGGCTTAGCCAAAACCCCGGCTGTGAGATGCCCAGAAGCTTGTGCTAGTGCTGTACTGCCCACAGGCCCTGCTGAGAATCTGGGAAATCATTGGTACTAATCTTGCTCCTTGGCCTGTGGGTTAGGTCTGACTCTCTTCTAGATAGGTGAAAAAAGTGAGTCCTGCCTGTGTGGATTTGCCATACAGATGCTCTCTCTCACCTGGGGGCCTCTGTCCCCAGGGAAATGTGCTGTGCCCCATAATTTTTGTAACCCAGGAGACTGCTTGAATCATGATGGGCCATTCTAATAGAAGGAAATACCCAGACTAGTGACTTCTTAAGCTTTTTTCTCCTTTGATCTTTTCTTCCTGGAGGCATTTATTTGATCTCAGAAGGACCTTAGGGCTACAGTCTGCCCTAGCAAAGATATGACAGAGAGCAGAGGAAAGATTTTGAGTCTTTTCTTCTGACTATTCCTCTACATAACACAGGCAAAATATTGACATGTTTGTCCCAGGAGCACAGGAGCAAGATGTAACAAATCAGAGTGGAGATAAACTAAGTGAAATTTCCAGGACAAAAACAATCAGAGAAGGTTATGGCTCTGAGAAGTAGGATACTCTTCTAGAAAGTACTGTATGGGTCTCAGGAGGCTTGGATCCAGGAGACCTGACAGCTGGTGTGAAACTATGTACAGGCCAACTGATTGCTTTGTTTCTCAAGTCTCCACCTGCGAAATATCCCCTGCCCCTTCTCTGTTTTGCCTTAGTGGGACTGTCGCTTTTCTAGTTGATACAGAAACAGTGAAGGCCTTCCACTTTCTGTTGGAGCCACTAGATGGGACCAGAGTAAAACAATGAAAGTAATTTCGACATACAGGCCAATAAAGACATGTTATCTTTGACCTTTAAATCTAGTCTCAGGATTGAATCCAAATGCCAGTTTAGGCTTTCAGAGTTCCCTGCTAAAAATTAATCACCTTATCTACTTCTTCTTTTTTCCTTCTTTGAAGTAAGCTTCATCTACATCACTGGTATTTGCATTGCCTTGTTATAGGAATCAAATGGTGTCCATGTGTAGACATGAAATATGGAGGGGTCACTTGGCTAGCTGAAGTGCCTCCCTTCCCTTGCCACTCTCATTCCTGAAAGCACTGAGAGGAGCATTAAATGCCAGAGGGAGATCAGATGTAGACACAAATGGAGAAAAGCTGGGGAAAGCAAAATGAAGCACATCTTCTTTATGTTTCCTTCCCCACGAGCTGTGGCTAGGGAAATAAAGCAAAACCAGGACTCCAAAACCAACAGCTGAAAGAAAGGCAGGAGCAAGGTTTGCAGTCTTTCCCCTGTTCCTTTGCCCATCCTAGCATTCCATTCCTCTCAGCACACCTATTTGCCATAGGCAGTGAGGGTGAGCCAGGCTGGGCAGGGCTCCTTTCCCCCAGCTCTGTGTGGAGGGAAGGGCACTGGCAGTGCTGCGGGTGTGACAGCACTTCCTAATCCACGTTTCTGACAATCAGTAGAAACCGAAAGTAAACAACCTATTTACACGGATTTTAAACACAGCTCGGTGCCCGGCAACCCGATTATTTTGAGGAAGAGGTTAAAGCAGACACTGTAAGGCAAGGACCTTACATACCAAGCTCCAGCCCTCGGTGCATTAATATGGCTGAGTGGAGATACTAACATAACCTTACCTGTAATGGCATGAACACACCACTGTAATAATTCATTTAGAATGATGACACCTGAGACCTAATTTAAAACTCCTAGATGAATACTGTTCTCACATTCAAACCCCAAGGCTGCTGCAAACATACCTAAGAAATCCTAAGAACTATAGTGAGCCTAATTGAATTGGACTTAAATGGACCATTGAGGTGGCCTCACAGAGCTCTGGGGAATTTATATTGTCTATACTGTATCAGAATCACAGCTTGAACTGAATAACGGGTTACATCCAATCATGTTACTGTAACTCATGCTTGAGGAAAGGGGGAAACCTTTTGCTATCAGCAAGGCTGTATGGAAAACAATTTCAAATCACTTTAAACCCGGCTGGCAACTACTTTGCCAATTATGGAGTCCTTTGGGAAAGGTGTGTGCTAGGGCTCGGGACTAAATGATTTATGTCAAGCGCCCCAGTCCCCGGAGGCACATACAGGAGGCTGGAGAGGAGGTGCTTGTGGCTAATTATTTCTCCTAAGAATACTTTAGCAAGGTAATTTGCGCTTGCAGATGAGTCACTCTGCACGCTGAACATAACACAGGGAAAGCAGAGACTTCAGCGCTACAGCGCACAGACAGATAAAAGCGAAAAGAACGGGATCTTCGTTCCTTAATCTCATATGCAAAACCCCAGCCCCCGGCCCCCCTGCCTGCCCCTCTCCCCCAGGGGCCCCTCACCAGTCCTGCTCAAGGGGACCACAGAGGAAGGCCAAGCACAGCCTCATCCCCACGCCTCATTACAGCAAGGAGCCCGGCGTTTAAAAGGCTGATAAAAGTCTGCCCTCTCTGTGACTCTTGGTGCTGCAAATCTGCTGGCGGCTGGGCATGCAGCAGGGAAAAGCTCGGGCAAGCAGAAGGAGGTAGCAGCCAAATGCCTTCCCAGCGTTCCTGCCTGCGCATCCCCTTGGTGCACTGGCAGTTCCTCTGCTCCTGTTGTCTAAAATCTCCTCACAGGTGCACTGTTGACACTGTGTTATAATTTATGAAGCTGCAGATGCCTGGAACATGTAATTCATTTTGCAGATGGCAAGTGTAAATTCTGCTGTTCCTCACGTGGCACAGACTTGCCCGTTAATAAAAAGGCTGACCTCCCAGATCCTGGCTACTCCAAAAGGCGTAGCAAATCCCTTCTGGATGTATTATTGCCATCGAGTAAGGTGTAAATAGCATTGATCTTGCAGATGATTCAAGCCTGATTTCAAGATCCCCACTGCCCCAAATCTGTGGGGCGTGAGCTTTGGGACTGACTCAAAGCAGGGTTAATTTTGGTCAGAAGTTTGGGATTGATTTGCAGCTGAAGCACGCGTTAGAAGGTTGTGCACGCTCTGAACACTGCCTTCCAGATTTTCATCTGATTTTAACCCATATTGCATAGTTGACTTTTATTCAGGTCCTATCATCCACACTGGTTTTGGGATTTTGGGAGCAGTGAGAACATGATTTTGTGACTAACACAGAGCTGCTGTTCTTGATCAGGAGTTAGTGGAGATACAGACACACTTTCCTTTTGAAAAATGCATTTGTGGTTATCTGCAGCTTTGCAGCAGCTGAGGAGAAGAAAGAATGCTGAAAGTCCCCGTGGAAATGCCACTCAAGCCTTCCAAGCCCAGGTGAGCCCCAAGCCCCCCCAGCTGAGCCTGGGCCCCTGCAGAGCAGATTCACTGGCCACGCTGGTGCCTGCTACAGTGTGGTGGGTAGTGAGCCACCAGGGCTGCAACCTGCAGCTGCAGCACTCTGCATGCACCAATCTGCAGTAACAACCTGGGAAAGATGTTGTGCACCTTTCTTTCCTGCAGCAATACAGGCAGTAACACAGCTGCCACAGATGGAGAGAGGCCAATGGATTTGCTAACCCACAGCAAAGAGATAAGTTGTGAAAGATAGAGTAGCTGAATTGACTGGCTTCAAAACAGCAGTCTAACAAACCAATGGCTTTTGGGTAAGTCTAGTTTGTCCAAAAGATCTGTGGTCTTCTAGTCCATGCTCATGTGACAGCCTTCCATTGGGAGCCTGGAGAAAGATCCATTCTTGTTGACCTGATTAAAGGCTCAGCTGCAAGGCACAGCCATCACTGAAAGGCTCCTCTCTCAACTCCTCTTTCCCCTGAGCTGCAGGGGAAAGCTAGCTGGGAAAGCCAGTTAAATGCTGGCTGGCAGGGAACAGGCAGTGTTAGCAGGCATTGTAAACCCATGGCTGGCAATAAAAGGGTCTGTAGTTTGTAGCATTATGGGCTATATCAGCTGAAGTGAGCAAACTCCAGGAAAACCTTAGCTGAGGTTGGTTTGGCTTTTTTGCTTCTCTTTGGACATAATTAAGAGTGGGTTCAAAATACTCACATTGTGCAGATGAAGATTCTGAGTCATGGTGTCTGTTAGAGAGTAGAGGAGAGGAAGGGAGGAAGCTGAGGCAAAACACACAATCCTGTTTTCCCTGCCCAACTTGTCCCCCCTGTCTGCCCAGGAGACACTCCAGAGTGCAGGAGTAAGACCATACATTATGTTAGTCTCATAAAGGAGGCAGGACATGTACTGCTTATCCCTTGTGGATTTAAGCCACAGAAAAAATTATGTTGGAAGCTGCTGCCCAGCAAAACATCAGTGTTCTGTCCTCTGCCTGATTGCCCCAGTCTCCTGCTTTATTGGACAAAAACCTGCCTCAAAAATTGGCATGCAAGAGAGAAGCCAGAGCACATTCGTTGGGAAGTGTGCATGAAATGGAGCACTGGTTCAACAAAAAGTCTTTCACTTGCTCTTTTTCTTATCTCTGATCCACTTCTCTAGGGTCTTTTCAGGACCATTCACCACCAGGCACACAAGCCCCTGCCACAACAGCTTAAGTCATTCTTTCTGTCCCAGCTGATAAGAAGAAACATTATTCTGCAATATGGCCAAGATCTTCTAGGCCTTTTATCACCTAGAACAGGATCACAGAAAAACTCTGCACAACCTTTCCTCTTTTAGTACAGAGAGTTTACAACTATATTATGCAGATCTTTTATGCATTTCTTTGTATTTTATTTTTTTTTACTCTTCCCAATCTCTTTTAAGCTTCTTCCCCTTTGCACATCTGAGCTTTGCTGATCACAGAGGTCAAACAGATTGAAAACATGTGTGCAAGTAAAGTGGCTTCACCTTTGACCTCAAACTATTCCTTCTTGGGAACATTTAATTTGCTTTAACCAAATGTATTTTTATTTTAATGGAATGCTCTTTGCCTGAGGCAAACTGTGTGGAAGTCCATCAGATGTGTTTTCATTTTACCACTTTGTAGAAAAGTGTATTAATCCATTTTGCTTTACATCTGGATTTTTTTTTAACACAGCCCTGGGATTTTCCCCCTCTATCTGCAGCTCTACCCATGGCTCCTGTGCAAAAAACAAAACAGAGCAATATGAAATTAAATGGACCAAAGAGGTATGTTAAGAATGGAAGTCGATCCTAATTACAAAGAAAAAATTCTTTTGGCATCCTGGGTCTATATACTTCTATTTCTGCTAGGTTATATATTTTCCAAGGATGATGCTCTGTGCTATGTCAGATGGCAGGGGACATGAAAATTTGGTTTATAACACTATCCTGGATCCTTCTGGTGAGGTGAGATCCTTTACCTTGAGATCAAGCTGTGGCTACAGGTCCTCACTTTCAGCTTGTGTCTCTGATTTTATTCAAGGCTTGTAGCACTTTGAGGCAGAACACAATGTAGAAGATGCTGCCATTTCAGACCGTGCTGTGGTTTTGATTGCCTTGGAAGTCTTACACATTAGTTTCTCCTAAGCAGCTCCCCTAAGCTGTTTGGGGCAGTTTTGAAGCTGCTATGCATTCACACATAGTCTGTGAGTATCTGCCCAGCCTACCTGTTCTAAAAATTGAGAGATATTGCTAGCTTTAGTTTGTAGGGTTTTTTGGTTGTTTTGTTTTTATTGTTGTTTATTGTTGTTGTTTTGGTGTTTTGTTTTTGGGTTTTTGGTTTTTTTTTTGCTTTGTAAGAGATAATTTCCAGCTCATGTAACCTTCATTGTTAGCTGTCTCACTATTCTGATTCTGCCACCACTCATTTTGAGGTCGAGTACTGAATTCAACATGATATGACAACCTAACATGAGAAAGCCAGAGTAAATGTCATCCCCTAATAGACATGAATGATGGAACGAGTCTGTGTCCAGGAATCTCCATTCATTTTGCATAGTCCCTGCATCCTATTTGGGCAGCTTGCTTCTGGGAGGAACATCCCTCCCTTTGAAACCTGAAAGGTTGAATGATTCCCTGTGTGGCTGCAACGCTGTCCTACTTTTCTGCAGTGCCTCCATTTAACAGTCTGCTATCAGAGGAAGTTATTTCAGCACTACCACTGTCTAGAATACTACAAAAAGCCATAACAGCAACAAAAAAAAGAATAATGTGTAGATATATAAAGCTGTATTTCCTCCTCTCGTGGATCCAAGGGAGGATTCCCATAGTTGCAGCAAAGTAGAGCCTACTGAGATTATTCACAGTGAATAAATTGAGTGAATTGCAGGGCTGGTGGTGTGTATTTTTTTCTTCAGTGCATGCATCAGGTATTCTTCAACAAGGTCCAATTTCTGTCAATGGGAATATTTGTTAATAAGTATTTGTTATAAGTATTTGTTAAACAGCTTGGATGAAGCATTTTCAGTCCAGTGAGAGGTTCACTTTGGATATCCACTATTCATTATTCACCGTGTGTGTGTTCACACAAGTCATATGGTGTTGTCACTGCTCCTTACTTGAATAACTCTGGTTAAACAGGAGACTAATGAATGTTGGAGCACACATGGTGAATAACTAATAATGGGGAACATGCTCTCTCACTTGCACCTGCACTTAGCTATAACCAGGGCTGTCTGTCAGCATGGGGTGGTGGGACCTGTAATCTGGGCCTCCCAGCTCCAAGGGCCTCTTTCTGTGGCCATGGCACTGTGTGTGCTGTGCATGTGCCATACAAGTCACTCTGGGCCTTGCTGCTGTGTGCCATGAGACACTTCTTAGCTGGACTCGGGGCCTTGAGCACCCATAAATGGGCTTTACCTGTACACACTGGTATGCAAACCTGCTAACTTCTCAATATGGGGATAAGGAATGGGAGTCTGGCTATTTAAATGTCAGGAAACAGAAAGAAACATGAGACAAGTCCATAGTCAACCTGGCTCCTTAAACTTTCCTCTAGTGGGAAATCCAGCTCCCTCATACTGCACTTCTGATGCAAAGGAGCCAAGTGGTCCCATGGATGTACTGCCATAGCAAGGTGTGATTTTAGCACAAGATGAGGAATCAGTGCCAGGTGCCAGTTAACCAGCGTGCCCATCAGTATCTTTGAAGGTGCACAGCAGAGGCCCCAAGCCACTCTGGCAACCAGGGCTCCAGGTATTTGCCCGGTGACCAGCTGGGAGGTTGGACAGCTGCAGTCAGATGAGAGAGGCTGTGCTGTCATATGGCTGAGGCCACCACCTTTAATGTGAGAGGCAAAAGCATCGCTGATCATATACCGTTTTCCTTCTCATCACCCTTATTCATCTTTTTTACTCAAGTTCTCTTGTGTCTTCCATGATCTAATGCTTGCCATTACTAGGTTAAGGATGGTATGCTTGTGATATTTATCACCTTCCTCAACTTGCTTTTCACCTTGTCCACTACTGCCCAAACCTGAAGGTTTCTGAAACCCCTGAAAGTGTGGTTAAATATTCTTCACATACACATCACAGTTACTGATGAAAGAGCGTGGAGGAAAATGTTCCATCCAACAATGACAGTTTTGCCATCACAACAAGCCTTCGTATTTTTAGGGGTTGTGTCACCATATAAAAGGGTTTTATGCCTCCTTATTCCTCAGAACCTGTTGGGGAAGGACTACACTACTATGTTGCTTCTGCCTCTTCATAGATTTGTGCTTTCCTACCTTCTGACTGCTTCTGCCCTTTTCATTTCTCATTGGGGAGGCTCCAAGGTCCCTTGCTGCTGGAACATTTTTCCTCATGTGTTTGCAGTGTCTAGCGCAACACAGTCCTGATCTCTGCTGGTGGATACTAGGCACTCATGGAATTCAAACAATAAATAATCCTCATTCCTGCTGCATTGCTCTTGTGCTATATATCAGATGAAAGAGGGTGGCTCTTAATCTTCCTACTGTCAGGATTATACAGGTATATTTCTGATAGAGAACTTTTAAACTACCATACAGTGAAAAGTTGGAAGGTCTCTTGTAAATCACACTTTACTGACATATAAACATAACTTAAATCAAGTTGATGAGCAATACCCTCCACAGGATAAATGTCTGATACTGGATTTATTTCAGATCTGTTTGCACAAAGGATTGATGACGATCAATATCTGCCCTTGGGATGAGCAGGGAAACAAAAATGCTGGCGATCAGGCCACTTGATGTCACTATTGCTTGACAATGTGCATGGGCAACTGAGAGTATAAATGGGGTTAGTTCAAAAGGACAGTAGGACAGGGGGTTTAAGGAAGGCCTCTGGGCCATCTATTTTAAAAGAATGAGAAAGATACACTATTTAGGATGTGCATAAATTTTGCCTCTACATTTAGCAGCATTAGTGGAGAACTCCCTTCCCTTCTGCACTCATGGGTGAAAGTGCTCTGACTGGGTTTGGAGCAGGATTCACACGTTTTTCACTTTATCAGTGTAAGAACAGGACACTTTCTTTGTCTCTCTCACCTCTGTGTGGGGAGCATTGTGGCACTGAGCAGAGCACCTGTCTGATCCAGTGGTCCAGGCTTATTTTAACAATAACACTCTGGTGTTTTACCATACACCAGGTCAGACTGGGTCCGTAATGATAACTATGAAGCAGAATACTTTTGTCCACTGCTATGAAGTTTTCTGGCTTCAGTTTTCTGATTTTTACAAAATGCAATCTGTGTTTCCCTTGATGAGTTTGGGTCCTCACCTGGGCAGTCGACAGAGGAAATATTTCTATTTTCTTACTGAAGAGATTTCACTATTCAACGAACTTATTAGTCACAGTTGAACCATAAATAATTTATCAAAGTCCATGGTGAATAAATATCTAATCCTCCTACCCACACATCTTCATCTAAGTCCCATGAAACTGGGCAATGAGTTTCTTCTCCTTTTGGAAGACCTCAGGTTACTAAATAATTTAGAAGCCTCCCTCCTGGCTGTGGTAGGATGTGTGCCTTTAAACTACCTCAAAGTGCTTTTTGCTAGGAATTGAGTCATACTGGTCATTCCTTTGTCTTCTGGTAAAATGAGTATTTACTTGGACGAAGAGTGGGTGAATGCCTTTGTGTATGAAACTGTGACAGCAATTAAAACCCAAATTCTTTGTTCTTGGAATGATAAGACCATGGGCAGTTTGGAGATCTCTTTCTTGGATCATTGTCATTTACAGAGAGCTCTTGGAATTGTCCTGTTTGGGAGGAGTTGCAGGTGTGCTGTGCTTGCTCAGAATATTTATATTTTATCTATTGGGAACAATTTAACAATTTTTGGTTTAAATTTTCATTAAAGAGTTCACTTTTCCTCTGCTGCTAGTTCTTGCCGTTGATCAGTAGTGTTAGTTAGATCTGCTTACATGGCTCTGACTACAGGTGAGCAACATGACAGGCAATATCTAAATTACTTGCATGCACAGGATACCCATGAGTGGAATTTAACCCACATCTCCTAAGCCATGGGCCAAATGCTTTTACCATGGGACAAGCTTCCCTTACTGTTAGCAAAGTAAAGCTCAAATCTCACCAGGTTTCCAGATGGCTCTATTTCTTTGTGAAAGATGTTCAGCATCACAAGTGATGTTTGTAGGAGCCTGGCTTTATTTTTAATTTTCCCTATAGATGACCCTATGTGGGTGGCGACAGTAACAGGTGCTGTGTTTCTCCTTCCCAGGGAAAAGGGAGATGAGCTCTTCCAAGGTGAGTGATCATCTCTCACTTCATCAGCTGGAGGACTCCTGTTCCTAAAATCTGAGGATCTGGCTCAGGTGTGTCTTGGCCCTTCTTAACAGAAGATCAATATACAACATTGAGTAAGTTTTAAAGCTGAGGTAATTTGTAGTGACTCCACTGATCTGATGGTCACTAAAAGGAGGCAATTCAAAATAATGGTGCACTGAATCAAAAGTCTTCTGGCTTATTTCCAAATCTTTCAGTCTGGGCATCACCCAGTGTATGAGCTGAGGAGCTGAGGTGAGATCCCAGGTGTCACCTCCAACAGAAGTGTTGAGGACAAGCGTGTGCACCCTTGTGGCATGTGTGCTCTTCTTTGCTGTTAGTCCAGCTGGCCCAGTGGAACTGCTCATGCCAGTGTAATCATGATTTAATCATATTAATAGTGCTGGGTAATTGATGGAAATGTGGCACGAAAGACAAAAATGCACGAAAAATGCCCTTTCTGATAAACACTTTATTTTCTCTACAAAAAATTGCAATCTCTTGTGAATTTTAAACTACCCTAAAGAATTTCACGTTGAGGCAACTGTTTTTTACAGAGTTCTGCAGCTTATTTTAAAAATACCAGTAGAAAGGTTTTTTCTCTATTAAACTGCATATGTTTTAAGAGTCATTTCCATGGAGTCCTTATTAATTTCTATAGCTCTCTGTTTAATTTTCTTTTTTTTCATAAAGAACATTGTAAAATTGTAACTAGTATGGTTGGTGACCATGTTTCAGGGATGTGTCATGGCATCTCTCAGTGAGTTGGCTTTCATTTAATTTCCTTCAATCCATTCTTTGGCAACCTCCAACAAACTGTACAAGCATGGAAGAAAGATCTGAGCATTTACGCTGGGTTGTGAGTGGAAAGGATTTGGAACTGTCTTTAATGAGGTGTAGCCGTTTGGTTTTGCTTCTCAGATAGTCATGTGTATTTTAAGTAAAAGACAAAATCGAGCACTTTAGAGATGTCTCGAGTCACCCCATCATTTCAGCATTATCTGGGCATTCTGGTGTGCTCTCCCATTACGAGACCATTCTGGAATTGAATGGTCAGTGATGATAAACAGTGCTAATGGATTACTGAGTAGGGGGAAGGTAGAAGATATTAATAAGGTAAGATTTTTAATTAATTTTTCAAGTTAATTAAAATGTCCAAAAGCACAATAAAACTGCAGAAAATCTGGCAAGGGAATGGCAGCCTGTCTGATTAATGCAAGTCAACTGTCTTCTGAGGGTAATAGTAATAATGATGAGATTATGGATATGGAAGAACCTGCTAAAGAGATATGAGATGCATGTGGAATACAAACTGTGTCCTAGTTACTATTTTATGGTGCACAATGGATCTTATTAAGGAGGAATAGCAGTAAGAATTACCACTGAATTGCTCAATAAAAGTATTGTGTAATTAACACTGCTGCACCATCAGCTTGAGTGCTACCTCCCATTGATACTCCATATCCTTCATTTACTTTTAGTTTTTAACTAAAGTATGGGAGTTTCAATGGCAGATGCAGGCAGCTTGAAAAACATGTTGCCTTGTGCATGATGGTACTCAGAGAAAGGGAGGCAAGCACTGAAGGACTGGAGTGGAATGTGATATTCAGAAGTGACTGGCAGGAACTTCCACAAGTGAGAGTTTGACACTCCATTCCCTCAGCAAAAATAACCCTGAAACGAAATAACAACAATAACATGATAGAGAGAGCAAAAATACTTTCTGGCATCCCCAGTCTCCTCCCTAATGAGGTTTTGAAAGCATGTGTTCCCCATGCAAGCAGAAAACAAGTCCCACTGAGGCTGGTGCACAAGTGATGAATGGGATTCACTGATGGGTACTTCTTTACAGCATTAAGTTTCTTATTACATATATATGCCTTGTGCCTGCTGCAGTGGTGCTCTGCTCTTGGCTGAGTGTTCTAGGCAGTCTCCAATAGAAGTATTGCAACATCTCAATTAGAGACATCATACAGGAGATAACACTTTCTATAGTTCCATCCTGATGGAAAAATAAGTAGTCAACATCATCAGGAAAAATATGGTACTGCAGATCTTATGGTAGTTCACTTAACTCTCAAAAAAATAAGGATACTGTTGAAGACCAGATGTAAGCCAAAGCTCATACACTCTGAGTGATGTCCATCATAGTTTTCTATAGAAAAACAAAAGCTACTGGCTGCAAAGCCAAACTCCTCAAAATTAATATTAAAAGACCAGTTCAACCACAGATTTGGCTAGACCAGAAATGGGATCGGAACTGCCCATGTGTTTCAGGATGTTTGGAGCCTGAGTTATGAAGTTATGATAGACTGAGCCTGTGCTCATAATGAATCACTAGGTTTTTTTCAGTTCCTAGGCTAGGTTATGCTATATCCCATGTTCATTTTATTCAACCTTCTTTCTGTCAAGAACAAAATTCTTAATTCCATCTTCAGTGTTTACCCAGGCTGCTCTTAAAAATGAAAATAGTATCTGGAGGATTTTAGTCTTGGTGAAATAATAAAGGGAAGTAAAAGCCTCCTGTCTTGAATTCTGAGTAGGCTGCATCACCACATGCAAGAGAAATGGTTGCTATAGATTGCCTTGTTATTAAAAGGGGAGGGTGAAAAATGGCAAGGAAGGTTTGAAGCTGGCTGATGTAAAACAGAACCAGTTTATAGGGAGCTGGCTGAGGACTGCAGTTTTATAAGGTGCACTTTAAACAACCATGCAGTGTACTAAAAATATCATAAAAACTATAGCTTCTAGCCATAAGTTTCAGAAAATGCTTAGTGGCAAAAAGAGAAAAAGCTGGAAGATATAGGGCATAAAGAAAATCAAATACACAGAATGAAAGAATATTTAGGTCTAGGCTTTTGCTTCAGGCTACAGCTCAATGCAAGCACAAGATACCACATGCTGTTCAGTAGGACAGGATTCATCTCCATAGTGTTAAAAGTTCATAAATGCCACAAGAGAGGAGCCACAAGACATTCAGTGTCTGAGACTGACTTAGATCTTTCACTCTACCCTCTGCAGATCCCATTGACACCCAGAGAAGTGCTGCCACCCATCCTGCCATTTTTCTCCTGAGGTCTCACCAGATTCATCAAAGCAGCCTAACTGCTCATCAGTTGTCAAAACCCATTGCTCCTTTGCTCCCATTTTAACAGGAAAACACTACCTGCAGAGGCTGGGGTGAGTGGTTCCCTCCATAAAACCATGCTCCCTGAAAGAGCTGCCCTGATGCTGGAATAGCAATGGTCCAAGGAGATAATCTGCCATTTTTCAGGCTTGGAAATCAGTCCAGAAAGGCATCAGCAGAAACCAGCCACTGGTGCTGTTCATACCAGAGTTTTGTTTAAGACTTCTCTTAGTGGCTGTTTGTCCCCAGCATCTCCCAAAAGGAGAAGTCATTCTTGGCTATATTTTTTTTTTGGTAACTCTGGTTTACCTGTGAGCTGGTCTCTGGAGCTGCTCTTGAAAGCCAGAGGAGGGAGAGACCAGAAAGGGTAGGAAGGTTGCCTTCATGAAACAGAAAAATTTGCACGGATGTCATGAACATTTGTCATGCTTCCTGGGATACTTAAATGTTTCATTAGAAGTGTATGGCATGGCCCTGTCAGCCACAGGATTTTAAGGGGCCCATCAGAGACATCTCTCTGAGGCAGAGTACCTGCCTCACCCTTCCTGGCTGTGTGCCATGTCAGGAAAGTATTAACTTGCCACTGATCTATGAGGGCAGCAAACGGAAATATCCCAGTGCCAGTGCAGCCATGCTTCCTGGGACAGATGGGATCAAACTAGGGATCCTTCCCTTTCACCCCACTTTTGGAGCCAGCTCCATCTGATTTCAGGAGAGGGAATGATACCTTGGTCTGCAGTTTGAGCAGCAAATATCATAGGCTAGTTGCAAGACAAGAGGGAGGAAATAATTATTCTGAAAACCATCATAGTTTTTTTTTTTACAGGATGTTAAAAGCAGGCTTTTAAATACTCCTCTCCCAATCCTCTCTTGCAATAGCAGGAGCTGGGGTCAGACATCTTTTCTTGCAGTGATTAATACCTTCCTACAGGAGGATTGCCATTAAAGGCAATGAGGCAGCCTGCAGAGCAAGGCTTTCCTCTGCAGGAGAAAGAGTGGCTCTGTGCCTGCAAACCGTGGCAGACTCTGAACTTCCCGGTTTCCTCCACTGCTCAGGCAGTCAAATCTCCGACTGCCACCTCTCGCATCCTCAGTTTATGGCAAACATAAAACAGGAGGCCATTTAAAAAAATAAGATAAAGCAGACCCTAAATTTAAATTGTGTTGATATAAATCATTCATGCAACAGATTGCATTTATTTATTGCCTTTGTTTGCAGCACAAGAAATCTGTTAGATGCGCCTCGCAGAATTCATAGATTAAAAAATAAAAATCCTTATGAGATACAGGCTTTGTGCCCAAAATGCAGCACTTTCCTATTAAAACCTTTATTTGTCTTCAGAGGGAATACGCTGGCACTGTTTCCCCCATCATCTATTTCCTCCTTCTCACCTCTGAAGCTGCTTCCCAGTCACAGGGATGTGTTTCATACTCCAGCTCCAGTGGCTCATGGCCTTTTTGACCTTAGCTCCAACCTGTTCCCTGATGGACAAGCTGGCAGCTCTTCCCCCAGCCTGGAGGACACCTGGCAGCAGCCTCATGGGCAGCAGAGCATTGGGGAGGAGAAAGTGACCTCGTATCTACTCTTGGGACCAGAAAGAGAGGACAAAAGTTCATTTAAAAAAAAAATCTAAGTGGGGCAGTCTTTCAAAGACCAAGAGTCACCTCTCAATAGTGGGACATCTGGTGACATTAGCTGAAGTTTCATAAAAGCTCCCTATGGCCTTTTCAGAAATAGAGCCGGTTTCAAAAAGAAAGAAAGAAAGAAAATACAGAGCCCTATGCATTGGTGTTGATTTATCTCCATCTTCTATGCGAAGGATAGAAAACCAGCAAAGGATCCTGACTTGATTTTCTTTATCTCTGAAACAGGAGAAATGCCAGTCATGAATGTATGTTATTTACAAAGACGTAGTTTTGTCCTGCTTTCTTCCTTTATTTCATTATTTATTGAGTAAGATAATAGCTTATGGTACTTACACAGAGCCAGCTGTTTGCAGGATGCCAAGAGCAGGTGGTCTGGGAGGCCTCTGATGAATTGCAAAAGACACTTACCAGCTGCTATCGCTGTGTGAAATGAGCAAACCTGCAAAATCTTTATTTTCAATTGGATTGTACTTTTAAGTAAGCAGGGGAGACAGCCGGTATAACTACAGACCATGACCAACAACCCACATAAAGTGTGTGCAAACACAAGTGATTAATGTACCAGGATTTCAAAACATCCAAAATGAGTGAGTCAGGTTTAATAGGGTGCGTGAGAGGGAAGGGGAACAGGAAGGGATGGGAGAGAGCTGGGGTATGCATGGAGGGATTGCAGGATGAGGGGCTGCTTACATGACATGAGGAATAAGGCAAAAAGGAACTCTTTGAAGAATCGGAATAGTCTATACAGTGTTCTTAGCATCTCCCATATTTTTATTCTCCTTGTAAACAATACTGTTGGTTGAAAGTTTTCATGGTTCTTTTCCTTCTTTTTCTCATCACCCCCACCCCTCTTCTTTTTTCTTTTTCTTTTTTTTTTTTTTCAATTATGTAGGGCACTCTCGTGTGCTGCCTCACCAGGGCACAATCCTTTGGTGGTAACCACATCCTCAAATGGTCACTGAAGAGATGCAGGGATAATGGGTTACAAAGACAGACATTAATAAGGTAAGATAAGAGAGGGGAGGTTTATTAATTTTTCAAGTAAAGTTAGGATGCCCAAGGGCACAGTAAAACTGTAAAGAATCTAGTGAGGGATGAGAGGCCTAGCTGATTAATGCAAGTCAGCTGTCCTCAGAGGGTGATTGCAATAATGATGAGATTATGGAAGAACCTGCTGAAGACAAATGAGATGCATGTGGAATAAAAACTAAGTGTCCTAGTTACTCTTTTGGAGTGCACGATGGATTTTATTAAGGAGGAACAGCCATATAAATTACTGCTGACTGAGATGCCAAAGTGAGGAGCCGGGCTTGCTTTGCTGGAGTTTCTTTGCTCGAGAGGTAGCAAGCAACCCAGGGTGCCTTGCTTGAACACAGTCCAAAAAAAACACGGAAAAGAGGGATGGGGGGCTTTGTCCCATACTGCAAAAGAAGATAATATTTCTGTTTGATGGCTTTGATGTATCTTTCCCTCTACTCCCTTCAGCTCCATTACCTCATTTCTTCCCTATGTTGGGATGGATAATTCAAGGCTTCCCAGTTTGTCCCAGGAGCCCTTACCCTGTCCAGAAGTGGCTTTTCTCCAGACAGCCCCACCATGCAGTGCATGAATAAGGCAATGTTTCTGAGGGCAGCAGTTTTCCAGATTCCCTTCCTTCCTTTTCTGACCAACCTTTCCATTTTCTCATTCCTTGACACTTGCCCCCATCATTTTGCTGCCCCTGCCTCCTCGTCCTTGGTGTCCCCAGCTTCTCTTTGCACCTATTTTGGCTTTTTCCTCTCTACCTTGGGTTTTGTGCTGCCTTCCAGGTCCATGCAGACCCTCCCACCAGCCCTGTGACCCTCACCACGGCTTCCCTGCCCCTTGCTTCTCTACAATAACATAAGGACCAGAGGCACAACGATTACTGCTTTTGTGGGTCTCAATCAGCACACAGAAGACTTGGTGGGGTAGCACGTCCTCTGCAGCACCTAAAAAGTGTAGGAATAACTTCCTGAAGCAGGAGGGCAAGGGATGACTTCCAGATGCAGGGGCTGGCAAATCTGCCCCAAGTCGTGCAGTGGGAACCAAACTGTAGTTAACAGCATAGTAAGAAATGGCACGACACAGTTTCTTGTATAAATTTTCCAGGTCCTCTGTTTCTTTCCAGTGTATTAACTGTCCATAGTAACAGGAAATAAGAAATTATTACATCGACTGCTTGTGTTACAGTGCAAAGTCAGCATTTCCATTAGAAAATCTGTTTCTAATGGGTTTGAGTAATACAATAATGAACTTTCACTTCAGGATTAATCCTGGTATTTAGCGGTCCCAGTCTGACTGCGTTTTTTTTCCCTACAAAATGTAGTACATAGGTCTGGGCATTATAAGGTTTCACCACCTCCCCACAGTTCAGAATTCACTTTCTCTCAAAAGCTTCCATTTTCCCTTTGTTGTCCTACTGTAAAGTGACTGTATGGGCTTCTCATCTCTTTTGCCTTGATGAATTTTTTTTAATGGATTTAAGTAACTACTGGATGTCAAAACAGCATTTTCTCCCACAGGCTAAGTATGTAATTACCTGATAGATGGACATTTCTGTATCATTAAGATGGTCTAGATACATATTTATGCAGCAGACAGTAATGATTTAATTTTAGCAGCTCCCTACATACATATTTACATGAAAGACCATACTGTTCTGCAGCTTCAGCCCCCATAAACCTCATTTGTGACATGTGAATCTGCTGCGTTTCATGCACAACGCTGCAGACGTGCAGAACAGCCTTAGCTGGGGATACCCTCACGGGGGGAGTGGTCACTACTGGGCGAACAGAAAGCAATGTTACATAAATAGAATGCATTTTCCAAAGGAAAAGCAAAAACAAAATTGCAAACATACAAAAATAACAGCCCTAAAAGATCATGTAAGTATCGTGCCTCTGATTCCCAATAGCAGATGTTTCGAGTGTTGGAACTCCCACCAGAACAGCTGCAGGAATGTAGAATCACATCTGGGCTTGCGACGGGGCTGCATCATTACCCACCAACAGCAAAACAGCCAGATGCTTCCAATTCATTTTAGGGACAGAACTTAAAGTTTGAGCCCGTGAACATCCCTGCTTTACAAACCAATATTTACCATTGGCTGTTCCTGGATGTGCTGCTGAGGCGCTGGCAGGAGCCAGGTCGTGGCCAAGCTACTGGGTGGCATTGCAGTGTGGTGGGGTCACCTGACATGAGGGGCAGAGGTGGGGCAGGGGTCTGGGCTGTCTCAGTGCCAGCTTTAGGAGCTGAGGATGATCTCTTCAGCCCCATGGAAGGGCAGTGGGGGTATTGCTGCTGTCTCTTGGTGCACACCCCGCTCCCTCGCTGCAATGCCTGCAATACGTTTCCTCTCCTGCCACTTTCTGCCTCTGGCAACTGTGTTCTGCACACCTGCATGTTTTGGGATGGTGTTTTGGCTTCATGTGCTACTGAAGGATGTGTTATGGGAGAGAGCCTCAAATCTAGGGAAGAAGGCAAGTGAGAGCAGCTGGCTTGACACTTGAGCCCTGGTGCTCATGTCTCTTGCCACACTCCTTTCCTGCACTGGCTCTGGTGGACAGAGTGAGTTGTGAACTGAAGGTGTCCCACTCCACCCTCACTCACATGTCAAAGGTGCTTGGTAGGAAGAAATTTTGCTTTTGCTCTGGCTCCCTGCATGATTTCCTATTCAAAGCTCTATCTCCCATTGCATAAGTATGTCATCTGGGGACAATTCCTCCAAGCAACGGTTACTTGGTGTGCCAAGCACCTAAAATATGGCTTGCTTGGTTGTCTCTACCGGTCTTTTCCCATCTCCTTAATGGGACTTGCAAACTCTGTGGTGGCAGCTGTATTGTGCTATTTCATCATTTTAGAGACGGTTGCTCTTGCTTGCCTGTTGTACCACATCTCAGCAGTGGCTGATGCCTGGCAGTGGTTAACCTATCTGTCAGGAGGAAAGGGCACCTTTGGCTCTCTCCTTCTGCCTTGGCTCTCTCCTTCTACCTTGTCTCAGTGGGAGTGCAGGTGTAGGCACAGACATCCACTTTCTCCAGCCTCATATTCAAGACAGAAATATGAGTCTTATATGGCTCAGGTATCAATGCCTGTACCAAATCTACATCTGAATCTGATCAGAGTTGGACACTGACCCTTGGGCCACTCAGACAGCCTGCTGTCACCATACTACAGTTATTAATATGGTAATTATTATTTTTTTTTGCATGTAACCATACATAAATAACTGGGGAAGATTAGTTACATGATTTGCCATAGGATTATCTACTTAATCAAAGGTTGTTACTGCACAACCAAGGGTTGTACAAAAGCTTTTTTAAAAAAGAAGCTATACACGAAATAAAATCACAGTACCAACATTTACAAGCATGTGCTTGTCCATCACCTTGTTGTCACTTGTCCATAGCCTGGACCTCAGGAGGGGCAGAAGAAGGTTTTAATATGGCTTCTGATGTGCCTACAAGAATCACACAAAGGCTCCAACTGACAAATGGGACTGAGGTGGTTTAGCAAAATGTTCAGTGTCAGATGGTTTAAAGGACAGGCATAGAAGCAGATGGATTTCTCCTTCTAGGGTGGGGCTTAATTGTCAGTGGGGCAAATGGAATCCATACTCTTGCATGAAGAGGAGACTGTTCTTTACCTGCATATTGTCAAACAAGATAATTTTTTAGAGAAATTTATGACAATTTGTCTTAAAAAAAATACTTAATCTACAAATCAGAACGTCCCTCACCCTAGGGAGGGGATGTTGATTGTTTTTGTATTGTTTTGATTATTGCTGGTGAACATCTGTTAGGACAGTAGCAGGGAGGTTTGATAGGATTAGATAAACTTCCAGTACTGCTGAGAATATGAATTTCTCTCTCACATTGAACCTTTTAAAAAAGATCTTCCCCCCCTTCACCACCATCATGTGAGGATCAGGAGGAGGAGGAACAGAACTGTGCTTGAGTCAGACAGAAGGAAGATGCAGGCAAACCCTTCCTGGTGCAGGAAGCCCCATTTTCTGTGTCTGTGCTCTCCAGGACGGTGGCCTGCCATACTGGAGAAACCCCATGGAGAAGAGATTCCAGCCCATGTTTTCTGTACCCCTCTTTCACTCTGAATTTCCATGGCAATCACCTCATCTGTCTTCAGAAGCATCTGCCTTCACAGCTTTACTGAATGGAAAAAATGTTCTGAGGGATATTCCTCTGAGTGTTGCCAACCCCCAGAAGTGCAGGGTGTCCCTGAGCCCAGGAAGGGCTGTACTGACCCTCCAACATGCAGTCGCTGCTCTTCAGCTTCTGAAGGAAAACTGGGAGGCACAAAAATCCTAAAGGGTCACAAGTGCCTCTGAAATAAATTAGAATGTAAGCCCCCCATGGACCCAAGCTGCTGTTGTGGTGTAACCACTGTCAAAGCAGACCTTTCTTAAAAAATACCTGCACTGTTTTTATGAGTTCACCAATGAGTGCAAATCCTTTCACTGCCTGCAAGGTTCATTAATGTCATTTCAGTGTAACGTGTGAAAGCAAAATGGCAATATAGGGCAACTAATGAAAACAAAGATTAAGCACAATTTCTCTGCTTCCCAAGGGAACAGGTTTTTTTTCAGGAAACAAATTTCTGTCTATGTGCGAGAAATTGTACAGCTTCCTTTTTTTAACATTTCCATAAAATTTTATAGAAAACTTGATCATAAAGAGGAAGAACATAGTAAAATAGTGTCTATTTGGAACAGAATATGGTATTATAGACCTAGAGTACATGAGGAAAATCAATAGCTTTGTATAAGCGTGAAGTCCATAATCACTCTGCACACATACCTTGGAGAATATATGCATTTTAGCTGTCTTTGTACAAAACCTTCCGGGGAACTGCACATAATAATAATTAATCATGTAATTAATACTTAATTTACAAAGGGCACAGTATGCCCCACTCTCCTGCAGAGACACTTGGGTTGATAAGCAACAGAAAAATAGAATTCAAATAAAAATAACTCATTAAAAGAAAGTCAAGAAAGATAGTAAATGAAGGAGGAAAGATGTGCTGCTGCAAATGCATAAAAAGAACAGAAAATGCTTAAAAGCTCCCAGCCTCATCCTGCTGCTAACAAGACTCCCATTTGCTTTGGTGGAGACAGGGATGTCCTTGAGAGCCTTGGGAAATCCTCATGTGATGCCTTTTAAAGGCAGAGAAGACATCCATCTTCCATCAAAGCCTAGCCTTGTGAGCTGGAAGTCTGAGACACTTTGTAGCTGTGAATAAACCCTCCCAAGTGAACTGAACACCACTTCCTGGTGTGCTCACTGACTTCTTCCAAACACATTCAGGAAGACTAACAGGTGCTGACTTTTTCCAAAACTGGCTTAGCCCCATGTCTGTCAATTCCACTCTTTGCTATGGCCTTAGGAATTTTCCTGGTGCCCGAGTAAGGCTTACTGCTCTGTAGTTTTTAAAATCGCCCTTGCAAGGCTTTCCTAAAGATTATGTCATGGCTGCTATTTTTCAGTCCTGTGTTATGAAACGGGACTGTCAGATAAAGTAAGATTCAAGCTAAATTTCGTGGTGATCAACTCCATATTTGAGTTCTTTCAGAGTTTTTGGGTTAAAAAAATCCTACCTCCTGATTTGTTATGATTTGAATTACTAATTTTCCCTGAAATATCTTCACTGATCCTTTTTTTGTAATACATTTTTCAAGCTCATTCCCCATGTGTGAGGTGTGAAAACTTTCTAGCTTCTGATGTGCATGCTAATACAAATAAGTTGGGTAGATTTTGCTATGCGTTTCCCTTTGATGAGTTTTGATCCCACAAACTTTCTTGTAGGTTTTTTTGCATTTTTTCCCTTTCTTTCTTTTTGCCTTTTTCTAGAGGCAGATGCTTCTCAGTCTTTCTTGCTTTCATTAGTATATCTTAGCATGCATATATATAAAATTTAGATGAATATTATAAATTTAAACGTTCATATTCTCCCCTGTTTCTTCACCTATGCATGAATTCTTCCTTTTTTTTTTTTTAAATGCATTTTTACTTATAATTGCCTCCTTTATTCTAGCATTTATCCAAGCTAGCATGTTTGAATCTTTTGGAGTAACATATCTTTAGCCTGAGCCTCTGATGTGTAGTCTTTAGACATCTTCCACAACACCAAAAGTGCGTTTTATATTACAGAAGCCCTCTTTATTTTGCTTTAAATTATTGCTTGTTATATTATTTATGTTTCTATAGCTCTGCTTTTAAAAATCAAGTGTTACTTAGTGTGATCTTTAGAAATTTTTCCCTCTGAAAAGACACTGAATTTGAATACGTTATAGTCACTATTAAAGGGTCACAATTGCATCTTGAACCTTCTTTTAAAAATCCTACTTAAAACCTAGTAAAACTACAATTTACACCTCTTCTTGCAAATGGTCAGACTAGCTAATCCGAGGAGTTTTTTCCCGTGTCTGAAAAACAGCCCTTGTGTAACAGCTGACACAGGGATGCAGATTGTGGGAGCATCTGATCATTTTGTGCTTTCCCAGATTTGTTTATCTCCCTTCCTCAGTGGGATGTGGAAGACTAAAGATCTGCACTGCTAAATGTGTGTGGAATTCCAAGCCACATCACAAATTATTTCTACGGTGATTATTTAATCTTATATTCCTTAGTACTTGATAAACCAAAAGAACTTGTTGGCTGAGTCTCCTTTGTATCATAGCATTACAATGGGTCACTGATCATCTTTATTCTCCTAAATAATAAGTATGACCATAGGAATACTTCCATTTTAAATGTGGCATAAGACTCCTAATGTTTGTTTACAGTCACCAATATATTTGCAGTGGTTCGGTGATGTCTATGTCCCTAGTGATCTAGTCACTCTCACATGAAGTTGTAAGACTGTTCTTCATTGTGGATTTTTGTCTTACTGCTATCCTAAAGTGTGGAGTTGCTCTGACTCCAGCACTGTAAAACATCTCTCTCTACACTGTGCCCACCCACCTCATCTTTTCTCCCTGTGCTGGCATTAAAAAAAAACAAAACAAAAAAACCACAAAAAAATCTCACTTTTGAGCTCTTTCATATAGAAAAGATCTGGGAGCCTTTACCAAGTCTTTTTTTTCTCAGAGCTTGATCAGGCAGAGAGACTTCTGTGTGCAACAGCCAACAGAAAACCCACCAAATGCCAAATGAGTTCCATCTCCCAGTGGAGATGACTTCAGGGAACTCAGCAAAACTTATCTTCCAACAGCAGGTCATGGGAGAAGTTAGCACCTACCAGACCATCTGAAATCCCAGAACTTGCACTATATATAAGACAACTGTGGTTTGATGCTTTACATCATCCTTTGGAAAGTAGTACACAGCAAGTGATGAAATCCAATAGACTTTTTTTTGTATTTAATCGGTTGTTTTGCCTTGTATTTCTGTACTTCCTCCATAAGCAAATAATACCCTTGTGAGGCACAAGAATGAAGTCAGAATTTGCAACTGTGGCAGAGAAACTATTAGAAGCCTATAAATAAATATTTTTTTGCAAGAGTGCTGCATGAGCCAGTACTTTCTGGAAACCATATTCACATAGATGGGCTGGGGGACTATGTTTGGTTACCAGTGGTGGTTACTTGGAAGTGTTTGTCTGGGAGATGTATTCAGCCTTCTCAATATTCTTATTCAGTTGTGTAATTCCAAGCCCTGCAGTGTTGTTATCCCTTAAGAAAACTTCTTTCTATTTCAAAAGCACCAACTCTGAATGTTAAATTGAAGGGAGATAAAAGAATCACAGTGGTAAAAGCTGTACAATTTCTACCCTCTTCATTATACAACAAGCTGGTTCAGTATTTGCTTCTTTACATTTTTATGCAGATATAAAAGGCTACTTTGGGAAATCTGCAACACTATTATTAAATGTCACTGAGCAGAGCTGAGTACAGTGATGACTCATCCTCAAAAGATTTGATTTAGTACACATTAACTTCCCAAGTGTTGAGTTCTCATTTTAGCCTATACCAACCAGCGTGCCCAGGTCTAAAGCAAGGACCATTCACATCAGCACAAGTCCTTCCTCTAGCTTCAGTGATCTTTGGATCAAGACCTTAGTAAGAAAGAATGTTTTGGAAATTTCAATATTCTTAATCATGAGTAATAATTATCTATAATCATAAAGAGCAACTTAAAAATAAGGCCTTATTATGTTATATTGCCCAGACAGTGGAATAGAATCTATGCCATAAATCTATAAAAACAATCCAGATACAGTATTGGGAAGGGATGTGGACCACCATGAAGACACATGTCACAGCAGAGGTAAATGTCATGTTAGTCCAATTTCTGTTTTACTAGGTTAAGAAAAAAAAAGAAAAAGGGAAGGAAAAAGAAATTTGAAGGAAAACAGGGTGAAAGAAAGGGCTAGCAGAATGAAGATTGATAGTTTAGAAGTGAAATAAAGGTGGAGATTCTAGAGAGTGGAAAGGGTGTGGGTGTTGAAAGCATCAGCATGGAATCTGGAATATGATTGATCAGGATATTCCTACCAATAAATTAGCAGAGAATCCTTAATTTGAACAATATTAATTTGGAATGACCTGAAAAGCCTCAAGTGTCAATGAACTTGCTTCAAGTATGATAGATAATGCTCTCTGCAGCCCTGATGCAATGGCTTCCCACTCAAATAATTCTGTATATTAGATAGAACCTAAGCAGCCACCAGACTTAGGGAGTGATATGAGAAAAACTCCACTTTTAATCAATAATGTGGCCACATTTAAGCTTCTTGGAATTATTAGTTTCGATCTAGACTTTCAGGCATCCTGTGATCCTGAGAAGGAAAGCTTGATTTGTTTTGATATTCCAGTGTCATATAGATTATGGACTTAGCCTGGAGAAGTTTAGCTATGGAACCCCAGTACACAGCTAGTGAAATAGGAAATGTTTATAACACTCCAATCTTCCTCTGTGTTTCAGACAAGCATAAGAGATCTGCATGAATAGCAGAAACATTGTTCAATAAGGAAAGGAATTTTCCATCTTACCCTTTCAGAATTGAACATCAACGTTACTCACACTTTCCCAAACTGATTAAACAATTATTTCTATGAAGAAAATGGACTTGAGACTCTGCTACTCAAGGGAATCTTTGTATTAACTTGCTTAGGTTGAGGGGCTTTATTGGCAGTGGATCTTCACAGTAGGATGTAGCTGCTTCACTCAGAGACTCCCTGCTTTTGGTAAGTATGCATCCTTATGACTTCTGTTTCCCTTATAAAGTCCAAGAGACATCAGGGAAGGAAACAGGGAGAAGAAATGGGACAATGCTGGAGAGCTGCTCCCTCAGAGGCAGTGGGAAGCACAGAAGAAATTAGAACAGCTCTGAGTTTCTGTAATTTTCACAGCAGGTTGGACATGCAGAGTTGCTGAGAATTAACACCTGTGTTTCTGCAGAAGCAAATCCTCAGGAGAACTGTCACAGACTTTGATAGAGATGGAAGCAGCAGGATTCTGCAGAAACCAAAAGCCATCCCCTGGAAATGTTCTCAATGGCTCAAGGATTTAAGGTGAATACTATTCTCCTTGCAACAAAGACAATAATTTTATTAGGTATATTTTATTAGGTATCAGGGATGCATGAAGATGCTATGACACTAGCATATAAATATGGAGGTGAGTGTTCATGTCTATAAAGTACTCCAGGAAGATTGAAAAAGTAAACTTTTAAAACAAAATTAATTGCTAAATTATGAAATTAATTTAAATGAAATACCTTTTTTGAGAAGGCATCTGAAACATAGAATGGAATTGCAGGTGACAGCAGTCATTGATCGACTCCTTATGGATTTGTGAAGATTTAAATCTGTGGGTAAATTCTTCAGGGTCACAGTATGTCACAGAAAAGGTTGTTTCAATATCTAACAAGCAGATGGATATAAATCCAAAATGTTTGATGGCCTGAAGATGCCCAGGGGTTTGGAGACCTGTGATAGTGTTGAAAGCGGCTTTCTGCCTTGTCCACTCCAGCATGCTGCTTGGCATAAAAAGTAGTCACCAAACTGGACAACACTGTGCTTAAACCTTGTGTCTGCTCCCTTGAACCCATGTTCTAAACTGCTTGCAGGTTTCCTTTCATTTTCTCTTGTGCACTGAAGATGTTTAGTGATTTTGTCCTGCAGCTCACTTCTGCGATGCCCAGGGCTGCGCTACTGTGTGGGGATTTGGCAAGTCACTGGTGGTGAAGAAGCCAAGGATAGGACAACTTGCAGATGAGGTCTGCTTGAGATGAACAAGAGGTGCAAGTGTTGAAAGAGAAGTGGGAAAAGATGAGGAGACAAAAAAGCATACATGAGATGAGATATAAATACAGCATATGATAGCAGTAGAGGCTACAGAAGAGGTGGTGGAACTTTTAAGAGTAAAAAAGGGACAGAATCAAATGTGGGAATAAACAAGGAATCAGGGAAGGCATACTACACATCAGGCCTTAAAATGCAATTTTTTTCATTTCATTTCATCACTGAATCCTTTTCAGCACATTTAATAATACAATGGTTGAATTAGAACACCCTAATTGCATTCACCGTAAGACCTTGTGGAAAGATTATTAAATTCCCCTGGTTTTGAGCAATTCAGTTACATCATGCCAAATGTGGGCAGAAAAGAAAAAAAAATCACTTCCCCTGCGCATTGTTAGTGATATATAAAGCAAAGGAGAATCAATTTAATACATCACCACTGAAATGTGAATTCCTAGAATCATTGAGCTGAAAAGTACAATCCCACCAGTCTGGTACCATGAAAATGAAAGTTGATGTCTGCCTGGATCAATTTTATCATGAAAATAATGGCATCACTCTGGGCATAAGATTTAAAGCCTTCAAGGCTTTGGGGAAGATACACTCAGTAACCTACATATGAAACTAGATTGATTGTGAGTGGCTGGAACACACATAAAGCTGACATTTTTGCCCATCGTGGCCTTTATCAAGACTGATAGGCTGAAACATTGTCTTTCTGAATGGTCCCACTGTTTTCATATGTAAGCTCCTGGGTTTGCATTAACTCTTGAGGCTTTCACAAGGTGTGTGCATGGCACATCTGATATACCACTGGATATCTCTTGATGATGCAAAGAAAATGATGTAAATTCATCCTACATTTAGATGCCTCAGAAAAAAGAGGTTATTTTCACTCTTTAGTCTTCCTTTTATAAACAATGAAGTCTAGACATAAACAGGTCCGAAGCCAAACAGCTTTTTTTGCAGATATAAACTTTGGACATGCATCACCCTGCCTTGATTATACAGGAACTTTTACCTGTTGCTGGGTGCCTGACTCTGGCAAGTGACACACATACTTCACAGCCTCTGAACCTATGGCACCTCTAGATTCACAGACCACTGTGAGTGGTACCACTCAGCTAACACTTTGGATCATAGAATAATTTAGGTTGGGGAAAAACCTCTGAGATCATTAAGTCCAACTATTAACCAAGCACTGCCAAGTCCACCTCTGAACCACATGGCCAGTGCTGCATCTACACATCTTTTAAGTACCTCCAGGGGTGATGACTCAACCACTTCCCTGGACAACCTGTTCCAATGGTGGACAAACCTTCCCGACAAGAAATTTTTTCTAATATCCAATCCAAACCTCCCCTGGCACAACCTGAGACCATTTCTTCTTCCCTTGTGACTTGCTACGTGGGAGAAGAGACCACCCCCCATATTGCCCACCCTCCCTCCAGGTGATTGTAGAGAGTGATAAGGTCCCTGATGAGCCTCCTTTTCCCCAGACCAAACAAGCCCAGCTCCCTCAGCCTCTCTTCATCTGACTTGTATTGCAAACCCTCCACCAGCTCCACTGCCTTCTCTGGACACACTCCAGCATCTCAATATTTTTCTTGTAGTTAGGGGTCCAAAACTGGACATAGGATTCTGGACATAGGATTCAAGGCAGCCTGACCAGTGATGAGTGCAGAGGGACAATCGCTGCCCTGATCCTGCTGGCCACACTGTTGCTGATACAGGCCAGGATGCCATTGGCCTTCTTGGCCACCTAAGAACACACTGGCTCATTTTCAGCCAGCTGTTGGCCAGCACCCCCAGGTCCTGGGGTTAGCTGTCCAGTACTCCTGGCACCAACTTGCCAACTTGTCTTCTTCAATGAGCCAAGCAGCTAATAGTTGCTATAAAGTTGTTTATTGCAGAAGCACATCAGTCTCAACAGCAAAAGAATCATGCTAAGTCCATGCTAAGTTTTGGCATAGAGTCCCAAATAGAAGCAGAGCTGCTCCCAGTGGTCCCAGCAGGGCTGGAGAAGCTGGGCAGCTCCTGTCTTCTTCTTGGGTGTTGATGATGGTGGCGAGAGAGCAGGAACAAAAACAAAGCAAAGCAAAAGCAATGGCAAAAAGCACCAGCTCTCCCCAATGCCTGTTCTTACATAGAAACTTCCCAACAAGCTAAGACACAAACTCGGACCACTACTTCTTGACCGATTAGAATTCTAGTTTCTTAGCACACCAGACTATGTATAAACTACACATACAGTCTATCTTATTCTATCTCAAAAATGTAAGCAATATTCTTACCATAGCTTTATTATGTCTAAAATTATGTTCCTGGAGCCTCCATGGATACACCAGTATCTAAGACTATGTTTTTCAACCTTCACTAGAATTCGCACTTCTACTCAGCCATCTAAGACCTTTTACTCACTAAAAGCATTTAAAACTCATTCTACTTACTTACTTGCTTGCTTGCTTATTCTAAAACTTAAACTTACACTTCTACTTTATGTGAGTGGCTTAACATACTTCAATCCATCCAAAGGCTTTAATTCAATCCCTGCACTCTGATTTCTCTCTGAAGAATTCCTGACTTACTGACTCCAACATCTCCCCCTCCTCTTAGAACCATAAAGATTCCTTTAACAGACTTATCAATAGTCTGTCAAAAGCATTGGAGAAAACAGGGCACCATAATTAGCACCTCTACTATAATAACTAGAATGTACAAACCCATTTTTTTTCACCCATGATGTTAAATCCAATTCATTAAACAAACCATCCAACCTCAAGCATTCTGTGACTCATATCATCTGTGGGCTACTTGGCCTATTTTCTCCTCCTGGATGGCCCTCTGGTAGCAGAGAAGGCTATCCTTCCCATCAAGGTCTGGCATGGCATGTGTCCCCTGCTCAATGCCTACTGGGCTGCCAGCTTTCCAGCCACTCTTCCCCCAGCCTGTAGCAATGTGTCATTGAGAGCCAAGGGCAGGACTTGCCTAAACAGGTCCCAGCTTTAAAGAGAGCTTAGCTTAAGTCTGTTAACATTCCAACCTAAAATAAAGCAACCTGTTGGTAATTACTAGTATGAGAAAAAGTTAAGAGAACAATGAAGCAAACTAAAATGAACTCGGGTTCATTTTAGGAAGTAAACAAAGGCTAATGAAAATGCTAATAAAGAAGAAAAAAACTTAATATGCTATTATGAAAACATATAGTAATTATGAACATTAACAGCATCAGAGGCTGATGCAAAGAGAGTTGCTTGGTATTTCCCTGAAGATAAAAAGCATCTGTGTGCATCAGGAATCATCATTTTTTGTTTCTCTGGGGTAGAGGATGATATGCAATTGCTAGGCCTCCATCTACAACACACAAACATTACCCTGTGCGACAGTGGCTGTCAAAAAGTGTTCCATACTTAATGGCAAAAAGCAAATGCCTAATAAGATATATTCACATGTTACCAATTAGGTGAACAAATCCATGGGAAGATTTCAAATAAATTAAGTGAATTCTGTGGAGTAAGTTACTGTTGAGCAACACTTTGTGCTACTTTGCTCCAAAATGTCAACAAGCTTCCACAGTATTTCAAGAAGGCAGAAACAGATGCCCAATGTACCCCAAACTATTTTCTCATGAAAAACCACAATCCAAAATAACAAAATGTTTGGCAGAAAATTATAAAAATGTCCAACTGCATATTTTTGGAGAAAAAGGGACTTGTTGCTGATTGAAAAGGGAAAAATGTGGCTTATGCCAGATTCTTAGTATTTTTGGTGCTTTGAATCAGACTAAACCAAAATGCAGATAGAACAAAATATGCTGCATAAAATGAGTGTGGCTCTTGTGTCCCAGTACTGACAGTTTTGGTCTGCAGTTACACCCCTGTTGGGCCAAATTACTTGCTGATTACATTTGTTGTGCCCCAATCATCTTAAAATGCAAGGAGAGAAAGCAAGAAGAGAATACACGAGAAAAAGCAACTGAGGAGTAAAAGCATCATTATTTATATCATAAGCAAGTAAGCTTGGAATAGCTTGTTGTTTGGTTCCCTGCTTAAAGACCACACACTAGATGAACAGTGTTTCTTTGTCATCACTTGTAAGTTAATACTATGTTTGAGATGGTGTCAGTGTGGCACTACTGGAGAGAAGTTCTTAATTTACCATGAAGGCTAATTAATATGATCCTAAAAAATATGGACATAATTAATAGTTGTCCATGGTCAGCATACTGTTGTACAAACTAATACAAATATTAACAGATAATCAAACATGATCATTATAGAAAACTCTTTTTCTCACAGGTTAAACTAAAAAGAGATCAAGGGAATGTATCCATGAGTTCAGAACTGCCATTGAATACATTACCTCTTCAGAAATAAGCCCATATATTTTCAATGAGCAATCAGTCTAACCAGAAATGCAAACTCAAAGGCTCAGCAGTGAGGGTGTTGTAATTATTTACACACCAATGGTCTTGCCATATATTCTTGTGTTTTTTAGAACAAGAAATGACCCAAGAGCCTTTGGGAGCTGAAAGCATATCTTCCCCATCAAATCATCAGTTGGGTAAACTGCTGTTTATTAACAAGTTCTTATAAATGGTGAAAGGGTTTCAAACTGGAATGTTGCACACGTTTTGCATCATCCCAGTTCAAGAAGGGTGAACTTAGCTTAAAAAACATGTTGTGAACAGGTATAATGATGACATGAAGAATGTGGGAGCTCTTTGCTTATAGAAAAGACTGAAAGATTTTGACTTTCTCATGCTCAGAAAATGAAAGCTGGGAGGGAGTTAAGCACACACGCACAAAAAAAATGGGTTTTAGCAAAAATAGGTCCTGGATCTGCTCTTCAACAATGAAGTCAAAAATCCTAGCAGACTGGAAGATGGCACTTGATGAGCTTCTGCAAGGGCTTTTCAGGCAGTAGTATCTGAGAGAGCTTTGGGCTAGAGCTAATGAACCAAGAGACACGATCTACTTTCAGCTTCCTAAAACTGTTATTTGTTTTCATACACAAGATCTGTTTAAACTGTCTGCCCTGGGGAGCAGACTGAGGAGCTGGCTCTGGCTTCCAGTCACGCACCTCCTGCTCCAGGGGGGAAGCACTCTGCAAGAGACTCCTCCTGCTGCTCCACCTCAGCATCGTTTCTTGGAGCAGTCTTGAAGTGAGAATTTTAGATCAAAGAGTAAATGATGGTACTGTTCTGATAATAGTAACAGTGGAGCTAGGTTTTGCATTTATAGACATTATGAGGCCAAGTAGCAAAGACAAAGGAGTCTCAAACCCATCTGGTCAATGTAAGTTCTTCCATGTAGGGCCTATCTTCTCCATTCCACTGTGCCTCTTCTTGGCTGGGCCTGCCACAGTATCATAAAAAACTTACAAATGTCCATACTGACACTCCCAGGACTTATTTTCAGACTCTTTTCCAAATATTTTTGGGCAATCTTGTGCCATTCCACTTCTCCCTTTTGAACTAACAAGCAAATAATTGTTGCTGAAATAAAGGTTTTAATTTTAGAAATGTTCCAATTCTTTGTTTCAGCTGACTTCTGTACACAATCAAATTCAGAGGCATTTTGAAATTTACATTTATGACATGTTCCTTACAGGCAATCTTGCAATCTTCTGACCCAGCCTCCACCTGCTCCCCTCAAAAGCTTTTTATCTCTTTATACATTCCCTCTGGATATTCAGCTCTATCAGTTGCTATTGATGGAGTTGTCTGAGTTTTTTCAAACTGTAGTTTTTGTCACGGAAATCTTGCATTCTAGATCTGTATGTGATTTATCTGAAAAGCTGTCAAATCAATAAAATTTCGCTTTGGCCTCCAGGAAAAAAAATTCTATGTGTTTGTTTCCCCCCATGAGGATTTAACAAGTCATTATGTAGCTTGTGATAAGCGAATATAAAAGGTGGCCTCTCATACCACATGGCTTTTAGCCATGTTCTTTCTTCCAAGCTGGCCTAGACCATGAACCATGGCCTCTTCCTTTCAGCTTGCTTTGGTTAAGGGTTCCTCTTTTCTTTCGTGTCCTGAGAAAAAAATCCCCAAAACATAAGAACATGTATCAAGCTGGTCACCTTTGTAGCAATCACATTTTAATGCCATTCTGGTACCAAAGCCAAGCTCTGCTGGGTGCTGTCACAGCAAGTGCTGGTACCAAAGGGGGAGAGGCAGATTTTCCAACCAATTCAGTATTTCTCAGCCACTTTATCATGTTTCACACTCTCTTGCTCTTTCCTCAGGCAACGGGACTGTGAACTTCAGAAATATGCAAGTGTATTTCAGCTACTAATACTGAGTTCTGCTACTTCTGAGATTATTTATTTATGTATTTGAAAATGAGTGTATGTGAAAAGTTCCTGATTAAATGCCCTGGCTGTAAGTTGTTCATTGACAGAATAATTATTGCATGCCTGGGATGAAGTCTGCATAATCCATTTAAAATCACATTAAAAATCAAGAAGGAAAACTTGACAGATAAAAATTGACCTTTTTTTTTGCCCCTAAAGACTGGGAAAAAGCTTTACCAATTTTTTTCCCAGTGAAATTTTGTATTTTTTTAATCCATAAAAACATGAAAAAATGGCAGCTACCTTCCCTCAGTAGCTCTAGATATTTGATGAAATTTATTCTGTGGACTATCAGTGTACCTGAATTAAATCTACGACAACTCAGGGGCTGCCTGAGCGCTAAATGACAAGTCTGAAACTCATTTTTATCTTGTCTCCAGTGATTTGAGAACAAAGAAAAGTGGTTCAGTCATTCCAGCTTGAGATTCAGGATCAGTCCCCAGCTCCACCACAGACTTTCTGCATGTCCAAGACACGGGAAGCTCCTTAGGATTTAGGTACACATCTTTCAGCCCAAATATCAATTTTCAGAACCTCTGATGGTAGGTCTTTTCAGTATCCAAATATGTCCCAGGGAGGGGGTCCAAAGCAGCTGGGCTCCTGCTGGGCCAGCACAGAAGGGCTCTCACTCCAGTAGCACACTTTTCCTTAGCGTTCCCAGTCCTTAGGTCTGGGTTATGTGTGCAGCCCTGGGTTCGGTGTCCCACACTTCCTCTGCAGCACCTGGGACACAACGGGGTTGGCAGTAGCCCAGCAGAGCTGTTGACTGTTCAAGAGGTGCCAGAATGGTGTCCAACCCCCTCCAGGATGTAGAACACTACTTTGTACCAAAAAAAAAAAAAATCGCACAGTAACAGGTCCAAACCCTCAACTCTCCCCTGCAATGGAGCACTGGCACCTCTCTAAAGACCAGTGAGAACCTCCTCCCTCTTGTGCAGCACAGACATTGTCCTACTTAGATCCCAGGGGACAATCTGTCTACCATTTCCTTGGCTGTCTTAGATGATATGAATGGTGATTTTTACCACCTGGTGCAGTACCCTGTGCATGGTGCTGTGCATATCTCTTTCCTCTCCACCCTGCAGTGAATGTTGCCTTTTGCATGGGATGCATCTTATCAAACATTCAACTAGTGAGGCTTTTGCTGGAAGAACATCCTGAATTTGAAGAAATCCCTCACTGAATGATACCTAAAATTATGTTTTTCTCTCTCTCTGAGACCTCTTTCATACATAGTTACCCCACACTGAGACAATTTTCCCAGGAGGAAAAGAATGCTCACTTCTCCATCCCTCTGCCATCACATAGCTGTCTTCAGGCTGCTTCCAAGGTTTCTCTGGCAGAGGAAGGGATGGATTACTCCTCTCTCTCCCTGTGATAACATCTTGGAAAAGTAGCACAGACTAGCACAGGTACCCTTACTAACCACACTGCTCTTTGAGTGGCCTTTATGTAGTGTTCACCTTGCTGACTGGCACTCAGACCACTTTTTAAGTTGAGTCACATAAAAAGGTGAGGTGGGGATGAATGTCTGCTCCATGAGAAACAGCCAGATGGATGCATGAAACTGGTGCCAACCTGCTCAGCTCTGTCAAGAGTACAGTGCTCGAGGGCAGCCCTTCAAGGCTCTTAATGAAATTAAAAACAAAGATGTAGACGATTCTAATGAAAATTCCTGAGGGGTTTGAGACAGGAGCTGAGAGGTTGTGACTGGATGATCCAAATGTGGGATTTTGGCACAAATAGCTGCAGCTCAAAAACCCTCCATGGATTTTTGGATGGCTCTGGTTAATAAATTTTGCTGTAATCAATAGGGTCAAGGCACTTGCACATGCTCAGGGACCTTCACTATATGGCAGCACCTCCTCACCTGTGACATGGGAATGTATATAACAAGGTGCTGTATGGAGTAGCACTTCCACACTTTGGTGGGAACAGAAAGTGAGAAAAGCATGTGAGGAGAAACAGACAAGCAGGGAATGCAAGGAACCACTGGAGGCAGAAGATGTGAGTGCTGAAACCAGAGATTTCCCATCAACTTGATTTGGCCCATAAGAAAATCTCACTCAGATTGCACCAAGACATGAGATGTCCTGAAGAAGAGTTGTATTTTCTCACATCACCCCAGTCTCCTGAGGAACAGTTGCTGGTCACTATCAGAGTGACCAGCCCTGAAGTCAACATATAGTATCTGCCAGAGTGCTTCCTGCAGAGCACTCCTCAGCAAATTACCCAGTAGACCTCAACAGAAATTAATTAACTAGCTGTGGCTTAGCCTATAATGTAATCAATAGTCACATCACTATGTTATGTGGATGTAACTGCCTGGTTGCAGAAAGATTATCCAGCACAATGTGGTTTGGGTTTATATGTCATTATTTAATGATCATTAGACCCCCCAAGGATCAAAAGCTACCTTAAAAATCCTCCTGCCAGTGATGCTGGAGTTTTTGCCCTTCATACCATATGAAAAACTGGTGAAAGTTTCTATATCTAAGCATCAGCATAGAAATTAGTTTTTTCCAAGCTTTCATGTTGCAGGAAAATATCTTGCAAATTATTTTTATTAAATGAAACTCACCTTCTGGTTAGGGACCTAACACCTGTCTGAACGTGAAGTCTGTAAGAGAGTGCAAATCAAAATAAATTTCAAGCTGACTGACCTGCCTTACCAATAAATCATCCTGGCCCAGTTTGAATGCCTCCTAGATCTCAGCTGGGGCTTGTCTGCGCTGGTCATTTGCTTTTGCCCCTCTGTGGTGATCATCAATCCAAGGCCCTGGTTGCATTCCATCTTTGGCAATTTACTCTGCTAGGAGGACGTTCCTGTGCAGTCCTGCTAGCACACCAACACTGGAGTGGGAGGTCACACGAGGAAGGAGGACTGCCCTTCTGTTTTAAAAAGGTGAACATTTCTGTTGATGTGGGTTGTAGTGGGTGTGATCAATGGCATCCACTGAGCACAGGAATGCAGCTGTCTACCCTGCATTGCTGCTACTGCTGCTCCTACTTATCAGGGCTGGCATGAGCACTGGGATTTAGGCCTTGCTGACCCTTCTACAGTATTTTGGATTAAATAAAATATAAATTTCTTAGGCAAATACGTCTTCAACTATTTAGGGCTTGCTCTATAGCTATTGTAGCTGTCGAAAGAAAATGTTTCCTTTGAAATGGCATTCACTTTCCAGATTTCTTTGATAAGTGTTGGCAGGTTATGTGGGAACTGTGACCTTCGTGTATAGTGCAGAGAAGCAGATAAACATGAAATGCAGATGTAATTTGTGAATGCTTATTTCTGCAACATATATTCTCTTTTTGACAAGCCAATACTTTTTAACAAATACATTCAAGTTCATTCTAGATCAGGAGCTGGACGTTCTGAAGATCTTTGGATTATACTAGGGCTTAAGATTGATATTATCTGATACAAGACTAGTTGCAGGGTAGCAGAAGGTATTTCCTTTTACCAGCCTTTCAGAATAATTCAATGTATGATAACTATGAGCATCTCATTTTCCTGCTTTATAACACACTAAGTACAGCAGTTTGCCTGTTCCTATTCATCTCTCTGTGCTAAACTGTCCCATTCTCTTTGGTTCCTTTCATACCGAAATCATATCAGGCTCCTATTCATCTTGTTTCCTGCCTCTGATGTATCCTTTCCAAAACTGGGTGTACAAAATGCTGTAGCTGCAGCAAGAGCATTATTGATGCTTATTGTGGGACTGTGTAATCTCTACTTTCTTTTTCTCTCTTTAAAAATCAGGATAGTGCTCACCTAGTTTTTGTTTAATGGCAATTAAATTCTGAGCAGATCTTTGCATTAAATGATCAACAGTGCTGCTTGGGGACTTCTTAAACATCAGCATGTTTGCATTCTTCCTGTGCCAGTACAAAATGCCTGAGATCACACTATACAGTCCTCCATTTTCTTGTGTCAGATATTAGCACTTAAAATTTAACAACTGATGAACACATTTTGCAATTGGCTGCATTTCTCCATTTTATTTTCTTCTGGGATTTTGATATGTCTGGCAGGGGATGTAGGATATGAAGGAGACAGTCCTGCAGACTGTGAATTACCCAGGAACAGTAATAAGGCCTGCATCAGGGGAGAACAACTTGGCATCTTTTTAGCCTGCTAGGGCGAGCCACTATAAATGTAGAAATATGTGGAGGTTTCTTTGACACGATGAAGAATGTATTTGATTTGTGTGGCAAGGCTTTGGTGGCAGGGCAGCTTCAAGATTGGTTTCTGTGAGATGAGACCAGGAGCTGCTGCCATGTGGGGCAGAGCCAGTTCCAGCCAGCTCCAAAGTAGACCCAGGACTGCCCAAAGCTGAGCTTCTCAGTGATGCTGGTGGTTTTCCTCTGTGATAATGGATTGAAGTTAGGCTGAAAAATGCCATGTGCTTCTGGTCAGCTTCCTTTCCACCTGGTCTTGACAGAATGATCAAGCACAAATTTAAGTCAGGGGAGACTTTCCTTATAAGATTTTCTTCCTTTTCCTTGAGACCACATTATATGAACTCAGGGTACATGAACCAAGCAGGAAAAGTACAGTAGTAAGAACTCTGAAGGGCTTTAGTATTGCATTAGTGCACTTCACTCCCCTTGGTATAATATAAAAATGGCAAAGATGGTATGGAATGAGCATTTTTAATAACTCTCCTAAGTGTTCTATTAACTGCCGTGTATCATACAAATGAGATGCAGAAACTAGGGAAGCATTTTCAGCTGCTGAGTAAAAACAATTTAGGGTGTAAATGTACTTCCAGATCTGTACACAGGAATCTTGCCAACGAGGCTTGTGTTAATTTTATAATTTTTTTAAAAAGTTTTAGTAGAGAAGTTCATGACACAAAAGCACTGGAAATATCCTTGTATCGAGTCAGTGTGTTTTTGAGGCTAAAAATAGCCTACAATCTGTGCCACACTGTAATGGTTGATGGTCACCTCTCTATGTTGGACAGAAGTCAGGGCTCATGCTGGCTCTTAGAGATGTCTTCTGTCCCAGGTTTTCACCTCAATGCCTTCAACCTCAGTGTCTGAGTCTGTCAACTGCCTTGGTGAGTAGAGATCTTCAGACACATCTGGAGTCCCTTACAGGGTCTGCTGGAATTGCTGGAAATATATTTATATATATACATATATATAGTATATATGTGTATATATATATATACGAGCATAAAATGCTTATGCAGCTAATTAAAGGCAACTGTGACATTTTGTGGCATGTTGATATAATGTCATTAAAGTGAAACGTCTGTCAAACACCTGCTGCTCTCTGCGACCTCCTACCTGGCAGCACTGCGAGGACAGAGATTAGAGGCAGAAAATCTGCTGTGTGGCATGCTTTTATTTCAGCCAGTTTATGCCACACACAGCACAAAACACTGTAATTTTTGTTTTCAATTCTCCTTTAAAGTCCTCAGTGATTGTATTTATCTTTGTTGGTACACAGATACCATTGTGAAGAGGGATGATACTTCTTAATAATGTATGTTTCTCCCTTTCTCTCTCTCCTTTCTTATATGTATTAGGAAAAAAATAGATCAAAGAAATGCATTTTGCTTAGGAGGCACAAAAATTCATTATTATCCTGATCTTTTTCAGGAAGGCTGAGAGAAAGACTTACACATTGATCCACTACTGATTACCTCTTTCCAAAATGTTATGCAGAAAAACCTTTTAGATTTTCTGTACAGAACCTGACCATTAGTAAAAGGCTAATCATGCCCTAGATAGGTTTTTTTAAGATTAGAAAATATCATAATTTTAGGTGCCCGTGTAAGCAGGAAAACGATTGTTGCCCAATGTGAATGACTGCTCTGAATTAGAAATAATAACAACTGCAGATGCCAGGATCATATAGTTTTATACTGCTTGGATACTTCTGAAATGTCACTAAAACCTGTACCAGATCTGAACTGGGACTGTGGGCAAATGCATTTCTGACAAGGAGGAATTCTTATGAGGTGCATTTCCCTGCTCATGTGCTGGGCTCCACTGGGCAAGTATCTCCTTGACAGTAGGAATATACACAATGAGATTTCTTGAGATGGAATGGATCATTGGTCATTGTATAAAATGTCTTTATGGAATTGGTAAATGGCAAGGATAAGGATAGGCTACCATCTAGTGGATATATCATATAATTATTACAATTGTATTTAACCCATTTTGTGACTTGAATGGCTAAACTACAGAAAATCAATTCAACTCCTAATTGCTGAAGTGCCACCTGAAAGCACTCTAACCACGTGTGCATTCAGCCTGATTTAAAAAAAATCTTGCCGTGCTTTCTTCTGGTACCTCAGAGCAGCTCTGCTTGTCCCAAGGCCAAAAGAGACAGGACAGAGAATGCCATCTATTTCAGGTGTCCTTTTTCCTTATTGACCTCTAGGACACAAACATTCAAATGTACATTAGTATCTGTACAGCAGTTTGACGGTGTTAAACACAGAGAGAGATCTAAAATAGAAGAAAGATGTTTAACTCAAGTATCATGGCACATGTCTAAAGACACAACATATAATACCCAATTACTGCAGGAGTATAAGTCTAATTTTCTTTATATCTCTGCTCTACCCAACTGGCTTCAGCACTTCAGGTGATTTCTAACCTGAACTTCCATGCTTGCCTCTGGAGGAATAAGGTCTCAGAAGCGTCTTGATATGCTGATGTATACTGAGCTCTTCGTGATGTGGGTAAGAATAACAAAAGTAAGTCATGCAATTTGTGACTTGTGAGTCTGATCTAGGTTGGTGGAATCATCACTGTGACTGGACAGGTAGAAAGGGTGTGGAGCTGTTGGATGCATCCACATGTCTTTGTTGCTCTGAGAACTGCAGCTCAGTTACAAGGGACATGGGATTAAATGCAAAACATGGATAAAGACCTGGGTGCCACGTGCCTTAGATGAATATTCTTGTTAGAGGAACCACTTGCATCATAGAATGAGAGATAAACACAAAAATAGAGCAGCCTGCTCTACTGGGCTTGTGGATTACACTGATGGTGCTCTGATCTGATCAGGTGATGTAACTCCCCATGATAGCAACTTCAGAATAATTAGTTACTGTCTGATAACAATGAAACATGACATAGATCTGCCTACTACCTGAACCACAGGTATATCTCCAGCTCATTTTCTTAAACAATGGAAATATGAGCTGGCCTGTGTGCCAAATGTCTTTGTGCTGCCCACCACAACCTTCCATATCTGCACAGAGAGTAACGGGTGTGTGCTGTGGGATGAGCACATGTTGTGTGCCTCCCTGTAGGGATGAGCCATGAGCTGAAGGGAGTGCTGGAAAGAGTGCTGTGGAACCCTCCTGCTGTCAGCACTAAACTGGTACTGGGGTGGGGGGTACTGAAACTGCCATTTGTATGGACCTATAGCACTGCATCATCTGTGGAGCAAAGATGAGGTAGGCTGAGGACATGAAAAGATCATGGGACATATTCCATTTGGCTTTAAGCTGTCTGTCTCCAGTGGTGTTAGTAATACAGCCATGGCAGCTCATAGTTCAGTACAGGTATTTGCCAGCTAGTTTTTTACCCAGCTCTACGGGCAAGGTATGCCACTTCTGCTGTTTCAGTGCAAATGGAACTAGCCCAGGCAGCCAGTTCTATGTTACAAATTCTTTCCTAGACTTGAAAACATGAAAAATACAAAGCTCTTATTTACCTTGTTAAATACATCAACAGCTGCTTCCTTTAACTCATTACCTATGTACCTTTGGACCAGCCTAGCTCCAGGTTTCTCACCTGCTGTAGCTGTTTTGATAGCTCAACTTCTGTGCCTGAGCAGACACACAAAGCAACAGAAAGAAGGAAGTTAAAAGAAAAGCTTGCTCACACTCAAATTTAGGTGGACAGTTGTAATTCTGCCAGACTGGAGTAGCAATTCTTCCCTAGAGGCAGCAGTCACCTTTCTGGTCCATTGTTTTGCTGGAAGCTGGAATTGGAAGGGAAGTCTTCTAGTTGAATGATGTTTCCTTCTATCTTTTGGTGTCAGGAGGCAGCACAAAAAGCACCAGATAACCAGGCAAAGTCCCAATCAAGAGTCTTTCAAGTTAAACAGTGAGATGTAGCAAGTGCCAAGGCCTGAGGTTTATTGTTAAAGCCCATAGGACTTGGTGAGAGGGCATTAAGACTACAGAAAAAGACAAACACAAAATAAGAGGTGGAAACTCTCCACCTCTGATAAGGTAGAAACTCTCCACTTTTACACATTTTTATATTTCTGCTCCATAGAAACGAAAGAAATCCTCTTCCAGATTTTTCTAATAGTCTTTGTCCAACTGATCTTAGCCCACCACAGTCAAACCAGTGAAGTTTGGTTCTCAAAATAATGCGCCTAACCTTCATGAAGTCTGCCCTGGTAGGATATTTTAAGACAGGTCTGTCTAAAATTATTTTCTGTAGAGGTCTCTCTTCCACGTGAGTCACCTGCTGTCTATTACCCATCATGGCACCAGCCCTGCAAAACAGGCATTCCTAAACCAATACTGAGAAAAACAATCCTGTCTTACAGAGGAATAGGATATCACTACCCAGGTGGTTTTAGCTACCTCATTATCCAACGGGTAAAAATTAAGCCCAGTGCTACCAAAAGGGTTGCAAATAAAAAGGCACAAATTAAGAACATAATAGTATTTGTACATACATATGGGTTTTTTTCTGCAAATAATAAAATGTTTCCCCAGGAAAAAAAAGGGTACCACTAACCACAAACCACTTGAATTCAATATAGAGAGGTGTAAACATGGAATAAATTCTCAGAACTCAACCAATCAAAGATAATTATATAATCAGAGGACACATTTTTGTGAACTTGGGTGTTTTGTGAGCAAGATGTGAATATAAAATTTACTGGCCTGGGAGGGAGTTGGCTGGAGATTCCCCAAGACATCAGATCTGAAGTGCAGCAGCTCATACATCTCAAGGAGTAAAAAAGAAAGAAAGGAGAAAGTGTTGAAGAGATAAAAGGGAGAGGAGACTAAGAGTCCTTATGCTGACACATTGATAGTCAGCTTCCCAGGACAGGGATGTCCTATTTTGACCGTTTTACTTAGCCTGGTTTCTATCTCCACGTATGAAGATTTATTTCTCCTGAATGGACATTTCTATCTACTGCTGCATTTGAATTTTCATCCCATGGCTGCACCAGCTCACAGTCATGTGTTTAGCTCTGTTTTGGAGAATGGAGACATTTAAAAAGCCTTTCCCCCACCCAGTGCCTGTGACCTTGCATTGAGCAGAGCTACACAAACATTTAGAACAAAATCCAAATGCAAATCTGAAACCTGCCTTTGGGTTTTGTTATGAACTTGAAACTGAATTTTACCCTAAGTTTTATGAGCCTTGTCTGAGTTGGAGGGGACCTGGGCTGATTTAAGGTTTTACAGGGAACCATTTGATACTCCGAGGCTTAATGTGATTTTGGCTTGAAACAAGCAGTTCTTGGCTCACTTCAGGCATTTGATTCCCATATCCAAGGTGAAATCCAAGGGCTATGTAAAGTTAGGACAAACTGAAGCTGATGTGTGCACACTCATGCACAAGCAAGTTGTGTCTTAATGCACCTCCCCAAATTCTGCATGGGATTGTGGCTCTGTTGAGGAGCATCGGGATGTGCCTCAAATTCCAACCCAGAGCTGAGCAGGCAGGCGAAATCTGAGTTGTAGACAGCTAAAGCTCAGACCCTGGCCTTCTGTAAACAAACACCTCACTCTCCGTGTGTTTGTGGAGTAATAGTGACATCCTGTGGCCAGTCCCGATTAGTCCCAAGCACGGACACGCTGTTTATTCCTACTGGTGCTAGACATGAGGACCTGCCAGGAGAAAGGATGAAGGCAGAGCTGGAAAGGGAAAAATTTCAACCTTCCTTAATCTAGATGTTAAATTTCAAAGGAGAGGAAAGAGTTACAACCCACTTGCTCTTTAGTCATAATCCAAACATTAAGGCCCTTAGCTAATTTAAATGTAAAGTGATTTTAAACATGCTTTCAGAAGCTGAGCATAGAAATGAATACCCATGGGAGGCACCGGGCATAGCAACTGGAAGGAGGGATAGGGAAACTAAGCTCTGAGCCTAGAGCGAGGAGAGGCCATTGGTGAGGTGAGAGTCCGGGATGTTTGAGACCATCCTCCAGAGCCTTCTGAGATGATCCAAACAAACCAAGTATAAAGGTACAAGCAGGAGGCAGCACTGGAATGGAAGAGCAGTTTCATTTCCCAAGCAGGCTGTATTTTGATGTTAACAGGCACGGCCGTGGCAGGTTCAGGGAGGGACGTCTCTTTTCTCCCCTTGAGCCGACACGCTCTCGCTCAAGCACCGAGGAAATATACTGCCAGCTGAGTCAAGCGCAAGGATTGCCCAGAAAAGAGAAAATTTAAGAGGGAAAAAAAAAAAAAACAAACCAGGTGTAGGGCAGCCAATAAATTGTCAATGAAGAGAGAAAGCAGGCAAAGAGAGCAGCTGGCTAGAGCCCAGCAGAAGAAACTCAGTGCCTGGGAGACCAGCTTTCTGTGCTACATTATTTCAACAGCCAAGAAGCCACTGGAGTTCAAGGAGAGAAGGAGCTGGACAGCCAAGGTGACTTTCCTTACGGGTATTCTCATTTTTATTGCCTAAATTACAGTAATTCCTGTGATGTGACAGAGATGCTGTTCCTGCCCTGAGGTGTCCACCAATGTTGTTTTATGCCTTGGACAGTGTGATCCAAGGCCAGCCAGACTCAAGGAAGCCAACTAGACATGAGGAACACAGTGTGCTGTGGGATTATGGCTGAGCTGAGTGACAGAAGGGAGATATAAAAAGGCAGAGAGTGTCAGAGAGAGAAAACGGCTTCCCCATTGTGTGGAGGAAAGAAGCAGTGGGGAAGAGGTGAAGTTGTGATGTTTTCCAGCGACCACAAGTTCCTTGTAGAATTTGATTGTCCCGAGATATTTCTTGAATTGCACACGCTTGTTATATGGGACAGAGCTCGTGTTGTATCTGGTGTTTCAGAGACAACATTCACTCTTGCAAATATTTGATTTGCATTTGGAGGGGTGGGTAGGGGTGGATAGAATATCATCCCTTGACACTGGCTCGAGGTTCAAGTACTTTTTCTTACGGGGTGAGGGACATGTTTCATTGGACAGCTGGCAAACGCAAATGATTTAGTGAACGTGCAGACTTTTAGGCTATTCTCACAAGATGGACTGAATTTCAGGTGATGAGACAAGTCTTTCACCTTCTTCTCAGATGTCTGTAGAAAACCACAAATATACTTTTGTCATATCAGGGATCTGGTAAAAAAGAACCATTTCCCAGCCCAAAAACTAAGTAGGATTTGCACAAGCCCCACATTAGCTACAAACCAATCCATGTCCCTGGTGGCTGGCAGAGCAAACCATGGGTAGATGCACTGGTCTGTAATTCAGTGTCTTCGAGAAACAGCAACAAAGACCAGAGCAACTGAGGGAAGAGTCAGTGAGGTAAAACAAGACAGATGCAAGAGTACTACTAATGTGGCCCTGAAACAAAACAGCTACCTGGAGAGAGAGTCTGGGGACTGAATGCTGACTGGAAGAAGCCAGGAGCCATAAAAAGTGAAACAGGCTCCTGTTGTCTGGTTCTCTGCCCATGGTCTGGGAAGCAAGGCTTCATGTATTTCTGTAAAATAAAAAGAACTATATCCAAAATAGTAGATCATCATGATTTTCTCACTCTACTGGGGACAACCCACAGGGCTTTGGATTTGATCTAGCTGCTTGGCCAACTGCAGCTCTGGTCTGATAGATTAGCAAAGTCTCTGTGGTGAGTTTGTCATTGCTGCTGATTCAGTGCCCTCCAAATACCTGCCTCTCATCACTGTTCTGCACAATTCCCAAATTAGGCTGTGGTGCCAGGTAGTGAACTCTCCCACTTGCTATGCTCTGATTGAGTTTGTAGGTCTTACAAACACGAAGGTAATGCTATTAGTTTTCAAGAGTGAGATTCTTCGATCTGATCATTAACTTTCTCCATTGCTCCCTGCCCCCTTTGCTGTAACTCTTTCCTACCACATCTACAGACTGCTGCTTTTGCTGGAATGGTAAGAGACTCTTAACCAGTCACCAGAGCTCCTTACACCTTCCCAAAGCCTGAGCTTTACAAAAGCAGCTTTCAGGATCTGTCACGTTAGAAAAAAGTAATATACTAAGGGTTAGTCCTCCTCTTGCTGAGAAATAACTTTTCTTAAATGGGAATATAGACTTAAAATCAAACATTTGCTTACAAGGGTCAAGTGTCTGCTGCTGGACCATGCCTGATCCTAAATCTGACCTGCAATAAATATTGCTGCTAAACAGAGCACATCACAATAAAATTCTGTGGATCTCTTCAAAATATATAAGCTAACCACAAACATAGCAAAGATGTTTCGGAGGGGACAAGAGTTCAGGAGAAGTCCTAGAGAGTCAGCTCTTCCATCCCTTGGGATTCTCACACTGGTGAAATTGATTGATGGTCCTTGTTTTTTTGTATTTATTTCCTCCCTGCTTTTCTTTCTCCCCCTCTCTTTCCCTTGTTCTGCAGCTACTCTTCACTGTAGCTCTGAGACCTCAGCACACAGCTGTCTCCCTGCCAATAACCTCTACTCCTGGAGCAATGCTGGGTAAGTGTGTGTGTGACCTGGCTCATGAGCACCATGGCCCAGCTTGCTTATGGTCCATGCTAGTCCTGATCCATTTACAACCTGTCTGTGTCTCAGGCTGCAGCGGTGCATCTCTGATGGGCAACACTGGAATCACTGCAAATCCATAACTGAGTCCTCTGCTGTGGAAGAATCCTTTCCCTCAAAGAGCCTCTTTCCTTTTATCCTGCTCAGTGCTCCCAAACTGTTCTCTGCCCCTTGTAGACTGGGAGATTATGATATCTAGGATCCTCACTGTTTTGGAGCAATGGGCATGCCCAGGGTTGGCCCTGGAGAAGGCTGAGTATGGAAAGGCTGGAAATGTCCTCAGGGTGCCGAGAATCAACACCAAACAAACACACCAGTGCCTATTAAATTAAATAAGCAATTAATTCAAATAGTCGTAAGTTTATGCCAGTAGTTTCTGCAAATAACTAGCATACCCCCAAGTTGGCTTAACTAATACAAACCGCTACCATCTCCACCTGGTTTTCTTTGCATGGGAGCTGGTGGAGCTGCATGAGAAGGAGCTTGTTCCCAGGCACAGTGAATATCTGGACTTCACAAAAGGCAGAGGAAGAGCACCACGAGCAGCCTGGTGCATGTCTTCATTAGGGAAGTTTCACAGATCACAGTCACGGTGCTAGTAACACACATCCGACATGGCTTTCTGCCTCAGACAATTCATCGCTTCCTGTACCATAACTGGAGCACTGGAAAAGAACATATTAGAGCAAGATGTGAAATCTAGGAATTCTGTTAAGGTTAGAAAAAATCTAGCTGAGCTGCAGCAAGAAAACAAGTTTTAAAATGCCAGCTGAGGCAGAAGGTTTTGTCTCATTGGAACTCATTCCATGCTTGAACAGCTCTTGCAGCAGCAGGAACCTCAGTAAACCTATGTATACAAAAGACAGGCTTAGAAGATATGAAGCTAGTATTTGTTTATTGAAATGAATTTTGGCAACGTTTCCTATTTCTCTCCAGGATGCCTTGTTGGTGGCAGGAGGGAATTAAGAGCTGTATTTCTGATACCTGTATCATTTATCTATAGTCTCATCTGAAAAATTAATAGGGACACTTATTGACTAGCACTAAAAATGCAGAGGGTTTTGAAGAACTTTGAGCTACTTTTTATTATTTTATTTTTATACCCTGAAATAAAGCTGTGTTTGATTCCTATTTCACAGAGGAAAATGAAACTCTGGGATGAATATATTGGTCCCTGGAAGGCAATTCCTGTAAACAAATTAATACAACTCAGGCCTACCTCCTCTACATTTTGTTCCTTTTCTTGTGCAGCCTATTGATTGATTTACCTGAGGGAAGAGATTCCTCTGAATCAGATACTAGGCAAGTTCTTAAGGAAAATACCGGCTTTAAAAAGGGAGCAGAAGAAAGAGCAGCAGTTGCAAAAATTGCTAATCTTTCATTTGCAGGAGCCACTGAACATCTGGATAGTATGAAGCTCCTTTAACCCCCTGAGTGCAAAAAGAATTAGCACCAAAGGGCAGCCCATGCTAATTCAGTGCCATTAAACTTGTATAAGCCAGAAGAATGTGATGTTATACTTCCATAGGGCCATATGGATACCGCTTTGCACTTTGTATCTATCAGAGGGACTAGCAAAACTAGTTCAGTATTGTACAGTATGGCTCTTAGAAAGATAAAATAGCCCCTGTGCAATATTATACATTATTACACGTCTATCATATCACACCTTGGAACCAACCTACTCTTTTAACGACAGGTGGAGAGCTTGTCTGCTGATGTGCAACTTTTGAGCTTCTATATTTAGAAAAGCAAGATGTTGCAATAAAAACAGACTTAATTATTATTCTTTATTTTACTATTAGCAACTCTTTCTTATTTTTTAAAGGAACCTGGCATTTTTTTAATACTGCTCACTAGAGACTGTTTTCAGACCAGTTATTATCTTATGTCTCCAGCTTTAAAATATTATTTCCTGCTAATCTTGCTGCTCCCTTCATTCATCTTTGTCCATAACAGAGGGGAAAACACAGCACTTTCCCTTGGAGCCCCCTTCATAGCTTCCATGTAACCTTCAGTTAAGCCCTATTTCAGTTGTCTCTGAATATAATTTTTCTCGACAGTGAAAAGTGAATAGGCTTTGCTTTCAAAGTCAACATTATCTGCTCTCAACAGTAACAATATACTATAGATTTTATAGTGATTTTCATATGTAGATTTGAAACTGCTCTGGCATAAAGAACAGCCATACACAGAAGTTAAGAATGAGATTTTCTAAATTACCCCCACCCCCAGCTAGTCAGGGCCTGACAGCCAAGATGCACAGCCCTGAGTGGCTCTTTTGCTGTGAGTCACCATCAATGTCTTCCACTGGAGCTGTTTTGCTCTGTTGCAGGTCTGGCTTAGATATGAACGATTCCTAGCAAGATCAGTCATCATACACCTTACCTCCTTCAATATATGCTTTCACGTGTTAGGAAAAGTTAAAAAGATTATAAACCAGAACTGTATTTTAAACACGATGAACAAGAAGGGGAACAAAGTGGTTTACAACAAAAAAACCACCAAACCCAAACCAAACCAACTCACTTCAAACTACATAGAATTATGCAAAATCACAGTAATCCTTATCATCCCCTATTGCTATAGCAAGCCTCCTCACTGAAAATGTGACTGCATGGGAAGAAGTCTCTGGATAATGCTTTAGAGACTCAAGGACTGCCAAACTCCAGCTCTTGGAGCTCCCTGGGGCTGGAGGTTTAGGTAAGGACTCCACACTTGGACTGAGGCTCAGGATGTGCTTGTTTTCTCTCCTACAGTGGTGAGTCAGATCAGATCCGATTCACAGGCTCAGCCTCCCGCTGGGCAGTAAAAACACCGCTCTCCTTTTGGGTATAGTTCCCAGCTCCAAAATAAACACTGAGAGCAGCCAAACTATGGTCAAAAAACATCTAGAGTGAGCACACTGGGTTGCAAGGGGGATGTCAAGAGGCTGTCGCTTCAGACAGTGCACCCTGCCGAAACTTCTCACATGACCTTCAGCACACAGACAGGTCTCTGCTCCCGTCAAACCCAGGAGAAATGTTTGTACATTCCAGTTAATTGTGAAGCTTGGCAGCCGAGCAGCAGAAAATGACTGCAAAGCACAAAAACATCAGAGAGCTGTAAGAGTGGCTTGCAAACTGAACAACTTTAGGGGGTCTGAGTTCAACACATCCAGGCCCAATTCAGAAGAAACTCTGTTAATTAAACCAACCTAATGCCCTGAATTATAGCCGCAAAAAATCCCAAAGTTGGATGCCAATGTTTGGGTTTTTTTAGGGAAGATAAGCCTGAAGAATACAACCTTATTTTTTTCCCTGGATTATTTGTATGCTTTGACAAAGTTGCCATACAGTCTTGCCCTCTAAAACTCTTTAAAATAACACACCTTATCATGGTAATTTGAAAGGTAATTCACAAAACCCTGGGGAAACACTCCTCTTTTGGCACAGGGGCTCTCAAAAATCATCTGTCACTTGGAGCTTCCAGGCTATGCCTCCCATCCTGTAAGGCCCCTAGAGCAGCCTCTGCTGTATTAATGAGAATATCAAAGTAATTGCATTGCAAAAGCCAAATGTCTTGTTTTGAGCTATGTTTTCTCTCAGGTGAGTATCCAGATGAGATGCTCAGTCCCATGAGAGTTCCTTCCCAGCACAGCTTGCAGGCTTCACGGGAAGCACAGTCTTTGGCCCTGATGCACAGAGTAGATGCCTTTTTTGTGTCCACAGACCACAGAGAACTTAGTGATTTCTTTAACAGTGAAGGAGAGTTGACATGTAAACCACAAAGGGCTGCTTGTTTTTGAGTGAATGCTCCATGGACTTAATCAGACTCTGGGTTTGTCCATAACAAGTTCAATAGTTGCTATTTGCACTTAGATCCTCAGCTTCATTAAATGTAAAAGTTTCAGCTTTTGCCAGCAGTTAGTTGCATCTAGATCTATAAAAGGCTGTTCTGTCTCTCTAAGATGAGACATAAAACTGAGGCCTTGACCATCTGTGGTCATTAAGGATCCCATGGCATGCTTCAAAAGGTGAAGATGGTAGCTTTCGTCTCAGGACCAAATTCTATTCTGAGTAACTAAATTCCTTCAAACCTAAAATTCACCTCCAGCTTTTAATATAAGGTACTGTGTTTTCTTAAGTGTTCATAATAGAGTGATGGACTGCTAGCTGATGGCCACAATCTATCCCAGAAATTACAATATTTTATATATATATAAAATACTGTTATACATATGTAATATATATAACAGTGGATTAAAGGAAGTGTGCAGGTACACATGTTTGTCCTATTGGTCACAACACGATGCAGAGCAAGCCTGTCTCAGCACAATAACATACACATGCACATGAAAGCACATAGCCTAGAATTACAAGGTTTTAATTTTTACTTACTTATGAAATTAAAAATCTGGTATCTTACAGATCCTGAGCCCTTGCTGATCAATAGAGAAGTGAATCCCACTGGAAAAGAGATAAGGTTGGCTGCAAAGGGAGAGTCATTCCTCTCATGTCTGGAAGCTAAAAACAGTGTGTGAAACCAGAATAAATTATCTACCATTACCTCAGTGAAGTGTTTTTAATTTACTGCCCTGCTGGATGCATGTGGTAGAACATATACATGAGAAAAATGTGAAGGACTGTATTTATCTTGAATGTGCCTTGTGTCCCATAATGAAATACATTGCATATTTAACATCCTGCCATAATGTGTTGGTTAACTTTTCTGGAATTCTGCTAGGAAGAGAATACATTTAACCCCAAGATACCTGCAATTCCAAGAGAGTGAACCCACCTGTCTGGTTTGTGTGCCACTGCTGAGGTCCTCTTCTGAGCAGAGATGAAAGGTTGTATTACCTGTTTATTTCAGGACATGTTGCAAGTACTCAGGACTTCAGGCATTTTAGCTCTACATATCCTTTATCTGTGGGTGGAGCACCCCTGAAACAGAAGTTAAGCCTATGAAAAAATGGAGAGTCCACTTATTAAATATGATAAAATTATTTGCAGTTATATTTATTTTAAACTCGGAAAGGTAGAATGGAAGATGGACTAATTCTAGCTATGCACGCTGGAAATTGCTTAGAGTACAGACCTCTCAATAAAAAAAATCTACTAAAACTGAGAAGTTACTGCCTGCTCTTCTTTCTGCTTTTGTGGAGATTGGAACCATAGGTCTAACCATTGGAAATAATTTTTCTATAAACTTCAGTTATTCGTAATACAATAATCCTTCATGTGGGCTATAAACTTTTGGTTCCCCTCTTTTCCAAGTTGCAAGATTGAAGTGAAACTTGGCAGTGTTCTGTTTGTTGAAATGAGAGGCCCAAGGTCAGATTCTGATCTCTCATTGGCCTTACACCTGTCAACTGACTTTGATGGTGTAAATTTTTACTTACCCCAGCATAAGCAATGACAGGATCAGACCCTGCATATGCTTTTCATCTAAAGCTGTGTTCCAGATGTGTTTATGTAGCCTGGTTTCAATAAAACGTGTGCATTTTAAGATGTAAATGGATTTTTCTTTAATTATAACCATATGGACTGTTATTAAATTTTCATTTTAAAAGTGCAGATACAGTTAGCCCAGCCATATTGAAGCATCACAATGGCTTCACTTGACCAGTGCAGCTTTCACACAGCACCCAAGCAAAAGCAAGGCTCCTAAAGCTGGGAAAGACAGGGAAGGACATGAGATGACATCAAAGTGTGTGTGGAAAACTGTGACTTCTTGGTTTTCCTGATGTTAGAGCGCCACATCCCATTGAGGTATTCGCCTTTCCTCTGCTCAAGATGAGGAAAAATTAAGTGCAAAGCTGTTTCAGCATATTCCTTCAAGCTGAGATATCACTACTACTGGGTTCTTTTTCGTCTGCCTTTGCTACAAGTCAGCAGCCCTGCTCAGCTCTCCTTTGCTTCTGTACAGCTTCAGGCTGTGACTGGATGCCTTGAATCCAATAAGCCCTCAAATCCAGAGTTACATGGTTGGATTGGTGTGTTAGGAGAATCTGTGCCTGTCTGGGGTGGGGGAGTCCTGGAATGAGCATATTCCTTCCCCCACCTTCATCCTCTGTGCTGTGATACCACATGCTGAGGCTCCAGGAAGGAAAGGTCAGCCTGCTGCTGCCCCCAGCCCAGCTTTGTGCTCGACATCAGCACTGGTGCCTGAGGGGACGAGACCTCCCTGATTCTCAGGCTTGATGGTGCCCATTCCTGAGGGTCCCTGTACCCCCCACAGCCTTTTGTGCATCTCCACAAATAAGGGCTGCCTCCCAGCCCAGAAGGGGAGATTGATTTTTCCAACAACAGAAAGGTAGGGGCAAGTAAAATAGTTTTGATTGATGGATTTTCCATTAAAAAAAGGAGACAGATTTGTTAATGAATAAATGTTTAAGAGAAAGATGTCAGTGTTGATGGAGTTTTTCATTTAGTCTTCCTGAAATTAAGTATTTCAGTAAGGTAAAAGAAAATTCACTTGGAAAACTTCTTTGAATTATACATCCACAGCTCCATGAAATAGGTGGCTGGTATAGTCATGGTATTTATGCTTTTCCTTAGCATATTTTGACATTATTAAATGGAAGGTTTTCCACTACTGTTCCATACGAATTTTTAAATTTTTTTATATTTATATGTGTGTTTTGTTTGCCTATTCGGAATAACTATTTTCAAATGAAAATAGTTATTCCAAATTTGATTCTGAAAGTAAATTTTGTCTGCCAAACCTGATTTGAAGTTCAGTCATGCTCCTGAATTTCAGTCCATGCTTTCTTCCACGGACAACTGGAGAATACAGACTGTGCTTCTCTCCTACTATCATTATGATTTTCTCACCCTTTAATTTTCTTCTGGGTATGTTGGATACTTATGTTTGACTCGTGTCTTCTTCAGAATGCAGCTGCCAGTTGGTGGGGAAGTTCAGTCATCTTGGACACGTTAAGAATGTTTTTTCTCCTGGATTCAGCTGTTGAGGACTCCTGGGTCATGTTCAGCTGTGTCCTAGTAATGCATGGTAAAAGAAGGATGCTTGCACAGAACAACCACAAGAGTCAGAGTGTTCCTGTGCTCTCTTGCAGAGGGAAGAGTTTGACAAACGGAAAAAAATGTCTATTCCTGGCAGTGGAGAATGGACTCTTTCACTGTAGGGCTCAGGCTTTCCCCAGACCTTCCCGAGACTGCAGTCATGAATGCTTGGTTTGGCTGCACTGTGGTGTGTTATGAAGATGTGAAAAGTGAGCTAGATGGCTGAGCTGCCCCATCTGCATTTTTTTTTTTTTCATTTTAAAATTTAATAAAACCCCATGTGGTTACAATTGAAAAAAAAAATCCATTAATGCTCCCAAAATACTTCATATCTAAAGCAAAATGTATATTAACTTCCCATCCCCCATCTCTAGTGAACAATAAGATATACTTTTTCATTGAATCAGTGAAAATCATTAAATAACTTATTACATCATCAACCCAAACCATGTACTTTTACTTACTTTTCTAATGACTAACAAATGATATTAACATATCAATGTCTTTATATGCATCAGGGAAGAAAGGGTGGGACATGTAAAAGTGGAATCTAAACAGAGGTCCTTTCATATTTTTATATATTTTAAATAGGGGTAGGTGTTTCTGTCTGGAGACCATATGTTTGGAGGTTTTTTAAAAACAATCTGTATGTGTGTAAAAAAAAAAGAAAATTAAGTGGTATGGACAGCTACAGTGTGGGCTCTGGAGTTCTGGTGAGGTGATCTAGATATGAAGAGATGTCCAGATGAAAAATCCTTTTCCTTCAGGCACATTTTCCATTATTTGGATCTTATCTGAACAGCACCAGTTGACAAAGCCCTGGATGTGCTTTCTGTGGAAGAGCAGCAGAGGAATTACCATCAAGGGGCTTGTCAGTGTCAGTGTGGCTGCTGCTACAGGGGGGAAAGGCTCCTGGGCACTGTAATGGCACCAGGGCTCTGCATGCAGAGACATTGAGGCTTTGCAGCTGCACAAGGGACGAGTCCTTCATCCCCAGAAACAGAAGGGCTCAGTGCAGGAGGGGTTCTCTGCATCCCCTGCACTATCAGGGTGTGACACATAGAGCAGGGCGGTTTTAATTTCACCCAGTCTCGACAGAGATCGCTTTGCTACAGAAACAACGTCCCTAGGACAAAATGGCACTCCCAGCTGCAGAAAAAAACGAGGCAGTCACCTTTGAAGTCATTCTCAAGCCTGCCCCATAAGCAGGATGTCTGGATGCACAGGGCGTCATCAGGTTCATCTTCCAGCCTGGGGGAGTTGTGTGTCATCACCTCTGCAGTGCGCCTGAGCCCCGGCCAGGGCTCCTGAGCCCGTGTGTGCCATGGTGCAATGTGCAGTGCTGCTGCCAAAACACAGCACCAGCTGGTTTATTCATTTTACACAGTGCAAAAATGTTATTAAACTGCACCATACAGATAAGTACTAGAAAAATTGCTAGGTTATTTTTTTCACATAAAATTAGCCAATTTGCTGGTGTATGTAATTGTAAAGAATGCAAAGCATCCCATTCAAGTGATTAACCTCTTAGTTAATAAAAGCAACAATTGCGTGTGTATAAATAATATAATAAAAGGAACATTCATATCAAAGTAATATAGCTCATACTATCCTGTTTCTCTCCTTAATTAGTAAATAATTCATCAAATTCTGCAATGAATTGTGCTCCCACCCACATTTCTTCATCCAATTATCGTGAAATAGGAAAGCAGGAGCCTTCCTTCTTTGAAAAGGATGTGATAATGAAATTGTTCAATAGCTCTTCTCAGCTCTCTGCTAGTCTAAATTAGTACTTTCTTGGGCATACTGTTTCTTTTGTTCATTTCTTCCCTTATTCACTACTTTTTTTCTTTTTAATTGAAGATATTTCCTATGTTAAATGTCATTTTACACTGACACACTTTAAAAGAAGTATATTCACCATGCTTTGTTTTCAGCAGACACAAATGAAATTAATTCTACAGTACAGATGAATGGCAGTGTTTGCTTGCCAAAGAGAGCCTTTCACGCTTCAGATTGTAACACACAAACAGAATTAAAATAATATTATAGAATTCAAGATTAAAAAGAAGATGCATAAGCAAGCATGTATTAAGATCTCAAACCCAGAATTCAGACTGTCATTGAATGAATGTCGTGTTTGAATAAGATTCTTTGTTATCTGATCAAATTCCATTTCTTTCATTGGATCTTTGCAGGACTCAATGTCTGAAAGTGTGAACAACTATCCAGTGTTGTCCTTCAGCTGTCTTGTGTGTGGTCATGTGTTTTAGGTATTTTACAACATTCAAATCCTGCTCAGAAGACAGAATTCTTCATCTCTTTGTAGACATGTTTATGGTACACCTCATTGTAGAACTGGATGGCCTCAAACAGTAAGCAAGAATAATTTCACAATGCTGATATAAAATAAAAAAAGACTCTTGTCTTTATGAATGGTGAACTAATGCCCACAGAAATAAAGATCCAAAGTATTCAAGAATTTCAAGTCCTGAATTTGAGGCACAAAGAATCTGAACTTTCAGAACAACCCATGTGCATCTGTGCATGTGAATACATATGACTCTCTCAGATAAGGTGTGTGCATATGAGAGTAAGTATTATGAATGTATCATACATAGCATGGCATTTATTTAAAGCACTGCCTTTATTAGGGTCCTCAACAGCTCAGAGGGTTCTGATATTTCCAATGAGACAGCAAAACAAAGGACCCATGAGAACCACTATCACTGAGCCAGGCTGCTGGTGCCTCGCTGGGAGTACACTGTGATCATGCAAGAGCTCTGTGAGCTTGCATTGCATCTCCACCCAGCTCCAACCTAACCATGCCAGGAATTTGAAAACTTTGAGGAAATGCTGTTTGATTTTTGTCTGGACCATGCCTAATGGGAACCAGAGCTTAGGACATGAAGCACTTAAAATCCAACACTTCAGAATCTTGGTGCTTCATGGTTTGAGGGGTTTGCATGGTAAGTCGCCTCCTTTTGGAAAGGTCACACTGTGCCAAATATCAGATCCCTGTTTTGAAGCATCAGGCCATTAAGACTACCAGAATTTTAAATTTGGGAAGAATAATACCCTTGCTTTTAAAGTAGATTGGAAAATAGTTGAAAAAAGTTGGCAAAAAAGATTTTAAAAACCAGTCAGCTTGGGTAGACACCTGGTATCGAGAACTTCAGCAAAAATGTCTGAGTAGGGGAAGTTAATAAGCAGGCACTTATGTTTTAATAGAACTATATAACATGTGAGGCCACCAGCTTTGCTTATTATAAGGTCATTATGAAAAGTATATTTAGGGAGCTATATTAGCATTTGCTTTATTTTTCCATGTGGAAAGGTAAATTTTACTATAGAAATAAAATGATGAAAAAGTGTAAGCTAGTCTGTGTTGTTGCTTTTTTACCTTTATGTGTAAGCATGCTAGTACTTAATGCATTTTAAGTAATATTTAGAGCATTATGAAACAGATTTTTTTTCAGAAAGGAAAAGCAGAAATCTGCTTCAATTTACCTAGTATGGATACACTTACTAGTGAATATTGATACTCAAACCTCTTCTTGAAGATTCTGAGACAATCATGCTGCATGAGTTAAACACAAAAGCCCCTGCAAGGATTAGAAGAGACAGATTGTCCTCTTCACTCTCTCTGTGGTGTCAGCTTTATTTTTTCTTGTTTTAAAAAGAAATCTCTTATGTTATGATAGGAAAAAAAATCTGAAAAATATGACCCCCAAGTGTCAGTGGTATCCACCTGAACAAATAGCCATACACCCTGAACTTCCACACTCAGGCCGCTGAGTTCAAAGGCTGCTAAATCAGATGCCACTTGTGTGGTTTTTTTAAAACGAAGTTTTTATTGCTCCTTAGAGCAAAGGTCTCCTCTTACAAAGATCTGTGCTATCTACTGTGATTGACTATTCTCGTGGATAAACTTTAATTGTAGCACAGAGGTGCTGAAGTGAGTAAAAAGAGTCAGATGTCCGTGCCTGATGACATGAGTCCAGAAGCGGGCACTCCAAGAAGTGCACACAAGTACACTTTGAGAAAATCAAATGTGTGGCTGATACTGAGGTGTCATTGTGAGGAAAACCAGACTTAGTTTTCCTCTAGCTATGGAGGTGTGGAGCTCTGTTTTGAAGGCATCAGCTTCTAATCCATTCTTTTTGGAAAGGCTGTGAGGAACTTTTCCAGTACAGAAGATTGTGTCTCCAGTTCTTCAGCAATTCTAGTGACACAAGATGTGGTAGATGGGAGAGGATTTTATCCTTTTTTTTTTTTTTTCCTCTTGGCTTCAGGCAAAGATAATTTTCATCACAAAGCAGTGCTCAGTCTCTCGGGGCAAAGGCAATGCCAGTTTTCACGGTGCTGTGTATTCCTTGTAAGCAGGATCAGGCTTGGAGTGAAGGTGTAGTCCTCTGAACCATCAACTCTAAAAAAAAACAGTTACCCTGGCTTCCCCACATAAGGTGAAATGGCTCCATTAAAATGAAAGCACACATAAAATGGAAGCTTTCACAATACCAAATGACTTAGAGGAAGATTTGCTACATTGTCTTACTATAAGACGACAGAAAATTAAAGACTTTTTTTAAAATAAACCTATGACTCCTCCCCCAAATAGTTGGATCTAAAGCCTGATAAATTAAATATTACTCACCAGACAACCAGAAAAGCTTTAGTCAAAGGAATTTAAAGATGTGTTAATTAGTCAAAAGAGAGAGCCCATACAGTCTTGTAAATATTACAGGAGAAATCTATTAACTCGAGTGAGCACATATTAATTGAAAACATTGTATAAGAGCTACAGAGTTCACAGAAAGTGCCTTTCACATGCTATTAAAGCCCGTGTATATGCAAATTCAGTAGCTAGCAGATTAGCTATGATGCCTGGCTGTGGATAACTGGAAAACATCCTCCCAAGCTGGCTGCATAGCTACAGCAAAGCTGTTACCTACTGCCTGGGTATGAAGTGTAAAATAACAGGCGAGGGGTGCTGGGCTTCAGTGGCAGGATAGAGAGGCTCCACTAAGCACTGAGGGAAAGTCTTCTGAGACGGATTTCCTTCCCTATGTCTTCCTCAGGAAAGATGTGTCAAGATGCTGGGGCCTTGTGCCAAAGTTTGGTTCCTTTCTAGAGTCTGCTTCACACACACACAGGTTTCTTTCCTGTAGGAGCTGGAGCAGGAGGGACCTCGTGGGCTCATCCAGAGCAAGCTCTGGCTATGGGAGCTCACAAGCCCTCCTGGGTGCTCATCAGATCAGACTTTGGTGGCTACCAATGAGAGTGGCCTCTTAACCATGCTTGTTTCACCAATGGCATCTCGAGGGAGCTGAAGGTGTCCCTCAGGCATCTTCTTTTCCCCATTCATAAAGCCTTGCTTGTGAATGAGAGTTAGAACAGCCTTTGCCAGTTAAGGGTGAAGAATAAACAAATAGTCAATCACAATCATTAATTCTAAACCTTCCTCTGGCCCACCCTGTGGCCCTGTGCCACCCTTACCTCCCATTGCCTCTGCTTCCTTGCCCCTAAACAGCAGGCACTAGCCTTTGCTGTCCTTCAAGGGACTCCCAGGGGCTGGCAGACAGCAGGCAGCTCCACGAGAGACAAGCCCTAGCAGTACACAGGGAGATTTCTGGATGCCTTTCTGCAGCAAAATTCACTGAGTTTATTTCCCACCAGTCCCCTGTAGCCCTGCAGTAACTTGTGAGGGTGTCTGAGCTTGAAGGGCTGGATTCATCCAAACGGCAATGACCGAGTCACCAGGGTGGTGCCTGTGAGGTCTACATGAAGCCAGGGCAGGAAGAGAAGCCTTTCAATGGACCTGAAATGGCTCCCGAAGGAACCACCCTCTGACTCTTATTTTTTGCCCAAGACACCTGCACTGCTAAATTCGTGGCCTCATGTTAACTAGGCTTAATAACAATTCCTCCTTCTCCCCATTCAGCTGAGCCCTCCAATGGCAACCTTGAAGCTCAGGAATGACCAAACAATAGTTTCCCTATCTTTTTAATAAGAGCAATAGCAGTCCTAATTCATAGGGCTTTTTTAAACCTCCCACTCTTCCTGCAAAGGCAGAAGCTCCTGTCCTGCTCCCATTGTTCCCATCAGAATGTGCCTCTGCAGCACAGTTTGTTGGTGGCTGGAAACACACGGCTCTGGCTGCACCAATGGCCATGCTGTGATCATCACATCTGTGTGTGCACATGTGCTCCTGGAAGCACTTTGGATGCTCCTTGCTTATCAGACTAAAACAAGTGGGTGAAGAGGGAGAGCAATATCACAGCTTTTCCACTCCAGTGACTTCAGTATTAAATTGTGTTTCTTCTACTTTCCCCAGCACTGAGATACGCATACCAGGTCTCCAGACAAATCAAATGGCTGAACAGGCAGTTAAAATCCTGGCTTTACTGCTGGGGCAGCATCAAATTTCCCCATCTTTACTGGGCCAACCAGTGAGCACAAAGTCTGTGGCCCTCCCAGATCCTGGCCTGGATAGGAGCCAGCATCATCTGTGGTGTAAATTATAGCAATCCCAAACCAGACTGCAGCTGCTCAAATGCCACATTCATGTGAAGTCGTGACCAGCCAAAGACCAGGTCATATAGCCACGTGTGATCTTAACCCTGAAGCCTCAGAAGCCTAGTTTGTTGTATAGAACTTATTCCACCCATGGATATAGACAGTAAGGGGTGGTAGGAAGGTACTAGGTTTTGGTGATAACATATGGCAAGAAAGATCTTCCATAGCCCAAGAGGAAAGCCATAGTGTTTCTAATTCAGAACCAACCTGAGATACACTCTTGAGCTTGAAGCACCTTTTGTGGTGTGCACAGCTTCCTCCTCCAAGGATTCTCTTTTGGAGTCTGTACCCATCAGCCTCCTTCAAACATCAGCCCTTTGCTTTCCATCAGACATGCTGCAGGTATGTGCATCTGTCTACTTGATGTATTTCTTTCAAATTTCCCAAATTTGGAACAGGGACTACTTGAGCAGTTGAATCCAGGGAATGTTGAGAGCACATCTTAGTTATCCTGGAACTGAGTCAAACTTCTAAAGAAGAACTACACTGGGTTACCTCAGATCCAGACCTGGTTTCACAATCACAAACTTTCTTACTATATTCATCCACCAGAAAATAGAAAGTGTTACAGTTCGGTACAGTCATAAACACATCATTGCCAATGGAAAATTGTGCTGGCAGTTTCTTTTATACCCAGCCAAATATACAGAAATGGAAAGGTCAGCTATGCAGGCACTGGTTTTGCATATGTGCATTAATTACAACACAGTTGCCTTTTGTTATTCATTTCATCTGCTCAATAAGTATCAAATTGAATGAGAAGAAAGAGGAACCACAGAAAGACAGAAAAGGGAAGCCAGGACAATCTATGAATGGGACTGGTCCTCCCTTTCTGGATCACACGCTGGAAAAGATTCAAAACTAGCCAATTGCAGAGAATGGGAAAAGCAAAGAGAAATGTATCCCATGTCAGCTACAGCTTTTTCTATAAGGCTCTCAGTGGTCTGCTACAGAGGTACTAGAATAGTTCAGTAGGCTCGGCTTCTTGGTGAGTCCCTTCCATGGGGATTTTCCCAAGCAAGATCTGCGTGTTCAGGCACTCTGGTATGTTAGCTTCTTCTTAAGTATACAGCCACGGACCTGATTTTAATTAGTCAAAAAATTTTTTCATTGAACACCATGACACACATATGCATGTTTTGGGGATACCTGCCCTCAGGCAACACTAGAAACAGTGAGAAAGAGAATACTGAACAATGTAATCAGAAAATTCAGAACATTGATTTGCATGCACGTGTGGACCACACAATTTTGGTTATGATTGCGTCTGAAAAACAGACAGCATAATGTAAAATGTGGTTAAGAGACTGAGTACAACTTTCATGATTCTAGCTTGCACTCTATTCCTCTCACATATGTATTGTAACTGTATTTACCTGGCAGTGCAGCGCCCAGATACCTTAGGTGAAAGGATTTCCACTGCAAAAGATACACCATAAAAGTTGTCAAATACTGGTTATTCTCTTCCCAGAACAAGAAAGATGAATGCTGTGAAAGAATCACAGAATAGGACACAGTTTCCCCAGGGAACACATGGTAATGAGCATGAGCACCGCAATTAGACTCGTTGAGACTGAGTTACCAAAGCCTCCCAGCTAGGCCAGCCTCCTTCGTCAGCTTCATGCAGTGTCTCATGGTGTTGAGTTGTGGGAGTTCCCACTACATCCACCTAGTTAAACCCTTTCAATCACAGGAGCTTTGTTCAAGTGAGGAGAGCTTGCTGCTGTGCTATGGCTCCCTAAAACCCCTGAGCCAGGGGTCACCAAGATTGTTCAAAAAATCACAGTACTGCAAAAGAGAAAAAAGTTGCAATTAATAATTGTAACATAAAAGCTTACATCCTCAGATGATGAATACAAAGTGGTCTCCATGGTTTATAAAATATATTTCATTATATACATATGAAAAGTAAGTTACATGGAATAAGCTGTGTAGCCAGACCTGTACCAGAAGGACTTCCCCTTTCTGATCTTTTAGGATTACCCAACGAAATGGCTTTGTTGACTGCTCAGGTAGTCATTTCATAGGAAGGCTTAGTCATTTGGTATATACTGGATGCTGGTATTGACTTGTAGGAACATGAAAAAAAGTGGCAATGAGCTAGAAAACCTCTTTGGCAAGTAGTTCAGTAGGCCTTCTTCCTGAAACTGTTCTTGTCTCTTTCAAACCATCCTGCAAGAATCCGAGATAAAACATCAAGTCCAGAGCAAATACAAATTGGGCTGTGTATTTGTAGTGGTCTGATTGAGATCAAATTAGTATGGATTTTCTTTAATCCTTTGGTCTGTGTTGCTATGCAGGGGGGGCAGGAATTTACCATAAGAAAGGTGGACTATCATATTAAAGTTTTGCTTTCCCCTTCATTGGTGTAGTAGTTTCAATTCATTGCAGAGCCCCGCAGTATAGCTGCACTGATATCAGCCTAACAGGAGGTGCTTAGTCAGTGAGCTACATTTTAGAGTTTCCCTGTGGTGGGATTCCTGCAGCCCCCAAAATAATATTAACTGTATGCACACAAGCAATAACATGATGCCTCTACCCTGCTCTCTCTGTAGGTTACAATTGTCTATATGCTCTACACTTTGCTAGCCTTCCTTTAGTTGGCATACTTTGTATGCTTTTAAGGGATGGGCTGAATCCTGATTAGATACTTCCTTGTGTATTATCACAGGCAGGTGCGGGGTAGTTGAATTTCTTGGAGTAACTGATTGCTAATTTGATGCAAAATTAAGTAACCATACAAGAAACTACTGTTTAGGTGCAAAAGCATGACTAAATAACAAGGAAGGACCTGTTACCTGCTGCTAACAAAGTGATGTGTCAGAAGCAGGTAGCAGCTCTGTGATGCCAGTACATCTTTATATGCTGTTCACATTCCATTGCAACATGTCACATTTGATATGGCATAATGCAATGTGACTAATTTAATCAGATGTGAAGTGCACTACAGAAACGCATCAAGTCTGAAAATTTGGAAAAAAAAAAAAGTTGGAGAAAAAAATAAAGCTTTCTGCAATCCATGGTTGGATTATTTTTCTCTGCTGGAGGGCTTCATTTTCTGAGCTTGGCCTTTTCTATTCTGACCTTCCAGCCAAGGGCATGTGTCAGGAGGCCTGTATTTCCCAAAGGCAGTGACACAGTCTATTAGGTCATATGAGCTGGATCATCGAGCCTTTGTCCACCTCAACTTCTGGGCCACCATTCCTTACCCACCCCCACATCCCCCAGCACTAACTCATGACACGATGCCCTTGCCTTTGACAGGTCAGGAGGGGGAAAAGCATTTTATTGCTGAACACGTACACAGCAGAGCCCAGAAATGAAGATAGCTTTCTGTGGTGTGGTGCTAGTCACTTAGTAAGGCTGCATTTAATTAGCTACTTCTGAAATATGACAAGGAGAAAACACAAGATTTACCAGTCTGGTTGCATTTCTAACCCAGGGCTCAGCATTGTTTTGTTTTGAGGTGATGATTATAAGCATAAATATCAAAACAGCCCATGTCCACAGGAAGCTCATCAAGCTTTCAGTACTTTTGGAAAGCATATCCACCCTCATCCATTGTGGACTATTTCCTAGCCTGGGCGTCTGTGGATGGACAGACTGCCATGCACAGACATTAGCAACTCTGCCTTTTCAAACACTGAGTGGCAAGTGATTCGGACATGACTCTTTGGTTTAGTCCTTTATTTTAGATCTGCTTCTTCTCTTTGTACATTACCAAAGATATGGAAGGCAGTGCAAATAGTAATTTGCTTATTCTTCACTACAGGCCTGAGGGTTTTTTTGGTGAAGAGTCGTGGTCCTCAAAGAGTTGTGAAAAGGTCTCAGAAGAATTCATAAAGTGCTAGAAGAAGCCTAAGAAACACTTAAGCTAGTGAAAATCTATGAGCTAGTTGAACCTTAGGGAGTGCTGTACGAGGGTCAGGTAGTCCAGAAAGAAGACTGCATTTTCACAGGATCTTGGAAATAGTATCACCTGGAAAAGAGAAGGAAGTATGTACTCCAGTTACTGTGACAGACACTTCCACAGAGTAAAACTGAAAGAAAATCTTAGAAAACAGTATGATAAAATATGCTTATATGTTACAAAGAAGTAAAAACTGTTTATTCTACCCTTGGCCCCATGTTGAGCATGCCTCAGCCAAAGGAGAGGTTCACCCTTCCTTTCTGCCTCTTTAAGGATGAAGGAAACTTTGTTTGGCTCCTTTAAGACCCAAACATCTTAGACAGGTTTGGTGGTCTCTCCTGTCATTCCCTTAGGCCTGGAAAGGCTTTGCTGATTACAAATGAGGAGATGCTGTGTTAGCTCCTCCTCCAGTGGTTTGTTTGCTACTTATAGCCCCAGTCCTCTTTACCTCCTCTATCGGTGGAGATACCACTGTGTTCCTACCTAGGAATAAGGAAAAGTGGTGCTTTCACAAAGAAGAACGGCTAAATTGTGAGGTAAGGTCTGGTCATGCCAGAAAAGGTTTGTTGGTGTTGATTTAGCCCCGAGGCTTTCCTTTTGCTTTGTAATGTATGAGGAAAATGTGAGTTTTATAGCTCTTGGACTCTGTTTCCCATTTTCTTGTGAAACCAGTAGCTTCGTGATAGGTTCCCTGTTTGTTGACCTTCACTCTTAGCTTTAGGTGGACCCTATTCAAATGGCTCAACAGACCAGCCTAAGAGCCCTGGGTTCCCCTGGGGAAGAGGATGTTGCAGCAGACAGCCAAACCCAGCAGCCTGCCAGACCTCGGCCAGTTAGGTCCCGGAGAAGAAGGCGTAGACAGACAGCTCCTGCATCCCGAGGAGGAGGAGATGAGCCTAGGACTCTTCAAGGTGATCTGTGAGGAAGGGGATGAGTGCTGCTTAATTTCAACTGCTATCCCTCATTTGTCTTGTCTGTATGCACATGAAACTCCTTTGAAATAAGGATTCAAAAGTAAAAGAGCTGTAGGTGGCACCCTTGTGGCTGTCCTGTTAGTACTTTTAGAGCTGCTGTTTTCTGACCTGCTCAAAATGGTGTCCTTGCTCTGGCTCTTTTCTCCAAGACCTAGTATCTCCTGTTTACTTATGAAGAAAACAGGGAAATATCATCTTGGTGTACTTACTCTAGAATTCCTTCTTTAATGTGCAGTATGTCTGGCTTTGAAACTTAACTCAAGGCATCTTTATATAGTGCTTGGAGTTCAGGCTGGTTCCCTATGGTGGGAGTGGTTGAGTTTGACTTGCCAGCCTCAGCAATTTTACCCTCCCACTGTGCAGATCAGCTCTGCAGCTCACCTAGGACAAATGTCATGTAGGATCTACTGAGTTTGTACCTACCCAGTGTGGCTTGGAGTTAGATAAGGAGCAGCACAGTAATTTCCTACTGGCTCTTAGCCTGAGGAAGCCAAAGGCTTCTTTGCAGCAGAACTGTAAGACAAGGATGCTGCCAGGTGCCTTTGTTAGAATAGGTAGGCAGTTTTCAGACCTTACTGCCAACTTGCATGTGCAGGAAGCCTTCCTCTAAATTGCAGAGATTTTTTTATACACGTAGACCTCCTCTCATGAGGAGTCAGTCTTCCTAGCCAGATCATGGAGAACTCCAAGCACCCTTCTGTGCTTGCTGTTTAGAGTGGTGGGAGTTCCTGTAGTCTGGGAGCAGGTTTGATTTTGCAACACAAAACCTTTTCAAAGGCCACAGCTGGGCCTTGATAAATATTGTCTGGGAAGATTGTCTAGCAACATTTCAAGGTCAAAACTCCCTTTCCTTAGTACTTCTGAGATGATAGAAAGACCACAAAGAAATAGAAACCAAGAGCTGCTATATTGGAGGGGTGGAGGTTGTGGGAGAGGCAGAGGTGATAAAAAGAGTTGGCAGTAAATTGAATGAGTTAAGCTCTTGAAAGGCAAAATAAAGTATTGAAGCTCAAGAAAGGTTTGTAGTTAGGTTTTTACCTTCCTTCAAATTTTTTTTTTTCTCTCTAGCCTTCTGTTAAAGTTAGCATGCTAGATGGATTGCAGGACTGCTGCAATGGTTTGTATGGAGCTGGGAGAACACTGAAATCCAAGAGCATTGTGGTCATTGTCCCTGGCTTTGGTTTCAGTCTTAGTTAATCAGAGCATGAGGTTTCTCTGCCCTTATGAGGAGATAAGAGAGGCTGTTTTCACAACAGTAGAGGCCAGCAAAATGGAGTGCAGTTCATCTTGAATTCTGACCTTGGAAAAATTACGCTAAGTCTTGTGATAACTGATTTACTTTCTCAAAGGCTTATGGTGATGCTGGGGGGAAATGGGATGAGACACTTAAAATATTTAGTGGTTAGGTGATGTATGGACAATCAGACATGAGCTTTTTCTTGGTTTTGCATCTTTTTGTTCTGCTTGATCTAATCTTGTTGCTTTCCTCTGCAGTCTACAAATTCAGCAGTCGTGCCCCACCTATGAGCACACACTGCAATGGTGGAAGCTCTGAGATTCCCGCACTGCCTGATGATGGAAGCGTTATGGGAATGATGGCCAGGTCCGCCGGATACTGGGCGAGGCGAGAAACTCCTCGATGCTGGGTCAGAGGCTGTACCTGTGCTTGCTCACAAGCTGCTAGAAGAACTGAACTAGAAGAAGGCCACCCTGCTAGGAGCCGTGTGCTGGCACTTGATCTGGGTGAAGAAAACAGCTCCATCTCCTTGAGGGGGCAATTATTTTTGGATGAAGACAATAATGGCACTGGGACAGACAGCTCTTGGGCTGGTGATACAAGTGATGATGGTACCAGGAGTTTTGCAGAGGAGTATTCACTGGTTCCCTTAAGCAGACGTAAGCAATATTCTGCCCAGACTTTTCACGAGGCAGTAGAAAGATTTTTAAGAGGGTTCTGAGCTTTGGCACATCTGTTTTGAATTTGGGAGCCAAATCAGAGGAGATGCAAATGCCTGTCATCATGTGCACAGTTTATCATAATACAGGCTGAAGCCTGCAGGAAAGCCATGAAGGTTCAAATAGAGTAAAACTCAGTATATTTCTCTTAGATTGACAGACAGCTAGAAAGTTATTTGCATTCCAGTTTTGTCTCCTTGATATGTGTTGCTGCCTTCTTCAGGAGCTTAAAAACCTTTAGTAATCATAAGGCATTAAAAATGGAAAAATTACTTTGAGTCTAAGCTAATGTAATGACTATTTCTCCTGCAATTTTGATAGAGGCAAAATGCAGCCTTTTTTTTTTTTTTTATTTCTCAGCAGTAGAATCTCTATTTAATAACTTCTTGAAGGATATTTGAAATTCAAAGCCTTTGTTTATGCCAGTATTTCCTTTCACTAAATGCTTTAATTTACCCTATAGAGGCCTAGAGGGTTTGGCTTTTTTTTTTGTATGTGTTTTTTCTTTAACTTGATCTAAATCTAAAAATTGTATTCTACTGCATATATTTGATTATTCATATATTAGCAGTTATGTATGATAATGTGAGATGGCTAGAGCACAACCTCTGCTTAAAAGGTCTCACACCCTTCAGCTGTTAACTTGCCACATGAATGAAAAATTAAAAAAAAAATAAAAATGTGTTCTGAAGACCTAGTAAATTTTTTTTTTTGAGATGGTGTGTAGCTGAAAATAATAATCTGGGTTTCTCAGCTGAGAAATTTTTTGGCTTAGACATTTTTCCTTTATTTAGTTAAAGGCTACATTTTAGAAGTATATACCATAGCCTAACAGTAAAATGTTAGTGCGTGGTTACTGGAAAATGGCTCTACTTCAGGAATCTGATCCATGAGGATCATTGAAGTGTAACTCCTGGCAGGGACAGGCCCCACAGATCATAGTAGGTGCTTGAGAATGTTGTCCAAATGCTTCTGGAGCTCTGTCAGGCTGGTGCTGTGAGCATTTCCCTGGGAAGCCTGTTCCACTGCTCAAGCACCCTCTGGGTGAAAAACCTTTTCCTATATCTAACCTAAATGTCCCCTGACATAACTTCATGCTGTTCCCTCAGCTCCCTGGTGACCAGGGAGAAGAAGGGCTGTGGACTGCTTTGAGGTTTACCCTCAGTCAAAGGAAAAAAGACAGCCCACCTTATGGAGATTCTGCAGACATTTGTCAGTACATTGCATAGGAACACAAATGAAACACCGAGCCTCTAAAGGCTTCTTGACTTTACTTACTATGACTGCAAACTTAAAATTAGGTATATGCCTACTCATGAGTCTATCTCCTCCTTTCACACTGGGGGCTGTATATATAGGAGGTAAATGTCACATGTGTGTAAAGTTACACTAAAGAGAATCAGGCAATTTCTGCTTTATGCAATTGTTCAAACTGAGAAAGGGTTGCTGCTTTAGTCAGAGCAATTTGCAGAGTCTGCGAATTAGAGGGGTTGGTTTATGTTTGGATTTTTTCCCCTTCTCTAGGCATCTGTTAAAATACTGAAAGATGAATGGTAATTCCATTTGTTTCTGGGAAAGGTGAGTGTGACTTGCTTTTCCTTCCCTCTTCATCTGAGCCACAAATTAAGTCTCATTCCTTTGAGTTACAACTGAGCAGCTTTCTAGAGCAAATCGCATAAAATTTTAAGTTTTGAATTTTTTTCCCGCATGTATAGCTTGTTGGTTTGGGTTTTTGTTTGTTTTTAAGACTTTGCTGAACTACAGTAAGATTTTTATTTTTTTTTTCCTGTTAGTAAGTTGTTTTTTTTTCTACCTGTTAGTAAGGCATTTGGCCATCTTTGGGATCACCTGGTACAGCAGAAGTCAAGTATTTGGTAAAAAAACATTGGGACTAAGAAGCATAGCAGTAGTTGCTTATTTCTTCTTGCTATTGTGTTATTTTCTACATGGGTGTTTCCAGAAAAACTTGAAGCTTTTGTACTCAGGTCCTTTAAGGACTCTAGACCAAAAAAAATGGAAATTTTTCCCCAGCTGAAGCTAACAGTGTATTTTATTTGGTCTATATTACATCAAAATAGTATTGGAAGTATGCATAGCTCAAGTCATGTGACAAGCCTGCTCTGTAAAGGTACTAGAATTAAGACTATTATCTTGTTGTTATAGCTGAAATACTGTAAGGCATCTGCAGACACCTCTAAAATTATGCCCTTGATTATATAAATTTCAGAAAGTGATATGCTCATGAAAATCAGCCTGGCAATGTTTCATGTAGTCTTTCAAGAGCTTTAGTTTTCAGGCTCATGAAACATTTTATTTTTTTTTAATAAAACAAAACCCCTCATAAATGTCACCAGTAGGTAGTAAGATACCAAGCATTGTAGAGGTGTCAGCTTTTTGACAGCATGATTCAGTATTGTGCATTTTCAATTTGACAACTATTTAGTTTTTCCTTGTGAATCTGGGATCCTGTAAGCATTTTTGTGCATACTTGTCTGTTTTCCACAAATGATTCTACAACTGGGATTTTTATCACATGTCGAGTTAAACACAGATAGTAAGGTCTGAAAGATCAAGACCTCTGAGGAAAAATCCTCTCAGAGTAATTTCTGAGGAAAGAAAAGCCTATGAGGCAATAACTTGAGATATCTTCTAAGAAAAATAGATCAAGCAAAGCTGAGGAACAGCTTGGGGAAAAAAAAATTAGCTGTCTCTTGAAAAAAATGGATTGGTAGAGATGTTTTTTCTTGGAGAATTTGAATTCCTGTGCTCATTTCGCATTTGACTCACATTTATGTGCCTGTTTGTATATATGGGTGAAGTCAAGGACTTCAGGACCGAAGTCCAGTGCTGAATAGCAGCTCCTGTGAGTCCAGAGTTTCTCATGTTGCTGAGCTTTAAATCATAATTTCCTTCCAGCATGGTGGTCATAATGTCTCATCAGCTCCTTACATAAGCACAGTAATAAAATGGCAAGATTTAGTTTTCTAATTATTCATCCTGGAGTCATAGATAAAGCAAAGTAGCACAAAGCTGGCTAGTCGTTAGAATAGGAATGCATTTATGTATATGCTTTATTTAGAGGTACATTTTAATTATTACATCATTGCAGGGTCACTACAGCTGGCACCCTTCCTTGATCCAGCCAAGAAAACTTGAATATCTGGATGCCAGAGGACTGCTTGCTCTCTCCAAATATTTTCTTTTCTTTTCTCTATTTGGCTTCTTTTTCTTGGTCTGATCAAGGATCTGTGAGAACAGGTGTCCCCATGGTGCTCTTTTATACCTTGCCTACATCTGTAGAGGTATCTGTATTTTCTTCAACTAAGAGCTGGCAGGAATTGGAAGGTTTGAGAGAGGGGAACAATCTTGGTGAACCTGGAGATCAGACTAAAATCTCTTGAGCACAGAGGCTGTCTTTTTTTCTGCCTTTCCATCATAATTAATTCAGTGGGGCCCTGATCCATGACTGGGGCTCTAAAATAATATAAATTATTGTGACCTGTTAGAGTGAGTTCAGAGGAGACCATGAAGATGATCAGAGGGCTGAAGAACCTCTCCTATGGAGACAAGCTGGGAATTGGAGTTGTTCAGCCAGTAAAAGAGAAGGTTCTTAAAGCAGGTCTGCAAGAGAGCTGGAGAGGGATTTTTTCAAGTGAAATTAGTAGGATGGAGGAATGGTTTTAAACTGAAAGAAGGCAGGTTTAGATTAGAAACAAATTCTGTGAGGGTGCAGAGGCACTGGACATGCTGCCCAGAGAAGTTGGTGCCCCACAGCTGAAGTGTTTGAGGTCAGGTTGGATGGGGCTTTGAGTAACTTGGTCCAGTAGGAAGAGTTCCTGCTCATTGCCATGGAAGCTGGAACTGAATAATCTCTAAAGTTGTTTCCAACCCAAGCCATTTTATGATTAATTATTTCATTACAGTAGTGTCCTTTCCCTTCCCCACATTTAGTTGACATGTAGAAAGACAGTTCACGATATTCAAAACTACTAATGTTTTCTCCATCTTTCTCTACAGTCACTAGGCTTTTTAAATTGTTCTGAGCAAAAAATCAAGACAATCTTCAGTAAAGGATCAGGAATTGTGGTGTTTCAAGGTTTTTGTCTATTTAAACCAGTTTGCCCATGCCTACTTAGAAAGATCCAAAGAACCTGTGTCAAAGTGTTAGCTGAAGAGCTACAAATAGCATTTTATTCCTTTCTCCCCACCTCCCCCCCCAATAACTCTATTGTTCTTATAAATCCACAGCATTCCAGCTGTGACTTGACAAGAGCCCTGACAGTCGCAAAAGCCAAATCACAGGAGCAGCGTTCTTGTTCCCTGAATTATTTTACACAGCTAAATTTAATACTTCTCCCCCCACTCCTCCACCTTTCACTCTGGCAGATACTTAAGCTGCAAATTAGAGACGTACCGAATTAGCCTTCAAACCTGGCAAATGCTGTCAGAAGGCTGCCTCTGTGATGATGTGGCTTTGATATCAAGCAGGTTATTGCTTATGTACAGCGGCACTCGCAAGCATGTGTGCTGTTGGTTGTAACTCGCGGCCCCGGTGCCGGCAGGTCGTTAATGCACGGCTAGCGCAGGACGGAGCCCCGAGGCCGGCACGCCGGAGAGGAAGAGTCAGACTTTCCAACAACCACTTTCAGTTGGCAGAGCCGTGATTGGAACCATGTGACAGTTTGAGGCAATGTACCACAGGCAGCCAATTTATTACATATGGCAATATGATTAATGGTATCAAGTGTTTTTATAAAAAAAAATTTTTTTAAAGTCCAAGAATATTGCAACGGCCAATTGCATGGAGTCCAAGGCAGTACAAATCTGTTCCATGAATTTAAAGGCAGGCAGATGAGGTTAAATGAGAGGGAGAGAGCCAAGATAACGATTACAAAGTAAGTTTCAAAAAGAAAAGTGTGTAGAACGTGCTCATGAGCAACAACCCCTTTTCTCTCCTGTCTTATGTCCTTAATGGATAGAGGCTGGAATAGGTCTCTGAAACTAAACTGCCTCCTGCTCTTAACCTCTCTTCCTGGAATCCAAAGACTCATTTATGGTATCCAACAACACTTAGAGTGCAAACAACAGCAGGTTAAGAGGCAAAAAGGACTGTCATTTTGGTGAAGATTGCTTTGATAATGATTTTGTCTTATTTTTAATCAAATGTTCTGGCTTAACACACAGATGGTTTGTTTCTGTCAAAGCAAACAAAAGTGTTAAAGGTACTATTATTGAGGGGAAAAAACCTCAGGAAATGCAAGTACGGAAGTGATGTCTACACAGTGCAGCATCTTTCTCTCGCTGTCCATCCTGCTGAGTCTAGAAGTTGTGGTACAGTTTTGATCTGTGTTGTGTGCCCCGACAGGAGCTGGACACAGTTTGAAAGTCTGCACAGCATAGAGACAGTTCCTCAGAGCTGGTTTGCAGAAGGCTGTATTGCTCCAGAGGGTGGGAATGGATGCAGGTTGGCTTATGCTGGTGTGCCTCCATGCCACAGAGTAGTCCTAAGCACTTCTCAGTTGCTAGTGGTGGCACAGCTGAAGTTATGAATTATGCCCATCTAAAAGGTTTCACACGTGCCACCTTTCATGTGCTTCTCTGGCTAGCTCCTAGGGCTTCATGTTTGTAGGTAGGGCTGTGTCCCCTCCCAGTCTCCTTGAGTGCAGCTGGGCATCCTGCACATGATCAGTACCTTCCCTGGGCTGTAGAGCAAGTGGGGAACAGAGGAGCTCACCTGGATGTGGAGGTATAAGGTGGGAGCTGCTGTCCCTCAGCTGCATCTCATATACACCAGAGCAGCACTGGAAGAGTGCTCACCTAACCAGGGCTGTGCTGGCCCCATTTTAATTTGATCTGAATAAAGACTGCCTGACCATTCCTGGCAGTGCTTAGACAGTGCCCCCTTCACTTCCACACAACTGCATGATGACAATATGTGTTAAGACTTGTGTGTTGGGATACTGGGTGGCTGATGGGATCGCTGCTAAAAACTGCATGTGCATTAGCCTTAAATCTCAGTGTGCCATGGAAGAGAAACCCAATGCCTTTTGCCTAATAACTACAGCAATTGCAAACTGTTGCCTTCCCCAGGGTAGCTTTGAAGGTACAGAGCTGCTAGTCCTGAGTGAGCACAGCTACAAATATTTGGCATGGAAGCACGATTTCTTTTGTCTACTCCTTTTCCTCTTTTCTCACTCTGCTGCTATTATCGATGGTAGCACAGCCCTTTTGTTAATACCCAAGACTCCTTTGCCAGAGTGCTGTAATACACTGCATGAAGAGCAAGGTATTTATACCTCTCCTGCCTCAGCACAGAGCATACAGCAGGAGGCCTGGTATGACCTGCTGCTGCATTCCGTATGGCTTGTGGCCACATGGTTCTTCTTCTCTGTGTGTGTGTTTATTATTGTTGGATAATGCTAAGGCTTGTAGCCATGCGGCCTGCCAAGGGGATTTTGAAAGGCTTATTTGGTCTTCAGTCAAGGAAAAGATTTCCTTTACTTTGTGCTAAAGGAATAGTGTTTGATGTAGATGCTGAGACTTGCCCTTCAGAGGTGCCCAACTCTCTCTGCTGACCACAGAGGGAGCCGACTGCCCTGACCACAGGAACTGCACCCACCCTAAATTCCAAAAGCGGGTGCTGCGAATTCCCCCTTCCCAAGGTGCCCCAGTGTGCACCTCATAGCCCTCCAAAAAACAGGCTGGCTGTACGTGCCTTAGCATTTTAACAAGACGTGGAAACCTTTGAACAAATTGCCAGAAAACTTTTAGCAGGGTGAGCGTGCGTGAGCGCTGCCTGCACCAAGTGACCCTCTTAATGCCAGAGAGGGAGAGACAAAGTGTGGCACAAAGAACGAGCAAATGAAAGAGCTGGCTTGCAACTCTGATCCTTATGGACTTTTCTTGAGCTCCAGCAACAAAAAGTGTAACTCTTGTGATGAATACAGTCCTACTGTTGTATTCCTACCTTCCAACAATAATTTCAATTGAACCCTACAGCATGTGGAGTCCCTTTGCTTTTTAGGTCATAAAAGCAGTATGTGGAGTAGAGACTTAAAAAATGGACTTTTAAAAGACTCCAATGCCTCAATCTCTCCAAGAATTCGACTGATAAATCTCCTGTGTAAAATGATCACATTTTGTAGAGAAGAATCTTTGTTAGACATTCATTAGCAATAACATGTGAGCCAATTTAGGGAATGAAACCTTTCTTCTATATAAAACCCACTGTGGTCACTAAAACTAATGACTTTTTCGGCCTACCACCCTTTAATTCAGTAGTGAAGCACGTGAATTTCCTGTATTGCTTAGTTCTCCAACAATTTGTTTATCTTTGAAGAGCAGGTCCCTGACTGTGTGAACTCAGGCACATCCAAAAGGTTAAGTAATAAAAAAAAAAAGTAGATCAGGGCCATAAATGTGGTATTTAAAATCATGACAAAGTTCTGACTGTATTGAGGAGGTCTGGAAGAAGAATGGTTAATGGGCTTACTTCTATTTCAGCTCATCTCCACATGAGAAGCAGCTAGAGCAGGAGAGAATTGAAAATATGACATGAATTTAAGTGCTCTGAGGCTGATCTGAACCCATCAAAGCTGGTGCAAAAAATTCCACTGGCTTCAGTAGCCTTTGGAATACTTGATGCTCATTACCAAAAATAAAAAGAAAGACGAAGAAAAAAAGGAAAATTAATTTTTTTTAGCCACTGTGCAAGAAGGAACACTTCAGGTTCAGATGGGGGGTTTTGTGTGTTTTCCTTTAGATACTAAATTTTTGAACAATGAAATACAAAGATGGTAGAATTAATAAAAAATTTGAAGGCTGAAAAAAACCATAGAAAGGCATTTTTAAGACAGCTGACAATGGGAAGATTTACTCTTATGTTCAACTATGGCAAGTTGTAAAGAGGGAAAAGAGGCAATTGGCCTAATAATTGTAAAACAAATTCTGTCCTGCTTTTTCTAAAGCTTTATCTGTGTTTCTGAGGCGATGTTAGCTGTAATGTGCCTTGCCTGAAGGGAAGACCAGAGTGTTTCAGGGCTGCCTTTCAGCTGGAGTGCCAGGCTTTCTTTACTGTTTAAAGGAAGAGTTGGAAACTGCCTGTGTACATCTTGTCCAGATGTGGAGCCAAGGCATGCACTACTGCCTAGCAAGTGCTCTTGGGCCCTAGAGCTTGGGAAAAGACAATGGATTTCTTAGAGGTCTCATAGATTTATTTTTCCTTGAGGAATACAAAACTTGAAGCCTGTTTTGTTTTTATATAGTCTGCACAAGAATACAAGCATCTCTATAAGGCAAAATTCCTTAGTGCCTAATTTGTTTCTATTATATTCTAGACAAATTAAGAACAAAACCATATGGGAATGCATGCAAAAGTGTCAGTGACTGCGAGTCAGTTTCCTGGGATTCTAGCTGAAATTTCAGTCCCCAAGTTGCTTCTAAAACATGAGTTAGGTTCCTGAGTCACCCAGGAGCTAATGAAAATGTTCCTTTGAAATGTGACAGGGAGCTCAGACAGAGCAAGAGTGACACACAGTCCTTGGGGCATGACTGCCCAGAGGGAGTGATGGTAAAGTGCCTTTCATGTGAGCTGTAACATTTTTAATGCAACTTATTAAAAAATAACATTAACAGCATTGTGCAAGGAGGCGATGGAGCTGCCTGGATGAAGAGGTTTTAATGGTGCTGAAGAGTGCACGTAGTGCTTGGAGTAATGAGACCTCAGAAGTGCTGGAGTGCACTTTGGTCCCTTGGAAAGGTGGGGTCCAACCTCTCCAGAGCAGTGGCACATTGTCACAAGAGCAGTGGGTGTCTTGTGCTGACACCCACTGGATGCTCTCCAGGCTACCCTGGTATGAGGAACCCCTCTTGCTGATTTTTCCAAGTTTGGGAAGCTTGTGTTGAACTACATGATCCCTTGATGTCAAGGTACTGTCAATCTGTAGGCTTTCAGTAGAATTCTCCTTGGCTGTGTGTTCCTGTGGCCTCCTTTATGCTCACAGGAGATGGATGATGGAATTGAATGGCTCCAAGATAATCCAGCAAGGGGTTGAAAATCGTTTTTTCTCTAGAACAGTGTCCCAGTCTGGCTTATGTCATGGCTGTGTGGGGCTGATGCTGGCATGAAGGAAAAAGCCAGCCTTTACACAGGGAATCTCCACCTCCACCAGCTCAAATCTTTTGCAGAACTGCAGTGTAGCTGAGACCCAGCAGATGAATTTTGGAATATTTTTCTCTGCTACAGCAGAAAGACTTTTAATTTACCCACATATTATGACTTCTTCATTAATAAGGAGGAAAGTAAGTAACGAGACAATGTGTACAAAATGAACAGCTCCGTAGCATAGCCAGTTGAGTGGTGAATTCTTTCATGAATGCTCTCTGTGTGATATTTCTATACTATAATAGATTCTGGCTGTTCACTCTAATAATTCTGAGCTTCAGGGTAAGATTTTATTTCTCTTTTGAAACTAATATAATCAGTGGTGCTAGCACAAAATTCCCTGTGTGTTTTTGTGCATCCTTAACACTTCTTGGGATGAAAGTGAAACTTATATTATTTAGAGCAGTTCAAAGAACTAAGTTCCTTCTGTAATGGTGGTTCCTGCTAGAATTCCTTATGAAAAAACATTAACCAAGCTAACTGTACTACAAAGCAACGTAGGTATTCTATGTTTGCAGAAGGAATGGGTCCAAAAAGCTTTAAAAAGTGTTAGTTTCTTTGTACAAAAGGCATATTTTAAAAGTCACCCGAGGACAATGTGGGTATTTGTCTATCCAGGAATTTTATTTATACTCTATCTGTGTGAACAAAGCTCCTGGAGATGAGGGCAAAGGGTTTTTGGCAAAGCATGAGGTAGCTTAGGACAATAATGATGCCGGCACTAGCACGTGTTTTGATCGAATTTTTCCTTTGCTTGTTAGTTTAGATTCACTGCTCTGCTGAGAGGATCACAGAGCTTCCCTTCCTTTCCTCTGCTTGCCAGGGGGAGAGGACCATTCCTGCTGCATCCATTCAACTCCCAAGCTCCCGATCATTTTCTTGGTTTCCTGTGAAGCTCCCTATTTTTTTTCAAGGGAAAGTTTATCAAATCCTCTCTCTGCAGTGGTAGAGCTGTGCCTGTGGCAAGCCAGACTGCACAGTCGGAGAACTTGCTCAGGCAGTTCTTCCCAAGGCACAGGGAGGAATGAGTTTCTCATCTGCTGGCATAAGTGTGTAGCTACTAAGTGGTTCTCAATATTATAGGGTCTGAGTTTTCCCTTGAAATTGCACGAAGTTTCCCATGCAAGAAGAATAACTTCAAAACCAGAATGTGGTCATCTGTGCCAGACACATCCTTCCACTGTCTTCCCACAGTTGTTTCAATCTCTCTAGTGGCAACTATCCTATTTGCTTCAAGACTGAGTAGAGCTTTCCTGCTGCCTCCTGGGCAGCAAGGACCTTTCCTTATGCTTGAACAGGCAGATCTCCTTCCCTTCCTCTCCTCAGTACTGTGCTCAGCTATTTCTGCACGTGTCCCCAAGGCCTTCACGGGACTTAGCTGGGGAAAACTAAGGTCAGCCTGGAATCACTGCTGTGTTTTAGTATGTGGCTGCTGTCCTGTGAACTGGATTTCTTTGTAAGAATATTCACAAACCAGAGTAACTTCTGTGTTTATTTTTTTTTCTTCTAACCAATTTTATCAAAGTTGGTAAGATATTATTAACTGGTTCACAGGACTGAGAGTTCTTGAATATGTAGTAACTTATCACTTTATGATTTTTATCCATTACTACAAACTTTAACTTAGATGGTTGCAGCAATTAAATTAGGCCCTGCTATGACTGAAAAAAGGCAAATACAAGCATCCAGCCCTGCTATTATGAAGACTCATTAGTAAACAAAACCATCTTTTTGATAAATCATGCCTGGGGTTTTAAGGAAAATATGTTTATCTTTTTCAACAGCAATAAAACTACCAGTAGAAATTCTCCCATCACCTACACACACACACACACACACGATCCCCTAAAACAAACATATGCAAGTACTTAACAGATGGACAAATGAACCTTGGGATGAATGTATTACAAAAACAGAGCAATCACTGTGTTTTTCAGCAGGAATTATATAAACATCTAAGGACCAGCTTAGAAATACTTTGATTAGCTAGAAACATAGGCTCAGTTTGTAGCAAAATCAGATTAGGTCTTCATTCCTGTTATACAGATAATATATTTGATTCGTGCTGTAAGATTTTTAGATGGCATGGATCTGTTGTTGGGTGATTTTTTCTTTGTCTTAAACCAGTAGCAGCTTTCCTATCATTTTTTTCACCCTCTGTGCCCACTGAGGTCCTACAGTAGTTTGAGAGCTGAGGTTGCCTTGATGCCCTTGAGGAGTACTTTTTGCTACTCAGCTGTGCAAAATGCCATGTGTTGCTTCTCTTCACTGCTCTGCAGAGATGACTGCATTGCAGTGGACTCCTATCAGTTCACTGTGAAGCCTGTTGTAAGTGTCTTTTTGATGGCCTAAAAGAGTCCACAAAACATTTTTAAAAGCTGAAGAGACCTACAATGAAACCTAAATTATTGGCCAAAACAGATCTCTAATCTAACTATTTCAGATGAGGGATTTTGGCTGTGGAGGCTACTTTAGCAAATTTTGTATTGTACTGTGGGATGAATTGCATTACAGAAAAATGAAATAAGATTTATAGTCATAAAATCAGCTCTGCAGTTTAGCTTGCCTTTGGATCCCTGCCTTTGCATCCTTCTCATGTGAAGAAATGCAATGGGATCCTCTTCATCAGTGTTTTGTGTAGCATTATAAATGACAAAAGGAACAGCAATTGAGAAATTAAACCTTCACCTTAGGACCAAGAGTGATACAGGGTCTTTTCACTATCAAGGTTTTGTTGAACATCCATCAGAATGAAAAGTGCTCTGCTCATCCTGCCCCCAGTGGGGAAATCTTTCCAGTTTGGTGCTTTTATATTGCATTTCAGGGGTAACAGCAGGCACCATGGTTTGTAAGGAGTAGTGATGGTGATGTGTCAGTCTATTTCCCCATTTAGTTTGGGCTAAGAAGCCACCAAAGCTGGTAACTTGATTCTACACATCACGTGCAAGGAGATACAGATTCCCAAAAGTCAGTCTTTGACTATAAGGATTTCTGCCTAGTTGCTAAATAATAAGATAGATAAGGCTAATCTTGTCCTTTACAGATAAAGATTTTTCCTTTAAGTAACTAAGGCAAACAAATATTTTGAGGTTTGGAAAATTTCTATGCCAAATCTACTTGTAAGTTAGGAAGATATGTGGGGGTTTTTGCCAGTAAGCTCTTCTAACTAATTGATAAATAACCCAAACTGGATATCAGTTACTGTCTCAAAATTACTCTTATGTTTATGGGAGCCTCTTAGTTCTCCATAACAGAAATTTTTCCTGTGAGGTGATTTTATGGTATGAAAATGCAGTTGTTATTATTAGGAATATCCTTTAGTCTAGATTGAGATGAATGAGATTTGGATAAGCTCTCCAAGCCTTACATCTCTTTACATTTCTGTGACTGAAATAATAATTTTGCAACATTGATGAAGTCCTGTAAATTTGATTCAGAGGGCATTAAGGTCAAGAGACCAAGTGATACCACCTGTGCCAGCTTCTGAGTCCTTTGGGAAGTATCCCATGTCTTAATTGACCTTGCCAATATCGGCATCACAAGGTGGGGCTATGAACAGTGCTCTACAGTGCTGGGAAGCTCTTTGCTGCTATTCCAGAGGCTCCCTGGAAGTTTCCTCACACTGATGCCCTGTCATAGACCTTTAGAGGTCACCTTGCTACTTTATTATTATACATTTCCAGATCATTCCCTTTCCAAAAGACACTTGTTCCCTGGAAGGCGCCACATGAAAAAAGTCATATTAAAAGACGAGTAAAGCCACCAGCAACAAAAATTATTCTCTGCAGATTTAGTAACTGCTACAGCATCTTCTTTCCTCTCTATTCTGTTTCATTGGCATTGGCAATAAAAAATAATCACTTGCAGACAATGTCCTTGCAGGCTGGCAGTAAGTCTAAATGGCAACAGCTAAAAAGATCCAGAGAAGAACATTTAAGTTACATCTATTATTGCTTTGGCTTTTCAAAAAATGTCAGAAATAAAGTCTCCTTTGCTCAGCATTTGTGTATACTTGGTGGGATGGGAGGAGGCAGAAGATACTAGGATATTCTTTCTGCTATTATTACTATGTGCTAGATGGGGTGATGACTATATAAAGAAGGTGGCAGACACTGAATTTGTGCTTAGAACAAAAGAAAGCTCTAAAATCAGACAAAGCTTTATTTTGGCACAACCACAGCATTTTTGGTGAAGACCTTGCTGTGCCCTTCCCAAATTTAATGCTCTATTCCCCATTGCAAAAGCTGAAGAGGAGTACTGGGAGGTCCCGCTGCATTTTCTCCCCTCGTCCAAAAACTTGTTTCATATTTTCCTTTCCTTCATGTTTCCAAGCACTTTTCTTTATGAATAGAAACATACAACAATAAATAGTCTATCTGTTAAGACGACACATTGTGACAGATCCCTTAGGAAAGCTGCAGCTGGGTTGACATTTTTGTCTCATCACTGCTCTGAAGAGTGGTTTTGTTTGTGAATTTGGAGAATGACTCACATAATGACCAAACAGAAGTGCATTTCATAAACATCATAGGATAGCAGTAACTGGATGGTTGGCTTGTGTCCCTTTGCCTGTCCATGTTTGTGTAGACTTAATGATAGATTTTCTTCTGTACGGAAGGATAAAAAACTCCAGAAAAATCTGGGCATTAGGATGGTTCATCCAGTCAGATTTGCCAGATGAGTGCCTTTATAATGAAAATGTGTGTATAAATAAATAAATAAATAAACATATCCATAAAGAGAATCTGATTCTGGCATCTGAGTTGTGTCTTTAACACAACACGGCTGGATCATGTGAGGACCAGGGGTTTCTAGGACAGATGAAGCTGCTCTGTGGTGGGAACACTAGGACTCAGACAGGTTGCCCAGGTCCTTCTTGACCTCCCACTCTTACACACCTGATGTGTGGGCACAGGGGTTTCCTTGAACAGCTCTGGCTGTGGGCTGGAGCCAAGACAACTCAGAAGGGGAGTCAGCCTGCTTCCTGGATGCCAGACATATTTCTATACCTACACACACACACACACACACACACACACACACACACACATATGTTCTGTACAGCCACAAACTAATTTTTTATTACCTATCTGTAAATAACAAAGCACGAGCTTGTGCTGTGTCCCTCCCTCCATCTACAAAGCCTTCTTCTTCCATTTTCTGTGTTAGAAATACAGAATACTAAATTCAGTGCAGCACTCTGTGTATCTGACTTTCAACACTGCTCAGAAAACCCTAAGGCCAGGACTGAAATAAGAGCTGAAATCCAAACAATGTGTGACTGAACACAAAACAAATCATAGCTTAGCAGGAATATGTTGTGACAGCTCTGCCTTCTCCCATAACTGCTAGTCAATTTTCCCCCTTACATTTAAATAACATAGTATACATATTGAACCAATAATAGGGTACAACGGAAAATGCATAGTGAAGCTAAAAAATGCTGAGATGTAAAATCTTCTAAAACCTTTCTGCAGGGGCCATGTGATATTCTCTCTCTCTCACTCTCCCTCCCCCCTCTTCTCTCTTTCTCTCTTTAAAAGCAAGGGTGGGATAGGGCTTGTTTCTATAAAGATAAGTAAGAAAGGCCAGTTCTAATAACAATGAAGAAACAAGAAGGTGGAATTTGCAGTAAACTTAGGAATGTCCATCATATCTGGGCAGTGTTTGCATGTACATCAGGTGAAAACTTTGACCTGCTAAGGACCCTTGCAAATAAAGTTAAAAGCCAGCCCCTCTCACACAGGAAAAATGTCTAATAAAACAGCAGGATCCCACAGCATCATCCCCTGTCCTCGTCTGCTGCACTCCCCCACCCCTGCCTGTGGGGACCATCCTGGGGTGGTGAAGACCCGAGCCAAGGCAGATCACCCATCTCTTCCTAAAGGAGATGGTGCTCAGAGGCCTTTGCTGAGTGAGCCACAGGTTGAGAGACACTGGCCTGAGCCCACCTCTTTGCCCAACCCATGGCCTCTGGGAGCAACTGAGAGAGTGTTTGAGCCTTGGCTCTGCTCTGGCTTGTGCTCCACCTCCATGTTCCATCAGGCAAGAGGGAGGTTCAGCTGGGGTGGCCCATGAGGGTGCAGCTCTCATCTTCTGGTGAAGGCAATGTTGGCGAAGCAGCTCCCATCTTGAGCTGGATTTTGACCTGAAAGCTTCAACTATGTCACACAGTGAGAATGAGAATGGGGCCTTACCCCTTTCAGTCATTTCTTCTTGCTCACAGCAATTTGCTGGCAGAAAGCCTTCCCTCCTGTGGGTCACCACAGGGCTTTTTTGGGGTCAGGTGTCTATGGTGGGCACCTTGAGCCACTGTCCAGGTGGACATATGCCACCCCACCACGGAAGCACTGCTGTTATTAGTTTCTATAAGCTGCAACAGAAGAGGGAGATGAAGAAAGAACAAGATGAAGAGCTAGTGAGCAGCTCCAATTCGCCTTGTTTTTCCCCTTTGAAAACATTCTTTCTTTTCCAATTTTGAGTGGTTTTTAGGGTACTCATTAATCTGGAAAACAAGAACAACTTCCAGATCATTAGTGCCATGGTGAATTGAAACCCAAGCCAGGCTGGACTAATAGTGCCAGGGTCATACAAAATACCAGTCGGTGCAGGCTATTAAGTGCCAGGGTGATTTGAGAGAACAGCTTGTCCAAGATACGAATGCCAAAATAATTGGAAATACCTCCTCACAAGCTGATGTATAAATCAGCAAACTGTTTCATTTTAACAAAGTTAAAGGTGAAAGAGCAGTGCAGGCACCGAGCAGGGAACTGCTGATAGTTTTAGTGTCTCCGAGTGCTCTATTTCCTTATTCTTATGGCATTATGGGTAAAATTTCATTACAGGAGATCACAAATGCGAGGTTGCCAATCCCTGAAAGCTGCATACTGTGCACTCTGATATCCTTTGAGGAGCAGGGAATTCCTGCAGATTCCAGAGACCTGTCAGTATGGGAAGTGGAAACATAATTTAGTGCTTATGTCCTACAGATGATTTTGGCTTGAAGAGTATTATTCAGCATTCTCCCCTGGAGCTCCATAAAGCTTGTGCTAGCTTCCCTAAGTATCTTATTGTCCAGCCACTGTTCTGGCCTGTCACCCTGCTCTGGAGTGTCACCCTGTATGAAAACTCAATTTATGTAACTCTGCATTAATGGGAGATGGGATTCAGAGTGGATGTCCATCTCAGAAGACACGGCATTGTCTCCCCTACCCAACCCCCACATGCTCATAAAGTTTCTACTTCCCCCAAGGAAGCTATGTTAGCATCCATGGCTTCTATGCTGCACAGTTGATACACCTGAGCAGGATCAATGGTGATGAGCAGCCACATTATTGTGCTTGGTAGTAAAATGTAGGGAAAGATGGCTGAATATGGAGAATATTGGTTACTGGGTGGGACCACGTTTCTGAGATAATGTAAGAATGAATCTGAAGCCTTCTTTGAAGTGTCAGTCACACATTCCTTTAATTAGATCTGAGAATATAATGTTAATTTTCCTAGTGTTTCTGAAATTCTCATGAGCTTTGTAGCTCTGTAACAAATACCCATGACAGTTAAAAAACTCAAAAAAAAGCCTTGTTAGCTAATTTTTCTATGAGGCATGCTCAAAGAATGCAACACAACTGCACTAAGATTTGTTCTCTTTGGATTTCAGGCTTGCTTTTTTGCAGATTGAAAGAATATAGAGGATGTTTGGCTGTAAGTACTCTAAACTTCTGACACACCTGAGGTTAGGCCATCTTAATCTTTGAGAAGTTTTGCAAATGGGAGGCTGAAGTCATCCCAGAGATCCTTAAGAGGTCTTAAAAAGTCCAGAACTCCATAAACGGGGAAAAGTGGAAACGTAGACACATCACAAATGTGATAGAAATGGGATCAGTAATCGAGGATGATGTGACTGGGGTGAATGGATTATAAAATACACTTTCAGCAGCGGCACAGAGGATGCCTCCTCTCTTGCACAACTGGTTGGAATGTCTCAGAGGTGCTCATAACGTGGCCATTTAACTGACTCTGATACCCAGGCTGTATAAATCCCATCACACAGACATATCAGGCAGCTCCCTCACATTAGAGGAAGCCTCACCAATCAACAACTGAGTAACTGCGTGTCCTGTGCAACAGAAACTTCACCCCTCCTCAGTTTCCATCGGTGGAATAGTGTGAGACAGAGCTGCAGAGCAGCTTTGGGTGACCATGGATTCATAGTTTGCAGAAGAGATCCCAAGGTGTTTCAGGTATATCAAACTGCAATTATCTTACTGAAGTGTGCATGTTATATTTCGCCAGGCATTTTTCTTGCTAGTGTCTTGGTGCTCTAATTTACCAAGGTCATTTTGATGGTCCTTCCATTTATTACCATGAGACTCTGCTTTCCAAAACCTTCTTTCCATGAACTCATTCTAATAAACAGAGGTTCCCTGAAATCTTAACTCCCCACTGGAAAAATAACAGCAGAGAAGAATATCTCCAGAAGTGCCTTTCAGGAAAAAACAAACCCAGAATCCCATGTGTCTGCCCAGCAAGCACAAACTGCTCCCTACAAGAAATGACATGCCCACTCCAGCACAAACCCCCACACATGTGGATTCACATATGTATAAATCTCACATCCACTTCCTCTCAGAAACTCACTTGAGGAGTTCATCATTTTGTGGTTCTTTCACAGTTGCAAACCTTCCTGACAGGCCAAACATGCACAGTATGTAACATACAGGGCTGTCACCTAATGCAAGCTGAGGTAGAGGTGAGAACTAAGAATACCAAAAGCCAGAAAATTATGATAAAATTAAGATCCTCTTTCAGTGTCTTTTGCAAGACACAAACCAGAGGTTTTCTAAGTATTGTCTAAGATGAAGCTCAAGAAGACAGTGCATTTCTTTTAGGATTCATGGGAATTTTCTAGGACTACAGGGTCAATTGCCAGCAGGTGATTGAATGAAGATGGAAGAAAGAAATCATTGGAAAACAAAACTGTCAGTGTACCTGTTTTGTGTTTCATGCTGTTAGTTTTCCTGAGGCTTTTTTGGGGAATAAAATTAGTTGCAGTTAGCATTATTTAGGGTGAAGAAGACAGATCTTGCCCAGGTTGAAGCCTTATAGAGGCTTACATATGTTAACAAATTGGGATTGTATTTTTACATTTCCTGAGACACTTTCTATTCTATAGTTAGATACTTACCAATTGTTGACACAAGTGAAAACAGCACAAAGTATTCTGTGTGCTGTGCAAAAGAAAAAAAAAATCAATAGACAGTATTTTATTCTACAGTATTGAAAATAAAATATATATTTCAAGGAATAAATTCCACACATGTACTGAAGGGCAGAATCTGGCCCTCAGATTGAAGAGAATTTCTGACGTAACTAAGACAAATCCCTGCAGCAAAGAGCAGAATAGCAAGCAGGGTCTGTACAAAAAAAAAATGGAGGTACTTTTCCTTACCTTTCTATGTGTAGAATAGGCTTCTTACAACTTCTTTGGAATTATAACTCCTATCCACAAAGGACCAAAATTTCTGCAGTCCTCAACTGTGTCTTTATTCAGGACTCATTACACAACACCTACCAAAGCCTCCCAAAAGTGCAGGTTAAATCATGTCTGAAGGATTTGGTTCTCTACAAGCGAGCTCGTCTTGTTAAGAACATAATGGAGTCAGAGAGAACATTCATTTCAGAAGTGAATGTGTCTGACTGTCTGATTTATTTTTGAGTGAGAAAAACAGATTTTGCTTTTGCAAAAACCTTTAATTTCATATGGGAAGCCACCTTTAAGACTCATCATTTGGCAACATGCTCTATCATTCCCCTGGCTCTTTTTGCACATCCATTGCTAGTGGCTTGGTGTGTTCTTTATCCCTTGGGCCAGCTCATTAGCTGGATGCATGGCTGCTCACGTCTATCATCAGAGCCTGCTAACAAATCCTGTAGGACTACTCCAGGCCCAATAAGAGATATATTTGTTTTGTGGTTTGCGTTTTGCAGAAAACACTATGTACTTCTCAAAGCCTAAAGTATAGGAGGTTTAAAAAAAAAAAAAATAAAAAGAAGCAACAGTTTTCATACAGTGCTAAATAAAATAAATTACAGGCCCCAAATGATCTAATAATTCCTAAGGCAGAGTTCAGATGTGGTAATTAATTATCCCAACATGGAATTCATAATGATCAACTATTAATATGTGCATGGGGGACTAGATGTCTCAGGATTTGGTAATGGGATACAGAGACTTTCACCTCTAGGTTGCTGATTTGAATCTGACCCAGATCTCTAGTGACTTCTGAAAGCTGCAAGCATGTGCTGTTTGTTCTGTGGTGTATATAAAATGAAATTATCTAGGCTGCTTCCTAGCATTCTTGTGTCCATACCAGTGGTGCCAGAGTACAAATAGCCTTCCATATGATGGCTTTAGCTAGGAGGTCAGGGGGTCTGTAGGTAAGAGTAATGCCACAGTCTGGCCTCAGGAGTAGCTGCCAGAAAATATTGCCGCAAGGGAAGCACTGTGGGAAGCATTACCCACATACACCATGGAGATAATAAAACATGGAAGTCTGTGCCATAGCTCTTTTCGACTACATGAGCCCTTTCTGTTCTGGGTGCTCCCCAGCTGCAAGGAACAGCTTTTCTTCCTGTCCACATGCCTCAGGTGGGAAGAGACCTCAGTCTCTGGGCCTGGTACTCCTGGGCTTATCTCAAGGCACCAAGCTAAAGAGGGAAAGAATAAACATGTCTCCTAGAAAGAGGGAAGCTGAAGAGGGGTGGCAGTTCAGGTTTGTAGACCTCGGTGGAATCACATCTTTATGCATTAAAACCTTATGAAACTTTGGTCTGGACTGATGAGACAGATTTGCCCAGATCTGAACATTCACAGGTTTGATCAACTCCCAGCAGCTGAAAATCTGAAAAGCTGGGTAGCTGTAGCATTACATGCAGGACAATTGTCCTCAGGAACAGGTAATCCTAGGGCAGAACACAGGAGTGTGAATGTTTGGGAAAGTGGCTGGTGTGGTCACAATGATGTAAAGAAGGTCTTCTCCATTTCTACCTTATTTGATTTTATGAATTATACTCTGTGGTACCTGTTTCTCTTCTGTAGAGGAGTGGAGTTCTGGTGGCTGCCAAATAATATTTTCTTACATTCTGTAAAAAAGTTGAGGTGCTGTGTGGCTGAGTGTAGGAATTTTGCAGGAAAACAGAGCTGCAATCTGCAGAACACGTGAAAATCCGCACCCTCCTGAAGCCACCGTATCAAAGAACATCTGTTTTAAAAACAAACAGTGAAAAGTACTTAAAACAATTTCAGCAAAAAAGTTTAATCCAAGTCCCATGCTTGGAAGAAACGACCTAATTTCTGAGAAATAGGAACTCTGGGCCAGTTCGGTAATGGATATTGGTCTTTTCCAGATTTTAGTAGAGTTTGTAACTGCCATTAATTCCATCTGTGCACTGTACTGAGAATTTAGCTCTTTGTGAATCTTGCTGAATGTTTCTGACACAAAAATACACACTGTATCTTCCTGTGCAAGAATTTAGCCGTAGTTTAGCACTTTTTATGCTGGTGGGTTATTCTTTTTTAAAGGCATTTCCAAGTTGGATGCAAGCATTCTTAGACAAGAAAATAAAAATGAGTGGTAGGTTAGAGGAAAAAAATACAGGAAATAGTAAAAATGGGCAAGACTGCAACTATTTCCAATTACTTCTCAAAACATTCTGGATCACAAAACCACTATGTTAAAAATTATACAGAAAAAGTTACGTTTTTTATGCAAGTATGTTAAGAATAGAAAATATTTTAAATTTAATTTTCATTTAAATTGTAAATAAAATTAGCTGGGCAGTAATTACTGATAATTAGGTCTTTCTGTCCAGTCACGAGAGAATAAAACCTTTTTAGAAATCCACATGATTTCTACGTTTCTACCAATAAAGCATCAGAGGATAGCCTGCTTGGTGGATTAATACAGCCTTCTGGATTCCTGCTGAAATTAATTTGGATCCATCTTCACTGTATCCAGTACAAAAATATGTTTGTGTTACTTGTCAGCTTTTAGAGTTCCTTTGCCTTTTCTCAACTGTATTTTGAGTGGCTGGCAGTAAAATATGTCCCTTATACAGTATTTTTTATTGGTCAAGAACTCACATGTGAGACACCTGTCTAAATGTAGCCATACCTTTGGTGGAACAGGACACATTTTTAGCTCAATATTGCACTGTCTGGCATTATACCACTGAAAGTGAAGAGGAGGATAGGAAAGTGGAAAATTATCTTTGGAAAGAGTTAGAATAATCAGAATGCTATTTGCTCAGTTGGACAGAGAAGCAAGGCAACAGCTTGTCCTTGGGGAAATGATAATGGCGTCCTTAACAGATATACTTGGTTTCAGGAGGGTCTTGTGCTCCAGTGGAAGCCTCTTTCCTTAGGATCTTATGAAAAGCAATTATGCTGATGTAGCACATGACAGATATGTCTAAGACAGCACTGATAGTGGGGTAGACAAGAAAACAGAGCAGGTCTTGCCCTGTTCTATTTTCTGTGACTCAGGAATCTTGGCTTTTTATTTTTCTGAAAGATCTCACCCACAATAGTGTGGTACCTCTTGTGGTTTTATATTGATCATGAAGATTTCCACTTCTGGAAGCAGTTGCTTTGCTTGGCAGGCTGCAGCAGGGATCAGACAAGACTTGGCTTACTTTTTAAGCCTTAATAAGGCCATACACCTACAGACAATAAGAATTGAGTTCGGTGCCACTATGTCAGATTACATCTCAAGATTTCTTGGGCTTTGCTTGGTGCTCTCACATCTATTCCTTTTCCCTTTTGTGTAAAGAAAGCACATTACTTCCTCCACATCTTTCTCTTGTGTTGCTATAATGAATTCCTTGCTATTCCCTCCGGGGGCTGACTCACACTCTTGCATTTGAAGTGAAGTAAACTGGAATTTGTATCTTTGTGAAGGTCAGTCATAGTGCATAAGAACAGGAAAGAGGGGTCAGAATAGTAATGCAGATCAGAGATATGCTGGCAGTACAAATGCAAATGCTGACCGTTGGAATATTTCAAGGCTGTGTGCCACAGCATTTGTTGGGCTGGGCAATGTGGTGGTAGCTGATGCCCATTTAAAGGGTTCCAATCAGCCAGTGGGAAGCTTGCCCATATAGCAGAAAACTCCTCACATTTTTTGGAGAAGGAGGAGGATAGCTATATAAATAATAACCAAGCAAAGCACCCAAACAAGAGCAACAATAAAAAAACCCTAAAAAACCAATGAAAAAAACCTCCAATAACCCCATAAACCAAACCAAACCAAACCAAACCAAACCAAACCAAACCAAACCAAACCAAACCAAAAAACAAAGCTACTTTGCCTCCTACATCCTGGAAAATTCCTTTTTATCTCTCAGGATACATAATCCACAGCAGAAATGGCTGCTGTTTACAGTGGCCCTGGAGCTGGAGAAGTGAGGAACCTCGTTTTGCAGGAACTTTTCATGTAGTGACTTGGGTTGGAAGGGACCTTAAAGATCATCTAGTTCCATTACCTTGCTAGGACAGAGAACCTTCCAGGAGAACACACTGCTAAAGCCCCATCCAATCTGGTCTTGAACACTCACAGGGGTGGGGCATCCACAGCTTCTCTGGGCAATCTGTCCCAGAACTGGTGAATTCCAGTTCACCACCCTCGCAGTAAAGAATTTCTTCCTAATATCTGCCCACTTTCAGTTTAAACCCATTTTGTCTTGCACATGGCCAGTGTAGGATTACTCTCTGCAAATGCTTTCCCCAGTGTTTGGGTGGGTTCAGAAACATGGAAAATTCTGCTGCTTTTTTCCTTTTTTTGGCTCATCAAGAGCAATCTGGTGACCCTGGCCCTATCATTCAGCTTTGTTCTGGATTCTGAACAAAAGTCCGGAGAGATGAGGAGTTGGTGACAGGTTCCAGTTTCAATAATTAATTTGCAAGCCATGAAAAATGGCTTAGTGCCTAATTGAATAGTCTGGCCTTGTGTTTTGAGTAACTGTGAAAGATCAAATCTTTAAAATAATCATCTAAATACCATCTCTCTTTCCTCTCTGCTTGAGTTCTCAGTGTCGTTTAGCAAGCGGTCTTTGAAACGGGAGTTGTAGAAAACAATGCCTTTTACACTCCAAAACAATATCCTCTGTTGTGGCATTTCAACAGCTCAGAGAAAAAATTGGAAGGAAAAAGAGAGAGTCAGATAATGATCAAAGCGAACATGTAGCAGCTTTTCAGAATTAGTTGGCCAGAATAAACTATTTGAAGTTCAAGATAAAATAGTGAAAATAAATGAAAGGAAAACCAGCAGAACTTAGCCAACAAATAAACAAAACAAAACGAAACAAAAAACAAAACAAAACAAAACAAAACAAAAAGATTAGCAGCAAAAGACAGGAGGAGAAGGAAAAAGACCCAACCCTAACCTTCACTAACTTCACGTTGACACCTGTGTGTTTTCCTTTGCTTCAGTGTCCTGCCTGGTGCACTGATCACCTGGTAATTCCTTCCCCATTCACATGAATTTTAGGTAAATTTTGGTTGATGTTATTACTCTGTTTACTAATGAACGCTTCCTTTGTTTCTTCAATTTTTCGTGAAGAGATGTTTTCACACACCATATACATCAACTCAGTTTTTCTTTAACCCATTATCATTTAGAGGTGGAAAAACCGGTCATGCTGGCACTCACCCAGCAGTAAGGCCAGCTCATAGCATATGCAAAGTTGTCCCGCTTTTTCTTGGCTCACCAAGCTCACTAAAGGGAACAGTATCTTCAGAACTTTCTGGCAAGCAGTCATAAAGGCTGATCCCACAGACCTAACTACTCCCACGAGCAGGGGCTGCACACAGTGTGGGTGCTTGAGCCTCCGAGGAGCAGCACACAGCCTCTGCAGCCCCCGACTGTGTCTGAATTTAGTTATTGCTGCAAGATTTGAAGTGATTCCCACTGTGCTGACCTGCACAGGGCCAGTGTGAGTTGGTGTGGTGAAGGAAGGAGTGTTAACTTCTGGGTGTTTTTTACACTGCTGGAATAAGGATTTTTTTTCTTCGGAACACTATTTTAACCAGAGAGAAAGGCACAAGTTACATGGGTCCTAACTTCCTTCAGAGCATAACAAATTCAGTGTGTCCAGAGGCTGCCCATCCTCTTCTGTCACTTCTTGATGACTGTGCTTCTTCACTTGCACAGGCATCTTCTGCAACTGAAGGAGAATTATTCCACTCATGTAAAAAGGAGAAGTATAAACAGACCACTACATGTTACATAAAACTATGGGAAGAAAAGAGCATCTTAGGTAAATACCAAGCTACTTATTTTATGATTTTTAAATGTCATTCTTTTGTCCAATATTGACTTGTTTTATATGGAAGTTGAATTATAGATCTTAGAGCACTGGGGAGCCCATGGCATCCTTGCTTTGACACAGCTGGTCAAGGTAAGAATTGAAGTCCCAGTAATTAGTTATGAGCTTCTCTGTACTGGGAAGCCAGGCCAGGATGAGAAAACTTCATGAGGTTACTCCTCCCCTGAAGTAAAGCCAAATCCACTGAGAGAGAGAGACTGTCCTCTGAAGGAGTGCACTGTTACATCCCCATCTCATTGCTGCATAGCTATTTCTTTGGGCAGTGAATCTGTGCACAGAAATGCGTGGTGCAGCCTTTTGCTGCTCTGACTTTTCTCTCCAAGAACATCTCTTGGAGCATCTGTATGCATAATGGAAATCACAGGGTGTGTTGAAAGCTAAAGGTAGAGCCTGAATCTAAACTTCAGATATTGTTTATTGCTGATGGATTGTGATTGTGGAAATTAATGACAAACCACAGGTGACAAGAGAGAATTCACTGCTGGAATTTGAACAAAAGAAAAGAAATTAAAAAGAGAAGGGAGGGAGGGAGGAAGGAAGGAAGGAAGGAAGGAAGGAAGGAAGGAAGGAAGGAAGGAAGGAAGGAAGGAAGGAAGGAAGGAAGGCAGGCAGGCTGGCTGTTTGGAAAACCAATTTCGCAGTGGACATGCAGATCTGTAACAGTGTAATGATCTGATTGCTCTGAGAATATAGAATTGCCACCCAGAGTGGCAATTCCTGGGACACATACCTCTCTAATCTTCTTCTTTAAATGCCTTTAATTGCAGTTTTAATATTATCCTGTATGTGGAAGCAGGAAATCAACAGCTCACAAATAATTAAAACAGACATGTGGTCTCTCTGAATACTGGACAAGAACTCAGAAGATCTGGGATTTCAGAGCCATCACTGTCTTAGACAAATCCTTCTCTCTTTCTCTGTCATCAGGGGGTCATTAGGAGCTCTCACAACACAAATAAATCATGGAAAAACAATATATTATGCTACTCTGGGAGAGGAAGGGTCTGAAATCCAGATCTTCTGCTTCTTGCTCTGATATGCTTAGCTCAGGACTACACTGGCTGTTTTATTTTAATTAACCTTTAACAATGAATGAAGGCTCATTTCTGACAGGTTCGAAGAGGCACCCAGACTTTAGCTTGTTTTTCAGATATAATCTGCAATATTAATGTGTTGTGGGCATTCAACACCATGCAGGAATTCTTGTGATTAATTCATCGTTTCTATTGGTTTTTCATTATCAAATAACGTTTGATTAGCACTGAATTTTGATCATGTTTTAAAATATTTTTAAAAACACAGGAAGCAATTTATCAGTATTTATATGTTAAAAAAATAGAAAAAGGCAAAAAGCATGATAATTATTTCATAAATTTCCCACTTGTTTTCACATGCAATTGAATTACTCTCTCATAACATCCACATAAAAGATCAGAAAGCTGATTGAAAAGGTTGGTGATATTTCTAAAATGCTGTTAATACTAATGATATTTTCCATAAAAATGTCAAAAAATGTTATTATTGACATCTTGTGAGAAAATTCAGAGAACTGCTTATGTGAATTTTTTTATGAGTTTGTTCTCAAAATTAAAACGTTTTTCTATCTGACTTGGGGGGTGCCAGTATTTTTTAAAATTTATTTTCAATTTCCTATTATTTCCATTTGTCCACTTTTTTCCCTTTGTTTCCTGTCTTCCCATGGAGGAGAAAAGGAAGGAAAAAATAGACAAAACCAAACAAAAACTATAAAAGACTATTAGGTGGTAATTTTCTTATTTCTGAAAAGAACAAAGATACATGCAGGGGCAAACTTCAGAAAACTAATAAACTATTTCAAGGAAACTTACAATTTTTGACTAGTCTCTTTTCAAAATGGCTGTAATTCTGTTTTATAAGATTCAAAAATATATAATGATGAATGAAAAATATTTTAAGTACAATTTTTTACTAGACTGTCCATTTAATTAACTATAGCTAGCATTTCCTTTAATTGGAATTTAAACATTCTTTACAGATTTAAGATTTCCAAAGACGCTGACCTAATAATTCCAACTGGTGTCGGGGAAAGATGTGAATAATCTGCAAATCTGTGTCGTATGATTTTTATAAAAAAGGAATTAACCATACACTTCTTATGAAATTTGAGTGTATTTCATTTTCATTTCCAAACTTCAATGTGGTTTTCTTCAGAAATAAATTAATACTTTAGGAATGGTATTTTTTCCTTATTATTATTACTTTTACTATTTGAAATTCTTGCCTAGCCATGCGTGCACAGTGTAAGTTCTTGTGCAGACCTTCCTGTACCCAGAATTAGACAGCTATGGCATGTAAAATGTTACCCTTGAAAACTGCTACTTCTCATTATGACAGAGGCCCAGCAGGGGACAGAAGGAAAAGCCAGTGGCCCATGAACTAGGAGCCCAGGGCATCATCAACCTTCGCTGCTGCCCCCGAGGAAATAAAAAGAAAAGGGTGAAGAGTGAACCTACAGGACCCAGAATGCCACTTTCCTGGACAACAGATTTATTCTGTCCCTTCCCTCTGCTGCTCTGCCAGCTGCCTGTCGAAGGACAACTGTAAGAGGCTGGAAATGAGCACTTCCTAAGAGCACAGGGAAGGACACTTTTTTCTTCTCCACTATATATTTCTATCAGGGACTGTTGTTTTGTGGAGTTTTTATTTTGCTTTGTTTGCTTCCCCCCCCACCCCCAACCTTTACCTTTGCTTAGGTTAGCCTTGGGAGAAAAAGGGAATGATAAAAGGAGCAAAGCCTGCAGCCACGTTGATTTGTGTTTTCACAGGTAAAGCAGACCCCTGAGGTGCTGCTCCAGCACCATGAGGACTGGCTCATTCCTATGTCAGATTTGGAGGGGAGACACTAATGCCTCTTTGCTTACATGGAACTGTGCTCACTGTATGAGCTATACAGTGGTCTAGGTTACCCACCCTACTCAAATAAAGCATGACTTTTGAAAAGTAGTAGGATATCATGACTGCATGGTGTCTTTGAGACTGGAGATACCGTGTGGTTTAGATTTATCTGAAAGGAGTTAAGTGGGTTTTCTTTGTGCTCACCCCCTTAACTGGGTAACAGAGGCATCAGCCATATCCACTGAGGCATTTCAGCATCCTGCAGCATCTTTAAGATTTTATCATAACCATGTCTTACCTTCCAGAAACCTTCTCCTGAGCAACGTGACATTTCTACCTTTGCAATGTCTGGAGAATTGTGGATTTTCTCTTTTGTACGGCTGTACTACTCATGGGTCTTGTGGCAATGTGCATCATGATGTCTAAATAGAACTGACAACACTGAAAGAAACAAAAGTAACTGATCCAGCATAACATCTGCCTGCCATATTACACTTGTGCTGTGCAGTGGATCTGCATATGCACCACATGGTTGACGTGCCCCACGTGCAGAAGATTTATTCTCTATAATAAGGTCAGCTCCCAGCATACACTGTTGTGTGTCATGGCCAATTGTCCAGGGAGCAATGAAGCCCAGCTGAAGTTGCACCAGGCTCTTGGCAAGCACTCTTTGGGTGATTTCACTGGAGCAATGTGTGCCACTGGTGTCAATACAAACCCAGAGAGGAAGCAACACTAGAAACAGGAACATTGAAGACATAGATTCTGTTCTGTGATTGTCATGGGAGTGTGGATCTAAATAATATTGCTGTTCTTGTTTTCTTTCTGCCGTTGTCCACCTTGTTCTCTGCATTTGGCATTGCATTTTGTGTCTTGTTACATTGCAGACCTCGTGTCTGCCAAATGCACTGTTGTTATAACTCTGGCTCAAGAGTGTAATAAAAGTCAACCTCTGCCACGTTTTTTTTACTCAATGCAAAACTCTGCTATAAGCTCAAATTTTTCATTCATTCATTCATTAATGGATTCATTCCTGGAAAATGAGGGTGTGGTGCTGCTCTGAGTTGGAGACAAGTGTTCAGTTGAACTAGGAAAGGTTTCGAATCATATCCCTGTTATTTCTTCATTTATGAAATCAACACAAGGACATAAGATACTTTTCCCTTTCTATTCTTAGACATATTTGTCAAGGCTGACAATGTAAAATCTATTCTGCTGCATAAACCACAACTACATCTATCATTTAAATTTTTAAGTGATTACAAAGCAGGTAGAAAATGTTCTGGGAAATCCCTTTTACTGACAATCACAATCATTGTCTTAATTGAATGGAGTGAAGAAAACATCCCAGATTTAGTCCAGGGTTATTTTTGATCAAACCTGCATCCAGAAAGGAGTTTGTGCAAGAGTTTATGCAAGGTGCCTTGAAAGTCAACATTTTTGTGCTGAAAAAATGCACAAGTTCAGTCGCTATAATACATTTTCATCAGAGTTTCAGCTTGCCTATTCTTGATCTCAACTTTTGAGATAGCATCTTCAGTATAGCCACTGCATGCAGTTGTCAAGAGCATGGAGACAGTGATCCCATCATCCAAAAACACTCACAGGGTACACCTAACAGGTTCTTCAAATACAAGCAAGGAAAGAAACCTGTTATCAAGAGTCCACACCTCCACCAGAACATTTTGGAGATTATTGTAGTCAAATGAGCTCAGACATCAGTAGATTAAATGAACTCAAAGGATGCCACTGCAACAGAGAAAAGATGACATATGTTTGACACAGCTACCTTTGCTAAATGAAAAAGGACCTCTATCAGCATCAGCTAAAGTCTCTGGAAAACTTCCAACACAGTGCATCACTGAGATACTCAAACCTAAAGAGACTTAAAAACTTAGTTAGAGACCAGTAGAGACACAGTTATCTCTTGACAGATTTGTTTGGAGTATTTGGTCTTGTTTTTGAAAGTCTGTATGTTGTTATTACTTTGATGCAAGCTGTTACTTGTGTGGCTGGTCATGGCACACCTCCAGAAACACTCAGACATGTAAGGATTTATTTTCGTTAGTGATGATTACTAAGTGACAGTCTGTACCATATTTGTCCAGGCTAGTCAGATAACATCTCCATAACTCATTAAATCTGGATGATAAACCTTGTTTGTCAAGACAAAATAACGACACAAGCCGCAGTATTTTAAAAGTACAGCACCCTTTTGGCTCATGCAGAATTGGCTACCCAATGGTGGGTAAGTTATTGTGGCTTATTGAGATTCCCCACATTGGCTGTGCCCTGCAAGCTGTCTATGTTAGCTACCTGCTGAAATGAAAACCTTCAGGAATAATATTGAGAATGGGAAGAGGTCTCAGGAAAATGTCTTTGGAAATGGTGAGAAACACGGAATATGCTGTTTATAGTGAAAGAATGAAGATGTTCAAGCCTTTTGGCTTATCAAATAAGAGTAGAAGCAGAAACTTTATCACAGACAGCTAATACTTTCTTAAGGAACAGAAACAGAGTAAGAGATGACTCTGCAGTCTGGCAGATAGAGATATAACTAGAATGTAAGTCAAGAAAATAGACAAAAATCAAGTGGGAAATGAGGTGAACGTTTTGAACTGCAACAGTAATTGGTATTTAAACTGGTGTATTGTTATTTCAGTGGAATTTCTAATGCTGGGTATTTTTCAAATCTGGAATGATTTTTAAAAAGCCCAATATAATTCAAATCAGGAGCATCTGTTGATCTCAAAGTAGCAATTAACACTTACAAATCTTTTGGCCAAAGCAAGGCAGAATATCAGATGGAACAGAATGTTCTTTTTACAGCTTTAAAATTTGTAAGAGTAGCACAATACAGAAAATATGCCCATTAAAAGAAGAAACTTAAACCAATCCCCTTCAAATCCTAACACTGTTTGAAAAGCACCCTGCTTCTGATTATTTGGATCAGCATTAGCTTCTGAAAACAGAGAGCTGACAATCCCATCCAGCTTCCTTTTCTTTGTTAGTGGCTCTGTTCTTACCAGGTTTAGTAATGGTTTTTTTGCTCTTGTTATACCTCTGTCTAGTGGACTGAAAATTTATTATCATCTCCGTGTTTCTTCTTGAAATAAAAATATTGTTTGATCAAGTTACCTCTTAACCTTCTCTTTGATAAGCTAAGTTGCTGAAGCCTTCTAGGTCTTCTGACTTGAAGAAATTCTAGGGAAAGCCAGGCTAGGGGTGAATTTGCTTAGCTAGTGTAAGCCTAAATCTCGTTTTCTTAGAATTGTTTTATGAAATGGAGTTAATTGTTCTTAATAATAATTAGAACCAGCCAGAAATGTTCTAATTGATTTTTATCCACGCTTTGAAACGTATTTTGATTGTTTCGTCCAGCTGCTTCCTTTCACTCTTTGGTAATGGTTAAGGAACAATGACTTCCAACAAATGTCTGGGTTTTCATGTATGAATGCAAGTCTGTTCTTTGCCCTACTCTTTCAACAGCAAGAACAGCGAGATCTTTTCGCCTCTGCACTTAGATGTGCAAAGAAGATGCTCTGCGTGCAGTAAAAGCAGAACAATCAAAATCCACCCAGAGAAATCCCACAGCAGTGATTTGGAAAGGGAATGGAGAGCTCCTTTTCAGATGGTGCAGCCCCACCCCCTTGTCATCCGGATTAAGACAGTAAGGGTGCGGGTTGAATATTTGCAAGTGTATTAGCTGCTTACCAAAAGACTGTTATTTTTTTCAGTAAAAGAAATAGAATATCGTTGTTAATTTACTATTTCAGGGAAAAAGATGTTTTGAGGAAGTGTCTTTTTGAGCTGTAACTACATGGACTTTTTAATGTATTAAAATAACACAGTATTTGCTTTAGCTTGAGTTATAAGGACTGTGCTTTAATTGTTTATCAATATGTACAAATTGTAGAGAAGTCACTAAATTATAGGAAACAAATTGATTCCCCACTTTCTTTAGTCTCCTCTTCCCACATGTAGCTCTCCCAGTATATATAAGTCTAAATGGGCATGTGTTTTGAGTGCATTCATTTCACTCTTCACAATTTAGAAAGATGAGGGCTCAGTGTTACAAAAAAACCCAACATCTCTCTGAAAGATTTGCAAAGGTGGGTGAATGCACAATAAGATATTAAAAATCACAGTTCTGTGTGTGTATCTTCTGATAAGTGTAACAGCCTTCTTTGCTAAATAGCCTTCTTCCCTTAGATGCAAAATTATCCTCTACTGCAGTTAAACATTACACGTCTTCACTAAAAATTATAAATTTCTATCTGCCAAAATTTGACAATCTGAAAGCAGTTGCTTCCATATTTCTCTGCAAATTTTTCTGGACAGAAACAAGTGACTATGGGCTACGTGGTGAGCTTGTAGTACTCATCAGACCAACTGTGTATGTGCTGGAGAATTGATCAGTGCTTACACAGCAAGTTCAGTGAACTACAGGATTTTCTGGGTGCATGCACAGAGGTGCAGGGGTGCAGGACCACAGGTTGGGGTGTTCCATGCGTGTGGAGTTTGGAGTGCAAACTGCACAGAACCAGGTCCTGCACGTGGGCTGGCTGTGCAGGATCTCTGCAAGCCCAGCAGTCCATGCAGAGCTCCAGCAACCTGAAACACTGTGTGCTTCAAAACAAAACAAGGAAGAAAAAAAAAGGAAAAAGGAAAAAAAAAATACAACCTACTCTTGTACAAATATAAAAACTTCTTCCCTAACAGATCCTGCCCGGATGACCAGAGAGTGCAGCAGGGTAGTAGGTGATGTATAAGTGTGGTGGAAATGGCAGGTATCTTTGAAGGATTTATTGAGTTTAATGTGTCATTTTTCCTCATCACCACGGCAATTCTTGGTGGCAGTAACAATACCAGCGCTGATGTATGGACCAGCAGATGTCAGTGTAGTTCTGTTCATTCATCTTCTCTTTTGATGGAATTCCAGTTATTTTCCTTTATCCCTGCCGTTCAGCTTTCTTATTTAACCATTGTCTTTTAGCTTAATGTATTGTAATATTTGTAATTCATGTCTTCTCTCAGTGTGTTTGGAAATGGGCATACATCTTAACATATATCTTAACAAACACAGTCTAACATAAGGACTAATGCCAAAACACCAGCACTGCCAGGACCACAAGACAGCAGGAGAGAGGACAGGAAGACAAAGCACGGGGGATGATGAGTGAGGCATTGCTACGAGAGACACCAGAATCCTTGTCGAGGCTCAGACTTCCCCAAAGGTCAGGTGTATTGCAATGCAGAACCACCCCTGGCTCTTATGGTCCTTTTCCCTGCATCTTTAAGGAGAAGAAAATACAACATGAACAAGAAAAGAATGTGCTCCCATGTCCCACTCTTGGAAATTGTTTGTTCCTCTTTTGATAGTTCCATCTGGGGTGCTCTTATCAGTCTGGCTGAATCTCCAGGGAAAGCTCGATGATTTACAGCATGGTAACAAAGCTACATGCTTTCTAAAACAAGTAATAACCTCTGAGACCTCAGCAGAAGAAGAGAGAATTGGTTTAACAACCTGGTTCCAAGGCTTTCTGTAAGAGCTGGAGGCTTGAGACAGAAGAAATTCCTGAAATATTCATTTAGAATAGTCTTCCCTTGTAGTCATAAGAGTGAAGGGAAAAGACTGTTCTAATGCCAAAGATGATAGTACAAAAAACCCAAAACAAGGGCTGTATTTTCATGGTGATATTTTTTGGATGCCCTAACACTTAACTACATGAGAAGCCTGTCCTTCTTTATGCTGGACGGACAGCTTCTGGGTGCACAAGCAGCTACTCTGCCAGTAAAGCTAAATAAGATTTATTGGAAGAATGAGCAGTGGTACTTGTGTGAGACAGGCTACTCAAGCCTCCAACCATGAGCAGTCCAGACCCTGAGCTTGAAATCTTCTCCCATCCATCAGAGGACTGTAACCAGGAGCATGCAAACATACAGAAATTGCCTTTTAGCTCATCTTTTGCAACCCCTCACCACAAGGGCTGGCACTTTTTCCACACCCTCCACAACTGGAGGCAAAGACCCAACCCAAGAGACCCCATGCCACCCTTCCCTTCCCTTCCCTTCCCTTCCCTTCCCTTCCCTTCCCTTCCCTTCCCTTCCCTTCCCTTCCCTTCCCTTCCCTTCCCTTCCCTTCCCTTCCCTTCCCTTCCCTTCCCTTCCCTTCCCTTCCCTTCCCTTCCCTTCCCTTCCCTTCCCTTCCCTTCCCTTCCCTTCCCTTCCCTTCCCTTCCCTTCCCTTCCCTTCCCTTCCCTTCCGTCAGTGACAGCAGCTTCACACCACTGGGCTCTCCACAAAACAAAGACTGGGCCACATTTTGAGAAGTTTTGGATCTGCATGGATATTATCTCAAAATAGATATTCTTCTGGTCCCAAATTTTGGCACAGCCTGTTACAGTCTAACTGGCTTTGCACAGAGGTGGACTAGGTGCCAAATCTCAGAGGCTGGGATTATTTTGGGGTTTTTTTCAGGTCCATTTTTACTGTAAGATATATTATATTATATGCTATGATCAAATTGTGACATGGCATCATTATCAAGTTATAACATGGTGCTATTAATTCCTCACACCCTCTGCAAGTTGCTGTGGCCACAACCCTAATTGTTTTTTCAAGCTCGCAGTATTGTGGCCTCTGGCTCATTATAAAATTACATGTAGAATCTCATGAGATGCAAAAGGAAAAGAAAAAGAAATGAAAATCTCTCTGTGGACCTTTTTGAGTTGTACAAGTCATGGCTTTAGACAGGGAGAAACATTCCAACAACAGAGATTGGCAAATATTAGAAAATTTGGCTATAAATTCTTGGAAGTTTCTCAGAAGCTTTTCCAAACCTCATCTTTAGATTATCCAAGACACTACACAGATCTCTTGGGTTACAATTTCTGGTCTTTGCTGACACCAGCAAGCACAGCCTTATGTGAAAATTGAAATATAAAATAAACAACTACCTACCCCAGGAATGCAAATCTCTTCCCTTTCTTAAATTTTGACTGACTAAATCTTTTGAGCTTCAGAAAAGTGTATGCATATGTTCACTTGGATAGAAGATTTGGGTCATATCCTAATATTCAGCTGAACCAATTTGAACAGCCATTCTGATCCAATAATTTGCTTTTAATGAATATGACAGGAAGAGCCAGGCTCCTTATTCCATTTAGCCTTCTCTGAGTAGCCTAGTCTTTGTTTTTCCTCCTTTATATCCCTCCAGCTGATCTCACAATACCAAAGCACCACTTTGATCCATGCCAGGTGACAATGACTCTGGGGTTGGCAGTGCAGGACCACATTGCACCCTGGTTTCATATGTTTCCACATCACTGCCCTGGTAGCAGATGATCCACGTGGTGCCTATCAGCAGATTTACCCACCATGGGAACCTGCCAAAATGGGTCTCTTGCAATCACTGCTCCTTTCCCATGTCTGTCCTGGTGTTTCCACCATGTTATCCAGTAAAAACAGAAGTCATCAGTGTGCCCTCGGGGTTGCAATGTCCCCTTGAGCACATTCCCCATGGCTGGAGCAGAAGTGTTCCCCATACCCTGTGCTAAACACCCGTGCACAAAATGGTGCTCGCTTCTGGGGAAGGGTATGGCAGCTAATGATTCAGTGTGTGGATTAGAGGCACTAAAAATGGTTTGGAAATTCTCCTAAGCATCTCCAGGTGTTCAATACATTAATATAGCTGTAAAATAATAAAATGGAGGCAGAGGCTGTCAGTCATCTTGAACAATATTGTGGACACTTCTGACAGTCAGTGCTATCTCATTCAGAGAAAGCTCCTTTTATTTTGTATTCCCAAGAAAGGTTTTGTTGGGTCTATTAGTCTTTGGGCAACCCAGAGAAGGGATGTGACATGAATTTAATGTGCCCCTTCTTAAATCCTCGCTGTTCTGATAATCACAAAGAGTTAAAGTAACGCAGCAGAAGGTTTCTCTGGGCCTCTAGGAGGTTCAGCAGATTACTAATACACTACAGGCAGTTTTAATGACAGAGCTTCCAGCTCAAATCTGGCCTTTTTATTATGATGAAGGGCCTGGCCCCAAGTGGTACAGAACACCTGCAGCTCTCATTGAATACAATGGGATCTGATGCTGATGAAAGGGACCATTTTCAAACTTCCTTAGAAGTAGGCGCTCCCCAGATGTTATGCAAAAAGCCCTGCAGAACAGGCATCAAGTGCTGTGATACTAGGCAGGCCAGCCACTCTTTTCCTCAGCTGGATAAACCCAGGAGTTTGTGTGCGAGTGGTTTATGTGATCAGATCTCCTATCCAGGAGCAAGCAAATTAAGGTCAGTGCTGACTGAATTAATGGAAGTATTAGACATTCCTTGAGAAGAACTGGACATTTGAACAAAGAGGATTTTCTCTCAGTGGGAAGGTGCCTGATGACATCTGAGTTTTGTCACTGACAATAGTCATAGCAGGGCTTTGAATATAATCCAGAAGAAAACTTGTGAGAAACTGGGAAGCACGTGTATGAGGAAAGACAAAGGGATGTGCACAACTTCTTATGTGTAATTTCAAAGCAGAGCTTCAACAGAGACTTATTTTTTCTGAACTAGTTCATATCTCTCAATTTCACCGTTCACTCATGGTCAAGAGGAAACAATGCTTTCCACACTGTGCTATAACGCTTTTGAAATTCCCCTTCTTTGCAGTTCCCAGTGAACCCCTTGGTTATGCAGATGGAGATCCTGAGCCCTGTGTGGTACTGGTGCCTCTGGGACAGACCACCACCGTAGGCATGGGTGGGGTTGGTGCTGGAAATTTATGTAAAACTGTTGATGAAGTGTAAGGCTGCACCATTCATTTGGGCTCCTTATTGAATTTTATTTAGTGTCATTCCCTATGCCTTTTAGCCATTTCTCCCTCCCTTCCTCATTTAATGTATCTACTTATTATATAGAGAGCTGGTTCTAATTAAAGTCAATCAAAAATAAAACAATACACAAAAATTCGAATATATTGTATACTTGATTAGCCATGGCTGGGCAATAATATACAAGGGAAAATCTAAATTCCTACTCCTCTCAGCTGGGGATAAGATCCAGAATCATATTACCAATATAAACAGCATAAAGCAGTCTGCTTTATTAATACCTAATATATCAGATATCACACATTCTTTGCAAAAGGCAAAAGAATAAAAGCATGCCTGCATTGTGACATTGACACTGATATTAAATAACACGTGTCCTGTTCTGGATTTTCCTTTCATTGTTACAGGGTTGCAGGAGAAGAAAGGCATAAATACAATAATAATAATAAAAAAAGAAAAAGTTCTGTGACAGTTATGTGGTGGTGGCAACATTGGCCCATTTTATGCAGTGAGCAAACATAAAAATGCAACAAACCTCTCAAATAATATCCATGTATCGGGCCAATTCCCAGCCACCACCAGCTGTCCAAGCAGTGTGGATATGCTGTGGCAGTGCAGCATAGCTGGAGGAGGGAAGCAGTATATGAGGACTGGGCAAGTGATTTGTACAGCTCAGGAATGTCACAGAAGTGCTGGGTGTTGTTGGTTTATTTTTCTGCTCTTGGCTCCTTGTAGGACTAGTTTATTCTTTTCACAAGGCTGTTGTAGCTCACATCCCCAGTGCTGAGGGACTACTGTCAGGAAGAGAAAAGCTGAAGACTTAGTATTCCCTAGTGATGTTTCCTTTCTGGTATTCTCCCTCTATTCCCTAATCCCTTCCTCCACCATCATCCTGAGGGTGGAGGAGGAGGCGAGGTCCTGAAAAGGGAATGCAGAGGCAGTGCTAGATAAATGCTGCCAGATAAACCCCTCTCTGTCAAAGTTATTTCCCTGGACAGTTTCTTTGTGTCTGTGTAGCTGGCATAAAGTGGCCAAAGCATACAACTGCCTCTCATCAGAATGATTGTGTGTACAGTGTGGGTGAGTATAGAAATTAATAAGTTTGGACTCTCTCTTACTGGGATTAAGGTTTTCTCCAAATATAAAACCCAGTAACTGGGTTTCACTGTATGGAAAAAATAAAACTACACTTTAAAAAACAGTGAAGTAAAACTTCCACAGTAGCTTTGATATGGCTGGTTCTTTTTTAAGCCACTTGCACTTGGCATTGCTTCCTGACAGTCTGCCAGCCTTGGATGCTGTTGTTTTTATCCATGCTGGAGAATGAGACAGCTTGCTGATGGCTTTCTGAGTATGGTGTTTGTATGGGTTACCTGGCATCATCCTGAATTCAAGGAAATTGCAGTTCTCAACCGTTCACATGTGTGTGGGTAGCAGCAGTACAAAGCTGAGCCATGCACAGGCATGTGAAAGGCTCTAATTCCTTTCTGCTGAACGTAACAGTCCCTCAGACAGGGGTTATGATATTACTGCCTTCATTCCTTTCCCACCATTGCTCTCTGAAGCTGGTGACCTAGGGCAAGATCATACCTGTTTCTTTCTCCCCACAGCTGATCTAACCCTATACCTCAGCCATCTACCCCTGCCCCTCATGCACCTGCCTTGACACTTCAGCCATCCGCCCCTGACACACAGCAAGACTCTAGGAGCTGACGAAGTTACCACCAGACAACTGATTACCTGCTAATCTGCTGCTTGGCAGCAGCTGGTTGTGTGAAAGCTCTTATCCTGCAGCTCAACTTTTTCACAGAGGGAGGTACGGCTGAACACGAACTCCTGTACAGAGGCAATTACACAAGCTACGGGGTTACTGCCTTGATATAGGCAGTTGAAGACTGCTGCCTCCAAGTATCATTTGAAGTATTTCACACACCAGCAGTGGTGCACATATCTCAGCCTGGTTTGGTGGACTGGGCATTCATGAACCTGTCAGGTTCACTGAGGTCTGCTCTGCACTGATGTGTGTGTGTGTGTGTGTGTATGTGTATGTGTACAGCCAGATTGTTTTGCTTCCCATTTGTTAGCTTGCTGAGGAAGGTTGCTTTCTGCAGCATTTATTGGGGTCTTGCATAATGGGCTGCTTGCCTTGGTGGAGCTGTGAGGTACTAGCAATACTGGCAGTCCATTGCATGCATCCAAAGAAAATCAAGAAATTTCCCTGATTGCATTTGCTTGACTGATGCTTTGGAGTGTGGCACATGGCATTGGGTTTGTTGATTAAGTATTATGGTAAGCCAGAAAGTGATTCGCTGTGACATAATAAGATGTGACTGATGTGTCCTGATGTGATACAAACTGAGCTGTTGCAGAGAGATTCACAGTCAGACCCACATGAAGGTAAAACGTAAAGCACTTTTTCTAACACCCAGTTCTCAGCTATTTGACTTGGACAATTACAGATTTGCCACCAACGCTCTGCTGTCCTCAGTCACCACACTAAATCTTCCTAATTGGCAAATACATTAGTGAGAACTGACATCACCATGTTAGTCACTGCGCAAACATGGAGGTTGGCGGGGAGGTACAATCGTTCAGAGTTGTCCATAATTAATCACAGGCAGGTAGTTCCTAAAGGCTATGGGAACAGTCTCCACATTCACTTACTAACACTTTATGATCCAAAACAGAATCCAGAAGTTATTCTGAGACAGGTGGTCATAAAATCTTGAAAACAGGTACTGAGAGTTGCTTTTGTTGTGCCCTACATAAATCTGTCATATTTTGGCTGAATTATATACTGTTTAAAGTCAGCACTTATAGTAAAAACAACCTGTGTTGTGCTTGGAAGACCCTTTGCTGCTGAAACCTCTGAGTTTTTGAGTGTTTGCAGGATGCTCTGTGCTGCAGAAGATGAAGCTTCGAAGGAGCTGAGCTTCCCCCACAAGGCAGTCCAGATGGGGCATTGCAGAAGACCTTACGGCTATATGCAGCCATCTGTGATCAAACAACAAGGAACACAAGAGCTTTATGAGCAAGGGCATGTCCACACTCTACCTGAGCTGAAGGGAAAGCACTGAGACAGCTCAGCTCTGTGTAACCTACCCTTTGTCTCAGGAAGTGCCTGTTCCACAGCTGACTGTGTGTATGGGCAGACCCAGAGTGGCCAATAAATGCCATATGGCACCAGGAGTCAAAGGCAACAACAAAAATAACCTCCACAAAAAAAAAAAAAAAAAAAAAAAACAACCACCCACAAAAACAAAAAAACCCCAACAACAAAAAACCCAAAAAAACCCCCAAAAAACAAAAACAAAAAAAACCCCAAAACCCAAACCAAACCAACAACAAAAAAAAAACCCCAAAAAACCAGTGCCAGTCCTGTAAGCATTAAAACATTAAAATGCTTTGGGAATGTAGAATACAATTGGAGAAGGTTTAAAGAGTGCTTCTTTCTCTTTCTGTAAGTGGTGGGGGCAATCACAAGGTAGCCTTTTTTTCTAGTAGTAACTGGTGTGTGTGCCAGACTGCTAAGTTAGATAGCAAAGGCTGATTATGAAACTGTATTTTAGAAATTTGAGGAGTTTCCGTACTTCATGTAAGAATGAAACACAGGAGAGGAATGTTATTAAACAAAATGAAAAGGAAGGGGGAAAAAAAACCAGGGATGTTTGTGGCTGGGCTCAGGATGAAGACTAGGTTTTACAGTTCTGGAGGCTACCTGAGACCTGATAAGACTGTGACTGTGATCAAAACAAACTGGAGGTGATTACTGGCAGATTTCAAATTAATCCTTTAAGAAAACATTAGAATGCATCACAGCATAGCTTATAGAGGATGGACTCTCCTACAGCTAACTAGACCTGATACAAAGAAACTCAATATTACTATAAAACTGAAACTGGAAAAAGCCAGAAAAGTCCCGAAAAAAGACACAGGATGTTGCCCATGCTGGTCTAACAGCACACGCTCAACTAAGGACCAGCAGGTGGGAGAAGGTGCAAGAAATCCCTTGAAATTATGTCAGTTTTCCAGCTTTGCAGGCAGCAGGACAATATTTGTGGTACAGAGGAGGAAGCAGGCAGTGACTTAGTCAAATTAACACTTTCTAGGCGCAGGAGACAGTGTTGCATTAGATCATTGGAGTTTGGAAAGAAAATGTGTCCTTAACTCTACATGAGTTGAAGAGCATTAAGTCCAAGTTACCACAAAGGGATTTCTGCAGAAGAAGCTGAGGCACTAGAGAAAAGACAGCTAAGACCCCCAGATCCTCATGGTGAACATACCCTGGGTGTTTGTGGAGAAGATTCCACTTTCATTGCTACCACGGAAAAGGGACTATTGAGACACTGTTTTTTTCTGGAACCTCTTAGCGGCTGAGGAAAACCTGTTCTGCTTTGACTACCAAGCTCCTTTGATATGAGCCTTTTGTGCCTGTCCAACATTCTGGGTGCATTTTGCTTCTACACTTTCCCTGAGTCTTCACTTTTCAGACATATTTCTTTAAGTCTAATAAGTGGACATATTTCCTGTAGGTATCTCTTTGCTTTTCTCCTTCTATCTCATTCAGTGTTGGATCATTTGTTCCAGCATTTCAGGTGTTATTCTCCATAAGAGAATCACAGAAGGGGTGAGATTGGAAAGGACAGCAATGAGTCATCTTGTCCAACCTCTCTTCTCAAGCAGGGTCATCCTTCACAGAACTGCATCCAGGTGGTTCTTGAATATCTCCAGTGAGAGAGACTCCACAACTGCCTGTGAAATCTGTTCCAGTGCAGGGTCACCCACACATTAAAAGACATTCTTCTTGTGTTCAGGTGGAATTTTCTGTGCACTGGTTGCCACTAGTTTCCTCTTGTCCTAGACCTGTACCACTGATTATGACCCTTCGGGATCTGCTATTCAGCCAGTTCTCATTGTGATATCCCTCTTCTCAATGGTTTTCCACAGTAGGGCAGTAAGCCAGTGTTAGGTTCCCGTGCTCACCCCTCCACCCCAAAGCCATCTTTGTGTACAGCTCCAGCTCTGGCTCTGCTTTGCTTGGAAATTCAGACCTCTCAGTGGCTTGATTCCCATTGCAGAGCATCATAGCTGTTTCTCACTGCTACTTTCTGTTCTTCACTGTCCCCAGCTTTCAGCAGGGTTTACTCCACCAGACTCTGCAGCAGGTATCCAGAAGCACCTCCCAGGCAGTAACAGCCAGGGATCCTGTGCCTATGCCATTTCACTCCTACTTGACTATTTACAGAGGAAAGAAACTAAGGAAGAGAGTGGTTTCTGAAGAAAGGCAGGGAAAGGGAGGAAACATGAACTGCTGGAAAAAGAGCAAATGCTTTTTATGTGCGTTGTGGATAACAAGAAACATGTGGATGGAGCTGGATGGAAGGAATCTAAGTTGGTGTGGTTTCCCAGTTTTAAAGGAGAAACTAATGCCTGGCTGCTTGAAAGTGGGACACAACAGACAGGGCAGGAGAATTGTTTTATGCCTGTCATTATGACTGGGGACAGAAACGGTAAGACTACAATATTCTTGTAACTGTTAAAAAAGATCAAAAAGATCAAATATAAAATAAGAGTTCTTTTTTCATTCCCTTACATTCCTTGATTTGCTTCATACTGCAAATTCTCATGGACACTGGACAAAGAAAGACTTCATTCTTTAATTTCCAGAGTCTTCTGTGCTTGCTTTGCAACCTTAATGTTACTTTAATGGATGTTTCTGGATGTGGAAAAAGAATACATACAATATTAGCTACAGTTAGATATCAATCAGTGGCATTTATCATACACCTTCACTCTTTCATCCACACATTGTCCACTAATTCATCACTCTGGGCCAAATGTAATGGGTTCAAACAACTCTTCAAAAAAAAAATCAAGGTGAAATACCTACATCTTGGTCTTTCTGCATGTGTTTGTATGTGTCAAATGCAGCAGCAACCAGCTTTGAGAACAAAGGGAGTAAGATAGTCGGGCAGAATCGGTGGGGGAAGGTTGGAGGGGAAGGCAGAGCAGGACAGGGCCAGGGAAGAGTTCCTACAAGTCAGGACATGGTATTTCCTCCATTTATATTACAGTAGTGCCAAGGGGCTCTGGTCAGGATCAGAGCTGACTATATGAACTCCACAGAAATGTACGAAGACACAGCCCTTGCCCTGAGGAGAAGATAATCTGAAAGAAAAAAACACCAACCACACTGATAGGAGGAGGGGTGCATGTGTGAGTGGAGCTGATGAGAGGGAGGGACAGAGATCACACAGAGTGGGAGCTGAGTCTCTTTCCCAGTTATAAGGGGCTGGCTACCCACAAAGTAGCCAAGGCCAGGTCCCTTCTGTAAGCAGAATGATTAGCCCCACAGGGAATTCCCACACTAAGTGCTTATTCATGAATAAAGGTGCTTGCAGAGAGGGGATGAATGCTTATGAGTTTCAAGGAAAAATGTCTTTGGCAGAAAGTAGTAGATTTGAAGACCGGCTATAGATTTTGATGGTAAAGAAGAGAAACTTTTTCCATTTGTTTTCTCCTGGATAATGTCTGGGCTGCAGTAGTCCAGACCCTGGTTAAATCTGTAATCATACACTTTATGCTGAGGAGTTTTACGTAAAGAAAATTTCAAGTCCCAAGTGGCCTTCAAGAAAAGCTTCATGGATCATAAGCTCTGAACTTAAGTTTGGTCTTTCAGTGTCAAATGGAGCCACAATGCTCTTGGTGAGTGGAAGGTCTCCCTGTCAGGGTTTGTAGAGGAATGTGACACAGTACACAGTGCTCATGAGAGGGCTTTAGTCCTCTGAGCCCTCCAAAAGAGAAGTGAAAATCTCCCACTGAAAGCAACATGGTGAAAGCACAGAGAAGCCAACAGCATGGGGGCATTAGGCTGAACTGACAGCACTTACCAGTTTAATTTATCCATAATACCTGTTGATGAAATGAGTAATTACCCAGGCAAGCGTTTCTTTAGCTATGGAAATGAAAGACTGGCCAGAGGAATTTGGTTGGAGCTGGGCTGGAGTGCTCGTAGCTGCCCTTTGCTAATTTTGAAAAGACCTCCAAAGTACCATGTGCTCTAGGGTGGGAACCAGCGAAGAAATGGGCCTGAGGAGTCTTGATTTTGATGAAGCCTGTGTACTTCTCCAGTTGGTGGCATTTAGGGGCCATGGCCGCAATTGCAGCTTGCGTTGACAGGGATGATACACTGCAGGGACTAAAAGGAAACCTTTTGAACCTCGGTTGGTGGCTATTTGCCACACACTTCATCTGTAATTGTCTCTAATCCCAGGCACTTTACCTGTCTGTTGGTGAAACATGGTCACATTCCTTCTAAACAAGTAGAAATGTGAAAGCAGATTTGTGTTGTGAGCATTAAATGCATAAGTAAAGAACATAAATTGCAAGAAGCAATAACAAAGCATCATAAAGTCTATGTGTTGATTAATTTTGAAATAAAAAATTACAAAATAAATTAATTCAAGAGAGAAGTAATTGCAATTAATAAGTTGCAAATTCATGTAATGAATGCATCAGAACAAAAAGGTTATCTCTATAATCACAGCTGTGACCCTGATGTCCTTAGGGCACAATGGATCAGAAAGATTTTTTTCCTGCAAATGTTATAACAATTCAGAAATAGAGGTATGGTCAGAATGTACAATTTTACAGTACTGCAAGACCGTATAACTGATTATTAATAGCAAGGTAGGATAACGTTTTGTTCTTAAAGCTATTTTATAAATGCACAGTGTCTCTTATTTTATGGCATAACCACAGTGTATAATAACTAGCTCTGATTCAGTACTTTAATCACTTGATCGTACAAAGCTCTTGGTTTCATGAAGTAATCACAGGTGAAATTTCCTTGTGCCTCTCACTCTCTTGTCTGAGTAATCTAATGCAAGGCATGGCAGGGCTAGAGACTGAAAGGTATCCAAACAGCAATCTCCTTGGAAAAATGAAGGACGCTTTTGAGGTAAAGGGCACATATTCTATGAGGCTGAACTCCAGAGTGTGTTTATGCTGCATGATGTGCTGCTGTAGACAGTAGCGTGCACTACATCTCACAGAGTATCAGAGGCACCAAGCAGTAACAATTTCTGTGACCTTTCCTGAAGGAGAGGGACAAACTGTCTCACTGTAATTGTGCTTCAAAGTCAACAGATCTGTTGCTATCCTGACCCTTCATCCCTCTCCTCTTCAAACATCCAGCGTGGGTATGTATAATACGATCTTAATAAAAGGCAAAAGAAAATTATGAGAAGATTATGCTTTTTCCTCTCTCAATTTCTAAATAGCATTGAACATCTCAATTATATCAGCTCCATAAAAACTATGTCATTATAAATGTGACAAATATTGCACATACTTTCACCTACTAAATATTAAATAAATTGCTGTTAAGTGCGTAAATACATGCCTGACCAAAGTAAATAAATAATCACAATAAGGACTTACAACAGAATTCTCTAAAACTCATGAGAGAAATCATACCATACCAAGTTAAATCCCAAGAAAGGTTTAAAGGTCAAGTTTTTCTTCACTAAGTAACTCTGTAAATGTCTATAAAGCAATGTAAGGAAGAATATAGAGAAAATCAAGAACTAGTATCCTCTGTGTAGAGCAGAGTGGCAAGCAGCTTTACAGTGGGTAAACCTTTGCTTTGCTTTTAGAAATAAGTGGAACCACTTATTTCTAAAGAACCATCTTGGACATGTTTCCACAGCCTGTTGTCCCAGTCCAGTGCTAATGTCAATAAGAGCTAGATGTGTGCAACCTTCACCAAAATGAAATGAAGCCATTTTCTTAGTTGTTTTGGGACTATTCACAGTAAAAAATGAAAACTAAATGCTAAAAATCAACTTACAGAGCAAAATGAAAAGTGGAATTACAGTGGAGTATGTGCTCAGCAGCTCCAAGCAGTAGCCAAGGGTTGCTCAGTCCTAGAGATCTTCATTTATGTTTTTGTCCTGGTGGTGATTAATTTTGTCTATCTATTACCTCATATATTGGAGACAGAAGAATACATCAGCTTTATTTGAGGTCCTAGAAAACTCTCAGTCTTCTCTGCTGCCTGTCCAGGGCAGAGCCAATGTAATGGTGGGCTTGATTTTATATGAAAGAAACTTGGAATATTCTATATTTCTTTAGTTGCTTTGTCTCTTTTCTTCTTTAAATAAGTGTTGTGTCATAGAAAGTTAGTGAGAAGCATTATAAGTTGGTATACTTAATAAGACTGATCTCTGGTATTAACAGAGAGGACACAATCTCTGGTATTAACAAAGATGAAGCTTGCATCAAGTATTCTCCCACTGTCAAAGCACAGCTGTGAAAGAAACCAGGAGAAAGAAACATCAATTCATGCCACAAATGACATATCTTTACAATCAAAATATATATGAAAGAAAAAAACATTCTGCAAGGAGCTCATCTCTGATTTGTCTGTGTTGCAATCCATTTCATCTGATGTCTCACCTCGTGTTGGCACTTTCCTCCCTGAGCAGCAGCGCTTACCTGTGTGCCAGTCTGTCGGGTATTCCAGCTCTCCAGGGGCACAAATGGATTTCTGCTCAACGTTGTCAGTCACCTGAATTTCTGTGTTTCCAAGCTTGCCAGCTTGTGACTCCTGACATCACTAGGAAAAAAAAACGGCACTAGAGAAAAACACAGCTGATGCTCATCACTTGCATTAAGGTCCTGAATCTCCCCAGAGGTTGAGTATCATTAGGATTAATGCCAGTGATGCTATATGTTTGCAAAACAGGTGAGAAAAGAGAGTCAAGGACTCCAAACATAATCCCCTCTCTTGCTCCCCCAAAATGAACCAGGTGAAAGAAAGCCTGGATCAGAACAAAACACGAATGGTCCTGTGAAGGCAAAACAAAGCCCATTCCAGCTGGGGGGAACTGATGGTTGCCAAGGGCTTGGTGGGTGTGAGACAGACAGACAGACCTGCAATGAAGAATATCATGATTCTTCTTTTCATGTGCCAGATTGATGGAACTACAACAATAGAAACGAAAGATGGCTTGGATGGGCAGCGAGGTAGCAGAGACAGGCTGACACACCTTGATAGCAGACTTGCACAGCTGCACATATGCCACTGCTGATCCATCAGCCCAGCATGCTGCCCACAGTGACTGATCAATCTACACTTGCCATTGCTTGATGTTAGCAGCAGCAGATAGTAAGGGAGAGAAATATTCATAATATACTGGAAGATATGTTTTTGTTTCCCTTTTTGTGTGTGTTTTTTTGGGGGGTTTTTGTGTTGATTTTTTTTCTTTTTACGTGTGTGTTTTGTTTTGAGTATTTTTAGTTTTTGTTGTTGTTTGTTTGTTTGTTTGTTTCCTCACAGAAGAGCCCTGTAGTTTATAATAGTGAAAATATACCAGTGCAAGTATAACCTCTGCTGAGTTCAGGGATCATGTCTTTTTACTTCAGTAAGATTCTCATGGACCTAAAGCATGGGACTTTTGTCCCCTCCACTCTGTGAAATGCAATGCTTTTCTGTAGGAGGCAGGGGGAACAAATGAGAAAGGAAAGGCAAGGTGATACCTGGATCAGATGATGACTGTTATGATCAGGAGTTTTTTTAAATGAAAAGGACCGGCCAAAGGCTGATACAGAGGAGCTGCTGCAAAAGGATGAAGCAGATGGATTTGCCTGCTTTCCAATAATTTTGAGCAAATGATTTGTATTGAAAATATATTCTTCAAAATAATATATAGAGTCTAGACAATAACTGTCACATGAGAGAGACTGAAATTTTCAGATCAATAGATGAGTTTGCAGCATCCCTTCATCTTATTATTTATATTATCTACTGCTTGAGTTCACAGACTCAGCATTCATTCAGTAAAGACATTCCTCAAATCATTACTACATTCTTGGCCCACTTTTTCTCTACTCTAGATATGCTATTGGTAGCAAAACAAGCAAATTTCTGTAAGACTAAACAATCAAAGCAGGAAATGCTTGAAAGCTCTGTATTGTGGTTAGTGCTTGCTGATTATTTGGATGTAGCTTGGTGCTGAGAACCCAGTAATATTCTGAATATTCAAATATCTTAGAAGAATAGACTGAAATTTGACACAAAGGAAAAATAAGGAAAAAAACTGACAATCTGAAGTGAACTAGTGCCCCATTCATATATGGGAAATTTGTGCCAACTGCAAGGATAACCTATGCCTATTATAAATCTGCAAGTTTTATTTCATTTTGCATATGTATTTAATCCATCTGTAAATTGTTCATTGGGTAGCACAGGACGATGATCTCCTGGGAACTGTAAGGTATGTGTATTCAACAGTGGAGAATAAACACAAGATTTTATTACAAAATGCCACTGCTGCTCCTGGCATGAGTAATTTGTGCACCTGCATTTTTAAAATGTTTCAAAGTTTTTCTCCTTTGTGAATTCAGCGGCAACACACATTATCTTTCAGGCTGCCACAACACAGTATTTGCAGACTGGGTCACGTCAGCCCTTGTTATCCAGAAGCCACTGTTTTCTGAGCAAATAGCAACTGAAAATGACAATGGTTTGCTCCAGACGGGGAGAATAAGACAGTATTTCCTTATAGCCTAGTAATGTAGGTCTTCAAGATGAGCAGGAGACACATGTAGGGCTTAAATCCAAATTCGGAGTGGGTTTTTGGAGAGGACATAGGCCCAAGGAAATGTGGAAGGAATGGAATGTACCTTGACAGCACTTCCTCCAGAAGTCTGTCCCACATTCAAGCACATTCTGTCTTGCAACCATGCCTGGATTTGCAAGTGTGGGGAATGAGAGACTGAGTCTGGAGATTGAAATACACTCTGGTGTAGCTCTGCACAGCCAGAGTGCTGGGCCAACCATAGATATCATTAAATGTAGAGTCCTGAATAATTACTACTGTGCTTTAAATACACTGTCACCTTCTGGAAGGCTGCATCCCCATGGGAACTTGACTTGGCTGATCAAGGTTTGGTGCAGGTAGGGGAATTAGGACATTTTAGTTAGTTTAGGCTTAGTAATTTAATTTTTAATAGTTATTCTGCAGGTGTCTAAAGTCGGCTCTATATGTACAATTTTTAAGTAAAAATTTCCCTTGTGTTCTCTGTAATCTCTCTGAAATGTTCCTTGATTCTCTCAGAACTCTCTCATTCAAATATGCAAAGTGTATAATTCCAAGAAATCTTATGTATTTGAACATCTTAAAGTCATATTATCGTCTTAAGGTCCTATATCATGCAATTCCCCCATTTGCCATGGATCTTTTGCAAAAAGGGATTGAGGTCTTGTGTTGTACCAGTTTAATCATCAGGGACTATCTCTAAGGGCAGTCACATGCAGGTGAGTTTGCAGCGTGTTTATTTAACTGATACGGCAAATGCTGATAGAGGGATGGAGCTGAGGAAATTTCCTTGGATGAAGTTTTATTTTCTTGATTTCTTGAAGAGTTGGAGTGGCACAACCAGCTTGTGGTTTCCAAGGTCTCTGTGGCATATACAGATTTTGAGAGTGAGATTTGAATAGTTGTGTGCAAGAGACTCCAACTCCCTGGAGATGCACTTGTCATTTCAAATGGTGCAAATCTGTAGAGCTGGAAACACCCAATTCTGTCTGAAAAGGGATAAACATGGCAGGAAATCAGATGACTTTGCCATCAGGGCCAAGTTCAGGTCTGTTCTTCAGTCCTCACAAAACCTTGGTATGCTCCTTCTCCTTCAGGCTTTATTGCATATAAGAGTAATAAATGTGGAGCCTTGTTCTTTCCCCCTTTTGTCTCCAAGAGCTGTAATGAACACTATCACGACATGAGAATGGAGGGGAATCAGAGAAATGGGAAATCACTGGGCAGAGTTTCAATACCTGGCTGCTATTTCCTCTAAACCCACTTGCAGAGCTCTTGCTGTTTGAGTTCATAGAGTGAATCAGAGAATGGCTTGGATTGGAAGCGACCTGAAGGATGATCTAGTGCCAACCCCTTTGCCGTGGGTTTGAACGCCTTTCACTAGGCTAAATTGCTGGCCCATCCAACCTGGCCTTGAACAGTTCCAGGGACTGGGCATCCACAGCTTCTCTGGGCAACCAGTTCTAGTGCCTCACATCCCTGACAGTAAAGAATTCCCTCCCTTTTGTCTAATTGAAGGCTTTTCTGCTTCACTTTGAACCCTTTGTGCCCTAGCACATGGTCTCTCTCCATCAGGGTCATTTAAGCACCAGTTGCCATTGAAAAGGCTGAGGCAGAAGAGGCTACTGGGAACTGTAAACAGGTGCCACCTCTTTCCTGGAAATGCCTCCTAGAATCAGGGCAGACACAGTTGCCCTGCTGGTGCCAGCTACTAAGCCCAAAGCTGTTCAACACCCCTATCAGCAGGCTGCATTTCCTGCAGTGTTCATACAACAGTCCCAGATGGTGGGGCAGCAACATTTCCCAGCACGTTCCAAGGCACAAAGGTCATGTAGGACAAGTCAAACTAATTGGGCCATGAAAGACCACCCCCCACTGCTTTGCTCCCAGGCACCCTGATCCTTGCTAAGGAATGGATACAACCAGAAACACCAGGAAGATTTGGACACTATGGAAAAACAAGTTAAAAAGAGGGAAATGGTTGAGAATGGAAATAGCTGGATGAATAAGCCAGGTTGTAGAAGATGTTTACAAACTAAGTAATGCAAATAAAAATTTCCCACATCCTTCCACAGCACTGATGGCTGAGAAAAATCTCACTTTGGCCGATGAGAGGGAAGTGGCCAGCCCTGCTATGCATTTTCTTGGTCAATGCAAAGAAGATAACATAATAAATCTGTGGCAAGCAGTAACTGGTGGTAAAACAGAAGTACATTGACTAAAAGTAATTTTCCGTGTCTGTGAAGTAAAGGAAAGAGAGAGAGAAAAAGAAAAGCAATAAAGAAAATTTAGAGTTCCTCCAAACAAGACTAAAACCTTACTCCAGTCTCTAAGCATCTGACTGGAAAGTTTGATTTGCCTCCACTTTGAAGTTCAGAAACATAAATATAACTTTATTTTTTGTGAAATTTCTGAAAATGCAGCCAACCAAAAAAACCAACAAGTTGCACTTTGCCTGACTGAGCATAATTTGCACAGGACTGTGATTGCTCTCCTACCTGAATAGCATCTCACATTTCTGACACCTCTATCCTTGGTGGGCTGCTCTTGGAGCTCTTGTGTGAAACAAAGACTTCAAGGATGCTGCCTGGTACCGATACTCCCAGAGAAGAGTCTTGACAAATTCGCAGTCTAAGGAAGTGTATTAAGTAATTTCAAATAAGTATGTTTGAAGACAGTGCAATCTGGCCTCAGATATTACGCAGGCAGAAAAGTAGGCTAAATTCATCAGATTAATTATTCATTACAAATTCTCTCAGCTCTATCATTCAGGTCAACAGCAAAAGTGCCACCGAGTACAATAGGATGTGTTTTCCAAAAGAGGGTAACATTCCTTTACTCCACAAATATGAGAAGCTTTACTAGTTTTGTAGGAACAGGCAGAAGAACCCAAACAAGCAGAGGTGTGTGCAAATAAGCAGTTTTATTTCACGAAGATTGACTTCTGTTTCAAACCATGTGGGAATGTATGTCCCATATTCTGCTCAGAGCTTTGTGCTCAGATGAACCTAAATTCTCCACTCTCAGCTGAGTTAAAATATATACATATATATGCATATATACACACATACAAATATATGTATTTGTATATATTTCCACATATTTCTGATGTGGTTTTGCATCAGAACACTCTAAAATCATCATTTTGATGCAAAACCACAACCTAACTGAAACTCTTTCAAAGGCTCGTGACCTATTTGGTAAGGAAGGTCCAAACTTTTTGAATTTACACCAAAACCCCAAAGTTAGTCAGTTTGGAAGTGGGAGGAGGGCTGATTGCATTACAAACACTTTACACAGCTGTTCAAATGAAAACACAGAACACTTGAGCCCTCAATCTCAAGAATCACCGTGCTCTTTGTACTCCACAGAGGTCTTTCAGTCAGTACTGTACACCTGTATTTTTTAGACCCATTAATTATGTGCCTGAGCAGTGTAATTATAACCTAAGCCATACTTTCTGATGAAATGCATCAGCCTAAATTCATGTTTATTTTAACTGCCTCCAGTTATCCAGCCCAGTCCAACCTCAAGAACACATGAAAAGACTTTTTAGAAAAGTTCCTTCATTTTTCCACTGCCTTCCCTGTAAAACTGGAATGAATATTTTCACTGGGGTAGGAAGGAGAAGAAAAATAAACAGGGAAGGAAATGTAATTGAAGGTGGCATGAAGAACATGGCCTCTCTCTTCTCTCTACTGTTAAAGCCTGTGGGGGATTTAAAGGCCACAAATGATCTAGGTCTTCTTCTTGAACCATTGTGAACTTTATCTGCTCGGGTTTAGTATCACTAAATGTGTATTAATGCCAAAGATTGTTTGCGTGGATTATTTATAAGGCATTCACTTCAAATTAGTGCTGCTTAAAGCATGTGAATTCATAACTTGCCAACAGCAGATGCAGTCTGCAGCAACTGAAACAGTGAGCAGCTCCATAGATGCACACACAACAGCTGGGTGCAGATCAATAATAGAAACATTAACAATGGTACTGTTTTAGAGGCAATCCTTCACTTTGGAGATATATTTTATTCCACATTAATGGTACCTTAAGTAAAATGGTAGAAGACATGTAAGAATGAATCTCCAAGTGGTCCACTGGGATTTTCCCACTCGTGCTTGCTTGTTACTAACACGGCTTCTTGTTGTGCTGTAATTTTGCACATCTCCCCTCCATCCCCTGCCCCAGCACAGCGAGCACCTTGCTGTCAGCATGCCTGTGCTGCCAGGCCACCTCCCCTATCACCAGCAGCCACCTTACTGTGTTTCAGGCTTTGGTACAGAGCCCAGGGCAGCTTATCCTGTGTGCAAGGGAACCTGCCATTCCTGCACCAGAAGAAAGAGTGAGTTAAACACTGTGTTTTAGTGGGAGTAATGCTGTCTCACAACAGTGACCATGTGCAGAGCTGGGACCCTGATGTGACTCTCGTTAATGACCTGAGTCATCAAGCTCTTTGAGTGTCTGGAAAAGTGAATTTTCAGTCACCTTTAAGTCACCTGACCATCATCTCAAATGGGTCAGAGAGGTGTCCATTTGACTACCTGTAAGTCAATCAAGTAAAAGTCAGTTCCTCAGGGAAGTGATTATAGACACTAAAGGTCGTAGTTCAGGCTTTTCAATGAACATTAAATATGCCTTGACACTGCCAAGGGTACAAACACAGATTTGGTGTATATATGAATATACAGAAGCCTAAATATGCTTCTCGGTTTCCCAGGTTCAATCTGAGCCTTGTTTGATCAAACCATCAGCTCAAGTCAGTGAGAGTTCTAGACTGTTTTGGCCCTGGCTTTGGGGAACATGCCAAGACCAGGATGGGAGAACTAACCCTTGCTAGTCTCCACACTGTGGCACCGTCCCTGTGTGCAGCCCAAAACCAGTGAACAACTAAAACTTTATTTTTGTTCAGACAGATCATTAATTTTGGGGTCCCAGCATAAGCTTGACTTTCTAGTCAGCCAAGTGGATGTGTCTTGGCAATGAGGGTCGTGATACTGTAAGATCTGCATTGTCTATGACATCTGTTTGAGGAATATCTTTCCAGTTGTCACCAAATTAATCTTGCAGAAATAGTCATATTTAACCATATAGTGATCATTTTTGTTATAGTCAGGCTGCCTTTGCATAGCTGGACATGTTCAGCAGCACAAGCTCCTCCACTGACCACTGACTGACAGAGCCATGAGAAAACATTCAGGAACATTCCTTTTGAGCACTAATTTATCAGTGATAGGCAATTAAATTGTCTTTGGAAATGTTTGGTACTTCCTATCAATGCTACTTTGAAAGAACCTCTTGAAAACCAGCATCGGTGCCCCTTTTTTAAATCTTGGGAAGGTATTTCAGTCATATCTTTGAGTTTACTTCTGAAGAGAGAACATTTTCACCATCTTGTTCTTACTTTCTCTCTCCCTCTTGCTCTTTGTTGCATCCCAGTCTTGTTGTCACCTACTGTTTCTTACTCTTGCTCTTCCCCTTCCTATGGTGTCTGTGACATCTCATATCCTGCTGAGTCTTTCTTGGGCCCCTTGCTGTGGTATCTGAGTGTTCTCCACTCCCTTTTTGTTACTCTTGCTTTTCTCCACTCTTTCTTACGTCCTTTATTTTTCTCTCCAAGCTGTATGTCTCCCTTTCACTGCATCCTTATTTTGATCTTGAGAATAACGTGGGCTTGTACTGAGATACAAACCGGGCCCAAATATTTTATAGAAGTATTTGGAGGTGCCAGGTGGGTGTTTTTTTATTCCAGGACTCTCTTTCTCTGTTGGGACTTTGGGGATTTTCTGTGATGAGCACCTCCTTAATTGTTAGCTGCAGACCTCCCCAGTATATGCATCCACATTTGTTGTGAGCTGTCTCTGTTTAGGGCTGTGGACTGCCGTAATGGCCTGAGCTGGCAAAATTCAGAGTTGTCCCTCAAAGATCTTGAGTGTCTTTCCTCACATTGATTTCTTGGGGAAATGTGGACATTTTGCACCTCTGAGGAGCTAATCAGAACCTTGCAGGATGGCACTTCCTGCAGTAGACACTGCAACATTAAGCAATTAATAAATATGATTACAGCTCAGGGCTAAATATGGTATATTATGGTGTTGTACTTCACTTATATTACCCTCATGGCAAATGAGTCAGAGAGACACTGCCATGTATTTTAGAGGAGTGACTCTTTATACTAATTAATGATATCAATATGCAGATGGTGATGCTGGTATAATTAGCACAGTGGATAGCACCATTATAAAAACACAGAAAGAATCAGAGAAACCCATGTAGTGGATACATACTTAAAGCTGCATGAAAATCCTTTAGCAGAAACCAAGGAGATTCAGTTACCATCTCTGCAACTGGAGACAAGTTCATCCAAGGCTTACAGATGTATGGACACCAATTGAAATTTGGGATTACAAAATGAGCTGATCTGGAAGGAGCTGGATTGTGGTTTGCATTGGTTTTGGGGCTAGATCTCAGAACAGGCCTCAGGTGTTACCAAGCACAAGACAAATAAAATTGAAGGAATAAACTGTCTGTGGGAGCCCTGCAGAGTCAACCCGAGGAGTTTCATACACTGTACTGAATCTGGGAGGAAAAGCCAGCACACAGACAATCAGCTCCCTGTCAGCTGACACACTCTCTAGAAGACCATAGATTTTATGGGCCCATAGCTGACAAAAATGGATGTGACCCCACTGAAGTCACTGGGGATCAGCCAGCTTCCATCAGCTACATCTGCAGCCCATCACCATTTACACTTCCTTAGTTCCAATAACCAAAATGAGCAAAGCTGGAGCGGAGAGCTTGTGTGGCCATTGGGGGCCTTCCTTGAGTTAACCAATGTGGATGATTTTAAGATATTTTCTTTGGTTCAACCTCCCACAGTTCATTGCATCCAGGCAGGCCCCACTACATGCTTACATTTCTCTCAGTGGAGGTCTTTTCTTAAAAAACGCATTGCAAAAATCAGTGTTCTGTTATACTCTTTACCTCCTATTTCAAGCCAGGCTGTAACCTGTCAGGAGAAGAAACATACCCTAGTATATTTTGCCAAAACCTGGGTTGCTCTGGTTATTCCTGTTAAAAAAACCCCAGAGACATTGGAAACAACTATTTCATTTCAGAGTGCCTAAATGGTTCAATTTATTTTTTGCAAAGGATCAAGGCCTTTACATTTGGACATGACACACCCAGTGAAATATCAGCTGTTAACATGGAGTTTTCTCTAGAACCCTGAGTTTTGTAGATTCTTCAGTAATAGCTTAAACACTTTAGATTAATCATTTAGACGTTTGTACAATGAAACTACAACAATTTTGTACAGAGACCATCTGCAGTATGTAACGATACCTAGAGCTGAGAGACAATTTAACAGAGGTCTCTACCTGCTGCAACACCTTAGCACAAGGGTGTGATTTAAAGGTAATGTGGCAGGTTTAATGCAGAATTTCCTTGCTTTCCTAGGTTTAAGTTTCAACCTTAATGGTATAACTTGCATTGACATTGTTTCAGTTTGTTTTGACATCATAATTGAGTCTAATCTCCACAGACTTGCACTGCAGTCTTATTTCTTATTGTAGTCTCACAATGTGATTTTACCATGAGAGCACTGTAGTGAGGCCTTCTCCAAGTCATGCTTTGAAATCACGTTTTGTGTGTAATACTGCCTTGTAATGGCTTTGCAAGAGGGTCTCTGAAGATCTTCCCTGCGACAATTTGGCCATCTTAATCTCAAACTGTAATGACCTCACAATGCCATAAAGCAATTACCATTACAAATTTAAATGGTCTTATGTAGGAACTTCTGTGCTGCCTCATTAGGTGACACATTTTGCTGTGTCCAACCTCTTATTTAAATACAACACATCTACTGGATCACCACTGCTTCTTTAATTCCAAAATTGGGCTACAGCATGCATTTAATTACCTTTTTTTTTTTTTTAAACTGCAGATGGGCTGATGAGAATCTTCTCTAGCAGCACATTTTATTAGAACTGGGCTAGGTTAATGGCATCTAGATCTGGATGGAATTTCATTCACTTGCTGACCATAAGCCAAATCACAGCTAGGAATTTGCTTTGAAACCAAAATAACAGAAATCTGCTATGGTCTATTGTCACCTGATACAGCATTCCTTCCTCACTGCTTTGTTCCTGAAAGGGCTTGCAGCTGGGGCATTGATTTCTATTTTAACGATTCTTTGGGGAAGTGATGGCCAGCACAATTCCTGTCCCTTTGTTAGACACCCAAGACAGTAGGAGCTGGTGATACATGTTGGGAGGTGAAATAGCCTGCTCTGTCTTTTATAGTTAGAAATCTCAGAACTCTTTATTTCCCAGGAAAATCATAAGCTTATCTAGGACACCTGTAAGACCAGATATGGAGGACCTCAGGGTGCTTTTCCAGCCTGACTGGGAACTTAGATCAATTCCATTAGACAGAGGAGGTTGTCCTAGTTTCTGTGTAGCTCTAGGGAATGTGAAACTGTTCCATTCTTACTCCTCTAGCTCACTTTTTGTTTCATTTCTGACCCTCTGCAGCTGTATTTAAGATGGTTTTATGGCTTGTGCAACATCAAGAGACACGTGGCACAGTGTGAGGATGAAGGGCCCACTGCCACCACTTACAGCCAGCTTCCAAGAAGCAGCCGAGACTTGTAACTTCTTCAGTTCAGAGGCAGGCTCCTGAGAACATGTTCATCATTTTAATTCTAGTCTTCATTGCTGGCTGACTGCCAAGTGGCCTACCAGATGTCTCTCTCTTTACTATGGTTGAAGCAGATTATGATGTTCCAGTTCATTTTTCCTTCACTGACAGCCTGGTTCTAAAAATGTGCCAGACTTTAAGGGCAATATTTTCAAAAGCCAGGTCAACTCACAACAGTACACCAATGACAGTGCATGCAAATACTACAAAACCGTATGATAGGCAATTAACTCAATGTTATTTCTGCTAGTAGAGTAACTTTGATTTTGTTAAGCGTCTTTAATACTAAGGAGGAGGATTCTTAAAGTGTCAATTCCTAAAGTGAACATGGCAGAAGTGGAATTTTCAGTTGGAAAAAATAAAAAAATAAAATTTTGGCAGCTGTAGTTAAAAAGGAGAATCTAAGTCTGGCAGCTTTCAAAAAGAGAGAGGGGAAAAAAGAGCAACCTCCAAACTGACTAGATTTATTTTGAGTTGCATTTTTTTTCATAGCCATTAATTACATCACAGACATGGATGTACTTTTGGTGTATGTGTTTTTGCACACAGATCCCAAAGTCCTGTTCATGAAGGATCTCTGTTACATATATTGTCTCTCTCTCGTTCCGTCCACCTAGCAGTGAAAAAGTTTCATTCTTTATCAGGTCAAAAGTCTTTGAGACATTTGTAGTACTTGATTTCAAGGAAGGTCCCAAAGTCTTAGCCAAAATTTTGAAGGTTTCTGATGCCCCATAAGAAATGTTTCTTAAAGAGTTCTCTCTCTCTCACTATAGGAACCTGCAGCCATGTGCCAAGTCTTCTTTTTCCAGCCTTCAAACAAATGATATTTTTTTACCCTTTTTCACCTGCTCAGGTAGTCTCAACTGCTTTTAAACTAACTCTTCATTCATTGAGTGTTCTGTGGATGTCTGGTCATGACTGAATACACACTTCATATTGTGTGGCTGTGCATTCTGCAGAACACTGTGTGCCAAAACAGGGAACTTGAACACAGTAGGAAGACTTTTTCCACAATCTCTTTCAATTGTTTTTGGTGTCTGCTGTCATCTTCAACATAGTTGCCTGTATTTAACTTAAAGATTGTTTTTGAAAGTGCATATGAGGTGAACACCCTCACTCTGTCTCTGCCTCTCTCTTTTGCTTTCATATGAAGGACTTCATGCAGTTTTCTTTTTATGAATTGCAATTCTACAGAAATTAGAAACCAAAATTACATTAGATGTTCATTCTGTCTAGAAACTTTTAATAAACCACATAGCTTTTGAGACTCTTTGTCTAAATGTGTTCATGCAGTTCCAAATCCTAGTTGGGATCTATCTAGTAGGCAAAATATTACTGTTGTGTTATCTTTATGCTACTTTTGCTTTGCCCTGAGTCATGACATTGATACAATACCTCTTATCAGAACTTTAAAGATCCAACACCATAACCCCTAGACAACCCCCTGATATGAAGCAGCAAGTTCACTGTGTTAAACAAGGGGCTTGACTGGAAGGAGGGAGTGCTTTGCTAATAAACTGCATTGTCTGAACAGTTTTACTAGTGTGAAGACCCTTGTACTGATGATTTATTTGGAAGTTCTGGGTATATTAACTTTTGCTAAGAGCTGAGACTAAAAACTTTATGGGGAATGCTACATACACTCCAAAGACCGACAAGAGAATTTAAGTTAGATGTGATTAGTATGAAGAAAGTTACATTTATTATACTCTTATGTATAATTGATCATATGAAAGGCCTTTTGTAACTATAAAAGAGACAGCACATTAAATTGTTTTACCCTGAGGATTATACAAATTTGTAGAAATCGGATTGGAATATCAGCCTATTGGTTTCATCGCTATGGTAAATCATTAAGATGTTCCATGTTAATCATAAATCTTTGTATCTATTTATTATTAATAAAATAGCTCCTCCCAGCTGCTGCTTTGCTTCATCCAATCAAACCAAGCCCTGGCAGCATTAGCTGTGATGAGGGGCGGCTGCATGCACATAATATGCGTGGCACATAGCACAGATTATACAGTGCTAGATGTGGGGTTTGAGAGCTGATGGGGTGTTAGCTCTCCACAGCAGGGGGGCCTGGTTGCAGGATTTGTGAGTAGGCATGCCTCATTAGTAAGATGATTCATGGTGAAAGGGAGTTTAGCTGGGAATAATTTAGTGGCTGCTGTGGGGGAGCAGAAATATAGTTGGGATAGTGAGGTTATGAACCTGTGTTTATCTGACAAAGTCTTGAACACTGACTGATGTCGCCCTGCACTAGTCTTACCGTTTGAGTTTAGAAAACAGTGTTGCAAAACACGCTCAACTCAGAAGGACGTAAATGAAAGAGACAGTTTGAATACAACCTAACTGAATGTTCTTGTATTACTTGTGGATTATCCTAGCTTTCATGCAAAGCTAATTGGCTTTCTGAGCATTTCTGAGCTGGTGTGTCTACACAGACTAATGCTTCATTGCCAAGAAGAAGTCAACTCCAACTCAATGATATAGCATATTGATTACTGCCTATTTCCTTCTACTACATCCTGAGTGTAATGATATCTGACGTTATCATTTTCCTGAAATTGTTGAAGTTGACATACTATTTAGATTTGGCCCACATTTCTTCAATTAGCAGGACTATTCTAAATGATGTACTGCTCCAAGCCTTAGACACTTCTTGCTCATGCCATACAAAATTAGGTAAGTGTGGAAACTCATTTTAAGAGGAGACAAAAATATTACTGGAAAAACTAGATATTTGCAGTGGTGCCATAAGAAGATGAGAAGCAAGAACAGTGACAATAATACAGCCCATTCAAAACTGAACATTGAATGCCTTTAGTGTGACAGATTTTCCTTAAGTAACTTAATGTTTAAAAGCAAAACATCCCTACATTACTTTAAGTGGGCCTGTCTACAAATGTAAATACACATCTTTCAAACAGTGACCAGTTCCCATTCAGCTTTACACTTAATGTGGAAGTAACTATTTGCTGGGAAAACATTCACAGAAACATACATTTCCTGCCCTGATTTTGTGCAAATTGAAATAGCAAAATTCTTGCGGATATTAGTGATGAGATTCTTTACTGATAGGAAGTATGGCAGCAGTATGTAGTTGTGAGTTCTTTTGTGTGACTTTGTTTCTCCTCTGGTTTCTTCAGTAAGCTCCTGTGTGACATCAGTAGCTGGTCTGGGCTGACACTCTCGCACACATCGGTTCATTTGTCCGTACATACCAGGAGTAGGGAAAAATAACAGATCAGCTAAAAGTGGTTGAAACTTCCTATGCCATGAAAGTCTGCTTCTTCTCTATCAGTGCCTGTCTAAATTCTCAATTTTGCTTTTATTTCAAGAGATGATTTTTTCTGTAACTAAAACAGAAAGTCGAGAGCTCTGAAAACTAATGGATTTTGAAACATATACATTGGTCTGTGTAGTCTGTGAGGTATAGGAGCATGGGCTTGAACTGCATAGGTGGTCAGATCATGTCTTCTTTATTTTTCTTCATTTTTTAATTCTTTTTTTCCTTTCTTTTTTCCTTTCTTTAAACACTAAATATGTTCAATGTGCAAAATTTAAATGCTACCCTTTCAAGTGTCTGGTATTGTATTTTAAGACACAGAAAGGAGACAGCTTTGCAGCCTGCCAAACACATAGTGTTATATACAGGGCTGAAGGAACAATGAACAGATTAATCTTCTGCTCCCTGTCCTGATCCATCACTATTATTTATTTATTCTGAAATAATTCAGTGAACAGCAAACCCACCACTTCTCCATTCCCACACAGAGCTTGAACTTGCAGATTAGACTTCCCATGCCAGGTGATACCATTGTATAAGAAATAATGAAAAAGAATAAGTGTCCCTGGATGGATGCCATGCCCATCAGAGACGTTTTGCTCCTGTCTTTGCAAATGCAAGGGGAATATCCCCCAGCAGAATGGGTCTGCTCCTGCAAGAGTACCAGGTGTCACATGCTGAGGAAGATGCTCTGTGCTGTAAAAGATGCTCGTCTTTCCATCTCAGGGAACTGGTGATAATTAAGTGGTCGTCTTGGACCTCTGCCTTTGTCCTGTACTGAAGGTATTTAGCAACAGCCAGTGTTTGAATTGCCCTTGAGCTGAAGAACTTAGTGTTCACACACCATAAGGTGTAAACCTTTGCTCCAAGCCCCACCCTGTCTCAGTTATTAGGTGAAGTTGTCTTGAGGTTATATTCAAGTAGTGCATGGCCATTCTTCATCTGGCATTATCTGTGTCTTCATTTTACCTTCTCCCAGACAGTGTCTGAGTGTCCTTCTGGTAGTTTGAGAGGTAAAATGGAGAGATGTTTTTTCTGAGTTTTTTCTTTCTCTTTTTGTGGCATCATATTCTGAAATCAACACTTTCTCCTGTACCTTTAGTCTTTGCCACAGCTTTGGTGTTGTTTTAGCTTTGTTCCTGCTAGCATGTTTTCAAGAGAAGATATTTTTCTGTAATCTACTTTTGAAGGTAGTGCCAATGGAATAAAGAATAAGATATAAAGAGTAATACATCCAAAATTCCAACCTGCCTTGGGTGTGGGTTTGGTTATCAAAATCTACAATCTGTGGATCTCAGAGCTCTGTGGAAGAGATCCTCTAAACCAAATCCTGTCACAAGTATAAACTGGTGAATAATTGTGAGTAAATGTATAAGAAAAAACCTCTTAAAAGATACCAACTGCTTGTATGCCAGGTTCATCAGTCTAACAGGGATCATAACAGTAGGAAAAGATAACCAGATTCTTATCCCATTTATACCTCTGAAAGGTCAGAATAAATCAGAACAACTCAGGTATACCTCCAGAGAGCCTGAGATCAGAGCTGTATGCTCAACGACCAAACATTTTAGCACAGCTCGGGTAGAATATGCAATCATTTTGACTCCTTAAAGACCAAACACCGAATTTTATTGACCCACCAGGAGAAGAGATAGCCCACCAATTGCACAAGTACCATTGCCTCTTACCAGAGCTTGAAAGGGCATACAGTTATCAATGATGCTGTCAGCAAGCACATTTGAAACCTGCCTGGCTGACAACAACTGTGCCTGGAGCTGACTCTGGATGCTTCATTCTGCATTTTCCTTCAGAGATGGGAAGCATGTGGATAGGCTGCACATTAGCCAACTCTGGGATTTGGGCATACTCCTGATGAATAAAGAGGATGGCATGACGCCTCTGGAGGACTGGAATGCAGGGCAACAAGTTTGCTCCAAAACAAACGTCATGTACAATATGTGTATAAGGTTAGTTTGGTTTAGCTATGTTGTCAGGGTGTTGCCTGGCAAAGACACTGAAACATTTAGAGCCTTAAAGCTAAATGGTTTTGTTTGAAAGTCCCCAGGCAGCATCTCTCCAACCCCACGTGAGGTAACCAGAAGTAACCGTAGGAGCTGGAACTGCGCAGCCTCAACGGCGTGAGGAGCAGAGCACATAGGCATTGATTGCACTGGTGGCAGCAGCATGCTGAGACTGAGAAACTCACCTCTGGGACCAGTCCCAGATTTCAAGCACGCAAGTGGGTTAGGGAGTTCATGGGGATTTGATTTGGCCAAACATAAATAGGCTTTCTGCTGAATTTAAAGCCAGTTCAAGGTCCACATCCCAGAAAATGCTGAACTTCCAGGAAACTTGCATTTATGAATTTTCACTAATTCCTAGTAAAAGATAATGTTGGGGTTTTCCACTTAAACACCTCATTTAATGTATTGCAGAGGCTAAAACACTTTACAGACCAACAGTAAAAGTAAGAAATCCTGAGATGCACCCTTCTTTTTTTGCAGTAACATAAAAACCCCATCAGCCCTGCAGGAGAGCTGAGACCCGAGGTGAAGGAGGACTCGACCTGCTTCTATTCTCTTTTGCATCAATGGTTACAAACACCTACAGCTGGACAGGGAGAGGCAAACCAGGGTAAAGACAAACAGGGTTTCACAGGCGTTTTCCCCTTGCCTTTTATTGAGTAGCTGGAGTATTTCTAGTTAATAATTTTCAGATGGAAATATACTTTACAGGCATATCAGGATAGGAAGAAGTTAAGAAGCTCAAGAGATGTGATCACTTGCCAAACTCTGAGGTATAAAAGTTGCTAAATTAGGCCATGTGATGGGTCCAAAACGGGCTAATTTATGCTACTTTGAACATCATTCTAGCCCTTTTAAAATATTTCCCCCAATTAAGCTGTTCAGGCCACAGATCTAAATAGCTGTCTGCACAGGCTGCCAATTGATTAATTCCCTAATGATGGATTGAAGCTACAGCTTTTGTTTCTTAATCTCTCCTTTCTCCATTAATGGCAAATCATTCATAAAACAAATCTTACAAATATAAGTAAACACACAGGAGTACAGGGGACAGATTTCATATAGATTTATTGCAGAACTAATTCTTGATTGCCCTTAACAATTTGTTATTGTTTTTGTTTTGTCTTTTCTCACAGAGCCTCAGGAGTCTGGTAGGCAATTTTCTGAACTCGAGCTTACAGTTTTCAGGCTGCAGCCTACAAAGAGCTCAGATGGCTACCCATGCAGGAGACACACCGAGGATGCTCTTCAGAGGGCACTTCATAGGATCAAAGCTTCTGTGGATGAAATGTGGAAGATCAGACTGCAAGGAGATGACCACCTTGTCCCTCTGACAAGCTCTGTGATTGCATTGCACTCGCAACAGCAGAATCTGAGTGTCAATGCAGGAAGATGGGTGAGGTCCATGCAAGCAATAGGAAATGCCAAAGAGAATTAGCGTGTCTTTTCCCTTAAGTAGTCTCCTCTGTGGAAAAAGTCCATTGCCCCATGTAATCACAAGTGCCTGGGGATTGTAGGAAGGTCTTAATCCTCTTTAGATGAGAAATCTTGGAGGAAAAACTTCCAATTCAATAGGCCACCAAAGTGAAATCTAGGTAGTGGTCATTAAGGAAGATGTGGAAGAGGTCTGAATAAGCAAAGCAAGAGCAAGGTGAAGAAGAACTCAGCGAGGAGTGTCTCTGAGTCCTGTTGCTGCAGAGACAAAGCTCTGCTGAGAGCTTTCACGCAGTGCAAGAAGAATCGCTGCTCTGAAGTGCATCACTCAGCCTGTCACCTCTGTGTCTCGAGCTGCATAGAAAAAGAGAAATAAAATAATGGGTATGAGAACTTAATTAATTCAAGAATTAGAAGAGTTGAGAAATGGGACCCTTCAAAAATGTGACCCAGATAAGATTCACTGTATGCTATAAATCATCCATTATTGTTTAGAGTTTCCTTTCTCCACACTTGACCTTCATCATCATTCTCTTGCCTCAGTCTGAGTGTCATCGCAGAAGTACTGAGTATGCAGATGGAAACATAGGAGACACATTTGAAAGTATTTCCCTGACTGCTTGCATTTTTATGGAATTGAAAAGAAACAATGAAAACTGAACTGATTTTGCTGTCTATTATTTCTCTGAGCACCATGTGAGGTAGACAGCTCTTCAAAGAGAATAAAGTTTGGTTCGTGACATTCCCAATTAAGCCCTTCATCTTGGAGATAATTAACCAGTGTTAGAGGCTTCCCAGTCCTGGACAGCAAAGGATACATCCTCTAACAATATATGCCTGTTTAAAAATGCAATGCTTTTTCCTACTTGTGCTTGTCCTGGGAGAGTTGGCATGGGCTGAATGTAGCATGGTGAATGTATTTGCAGACAGGTAGTTACTTCTCTACACGGCAGGTTTGGATGCAGGTAACACTTGGGAAAAATTGTGGAGTCTCTTCTGGATTAGCTTTTGTGGCTGAGAGACAGAACATGGATGCTCTTTTCTTCTAGGCAGAGGAGGGGTAAAGGACCTGGCTTTGTTTCCTGCTACAGCGCTATGAATCCAGACTGGCTCTATTGAGTCTGCTCGCAGATGCCCTTGAGTATCAGTCAGTTTACCACAGAGTGGGGAGAGAGTGGCTTGTGCCACACTGTGTGTACACCCCCAATCCTGGGGCTGGCTGGAGGCAGGTTTAACCCCTGGTGCAATTCAGAACAGCCTCAGGGCTGCTCTGGGTTGTGCTGTTTTTTGACAGTCCCTCTGGGATGACCCTATCTTGGCATGCGTCTGACATGCCACGTCGGAGGAGAAGCAGGAGGAAAGGGTGACAGGAATCATTGCATAGAGCTACCCACTGACATACACACACTAAAATCCAGCTGAAAGTTGTTCTGTTTCAGACATCTGCTTGAAAACACATCTACTGACAAGGGTGAAAGAAAGTGTTGTGGAGAAGGTTCTATGGTTGGTCCCATATTGTTTTTTTTTTTAAGTAGTGTTTTCTGAGGTATAAACCAATTTGTTCTTTCCTTGGTTTTAATGTTTCACATAGATTCTGGGTGCGAGCTTGTCTTATGAACTGGCATGCAGCCATGGCAAATACATGACTATCACCACTTTGTGTAACTACTTCACAAATTCTTCCTCCAAGAGAAAAAACTTCCTGGGTCACCTGTCCTAGCTTCATTACCTGGCTGTGTCTTCCATGTGCCAGGATACAGCAGATGACACTTTCAAATTGCAAGTAAACAGTATTGGTATTATTAATGTGATTAGTAACAGCCTTAATAGTTCTCTTTGATGATAGTTGCTTTCACCCAAGTCTCTCAAAACACATACAGAGCACGATGCAAGATTTAATACAGAAACAGTAATTATTTATCCCTGTATCAGTGTTCTCTCCTGTTGATTTATTACCCTATTGACAACAACACAGATTCTGTAGACAGTCCCTTCATTCATTCTGTTAATCAATTTTAATCTTGTGTTTGAATATTTGGAGTACAAATATTCCAGGCTTGATGTCTCAAAAAAGTGGCTGTGCTATAGAAATGTGTCCTAGTTATTACCCCTTGGGTATCAGTCCCACAGTGTTAAATACCTTGACTCCAAATCTGAACTTCAGCAATTCTATTCGGCTTCCATGTCCACAGAAAAGAAGTGGAAGATCTTGTAAGCAGGGATTGGGCATGCTTTTGTGTTTGTGGAGCACTGAGTGTAATGGGACCCTCACAGGATCTCTGGTTGCTACTATAGTATGAATGTTAAATACTATTCTTCCCAGTGCTAGATAGGTTTCGGGTAATTAGAAACACAGGGAATTCAGGCTATTTGGATGAGCAGAGAATGAAGCATTTTAAGCACACTCCCAAATTCTTGCTTGTCTTTTCACCACATATTATGTTGTTAGTCTCTGTAACAGGTGATTTGCAGGTTAAATCCCATTTTCTTTCTCTATAGACTAAATTCATCTTTGATATAAGCGGGCACAAGTCCATTAACTTCAATAGAGTTGCGTTCACTCACTCCAACATTGAATCTGTCCCAGTGGGTTTATGCTGTAAATCTATCCCAGAATCAGTGGTTACAAAGGCGTTGGTTCTGCTCTGAAATTCATTCAGTCTTTTCAAATGAGCTTTTTAGAGGAGCCTGGGAATGTTTTCAGCCTCTGCACCAACACATAAGCCTCACTCCAGAACCACTTCTTAGTTTCAGCTGCTTTTTTTTCTCCCCTGCCTTAACTCTTCTTTTACTCTCTGCTCCTCTCATACATTTCTATTTGCAGCTTCTCCCCTCCTATCTGGCCAAGACTGGTAAGCAATGGTCCTTGTAGCCACACCATCTTGCTCTGAGGTGGTTTTATAAAATCTCATCAGTTAAGTAGGGTTGGGTCTGGTTAGTATTAGGACAGAAGCCCTTGAAGAAGAGCCCCAGGTCTTGTACATGTGAGCTCTGGGCTACCAGTAGGTGCCATTCTTCCTTCCTAGGCCAGTGCCCTAAGTAACCTTAACCAATGCTCTAAAATACTGTCCCATGGCACTGCACTGCTCTGCTGATACATTCATCACTGGATGACAAAACAATTTAAGGTGAATCCTACCCAAATCATAGAAAATTCTTCTTTTCAGCTGTAATTTGTCTGTCAGCCCAAGTAAACAGAGTATAGAACATGTAGGAGGGTTTAACATTGCTTTGCCTCTGTTGTATCTAATATTACTACTTCTGCAATGCATTCATTCACAGAACAATACAGAAGCCCTCTGGTGTCCAATTTAGCACCTATAAATTTGTCTGTGCAATCTCTAACCAACTGGACAGATAAAATGTTTGTCTTCTATTCCAGAATTCTTGCATTCTCTTTTGAAATACAGCTCTTTGATTAATTTCTTTTCCCCACTGCTGAGTCTGTGTTTGGACTCTCAGTCCTGTGGGTATTTGGAAGGTAGCAGACCCTCTCCAGCCTAGCTGAGCCCTGGGCTATGCCACAGCTGTTACCAGGTCTGCTCTGGGGTCCAGAGATCTCCATTCACGGTAGGTCTTGATTCATCTGGGAGAGCCAGTGAATTACTGCCTGGTGAACCCACGTCAGGGAAGTCTTTGTCTCTCTTTTGGACCCTGCCAATGCCCCAGCCTTGTTTGCACACTGAGTTGGTCACCCAAAGCCAGCTTCCCTCAGACAGGCAACAAGTACATACCTTCCTCTGCCTCTAACAGAGATGGGGGGAGGAGGATTTGATTTCTTTCTTATGATGGTATTTTGGCACATTGTTTCCTTTATGTTTCACTACTTTTCTCCTTCCAGGGCAAATGGGAATCTAACCATTTTTGGCATGGAAAACATCCAACCACCTATTCCTCTTTGCCATCTCCAAGTCCATGCTTATTCCCAGGAGAAAGCCCAGGAGTGATTAAATAACCAAGCAGCATTATGAAGATCTCTGCTCTGCAAAGGTGGAAAAATCTGTCCAGAGGTTGAAATGCTGCTCCAAGGTTTTCAGGAACAGCCTAAGCTTGTCAGGCTGGTACCACTGCTCCTTAGAGAGGAGCAGTCTGGACTGGGTTACACTGTGCTGGGTCTGGGCAGGATAGAGTTCATCAGACCCAAACATCTCCTTTTTCATATGGTATCTTTATGTAGTTCACTGAACACTGCTAAAATGAGAGTTCCCTTCACTTCTGTCCATCTGGGCTAATAAAGGGCAGATGAAAGGGAAGGATTTGCTCAGAAATCATGGCATGGTCTTTGCAAAACAATAAGGAGATTGAAGACCATTTCAAGGCAGAGCATAGCAAACATCCAGTTAATAGGGGCCCCAGAGGATCCAAAGGATTTGAGTTCAGGGATGAAGATAGTAGGCAGTAGTAGCCCTTTAAGGGATCTAGGAAAATTGAGGGTGAGGAGGGGGATGCATTTAATCTCTTCACTGAGTACACGGGAGAATTATACAGCATACAGGCATTGCTGATGCTCAGCATCACATTTTAGGATTGAATATAACTTAGTTCCCAGTCTAGAATTTACCCACCAAACAGAGAGGTTGAAAGGCAGCATTAATTACACATCTGTCCAGCACGTAGTGAAACTCAGATGTCGGGTGTCATATAAATGTAAAATGTTGCTATTCTACAGGATGGTTTCTGTGCATGTGTAGATTAAACAATGGCTTTGCACAGGACTAAAATCTGCAGTGCTGCTGCTGAAAGGAGTTAATTGTATGGCTGCAGTATTATGGACACTGTGGTTTTACTGAGCTAAAAGAGGAGGACAGTGATTCATGGCTGCACCCATGCTCTTCGTCATGAAATATAAATTAAAAATAGTTGTGTTATGGTAGGCTACCTGTATTGTTGCATTCATAATGGATATCACACATCCGTCCTTGCTCGGTGTTGCAGGCAAAGCATGTTAGAGAAACTATGGCAGTATTTTTCTTTTAGGTGTAACAATCTGTCAGTATCAAATTCTCTTAGTCAGTAGGGAGCATATAGTGTTGATTTACTGAAAATCTGGGATTATGTCTGCTCTGTGGTAAGCATAGATTTAAGAGGGGAGAGATAAGGGGTCTCCAAAAGGTGAAGAAAAACACAAATGAAACCTAGCAAGGAAAAAATAGCTTGACAGCTAAGATGCAGTACAGTCACCGTCAAGTCTTCTTGAAGGAAAACCCTTGCTCACAGGAATGCTCTGAGCACTGCACACTGTACCTTAAACAACCCACTCCATTACCCACTTCACATCAAGGAACTGTAAATGTATAAATGGAGCTGTGGGTAAGAAAAGTCTTTAATATTTCTGTGTTCCAATGTACAAATGTTTTCAGTGGTGGACCGGAAACAATTGGGCACACCAGTTTGGGGGCGAAAAACAACAAGAGAGGATTTCCTTTACCTTTTATTCCTTTCATAGCCAAGCCCATTAAACAAAGAGTGTGTGACAGACAGGTTCAGCGAGACGGGCTCTGCAGATGCCACGGAGGCAGCAGCAGCTTGACCCCCCCCGTGTCACTGTGTGTGCTGCTGGTTTGCACAGACCCTCCTCACCTTGGCCCCACACAGAAGGGGCACTGCAGCTCACCTGAGGCTCTGCACCGTGCTGCACCGGGCCACAGACATTGCAGGGGCTAATTCAGGCCATTCTGTTACGGGCTGAAAGTTGCAGCCAGCTGAGGAGTAAACGTGCCACAGTTACAGTCCTGTCCTAGTGGAACGGTGCCTCCTCCATCACAAAATACAGTTTGGCACTAATTGGTATCTTTAATGGCAGTCTCAGCAGAGAGCCTGGGAAGGTTTTCCTTCATCCTTGTTCTGGGCCTTCCACGCTGGCTGGGGACACTTTCATTGCTGCTGCCCGCGTTGTAATTGTTCTGGGGATAAGTAAAGGATTTCCAACTCTGGCCTGCCAATCTGTCACCCTTCAATAGCCACAAAGTCACAGAGAAATTAATTTTAAAAAGCCAAATATCACATTAGTAGCCACCGCACAAGCAAAATACAAGCAATTAAAAATCACCCTGCAAATGTATTGAGCATCCAGTGTGCACATTTCGCTTGATTTTATCCCACAAAGAGGGGTGATTCATTTGTGGGGAAGAGAAGAAAAGCAACCCCAAACCCTCTAACTCTTCTCTGGTATCAAACACTACAAAACTTCATGGGATTTATTATATTAAAAAAAAAAAAAGGCTCCTTTCCCTTTAAAAAGAGAGGAGCTACTTGGTCTGATGCTGCTGCCTTTATCAGCCATGAAGTTCCCAGCAAGGTGCTGTTAGTGCCTGATTAAACCTCATACCAATCTCTGTCCCCCATGGTAACCCAGAAGACATCCACTGAGAGTGGCAGCTCTTATTCATTTTAATTGCCAAGGATCTCTCTGTGATGGCCAGTTTTCTTGTCTCTCAAGGACTGGAATGGAAATCCATCTGATTACACGAACAATCCGGGTGCTCTGACAGATCTGAAATATGAATATGGAGATGGCATTGTGGTCTGCACTGACTCCTGAAACCCCAATAGTAAATTATGATCTGCCACTAAAACAATTTCAGGGCACAGTACAATTCACATAAAAGCCCATTTTCTGTAATGGAACACAAATTATTAATAAATCAGTCCAGATGGGGGGGAAAAAGTGAAAAAGAGATTTTGTCACTGGTGCTGTCATGGAACATCACAAACACAAATGTACTTAAGCATACAAGCATGCTTCCCTTTCTCTTATACACCTTTTTCTACAGCTTCAAGTGGAGATGATATGCAGAATATAAACAAATCCCCCGGGGCTACCACAATGTTCCTGGAATTAGCCCCATGTCCTCTTGCTGTAAGCTTAACCTTGTTCCATCCCTTGGGTGAAGTGACCTCTGGCTTATGCAGCTTAATGTGGAGGGACATTTTTATTGTCCAAATAAAACTTGCTGTCCTCGTGCTCACACAGGGAATAGCTCATCTTCCTCCTCAATCCCTCTGACATGTGCTGTCTGGTGTCAGGAGACCCTCTCAAGGAGAGCAGCCTTTCTGGATTTGGCCCAGAGCACCCACTATGTTGAAAGGGAGACCAACTGCTGTTATAAAATGCTATCAAAGAGGACCTAGCCCAAAACAATGAGCTTTACTGCCACATACAGAAGAACAGTGTTTGTCTGAAAGTTAGGCATGGGGTGAGTGAACATAAAAAGGAAAAAAAAAGGCAAAACCCAAAATGGCATCAGAGGTTAGGAAGGAAGTCTGCTCAAGTAAGCTGTAACAGCCTGGGGCATCTCCTGAGCGCTCCAGCACCCCACAACAGCCTGTACAAACACCAAACCGCTTGGGATGGATTGAAATCAGCACAGACAGCTCATCAACAACATGCCATTGATCCCAGCCCAGCCTGCTCTCACTGCTCTGCAATGTGCTGACACGAGAGGGGAGGATGTGGCCGCACAGGCACCTGGCCGTGGCAAACATCCGCTGGCAGAAAGGGAGGCCAGCGAGGGTGCTCTGGCTGGGGCTTGCCAGCAGCAGCAGCTCCAGGCAGCTGACAAAGCAGTGTGGTGACAGCACTGACATGCGCAGGGGGGGCGGGCACGTTATTATTGCCACATATTTCTACTAAAACTGTGCCTGAGGCTTCGGAGGGCCTTCGAGTCAGCCAGCTGAACATATACTGTGGAAACCACGTCCACAGGGCTTTAGGTCCTCTTGAAAGCCATGGAAAGAATAGAGGAAATATAATGTGTATAAAGAAGGACAAGGGGGTTTAGTGGGTTTAGAACTGCCTCAGAGGTCAGGAAACGTGGGTTGTAACCCTGGCTTTAGCCCTAGTCTGGTGGATGACCTTTGGTCCCCTGAGTGTTTCCTGTCTGCAAAATGTGAAACTTCCATATGTTTGGCTTTCCCTGGCTATGGCATCAGTTTCCAACTGGAAAATTTGCCTGGGCAGGAAAAAAAAAAAAAAAAAAAGACACTGGAGTTTTGTCAAAAACTTCTGGACATCTGGAAGTCAGGCCTTCATAGCGAGGACATGACCACTGGACATACATGGAAAGCACAGCAGTAAAAATACTCTCCCAAAAACATCCATCTCCCTATACTTTCCCTCAGTGGTGCACAACCACCTTATTTTGGTTTGAAAGTCTCAGAGCCAAGTAAAATCAGGATAATGAAGCAGATTTTGTGAAACATTTGGAGACCACATGATGCTAAGTGGTAGACAACAGATCAGTATTTATTCACCAGGTATGCATTTGAAACACTGTAATTGAAGAATAAGAATAAAAAACAACCCCACTGCTTTAGTCTTAGCTCTCTGTCCTCTTATCTCTCACCTTCTCTCTCCTGGGAGTATTACCCAAGGCAGGGGTTTCCAAGTGGGATCTGAAGAAAGCTGTTCACCTCAGGGTGAATCATATCAGGGCAGGGATGACGTTCCCTTATTAGTGCTCAGAGGCAGCATTACAGCCCAGAGGGTTCAAACATTGGGCTGCCATGTTTGCCAACAACACAGCTATCTAACACTTCATATTTAAGCTAACTTTTTTTCATTTATTAGCAGCATGTGGTACAACCAGTAATTAATTTGTTGATCCTTGGAGCCAGTGCCCATTATCAGAGTTTTTTTTAATATAACAGAGATAGACATGCAGTTTAATGTGCATTTATCCATCTGTATTCCTCTCCTCTACACAGGAAGGATTCCCAGCAAAAGGAAGAGCCTTTGGGAGTGATGTTTCAGTGCAGCCAGAAGATAGAGTCTAGGGCAGAAACAGAGATGCACAAATACCTTCTGCACCCAGCAGCTTTGGCATTTCATTCTGCTAAGGAACCAGCAGGTTTGGGCATGAGGCCTGCAGAAACCTGTTGCCTCTAGTAGATAATGCTGGTAATAATTGAGAAGAAAGATTTCTGAACCCCTATCACATTTGTTGCCCTAAAGGGAAGAAGTAATCTGATTGGTTACTTGTAATTTATTCTTCAAACATAAAAGAACTCGAAAGGGAGGAAATATAAATAGTTTTCATAATTGAAGAGAAGACTGAAGTAAGTAGAGTTCACAACCTTCATAATTCATTTAAGATGCATAAATGCCTCAGATTTTCATTAATTAGTGAATATGTGTTGTTTTCTTGGAGTACAAGAATGATATTTTTGAACACCAGTGAACCAGTCAAATGAAAACTAAAACATACATGTTAGGAATCATGCTCCAAAGGATTCTTTCAGAGAGATTATGGCAGGAAGCAGCTGATTTCAGTGCTGTTTACTGACCTGCAGGGAGCATGTTGGTAGTTTTGGACATTTCAAATTTGACAGGTGACCAAAGCACAAAAAATGAATTTAGCAAGTCTTAAAACTAAGTATTTGCCTTTTTGCTTTACTGAATAGGAAATAAAGTGGTCACCAGAGTTGTCACAGTATTTAGCTAGCTGAGCACTACCTGTTGAGGTTAAAGACTGCATGAAACACAAAAAAAATGATAACTTTGGTAGATGCAGTCTCTCTGAAGTTCCATTGAAGGGTTTCAGTGGGATGGGAAGAAGCTTATATTATTGCTGCAAATGATGTGCCTGTTTTGTAGTAAATAGGGAACATCAAATGACAATGTATAAAAGAAGCACCCTGGAGGCTTCAAATTTATCTTTTAATGAAGTGAGACCTTTAGAAACATTTCTCTGTTTCCATGATGACAATGATACAATGGCCACACACCCACTTCCTTCCCTTCCCTTCCCTTCCCTTCCCTTCCCTTCCCTTCCCTTCCCTTCCCTTCCCTTCCCTTCCCTTCCCTTCCCTTCCCTTCCCTTCCCTTCCCTTCCCTTCCCTTCCCTTCCCTTCCCTTCCCTTCCCTTCCCTTCCCTTCCCTTCCCTTCCCTTCCCTTCCCTTCCCTTCCCTTCCCTTCCCTTCCCTTCCCTTCCCTTCCCTTCCCTTCCCTTCCCTTCCCTTCCCTTCCCTTCCCTTCCCTTCCTTTCCCTTCCCTTCCCTTCCCTTCCCTTCATAAAAGAAGTAAGTGAATCTGTCCAGGGAAAGGCACAGTAGGAGATTTAAGTATGAGACCATCTCCTCAGTAACATGAATCCCTGGAGCAATGGGATAAATTTGAGAAAGAAAGTATTTAGGCTGAATATCAGGAAAATGTTCCTAATGGCTTGGACTGCCTGAGCACTGGAATTGTCTTCCAGGCAAGGATGGAAACACCAACATTTGACTCACTTGAAATTGGACTAGACAGTGTGTTGGCAAGTGTACTGGGGGGAGACATCCTGCTCTGGAAGGGGAACGGTCTCTTGGACACCGGATCTCTATGACTCTGTTAAATATTCCAATGTGAAAAATGTGAGGAAAGAAAATATTAGGAATCACCCAGGGACACGGCTAATCCCACAGATATAACACTTGCACCAACTGCAGTAGAAGTTACACACATGTGAGGGAGCCAGGCTGTGCCCCAGGTGGGATGAGGGCATCCCAGAGGAGGCCGTGGTACAGCTCTGCTACTCCTTGTCCCACATGCAGGCAGCAGGACACAGATGGGACATGCAGAGAGGGAACAAATGCTCCTGGACTCTTGCTGGAAGGGAAGAGGAGCAACAAGCCTATTGAAACAAACTATCAGAAAGAAAAGAAACCTGAGCCCTGGCAGAGTCTGCTGCCTCTTTGCATCCATGACCAGGATCTCTCCTCCCCTCTGTCCTGGTAGAGGATCTCTAAATGCATGTCCTGCATCTGTCTTTGTTGCTGCTTTCTGATCCCCTCACAGTGCAGAGATGTCATGAAAATGCATATTTTGAAACTCCAACTATCACTGCACCAAACGAAACCCACTGGTGTTTACCAGGGCTGCCTACAGATGCCCTCATATTCCTTCAGTAGGGGCTTGTCTTGGTGTTTGTGGTGAAACAAACCCAGAGTAGCTGAGGGCAGAATGGGGCTTTGACTGTGGTTTTAACTGAGCCTTGATTCCTTTTTTTGTCCCTCCGCATATGGATGTAATATATATTCACAAGGCCTTTTTTTTTTCCTACCATTTATAATATTTTTTTATTCATTTCCAGTCATGGAGCTTTTCTGGACAAAACAATTATGATCCAAATGTCCTGAGAACAGTCTCCAATGAGGCAGTTTTCCTGAACATGTACAGACAAAGGAAATTATTTCCTTACTGAAAGAAATCACTTCAAAGTGCCCAGACCAGACCCCGCTCCAGCTCAGGTTTCCTTTTTGTGTCACAGCTTGGACAAGAGCTCTCACGGAGAGCCATACTCCTTGTGCCTGGTTTGAATTTAAGTAACATGGGCACAGGGCAATGGGAACTCACAAACCAGCCCAGCCACCTCTTTTCTCCTTTCCTCCACCTTCCCCCACAATATGTCCTTCCTCCTGCATGGTGTTTGTTGCTTCTCCAATGTCAGTAAAATTCTCTGTGATGTGCCTCTGACTTTCAGTGCTCTAGGCAGCTCTATGTATCAGCCATTCCCACCCAACACTGTCAATCCAATACATCTCCTTTCCTAAAACTCAGCTTGAGTCAAAAACTCTCCCCAGTTAGTCATGATCTTCCTATCACTGTCTCTTGTGAAGGTGAGGTAGAGGGCAACAGTTCTCGTGAGGATGAAATGGATTGAGAATGATTTTGCATGACAACAGCTGGGGAACCAATATCTTTCTGTTGGTGTTGCTTACAGAAACAATAATGCCTGGAAACTATCCAATACCCGTGTGTTGGCCCATCTTCAACACATGCCAAATTCTTCTCTTGTGGGACAGCCTGGGCACAGCCCACATATATTTACGTGTGATCTCCTAGTCTAACTGCCATCTATTTTTGCCAGTCTCCTGAGCATAGTTCCTCTTTCTACATCCTGAATGCCATCTCAAAGCATAAGGAGCTGACTGCTCCAGGAAGGGTCAGATGGCAGTGCCTTTATGCACCTTTCTTTCTGTCCATGCAGAGTATGAGGCGTGGCCCTCATACCAGGACCTCCCTTTTTGAGGTGTTGGAAGGAGTGTGACATTCATTATTTTAGCAGAAGTAGGTAAGTGTCACAGCATGGATCTCTTGCTTGTGGGAGAAGAGACCTTATGTCCAAAGAAACATTTTATACCTGTGACACCTTTGTTCTTCACCAAGATAATCCTTGACGAGGTTCCTTCTTTCTGTGGATTTGGCATTGCATAACAACTCCCATTTCCTTTCCATTCAGAGCAGTCTTGCACAGCACTGCTGTGACTGCTGAGCTGTGCAGAGGATTCATCCCACTGCCATATAATCTGCTCTCAGCAATGTCCAGGGTACATTGAAAGAGGACAATAAAATCTCCCCTGTCCCTCAAATGGCCTCTACTTACTGGCAAAATATGGCTTTCAGCATCCAAAGAAAGAATTTGGGACACTCATGAGCTCCATCATTAGCCTAATTTTGTTTTTACTACTAAAAGTTCTCTGACCTGGTCCCATGACTTAGTTAAACATCACTTGACTAGGATGTGTCATTGTTTTACAACTCAGAGTACAGCAGAGATCCCAGAGTCTCCTGGTTTTGTTTGAACCTTCAGACCACACCTGGAGCTTGAATAACAGCTAATGGCCAACACAGTGTCCTACCTGACAACACTGAGGAGCTGTCTGCCACCTCATGGCACCCAGAATTGTGTCACCAATCTCCAGAGATCAGCACCTACACACAGACTGGCAGGTCACTGACACCCTGCTCTCCTTCCCTGCATATCAAACCCAGACTAATATGCCCCTTCCATCTACTGCTCCAGCTCCAGCTCCAGCTCCAGTCATGCCTCTGCTACCAAAGCTCTGCCTTATGCTTCTAAGACAATACAAAGAACATGCTCCCACTTTGGTGCAAAAGCCCTGTTTAAAGGAATCCTTTCAATTCTTCTGAGGATCCCCAGCAGGACAGCCTGCACTCCAGCACTTACTCCTGGTTATGATACTTTTCGATATTACCTCCATCAAATCCCTAAAACACCCCTGGAAAAACACCCTGAGGAGCTGCCCCAGCCTGATATTTTGCCAGTGCTCTGCTCTCTGTGCAGTAGACAGGTAGGTGAAATTCAAGGTTATGGTCACTACAGCCAAAGGCCAGGACATTTAAGAACAGCCTCGCTACCTCCAATCTGCTGTAGGAACTATTCTTAGCTGGAAGCTGGAGCTGAATGCTCACTGGGCACTCCAGGTTCACACCTCTGGAATACGCCCCTGACAGAAATATGCTTCAGCGTGAACTTGGCTGCATTTAGAAGAAGCTGCAAGATACACCTCTTTCCCAGACCTTTCCATCTGTTTAAACTGTGAAATCCTGGGTTCCTCGCTGTCTGGTCAGATTAAAAGCTGCTGGCAGTGGGGGAGCATGACAGTTCATTTCTCTTACTTGGAATGATAATTACTCAACGTAATCCCCATAAAACAAACTCATAATCTTCAACGATGAGTGTGTGTTAAGTGCTCATAGTAACTGAAATAAATAAGAAGAGGTCATTAATAATAAACCATGGTCTGGATTACAGCAGTCAACAGTGCACAGAACAGCAGAGCTAGAGGTGATAAAGGAAAGTGGATCATAGCTCTCCATACTCTGCAGGCATGATTTTATAAGGTTGGAGATACTGTCTGCATGTCAGCTGGGGATTGCCAAAATTCAGCTGTGATTTAATCATAACATTATCTGTGAAGAAAGAGGTGAAATAAAGAGTGGTTATGGTAGATGCAGAATGCTCTGAGTCGTCCTGCACAAGCCAGCTAAACCTTGCTGTCTGCTTTACAGTCCACTTGAGTCCACTAGGATTGCTACCATGTGTACTGCTGGGAGAGGTCTTTCTTATCTATGCTGCACAATTTCAGATTCCTCCACCTTAGGAGCTGCCAAGTGGATCTAGCTGTTCTGCACTAGACATTTCTCTGTCTCCTCTGACTCACTCGGGCCATTATCTGGACTCTTGGGAAAATGTCTTTGTCCTCCAGGTTAATGCCTCTTCCTAGACACCAAAGTAAATTTTGTGCATGCATAGGCTGGACTTGGCAACACTCCTCATTGTGCAAAAGCTCTAACTAGGTTTGTGAGCTCTTCCCCAACTGAATTCCCAGTGGCCATTTCCTCACTTCATGCCAAGATTACATGAAGGTTAAGACCAAGAAGACACAGGAATGAACACCTCTGTGGGAAGCTGACATAGTTTTGCTAGTACAGCTCACTGGGGGCTGGATTGATGTTCCTGGTGTACCAAATAGAACTGAAATTTGTAATTCTTGCTAAAATTAAAAATAAGTGGCTACATTTGTACAACTCATATATGAGGGATTGGAATACATAGCAAAGTTCAACTGTCACTTTCCTGTTTATATTCATGGATTGCTGTTTTTCTAGGCTCAGCTCTGGTTTTGCTGATGAGCTAAAATATAACCTCCTTAAACCCCAGTGGAGCAGCATTTAGTAAGTTCTTTCTTTAAATAATATTTCAGCTAGGGGATTAACTCCTATTTGCACATACAGCTAACCTGGAGGGAAGGCTCAGTGAGCAAAAAACCCTGGAGGGAGAGGACATATTTGCAAGCAGCAAAGACTGTTTCCACTCCTGCTGAGGTGGGGGGAAATCGCTGCCAGCTGCAATGGGAGGCAGAACAGGCCCATCTCTAAATCATGTAAAAATATATCTGAGAGCGTTTTCAATTAATTACTGCTCATAGGAAGGGGAATGGTCAAAATGACAGTGTCTGTAAGGGTACTGCCCCCACAGAGGACTGCGTGCAGCTCTGCAGCTCCCCTAGTTATGCTCCAAGCAGCTCCGTGCCTCGGGCACACCCTCCCTGCCTTCAGAAGCATGGAAAGTGTGATGAGACCATGTCTGCTTCGATGTCCCCTGGAATAATGTCCCCTCCTTGCCCACTTACGTGCTGGCAGGTTTTTGCAGACCTGCAGTGGGGTGCTGCTCTTTCCTCAACAGTAGTTTGGACTGTGTACCCCAGAGAAGACATTACTCCTACAAAGAAGCTCAAAACACTAGACCTGTGACTTGTATGTCTGCAGGGTCCCAAGGGAGCTTGGGGGAACTGGGGTGCAAGGGGTCCTGCTCTTGCACTTGGCAAACCTCACAGGACTGGACTCTGTCTAGCCCAAACATAGGATTTCAGCTCTTCTCCTGAAAAGAGCAGTATCATAAGCATATGGTTAATGACTCATCCCAAGTGGAAAAACAGAGTTTGTTATATTTTATGAAAATTTTATACATCTAAGGTACTGTACATCTGTTGCTATTTAGGCTGACATGTATGTAGAGATTGGCAGAACAAGTTCTCTGTAGGGATGACTGAACTCCAAACCAAACCACAGAACTTTCAAACACTCAGCCTGCTTCTTGAAGGGGAATGGAGAAAAAAAAAGAGAATGTTTTTCTGCTCTGTTGAAATTCTGCCTGACTGAGCAATATGCAAGGAAGACACTCTTCAGTCCTGTCTAATCCTCAATAGAAAAGGGGCTTATCTATGGAGAGGAGCCTTTCTTCACAACACTGCAAATCGCAAGCAAACTTGTCTCTGTGCCAAAAACTTTCCCCAGGTTGCTCATGAAAGGGTCAGAAAGTTCAACTACTTGTCTGACTCCTGCTCCTCCTCCTTGTATCCTTTTTTGTAAAACCCTCCCTTAGACCTGCTCCTGTCTCCCTCCTCTCTGGCAGCGAGCCTTTCTCATGGTGAGGCTAAGAGCTCTTCTTGAGTTGTTCATACATTTTTCTCCCAACAGCAGCATCTGTGTGGCAAGAAGGCAGGGAGCCTTACTGGTTAGCCTGGAAGTGTTCTGGGGTTTCTTGGGGAAGCACTAAATGAGTGAACTTCCATGGAAAGTCATGTTTTCCACTCTGCATCTGTGAGTGTTTCTAAGGCCTCTGGTGCAAAATCCCCTGGGGTGGAGGACTAAGTGGTGAAAACAACTGAGGACATGCCTGTACAGTCCAACCCATTCCTCTGCAGAGAGGAAGATGGAGCAAGCTGCAAAGAACTGCTTGCTCAAACATCTCTTATTTATTAGCCATGTCAGCCCAGCTCTGCCAGGATAATTACTCTGGGCACAACAGCTATCCTGTGCCCTGCTCCCAAACTGGCACAGTCTGTGTCTGCTCAGGGATCCTTCAGCTGTAATCTGTTTCTAATCTAATCCCCAGAGCACAGGGCCTGGAAAATAAAGTTCCCTGCCTCCAGCCATGCTGTGAGGCTCCCTGCTGCCTCACTACATGTGTCTGGGACAAATTAACATGAGAACCTAAGAAAGGCCATACTGGATCAGACCAAAAGTCTGTACAACCCTGTGTTTCTGCCAGCAGAAGCTCACAAAAGCATATAAAATGATACCTCCACCAAGTGCTCTCCCAAACTCCAGCCATTAGTGTCACAGGACTTCTGGACCAGGTGTACTTTCTACAGATTTATTGATCTTCCATGCATTTGTCTGCCATGAAATAGCACAATCTCTCCAGGAGATCATGCAGACATTTCAAATTGGCCACATTTTGGAGCAAGAAGCCCTATAGCTCTTCCTGTGGCTTGTTTTGAATCTGCTTCCTGCTAGTTTCCTTTGATACCTCCCACTTCATGCTTCTGAGTAGGATCATTTCGTGCTCAGAAAGAAATCTGTGCCCAGAAAACATATATGACAACAGGGTGACTGGTCAAGAGACAGCATTGCCAATTGAAAGTGATGTTTAAGACTGGTCATTTATTGATGATAGTTTTCCAAATACAACAGTGGTTTGGCTTGGTGCAGTTTCGATGGCAGAATCAGTGGTTAATCCAGTCACAGTGCATTTAAGCCAAACAAGTGGAAAGGATAGGACAGTATGAGCTTGGCAAGACTGAGGATACTGGCAGGAGCAGGAAGATCCCATGAGGGAAAAGGACATGGGAGCAGAGTGGATTTCCTGGCAGGAGCTGGAGCACAAAGGTATGAGTGCTCTACAGGAGCAGTTGGCTTAGTTTCTAGCTATAAGGAGCAAGGAGCCCATCAAGGTGAATGAAACTTTGGAAACTCTTGGTGAATGAGAAAAAACATGCAAGGAGATTTCTTGAGAACAAGAGCAAATGCCAGATGAATCTGTGGTTTGTTAAAGTGTTGGATCTTACCCTCCACACAGTGCCTTGTTTCTTCCCAATTCATATGGAAGCAGGGTCTGAAAATCTTGGAGCTGGTGGAGCCCTATCCAGGCAGGTGAGTAGTGGGTCAGGAGACCAAAGAAGGTGACATGATGGTGCTGATATGAAAATTCATAAGTCCTACCTTCAAGGGTTGTAGCCCTTGCTATGAAATCCAGTGACTTCTTCTTGAATAGAAGTGTTTTTATTATTATTGAACAGAAAGGTAATGGGGGAAAGGTGGGAAATAAGCTGGGGGTGCTTTTTCCTGCCAATCTGCAGTCCAAAGCCCTGCAATCAGATGAATGGCACACATCCCTATGTAGAGTGGACCCAAACGTGTGGCAATCACTCAGGGTAAATCATTGTCCTCTCCCCCTCTTATTTGGTTTTAAACTATGTGAGGTGGGATTGGGTGTCTCTGCCAGGAATTTTCTTTATGGAACTGACCAGAACCTAATAACATAAAGGCCAGGCATATATTTTGGCTGCCCTTAGGGCTCATTCTGGCCATCAGCTTGCCTCAGAAACAATGTGGGGGCTGTTGGACATGGCAGGTAGAATTGGGTTTTGACTGATACTGTGATCTTCTGTCAGAAATGCTCAGAGAAAAAGGATCAGAATGGTGATAGCCACTCTCAGTGCTGTACCACACTATCTGATGGAACTGCAGGTATTGCAACAGCCCAGGAATGCTCTTATTTCTGGCCTGTGTCAGTTCTGGGTTTGCACTGGCTTCCAGCTTGAGACAACTGAGAAAGTGCACACTTTCTTGACTTCAACCCAAAAGAATGGCATCTTACAGGCATTTACCTTTTGTAAAACTACCTCCTCCATTTTTTATCAAAAATTAATTTATTTTCCCAGATTACTTCTTTAACAAATGCTTTGGTCCTCTTTTAGCAGCACATATCCACTATGACAGTAACCCAGTTTCTATACGGAAATAGCTTTGTCTGGAGCTTTCTGGCTAACAAAACAAGCAAGATAACTTTGTCGTCTCCACCCAGCACATAGTAGACGTACAACGTTATGCAATTTGACATGGCTGGCTGCTCCACCAGCGAAGGCAAAATCCAGAAAGATCTTTCTGCTGCTATTGATGGAGATTATACCACTGTAGGATGTAGGAGTACCAGCAGCATTGTGTAAACACAGATCTCTGCTTAAGTGGTCGTGGACATACTTCTCTGTTAAAGGCTCTATGGTATCTCTCACAAAAGTTCCTCACTTATATTTGATCTCAGACAGAATCTCTCCCAAATGTCAGTTTGGCATGATATCTGAAACAAAGAACACTCATCCCTGAAGACCAGTGGTTTTACAGGCTTGAATACATTTTAAAATATAACAAATTGTCTTTCTTCTTAGGCTTAACAGCAGGCATAGTCTACTAAATCCTTTTAAGTAATCAGTTGTGCCTCAGAATCTGAGAAGTATTTGGGAAGCAAGTTTCTTGTTATTAACTCTTTGAATAAACTCAAGTCTGCTCGCTGCCTCCCAAAGTGGCTTGTAGGAAATCAAAGAACAGTATGAAAAGAATGAACACAGAACACACCAATCAGTGCCAGCAATATTGCTGTTGTTACCTTTGGTGATGGCTCCACAGTATAGAATTATTAGCCAACTCAAATTACTACTGAAATATTTTAATACTATGCCTTTGCATCTGAAACTGATAAAAATCTTGAGTGGAGTAGTTCAAGAATGCATTCACATGAACAACATAATGGAAAATAAATATAGCAGTCACATGAATAATGTAACTCCCTTCTTGGAAGGATTACTTCCTGCATTTCTTTGACTAAAATTTGGCTTTAGTGAAGTTAATGGCTAATCTCAGTCTTGGCCTTCTTCAACAGCATGAAAAAACATAACAATTCCTGCTTTTCAATATTAAAAAAAAAAAGCCGAAAGCTATTTGCAACCGACAAAAAGCTGGCACTCTAGTGTCTAATTTAGCAAGTGATTAAAAATTAAGAAGTGTAGCTATAGATCATCAGAACAGTGAGGTATGTCATGAAGGGTAAGCATGTAAGTAAACTAACCTGCTCAGTCAGGGTCTAAGAGAAATTTCAGTCATCTAGGATATGGAGAAGTTAATTATACTTTAAAAGGGAAATTAATTCTCGCCTTAAAAGGGAAATTATCTTTCCTGTAGTGTTGGGGTAGATTATTAGCGTAATCCACTATAGCACATAAATGTCCCTGTTTATACTGGGCTTGAGGTACGAGCTTCAGACTTTGTAGCCTCATCCTTTTCTAGCAAGCAATCTCCATAAGAGTGTTGCTGATACCAGGAATGCTGCCTAAACCTACCTCCCTTGATGTGTCAATGGAAACCTTCCTAAAATTGTATTTTCTCCTCTTAGCTATGTTTTGCTTTTCACTTGACTCTAAGGGTAAATGTGATTATTGAGATATGTGAATTTGCTAGAACAGTGTGGAATACAAAGTGATGTTATGTCCCATGATTAAATCTGATGCTGACCTGTTTACCTCAGATTAGCTCAGTTTTCACTTCACCTGGTCCAAATTATGGCTTTATCTTTGTCCTGCAGATTCCTAACTCACAGGCAACAAAACTGAGAGAAAAATATGCCATTATCCTGTTTTTCCACAAGACTGTGACAGCCAGCTTCACGGAATACTTCCTGGTTTAGCTAGGTACCTCTTCTTCTTCAAAATAACCCAGAAATTCCAGAATTTTGCTCCTCAGTTCCTTCCACCTTGTCCTCAGATACTACATATTCCTCCTTCTGCTTCTCTCAAAGTGCTGGCTACCACTGTAGTTGAAGGCCCACTTGTCTCATCCTCAGAGTCTCTTTTTCTTTTCCTCCATCATTCTTCTTGTTTCTTCTTCTTGCTCACTGATGTGGGCTTGGGATTTCATGGGCATCTCTTCTTTCTCAGCTGCTTCCTGAAACAGTCCTTACTTTTTTTGTGTACCCAATACTCACAGCTAAGAACAGCTCCCACTTCAGCCAAAAGCCTTTTGGCCTTTTGCTCAATGCTTTTTTTTTTTTTTTTTGACTGCTCTTCTCTCATTTGAACTCTAAACTGTGACCATGTTGGGGCTTTTTATGTTGCTGTTATGTGGAAGCTACCACATAGTAATACTATGGATATTATCAGAAAAGCCTCCTTCTTTTCTTATACTTTTATCTTTTCTCCCAGAACTGTGATATCTCTCTCTTTCAAAACCTTTCTGTCTTTCCAGATGCAGTTCCAAAAGTAATAGGGACATTTTCTAACTTCATTTGTTCCTTTCTTTTTCACATCTGAATATTTTTTCTCCAGTTTGTAAAACAGCTTCAGATCTTTGCTATTTTAGACTGCCGTTCCACAGTCATGACCTATTTATCCTTCCAACTCTTGCCAAGATTACCAGAACCACTCATGTTCAACCAGTGGGCTCTTTCTTCCTTGGCAATACATGGTCTGAATCACTCATCAAGGGAAAGAGTACTGTTACCACTGGAGAGCACTCTTATACAGCTACAAATACTGATTTATGTCCATCAGCTCCCTACTTTATCCAATTTTCTTCATTGTCTGAAACATCTGGCAGGTATTTTAAGTGTTTGACCACCGTTGCTCATTAGAAGAGCTGGAGGAAGTTTTTTGGATGATCTTCAGAAGATTGGATCCTGTTACGCTACCTTCTGTGTTCACTTCCTTTATGTGCTTGTGGGACAACAGCACTGGGTTTGCCACTGGAGGTGGTCTGAAAGCTGAGGGAAACCTTGAAAGCTTTGCTTCCTGCCTCCTTACCTCATACTGTAGAGGGACCTGTGCTTTGTGGAGTCTAAGAATTCATTTTACCAACTGCAGTCATTGCAAAAATTAATTTCCAACACTTTCTCCCTCTGTTGATACTCTCTAATGAGAGGGGAGCAGTTCTGTGGTTAAGTGGTCTACCAGCAACTAGTGACGGCTTTCCTGAAATTTACCCAATTAATGGTTGGGTGGGTGCCTCCATGCTGGGATTTCAGGGACATTTATCACGCAGCTGATAATGCTCTTGACTATCATGAGATCATTGCAGTTGCTCAAGGCATTAGCAGGCAGATATCACATGCTCCCAAAGCTATCTTGTCTCCAGGCTGAACCAGCCCCACTTCCACAGGAAGTGCCCTGGCTGTCCTGGTGACATCCACTGATCTCACTCCAGATCAACATCTTTCTTGAACTGGGGTGGGGTGCAAAATTGAGCACAGTATTTCAGTTGTGGTCCAACAAGTGCCAAGTAAAGGGGAGTAATCACTTCCACTGACACCCTACCTCTGCTCCTGTGAGCACAGCAGAGGATGTTGCCTGCCTGCCTTGTGGTCAGTGGAATCCACCCTGGATTGCAGATTCATGCTTAACCTAAAGTCCACCAGGACCCCTAGGCCCTTTGTAACAGAGCTGCTCCCCAGGCAGTCAGTACCCAGACTCCTTGGCTTGAGTATGTCTCTGGTGGTCTGGAAGATTATTTGAGTAACTCGCTTGAACTAGCTTGGTTTGGGATTCTCTGGACTTGATGTAACATCCTGCAAAATACCCAAAGAAAATTTAGACTACTCTAATGGGCTATTTTGTACCATCAGTTGAAAACAGGAACCATCCGGGATGGGGATCAAGCCTTGTGAAGATATATGTCTAATGGCAGAGACCTTTATCACTCTGGACGTTTTCTGAAAATTATTGCAATCCAGCTTTGACTATGAATCAGCAGTCATTAAATCTTACATCGTGAGTACAAGAGGCCAGATAATACATTTTGCCAAGGTCTCTCCTGTTGCTGGAATGCATGGCTTTTTAGGCTCTTTTGAGTGATGCATGTCACATACTGCACATTAAAAAATGTATGAGAGCTCCATGTGATCATACCAAGCCTCTGAAGATTTCTTTGGCTCTTCGGTTTCTTAGCTCAGATTCACAAGTGGGACACAGCGCTTCGTTCTTCAGCTTGCATGGAAATGCTGACTTGTTTAATTTAAGAATTATTAGTGGGATTTTTAGAAGGGCCTTAAGTGACTTATGAACATAAGCCCCATTGAAAGTCGAATCCTACTTTCCATAAATATCGACCATATTTCTTCTGGTAAAATGTTTCTGGCTCAAGGGCCTCCTGCCAAAAACAACCTGTCTCCATTTCTAGACAACTTTCACCCTGTATTTTTGATACGTGCAATGTCCCCACGGAGCACAGCGTTGCAGGTCAGGAAATGAGTGTGGAACAAAAGAAGCGTAGGAAGCACTGTCGACTGTGTATCTGACCTGGGAGACAAGACACAGTGCGGCTGCGGCTGGGCTGTGAGAGCTGCAGCCTCCCTGGGACTCCAGCCAGGAAATTGCACAAAGCCCAGAGCGAGAGACCCTCGCCACTTTTTTTTCTTCACACTGACAGATGTCCCTCTCTAGCAACCTGCCATGCTGGAGAGAAGTTATAGAGGTGACAAAAAATGTCAGTCGGGGATTATACCTGTTTCTCTGACTGGTTTCCATTGTCTGTTTGCAGACAGAAAATAGGTGAGCTGCTTGGGCACAGGCTGTGGGCAGTAAGAGACTGGGGACAATGAAGCCTACAGCTGGAAAACACAGGAGGAGGCAGGAAGTCTATGTCCACTTCCTTTTCTCTCGCCCCTGCCTATACTGGCTGTTCACTCCAACAGCTGATTCTTCCCCTTCCATACGTGGCTTGTGAAACAGCTCAGTGACCACGGTAGCTGGAGACATCCAGAGTGATTCAAACACTCAGACCAAATACCTGATCAATTCAGGTTCTTTTCCACAAACAGAAATTCAGGACAAGGAGATGAGGGGACCTTTCTGTAGGGAAAATGTTACTGTGACACTAGTTGGAAAAGCAAGCATTTGCTAATGTCCTTCTGTGTCCAGGGTGTCATCAGCACAGGAATTTCAGAGTGGCCATCATTGGGCTACTGAGCCTTGGACAGGGAAGCATTTGCTGCAGTGTTACAGTACCTCCCATCTTTAAAACAGATGGCTATCACTTCTGAAGTACCTTTAATGTTACTTCAGGTTGGATTCCTCCAATACTGAGAGACTACAAATACTTTAAAAAAATATTGGTCCATGACCTGAAATGTACATAAAAGACAACAAGTGTTTTGACATAGAACTAATAACAAAAAAAGAGCAAAACAGCCACCATGGTGGGTAGAAAAGATGTATAGAAGAACTGGTTAAAAAGGGGTTGTTTTTGGGGACAGTTGGGCTATCTAGGGCTGTGAATACAGGAGATCTCAGCTTGATTACAAGTCTTGGTCTTCTCATCATTCAGCTGAGGTTCTGGCTGAAAGACGCCACAGCTCCCCACCTCCTGGCGATCCAAGTCCTCTTACAGCAAAAATAATGAATGAGAGAGAGAAAATGAGATTAGCCCCAACCATTACCTGAAGACTGAGTTTGGATCTCCCAACCCAGAAGCTCACCTTTGCCTCTGGTCACATGGTTAGATTGACCCTATGGGATCTGTTCCCAAATTCTTAGATGGAACAGGTCATTCAACAGACTAGAAAATATTGCTGAATGACACATTTCTGGTAAGCATAGGCTCATTCTCTACAAAAGAGCAAAAGGAAGATTTAAGAGAGAAATAATGGGGAAAAAATACATCTTTCTTGGTTTGTATTTTATTTTTGGAGAAGCAGACTACTACATTTCTGCTGTACTTTCTTAACAGATACCAGGAGACTTTTCAAAGGTTATTTTTGGAGCCATTAGATCTCATTCTTTCCTAGAGCCTTAGCCAGGTCAACAACACTAAGGAATGACAATTTGTACCCAATGAACTCTGCCTCTCAACCTCTGTGTCCTGTGGAGCAGACACTGCTGCTTGAAAGAAGTCTAGCAGGGTTTGTTTTCGGGTTCAGCTTGTTTCCTTGAGTCCCCTTGGAAAGTGACCATGGCAATTAGAAATATTAATTGAGCTGCACAGAAACTCAGCCAGAAACTTGTGCTCTTCTTTAGGGAGCAGCTACAGAGACCTGGATGCCAGCTGAGGTCTGTGAGGTTTAACAGGCTGCTAAACTCAAGGACAGGAGCCAGCTCTGTGCTGGGGACACCAGCCATGCTGCTGACTTATGGCTTGTAATGCTGATGTGACACACACAGCATCCTCATGTGTGTACTCCTCTGTGTGGGGCTTGGGTGCCTAAGTGCTCACATGTGCTGCTTCCAGACTGGGTCTGTGCTGATTCCCAGCCTGAGAAGTGTCTAATGTAAGTGAGATGCACGCCTGCAAGAGAGATGCTGAAATCCCAGCCCTGCTGGCCAAACCACCTCTCCAACTTCTTGTGCAGCCACTGGCACAAGGGAGGGCAGGAGGAGCCAAGATCTCACTTTTTTCATCTCTGAGAGCTTTGGTTTTAAACCTGTAACCTGGGGGAAGAATATGCAAGCTGTTCCCTCTTGTGCTCTATATTTTTAATATATAGTGGGAGATTCAGTAAGCCATTACTTTTCTTTTCCCCTCCTGTGTGATTAATTTTGCAAAGGAGTCTGCCTATGACAGAAATAGTGACAAACACAAGCAGCTCCTCACCTGCTTTCCAAATGTGCCTTTGGGGCCAGCCCATGAACCATTCCATCATGCTGATGAAGAGTCACACAAGCAGCTTCCTCCACCCTTGGAGGGCATGAAGCTCCTGCCTTGCTGTGGTGCACAGAGGTGGAAGCTGGAGCAAAAAAAATGGTGTGCAGGTGACACCACCTTACTGACACCTGAGAAAACAGATGCTCAGCTTCACACACTCAAGGGATGCCCACTTCCATGCTGTTAGGAATATCTCCCTATCAGTGGCTGGTGGGATAGTGACACAAGCACAAAAGGCACTCACCCTCTGAGTTTATTTTACATTTCTGTTGCTACAGCCTTTAAAAGTCTGGAAAAGGTGTTTCACACTAAATTAATTATGCTTCAGCCTAGATTGACCGTCATGAAGTAGTCTTCTAGTTGCCCCTTAAATACAAAATCATATTGTATTTAAAACTGGCAGTGAACATTGGCTATAATCGTTATATGTAAATGTTTCACACAAAAGCAAATTCCACAGGTGATTGAATTTTAGCATACACTAAAACACGTGTCTTGAAGAATTCAAGGTGCTTAGTGACAGGAACTTGTTAATACCAGTAGCTGAAGAGATAAAAACATCACTACTGACTTAAGGAAAGCAAGTGAGCTCACCAAATTTGATTCCTAATAATTTTTCGGGTTTCATATCACGCCTCATGGATATAAATATCCTGTTCCATATGCTGTTTTGCTAAATGGGGCACAGAAAAAGGAAGTATACATCTTCTCTCTTCAGTGGGCACTTCACACATAGTGACCTCCACTTCCACCTTAGCCTGAAGTGGACATGGGCCTTCTATATTTCTATGAGGGAAGGACCAATTTTGGTTTGACACAGCCTCTTTTTGCAGGGCACCTGCTGCATGAGTGACCCTCACTCACCCCAGACCTGGATGCTGCAGAAGCTCTGCCATGTCCAAGCCAGTAAAGGTGGCATTAACCTGCACATGCAGCTGTTTTCCTGATGTCAGGAAAATACAGAATATCTAAAAGCCCTGCCTTGTGCATTCATCAACCAACTCTGAACATTCCCCAGTTATTATGGATATTCTGCTACCAAAATCTGTTTTGTTCTGCCTTCTCTCTGCCCTCTATTTATCAATGCCACACATTAGAGGGCAGGATGAGGAGTCTCTGTGGTGTCTTTAACATAACACAGAAACAGTGGTTTTCTTATTTCTAGTTCAGCCTTTGAGGAAAGATAGCCTGAAATAGAATACATCCTGATCCATCAGTGATAAATGACATGGATCTGTTTATACAGATGTTTGTACAGTGTTAGTTAATTGTAATTATTTATTGTTCCAAATTCCAAAGCAGCTGGCAGCATTGCAGAGATCTGCTAAGTGATCAGTGTTCTAAAGAGATGCTGTAAGCATTGGTTTCTGAAGTATAGGTGAGACCCAGCATGAAACTATACCAAAGAGGTTCTCTGCAAAAAAATGAAAGATGAAACTGAGTTTGTTTTTACAGACCATTTCAGCCTCCACTACCACTGCAGCAAAGGCGCCCTTAGTGTGACATGGTAGGAGAGGAATTTTAGCATGACACGTGGCACACATGGGTGAGAGAAGGGATATTTTGCACATCTTCACCTCCAGTCTCCCAACTCATCCCACTCCCTCCTGCCTCTAGCAAATGTTATTTCCTTTAGCTCCTTTGTGTGGGTGCTGACAAAATGCAGGCCTACAGCAATGTTTTTTCCACTTGAAGAAATAGGGAAGCCTGAATTAAGCCTTCCCTGTCGATGTTTGCACTGTGATATACTTGTTTTGATTTATTTTTATGCAGCTTATGGCTCTGTTATTTCAGTCACATTTACTTCTCCTGCTCACCTTCAAGTTCACCATTATCAGCTTCTTGCTTGCTTACCATCCCTGTGTCACCATCAGGGGTGTGCAGGTCATTCTTTGCTCCTCCACATTAAAAGTACTTTGGAGGGTTTGCTTTTGGTGTTCAGATCCCTACACCTTCATGTAGCTGCTGCTGCTGCCCTGCTTTCATATGGGCAACAGTATCCTTGATATTTTATTTTATTTTATTTTATTTTATTTTATTTTATTTTATTTTAAATTTCATCTGATAATTCAATCCACTAGTCCAACTCAAAATCGTAGGGATCAGGCTAGAAACTGTACTTTCATTTTCCTGGGATCAGGAGGTTGTGAGAACAGTGGTAGTTTGGCTAGATGAAGGGTTCATGCATGCATCTGTTCCACATGTGGCTAATGGCTTTTATCAGCTCATGGCCCTCCTTAGCAAGTTGATACTCTCATATTTAATACTTGATTATTTTGTTCTGTGAATTTTCCTAATGTTATTTTTTTAACTTATGTATCCTTTTAGCTTCTGCTCTGTCATAAGGAGTTTCTCAGTGTAGCCATATTTAGGGTGAAATAATACTATCTTTTGTTTATGTTGAACCTTTTAGCATGTTGCTCTTTCATGAATGTGCTATTAGTGCTGTGCTTTATCACTTGTGCCTCTATAAGCTAAGAAAAAAACTCAATATATTTTATTGTTTTGGAACAAAACGTGTAGTTTTATAAGTAAAAATAAAGTGATCCATAATGAATATGGTGTAAAGTGTAAATTGCAAATCAGAGCTGACAATTGAATGCCTGAAAATCCGATGTTGCAATTTTCCCCCTTTCTTTAAGACCTTTGAACAAATCATTTGGGGCTCACAACATCTGAAAGTGCTTAGGTGAAAGTGGCATGAAGAGGTGTGATCAAAGCCATTTTCATAGCAGACATAAAAATCATAGCATATCTGATTTAAAACAGGGTAAGCAAAAGCTAACTTGCCTGCTGGAGAAGATTCCATTGAAACTAGTTTTAGCTATCATGAGGCTCAAGTAGCATGTTTGGGACGCTGGAGATTTGGATCTGAAGCGAACCCTCACCAACAGGCATTTAAATACGCTAGAGACTCCGAGTCTTGCAATGTTATGATGTTATGTATATGAAGAAAACTCACTTTAAATTATGCAGTCTGATGTTAGGATGAAGTTAAATTGCATACGAAATAATAATTTTCATTATCAGTTAAAAAATCACCCCGCATTTTAAAAAGCTGTTCGTAGGCATCTCGCAATGTAGGTTAAAAGAGAAGAAAAAACCCAACTTTTTAGCAAGGTAAAAAATAATGTGTTTAGCTTCAGGCACTCTTTAAACTGCCTCTTTTCTGTGAAGGGAACACAGATGTGTGAGATTCTGGATTTAGTTCCAAGCCAATACTCTTAATTAACTTCAAATTGTTTAAATATATAACATCTCAGTGCAGGATGTAGCATCCTGGGGGTGCACTGGGCTGCACCCAGGTGTCAGTTGTTCCCAAAGTTCACCTGCAGCACCCCAAACCACTGCAAGGGGCAAACATATCTCCTCATAATGGCAAATTACGTCAATGTGTGCCTGTTCTTTGGGCATGAAAATAAGGCCAGAAGGGTGTTCATACTGAGAGGAATGCTTGGGATATGAAATAGAAATATTGGTTAAAGCTTGAAGAGCACATTGTGCCGTTTCTTTCAAATCACTCTGGGAATAACTGGGAGAAAGAAAAGGTACTTAGGAAAGACATAGGGGTTCTGGAAGATGAAAACTGGTCCTAGACTGTAGCTCTCAAGAATAAACCGTAGGCAATGAGCAAGTAGGGAGACTGGGTTTGGTTGGGCCAAGAGATGGATTCTAGAGATATACAAAATGAAACAGAAAAAAGAATTTTCAATGAGTTGAAATTCACTTTATGTAGTCTGTTCCATCAATGACCAAGATTCAGTGGTTCACAAGTCAAAAGGGAGTTGGCAATGCCTTCCTGTGGCCCCAGCTAAGAGTCCCTCAGCTCCCAGGGTGTAGATGTCATTTGTTCGTGCTGACTGTAGGCTGCACAGATCCTGTGGGCAGCAGCACCAAAAACAGGTCTGGGGGAAGTTCATATTTCTGTCCATTGGTGCAGGTTGTGTGCAGCAACCAGCATCTAGAGCTTCCCAGTGGAGTGCCCAGGGTAAAGAAAAATGTTATGCTACTCCTCACTCTTATGGTTGATGTCCCCACTGAGGTCCTGAGGAAACTTAGGTGCATAAGCATGTGAGTGAGAGATCTTTATCCTGTGCACAGTCAGTTGCAAAGAAATCTTCTGATTTATTGAATTTGTGACTTTAATATTACTGGTTTTTTTGCAATCCATACATTTGTATGCACATATAAGCGTACACAAGGTTTTTGTATCTGGTTTTTCTCCTGTATTTCACTGGTAAGATACTATTGCAACTTCAATAACTTCAGGAGACTTGCTCAGAGCTAAAAGTAGTGTAAATGAGTGGATAATCAAGTCTGCAGTGCCACTCCCCAGTTTCTGGGCTACATGCAGACAGTGTCCTGAGGACGTATCTATGCTGAGACCCACGCCGTGAGGAGATCCCCAAGCAAGCAGCCAGAGAGCAAGCTCTGGATGGCTGTGTCAGTGTGCTATGATGCTATTAATTAGTCTGAGTTAATTAGCCCTTGCAAGAGGCAGTGTTAACCTGGCTGCATGGCTTTAGGGACCTGTGTAGTGTCTCTGCATGGGATTGTGCCATGTCATGCCTTGAGGATGTACCATCCCTTTCTGAGGCAAAGCAAGATCTGCCACACTTTACTCCTGGGTAATACAGGTGGGACGGGGGATTTTGGTAGGAAGGATGGTCTGTGTTGCTCAGAGGAGCAGTGAGGAAGACCACAGAGTGAAAGGAAAAGATTGTGGCAAAGTCCTGTAGAGTGGGCCTGAGTCACAGGGAGAATTTGAAAAGCTAAGAAGGAGGTTAATTATTTTTTGTCATGGATTAAACGAAACAGAGCCAAACCAAAGAAAATGAAACATTTTTTCATGCAATGGAGAGTTAAGAACTCAAACTCCCTGTTCCAGTATTTTGTGTGTGTTGGACATTTATACAGGCTCAAAAAACTAATTAGACAAATAAAGGAAAAAGCCGCCTGAAACAGTCAAATTTCAAGACTCTCTTTAGGCTAAGGAAGTCCTGGGGCAGCAGCCACTTGAGGCCAAGAAACTACATCAAAGACAAGTCACTTTTGCCCTAGTCTTGCATTTTTTCCCTGTCATCTGCTGCTGGCAGTGGCACTGTCAGCCCTGGCTCAGAGAAGAGTAGAGTTCTTCCCAAGTGCCACTGCCATATTTGTAGCAAATCTCATAGGTGTTCCCAATCTCCAAGGAGCTTATTGTGGTTAACTTAAAACAACGTGCCTCCATCAGAAGTGTTCAGCTAGTAGGCATGTCCTTGGAAGAGGAACAATCAGAATCACACAAAATTCTGAGCTGGAAGGGACCTTAAGGGACATTTGGTTTCAACCACCCAGTCATGGGTAGGGATGCCACCCACTAGATCAGAATGCTCAGGGCCCTAAGATTAGGACCACAGAAAAAATAATAGTGCAAAATCATGCAATTTTTTTTCAGGCAGGGTTTTACGTGTACTGCAGAAGAAATGCATGCCACCAGCTCATGACTTATGCTGAGAAAAATTATAACAGGGCCCACAAAGACCATACAAAGAATATGTTGCTTGGATAAAATTTTAGGCCAATTCATACTAACTTAAGTAGTGTAGGAATACAATACCAAACCCAAGACACTGTGTGTCTCATTTTGAGAAAAATTCAAGCATGTGTTGCCACAGGCTAGCACCAGCATTTTTGATCTTTAACAAAAGCTTAGTAACTTCAAATACTACAGAAAGATCTAGTAGCATCCAACAAGTGGAGTAAGGAAAGAGTTGTGGAGCTGTAATGCTGAGCAGGCTGATATTTCTCAGGCTTATGAAGCTCTGCTCCATCCCTATGTTCAAGGCAAGGAAATGAGAAAAGGAAATTCAGAAATGGATGATAATTAGTGGTGCCTCCCTCAGAAAAGACCTTGAAAGTTTCCAAAGTGTCTCCTGCCTTTCTCAGCCTGACAGGAATTAGCCCAGAGAAACCGTGTGTATGAAAAAGTCTGTGTGATTTAACAACATCATTCATGTGTTCAGGAACTCCTTTGAACAACCAAGTGAGCCAGGAATCTAATGAACAAACAGTTGAATGTAACCTCTGGATAACCCTCTAATCTTCTCCATTCCCCTTGAAAATCCGAGGAGGAAAACACAAGAAGACAACAGATTGAAAAAGCCTGACCAAGGGAACTGCTGGCGGACAGCTAGGCATGGGTGTTTCTCTTGTTTGCAAATTTTAGCAATTAAGAAAGTGTTGAAAGATTCTGAAAACATGTTATCATTGAGAGAAGAGAGATTCCTAGGATTTAAATGTCAAACAGAAATAGGGTAAAAGACTGATTGGCTTTAGTTGATGTAAGTCAAAACTAAATTCAGACTTTCCCCTCAAACAACATAAGCTGTCAAATATGAAAGTGAGCAAGTCATTCTTCTGATTTCACAGGCTATGAATACCAAAGCAACACATACCATAACAGCAAGGCAGTGTTGAGAGGAGCTCTGAAACCCCATCTGATCCTCCATATGTTGCAAAAGAAGTAAGAGTTCCTGAAGGAGACAGAGTCCGCAGTGAAAATGTCTGAAAGACTCTGGAGATGGTTTTGTGGGCAGATACTGCTATGAGAAGGGAAGCAGAAGTAGAAAAAGTCAGATATTGATTAGGAAAAGCTGTGAATACAGTTAAACATGTACAAATAACCCATCAAGCAGCTAACATCAAATCAAAACCACGGTCTTTCATTTTATGCCAGAAAACTAATTATATTGAATTAAATCAAAAGAACAAAGGTGATTGGAAATAAAGTATGTTGAAGGATGAATGAATCAACATGAATCTTAAATTCATGAGGAATGATGACCTAGTCACCAAATCAAATATGGGTTCAAAAATGTAATTAAGAAAATCAAAATAATCCGGCATCAATCATTAAACAATTAAAGCATGAGGAGTAATGAGGGAAATGATAACAGTCAAGAAAAAAGGAAACATCTAGTAATTGTTTTCTATTAAAAAAATAAGTATGAAAACTCTGAAAGGTGGACATTGCCCTGAATTAAAAATCTGAATATGCCTTTTGACTCTCAGTTCCTGTTGATCTCTGGTCTCATTGTCTGTAAAGACAGCTTTGTTCCCACTTATCCTCTGCCCATTATTTAAACAGGACATAATTCACCTTGTGGGGGTGTTGCTATATCTTGAGGCAACTGATTTGATCTTGCCGAAATAACTTGGCAAACCAAGCAGCATAATTTGTTACTAAACTTCTGAGCACTCTTCTAAACAAGTGTTCATTGGTCCCATGAACAAGGATGAAGGTTGCCTGAGAACAAGAATCTAGAATGGACACAAAAATTAAACCAGCAGACAAACAAGGAAGAGATCATTAGAGTGGAGACAGCTAGCATCCTAGGACTCACTTGTTGGACACGGCCATGGCCTGTATAGCCATAAGACTTTAAATTATAAGCATCTTGGAATTTGCATTTTAAATCTTAAAGCAAGCACTCTACATTGCTCCCTGAGGACCATGCAAAAGTAATGGTTTTGTAGGATGCTCAGCAGGAACCCATGCTGCTGGCAAAGTCAACAGCACCATTTCTATAGCAGCAGATTCTTTCCCAATAGCTCAGTGATTCTTATTTGTTCCGATTTGGGCATCCAGAAGGGTCACTGCCCAAGCAAGTATGACATCTATGGCATAAACAACCATAAATGTGCTTTGCTTTACCATCCCAGAGAAGTTTGCAGATGAAAATTTATGCTTAGAAGATAATAAATAAGAGAAGCATCACAGACTAGCCTAAAAACCATCTTGACCCTGCTTAAAATTTAGTTGTGTGCTCATAAGAAAAATAATGGCACAGAGGAAATGCCTTTTCCTGCAGAAAAGCAGAATTCTGTCATCTCTTTGTCCTACACATGGACTGGATGAGCCAGAAAAGACATTTTACTCTTGGAGTTTTTATTCCAAATCACATCTAAGGTTTGGGATATTACTCACATAGATGATTGCTTATTACAAAAGCCATCTGTTTTATACTTGAAAATAAATAGACAATGAAATATCTCAATGTATTTCATTTTACCTTTACTAAACTGCATTTGTGTGCTTAACGTTAACCTTCCCATTCAAATGTCATTAGCTGCTAATTAAGATGTTGATATGCTGATTGTATATCTTGCAGTAGAGATGATTTGCAGGCACTTACTAGGTGTTTATCAAACTCCAGCACACGTATTGGTTTAGCATGTGTGGTACATTTAATTTACTGAACATTGTCCCAGTTCTCCACTCTCTTTTTTCCTTGATTCATAATAAGCAAAACATGGCAAGTTGTCAGGAGTAACCTCGGAAGAGAAGTATGTGACCTAGGCACTCTTTTGCAATTTTTTTGCCTGTGATTTCAAGAAACGTCCTTTAGAAATCTCTAAAACTATCCCAGTGTATTACTAACAAAATGAATAAGCCCTCTGAATTTGTCTACAATTTACACTGTCCCATAGCCAGAGACAGAAGCCTCCACAGTATTAAAGGGTTTTTTTCAAGCAACTTCCTTGCAACTGGCAAGAAGAGTTTAAGTCAGAGAAAGGCAGTGATGATTCTGCTAGTGCAAAAGCAGTTCTGCAACACAGGGTACATTTTCACAGGACTTTTTAATATAATTTATGAATATTTGCTCTCAACATAATTGTCTTTTCTGCTGACATTTTCAAAGCAACACTGTGATTTGTTGGGTCTCCTGAGAGTCCAAGTACAAAACTGATAATTATATTAAATATACATAGACAATAAAGAGTGTGTTTACATAACTATGCCCATAAATATCTGGTTGAACAGTCATTGTTCTCAAAACCCTTTTAAGCAGCTCTCAGAGGGATCCAATTCTAATGACATGATGGTTTAAAAGATGTTGCTCAGTCTTGTTCCATATTTAATTAACTTTCCTTTTTTAAACTTGTGATGGTAGAGACAATAACAAATAGCTCTGAAAAGAGAGCGAGCCTTGAAACATGAGTGAGACCTTGTCAGGCTTTTGTGTGGCACACACAGAAGAAGATCTGCACTCAAGAGCTGGTGGCCGGGGACTGTCCAGCTCCTGGGGGACTCTGTTGCTGTAGCATTCACAGCTCACTACGACTAATAACAACACCAACAACAATAATAATAATTAAATAGATCTTCTGCATACCAATAAGGGAAGTGACAGAGGGAGGGAAAGTGAATGTATTAAATGGAGAAATTGGTAAAGTAGGCTTAAACTTGTTTATTTTTGTGCTGCTGTAGAGCAGTGGAGCAAATACTTCAAAGAGATTGGCACATTGCCCACTAAGATGTAAAGGGCGTGTGAGCATTAATGGAGCATCAGTGTATGACTGAGCGCATTAAGCAGGATTCAAGGTAACGTTTCCAAATTCATGGACAGTCTTATTCTGTGGAGTCCTTCACATTGCCTCATCCTAGACAGGGCTGCTACAGCAGCACAATATTCTGTTTTCACACTGAGCTATTTTTAATTGTCACCAATTATAATTAATTTACTTTTATGTGTCCTGGTTGTCACAATATTAACATTTCTAAGTCTTTCCCTTTGCAGGCTGTGAGAATCTATTGTGACATCTCAATAAAGTGAGATTCAATCAAGGTGTGAATGAATCGTTAATCTTGTTATAAATAGAAAATGCCATATGTTGGGAAGGAAGGGACATCTCCCTTTTTCTGTTGTTGAGGACAATGGTAATGAAACGAAGTGAGTGGTCATGCCAGAACTACTAATAAAGTCCAGTCACTGAGACATGGAAAGAACTTCAGCTTTCCCCCTGCTATTAAGAAGGAAGGAATAACTATTAATGTGTCCTAAGCAGAGCTTTTGAAACATTTTTCATGGGGTTTGCAAAGTGACTTGTAAATCAGGAAAAGCAGTGAGAGCACTGGGCACTGGGCTTGGAATGAACCAAAGAAATTCTGATAACCTCCAATGAACCATATAAAATTGATTGGGAAGTCTAACCTACAGGCAACTGGCTACAAACACATGTATGACAGTAGAAATTCTGGGTTTGGGTAGCTGAATGTCATAAAGGTCTAATATACGCTTATTCCTGGACTATGTTCTGCTCAGATAAAGAATCAGTGCATTTCCTCATAAATACTGTGCTCAGATATTTTGTGGGTAGGTTGCTTCACTTCTGCAGTATAAATTCTGTACTTATATCTACTTTAGGTCTGTGACATTTCCTAAACATAGCTCTGGCAAACAAGCAAAGGACTAATTGCTTTATTAAACTATCACTTGGAGGAAAACTCATGTCCACTTGAAATCTCGGGAATATAGCCGATCTTGGAGGTAAAAGGATACCTTGTCCATCAGTCTATCCACACAACCGTTGAACAGATTTATCCTTTTACATTAGGCTAAGGGCATGAGGAGGGGCTTCTCTGAGCTTTTGCTAACCCAGGGCAGAGAAGTGCACGCCACAACTGAAATGCACACATGCACATAGAGTGCAGTGTCTCTTCCAATAGGCAAGATGATCCGCCTCTCCTGTTGATTTTCCTAAATGCTGTGGTAATTCCCCAAGCAATACTCAGTTCTCATTGGGAAGTTCAGATGTCTTCCACAATCTATTTAAACAGCTATTTAGGTATCACTGAGAAACCTGTTACTTTAGAAAAGGTAAGAGGATTCCAGCACTTGATACCAGCAGCCATCTCTCAGAAGCCACCTGGGGCTGCCCGTGGCCACAAGACCCCTTTACTCCCCTGCACCAACCTCAAGGGACAATTGATGCATGAAGCCTTCATCACATTTGCTGTTGCTGTGTTTACTGTTCCTTTATTTACGTATCTAGAAATTCAACATCTTTGCATGTTTTGCAAGCTGTCATGACATGAGACGCTAGTAATAGACTATGTTTTGCTTGCTAACATATTTTTGACATATTTTAGCTTTTGATTATAAGATTGCATCTTTCCTTGCTACCATCTGTCTCAACTCAGTGGCACTCTGGCATTTACGAAAACAGTAGGGTGTAATATTTCTTATATACTTGAACTCTACTACAAACATGTTATTTTCAGTCTTAACCAATATGTCACACTTTCACACATGAAGGCTGAAATGCCTTATATCCTTTAAGGTATCTGTCAAAAATAAAGAACATATCATCACATTCAATTTGGCTGAGATGAATAATATATTAATGAGAATAAGAATGGGAATGGTTTCTGACTTATAAATAGAGCTGGCATTTTACAAACCTTATGCATTCATGCCTGCATTTATCCTTTTGTCAGCACAAATGAGATATTCATACAAAATCTGGGAATTTCTTTCTTGCATTTAGCAAAATCTGCACAATATTTTCAAAGCTGGAGTTTTAAATATGACACATTTTTTCTTGGAATATCGGGTAGCCAGACACTTTTTGACTTTACTTCTTTTCTCTCTGTCCTCCATCTGTAAGGAGTCAAATTGTTACATTCAGCAAACTGGAAATCACACCTTTTATCTACCCTGACAACGCTAGGCGAGCAGTTCTAGATATTTGGACTTGTTCTGATGTGTGGCTGTTTAAAGGCAGTATTTCAGCAGCACTGGTTTTCATGGGATAAAACTAGAATTCCAGCAATAGGATAAGATACTAGAATAGCTGGAGAATGTTTTTTTTGTCTTCTTTTGTAGGTGAGCTGGGGTAGCAGGAGACAATGGTAGGCAAGGAGAGTTTTTACCCTGTTTTTTCTTCTCCTTGAAACTGCAGGCAGTCAGGGGCCAGTTCAGACCTGAGCAAAGCTGTGAGGTGTTGTGAGAGCTCCCCTCGGGGCCAGTGAGCATCACCCCACTGTGTGCATCACCTCCAACTCTGCTACCCGTGCCAGAGGAGAGGGTGAGGGATGTCAGCTTAACAGCTCTGCTGGCCAGAGCTGTGGTGGCTCCCTTTCGTCAGTACCAGACCCAGTGCACTAAGTGATATTTCATTTAAATTTACCGATAATTATATACAGAAGATGCGTGGTGACTCCTCTGCCAACCAATGCGTCAAGTGTGTAAATATGAAATTGCTTACACAGAAAAATAAAAGAAACAAACCCAGAAAACAGTGAATATCACTCTCAATCATTGCTTTACAGTGGGACAGCAGATTTGTTTCTACCATTACATTTATATCAATACCTACCTTTGAGAAAAGCAACCTATTCCTACTGAGCAGTGTACAGATCCTGATAGGATTCCAGATCTAGGCGTTTTTTTAGGTAACATAGCAGCAGTAATAATAATGCTGCTTTCTGAGGAAAAAGACAAGACACAAAGCACACTCACACATAATGGTAAACTGAATTTATTTCCTTTTGGAAAACAATTCCAGTAATCTCCAGGTTCAGACCGCAGAGTAAACATTAATAACAGTAACATACAGGTTAGTTCAACTGATTCAAGAATTTGGCCGTGTGAAATCATTAAGGAAAGTCTTGAACACTCAAAGCTTCAAATGGTATCCAGGAAAAAAAATTCTTTGACAAACTACGTAACAACTATTGCATATATGGTAATGCTATCTGTCATATCGCAAGGCTTACAAATATATATGGGCCTTATTCAACTGTGGGTTCCTGCTCTGTGAGAAAGAGTCTCTTCATATTTTTTGCAAGAATCTTCAGCAATAAAAAATAGTCTTAGATTCATCCGTTTGTATACCAAAAGAGAGATTTCTAGACTGAAGTTTAAACGAAAGGGAGGCCAAACAGAGCTGCAATGGAACATAGCTGTTACCTTCTCCCTCCTCCTTGAAAATGACATTTTTTTCTTAAGCTATTTTTTCCCCTCACACAGTATTATTATTATTTGTATCTTTCCTGAATAGGGCCCAAGTCCACTTGTCTTTATAAGACCATTTTAGTATCAGACAACATAATACATGTGCAACACTTTATATACAGGAAGTCTATCCGGTGCTCAAAAGTTCAAACACATGAACATCCAACAGTTTCGATAATACAAGTTTTATGGTACAATACAATGATTCTGAATAATATACATTAACAATGAAAGTTTCGTGCAAAGAGTAAAATGTGTTCCCTTTTTGTGCCACAAAGAATTCTCTGGAAGAGACGGGCCTTGCACTAACTGCTGTGCTGGGTCATCGTATGATTCTGCAACAAAAACAAAAGAAACAACTTAGTCACAGGACAGGCATTTCTGTGTGAAAGAAGGATGCAAAAACAATTTTCCCAACATATTTTGTAAAATGATGGGCTAGATAAAAGAGTATTCTTGACCCCTCCTTATTTAAACTAGCCAGAAACAGCATCATTATGGAAAAGAGGAGTTCTCCCCATCTGTTTCACACCAGTATCCTTTACATGTGCCACAAGAAGGGCAATACACTCTCTACAGGTAGAGTGTGGGCTGACCTGCCCCAGTGAAACTGCAGACCAGGTCAGTGATCCTGGTGTCTGCTTACACATGGCTCATGGTTTATGCATTGCAAAAATGAGAAGTGCATTTGCCATAAAAGTCTTATGGTAACTGGCCTGTGCTTCCTAGACTGTGGCACTGCTTCAAATGCACTCCAGCAGTAAAACCTATTTCTCCCACATGGTATGGAACAGTATAGTCTGGTAAGAACCACTCTGCTAGAGAGCTCAGAGACTGATGAGAAAACAGGAGGGGCTGGCACAGCCTGCCCTTTGGTCACCAAAACCCACAGGTATTTTTCCTCAGGTGAATGCAGTGCCTTCTTTATGTGTAAAAACACAGCATGGACTTTGGGGTCTTAAATACTCCTTTCCTGTACAAGTAATCACCAAATCAAGCAGCAAACACTAGTTTCACCCTCTTTCCTCCTCACCCCTCAAAAGAAGTTGAACATTTTCAGAAAGATGCTGTTGTGCTGCTTGTACTGGCTCAGATCTTTCACAAGCATCTACCTAAGAGCAAGGGACCAATCCAATACATCTTAAGTTTTCTACAATGTACACTGGATCCACAGATAATTGGAAAATGTCTGTGAATGCTACTTCTCAGACAACAAGGCAGCCACTGACTAGTGATGAATTTTCCCCTTAGTAATCGGGGCCAGATTTGGGCCAGTGACCCAGAGGGCAGGGGTGTCACATCCCATGATTTGCTCCCAATAGATCCAGACCCTTCACTCCACTTTATTAAGTTAATCTGTCTTTAAACCTCTTCGGACTAACACACTCTAGGATGAACCTGTTCCCACAAGACAGTCATCATTAACAACAAAGTGAACATCTACTGAACCATACCCTCCAGAGCCACCCATGAAAGGGCACATGAAAACAGCCTCGGTGAAACAAATGTGAAATACAGCGTGACTGCAGACCAGCCTAAAAATCCTCTCTCCCATCCTCCTTCATTCTGCCTAAACTGTGCACGCACACAAATAATAGTTCATGGGACATTTGGCAAGGAAAGGATCTTACAGTAAGACTGAGGAATTTTTAATGTAGTGCCATTCTCAAGATTAAAGGAAAATGACCCAGTGACACTCAAAGATGCAATTTCCAGATGTGAATACAAAATGATTTAATGCTGATGGCAGGAATTCCAGACTGTCCAAGGCCAAAGAGTGTTAAAAAAATACACTCCACCATTTGATTTCATCTAGTTCCTCATCCTTCCCATAAAATCATTTCAAAATGCTGTAAAAGCACTAACAATAGATGCAGCCAAAAATGTTGGCTGGTCACAGGTAATGGGCTCTGACTTTAAAGCACAAAAGCAAGGAAATTAAGAGTTAAGCCTGACAGTCAGTCCTTTTGTCATCCTGTTGTGTCCATTTATTGCAGCACTTACAGCATAACACCACAGGCTTACTGGAGACCCTGCAGTACCTAGAAACAACAGGACAAGTTAAATATGGGGTGGCAGCCTGAATTCTGATTTTCTTCTCTGCTTCTGAGCAGGTGAAGTAATATACCAATTGTTACATTGCAGACAGATATTTGTGGGGTTCTTTTGTTTCTAGTCTACTGAGAGTAAGCACGTCAGTCATGCCCATTTTTTATTTCTTTTCACTAAGTGAAAAATGCATAATCAGTATGAAGCTGGATGAACAGTTGCATATGAAGCAGTCAAAGGGTTTTCTAAAATTGCAGCTGTAGCTCTCAATGCAATGACATTTTTGATTAAAAAATAAAAATGCCCAAATATGAAGGAGACAAAATAAAACATAGCATAAGGACTGACTTGCCCCAGCTCTGAGTGTCCCTGACTCCAGTGCCCTGGCGCAAAATGAGATTCTCTGGAGATAATGAAGAAATAATACAAAAAAACCAAACAAGCATTGCAGAGAAGAATGGGATAGGACTGGAACATGAGGAAATGCTTTGAACAACTTAGGCCTTAAAAAGGCAACAATATGTGTTGTAAATAGTCAAAACAAAACACAGTTTCCAAAGTAATTAAGGGTCCCCAAACGTGAGGGACTAGGGAGAAATACCTACTTGGCTGAGCTGCAAAATAATACAAAGTGGAAGCACTTCAGGAACATAACATTGACAAGAGAAGCAGGCGAAGGATGGGAGGGGAGAGATAAGAAAAGGAGGAAAATTCTGTAATCCCACAGAGAGCTATATTCCACTCTACCAAAAGCCATCTATTGGAGACCCCATGTCTAAGTGACTGAAAATTGCGAACATTAATCCCAGTTATGAACCGTTGTTGTTTTTATGGGGGGGTGTTGTGTTTAAAAATTTAGGGCAAAAAATTCTCCTCTATTATCCACACAGCCGATCTTGGCTGTGATAGTTTCTCCCTGCCTCGTGTGCTCCTGCCTCCCCAGCAGCAGGGAATGGAGCAGGTGGGAAAGCGGAGTTCGGAGCTCCCGCCGGCAGGGATGCACGGCACGCCCAGGGACAGCCCAAAATCACACTCCACATCCCCAGCGTGCCTCGAGATCCCCTGCATCTCCTTTAGTGCCCTTCACTGAAGACACACTAGGCAAGCCTGAAACACGCCTCCTCCAGAAACTTCAACTAGTTTTGCCTGAATTTGGAGCAATTAGTACCTCCACTTGCCAAAGAGAAGGCGTTTAGGAGGTATTGTATGCTCCCCTTCTTTGCCTCCCCCAAATCTGATTGTGCATAAGTACACCTGTTTAATTATGTGGTAGTCTCCTTACAAGCAAAAAATGTCAATTTCCTGCTTAGCCAAGGAAAGGGGAAAATATTTTTGCTCAATATAATCTTTCCTGGACTTCAGCAACAGCTGTGTTCCAATTTCCAAGAGCTGGGATCTCATGAGGAGACACTAGTTTGCAAATATAAATTCAAGCTTTCCATGCACAAAATGGAGGAGCAGGGAAGCAGGAGGGGTGTGTGTGTCACTGCATTTGTTATCATGTAGACACAAACCAGGAAAACTCCTACATCCCCAATTACAGTGTCTCAGTGTTATGTGGAAAGCAGGTACACTACCTGGGAAAACCTGAATTCGGCATATTTCACAAGCAAAAGAAACTCTTTAAGTGCATTTGCCCTATTCCTAGAAATAATTATTTTTGATAGCTGAATCCAGAATCCCAACTGTTATGTGACCTACTATAAAATTACATGCCCCCACTTTTCTGGATAAAAATGCTTTGAGATATCCCTGTTGTTAGTGTTAAGGACTTGAAAACACGCAAAGAATTTCAGGATAATACTGTGTGGAAGAATCTCCTTGGCAAACAAATACTAAAAGGTTTCTTCGCAGAAAGGCTTGAGACAAAAGAGGTAATAATACAAAAGAGGTAATAATACTTGTTTGGTACATGCCTTTGTGTTTCAGAGGGAACATGAGAAGTAAGAGCTACCAAAAAGTTCCTGCCCACAGCATCAAAATTAACGAAGAAAAAAATACCCACAGATAGCCACAGACTCAGTAGCCCATTAGAATCCTTAATGTGAACTGCGGTTTCAATTTAAATGGAGCTTCTGTGTTTTATGAGCAGATGAAACAAGACATGTCTGTACCTGACAAACAGTGCAAAGAGGGTACACGTGAAGAGGTATAAAGATGAAATGTAGGTGCATTATTTCAACAGATGGTAACAGTACCACAGCAGCATGTTATTTTTTCCTTAGTTCAAGAACACAAACATGAGTAATCAATCATCACTGATTAAGTAATTATGGTAGCCTACATGTTATCACTTATCTGGAATCCTTTATCTGTGTACATTACAGACGATCTTGTATTTTTTTGCATTCAAAAAAAATAAAAATGCACCCCCCACTGCACTGCAATCCAGCTCCAGGTTGTAAAACAGAACTCTACATTACTATCAACCTTAAAGCGCTACAATTTACTTTTTTTTAACAAAAGCAATTGGTTTCCAACAGGCTGGATAATAAGTCTTTTGACCTGCATTCTTCTTTGACCCATTAAGGTCACCCCTGTGCTCGGGCATATAGCTGACTTAGGAAATGCCTGCAAGTCCTGCATTTCATCTCCTGCCCACTCAAAATAAAGCTTTCTTTAAATGTGTCTGTACGGGTCCCTGAAGACCAGGGAGGCATCCCTGTAGTGGGCAATGGAGGGACAGAAGCTTCTGCCTTTATTAATGAATGCAGACCATTATGAGTCTGGCTGGCTCCTGCACTGTTCCCAGAAGCATATACTGTACGTGACTTAAAATGCTAGAATATTGACACAAAGCGAGCTGGGCACCCCTAAGGAAAATTACTCCTTGGATATAATGTAGGCTCGTAACAGCTATTAGAGTACAAAATAAAACCCTCCGGGATCAAACTGACATATACCGCATTCTACCTACTCCTCAAACATTAGAAGAATTTCTTTGTGAAGGCATTCTCAAGGACAGCATTAAACTGACTTTTGTAGCAATCTGCAACAGCTTTTTGGCTTACAGCTTTTAGTACTAAATCTCTAGTTTGAATCAATATAAGTACTATATCTACCACATTAATCAATACATTTGGTTCAATACACGTTCTATTAAATTATACTTTCTAATCAAGATTTTCTGCTTCTCTTCCCTTCTTTTTTATTCCAACTTCTTATCCTGTACCACACTTTTCAAACTGTCTGCAGCTAAGAAGAGGATGCTGGATTTTCCAGAACCAAAGGAAGGCTCGTGGAAAGGCAAGCCTAGCAAAACCTAGCACAGGATCATGGTTTCCAGAACTTTGCTCCAATGCTTTGTTACTTATCCTGGTTGTCAGGACCTCTCATGCAGAAAGCTCTGCACTGGACACCATTGGAATATTATACCATGTGGGAAGTGAGGGAAGAGGAGTATTAAGTGACAGCACCAAAAACAAATAAATGAACCTTATTCAGACTAAACTATAAAAAAGGTAGCACAAAATGTTATTTTTCACACAGTTTTTTCAGATTTGTGCTGCTTCAATATTGCAGCACGGAGTTTCCTGTCAAGGCCCCATTACATTGCTGAAGGATTCTTTCCTGGTAAACTGTAATATGATTATACTCAAGGATTGAATCGATGAGTTACTTAGATTTGTACGATACTAAGATTAAATGCAAACTATAAATTAGGATGTAAAAATATATTATTTAGTCCGGGTCTTTGGGGATATGTGAAACACTGGGATAGAATATGTCTCCAGCAATTGGAGTGATCTACCCAGCTACAGTAAATGACTTTCCCACACCTGTGTTAGATTTAGTGGAATGTGGCTGTTCTTCATAAGAAAAGAATATGAAATGCAATGTCAAAATGATATACGTGCATATTGCATGCAATGCATTTGCCACTGTCTTACAGATCAAAACCACTGCACTCGAGTCCCTCACTTACAGTCAGTTTCTCTTTTCCTATCTCCATATAATCATTGTGAACCTGCAGAAAAACTATTGCATTTTCTTTTGACATTTAACATCATCTCACTCAGCTCACAATAGTGTCTTATAATACTTTCTAGATGACACTATGTCACCATTAAACAAAAAGGTGAAATAGCATAATAAAAGAGAAGAACAAGAATTCATAGAATTTAAAGACAGAAAAGACCCATTAGGGCGTTTTCTCCACCCATCTTGCCAGTGTTGGATTATTGCCTATAGTGTAATTTCAAGTGTTTTGCCCAGTCCAATTTTAATTAGAGCTTCCAATGCTTCCTGGGAGACTATTTCACAGCTTCACAGACCTCAGGGTTAGTATTTTTTTCCTGATGTTCATCCCAGGAGAGGAAGAGGCTCAGCCAACCCCAAATCAGACATGAAACCAAATCTGCATAGTTAGGAGCTGGTTTCAGTAGAATATCTGGGCCATTTCGAAGCATCTGAAAGCAGTAAACTTACTTTCAATGCCCCAACACATTATGGCACTGGCTCCACTGCTGCTGCAAGCAATTAAGAACATTCAGTTATGTGGGTTTCTAAGGTTCAGTTGCTGTATAGGTAAAAAAATAGTATAGGTGGGATTTGGATTTCTGTACTAAGGGTAATGACTTCTATAGTGCACTCCACCAAGTGAATTAATTGAAGGTTAGAGTCATATCCAAGTTCATTATATGATTCTATAATTTTTAATTGCACTGACAGAGCATCCATGAACATTCAGATTGTAAACATTTCTGTCTTTTTTGCATATGTGAAACACAAAAAGAACAACTTCAGTTGAAGCTGATTAACAAATGAGTGATTATTTCCCCTCTCAGACCTCACCCTTCCTTTCATAAAACACCAACTACAAGAGATTTACTCGAATTACTGTATCTGCAATGTTGGAACTAACAAATGTTTCTGATGTGTTTCATCCCAGGAATTACAATGCTTCTGACAAAAATTAATATACATTCATATTTCAGTGATCACACTTATACTGAGTGAATGAGGGAGCTAGAAAAGCGATGATGTCTAATAGTTTTTTTATAGGTGAAAAGTAGCAGGCTGAATGGAGACTTTGGAGTTCTGGAGAGAACAGAAAAAGTCCAGGCAAAGTGTCCCTGCCACCAGCATCTCCAGGACTGTAGTGCAGCTGGCAGAGCAGGAAGAGTAACACTGAATTTATAAATACACTAAAGTAGGCATGGAGTTTCATCCAGGCCAAGTTTGCTCACCAGCACAGTCCTAACAAAATACAGTCTCCGAAACTTCAGATTCCCAAGGAAATTGATCTGAACTAAACCAGAGCTATTTCCACAACAAGAAAGGGGCCAAATCCCAAGAGAATCTGTGTTCCCATAAATACCATTTATGTGTGGTGAGTTGATGTTTACCAGCCTTTGAGAATCAGGTCTGTTCTCAGACATGTTTGCCAATTAAGTGGTCATCTTAGGACATGACTGACCACTGTTGACAATGATAATTTAGGAAAGTCTACACTGAACTGCAGTCATTTATATAAATTAATTCACATAAGCTATGTGATTTGATATTATGTTAATGTTTCTGAAATGGCATGACTGGTAATCAGATTTTATTCTTTATCACATTTATGTAAAATTCTGTGTTCTGGTTTTTCCACTCAACATTTCCAGCTGGGCCAGAGAAAAACTACCTGTAAAAAAATCTCAAAATGAAGAGCATGTTCTCAGGGATGCAAACTGAAAATTAAAACCAAACCCAAACCAAACCAAAACCCCTGATACCTATTTTTCTTCAGAGACTTCCAGTAAGTCACTAGCAAAATGTCAATGATTCCTTTTGGATTCATTACTATATGCGAGTACATATATCACAGATTTGTTGTATGGAAAAGAGTGACATATATTCCTGGGTACAGCAAATAAGGCTTTCATCATTGTCACTAGAAGAGAACAGACACAAACACCGATGCCTGTTCACCATCCTTGCACCTTCCTCATTATGAGCGTTGGCAGGGGGCTCCCAGCTAAGCCTCTGACATAAATCAGAGTAGCTCGAAGGCTGTTTTAACCCATGGTGCCAGGCAATCACCTCCCATAAGCCTGCCTCACCCTGTCTGCTGTTTATTGAAATGCAGTGAAACTTGCAACAATGTCTTCCATTTCAGGCCAGGTGATCCTGGCTGCAGGGGAAAGGTGTGTGCATTACCCCATGAAAGAGAAAGTGATGGCGAGAGGAGGCAATAGTCAGGGCATGTTCACAACAATTCTTCAAAACTGGGAGACCTATCTATTCTTTTATATGGCAAAGGGGCAGTACTGATAATCAGGATCCAGGTTTAAGCCTTGTCTGTAGAAAAACAAGGCCTTAGTGATACTGCAAATGTTTGAAATTAATATACAAGCATTCTTCCCCAATAAGAAAATTGTTCATTAAGTGGGAAAAAAAGCTTAAAAAAGGCAGAAGGAGGCACTTCTGAGAAATATATCAAAAGTCTTATTACTTTAGAATATGGTTATGGTTACTCTGGTATAAATTAAGAAAAGCTCCACTGGAATCTAGGGAGTTTCAAGACAGGAACAAGCTAGAATAGAGCCAGGCCTTCAGGGTTTAAAACAAAGTGAATATTGCTTGTATACTGATCGATTCTTGCACACCCTCTGCAGAGGCCACAGCCAGAAGCTTCTTCACCCTGCCTGACACAGCAAGCAGAACCCAAAGTTGAACAAAAACAGATTTGTCTGCAGCTATTGTATAACAGAGTAACAGGGGACAACAAGCCTTGATAGGCAATACTGCCTAATAAGATATTCAGGGATTAAGTCGGTGTTTTACAAGACACGTGTTCATGGGCCAGTTGTTGCTCTGTTGTTTAATTTTTTTCTTTGTTATGTTTAATTTATCATTCTAGTGCATTCTAAACTATAACATCTGTAAACAAGTTTAAGTTTGACTGACCTCCCCTTTTTATATCCACAGGCAGCATTTCTACTTTGTGCTCTGATTTCAGACACCTTAAAGACAAATAAATCTGTGGGGGGGAGAGAGGTAACAAACCCAAACAACAAAAACAAACCCCTTTGTCTGACAATATGTGATCATCTTATGTGAATACAAATTTGCCTAGCTATGAGTGAGGAACTGTCTCCTGGAACTGGAGCTATGCTATGCACAGATTCCTTTATAGGTCAAACCCAATTAAACAAACTACTACTAAATATTTAACAGCTCAGTGCAGTAATTAGTGACAAATAATGGAAGCTTAAACTGATAATTGCACAGAAATGTCCTGTTGGAAGCATTACACGTTCCTTACTCCTCCTCTTTCTCTCATACTCAATGAATCCTGATCCTTTTCAAGGATTAAACTGGCAAATGAATCTGGATTTTATGCATATCTATTTGGTCTGCAATGAAGTTTTCTATGACTTGCGAAAAGGAACCTCCCAAGGGGAATTCTTATTCTCAAATTTCCATTTTGGGTTCTCTGCTTTTAAGCAGAGTAATTGCTAAAACATGAATTGATTTCAAATCCTCAACCAACCTGCAGGTCCAGAATTCAAGCTCCTGTCCATAGGATTCAAAAGGTCACCCAATTAAAATGGGGAAGCACACAGAGCTGTGATTTATATGCAAAGGGCAACCTTTAAAACAATGATACTTTCCAGTTTTCCACAGGTGCATGTACAAGAATGTCTTTGAACAAAATTACAAGTAAAATTACAAGTTTCTTGATACAGCCTGAAAGAAAAGTGCTGTAACTTGTCTGCACTCCTATTATATAGACAGACACATCCCACACTTGTATCGATCACCGAGTTCACCTCCCTAACTTCCTGACATTGTGTTTACCAGGTGACATGGGGACAGCCTGGAATCTGGATTCTCCACACATTGCCAGTTGGTGCGTGGGGCCTTGTACAACAGCACCTGGCACACTGGAGGTTGTGGATCAGCCCAAGATGAACTCACAGTGGCTAACAACATTTTTGCTCAGGTGAAAGCAAACCCTGAACAAGCCCAGTTTTAAAATCAGCAAACTTTCCTTTCACGTGTGGAAATCATATTTGGAAGTTATCCATCCAGCAAGCATTCATACATACATACACCCAGTTAAGATAATGCAGAAGTGGATGGGAGCGTATGTTGGATCCTGAAATCAGGAATATGAATGGAAATTTGCCCCCTTGTCCATAGTATGTCAATTTTAGACTGTGCAGGATAGCAAAGGAAAAGCTATGGTGCTCTGCTAGCTCTCCTCCTCTTCTAAAAGCTCCAAACTCTGTTGCACACTGCTGCATCTTTTTCCTTCAAGACAGTTTGCAAGGAAAGCCAGATTGAGCAGATTTGATGGTAACAGCCAAGGATTTCTGAGCTGATAAGCAGAGGCCCCCATGGATTTTGTGCTCTGACTTCCTTCACAGCCAGTTACCGCGCCAGCCCATCTTGGAGATCTTACAGTCCTTATTCCTACAGCTCTTCAAACAAGGAATAGCAGGAACTGGGACAGTGCTTATGTAGCAGGCTTGGTGTGTGTGCGAATTACACATCTACTGCTTGGAAAAGAAACTAAGGACAATTTTTATCCCTTCATAGCTGGTGATTAGTTAGACAGTTAAGAGCCCTATATTGAAACATTTTGTTCTTAGAGCAACCTCATCTGAGTTTCCCCCTTTTAAGTCCAAGAAATTCCATGTTTTAAAGGTGACTTTTAGAGAGACTAGAATGCTATTTTGCCCCTTATAACAAAGTCATTCTCTAAATTTTGTGAGGACACACACTGTAAATCAATAAATCTGGAGCATTTACTAGCATGTGGTACCAGGACAAGAAAATTTCATGTTTGTCATTGTGGTTGTTGGTTGTAAAATGCAGTTTGGATTCTCTATTGTCTTCTGTTTTCTGGTTTATTTTTTTTCAATTGCATTTGTGTAAAAGAAGTGTGAAATGTGACCACAACTAAATGGAAGGAATTTCACTCTCACTTTCTCCTGTTTACAGAACCTTAAAAAATGGGGAAGGCAGTGAAGTCCAATTCCTACCATTTATTACTCCTCCCCCAAACAAGAGCTACCACAAAAAGAAGCATCCTTTCATGCCTTTTCCCTTCCTCCTTGTGAGAGATGGCGTATCCTCCTACCAAATGTCATTCTCTGAGGCTGGTCATTCTGCGTCCTGTCAGACAGCTGGCCAGTGACATGTTGCAAGTCAGACATGTCATTAGCTCCTGCCTTGACCCTGTACTGTACAGTGGAAGAAACTCCCCCACCCCTCACCTCTGGCTTTGGCTTGTGATGCCAGGTACTCCTGTCTCCTTGGTTATCTCCTGCAGCTGTTGCTTTCACCTCTCGTTCTCCATTAGGGCTGTTTTTAGTGTGGCAATCTTTGGATGAGTGAAAAGAATCACATTTACAAGGAAAATAACTGGAGACAACACTCATTTGCTGTCTACATTTAGTGCCAAGATATCTGAAACAGAGAACTTTAATTCCTATACAAAAAGATGTGCTGTAGCTGTGGTGAGGCTAATCTATAACCCTCATGATTTTATGTAATTTGCTACTCCAAGCTAATTTTAATTCATCAAAATAAAACCCCTTAAAGTAAAGTATTAGCTTGAACCCAGAAAAAAAATTTAAAAAGCAAAATCTTTGCAATTGGAGGGCTATTCATCATACCACAGTGCACACTTACATAAATTCAAAAGTTAGCTATAAACAAGTACCCACAGCAATAGTGCCATGCATAAAGGGGCAGGCAACAGGAGGCCTGCTTTCTAATAAGCCCTCAAAGGAACCTGCCACACAGAAGTGGCACTTATTCTAATTTAAAGCTCTCACAGTTACTTTACCATGGCAAAATTTATAAACTAATAACTTTAGTAAACAGACTGGCATTCCAAACAAAAACCCACACAGCAGTTCAGGCCCGCAGAGAAAACAGCTTTCTTAGAAAGGTACTGTCTTCAACAGTGAGATAAAACATTTTTTTTGTGGGCTACTCTTACAGTCCCTGATGTTCACTAACAATTCTGCACCATTCCATTACATCATTTGTGGCTTGTAGTCTATTGTCCCCACAAATCTTTTTAGCATCCTAAGGCATATTGCACACCTGTAAATTTGTGTCCTGGTCAGCTCAAACAAAGAAATACTACTGGGTTTGAAAGAGCCTACTCTGGGTCTGTGACCTCCCTTAAAGTGTGATTAGTCAGGGCAGTTTGCTTTCAAATTGTCAGTTTAAAAACATATTTAATATTTGCAATTAAAGCTCACATTCTTTTTAATCTCTATTAGTTTTGATTCTCAGTAACTGATAAAAATTACAAAAATTATACTGTTCTTCATTTATGTACACAAAGAAAAAAGAAAATCAGAAAGCAAAAATAAGAGCTAAGCAGGAAATTACAGAAATCTCTGTAATAAATGCATATTGGATTTTTTTTTTGTTATATCCTAAAACCACATCACTTTGTATGAAGTTCCTCTTCAAATCAAAGCGATACTAAAGTAAAACAACTGCAGGCAAAATTTCTAAGACACGATGCAGTTTGTGTCAGAACGCTCATCACTTCAGGCTGACCTGTCAAAGTATCTTGGGAAACATGGTAAAAAGACAAATCTGCAAGTTCGTAAGAAACTTTGAATGATAAGAACTGTGTGCTGCTCACAAACCACGGAATGCTGTGTTGTGTTAGCAGAGCTATACTGGCTCCTACAGCAGATGCCCACCCCTTCCTACTGCTTCTAGACACACCTGCTCAGGCTGTGCTCCTACGAGCATTGAGGGGGAGCCAGCATCAAGAAACTTTTACAGAAGAAAGCAGAAAAAGAAAAAGTTTGTGCTTAGATCAGTGATGTAGAATTGAAAGATCAGAATTTAGTACTGTGCACAGACACCTGCTGTCAGCAATAGAGCTATGTCATGAATTTGGTATGGGTGAAGTTAGCAAGACAACATTTTTGGACCTTGACAGGCAATTTCTGTCACCTGCATTTTCAGGAGAGTCTCAGCACCTTGCAGAATCCATCCCTGCATCCAACCCACTTCCTGGGGGGACCCAGTATTGTCTCAAGAAGCCTCTTTTTAGGCCTTAGGACTAAGGATTTTGGCTACAGGGCTTGTTTTTCCAGAAACAAATGCATTGTCAAGGCAATCTACAAACTCACTAGAGAGTAATTTCTACGGGTTCTTGAAATACCTCTTTTCACAGATATATTTCCCTATTAAGTTCTGCACAAGAGTCCGACATCTGTAGAGACTTACAATTCTCTGCTAAATTGTGTGCATTTTCAGATTAATTCCTACATGTTCGCTGTATAAATCCATGCGGCCTAAACATTCAAATCATGGGCTACCATAGTCCTCAGTGCACGTTAAAGCATTCCTAACACTGCCCGAACTTATGCCAGCTCATAATAGCCCCATGGGATTGTTATACCAATTAAAAATCCCTGGAATTCACTGGAGTCTGAGACATGCCTGTGAGGACCAAAAGGGAGTGATACAGAACCAGCTTGCAAAATAAACAGGATTTGCTGCGTACTGAGGGAATCCTTGGCTGTCTGACTAAGGTACCTTTTATACTGGCAGGGGATGCAAATTGGAGCCTGAGGATCTGCACTTTCATTTTCAAAGCTCTTTGCAAACATCAACCACTTCACCTTCACACCATTGCTTCAAGGGAAGTAAATATGTACAGTTCCAGCATCTTCTGTTTTCTGGAGGTGCAAAGAAGCACAGGGCATTTTTACAATCTCCCTTCAGGCACAAAAGGGAGCTTTTGACAACCTCTTCCTTTGTGGGCAAATGAGTTTCTCAAGGCCACGGAGGGAATTGGTGGCAGTACACGGTTTTCTGGAAAGATCCTGCTATCCAGCCTGGTACTGAGTCCACCCTGCCTAACCTGCAACACACCAAAACAACTGGCAGAATTCTAGCCATACACTACTTTAATGTAAAGGACAGATTACTGCATGTCACCCTCCATAATCTCTCCTGTAAGAGAAATTCTACACGCTTCCCTGGGACCTCCCCCTTTGCTCCACACCCTCCCCCCCAAATGGTGGCAAGGTTAGAGACAAGTTGTTTTCTCAAGGCAGAAATTAAAAATGGCTCTGTGTTTTGCTAAACAGTCCTCTGAAGCATGGGCAGCGTGTGTGTTTGTGTGTGTGTGTGTGTCTGAAAAGGACCCCAATGAAAGGAAGAAATGAGAGATGCTAAACAATGCTGTGCAAAGTTGCAGACTGTTCGGCTACAGGCCAGAAAATGAATCCAATTTTTCATTCTGTCATTATAAATATTTCAGTGCAAATGGTACTGATTTTCTGCAACTGTGGTTAAGCAAAGGGCCTCCGAGTGAATATTTAAGGGGGAAAAAAAAGAGAAGAAGAAAAAGAGGGAAGGGAAAAAAAGAAAAATAAGAGGGAGGGGGAAAATTAAGGTTAGCAACCAATTAATTTCAAACTTTCAGTGTAAAAGATTCTGGGAAAAATTCTACAGTGATGCAGCGTGTGACTCGAAGGAGGGAAAAAAACATTTACTCTGCTCTTCTTCTGACAGTTTCTCATAAAATATCTGCAGTCCATCTATCTTTTAGTACTCCAGGCTCCTCTGGAGAGCAGAAAATAGTAGTTTAAAGCTCACTTCAGTGCCAGTCTGCGGGAGATTGCTTTCCACAGGACCCCTGCTGATGGAGGCCTAGGGGAAGAGGCCCAGGAGTTATTCAATCAGTCCAAGGCTCTGGGGCGGCCAGGGCTCCTTTGAGGGCTGATTATAAAGCTGCCCTCCTGTTGCCTGCCTCTGAACAGAACGAAATGAGCAGCCTCTTGCTGAGCAGATTCTGCAAGAAGGAATTTCACCTGTCATGGAGTTTGTCAGAATTTCAAGATTTATCTTGGTGCAAAATTAATAAAATACCAACTAGGATTTCAGCCTGACTACTCAGCTGTGTCATCTCAAAGTGATCTTTCACCTAAGAAAACCTGGACACAGAGCTACTGAAGTCATTCTTGCCCTACTTTTGCTCAGGAGCTTTGGCGGATGCTACAGCTGAATAATAAAATGATTAGAGGTGGATTTCCTGACAATTACACCCAACGTCAAGTACTGGGTGGGTGCTACTGTCCGAGCTCGTGACCCTCCACCTTATTTCTGCGGTTACTAAATCTCCCTGGAATAGCTAGAAATCTGAAATAGAAAAAGATCATTTCTGCAGTTTATAACCTAGCAGGTCCCTTATGGCAGCACATCTGTTAAGTTCATACACTGGTATTCCAGGTCTGGATTTGATTTATAAGTTTTAAAGGAATACAAACAACAGACTACATGAGATTACATCCAGTGAAACACTGCAAATTAATATTGCTGTGACAGTCAAGTACATGGTCTTTTAACCATATTCTGAGTTTAATGTTGTGGTAAAGTGCCAGGTTGATAAAGCATCATCTAAATCTCTGTGAGCTGAGTGCAATTCTTTCAAAGCTAGACAGTCTCACCAGTCTTCTGACAGTGCCTTACAGCAATAATAATAATAAAAAATCTTCATACACTACCTGTTTAGTTAAGACTGTACTAGCTTATAGCACTTGGTTGCATGAATTTCAAGTCTCAGGTAGCAAAGAAGCAACTTGCAACCTGCAAGAGAGCTTTTCAGCTAAAAGAGTAGATCAACTTGAAGAAAATAAAATTCAGCTGATGGGTAAATAAATATTATTCAATTTACAATGTGGTTGGTTTGGATCTTGACATGGAGAGACAGAGATCCACTGTACCAAGAAACAGTTAAATAAGTAGCCCAGCTCAGATTGGGAAGGAAGATGCATTTACCATCAGCAGCTCTTACCCTGAGCTGTGACAATTTCTCTGTACTGTTCAAAGCTGCTTGCTATTTGAAGTAACAAATCTGCCTTTCTGTCTATTTGCTCCCCAGTATTTTCTAACAGGAGCTTAAAACAAATGGTAACATATCCTTTACCTGCCTCCTCACCCTTAGATGACAATTCAGCATTAATACACATCATAAAGCCACCTTTACCAGGCACTAGTAGTGTGACAGTTTTAACACCAAGAGATCTCACAGTAAAGGGGAAGAGAGAAAGCACGCAAGTGAATGCACAGATGGTGGGAGGGGACACAGGGTGCTCTCAGCAGGTTACAGTAGAGATGCATTAACTCCACAGAGGGATAAGGGCTTCCCACCAGTACCGTCATGAATTATAACTGAGCATGGGAGTGAGTTCTTAGTGCCTGTCTCACAGCAAATATACTGTTCCATTTTCCTGCACGATCACCTTTCACCTTTACAAATGCAAAGCCAAGCAAAATGCACCACTAATATTTAACAATATCCCAGGTTCTTTATCTTACACAGCACACATCTACACACAGGAAGTGTGGGGGGAGGCAGAGTATTCACTGACACAGCGTATCCCCGAGCAAACTTACACACCCATGAGCCGTGACTGTGCCTAGTGATTCTCCTGCAAAATGAGACTACAACAACACAGAAAAACAACCAAAGCTGCACATAGAAATGTGTATAACTCAGCAGTATTGGGTCATGAGAACTGAATCATCTCTTTCTCTTTTCCTTTGTTAACAGGGTGGAGGACACTCAATTTCAGCTTTGAACACAAAGGAAGCTCAACTTAAAAAAAAATTGCAAGCCTGCAAAATTCCACTCTTTTCCTATCCAAGATGTTTACACCTTGGTTTGATCAAAGCATGGTGAAACTGACTCCAATAACAGGTAGAAATGCTAAACCTAAAAGCTGTTCCTTCTGACTGGGGGACATACACATTATTTGCAACATACACTTCCAGTTGTGTAGCCGGTCTGCACCAGAGTCTTTTTCACTCATGTTTAGAACAGTGGCCCAATGATGCTCTTACCCTGCCAAGGACAGCAAAAAGAAAAAAAAAAAAAAAAAAAAAAAAAAAGGCACCACTTTTGAGCCAAGTTTGCTGTTTACTGGAGTGTCTCTTTATGAATCACTGACCACACCTTGTTTTCCCAAACTATCTGCACCTCCTCCCTAGGGGAATTCATCCCCTCCCAACTTTCCTCCTACTCAATGAACCTATCAATGGAGAAAACTTGTTATTTTTGGCAGCTGAAAATTTGACCAGCTTTAAAGGATTCATTTACCGTGCCTTTCACTTTTGTTTAAATCCTCAGTGTTCCCGTTCTAAATGACAGCATGGCAAGCATTGCTTTTAAGCAGTATTCATCTTGCCTACCACATCTCAGCCTTTCACAGACGGCTGCTCTCTCTCCAACAATAGAGCCTTACTCCTTTATAGCTTGAGGGCAGAGACTCTCACTAGCTGTAGACTTGCTGCAAATATCACAATAAAGGACACAAATGTGAATTTCTTGTAAAATATGGGTTGGCTCTGGAGGTACCTTGCTTTAGAAAACTCTGTCAAGAGCAAACAATATATCTTTCTCCAAAATGCACAGCAGCCACACAGTTGAAAGAGCTTTTCCAAGTGATCTAACATGTCAATGGAATCAGGATGCTTGTGAATTTTACACTTTTCTCCACTTTAGGTCTCTGATCGATATTTTAGCTTCTGTCACACTTAATATACTCAATGCTGGTTTGGCAGCATGTCTTGTGGAACTTAAAAAAAAAATAAAATCTCTGAAGCTTGAGGAGGTGCTCTGCAGTGGAAGAAGGTAGGGTTTGAACTAAGATCTCAAGGGGTAGCTGCTACCAAATCCCTGTACCTATGCTTGAAAACATGGAGGAGTGAGGATGCTGGGAGCAACCACAACCTTGTGCCAGTGCTGTGGAGGGAAGTGGGGGCAGACCTGGAGCTGCAAACTTCCAGTGATAACCGTGTGCCACCACTCGTTGGGAAATGACAGGACCAGTGGAGAGTGGAGCCAGGAATAAGGAGCTTATTCATGGAGATGGAGTGAGGGGGGCCAGCAGCAGGGTAGGGGGAAGGGAAATCAGATTTGCAGAACTGGCCGTGAAGCTCCTCAATACACCATAGCTGGATGCTTCATAAAGTCACACTGATGGCAGTCCCGGAGATGGCCATCTGTTGTCAGCTTTGGGCCAGATGAAAGATAATATAATGGCAGCTACTGGTAGCTAACAGCAGGGCAGTTGTAGGAAGGAATGTGTCCTAGAATGAAGAAGTGGTGCTTCCTGTTTAGCTGAGAAAATCAGTCATCGATATCAACTACATTAGCAAGAAATTAATGGATGGACAATTAACAGAACTGAACTGATCTACCAGGGAATTTATTCATATGCAAACAGAGTGCTTATTTCTTCTGCTTACTCCAGGTGTATGTGCCAACTGATCTGACTAATGACAAGGTGTAAGCTGAAACATTCAGGGCACAGATGATAAAACCTCATTTCTGCAAAGGGCAGAATTCCATTTCTAATGATTATCTGTGGGTCAGGGAATACATTTACTGATTTCCCTGCCCTCAGTTTATGACAGGACTCTGATGTTCACTGAGGTTTCTGTAAGGACTGAGGGTAGAAACTGGCCTTTGTGTAATAACTGAACTTCCCCTTATTATTACCATGATTTATTTTTACAAGTGCCTTATCATTATTACCAGCATCACTCAGAAGAAAAAATGTTTGCCTTCCCAAGCACTATTATTTCTATCTTGTTTCTTTCTTTGTCCCATAATCTCCTTTCTGCTTCTCTTCTACTCCTCTGCTTTTTCTTCCCTTCTTCTTTCTGCCTTTCTGTGTCCTTCTTTTTCTGCAGCAACTTTTTCATTTGCTTCTTTAGGCTCAAATCTCATACACCTCACTGATCTATTTGCTAAAAAAACCCCTCAGAAATTATGATTTTAGTGTTGATATGTAACATCACCAATATGTTTCACAGACAACATTTGCTGCTTTCAGACTGGAAACCATGAATTTAATTTCACATTTTTGCAATGTCATAAGGATTACAAACTGTACTATATTACCTGATTCTGCAGAATCTATTTAATATAGACCATATGAGTCAGTTTGGAGAAGAGACGCATGGGTTATTTTTTAAATAGGTACTTGTATTTTACAAAAAGTATACTGCCATACAAGTGTATAAACAGGAAGAAATAAGCAAAATATATTCAAGCACGCAAGCTTTTGGGTATGACTCTATCCTTTAGTAAGAGAAGGAAGTACATTTTTGCTTATTTTTGAATAGGTACTTCATGAGGGTTACTCAGGACAGTATATTTACTTTTCAGTTCTTTACCATTTTATTGTTCCTTAAGTCTGAATTTCTTTTCAAGATTAAAATCTGTTTTTAAATATAATATCCATCACTTAAGTGTTGTACTGTCTTTGCCAATTAATTCTCTATTTTCATCAATAACATTACTCAAGCATCTGAAAAAGCAAACCCATAATTGTGATTCAATTGCTCCAGAAATTTAAGGAATGTTCTCATAGGGAGTGTATAAGGGATGTTGTGAACACGTTGTTTCCTTCTTATTTACAGGAAAAAGTGTAGAAAATTTCACAGGCTGACTGTGGTACGTAGAGTTACTCATATATGAACTATGTGGAGACAAGTAAGATACATTAATACTCAGCTCATCTTTGACAAGCACTATTTAGTGAAATCAAAATGGTTCTGAAAAATTCTGGCACTTTGGGCTTGGTAGGCTTTGCAATGTGGTATAAATATTCATGAACTAATGAAGTACCCACAGGGAATGTTTACATTTGAATAGGCCAATCAAAGGCGGGTGAACTCACAAGCTCCAAACCTGGAAATTTCTTATTTAGAAAAGAATTACCGAATGAAAACCTAATGTGGCCATAACACCCCTCAGTCCCCAGGAGGGAAGGGGCACTGGAAGGGAATTCAAAGAATTTCTTTTTGTATTTAAACTTCGTTTGACATTGAAGCAAAAGACTTGCAGGGGAAACACTTAGAAGGTATGTCCTTAAAGAGCTAATGCATGAGTGCCTCCACCATGCTTCTCTTGATTGCCTTTTTGAGAAAATTTGTAAAGAAAATAACTCTCCCTTCTAGGGGGAAATCTCAGGAACACAGGTCTGAATTTTTTATATCTTGAAAGACATGGAAAGATACTCAATGCACATATCTATCTGAAACAGAGTGCACAGTAAGGGCTCAGGACAGAAAGCAAACCTGCAATGCATGCAGCTCAGTCTAGTCCCCTAAAACACAAACATTAATTACAATCCTAATATCTCTGGAACACATATTATTATCTTTATCCTCACTCACAAGATGGAGAATGTGCACGGTTATGTGGAGCAAGTTAGTACCTGACCTTAGAAATGAATCCAGCCCTTCTGACTGCTAGGCATTTGCTCTGAGAAAAGCAGCCTGACTGCCTGCTAAGGACTAGGGCCAACATTATCGAATGTGATGCCTGTATTTAGGCATCAAAAGTGTTTTGTTGAAACTTTAAATGAGGCTATGGCTGCTCAGCACCTATGCTTTTATCAAGGTTCCTAACTTCAGGCATTTTTGACCTGATTTTCTGATGTACTCAGCACCAGCATCTTGCCCTGGCCTTATCTGCAGCTGGAGGTGCTCAGCACCCTCTCAGAAATAGGCCACTGAGTTTGAAAATGCTGGCCTAAAGCTTTGACTGTTAATTGGATTCCAGGTAGGCTTCTTTTTAAGAGGAGCTGACAAAGTTATTCCCTGCTGGCTCCTGGCCTTTGGGGCCTAGAAAGCCAGCGTCTATGCTCCACTCCTCACCCTAAGAGCCTGGGGACCTAGAAATGCCAAAACTAATCTCCAATTTCACTTAAAAAATGTTTTGAGGTCTTTTCTTTGTGAAGAAAACATCCTGCAGGTTTGAAAGTTTTGTGCCTGTTTTTGTGTAAAGAGCATAAATTATTCACAGTCTCCCCTGCTGTTGGGACCTACATGGTACGTACACTCAACTACTGTGGGGGCAAAACAATCCTAGATGGAGGTATCTGTGCCACTGCTGCTATGGCTGATGCTATTCCTACACCAACCTCTTTCCCAGCTGGCCCCAGAAGGCCTCTGCCACAAGGAGACCACCCCAGCCCAGGTTAATTAGCAGTTTTCTCTAGCTGACCCCCAAATGAGGGAACATAGTGTTTGAATCCCAGCTCTGCCACTGTCTCTACTAAAGGTCTCAGTCAAGTCTTTAGTTCTTGAAATAGCCTAGAGCTTGCTTAGTTCTGCTCCAACTCAGGTCAAGGGTATTTTAAAGGCTGCTTTAAAATGTTGAGGTTTTGGGAGTATTTTTCAATGCTGAGATCTTTAGGAAGTTTAACCCTTAAAGAAATGAGAAAGAAACTAGAAGATTAGTTTCAACAGTGGTAACCTTGGAATAGGAAAACGGTAAAACTGGAAATCCAGAGAAGGATTCACATTAAGCTACATAAAACTTCAGAGACTCTTCCATACTGCCTCTGTCCTGCTTTGTTTCAGCACCTTGTACTGGGAGCTAAGAATGTTCTCCTGCTGTTTGAAGCGACATGAGTAACATCTGCTATGAGTGTTTCATTCTTTCTTTCATCCTTTCCCTGGGGAAGGAGCTGTGTATCTTGTAGAGCACTGTTGCTGTGGTTTGGGATTTTGGGGAAGGTTTAGAAATCTACATACAGGTATACGTTTGTATGAGAAAAGGGAGCCTTTGGCACATGTAGGTGCCTCCTGCTCTTAAAAGCGTAAGTTAAGGACATCTGTCGTAATACTTAACTGCTGTGGAAGTTTGTTCCATGCTCTCAGAGGCCAGTCTGTGAGGAAGTTCTAGCTCCTGAGCAAAAATTTTCAGCTCTTTGATAGAAATGCTCACAAAGCAGAACTTTGTCAACTAGCACATTGTTTCCAAATGGGAAGAACTTCTCAGGTCGTCTCTGAGATGTGCCTGACCCAGTCCACCAAGAAAATTAAGGACTGAGTCTTAGACCACAACTGGACAAACATGTAGGAAGGCAGTATAGACAGCAAGAGAGCTGATTGAATATGCTCCTGGTCTCCTTTGCTACCGAGGGCCAGTGCTGCAGCTCTCTGTATTAGCTGGAACGTCCTACAGGCTGATGGCTTCATGCCCAGGTATTCTGTGCTGATGGAGTCCAGATGGGAAGCAGCAAGGGCGTGAATCACTGAGGCCAGGTCCCTTTTGAACAGGATGAGAAGCAACTGCTGATCCAATTATTTCTTGCCCTAGTTTTCATGTTTCTAAAGTGGGGACACTTAACTACCCCAGGGGCAGCTAATTATTAGTCACAAGAAGTTAAGGAAATGTCCTAATTCCCCAAAAAGAGATATCATTTTTGTATTAGGAGAAATGGTTCTGAGATCATGTAATCTTGGCTAGCATCATATTGAAGATTAACTATCATCAATGATAAAACACTGAAAATAATGTGCAATTATTCATTAGTTCTATTGGATATCAGTACTTCTCTGATCCAGCAACATCTGCATAAAACGAAAGTGAATTCATCCATTCACTCTGGGTAACACCCCACAATGGTACCTCATTCCTCCCCACAAACACCACAATATGTTGTGTCCCTCGAAGTGTTCAAGGCCAGGTTGGACGGGGCTTTGAGCAACCTGGTCTTGTGGAAGCTGTCCCTGCCCGTGGCAGGGGGTTGGAACTGGATGATCTTTAATGTCCCTTCCAACCCAAATAATTCTGTGGAATTAATATTAGCACTGGAAATAGGAAAGAAATGGTTACTCCTCATCAGAGACAAGAGAAGCACAAACACCAGAGCAAACATCTAAGCCTATGTCCAATAAGGCAAAAAGGAACAGGCACTGGAAACAGCATGTGGGCAGGAAAAAGATGTCTTAATAGGTATAAATTCCTTTATCATAATTTCATGAAAATTCAATAATAAACTAGTGATAAGTTTATTTCCTGATCAATTAAACATTCAGTATTATGGATAATGGATGGAGAACACTGTTTTGGTTATATCCACCCTCTACAGAGAACTGAATGGTCCATGTGTTCAATTAGAAGATTTTCATTTTTTGGGGACAAGTCTAGTCATCCTATAAATGCATCTACCTTTCAGCTTACTTATCTGATACTTAGAGATTGTACAAGCCTGTTTCAGAAAAGTCCTTGTTGTGTTAATCATGCCTTATTAAAAGCTTTCTATTCTAAAGAATAAACGTTTTTAGGGACACACTTTTTCAACTCCATTTCAGAAGTATAAATATACCAGATAGCCTTTTAAACAAGCAAGTACAAAACTGTTACAGAAGGTTTCCATGTGCTTCCTCCATATGCAGGTAGTATCTAAAAAAGGTTAAAGCTGGTGCTGTAGCTATTGAGCACAAAGGCCTTTAAAGTCAGTGTACAGAGCACAAAGGAAGTGTCAAAAGGATCTTAAAACAAAGAGCAAACTCCTGTAAAATTTCATTATTTCAACTTGAAGATTGAGCAATACATTGAAGGTTTGATTTCCAGGACTGGTCATTTGTTCTCTGTTCTCACTGGAATGTGGTCCTGTGGGATTGTGTTGTATTCCTAGCAAGTGTCTGTAGTGAAACAAGGGAAACTTCTACAGGGAGTCCTACTTGATTTTTGCATTGAGAAGGTGAGATGCACATAGTATAAGGGGATTCTTATGTTTCTATAGGCTAGTCTTTCTGAACAGGAGGAAGAAAATGCCAAGTGAAGAATCACACTGGGCCAAAGACCAAATTAAGCACCATTGTAATGCATATATCTTCTGTATACTTGAATTAATTCCCTTTAATTATCAGCTGTACCATACATGTGGATAGCACTTCTATGCTATTGCATTCTGCCCTGCTCTACTTTGTTCATGTTTCCACCCTGCCTTCCCTACAACCTTGGAGTGCTGACCCTGCCTTCTAATCTGACATGATCAGCATGCCCTGTGCATGGGAGAAGCACATTAGATGCACATTTAATTTAAAAAGATGCACATTAATTTAAAAAATAAGGAATTGCTCTTGACAGAATAAACATACAGCTATGCTGCAAGCCCCAACACACACCATGGCAACGTGAAAGGATAGAGAAGCATAACCTGGAGGATAGTTGCCAAAGATTCCACTGCCTTAGTGGTAGATAGCCTGAACAAAGCAATGCCTCCTAGAAAAGTTTTAAATGAGAATGAGCTGAAGATCAGTGTATTTTCAGCAAGAGCAGACCCCAAAGCTCAGTACCTACTGCTCTGCCTGAGCGTTTTGCTGTGCTTTCACCAGCCTGGGTAGGTAACTGGAGGTAAGAGCAGAAAGACAGTGATCTCAACAAATGCAAATGGCATGATGGCACGGCATGTTTTTAAAACATAATGCATCCTCCACTGATGTAGGGCTATCCAAGTTAATTAAAATAATAATAAATATAATTAATTAAGTGTATAAGTAAATGAATACCTCTTCCTTTTTGCAAGTGTAGATGAGCCAGAGGGAGGCTGTCACTAAGGATGTGGAGATGGGGTCTAGTAAGAGCTTTCTGCAGCATGGAACTACCAAAACACTGTCATCTAGCCCCTGTAGAACAGTTTCTCTCTCTAGCAAAACCCTTTTGTGCCCTTCACTAGAAAACCACGTGCTTCATTTATGTTGAAGTTTCAATGAATGAGGCTGAGATGGAAAGAGCAAATTCTTTTCCTTAGTCTTGGGCAGGAAAAAATTTTGCATGGAGAAACATGTGGTTTGTTTATTACGACAAAAAATGGAGGTAGCTGCTTGGGAGCCCATGTGTTTTGAAATGAAAGTGTATTTTCGGTGGGATAGACTTGTTAGGTGATGATTGTACACATCACAATTACACTGTGTGTACTTTGCATCTTCATATTTCAGTTATCTATTCTGCTTTTTAAAATCCAGTCCTAATTCTACTGTTAAAAGTAATTTTTACCTCCTGTTCCCATTTCCTTCTTTTCATAGTCTTTTGCATACCTGCACCTACCTTCCTTCCTTCCTTCCTTCCTTCCTTCCTTCCTTCCTTCCTTCCTTCCTTCCTTCCTTCCTTCCTTCCTTCCTTCCTTCCTTCCTTCCTTCCTTCCTTCCTTCCTTCCTTCCTTCCTTCCTTCCTTCCTTCCTTCCTTCCTTTTAACCTTTCTTTCTTTCTTTCTTTCTTTCTTTCTTTCTTTCTTTCTTTCTTTCTTTCTTTCTTTCTTTCTTTCTTTCTTTTCTTTCTTTCTTTCTTTTTCTTTCTTTCTTTCTTTCTTTCTTTCTTTCTTTCTTTCTTTCTTTCTTTCTTTCTTTCTTTCTTTCTTTCTTTCTTTCTTTTTTCTTTCTTTCTTTCTCTTTCTCTCTCTCTTTCTTTCTCTTTCTTTCTTTCTTTCTTTCTCTCTTTCTCTCTCTCTTTCTCTTTCTTTCTTTCTTTCTTTCTTTCTTTCTTTCTTTCTTTCTTTCTTTCTCTTTCTTTCTTTCTTTCTTTCTTTCTTTCTTTCTTTCTTTCTTTCTTTCTTTCTTTCTCTTTCTCTCTCTCTCTTTCTTTCTTTCTTTCTTTCTTTCTTTCTTTCTTTCTTTCTTTCTTTCTTTCTTTCTTTCTTTCTTTCTTTCTCTCTTTCTCTCTCTCTTTCTCTTTCTTTCTTTCTTTCTTTCTTTCTTTGTCCTTTTGTTTACCATTAATAAACAGTATCATTACAAATCTGACAACAGCCCACAGAAAGACATTTCTTTGACCCTATTCTTATTCCTCACCAAATCAAAAGAGAAATTCTGTCTACTTCCCTCTCTGCCATCATTACACTCCTACTTCAGTGCATAGCTTTTCACAGTTAAAGACAAAAGAATACATTTATTTTCCATTTCACTGTTTTACTAAAAGTTTTCTGGGTATCAAGCAGAAAAAGAGGATGCCCATTTCTCTCTCCTAGAGAATACCTTGAACTGCAACCACCTACAGTGAAAGAATCCTGAAATTCAGCTCTGTACCAGGTGGCTTTCCTCCAGCACCTTTTTGAAGCAGCATGGGTTGAATCACCTGCAATTTCTCTTGACTTTCTCTAATTCCCATCCTGATGATAAGCAAGTATCAGAGGAGGTCATGGCAAATACAGCTTTGAACTCAGCTATGAAAAACATAATGCTATTATAACCCCCAGGTAACAAGTATGGTACCTGCAGCTCTGTTTGGAAGAAGAACTTCTGTGGACACTGTGTGCAGTCATAGATCTTGTCCTCTTGTCCATGGGCTGAGAAAATATGCTGCTGCAACTTGTTTGCTTGGACAAACACTGAAATATTAGACAAAGAACAAGTTTTACATTATTTCATATTGTAAGTGAAGTGTCTTTTATAAACAATCTCTCAATAACCTTGAGCAATTCCAGGACGTAAAATTAGGCAAGTGCATTCAGTTTTCACCTTACACTGTTGCTATACCAATGAATGTCATTTATCTATAGAGTGCAATGCTGCTTCTAAAACAAATGAATTGAAACAAATTCCTGACATAAGGGAAAAAACCCAACAATTGACCAAGAAAAAAAAACAAAACAACCCTGTCAGGACAACCAATGAAGATTTCAAGTATAAAGTATTTGAAAATGACATTTCCTGTTCAGAATTATTTCTTCATGTTTACTGCCTTTTGATTGAACACATACAAAACTTATTTCCTAGCAACCAACAGGTTTGAAAAGCACAGATTCCAAAGTCCTGTTTACTCTGTGTGCCTAAAGTTAAAGCTAACAAACAGCTTTGTATTTAAATGTGTTAATGTTAAAAATTATATCCCACAGCTATACTGGGGCAATGTCTATAAATGTGAAACAGAACTGCAGGTAAATTCTCTTTGGATACTTTAAGATCAACTCTGCCTACACACTGAATGCAAGGGTTTCAATAATATAAACATGTTCAATTTTAATGACTACAAAACAAGGCCCTAAGACTGTGTAACAGTTTACCTAGGAGACATACTATTAATAATTAAATTGTATATGCCAGAGGCAGTGTTTGGGTTGGCAGCACTGACTTCTGATGGATGCCTGGTGCACTGTGACCTAAAAAAGTTTGCATCTACAATATTAATCTGTATAGGCAGAGAAAGGATTTATTAAAGATGCTGGCATTTGACTTTGACTCCACTCCTAATCATTAAAATTATTCTAATTGCAAGGCAACAAAAAACATCAGAATATTGTTCTTCTGAGTCATACATTTTAATCACATTTCTCATTACCCTGGAAAAAAAAAAGATCAGATTCCATTTTCCACATAAAACTTATATTGGTGATTTTTACTTCTTGTTAATATTCTAGCAAGATCTGCTGAAGTAATTTAATGGCATATTGCTAATAAAGCATCATTGTTTGTGATTAATGCTCACTGTCTATTTACGCCATCAGCAAAAAGCAAGGAGTATTTCGCACAGATTGGAATCGACTTATCTCCATACTCTTTAACACATTTTACAAGGTTACTGGCTCAGAAATGGAAGGATTATTTTTATCAGGGATCTTGGTCACATGGAGAACCCTCAGTACTCTGAGGGTTGGGTACTCTCAACATATGCAAGTTTTTATGTTGCATTTACAACCCCCCAAACTTGGAAACTGAAGATCCATGACATTACACTAAAAAAAAATTACACCATAATGTGTAAACAAAAACATGAAAAAAAAATAGTAGAATCAGTAGTAAAACTAAGACGTTGAAGAAATGCCTAACTGAAAGAATTATTGAACACGACACTTTACAAACTGTGGTGATACCCATGCTCAGACAAGCTGTGCAATGAAGAGGAACTATGTGTTTTTTAAATTTTATAACCCACAGAAAAGAGTGAAACCTGAACACAGTGAGGTAATAATAATTGCCAGCCACTGTATCTGAAAGATGAAAAATTCAAATTTAATTTTCCTCGGTAGCACTCGCTTAGGTTTCACTGGGCGTGGAGCTGCCAAACAAAGAGAAGTAAAATGAAGGTATTAAAAGGTCTATTTGCTTATCAATGAAAATCCTTCACTTCCATTAATGGAAAACAGAAACCTTGAATGGCTTCCAAAATTAGCATGCCATTGATGTGTGAATACCCAAAGTGTGTTTTGTCATGTTTGTGATTATCTTTGATTTTCATCTTTTAAAGCAAAATTGGGAATGCAAGCTACATATTAACACTCATGTTTTAGGTTATCATTTTATGAAACGTTCTATTAGAAATACTTTTAAAAAACTCACAACAACTCAGTAGGCATCCTTTTAATGTGTTTTCATTTCCAACAACAGCATTTTTCTGTTCTTCATTATGGCCCAAACACTGCAATGCTTAGCCCTACTGGGTCAAGTTATTTTCTCACTTGGGTTTTACTACTGAATAACACCACTGACTTGGGGAGTATTATTCCACACTTGGACTTGTGTCAGGGGAGAGCAGAACTTGACTTGTGGCAAGACAGCATGGTTTGCTTTCTAAAGCACATTACAAGGGTGTTTCTTCTTACCACAAGCCAACAAACACATGCATGTGGGCTTTCTTACCCCATCAGAAGAGAATGCTGCTGCACGGGCTATGCCTGGGAACTGGGGCCAAATCCTGCTCTGAGTTTTATTGGTTTAGATGAAGCATCTGTAGCTTTATAGCACAAATTTATGGACAGTTTTAACCTTGGCAAGTTTGAAACACGGAAGTAATGAACGTGATACTGTGGAAGGTAACAGACTATCACTTCTGTAATTATAAAAAACTCAAACTTCCAAAAGAAGAGCTTGAAGTGCACTTCTTACAGATGGATGACTGACCTTCCAAGGAGCTCAGCTTTCTAAACGATTTCTAATCAATATTACTAATGAGAAAAATGTAGTGTTCCCTCCTAAAACTGACCTAAAGCCAGCACACAACATATTTTTTCAGGGAGTTCTGCAAAGTCAAGCTAAGGGCATGACTGGGACAAGCAGTGATGGGCTCTTACCTGTAAAGCACACCGGACATTTGAAGGTGCCCCCCATGCCTTCAAAGCTGTGCTCTATCAGGTGGCACTGAAGTTTGGCAGGAGAGTCGAATGTCTGATTGCAGAGTTTGCATTCATGGTTCAGTCCTTCATCTGCAGGAGAAATCAAAGGAAAATTGACATTCACCACAGCCCTTACAAAGAGAAAGTCCAACACAATCTGTGAACTGGAGCAGCTTTTTGTTTTCTTCCTGAGCTCAAGAAACTGGATGCCCCTCAGCACCTATGATTGCTGAAATGTTCTTTTACCTAGAATGTTTCAGAATATCCAAAGCTTGACTGGGCATTAAAAACACAGATTTTCCACTTACAATTAGCACTAAACAGGAATGCAGAACATTAGCCTTCAGTAGGAAATGATGACTATGACCTGAAACATCATTTCTTAGCAGAACCACCCAGTCACGACCAAGAACATTTGCAAAATAGCACGTGAGGAATTTAATGCTGATCACACATCATCCTGACTACCACGGGTAAGAACTGTGAATGCCGTTTTTGGCACTCTGGCTGAGGTGGAGTTTCTTGTAATAACCAGCGTGAGAAGGGTGGGTAGTTTATACCCTCACATCACTCCTACTCCACATACCCAGTCCTGTGGGCATACATGAAACCTTTTGCAAGCTGCAGGATTTCAAACCTCCCTTTCTGACAGTCTTGGCTTTTTTTCACCTCTTTATTTGCATTTCTCCTCTGAACAGCCCAGAAAAGTCCCCATGCGCCTTCTGACGCGGCTTTCCCGTCCACGTCCTGCGGCTTTAAAACCCTTCCCGCTCCCCGCCGCTTGTTCCTCTGCTTCCTCCCATTGTCCTCCAAGGCCGGCTGGTGCCTGGCACCAGGCTCCCTTCCTGAGGGTGCTGCAGGCTTCATCCCCTCCGCCATGAGGGCAGCCAGCGCCTGTCCTACTTAGAAACAGTTGCTAGGTAAGAAGTGGCTTCCAGCCCTGCTGCAGAGGCCTCAATTCCCAGAGCGCCGCTTAGAAAAGGTCCTTCTGTATGTCACCAGTGTGCTACACGAGTAGCATTGATCTCGCAGGTAAATACTGTATCTGCTTATTAAAAAACAAGCGGGAATGGAGCGCTTGGCGACTGGCACAGCTCCCTGCCGTTTCTCAGCCGGGAAGGAGCGGTTTAGGAGAGCGCCCTGCCCATGCCAAGCACCTAAATGCCAGGCTGCCAACCTCCCACTGGACACAGCACTGCCTGCAGTGACAATCAGCCACTCTAGTGACGGGCATTCGGAAGAATGGTGAGAGCATGGACAATGTTTTACATCCTGCACGACAGTCTGGTTCAAAGAGAACATGACATGGTGGTCCTGCAGCTGAGTGGGGCCACTCTCCTGCCCCAAATGACCCTTCGTGACATAAGAACGGAAAAAAAAAGTTAGTGGTAGTCCCCAGCTTTTGCTTCTTGTTAGTCCAAAAGCGAAATTTATCCCTTGTGTAAGTCATGGCATCTTTAGTCAAAGGGAGAGAATTAGACAGTGTGAGCTAAGCCAGGTGATGGTAGCCATTCTGCAGGTGGGACTACTGAAAATTACCATTGTGTGGTTTCCGTAAGGTGTCAGAGCTCTTCAAAAGGAAAAGGGACAGATGAATCCCAACAAGGACAAAGGTTTACAGAAAATTATGTCATTCCCATGCAGACACAGAAAACTGCAAATTTCCTTTCCTTTTATACCCAATCCTCCCTGAAAGCAGTATTCAGTGTTCCTGACTACCTCTGTCGCATATAGGTAAAGCCTTATAAAATAAGGGCCTTGTTACCCTTGTAAAATCATGGCTCAGGCCTGGTACTTAGGCTAAGGAGAAGGGAACTATGGGAGAGTGACTCAGCTGGAACAGGGCTAGAGAGAGAGATGTGAGAGAGGTCCTGTGTGACTGCCGCATCCACATCGTGGTGTACGGTGGTTGGTTGGCTTGGGCTTGGTGTGCCATAAAATGCTGCAAGCTGATAACCAGCTAACTGCTTTAAAAGGCCTGTTTTTTTGCAATAAAGCAGCTCTCCTTTGCACCTGCCTGGGGACTCTGTGTCGCTCTGCATAGTCACATACCTCTACATGCTGCAGAGCTTTTAGAGGGTGTGAAATGGAAGGCCTGCTCTGAGTGTCAGCTGAAAAATGTTGGTGGTCCTGGCAATCCCCTGCCCACAGACTGTTGCTGCTGAAGTGCCTGTCTCTGTTACCTACATGAGACAGAAGAACTTGACTCCCAGCCTGCCTGACCAGGCACCAATTTATAGCTGGATTCACTGAGGACAGCTGTCAACACAAACTCAGGCAAAGGCTCAGGTCAGTCTCAGCTGTTTTGACACCATAGCCTCTCTGGAGAGACTGGAGTATGGCAGCAAACAGGGCACAGGCTGCTAAGGTACACGTCCTACCCAGCCACATGCACTGGTATTCAGGTACAATGGCTGATAAAATCCTTTGCAAAAGACTGCCAGAGGAAGGTTAAGGGTGGGTGATACTTTCTCATCTTGTAGGTGACATCTTTTGTAACTCTTCATAAAAAAATTAAAAACTATTTATCAAATATATGCTAGCTACTTCGTTAACAGGGAAATTTTTAGTGGATTATCCAGAGTTCCCTGGGATTTGGCATTTTCCACCATCACTGACAAACCCTTCCAGTGTGTTCTGCCTTTGCTAGCTCCACTAAGGGGAGCATGAAGGAAAAGGACCTGGCATACTCCAGTCTTTAGATTTAAGATACACAGACACATCCTCCAAGACAGGTCGTAAGCTGTATTCTTCCAACAGGCAGCAACCCACAGCTGCAGGCAAAGCTGTAGAACAGCATCCTGAAAAGAGGAAGAGGATTCAACAAATCTTATATAAATGCCTCTTCTTTCCTGATCTTGCTAATTAGTTATGAGGACTATACAGACTGACACACAGTGTTTCTCCTATATGCATATCTTTGCCATGGTCAATACTGAACAGATAGTTCTGGAGATGGTGAAAGCTCCCCACAATGGGCAGTTACTAGATAGGAAGCCTGTAAGGTGAAGCTTCTCCATCAAACTGTTTGTGCTGATACACACAGTCAAAGCAATTAGAACAAAGGGAGCTCCATCTCAGGATCTTCCACAAGTCAAGGTGAAGATAATCGATGGCAATTCTCAAATCACAGAGTTACTGTTGGCAAAGTGTAAATGAACCATGCTAATCATTCTTGAGCATGGGAACACAGAACCGGGAGTTCTTCAAACATTCCAAGAAAGAAAGACTTCCGAAAAAGAAATACTTTTATATGAAGCTACAGAAAACAGAGAAGGCTATTTTTTGTCTTTCTATTACCTTCGTTGATGAAGGAAAAAGTAGGAAGAAAGGCATGTGCTCCTGATGCCGAAGCAAAACTAATTTTAATTACACAGAAATTGTTCAAGAAGACCTGAACCCCATTAAATGTGACCCTTATTGTATTTCTCATATTACTCAGATCCAAGGGGATCTCCTGGTCACAAATATCAAAATCACTTTGATTATTCTATGTTGCAAATATGATTTTCCTAAAGGCTTATAAACAGGGTTTGAAAAAGCCTCTCACCCACTTGCCTGGGGCAGATAAAAACCTCCCCAGGCAAGAAACATCAATTTGTGCTGAATCTAAGCTTTCTCTTAAAAATAAAATGCTTTTAGTCTCCAAGTTCTAAAGACCATATTTAAAATAAGACTACATTTTTATAACTAACAGAAGAATATTCTTCCTCTGTCCTGCTGTTTTTACCCATTTTGTGCACATCAACAAGTTTGTTACATCCTTGGAACAAAGGGCAAGGTTCCAGTCCTTGAATTCAAGAATGTGAGACCAGCCATGATTTAAATTTAAGGAAGACAGCTAAGGGTACAGAATTGGCAGAAGAGTCAGGAGTGCTGGCTTCCATTCCAAACTCCAGCGCTGACCTACTCTTATCACCTTGGGCATAACAGTGTGGCCTGTGTTTCTCAGACTACTGGTCTTTAAACAAGAGATGGCAAATTTTAATTTCTACTTTAACAGGCTGACCTAATTACTATCCCTTAAGACTTTTAATACAACCAAGACAGTGGAGCTGGAGAAAAGTCCAAGACTATCTACCACACTCAGAAGATCCAGAATCACTGCCATCTGCCTTTGAATAGGTTTAAGATTGTATTTCTCAACACACAACTTTCCTGGATCACACAGCACTGTGGAAGGATGAGGGAACAAGGCTTTGTCCCTGTTCTTTGCTCTTCATAGACAATTTAAAAGCAGGGCCAGCCTTTTATCTCCCAATGGCATGAAAAAGCCAGGATATGGCAAATCTTGCAAAGGTGCCAGATGTGGAAAGAGGATGCAAAAGGCTCTGTTTACACAGTGGCCCCTGTCTAGCTCTCCATGTTTAGCAAACAATTTGATAGGGTGCTATGGAAGTGCAAAATATGATATCATTAATAAATAAAAGGCCAGTGAAATGTCACATTTTCAGTTTCCATTTGGGATAAATCTGAAATGGAATGGAGTGTCAGATACAGTCCAAAGGGCTCTCCTTCCCTGCAGAACAGAGCTGCTGCTCTTTGCTCTTACTCAGGCAGAAAAAAAAAATAAAAAAAAAAGAATTTAAAAAAAAGTGCTGAGCAGCTTTAAAAAATTCAATCAAAATAATCTGCTCTTTGGAAAGGTGGCGGCTGACAGTAATTGGAAAATACTGTCTGACTCATTTATTAAAGTGAGATTCAGAGTCAATTGATTTAATAACCATTAGAATATTCTATTAAGGATATAATAGGTTGGCACAGCCCTATTTTTTATTAAGAGTTATAGGTAAGAAATAAGCAATGCTATGGAATTTTAGACAACTGCTGTATGGATTAGACTAAAAATATGGCTTGCAAAATAGGTATAAAAGCAGCAAGTATCAGGAGGAGGAATAGGAAAGTACATTACAGTGCAAATGAGTTAGCTGAAGGATGAAAAAGAAATGAACCTTTAATATAAAGCCTGCACTTTTCCAAATCTAACAGAAAACTATGCATTCTGCATTCCCTGGTGTGGTACATCATAAAACAAGTCAGCACGTCCTTCACATTACGGGCCCAACAACGGCATGAGGAAGGCAAGAACAAAGTACCCACTGTACAGCACAGAACTGGTGCTTACTGTTGCCATTATGTGGTTGGGATATGAGCTTGGACATGGTTAAGACCTCGCAAGATGGATGGGAATGGTTTACCCACTGCTCACAGTCAAATGAGTTTGATGCATGCAGAATTTCTGCATAAGTAAGCTGCTTTCCATTTGCAATCTTTATTCAGATAGTGGGAAAATGTAAACATGAATCAATTCCAAATAAATGCATTTAAATTCATATAAATGTTTAATATTTACACAAATATTAAATGTTTCAATGAAGGCAGGTAGATTTTAATTGAGGTGCAGCCCATTACTTCAGCAACTAACTTGACAACCAGCTATAAAAGCAAATATAATCAGTCTTCGTGCTGAGCATATACTAATATTTGGGGATCCTCTTTGTATTAGCTACCCATGTACTGCAGAGTTAGTGAACAACTTGCACAGCAGGCAGGATGCTCCCACTTGCACCTCACCCAGAGCCAGTGCTCTGGATGACCTGGCCCAATTTGTGTAACCAACTCAAGGTAACTAACTCGTTCATTTCGTGGAAGGCCCTGACATTTCAATATACACTTTGAACAAGTGGAACCCTTTAAGCAGCCTCTAGACTATGTGTCCCACGTTTATGCTTCTTGCTCTTCAATAAAAACAAAACTAGAGCAGCTACAAGCAAATGTTCACTGGCTGACTTACATGTAGCTGTTAAGTCGCAACCACTGGGGGCCCTCTTATATTGTCTGATCAACACTACAGCCATTACCCAGCACCAATTTGTAACAGTTTATAAGTAACTCTTTCTCTTATTCACCCTTGAGATTGTCCAGAAGGGTCCTTGTGCCTTCTACTCTGAATAAATCTATAGGCAAAGGTCCTAGGATGATGATGTCCTCCTAGTAAATCATCATGAGGCTGGGCCCATGCTCAAAAGCATCTGCTAAGAAGTCATGTAAAATCTGCCCTCCACACACAATGCAGGAATGAAATGGCCTGCAGGCCTTGAAATTTTTTTTTTTTTTTTAGGTCTAAAACATGCACAGCTCCCACATTCAGTGTATGTTCTTTGTAATTTTTTTCCCAAGCAAACCATGCCCCTAAACCAATTTCTCCTTTCTTCACATTGCTTTCACTCTTCCCTGAGCTAATTCTGCAGCACACATTTATAAGCCAGAGATCTGAGGAGTAAAGAAGTAATGCCATGGATGACAGCTAACCCCTTGGCTACAACATCTCACATGGAAAACGGGAAGGACAAAAAAAATCTTACAGCACTCTAATTTCTAGAGTGTACAGCCATCCCTGCTTCCTAGTTTACAGTGCTATGCTAACCTGCATCTTTTAAATTCTACTGGCCACACACCTACACAACCATCAGCCTCCCTGTGCCACTTAAGACAACCTCATTACTGCTCAAAATTTGGTCTTAGGGTCTACTGTAGCAAGTATGTGCATGACATGTACCTTCACATGCCTAAAGAACAAATAACAGCTATTCCAAGCCTGGAAGCTGACATGGAACAGTACCTGAAGTCTTCAGCACCTCATTCACAATTTCTCCCTGATTGTACTAATGTTTCTGCCATTTTCAATTCCTCAAACATTATCACAACCCCTCAAATGAGAAACACGATCCACCACAGTGTTAATTTTGGAAGCTGACATGGAAAGCATGGGAATATAGTGATAAAGGCAGAGACAGTAAAGGCAAAGCATACAGCTGATGTTTGCAGCAGGAAGAAGAATACAGCTGGAATTTGCAGCTGTGAGAACAACCTGTCATAGAAAACCAGTTTTTGTTGAAGTCCTAACTAATGATTCAGTCCTGGTGGAACAGGATAGAGGATTGGATGGAAAGACAGAAGTACACTTGTGTTTGTCCTGGACTGTCCAGGGCAAGTCACCACACGTTACGAAACAGGAGGACAGGAGAAGGAAATACCCTCCTTCCTCACTCATCCTCTAGGCACAGTTATCCTGCACACCTTCCCTCTTGTGCCACATACTCCTGCTCATGTAGATGCCTGCATGCTGCTGTGTGTTTGTCCTTAATATCACTTTTAACCAAAATCTTGATGTTAGCTGAAGAAACTCAAAACACCAGGCTGCATCCCAAGCAATGTCTTTCCCCTTACTTTTTTTTCAGTTCAGAATGAGTTTTAGGCAAGACTCTTCCTTTGCCAAGGAAAGGTGGTAGACAAGACACAACAATTCTAGACTCTTGAGTCACCAACAACTGTAGCCTCTCAAGGGGAAGGTAAGGACCAGGCTATGACACTGCCTTGAAGGATACTGCCTTCAGCAGCAGGAAGAGGATGGGATCTGCACTGTGCTGCTGAGACCAGGCCACGCTGACTCCCAGCAGCCCTGGGTAGGAAGCTTTATTCAAAAAGCAGAAAATAAATCCTACAGCCTGCTGCAGTGTACTGCTAAAGCTACAGCAAAGGGTGCTGATTGATGGAGTGACAAAGAGCTGGGATCCACCTCCTCAATTAAAGCAAAAGTTCATCTCTCCAGGGAAAGATTTTGAAATTAGATCTGCTTAAGGGAAAGCCAGTCTACTGCATCTTTCATTCCACTGTATTTTTGTCTGAAGCAAGGGATGCATTTCACTTCACCAACTGTTCACTTTTTTGCTTGGTTGCACTCACTTTGGCTGCTTGTAAGTGAACTCTTCTTACCACATGTGCCTTGTATGTTCTATTAAAGCCACAAATTGTCTGGCTTCAGTGAGGCTGGATGAAAATAAAAGAAGGGCAACTGGCAGAGTCTATTTCTTAATAAGTGTCATGTATTCAGCTCAAGTAAGAATGATTTAAATACAGCAAGTCCCCTCTCCATCAAGCAACAGCATTTTCTGGGCAACTGACTACCAGGAGAGAGTTCAGAAATTCTGCAACAGTGTTATTCACCAACTGATGGGACATGCATAATTTGCTACTCCCTGTCTGTAACTGTACCAGAAAAAGGTATTAACATTTGTTCAGAAAAAAAGTCTGTGCTGCATCACATAGCTACACACATTACAAGGTTACACTCCATCATTGCAATAAACTCCCATGTGATGGAGCTTATTTTGGAAACAATTTTACCATGGGATATAAAAAGAAATCTAAACCAGTAGGAATAAACTGAGTGGTATGAGTTACTGGTAGACAGATGATCCAGCTCAACATTTACCTTTTCAAATAGTACTTAGTGAGTACTGATTAAAAATTTGGTGACTGATCCTTCAAACACTGGCATAACTAGCTCAGGAGGGCAGGACTCCCATCCTTCTAGACTCCTGCCTAGGCTTTTTGTGGGACTAAATTCTGCTGAAGTGCAAGGCTAAGCCCTCCATCCCCTCACTACACAGTGAGATTATTATCTGAATTTTACAGATAAAGAAACTATACCCCAAAGCTGCATCCCAAATAGGGAATGAAAATACTCTTACTAAATTACAGTGGTGGAAGAATCAGACCCTGCTTCATTTTCTAACCATTATGAATGGTTAGTATTGGAATTAAGATTGGAATTCAGTTTTTCTTTGTTCTCTTCTGTGAGCAGAGTCTATTTCCAGGAAAAAAAAAAACCAAACAACTTTAGGATCAAATTTTCTTTAGTTAAGTCAAATTGCAATTTGAATGGCTCAGAGGTTGCCTGAGCTAAGTAGATATTAATGATTTAATCAAACTGTACGGGGAAAAATAATAATAGTGTCACAAATTTTATTTAGAAGAACTAAGCACAGTAAAAATATAAGTAAAACCTTTTTGCTTATTTATTAATTAATTTTAAAAAACTCATTCAATTTCAGTATTCTTGTTCATTCTGTAGGCTACAGTTTTGTTTTCTTGTCCTTGCTTTCTGGTTGGAGAAGCAGCTTTCTCTGTTATTTGTTGTTACATGCCTACTAGTAATGCCCACTCGTCTGGGTCTTCAGGACGACACTAGTCAAAGTACAGGTATATCTATTTTTAAGTTTTGCACAAAGAAAACACGAATTTTTAAGGTAGGAGAGGATATTTCATGTTGCAAAAACTAAATGCAAGCTGTTCTAAATTTAGTGGTACTGGGAAAACATTTCACATGGAGACAATCAAAGTGTCAATATTAATTCTGCACTACAGTGGACCAGCAGTAGAAATTATGTTTTGTACACAAGTCTCATCAGGTATTTCTTTTGTTCTGAGTATACAAAAAAGGTCAGAGTTGCCTTCTTTCTTTTGTCATGAAGCTATTAAATGTCTGGAAGATAAAGCCTCTAAATGATGAAATGCTGTTTATCTACAAAGAATTGCTTGCTTATTCTTAAAAGATAGGGAAGAAAAGAGAAAACTGGAAAAAAAGAGTAGGATAGGATAGGGCTTTCCTGTCATATTGGATATTTGACCCAAGAGCATGAAGAAATAACAGTTCCTTTCATATTTCCTAATACATCAGATAGTATTGATATTTTGTTGTTCAAATCTTACTGCTATTATATCAGTCAAATATTTGGCATCTTTTTACATAGGTGAGGGACACTGGGAATGAGCAGCAGTTGCTGGGATTTTGATCCAGCTGTTCAACTAATTTAGGTGTGTATAAACTTACCCCTTTCTTTCCCCCTAACCTCCATTTCCTCATCCCCAGCCCTCAGAAAAAAAAACAAGGAGAAAGGAGAGGTTCAGGCTGTGAAGGCCCTCAGGTCTATGCTGATAACTGGGCATTTAATTAGATTATTTTCATGTGAGCAAACTGCTTTGCCTGTGAGAGGAGATCTTCTTGTACAGCAACGTATTAAAATGATAAAGCTCAGTTTAATATAGAGAATTATTTATATTGCTCATCTGATTTAGTTTGCTGTTCTATTTAGGAAAGCATAAGAAAGCTCAATTTTAATTTGAGCTAACCTTTCCCTATATCTCTCTTTGATTCTGCTATAAAGCAAGCAAGCAGCTTTGGGCCCACATATCAAAAAAAGACCAGACTTCATTCTAAACCTGCTCCACTCTCCTTCCCACTTTCTCTGCTGGTACTAAGACTTCACACTGAGCTGAACAAACAGCTTTTGGAATTTTTATATTGAAAGTTCTTCATTTGGGGATAAAAGAATAATGAGGGCCAATTAGTTATTCTTTCTCTATCTGTTACATGTTTGGGGGTTGGCTTTATTTTCCCAAATTCTAAATGCCACTGTTAACAGATTTATTCCAACCCTTGATCAAACCTAATTCCTCACTGATGCAAAGACAGCACTTCCCACCATGCTAGCAATTGAGGAGTGGTGCCTGAGAACACAGCCCCTCCTCCAATGAACTTTGATGTAACAGAATGGCAAAGTTCTAAACTTCAAATAATAAAGGAAAAAGAGAAAAAAACATCAGAGTAGAAGGAGTAGAGAAGAGTTGGCTGAAAAGAGATGTATCAGACAGATAAAGATTGTCTGGGGAAGGAGAACAGATGTAGTAGCAATAAACAAAAAAAGAGGTAGTCTTAAAAAGGCGAATGGAGCAGAAGTGGTGAGCAGAAGCAGGACAAGGGCATGAAATCTGGGTGCAAAGGCACAGCCAACTCTCAACCCTCACTTGAAGTTCACTGAAGAACTGCAGAGTGGCATACATTTCCAGGCAGAGCTTGGGTAATTTAGTGCAGCTCCTATGGCAATAATGATACATGTATTTTTGCATCCAAATGTCTCAAGCCAACAAAGTTACCACTCTATCATTAATAACAATAAGCAATTAAAAAAATATCAAGCATCAAACTAGGGAAAAAAATACAGGACCATTATGAGAAAAATAAAAGTATAGGCTGACAAGTCAGTATATAGCCTCTCCAGATAAAAGTTATAGAGCTGGAGAAAAATGTGGCCTGACATTAAATGACTATGAGGTGATTAACATCAGTGAGAAACCAAAAAACACTTGTAAAGCTCAGAGGAAATCTGAAATGTGATATGAAAAACATGCCTGTAACAGCAAGAGATAGAGGGCTGACCATTGTAAGACATTAGCCTTTTACTAAGACATACTCTAATAAATAACTGACAAGATGCATTTGCTGGCTGAAATGTTCTCCAAAAGGCCCACTGAGTTTTCACTCTGTGTGTCAGTTCATTTAAACAAAAAGAGGTAGGAAAAACCAGAGGAACTCAGGAAGAAAAAGAGGAAGACCCAGTCCAACCCTACATGTAGTGCTGTGTGTACATACACAAGGTGCCTAGCAGTCACTGAAACCAAATTTACTTAAGCCATGTGCTGCAGAATGGGTAGAACGGGTTAAAAACCATGGGATTTAACTGAGTGTATGCCTGGAAGTCTGCACTGGGCAGTTTCCCCTCAGTGAGTTTCTCTGTAACGAGGAAAGTGAGTATTTCAATTTTTTTTTTTTAATGAAGATGGAGATTTTGATGCAGCACTGTCATTTCAGGGGCTTAGGTTGAACAAGAAGTACTGAACATTGTGAGACTTGTGATCAAATTGTGAAACTGTGAAACCTAATTTACCCAAATGAAATGGGGGACACAAAATTAATTCAGATAAATGAGGATTTTGAATAAGCAAGGGACTATTTAGTGCTTTTAACACACATCCTGGGACATAACCTCATTACAGATCAGGAGTGTTGTGCTGTGAGTTTGTGTCAGAGTGGAAGTGTCACTGACACAACAAATAAACCAAAAATATCCTACTCCCTGATCGCTTATTTTGTGTTTCCATACACACGCTACACGAGCCTGAAGAATAATTAACACTGCTGAGAAGAAGCAGCAACAGTGGATGAGTCTCACTACAGCAGACCTCTCATCATAGCAGAAATACAAATGTACTAGTTATGGTAACTGTGTTATGTTAAGTAGACCTTTGCCCCACATTATTGTAAGTTAGAGGAGGGAAACGGAAGATGATATCAGCATTCTTGATGATATTTTATTTATCTGCACATACTATGGACACACTTAAAGAATAAGCAGAAGAATGGAAGCAGACACACAAAATACTTGCAGACACAGATTTTTTTTTACATTTCATCACGGACAAAAAGGCTGCCAGTGAAGACAGCCCTCCCTTTTACAGAGCAATCTCAGGCATTAAAGCCCACAAAAACAGGGAAAAAAAATTGAAAGTGTTTCTACAGCTATCTTGTAAAAATGCTTATAAAGCTTATAAAGATGCTGTGGACATTTTTGTTGTGGGTAAATTTTTAATTTCTTAACTTTATGAACCAATTTGACCAAGACCTGAGCATTTCATTTAAACTATCATTTAAATATTGTATACCCTGACTTTTTGTAATAGAGGCCAGCTCCACAGGATTTTTTTCCATCATCAATCTCTTAACGATATTAAGAAATAAAAGCATTTCTTAACAGAATGGTACTAGATATGCATTTAACTTGTCTCATCTTTTTTTTTTTTAAAGCTGGAGGGTCATCATTTGGAAACCCTGATGCTGTTTTAAACAAAGCATCTTCATCAGAAACCTCACAGGCAGCAAGTTTCTCTACTTGCTTGGCATGTTATGCTTACTTGTCAGTCTTTCTCCAAACAAAGTGGGGAAAACAAGCATATGAGATGCAAAGATGTAAAGCAGATAGAATATATCCCCCAGCCCCTTCAAATGCTTCCTTCACCTCACTCAAGAAGCAATTTTAAATGTATTAAACCTGGAGGTGAGCAAAGGGATTTAACACTAGGCAGGATTTGAACAACAAAAAATAAGGTCAAGGAGGAGTATTACTCCTCTAGTTGTATTTGGAAAAAACGGGCATTTTAGAAATTAAAAAAACAAAAACAAGGCAAACTCACTTGCTGTGCTCTGCACCACTCTGACCAGCAAGAGCCCACTGTTAAGATTTTGCAATGCATTTTGCTAGGTGAAGCATGCAGATTTTGATCCCTCGACACTTTCACAAATAAGAAACATAATTTGTTGATGTTCATTTCTGTTTGATTGCTGGACTTGATAAATGACATGGCAGCAGAGAAGAAGAAAAATCGCTGCGTTAAATCCTTGAAAATTATATAGCAGAAAAGGTGGGCAGCCTCTGTAGTTCAGCTGGGCACCTGAAGCCAAAGATCAGAACTGGAAATAATAGCTGATGAGGAATACCTGCAGAGCAGCAAGGAAACTGAGGTGAGGCAACTAAACTGAAAGCCATATTTGCAAGCCATCTATCCATCCCCTTCTCTTTCCAACATTTTATCTATGTGACTGACACACCCTTTCTCTCCCCCACCACAAAAAGATTAAAAAGCAACAAGCTGGGTATGAGAAGAAAAAAAAACAACTTGAAACTGAGTTGTAGCAAACAGAAAGTTGGCTGATATACCAAAATACCAGCATTTCTCAGAAAATAAGCCACTCCGAAGGTCTCGGTAAAAATGTGACAATAGCAGGGAAAGTCCAAATTAAAGTTGTTTCTTTGCTCTTAATTCACTCTGACGGTAAGATATTACCTCATGTATAGTAAATTATGTTTGAATGACACATTCTGTGCCCTCTATGCCTGAATCAAAACTCTGTCACATCATGGTAAGTCCAATATGCCTGCCAAACAACAGGTTTCATTAATTCCATGAGAGGCCCTCATGAAAGAAGTGCAGCGTTGCATGGCCAAAGTTTCAGTGATATCTCTTCCCAGCAGTGCAAAACAAATCAATGTTGGAAGAGAAGAGTTTGCCTACAATCCTGAACATGTGTTTGCCTTTGCGCTAGAGAAGCAGCAGAGAGCTAGCTAACACTGCTAATAACATGGCAATGGTTTGAAGCACGGGGGAAATATAATGTGATGCAACTCTTACAGGGTTCATGCAACAAGGAACAAATGTCCCTCCTTAGGTCGTTTTACCTCTGATAATAAGAAGAGTGCACATGGAGGGTTGGCTGATTTCAGTCAGGTGAACACCAACAGAGCACACAGCCTTCCATGTTGGGTAAAATGCACGTTTTGCAGTGTATTTTTTAAGATGTCACATGAATGATATATGCAAAAGCAGCTTGATTTCTCAAACCTAGTGACTGCCATTGGAAGCTGGATGTCCATCTGCATTTACACACCTTTCAAAAGGATAATCCACCTCTATTCAGTGGCTCTGCAGAATCAGTGCCCTTTTTGCTCCTCTGCTCCCTCCCCATGCATGTCATTCCCCCAAGCCCCCTCACTGCTTTCACCCAAATATAAATAAAAAGGAAAATCTGCTTCATTACATTTGCTAGCATTAATTGATGTTTAAAAAAGTCTGTTAAAAATAAAGCCCAGCAGTGACATTTTTCTTTGCTAAAGCACGATAGCAGCACATTACAAACATTACAAAAAGGTCCCCTGGTAGGATTGTGAAGTTCCATTCTGGCAGTAAAATGCATCTACTGTATGTTCCCTGATTTATTTATTTATATTTTTATTTTATTTATTTATTTTTTAATGCAGGATAGGTCACAAATGCAGATAAAATTCCCTCTCTCAGCAGCGGGGAGAGAACTGGATGGACACAGTGTATTTTTAGCATTTGTTTTACCCCTGTCAAATAAGTGATCCTGTTTACTGGCGGCAATGACGCTCACAGCTATTCAATCCCAGCCTGACATTTTCCCTATGGCTACACCTCTCTTGCTTTTGCATGAGTTGGGTGGTTCTGAAGGATGCAACACTATGTGCCCAGAGGTCCTTTTGACATTTTAGAACAATGCATTCATTAGGCTGCTGGTCTCCTGAGGTAAAACCGGAGCAGCAGAAAAACTAAGGAACCACAGTACCCAGCCCACTCACCCATTCTCCAAGAAATCTCTCCCTATGCCAGCTGACATACTGGTTTCTGGGAAAACAGTCTCAAGCCAAGTAAAAGCCTGCAATGCCTTCAGGGAAGGTGAGTACAGATGCTAAATTAGGCCTGGCAGGGTTGCAGAAGTGGGGAGAAATAGAAACAAAGGGGTCAATTGTTTTCATGTCTCTGGTGTTGCCTACCAGGTTAAATATAGCCTCCCTTCTCTTGCCTCTCTCTGTACTCAGGGCTTTGTAAAATGGCCTGAGAAGCTGCAGAATCAGGCCCCTAATCCTGCTGCTTGCATAAGCTTTGCAAAAACCTTAACGTCCAGTCCCTTGAATTTTCTTAAAAATGTACTTTTGTAGACCATCTGAAGATGTCTGAGAGCAAAGGAGATGCGGGCAAGTGATTCTCTGGTTGTAACCTGTCTGAATTTGAAGAAATGAGAAGAACAGCAGAATGTACTGTCACCTGGCCTTTTTACCCATTCCCCACAGCTCACACTATATTCCAGGCAGGTGGCCCTAGCCCAGAGAACCTCACTTTGTGAGGACAAGCAGCCAGAAAAGAATGTGACTGGGAATACTCAATAAGGCACACATATTTGTGCCCATTTTTTCTGAAACAAATAGTCACTCCAGGCAAGCATGGCAGAACTTAGATGTTGAAGAGGACACAAAACTGGACAAGGCAGAGCTGTGTAGGGGTCCTGACAGCATTTCTTCAAAGCACAAGAGCCCTGTGACAAAAGATAATGGGACATTGGCTCTGACTCCAGAAATAGGTGTTCAAAGCTGTGAGCTTTAGAAGAGCACAGAGGTAGGGATAAAGGAATCTCAACAAGGGAGCATAAGCAGGGTTAGATAGAAATCTTTGAAAATGATCACAGGATGCTTATACTTGATAAAGGGGTAAAAGTAACACAAATAAATGTAAGTAAACCTCATTAAATCAGTATCCAAAACCAGCTTGGTGGCTGCAGTTGTCTAGTCTGAGGAAAAATAGCATGGTTAAACTGAAATATAACTTGGCTTCTAATAAGAGTACTGGCTGTAGAGGTGGAAAGAAACGGAGAGATCTTTGAGATGATGAGAAAGAAAAAAGCAGTGGGATTTAGAGACGGGAATGGGTGGATTAACGAAGCAAAAAGGAGCCAAAAATAACAGGGTAGGAATATTGAGAGAGAACATTACTGACAGGTGTCTGCTAGTTATAATTATATATCTCTTCTAATGCCAGTGTTATGTTAGACTCTATCTTAACACAGATATTATTTCTGTCTTTGAAGCTCCTAATCAAAAGAGAAGAAGAAATACTTTCTATCTTTTACAGGACTTAACAATCAAGCAGTGAATGAAGTAGCTGCAGAGAGAGAAGCTGTAAAACCAGCAATATGGATACATGTGTATTAATAACAGACACATGCATATCATTTCAAATTGCATATCGAAATGACGCTTGAACTGCTACTTAAGCAGGATTACTCCTGAAAGCATAGCCAGAGCAAGTCTCTAATATCAACTTGAATGACGAGTAGACATTTTTTCCCCTGATTCAAGCCTAATGGGGCTGCACAGGAGAAGAAGAGGCCATGCTATGTGAAGCTGGCAACATTTTTTTTGTAGGAGACTGCAGTCAGCTTGATTGTTGTGTTTTACCAGCAAAATAACTGCAGCTGCAACCAGCTACAATTAGGTACTTAGCAATGTGTTAACAGGTAGCTATGCACACAAAAATGAAATCCAGTCAAGGCAAGCTGAACTTTGATCCTCAACCTATCTTTTACAAAGCAGCACCAAGGGACTATTTTTTTTTCTTAGCAGCTTTCACACTGATACTATCACAACAATTAGTGCTTTTGAGACATGCTGGTGGGATTGACAGCTTGCTGATGACACAGCACAGCCTGGAGACTGCCATTAGATCATCACTATTGACAGGTTATCTGCTCGCTCCTCACTAGTGGAAAGTTATTCTGTCTTCTGGCAATTGCAACTAACTTTTTTTTAAAATGAAAATATAATTTTGTTTTAGTCACACCTCAACTGATAACATAACTGCCCCCAAAATGTGTTTCACAAGGGGCAATCCCAATGTTTTACTGCCATCATTACAGACACCCTGCAAATATTTTTAAGGCAGATTTTCTCACTACTATATGGGAAAAATGCTGGAAGAGAATTTTCATTACTCCTTTTAACTGTTAAATTTTCATTTAACTTTTAACTGTGTAAGCTGTGAAAAAGTGTGTGCATACATAGGCACAGGTGTGTATTTGTCTCCATGTCAAATTTACAAATCTAAACAAAGTTGCAGAGAACTATGGTAAAGGCCAGTAACTGTTGTAGAGGGAGAGCATCCTGGCTGAACAGAAGGAGAAGGTGAACAAAAGTTACTCAGAAAGTAAGAAATAGTTGCTTTCCCCAGATTTGTGTTTACCAGTTGATTAACTGTGTCCAAGAATGTACATGCATGGTCTCTCCCAGGTCCTAGTCTTCCATTCTCTTCTACAGAATCTGTAATGTTTAGGAAGGGCTGAATCTCAGGACATAATTTTTCCTGTCTGAGAACATTGTACTGATTATTGTCTTCCACTCAACTGCATTCTCACAAAGTCTAGTACAGCTGTCTTTGAGCCCTCTCTCCTTCTGTGACATGAACAAACAGGGAAGACTGACACTCAGACAAGCACTGTGGCCATGTGACTGCTACATAATGTGGTACCCTGAAGAGACAGGGCTTCATGCATACTCTGAGCTTTCTGGCTTTATTAGTAACATAAAACTGCAGTATTTTAAATATATATCATTAGTTACTTATCACTTCGGGTTAGGTGTGGGGAAGAAAAAAACCTCTGCTGTCCCAGATGCCCCAACACTGTCCCTCTATTGCCACCTGCTACAAGTCCCACACAGTGCTGAGCAATCTGGCTGACCCCAGTGGCCCCAGCACTCCTCCCCATGCCTCATTTCACAGCACAAGGGAAAAAAGAATTCCAAACAGCCTGGCTGACATGCTTTGAGCTCACCTGCAGTAAGACTTGGGATGTCAAGTCACTGTTAGCAGACCAGCATGCAGTGATTTACCAAGCAAGACAAGTGCTATTTCCTTTGCAAAGTGAGCACTCAGAGGGTCTTTGCAAGCATTTGGGGCAAGGCTGCTTTCTGCACATCTCTGTACTATCACTGTGTGTTATTGTGATGGTGGTACTGGACTCCACACAAAACTGCAGTAAATTCTCTGAGTGCTGGTTTGGTTTTCTCTTCCAATACAATAAAGGAATCCAAACCAAGGGCTTCTTCCTGTATGCTCCACAATGCCTCATGATCACACTGAGCTCCCAGAGGGCACCCAGCATCTCACACATGACTCTGACACCCTGCTGAACGAGGCCCTCACAGCAGACTTCCGACTGACCCTCTTGCTTTCTTAGAATTCTTTTCTTCTTTCTTAGAACTAACCCTAGAATGGGGCTACCCATGATAGAATAGCTATTAAAACACTAAAAAGACAAAAGCCTGTAACAGCAAAATACTAAATAAAAAGGCCATGAGCACTGGCTTCTGCTATCAGTTAAGGATATGAGGCACTGTTTCATGATAATGCCTTGAGTAAAATCCCTTTTGTAGAATGAGACACTTCTTTCTGTGGGGAGTGGGCAGGGAGCTAGAAAATGGCTAATGACTTTCAAAAATATTAAAACAAAACAAAAAAAATCTCTATCTATCTGTCTATCTATATACATGAATAAAGAAAAGTCCAATGCTTTCTTATGTGGAGAAAACATCTCATGGAAGACACTAGACAGTAGCTAGGGGCCTCTGACTGATGGCTCTTGGGTCTTCTCCATACCTTTGATCTGCATTATGAAATGTTAATGTCCACCACATCAGGACTTGTTACATAAACATACCCTTTCTCTAACTGCTCAGTCCTGCCTGTTGCAACTTCCATTCATATTATGCATTTATATTTAAATGCTGACTTAGAGATTATACCCAGAAGCACTGACATTTTTGAACAGGAGCAGCTAAACTAGGGTAAACTGCTAAATATAATTTATTGATGATAAAGAGCTGGTTCAGATTAAATTCCAGCAATTTAATAATGAACACATTCACATCCTGCATCCGGAATATGTATATGTATGTGTTTTCCCCTCCTCATTTAACTGGGAGAAGGGGGTCTCAGAATCTGTGATTTCCTGTTGATTAGATGTGAAGCAACCACAAGCACATATTTTTGATATCTCTATTAACAGACTGTTCATGTCTAACTGCAAAACTTGGTTGCACTTCTCTCAACATCTTTGCCCAAGACAGACCAGTAAACACAATTCCTCTCTCTATAATTAGCCTTTTCTCTAAGGGCCCTGAAGTAAGTCTGCATGCCGTAGATTTAATATCCAGTGCTATATCCATATGTGCTGCCCTTGCCTGGTCCCAGAGCATATAAACTCCCCTATTAGCAGCCTTGACTGCTTAATTATGCAGATTTTTTTTGTACCCGCCTGCCTGTAAAATTACTGTGTCTAACCTTTTTTTTCTCCCTCCTCTTTGCACCATGCTGGCCATTCTAATGAAATCGGCATAGGGGAAAGGGCCTGATTTGCAGTTATGGAGGCTGGATCGTACTGGCAATCTGTCCTTAGTGGGAGTTACAAAAGAAGTCAAATGCCTTCATCTGGTTCTCCCCTCTCATCCCCAAGGTGATTGAGTTCACTTCCTGATGCTTCCCAAGTTTTCCTCGGGCTGTCCAATCAGCGCATCCACCAGGGAGCCCAGCCTAGCTTGCAACAGTCTCCGTATCTAGTTACAGCCCCACCAGGGACAGTCAACTATCCACCCCCAAGCCTTCAGATGAAAACCTTTTCTAACAAGGCCGCCCAGCGCCAATGAAATAACACACATCTGCATATCCACTGGGTCCCATGTTTCTTGTGCTCATGGATTATGTATCTTGCAGCCTCTAATAAAGAAATGCAGTTCTTTGTTTAATGTTTATCTTGTGCTTGTTAAGCAAATGCTAATGTTGTATCAGAATGCTTTAGTGCTATTTGGGTTTTTGGTGATTTACTACAAGACAATCTGCTGTGAAGTAAATTTAGAGGGGAGGGGGAAGGAAAAAAAAAATAACATTCTGGCTTAGAGAGAGTGAGAGAGAGAATGGTTTGACAGAGAAAGAGCAAGAGGCAGAGGAAAAGACGGAGAGCGCAACAGCTCCCGGTACGACTTCCCTAACCCCCGGCTGACGTGCCCACTTCATCACTAGCCAGTCCGATACCTGGAGGTACAGAATCAACCTGCTATGATTTCCAAAAGGGATGAGATGATAACTTCCCCTTCAGTGATAAGGTAAACAGTGTCCTGAAGGGTAAACAAAAAATAAAAAAGCCCCTTTTGTTGTCTGCCTTTGTGCCCTGATGGTTAGCACTGTGCCGTGTTATTCACAGACCACAGGGAAGCCCTAGATTTAATTGTTCATGCCTGGCTCTGCTAGAAATAGGAAAAAGAGAATATGAGGTATTCAGAACCCCCTTCTTCAAATTATTTTTTCTTCCCTCCCCCCTTAGGGAGGGGAAGAGAGGAGATTTGGAAGCTGATGAACAAATGAATGTCCTCTATTTACCCTTTGGCAAGACAGAATATAGACATCCACAGTGCTAAGTGCTCCTGTTAACTCTCCACTCAATTCCTTCAACACTGTTTTGAAAGAAGATGTAAGTTCTGGAATTCTATTTATTTTTCTTCAACAAATGAATCAGGGTCAATAAAATGCAGGTCTCCAAAAGGAGAAGATTTGAGTGCTAACTAGAAATGCAGCTGCCCACATACTCCCCTTCCATGCCACAATACACTTTTTAGCAACCAGCCTTTGCCGCAAAATCAGTTGATTTTAAGGTCTGCATGAAATAAGATTGCAAAAGGTTCCCTGGGTCAAACCAGAATTACAGCTTAAAACAATTTTGTGGATGAACAATTCTATACCTTCAACATGAGGGAAGCCCAAAAAATTCATCAGTATTTCAGTATGGAGATACCTTCTGGAATCACAAAGGTATTGTGCAGTAAGGCAGTAAACTACTGTTTATTCCCTTTGCACACTCATGCATTCTGAGCACATGAATATCCCCTGTTTTACACTCCTGTTCTCTGAGCATACCTTGTACCCTGCTGTCCAAGAGTGTGACAGTACATGAATGCATCAAAGTGCTACACTACAGATATATACAATTACTAATTGTAGGTACTCAACATTTTTAAATCATACGATTTTTATTCTGGCCCCAGAGTAAGCTGGTGCTCAGCTTTCTGGACTGAGAACATTGGGCACTGAAAGTCTTCAATACAAAAAATGAAAAGTATGAGAAATGGTGAGGTGAAATTATGTGAGGTTTTCTGCCTTGACCCCTTTTTATGTGCCTTGGTGTTCATTTCAGTTAGTAAGAGGGACTTCATTTTTTGAACTCATTCAAACATCTATGTTAGCTGCTGAAGCTGCTGATAAAATGTGCCTCTTCATAAATACCAGTTGGATATTTTGGTGCCATTTATTTAGAAGGAGCTGAATTCTCATTTTGAACCTAAAATCTATCACCATCAAGTGGATTCATCTAAGATCATATTTGCTCTATTAAAGTGGAGGAATCTGTCTCCCATTAGCTAGGGCAGCACTCTAAGTAGCATAAGAACACAAGCAAGCATCCTGTGTTTTTCTTCCACTGCCTTCTCCTTTCCCTGCTTTTCTTCATCCAAATGGAGTAAATTTTCATCTAAGTGCTATACTTTGTATTTGAGGTATTACTATACAAAGCCATTGTAAGCTCCACACACTCTGCTAATGCACCATTTATAACTAGATACAATTCAAGGTCTTGACTGTAATCTTTTAAAGCCCCTAATGACCTAGGGTTGGGCTGCATTTGAGACTTTCTCTCCATGTAGAGTCCACCAAGAAAATTGAGCTCAATAGGAACAGCAGACCTGACAGTGTTCCCATTTAAATCCTTCAGAGCAAGGGAGCTTCTCCATGAGCTGACTGTAGGATCTGTATCTGACCTGCTGACTTCAGCCGACTCTACACAACAGCATCATCACCACGAGCTGGCTGCATGGAAACCCTGTCAGAGACTTCATTTCCCTCCTGCAGTCTCCATCAAAGCTACCTTTGGTAATCGCAACAGCTGAGAACACTGCTCAGCATAAATTAAGAAAGGCTCAAGGACACAATCAGTCTGTGGTCTATATGCTTGGCCTTAAATACTGGAAATCTTCACCCTCCAGCCTGAATTTCATAAAGAATGGCCATTATAAATAGGAGGCTTGACCTAATCACTAGGATTTCTGTACAGATCACCTTACTGCAATGGTAAAGTCACTTTCCCTAACCAGTCTGTGTTTTTCCAGTTTCCACATCAACAGATTCTTATTAGACATCGCTAATGCATGTATCCCTGATAGCCCACAGTTCCCCTTGTATAGCTAGCCATGTTTTTCATCTGTGTGGTGTGATAGCAGCAGATATAGAATAGGAGATGTGAGATGCTCCTTTGTTACATGCCAACAATCCCTGCCTTTTTTTTTTTTTTTTAAGCATCTGAGAACTGTACAGATATTTTCCGGAAGCATTTAAAAAGCATCTCTTAAAAATCAAAATTGATTGCTGTGGATCTAAGCAGGAAAACTGCATAGTAAAACCATAGTAATGATGAAGTTATATCCTAAATACCTCTAAGTACCTGCTTGTCTATTTTGTCTTGACAGATCATATAATAGAATCATTGAAAATAGAGTTGGAAGGGACCTTAAAAGGTCACCTAGAGCATCCCCCTGCCTTAAGGCAGGATCAGCTATGTTGTACAATTTAGATGACCTCAAACTAACGAAGCAGAAAGGATGATGGCTAAAATGCCAGTGGATTAAGCTCAGTTCTGAATGTATTGATTACAAGGAAAAGAGCATTTGAAATCTGCTGTAACTGTGCAAGAGTCAAAGAAAACAGGTGGTTAACAAGCTGGTTAATCTAGGTTGTTTGCTGCAGGTGATGGAGTCAAGTGTTTCTGACTGTGAAGAATTATTTTCAGGATCTAGTCAGATCCAGACAGGTTTCTTGTGGCTGTGCAAGCTCTAAAGGAGATATAGGGGTGTTTGATAGCTACCTGTCAGAGTCAATTTGCAAGAGTCACCATGAAGTCTTGAATAAAAGTCTCTAAGAATAATGAGTCTTTTCTGCTTGAATTTCAGCCTGTGATGTTTCCTGAATTTCTGGAAGTGACAAGACACAAGCAATAAAGCCTAAGAGTCAAATCCAAGTGTCTCCTACATAAAGAACTGCTGCTCTCTCAGTGTAAGATTCCAATGACCTAAATATGACAGAGGAGAGGGAGTTTGGGTCCAAAACTTGCTACTTTGACATTTACCTTCAATTCTGGGACATTATTGAGGGAGGATTTGTGGGATGATTCCCCCCCAGCCCTGACCCTGTAGGTCACAAAGGCCTTCACTGAAAGATTCTGCTCCATCATCAGTGATGTCAAGGTGCAAAGGGAAAACCAGGAGACATGTCACAAAGGCAACATGAATCACAGCATACTCAGGTAACAGGGTAGACAGATCTGTAAAACTCCATCTCTTCTGATCTGAACTGGGAAAAGTATTTTACCTAAGCATCTCATAGGTACTGATGAACACGGCAGAGCTGCTAGGCCAAAGCTCCACCCAAATAAACCATGATAATTCTGTACTTCAAGTAACAAGAAAAAAAATGTGGAAGTACATCAGGAAACAATGATTCAGGCATACCTTCTAAACATTTTTATTTGGAGAATAATTGTCTGCATTAGCTATTCAGGTAATAGTGACTACTAAAAACTCTTCTCATAATTTTTGCTTAGCATGAAGACTTTTATTTTCACAAGCGTATGAGCTGATAGAGATGCTATCTGCCTTTGCCCCTGGAGGTAAGATATTTGCACCTATGGGGTTTCACTGCAGGTACTGTAGACCACAATCCTTGAAGAACTACAGTATCTCTCTACTGATTTCTAGGTGAAATTCAGCATGATAGTTTTAAGTTTTAAAGCCCTTGCTGGGTTTGAACTGAGAGATGGTATTTTTCTTAATAGAAAATACTCTGGTCAGAAATGCTCAAGTCACCAGTACTATTCTGGCACAACCAGGTGAATACTAATGCCAGAAGGTTTTGTTCAGGGATTTGTAGATTTAGACCTTGTTAGCCAAAAGAGTTCAACAAGACTGGAATCTGGTTGCTTTTGGAAATGGCCTTCTGAGAGGAGCTGGTTGGCAATTAGAGAGGTTCAGTGTGGAAGGTCTGTAGGACAAATCTCCAGCTGGATAACATTCTGGAACTGGGAAAGATTTACATGGTTTCGTTAAATATTTAGTAAAGTTTATTCTACTTTTGTGCCATGAAACATGAGAACAACACAAAATCACTTAATAAAAATTGAAATAATGTCAAACTTCAGAATGGCAGAGCAGCTTCATAGGAAGCAATCCTCCCTTATCCACCTCACTCACATTTACAGCACTGAGGAATCAGCAGATTGCATGACAAGATTCTTCTTGCTGGTTTCTGAGGTGACAGAGACAGTCTGTAGGGTGTGCTAAAGTGAATTGTGCAATTTAAAGGAGAAAACACAGTTATTGACTGATCATCTCGAACCCTCAAGTACAAGACACCAGAACTCGACGATGCAGTGTAAAAGCTGGTTAATGATGGTGTTGGAACGCCTTTGGTCATGCTGACAGCTTCAGAAATGATGACACAGGACGTATCAGCAAGGTTTGCATAAGTGTCAATGCCTCTGTGCATATATTTATAAATGCATCTTCTCTGTTGTCCCAGTTGCTGGCAGACTCCTGGAGCACCTGAATGGGATGGGTGGTTTACAGAGCATGCTGAAGTGTGGTAGGATATTGTTAGGAGGTGATACTGGGTGGCCCATCAAGGGTGTTCCAAAAGGAGAAATGAGAACAGCTGCAAATCCTACACCACAATGTTGGAAGCAGAATTTTCTGATGGTACATTGCAGCAAATGCTACTTCTTTCAGCTGTGTAAGAAGTGTCAGAGAATGGCAATCAACATTGTGACAGTTCTTTTGTTTTTAGCTGAATATTATTTAAAAAAAAAAACCTACAAGCTCATTGCATTATTTGAACTCCTTTCAGTCTTAAAATACATGCTCTCCCATGCATTTTTCTTCCGGTCTCTGATGGGTCAGTCTTGGTTTTGTTTTTTAAATTTAAAAGCCTATGAAATAAGGGTATTTTTTCCCCTTTCTTCTGAAAGCTAATATTGGGGTTGAGGGCCAAACAATATAATGATGCAGTATTACTTGCATTATTCCTGAAGCTATTTGATTTTGACAAGCCCACATTTGGTAATTAACATGAGAATGCCCCCTTGGGCTGTTCTCCTGTTAGCTAAAATATCTTATAAATTACTGTAATAAAAGGAAAAAGTGAACACACTGCCTGTCAATGTTTCAACTTATCTAGCAAGAAGAGAAGACAATGCCATGATCTGGAAACACGCACATGCCAAATGGATGCATAAATTACACCGTCTATGCCCATCTGAACCAGTCACCTGTCTGTCAGTGAAAAATACACACATAATAGTGTGTAAGAAAAGAAAAGTGCATTACTATTTGTATGGCATTTCTGTAGATGTGGAACAGCATCTCTCCCAGTCCACAGAGGTATTTCTAGCCCATTACCAGGCAGAATAAACTGGTAATTTTTTTAGTAGAAGTGGTCGCCAATGAGGAGTGTGTCAGATGGCAGGATTCACCTCTTCACCTGTTCTGTTAGAGGCCGTGTCCATGGGGCTGCCATTGGAAATCCTGCTCCAAATAGTCTGAATGCCCCGTGTCCACTGCCAGTTTTGCAAATACACCCTTCTGGTGCTTTGAACTCAGAGGCCGACAGCCCAGCAGCTAGACTTACACGGCAATTTGTGCTGTCCTGTCATCTGTGGTATAATAACATCCTGCAGCAAACATAAAAAATCCACTGCTAACATCAAATGTATTCAAAACTGGGCACAAATATAAACCACGCAAAAACACCCTGCATATCCCAAAGCAGCACGCTGAATGCCCTTACACAACCTGTTCAAAATAATGGAATTTGACATGAAAGAAAGTGCCTTGTATAATACTTCCTGGCAGGTACAATATTTTCCTTTATTATGAATGCAGGTGCTGGCAAAAAAAATAGAAATGAGTGAAGGTTTCTTTCTTAGAAACATATTTAATGTTTTTTTCTCTTCTGATTGCAAAACTCTTAACGCAGAAGAGCAGAGAAACTGGGGGACAAAGAAGTCTATGCCTTATACAGGGCTTGTTTATTCTGTGTATATGGTTGTGAAACTAGAAGTACAGAGGATGAACACACCAGAGAAACTGACAAAGAACTCACATGACTACTTAAAGGGTTTACTTCTTTCCAAAAGAAAGCATTAATTAAAAGCACCAAACATCCTGAAATAATCTCTGTGACAACTTATTTTCTAGGCTGTTTTGATCAAAGATTTGCCACCTTCACTAATATAAAGTACCAGATTGCTGCAAGAGCAATAGTTTTCGAGTTCGATCCTTGAGGACCCTTTTTATTTTCCTGTTAAAGGCCTTGCAAAATCAATGCCTATAAATCGTAGACTTATTGATAAAAATTCTGGGGCATGCAACTGAATGTAGATCAAAAAATGCCTGTGTTTAATCCATTGCAGACATAATTTGCTACTATTGCTGAATTTTAAAAGGATCTGATCCAAAGCAATGTCACGTTCCTAGCTCTGTGCCATAGCCTACTGACATTTGATCACAAATATGACTGCATTTTCCTTGTGACAGCTGGGACACAACACAAGCCAGCTGATCCAGTTCCTCTGTAAAAAGCAGGAAGCTTGTTTGTCCCAAGCATACCATGCAATTTTATACATCAGTCTGCAAAGTTATTACATGCAGCCTGCTAAAACTTACAAATGACCATTTCACCTTTGCTTTTTCTACAGCAGGCAAAAACTTAAGGAACAATTCTCTTCTGGATGAGTTTTCCAATGACTCGATGCTGCAGTCACCAGGTCAGAGGTAATGAGGGCTGCACAACTTACGGTGCCACAACTCCAGCTTGGTTAGATCAATGGCCTACAATTACCTACAAACAAGTCAGACACCAATCAATGGTTTGTTATTTCCTGTAAGAGTTGTGCAGGGAAACTTTGCTAGGTCAGGGAAAATCACAGTGGAGGCAACGGCTGCACCTGCTTGCAGTGCCTATCATGCCAAAACACCTTATGAGTAACCTTGAAGATCCTGTAATATGGTTAGAGGCCACAGGGACAATCTGGGTTCCTCAGATGAGCTGTGTTTCTCTGGCCCAGCGTCAGGTCCAAAGGCTATTCTGCCATTAGAAGCTGGAAAACCTAAAGGATGCTAATGAATAAAAAAGAACCCAGTTCAAACCTCAAAATGTAAAATTCCAAACCAGAGCACATCATGGCACCACAGCACAGCCTAGATCTGAAGTTCTATTTTTACAGCTATCATGGCACTAAAAACTGCAATATGAGCCAAATCCATTCCAATGGATTCATTTATTTTTGAGGGATGTCAAAGGTGCCAGATTGATAGCCTTGGCGAGCAACATTTTCAATTTCTCTGCACACCAGGCACAGCACAGACAGCAGCAGTGCTAGCCTCCTGCCCGTGCTTCCCATCCAAGCCTCCTTGGTCCAGAGAGGGACCACCTAGATGCAGTATAGAGCTATCTCTGTATTACCTAGAGCTATTTCTGTGCAGTCAGCCTGTGTCCTCACTGCTGTGCTACAGTCAATGAAAGCACCACCCATGGCAGATGTGCTTTTGTGAGGAACATTTGTCTGCCGAAAACCGGAATGGGAACCAGACTCATTTGTGCACAAGTCATCAAATGTCTAGGAGGTCTTAACAGCTGTGCTCACACTACCAAGGTGGTATGACCTGGCAGCAGCAACCTTAACACTCCCCTCCCTCATTATTAGTATTGTTTAGGGCAGACAATGCCCTACCTTTGTATAAAGACACCAAACACAGGCAGTCTTGGACACAAGTCCACCAGTTTTCTCAAACACCCCAGTTACGCTCGTTACCCTTCCTGCTCACACATGTGCCAGCTCTCTACCTTTTCAGTGATGTCTCTTATGCTGAAAATGCCAAGGGATTAGCTAGGAACAGCTCCTCTCTACAGAGCTATCACTCCAATTTTAAAACAAGAAAGAAAATAAAAGGCAAGGAAAACGGTTAGAGAATGCCACTTGATCAAATACGCACATAACTAAGCTGACATAAACATGCCTCCTTTTCCTGTAATACTTTTTTAAAAGTAGAGGAGCGGCGCAGGAGTCCTGCTGGATTTCCCTTAGCAACCTGACAGGAGCCCACAAGGTCAGCTAGCAGGAAGCGTAGAAAATTATACAGTAGGGAATTATCAGCTAAATTATTTCACTATACTCAGGATTTTTACTGTTCCTCCCAAGACAGTGGCCTCTTGCTACTTGCAATAGAAGCAAGAATAAAAGGACAGAAATGACAAAAGAAATCTTGAAAAAATGCATGTTTTATGTGCCTCCTGAAGACAGCGACTTTAATGCCAACTCATTTTTTGTTGTTGATTTTAGATCAGACAACAAAAGCCTGATCCATAGCTGTGGCTAACATGAGTGAAAGAGGCTGCGTCTGTGTGCACGCAGCTGCACGCACCCACACAGGTGCATGAAGGTGACTTAAAATTCACCTTTCCACCTCCCAGTTCTGCTGCTGTCTCTAGCCAAGCCCATGCCAAGCTACATCTGGGGTCTGCTCAAAAATCCAGGCAGCTGAGAATGAGCCTAGGAAGTAGGGCTAAAAAACCTGCCTTTGCTGTTACCTCAGGATGGAAGGGAATGGTGCAAAGTCGCCCAGCTGAAGCACCATCACTTTAGGACCAACATCAGAGAAAGGCACAGGCTCCCAAACCCACTTTGCCTGCTTTAAGAGCTGTTCATTGGGGTGCTGTGGGGTGGAGGCCTTTCCCTGCCACCACTGCTCTGCTCCTAGTATTAGATATGTCCTGGTTTTAGGGAAGGAGGAAGAGAAACCTGGAAGACTGCTCACAATGTGGCTTGTTTCACAGGCCTGCAAGCATGATTTATCAATTAACAGGTAATGAAAAAAAAATCCTTGCAATTAAAGCCTTGATTTTGCTCAAACAGGAAGCAGTACCATGCCACCGTGTTCTCCTGAGAGAGACAGGCAGCTCCTGTCACTAATGTGCAGCACAGCTAATCTTAACAGATTCAGTGCAGGCCCCTTGAGAGATGCCATGTTGATGAAGGAAGATACAGTAGGGAGCCCCCCTCCCTCCCCACAGGGCCTAGCTGATTGCAAAGCTGACTGAAACGTGGAGGGAAAAGTGTTTCCCTGTTTCATTGCAGAGTGGCAGAGTTGTTGGAGGCAAAGGCAACTTCTGACTCCAAAAGATCATTTCCGCCAGATTATTCTTTCATTTCTGTATCAAAATGTTATCTATACCTTATTTTCTTTTTTAATTGGAATGTTTTTTATTAATCTATCCATTGAAACCCTTTCCACTTAAAAAAATTACGTATGGGTGTATATTTGCTCTACAGAGTAAATATTTATACATGTATGTATGTATACATACATATATATGTGTGTATATATATATACATTTCAGCCTTGTTAAAACCACTCCCTATAGATTGACTATACTTCTCCACATTCCTTCTTAGAAGTGTGAAGGGTTTCAATAGATTTTACAGGATACGATGCCTAAGAATTACTCAAAAAAAGTCAGAGCAAATTAAGGGAGATGTTTTTCTTTTCTACTTCTTGAAAATCAAAACCACAGAGCACTTATCAGAAAAACAAAACAACTAAACCAAACAAAAATTAGACAAAATGCACAGCAGCCAGGATTTTGAAAATAAATCATTGTGGGTGCTAGGATTTTTTCCTTTTCCAGATAACTTAGTGGTAATAACTTGTGTGGACTTACAAGCAAGGACTGCATATCTGAACTGATGTATCTCCCCTGTGGTCAAGGTAATATGTTAAAAATGACCTCTGTTTAACTTGTGTAACATATATCCTGTACAAGATTGTTTACAGACAACAGAGAATCACAGGATATCTTGAGCTGGAAGGGACCCATAAAGGATCATCAAGTCCAGCTCCCTTCTCCTCACAGGACTACCTAAAGCTAATAATACAACTAAGAGTGTCCTGCAGATGTTGCCTGAACTCTTGGCAGGCTTGGTGCTGTGGGGAGCCTGTTCCAGTGACTGACCACCTGCTCAGTGAAGAACCTTTTCCCAATGTCCAATCTGAACTTCCCTTGACAGAGTGTCATTCTGTTCTATACATGTGTCTTTGACTATTTATTCACATCTTGCACATTTCTGTAGGATGTGCAGGATGTATATGCAATTATGCCATCATACTGATGAGAGAACTTAGACTGATGGACTACTGAAAATACCATTACACGGGTAATAGATAACCATAAATTGCTGACATTTGGAAAAAGAAACACACACTTTGTTAATTTCTGTATTCATTAAGGCATCCCGAACACATGTTCCCAACACCAGTGAAAATTATCAATTTTGCCAAGGAGAAAAGGCTTTCTAGAGGCTGAGAAAGATAAGTAAACAGAAAGAATCTGGGATAACCCTCTAGGTATATCTCAGCAAGCCATGTGTGCTCACTGAGATTGCTGTGTCACACGCCAGAAGTGGCTGCAAGAAAGCACGTGCATGGTTGATCAGAGACAAAAGATACACTGCTGACATGCTGCAATCATAGGACTGCTGGAACTGTGAAGAAGGTTTCTTACCCAAGTGTACTCGCATTCATAGCTCAAAACAGAAAGGAAGATATGGGAAACAGACCACAGTGTTGCTGAACACTCATCCTGGGGCTGTGACAATTTGCTGGTCAGCATGAAAACGTTTTAAAGGTATCTGAACAAGAATTGGAGGAACTACAGCATGTGGAAATTGAGTTATTCTAAAGAGTCATACCTCTGGAAAGGTGGAACAGACCACAGAGTAGCCACTAGCTTGTGTCCCCCTGGAATACCCATCTGATGCTAAAGAGGCAGTTACAGCACATGTCTGACTTTGGAACACCACCTACTTGTGGTGGAAGGTCACAAAGCAAAGAAGACCTATGAATGCCAAAAGCATTTAAAGTGGCTTTCATGGAAATCTGGCTTTACGATAATCTCCAATCATTAGGCTTTCTTCAAAGCAATTTCCAAAAGGATTGCTGGTTATAAACAACCTGAATTTCAAGCATAATCTAGGCAACAATTCACAGTGATTCTCCCTCTTTTTCCTGGCTACTACTTTTTACAGGTGGATTTTGTATGTGTTTATAATTTTCAACCCTTTGATAAATGTTCAAGTCAAACAAATTTTATCCTTGCATTGTTCATGTGGTTGCATTGCAGAGGGTCTTCCTTGCTCTGTGATGCTTTCATTAGACAGTGCCTTCTGGTTTTTGCTTTACTGATTAGCAGGGTATGACCTCCTCTATGTGCACTGTGCTCTGAAAGAGGAAATGAGGAATATGTATTGTGGTGGGACTGTCAGGGGAACAGAAGAACTGAAATGTTCTTAGCTTTCATGGCAGGAGGATTCAGAGTAGGGCATCTTGAGAGAGGAGGTCAAGGATAAGATGTAGCTGGTTTTGTCTTACCCTTACACTGCAAAAACAAGATGAGGGTGGGAAGAGTCACTGATGTGAGATCTTCCCTAGGAAACTGAGAAGGACAAGTATGAAACTGACAATGGGATAACAAAATCTGTGAAGTTGGTTCCCACCATCAGTTGCTGTATGGTTAATGGCATTGGTTCTGGCTCTCTTTCAACTTCTTTCTCTGCTATCCCTGTCCTGTTTTGCCTTCTCTAGGCTGTGATGGCTGTAACATCAAAATGCAGTTTTATTCCCTCCTAAAGCGCTTTGTGGTTATGTACCTGAAATTACTCCTCCATTTGCTTTGTTTTCAATGTGGCATTTAGAAATGGACTGAAACATGCTAGCTAGAACAGGACTTCAAATCTGGCGTCTAAATTCACCAAACTGTGATTCAGTATTTTAATAGAAAATACAGTGCCTCAGAATGAGGATTCTCTTGTACATTACCCCTAGGAAGACAGTATACCTTCACTTCCAAACCCCTCTGTCCAACACGTTTCTCTAAATTACGTGAATTCCCCAGCCTCCTAGCACAGCTTTTAAGAAGGGTCGCTCTCTGCTTACTAATCAGGCATGTGAATGGCTTTCCTTAAAGAAAGAAACTTTGAAAACACATGAAAATCTACTGAATATCAATCATTATGGAGGTCCCTTTAAACTCTGTCGTAATACTCAAGAGATGGTTTCCTGCTGAATTAAAATCTGCAGTTTCAAATGTGCAACCTTTCTTTAACTGCATTGACTGACTCTCCTCTGTTTTCTTTTTGTTTGGGGTTGATGATTTTTTTTTCCCCTAGAGACTATTTATTTTGGACACCCCTTTAACACAGTCCCAACATTTACCCTGCTTTTGTGTTGAAACAGATTTATTTTTTCGTTCTGATATCCTTCCAGTTAAGAGTTTAGTTAAAAAAAGATAAAGAAATAAATTCACAAAAATCACAAATGCTCCCTAACTCTGAGAAATTTTAAACAAATTTTTGAGCACTCTTCAAAAGCAAGGGATTGTCATCTCCTAGGGAATGAAGCTGAGTCCTGGAAGGGACATAACAAAGGGTGAGCAGTGGTGTAAACTTCCCCCTGGTTCTCTACTAAAATATGTCATTCCTGATCTGGACCACACCCAGAGATACGAGAGCAATTCATTAGGTGAGGCTTCGTTATGTGTGGGTGAAAATGTCCCCATCCTATTACCCATCACTGATAGGATCAGAACCCTGGGAGAGACTTCAAGAAACTGATCCCCTTGTCCCCAGGAAGGATCAACTCTTTCTGTGTCATTCCTGCACAGACATTTGTTACCCATCTCTTTCAAGCAGAACCAAGTGCTACAAGGTCTTCTGAGGTGCCCAGAGACAGATGCAGCCCGATAGCCAGACCTGCCAGCATATCTGGCCATTTGCAATGGTTTGCAGGCTGGCTTAGTGGCCATACGGTTGTTTGGATGATATCTCCATGGGATTTATCTTCTACCTTCGAAAACAACCAACCATGTGAAAGGCTGCCAAATGCCCCAAATGTAAAATCTTTACACCAAAATGCTTTGTGTAGGGCATAGTGATTTATTCTTGGCTATTCCTAAAGAACTGTGTAAGGAAAGAATATTAAACCTCAGTTCAGATGATCACAATTTGAAAAACAAAGATAATTCAGGGTTGTATTATAATTTTTATAGGTACAATTTGTACCTATCTTTCAGTAGATGAGAGAGGTGGCACAGGAGAAACGGATCATTAAACAGTAGTGTGAAGCCAGGGAAATTAACCAGCTGCTGTGAAAGCCACCTCGCTCCGTCTCTGAGCGCGCGACAGACACGGCGAGAGGGAGGGAGGGAGGGAAAGAGAGAGGTGCCAATTGTACCTATAATGCAATAATTAAAAAAACTCTGCCTTCTATCTCACCATAACGGCTTGCACAGGTTAGATCAAAGAGACACTGCTGCTGCTCACAAAGGGGCTTCTCTTTGCATAAATACGTGTGCTCACAGGTAGAATATTCCAGCCAATTCAAAGCTCTAATATACAGCCAAGGGTAGCCTATAGAGGCTAGAATGTGTTCTGTAGGGTTCTCTCTTCTCTACCCACTGCAAAAATGGTCTTTGAAAGAGGCGAGGTAGTGGAACAAATAGTAGAAAAGGAAGGGGTGACGTTTGCTTGACAAGCATCTCTCCAAGCATGTGGAGATCCCTACTCATGGCTCACCCCATGCTGCACACGTGGCAGGTATGCACTGCCACCCAGCACACTTCCAAAGACATTGGGTTACTATTGTTTAGCCCTAGGAGGCACAATTCCTATTCCATGTGCCCCACTCTGAAAACTTCCTTTCGCACTGAGTCAAATGAAGGGTCTATTTCCAACACTTGCTGCTGTGGCTCCAGCTTTAACAATAAAAGATGGCACAAAACACTTTAAAGAAATAACATATGCATCCTTGGGTTATTGTGCCGAAGAAAGAGATAAAACAAGAACAAAGTAAGAAATTATATTGTCAGAAAAAATGTGAACTTTTTGATTGGGGATGACATTTATTTTAAGTGTGCAATGACGGCAGGGAATCTGTCAGGGTAAGACATGGCAGAGGTTTCAACGTTTGTTAAGAGCATCATGGGAATTTAACTAAAACTGTTAAAACTGACACTATTGGCTTTTGTTAACACATTAGGCATGGGAAAAGTGCCAGTCAGCATATCCTCCATAGCATCGGTTCAGTTAAATCATCTGGAAGACGCATAAAACTGGGTGTGATAATAAATGCGACGTTTTCCACACATGGATAGAGGGAGCAGAGAGGGACAGGACCATTTTGACAAGAACAACGAGATCACTTTTAAAACCCTGCACCTGCTTTGTACTTTAAAAGCATGCAAGAGGGAGGAAGGAGTTTCAGAAATGTTTTTTCTTTAAAAGACAAGTGAAACAAACTTACTAAATGCAATACAAATGGATTGTGAGTAAGTGCTTATAGTAGAAAATAACTTAATACTAGAGTGTATATTTATGGAATTGGCTTGAGTACAATTAAAGCACTGTCTAAAGCATTCCACTTTAAAACAGACTCAATTACCACTTCATAGTTTGGCTGGCAGACCAACAAAAACAGAATGCCAGCCATTTACTAGCAAGAACAGGAGATACATTAATACAAATACAGTCGTGCCACTGCCAGAGGATTTGAACAGAGCTCTGTGGACCTGAATCTCCAGCAAAATATCCCACTCGGAGGCAGAAACCCAGAAATCTGTTTGGTGAGTGACTATAACAAACATGAATGGGTCAGAAGCCCCCCACCCTACTATGCAATCTCCTTACACAAATAAATGCTAAGAATGACTCAAAGCTCTGCATTCTGATAAGGCAAAGCATATTACATAGATCTAACCATCTCTATATGAAGAAGCATGTGAAATGGATACATTTGCTGTGCAAACATCTGTGACCAAGCAATAAGCAAGATCTAAAACTACTGAGTCAATCTCATAGTAAAATAAACTGATCAAGAAGTAAGAAAATTAAAAAAAAAAAAAAAGATAAAGAAAGAAAATGGGGCTATTTTGAACATCAAAAGGTGTTTATGAGATTAGAAAATAATCAGGCTGAATTCACAATTTCTGCAATAAATGAGACACCACCAGATAAAGACATTTTAAACAATTACTTTGTTATTTCCGGAGTGCTCTGACTGCAGCATAGCCATTTGCTCTTAAAATGACCAGTTTTACTTTTCTAAAGGTCTTATGCAGTGAAGTTTCTGCTCATCTGCTGCTGTGTGCTTCAGCTGATAAAACACAGATGAAGAATTAAGGATAAAAACACAGAACGTGGCTGCCAAGAGTTGTTCTTTCTGCCATTTGAACATAACCTCATGTAGTTTGATCCACTCAGCATTTACCTAAGTGCTGCATCTAAGAAAAAACCAGAAAGTGGTAACATATGGAAGCTTGGGTAGTAACCAAAAGAACAATATTTTTTGGCCACGCGAGCAGAGCAGTACGACGCCTCCCGACTGGTAGGAAAGCGAGCGCAACGCAGACATAACCTCATTACATACTGGAGACTTCCACCTTTCGAACTTTCAGCAGACTCATTTCTTAGAGCCTTCAAGCTCTCTCATCGATCCGCAGCCATTGCTATGCACAAGGCGGCCTCGAAGGGCATGACACCTGTGGTATAATGCCATATGTCTCAGAAGGTTTTATTATTTATTTTTAAATGAAATCTAAATAGCTATACATAGTATGGAGATGGTTTTCACAGGAACTAAAGGACTGATTTAATAAAGATTACAGTCGGAGATTACTGGCAGCTACAAAGAAATGCCATACGCTGAGAGGTTTTCTGTACCGCTGATCGGTAAGACATTTACAGATGTAGGAGAAAGGGTCTGATTATGTGGATCGCTGGGAAGGAAACCTGTAACTAATGCCAGCAAGAGACAGGCATCATTCCTATATGTCTTCATTTAAAGTAATAAGGGCTAAGGAGAGTGGAGGGTCAAAGGAATGCAGGCTTACACTGCTACAAGCTATATTGTATAATAATTTAATTAATTAATTGCACACATTCCCAACCTTTAGACCTACTAATGTGTTCTCAGATATTCACAGAGCTTTTATTCATTGCAGAATGTACAATACGCTCTTTACTTAGAAGAAGAGAAGAAGGCAAGAAGGCTTGATTCCATTTCTGGAGAGATTTGCTCTTAATCTGCTAAAGGTTATGTTGGCTCTCTGTAGTATAAGAAAATTAAAAATGGGGCTTTTATTTTTATTATTCCACCACATTCTACTTCATCTTTTTTTTCCCTCAGATTTTGATATAAAGTAATCCTAATTATTCTGAAAAAGCTAAGTGTTTTTTTGGTAACTAACCTGCTTTGCCAAATTAAAATCAAGCCCATGCAAACAGGCACACGGCAGAGACCATTCTGTTGTGATCATCAGGTATGTAAATACCCGCAGCACTGCCCTTTCCCTGACACATGCCACAAAAAGCTACCGGCTGGAGCTGCCTCGGGGGGCAGCCTGGCTCTCCTGGGAAACTTTGAAAAATAATCGCCTCAGTAATATGACAGGCCTGAACAATATGGGCCAGATCCTGCAGCTCTGCTCTGTCAGGAGACCCATCGAAGCCCACTGCTCTGTGCACAGCCAAGGACGTTTGGGTGGCAGCATCAGACCTCTGTTTTCAGTGTATATTTCATTACATTCCTTTCCTAGCTATTATGGTCCCGTCAGCTAAAGGACTGCTGCAGCTCATTCCTCCCTTGAAATTTTGATCCAGTGAGTATAACTCCGTGATAACAATGATATAGTGATGCCACACAGGGACCACCGTAGTTTTGTGTAGGAAGCACGGCTTGATGTGGACTCTGAGTTTTGTCCCACTGACTTTGACAATAGGGAGAAAACAGGAATGTAGAAAAATACAGAAATTGCATGTCAAGCTGCTAGTATATTTTTCTCCACATAGAAAAGGATCTTTCTTGCAAGATCACTGTGAACTACACTCAGCTTAAAAAATGCTTCTCCTATTTAAAACATGTTCTTTTTTGATTTTTCCGTCTTGTTTAATAAATGTTAATAAAACCAGAGCACATATCAGTCTTTTTCATTGTTTGGCCTTTTTTTGATGGAGAATGGAAAAGAAGGGTGGAAGAGGAGAAAGACTTAGCAATTACTGAAGAGACTATGGGTAGCAAAAGTTGATACCATTACCTGCAATAAATTTGACTGTCAAGTTTCACGCTACTGGACTTGCAGTGACATTTTATGAGGAAAATTGCTTGATTTTTTCTTTCACTAATGTAATGCCATCATTTATTTCAATAAGGTAGTAAATATTTTCACTATTAGATGAAACAACCTTTTGGTTGGTTTATAATTACAAGAATGATGCTAACTGTATTCCTTGCTTTGTTTCAATATCCCTTGTCATTGCCATAGACCTCTCTGCCTCTCTTGTTTTTCTCAAAAGCAATTTAGAAAATGCTTGTATTTTAGACAAAAGGAGAACATTTGGTGAAAGAAAATTCATCATTAGGTATCTAGAGGTTTGTTAATAGAAAAGGCAACTCCCACAGTGTATCCTAGTGCTCAAGCCAGACACACATGCTCAGGACCAGCAAGCTGCCTTCACAGTGGGCCAAAAGTCATTATCATAATTTTATATTACATAGACTACATTGAAAATTTAATATATCCCAGCAAAAAGAGACAAAAGACATTTTGCATAATGCTTCTGTGAGCGCACTCTCTCTTGCTACTCTTTTAGCCACCCCATGCAGATAATCACACCAGGAAAAAGAAGTTCATTACCTAAGCCAAATCAAAATTAGGCTTTTCTTTTTGATAGGGAACTTCATTAGTAAGCCCTGTCTTATACAGCTGGGAGATTTGATGAATCTATCTTGGAGTAATAATTCAGCACAATCAGCCACATTTCTGCTTTAAGTTTTATGTCTTTGTTGCAAAAATTGGAACTATACATATAGTGTGCAGTCATATATCTACAAATTCATAGCCTACATATTCTCATTTCACGGCGTTTAAAACGTGCCGGAGTGGCAGCATACTATGTTAGTAAACAGGTTCCCTCATTTCCATGGTTGAGGCTTCTAGGGACTAGAAATCCTAAATAGTTGGAAAATGGATTTTGCTCCTTGCTGCAGAACCTGCAATTAAACTACATTACGGAATTGATTTCATGAAAAGGAAAGATTGTCTCCTCTACCTCCATTTTCCCCTACTCCCCTTGTTAAGCCATTTCCTGATTATGACCCAGACTATAAACCTAGCCTCTTTCCTGAATTTCCAAGGGAGAGAAATGCACTGGGGTAATGTCCCATCTGTATTGCACTCAATTAATCTCTAAAAAAGACAAGAAATAAAAGGTTCTGCTATCTTAGATACATGGTTACAGACATTAGCCACTGCTATGTAAGCAATATATAAATTGCAGAATCCAGCTGGACATCTGCAAATCACGATGTGGTTTGTGACAGTGACAGGATTCTGCTGTTTCAGAGCATGCCTGGTACAGGCTGCAGGTGGCTGTACTGTCATCTGGGGCTCTTCTTTATGCATGTTTTCCCCCACTGACATGCCTGGATACTCTGCTCTCTTGTTATATTTTCAGTGCAGCAGTATTTTTCATCGTGATCACACAAAACAATCTGCAAAAGTCATATTCACACAGAATTCCCCAAATGCTTTACATACCAACAAAAAGTATTCACTGTCCCCATTTTAATGTTGTGACCAGCTGCATTTCAAAGCAATTAAGTGATTTGCCTAAGAAGACAGAAGCAATCACTAGGAAAGCTGAGAAAAAACAGTAAAGATGGGTTGGTCAGCATCCCCAAAAACTATGAGGAATGGTCTCCTGACCAGTGGGAATTACTGTAAAACTCTCTTCAGGAGGCAGAAATATTTAAATTTGTTACAGTTGCTGAAAAATAACTTAATTCATTCCACATCTTCTTTTACAATTAAATACAACTTGCTCTTCAGAATGCAAATATGGCTCAGGGTGTGTCTCCAAACAAAGGTCACTTTTTTACACCTATGTACATTCATTCCATCAAAAATGCACAAGCATGCCTACACTCCTGGTAAAGCTGGATTAGAGTGTATAAATACAGCCTACATTGTAGTGTGTGATCCTGACACACAAGTCATCCACTTGTCAACACTGAGATGACACATCCATACACTTACGATGTGACTTAGATGAGGGTGTTGAGGCTTTCAGGAAACCATCAGTTCCCCACTGAATACACATTTAAGAAGACACTTTTACTTACAGTTTCAACTGTTCAGCTCTACTCATGAAAACATCATTAAAGCCATGCAGGTAAGGTGGGTGGACCTGAAAAGCATGGTCTGTAGAAGAAAAGGCAAATGCCCTCTCCCCACCTCTGTGTGTCACTAGTGGGGAGCTTAACTGCACCCCAGGGAGTGAGGTGGATGCTGGCTTTCATGGGTAGAAGAACTTACTGTATGGGGACATCTGGGTCCTAAATGGGACAAGAAGTTGGGGTGTTTCTCACCAATTGACATCTGGAACTCAGTGCACTGGGATCTGGGGAGCTTTGATGTGGACAGGCAAAGTCAATGGGCGCATGTTACAGGCTCCCTAAATCTCAGCATGGCAATGAGACACCAATTGCCTTTTTCATCTCTGACCAGTCAGGGGAACCTGACGGGTAGGTTCTTCTAAAAAAGCTGCTGAATTCATCCAAAACTGCTTATCCAAAGCTTTCAGGTGTCCCTTGGACCTCTAGATAAACTGGTTTACATTGTACAAACAAATCTCATTTTTGGCTCAGAGCATTTTTGACAGCCTCTCAAACACATCTTAGGCTTGTCAGAGGTCCTTCATGTGACTCTCATAATGCAAAGCAGCCCTACATTTTGAAATATTTCCTTTCTTCTTGTTTTCATTGAGGGAAATCACAGAGAAAATCCCTGCAAATTGTCAACAGAAACACAGAAGAATGGCCGCAAAGAAACCTGTGTTTACTATCAAACACATAAACTGTATGCATTTAGACACTGGAGATTTATTACACATTCAAAGCCAAAACAGGCAGATTTACAATTATATCTCCCCTTACTTCTTTCAACGTGGACAGCATAAAATCCTTTTTACAACTGTTTAAATTCAAGTTGAAATCTTCTATGAAAATCTGAAAGTTAGGCTTGATTTACAACCTGGTCAGCAAGCAGAAATTTCAAATAAATGGATACATACATAGATAATCCAAGTGCACTGAATCCAGTTCAGCTATTTTCTTTTTCACTAGATATCCACATGTTATTAGAAGTACACAGATAACCAGGTTTCATGCAGTAGACAAAATAGCATTGTGGGATTACATTAGTCCGACAGCTGCTTTATGACTATAGCTTCCAGACCAATTTATTTAATATTGATCTTTAAACAAACATCAGTACAAATAAATTTGAGCACTCTAGTCCTGAGATTTTGTACCTATAAAAGAGGCCAATATTCAGAGAAGCAGTTCTGCCTGTATTTCAGTCTTTGATTCTGTTTTCTTTCATCTTACCAGGTATCAAATACATCAATGCCAAATTAAAACAAATCTATCCTGAGATAAAGCTCTGTTTATAATCTTTGGTGCAGAAAGAATTTTTCTATCAATAACTTCCAGCAAGCATTTTAACTGATCTTTTTATTGCTTTATTCTGGTTCCTACAAAAGGCAGCAATGCCATGTCCTGACTATCATGCTAAACTCTCTCCAGCAGACCTGTCAAGAAGAGCTTTCAGAAAAACATGCTCTGTGGCAGAGACTGAACTGTTCATGGTTAATGACTCTAAGCAATTGCCCATTTGTGGAGGTGCCAGGGTGCTTTGCTGAGACCAGGTTTGCACCCCCGAGGGAGAGGAGGTGAGTTGGATTAGCACAGGACAGAAAGGGAGGCTATACTCTGAAGTTTGAGGCTGATAGGAGGCAGATCCTTCAAGAAGGAGTGGTGCTTTTTATCATAGTAATTGTCCTCCCTTACACAATTCCTTCAGTACTGTAACTCTCCTCTTTCCTCCTGGGGAAGGTCTGATGGAGCATAAGTGGCTCAACTGACATCAGAGGTAGTTGTCATGTCTTAGGAGATGTCATAAACCATCAAAGACCCCCCCTAAAGCACGCCCAGACTAATTTCTGAGGCCTCCCATCGGAGGATTAAAACCACCCCCCTCCAGGGGTGGTACCTGGGGGTTTTCACCTGAGATTGAGTGTAACCCATTGGACTTTGTGTTTGGTGGGCTTCCCAGTGGATCAAGGCCATCACTTCGACCAAAGGATATCGAAAATTGCAACAATCAAGTCTTGTTGCTGGATGCACAGGTGATGGTATATTTCTACTGTTATCCTTTTGTTCTCCTTCTTTCTTTCTTTTCCCTTGCATATTTTCTTTAGTAATATTTATATGCTTTCATATTCCTGTATTACAATAGATAATCATAACCAAAATGGCTACATATCCACTTTGCATTGTGACCAAATTTTTCTAAAATAAACTCTACATGTATACCAACGCTGATCTTCCTTCCCAATGGAACTATTAATAAGAACCTGGGCTACCCTTGCCTTCTGGGTACTTCTGATTACTTCATCCTTTCAAACTTCCACACAGTTTTTCTCCTAATTACTTTCATCCAGTGTCAGGAACAGGCCCAGCTCCCAGTGCCCCCCTGCTGAGAAAATTGTTGTGCCATGATACAGGTTTGGGAGGCTGATGTTCAGGCTTTTACAGGGCAGTGGTTGACCATTTGGAGGAGGGGACAGCTGGGTGCTGAACATAAGTAGGGAAAAAAACTTAGATAGAGAAATAGATAATGAACCCTGGGATTAGACACTCAATTCAATTAGGCGGGTATATATAAATGTTAGGCATAAACTGATCCAACATAATTATTTGCACAGGACTTATTTGTGCCCTTCTTAGCTATGCTGAATGAGCACAGATACCAGATTCACTGGGGACACATCTTCCACTGGTGTGGAACTGGGCTAAAGTTCAAAAGTTTTTGGTCACAACTTACTCAGATCTGCCATCTGGCTTATGTGCACTGAGTTTTACGGATTATATCCATCTCCCAAATGGAATAAGTAGACATTTGTGTGTGTCAGGAAAAAAAAGAAAAAGAAAATAAAATGAAAATCTGCTGTCTGTGTTAAGCAGAAGAATGGCCATTCGTGTGGCTTGTGTAGCCCTCGCTTTGGCAGCAGGCTGAGGGCTGTCGGCCCTCCCAGTGGTGTGCCTTTTGGAGGAGGCGATGTATCCCTTCAAACCTGCAATCTGCTTGACTCCAGTCATCCTGACTGGGGCTCAGGATGTGCCAAAACTTCTGCTAGGATCTGTGAACAGTAAGTCTCGATGGAAATTAGGGCTTAAAAAACTTTGCTTTTGTTTGTGATTTGTAGCTGTTTGGGGGAGGAGAGCAGCTACGGCAGAAGTGACTGATGCTGCAGCAGTACCCGAGGGCAGGGCATCTTCATGAAGATGAAGCACCCTTACTTAAGACTAGTAGCTTCCAAATTAACATTTTAGGAAGGGTTGCATTTCCACTCAAATACTGGGTTTTGTGTTGCTGTGCTTGAGGCTGAGGAAGACTTCTGCTTTATATGTCAGTGTTCACTGATTGCTGATTGCCTCAACAGTGTCTGTGGTGCTCCAAGCTAAGTAGGAGCAGGTTATGGAAGATGCCATCTTATTAATCTAAGGCATCATTTTGAGTATATCCTGAGCTGCAAGTTTGAAGAAATCCACCAATTATTTTTCTGAGTAGTGCACAAAAGAAAAAGGAAGGAGCCATTGCTGTGTGGTGAAATGTTTGGACATGAGCATCATAAAAATAAATGCTTGGCAGCAGTACACACAGCTGTGCTAAGAAACTGAGGGAAAATTAAGGGCATTTTAAAAAGAATACTCTCCCAGTTTTTGGAGACATATTCCTACCATAGATTTTATTTATTTGCTTTTTATTGTTATTTCCCCTGATCCTAATTTTAGAAGACACTCCCTCTGCACATCCCACCTTTTCGGAAACTAGCAGAGGCTAGACAGCATTTTGCAGGGGTAGACAGAAGAATGAGGAGGCTACCAGATGTCCCACCTCATTTCAGCTACAGCTCTGGTTACCAGTGAATAACAGGCAGCAAAATGATTTTTTTGAATTTGTTACCCATGGAGCTAGCAAAAAATGAAGAAATAATTCATCAATCCTCTAAGTGACTTCAGATCATAATGCACGACAAAATGAAAGGATAAAGGAGTTATGAATTTGGTCAAAAAATTTTCTTTCAAATACATGATGAGTAAAAAGTTGCATCTTGTTTATGGTTACAGTTTAATGCTGCTGGTTTGTCAGGTTTGTAAGCCATGATTCCTAAAGCAAAGAAAACACACACGAGAATTAAAAAAAAAAAATAATGGCACTAATCACAGATCAGCAAATGATTATCTTGCTGTGTGATGCAGTAAATAGAAGGCTGCCCTATAAAGCAAGCTTCCATCTCAGAAGACTTCTTACAGTTCCACCCATAGGTCTGAGCTACTGCAGATTTAATTTCACAAGGAGTGAATTCAGATTATTTCATAACCCTTAAAGATGGCCCAAGCCTATTTTTAATGTGCTTCTGGTATTTGTGAAAACAATACAATTACTAAAGCTGTTGCTAAAACCCACAGCAACCGAGTACCACTTGCCTAAAATGGTCTCTGGGACCATTGTGATGGAAAAGCTACTGACACTGCAGACTGTCCAGGAAAGCTATTGGAAAATCTATATGGTGATAAGTCATAACATGAACCCTTTAGAGTCTCTCTTCTAAGGGTGCTTAATACATACAGCATAGTAAAAGTCAGTTCCTGGCTCTTGAGTACTGACATCTATGGTGTATGTAAGTTTGAACAAGATGAAATAGCAATTCTGGTTTACTTCTCACATTAATTGTGAGATAACAGCCAAGTACAGTGTAGGAACCACACGGCCACAGCGGAAGGAAAACAGGTTTTCTAACCCTCCAGAATTATTTGCCTTACTTTCTTTGGGGAAACTCAAATGCTCCTAGCTCTCCAATAATAAACACTTGGAGTTTCATTTTAATCATTATTGCTGCCATGGTGTGTAACTCTGCCGTTAAAAGCATCCAAGAAGCTATGGCACTCTGCTTCCCCTCTCCCCAATAAATGTCCCTGTAGCTATTTTGGTTTTGGTGGAGAAAAGTCTAGTTGAAAGGCAGAAAAAAACCTCTGGCCCTTGCTACAGAACACGTACTCCAGCTCCACAGGGTCTTTGCTACTGAGACTCCACAGGACCCTGCTAAAACTGTCTGTCTAGTTACAACTCTGCACAGTCTCACTCTGGCTAGGCCTTTGGATCAAACCCTTCTCATGTGAACACAGAGAGCGTCTGTGAAACTGTGGAGCAGATGTCTCCACAGAGACTCACAGATGCTGTCAGGACGGAACTTCAGGCTCAAACATTTGATGCATTTTAAAGAGGGATTCAGAATCAGACTCAAGCAGACAGATTGATCGTCTAACACTTCAAAGGCTTGAGCAGAATTGTTGTTATATTTTTCCTTTGTGCTTCCCCCCACCCACTGGCACTAATGGAGGTGACTTGTGTTTAACTTGACATGTTGTGTGGGGTGTACAGGAGGGGACTTCCACCTTCCAATTAAAGGAGTCAGGCAAGAATCATTAGCTGAAGCAAGAGAACAGAATGTGGGGCTGAAGGAGTTTAACACGCCAGCAGACAATGAGCACTTACTGCAAACGCTGCTTTGCCACACCTGGTTCTGGTTCCAACCATAAATGTGCAGCCTAAGTTGGGCTTCAGAAATGTTTCCTTCATTTCAGGGTAGGTAGTTTGAGAAAATCCCAACATTTTGAAATGTTTTTCCTAACTCCCTGTCTTCAAGGACTAAAGCATGCTACGAGACAAGACTACTCAAGACTACTTATCTCTTCAAGGAATTCACAGAAACTATATGTATTTTCTCCATACATTAATGTATGTGGTGGTTTGGTTTGTTTGTATGGGATCTAGGGGACTTCTGGAGGACAGAGAAAGGCATTTACAAGTCAGGCATTTGAAAAATAGCACATACAAAATTGTCTGTGACTAAAAGGAAAGTGAAATGAGGAAGAAAGGGTGAATGGATTTCTGCTCTTAATCTAGGAACCTTGGAAAGCTCTCTGCTTAGAATAATTTGCAAAGGTGAAGCCATGAAGAAAATAAGGAAGGAGGGCAGACTCAAGTCCAAAACAGACAATACGGGGGCAGGAGTGATACAGAACTACATACAATAAACATGCTACTGGAGATATGGAAATAATTCTGGAGGAAAGGGGTTTGCCTTCCTTCAGCAGCTTCCATTTTGACATGTTTTACTATCTTAGAGACGACTCCTAGTCGTCTCTCTTGTCCTGGGCTGAAGAGAAAGACTCGTCTGGCAGTTAGTTCAAAGGGGACCTTTCGTCAGTTGGGTTGAGCTGTGAGTTAGTGATGGGCATATCTCGAAAATATCCATCCCTCTCCTGTCACCAGCTATGGGAAAACAAAAGAATAGAGGAAATACAGCTGTAAGTGTGGAGAAATACCAGTGAGATTATTAACGGAGGCTTCAAACAACTCAGGGGATTAAATGAGCTACATAGGAAAAAAGATCTGCTGATGGGAAAAGGAAAAAAATCTACCTCAGACAAAAGGCCAAACATCTATTTTTCTCTACCATGTGTTCTTCATATCAATCCATTAAATATATGAGAAAATAGAAAACAAACTTTTCCACAAAAGAAGGGAAATGGAAATAAATGCTACAAGGCAGAAAAGGTTGGAATTTCTACTGCTATCAACTTAATGAGGAAGCAACACGGGATTGTTAAAGAAAGATGCCAATGCTCAATCCAAAGTTTACAGCAGGAAGGTGTGTAGCACAAATAGAGGGCCAGTTACTGCCTCGGAGAAAGTCTGGGGGTCTTGTCAGGCAGAGGCTGGGGAGGTCACTTTCAGTGATGTCCCCACTATGTCCATTACTATGTAAGGTCAAAGAGCTTGAGGGAACAAAGCACCAAATAACCCCAGCTCTCTGTCATGTGTGCCAGTAACGGGGCCAGATCAGTCATGAAGAGAAAAGAGGCACTTAGGCACAAAGGAAGAGCCTCTACTATCACCTGCAACAAAGGCGCTGAAGGAATTACATGTCTGAATATTTTCATTCAGCCGACTAGGAATTAGAGATGGCTCAAGGGGACTTAATTTCAACTGCAACCTTTCCTTCCCCTCAGCAATCCTGTTTCCCGGGTATATGTTAGTGCATAAAAGGCCTGCTGGGAGACTGGAAGGGTAGGGGGTTCTTGTCTGTCCGCTGACACAAGTGTCTTGGGAATAGCTGTCATCCTGTTATTAAATATTTAAATATTTCAAGAGCAAGCTAGATTCATCAACCTTTGGAAAGAGTAATCAAGAGAATGAAAGGTAGACAAAAATAAAAGGAAGAGGTTGGTTATTCTGGGGAAAGAAGATGGGATCACCAGAGGAGAAAATATGCAAAGAGGGAAAAAAACTGGCAGATAAAATTGATGAGAAAAGGAAGAATAATGAGAAACAAAAAAGGGAAAGCACTGAAACAATACAAAAGAAACAACAGGGAAAGTAGAATTAGAAAACTAGCTAAGGCAATACCTGGAAACCCTGTATCTGTACAGGGTGAGAAAAAAACATTTTGTGAGAAAATTCAAGCAAGCAAGCAAACACAAAGCAAAGAAGCAATACATAAATTCTGGATATAGTGGTCAAGAAAAACCAAAAAGCAGCAAGAGACAGATAGTTTATATAGAGAAAAAGAGGGAAGATGAATATTATCAAGGGTGAGAAGGATTCCAGTGATGGGGGAAAAAAGGCATATTTAATGATTATTAACAGGAAATAAAGATATTTCATTCATTGTACTGTTTTCCTGCTTGATTGCCAAAACACTGTTTTTTCCATAACCAAACAGAACACACAGTGTCTTAGCTCAAACACAGTTTATGAGTGTCAAGATGACATTCAGGGGTTCTCCCATCCCTATTAAATGTACACCTGACAGCTGTAGCAAAGGAAGATACCCTGTCACAGAGAGCTGGTAAGATGTATTCCATCCCAAACCTGCCAAACAGGACTTCGAGACAGAAAAGGGAACAGAAAAGGAACATAAGTGAAGTGGTGGTGGCAAGGCAGCAGCACCACTTCCTATAGACACTCTTTTCAAGAGTTTCCCTTGGTGCTCTTGGGAGAGCAGCCCTGGAATGATGGTGAGTGAGCACAGGGTGATGGGACACAATGACAGGCTGTAATAGGTGGAGAGCCTTGGTCCAAACAGCTTAGGCTAGTCAGTGAGCCAAGGAGGCCAGTTCAATTTTAACAGCATTTAGACAGTGTTTACAGCTGTGCATCTCAAAGCTCCTTACAACTAGAATTTAAATATCACAGTAATCATTTTACAGAGAGGGAACTATAACCACCAGGGTACCGTAACTCATCCAAGGTAACAAAGCAGGTAGTAGGCTAGGAACTGCTCCAAACTCCCTGCCAGGTGCCCTTTCCATTTCACCCGTGGACTTGTCAGATTCTCCTCCTAATATCAGCCTCAAAAGCTGCAAACATTACAGGCTGGAAGTCAAGCAAGCAAAAGTCAGTTCAGATGGGAAGGCAGCTGTGCAGTCAAAACAAGTGTAACCCATAATGATGTGGGAGAATTCTACCAGAAATAGGCCAACACAGTAAAAATACAACAAAAGAGAGAGAGGGGGAAAGAGAAAGAAGTCCAGGATTGTTCAAGAGAGAATTAAAAGGCGTTTATTCTGTCCTGGCAAGGATAATCTAAACACTGTTGTGGTTAAATGTTTGCCTACTACAGATCATGTTACAGCAGATTTTTCTGTTCAAAGGGTTTGTTAATGGCTTTGCTATTCCTTGCATGGATCTTGAAAAAAGCACATGCTACAAATGTGATATCTTTGCTGTTTGATGCCAGAGGTTGTGAAAGGAAAGTTGGGAAAGAACTGGCACACAGAAGGAAAGCAGTCAGCCCATTTAGGAATACTCCATTAACTCATAGGAGAAGATTCCCCCAGGACACAGTCCCAAAGAAGACCCCTGGCGAGTTTAGGCTTGTATATCATTTGTCCTATCCAGAGGGCGAGAGAGTTAATGATTATATAGACACCTTGCTGTGTGCAGTATCGTTTGTGCCTCTCGATCAAGTGATGCAGATTACAAGGAATAGCAGTCTGAGGGTTCAGTCAGATGGGAAGGAGAGAGACACACACACACACACACACACAAACCCATACCCCTCCTCCCCATCACACACAGAGCTGCTCACATGTTATGAGAACACCATGAGAGATTTCACTTGCCACTTAAAGGTTTCAGACTGGAGGGCAACATTTACATAGATAAAGGTACGTGTAAGGGTTCTGTAGCTTTGCACTGGTTATTGGAGGTGCTTGGTACAAGATGTGTAGGCAAAAATCTGGATTAAAAAGAGGGACAAAAAATTCCTCCTACCTAATTAACATAGCTTTTTGTCTAAAGAAGCACCAAACATCATGGCATTTCAGGAGTTATTGATGGCATTTGGGGAGGTTACTGGGGATTTCATGGTCCCTACAGCAGATGATAAAAGGGGAGGGGGAGGGAGAGCAGAGGGTCCAGGAAAACTTATTAAATTTTGGGCATCAAACTGGATTCAAGGAGAAGAGAATCACACCCCACAAGGGACTGGGACAAAAATCCTATGAGATTACTGGCTCAGCTGTGGCAAGCTAATAAGGTTATTCTGAAGCAGATGCAGTCGTTAATACAGTGGTGGCATGGGGATCTCCCGAGAGGGGTCAGAGCCATGATAACTCACGGTAGAGTAATGCACAATATATTTGTGGCCAGATCTTGTGATGGTAACTAAATGAACCTGTGTCAGTACTCTGTTGTTTAACTGACTTTGCTCTTAATCCCGTTTCAGTGGTGAGGGATTTCCTCATGCCACCTTGTTTCTTGAAGACAGCCCTGGAAACATTTTAGGCAAGTTATAGGGCCATTAAACAGGAGATTCAGGTGGACTAAAAGCCACTTTTGGGGAAACTGCTACATAGCAGCTCATGTTAATTCCACATTTATAAAGATATGGCAATTTCTGTTATTTATGGGTGCAGAGTAGAGAGCTATAGGTGGTTCTTTGTGTGCTGTGGAATGGTCAGAGCAATGGAAGAAAGGTGGGTTTGACATGAAATGTTGCATTGCTCAAGCTTTTCACAGTATTTGTTGTACCAGCAAAGTAATTTGTGAAAAATGGCTAAAGACTGTTGGATTCTATCACAAAATCTACAAGCACCAAGCTTATTGGGGACCTGTGATAATGCTGCTCAGGGCCTGCGCTCAGTTATGCTTAGTGCCTGATGCATTCCTTATGGCCAGATACAGTGTAAAGGGAACAACTATTCACTTGCTAACTCTTGTTTCTGTCTAGTTGCAGTGGAAGTCAGTGCCAGCCACCACATGATTACTGATGGCTTGTGTTTTACCAGTACTTCAATACCAAGTTCTCTCTACTGTAGAGCTTACTCTCTGAATTCGATGGACAAATAAAGATTTTACTGAAGACCACATTGAGAACAATGGGGAGATGAAAGCCAGAAAAGGGAGAGAAATTAGTAGGAATGAGACCTACTTGAAATATAAAATTATTTTGAAAGACAGCAGGTGGCACTGGGAAGGTGTGTGTTGAGGAGAGAGACAGCAAAGGACAGTGTAAGGGAAGCCTACACAGGGGCAAAATTGGAACTGAGGGCATCCTCTGGGGAGAGAGAACCTGCAATCCTAAAAGGGAAAGAAAGTTTAGTAGACTAGACACATCCTCAATGAAGTAGTCTTTAAAAAGATTGGCAAAACCAGGAGAACTCACAGCGAAGCCACCTGTGACATTTAAACTGCCCTGTAGAAAAGCCACCAAAGACTATTAGCTAAGGAGAATAGTATGGTTGCATACTTCTGCTCCTCTTCCTTAAAAATTGGACCCTGGAAAAAAATACACTGCACAGATGTAGTTAGGTAATACAGTACATCATCAGGGTAACAGCTAGTTGCAAAAGTTCAACATCCCAGGGCAAGCCTAGGAGTGAGGAAAGATACAAAAACTATTCATACAGAAGACAGCAAAAGCCCTTCACTACTTTGGAAAAGAAGATGATCCAGGAAGCAGAAAATAGAATCAGGAAACCCAAATTTGATACTCTAAACTGGCCTGAATGATTCACTATGTGATTTGCTTAGATCATTTTGGGCTTGTCACCACAGGGAAACTACCAGCCAAGTATCCCAGGCTGCAACTTCTCAATACACCAACCCCCTGTTTGGATGCCCTTAGCAGGCAGTTGGTGCCCATTAGCTCTCTACATTGCCAGCCATCCCTGTGCCCTAGGAGCATGCACAGGGAAAGACAGGGTAAAATCATACTTAGCACCCTGCAAATTTACACCCTCCAATCTTTTGCAGCAACTTCCCTATGTGGAAAAGCCTTTCTTCTTCCCGTCCTTGCAGCCCCCTTTTGTTAAATAAGAGTCCTCGGGGCCCTGTTGTGAGATTTAATTCATTTTTTTGCAACATGCTGAGATTCCAGGTGAGAAGTGCAGCAGCCAGTAATGCTGTTTACACCTCCAACTATGCCAAAGAGCAGGAAAGGCCAAACGCCAGTATGGACGTTGATGTAATTCTTCACACGTAACCCGTGCAAAGAAATATCACACTTTGTGTACATGAGTGTGCAGTGTACATGGGCAGAATCAAAAATCAGATGCTATAAACCCCCTCTTTGGACATCATGGTGATTGTTACTGCCTAATGGCAGATGATGCACATCAGAAGGATTTATCCAGATAAGGCAAAAATCTGCAGATGTTTTAATCAGTACCAAGATAGATCTTGTTTATATCAAGAACCTTTTTAATGCAGCATTGCTGGTTTGGTCCGACATCATCTCCTGCAGTGTGTGGAGACAGGCCAGGAGTATGAAGGCTACAGAGCAGAGCAGGAAGAAAGTCAACTGTGAAATTGGTAATTTTATGAGTTTCACGGGGGGTTTTGTTGTTAGACACAATGCATTTGGAACAGAGTGCCCGGGGTAATACCATCCACATAGTGTCCATTTGTCAGCTATAGGTAACGATATCTTTAACCTAGAGTTCTGGAGATAAGTACGAAGGGAATCTGAAAGTAGGCTAAGGGTGGAGATGTGCTCATCACCAAAGGGTCATGAGCTATTACTGTCACATCTCTGAGTTTGAGGAACCCATCAGAAACTGAGGCATGGTTGACCTTGAAGAGGGATGGGAAAAGTTACCTCATTTTTCAGCAGCCCAGCAGAGTCCCTTTCTCCCCAAAAGATGGGCAGGGAGGAGACCCTCACTGGCGGACCCGACAGTGCATATTTTCTACAGGGTTGTGTCAGGATTGAGCAGGAGGGCAGGAATGCAAAATCATGTGGGGCTGAACAACATACAACATTTGCTCCCTTTTTCTCACAGAAAAATACGTGGCCCTGTTTCCCAGTTGTATTCATCTATTTCTTCAAAAGGTTATCAGCTTTATGCTTCTTGTAACAATTCCTTTGTATCTGAAACTTCAATAGTTAATATCAAGCACATAGGTTAAATGAACAAATGCATTTTCAGCTTTAATTCCACTTGCAGTGTGCTTATTTGGTTTCAGCTGCTGAGGTCTGACTTAAGGGGAAAAAAAAAAGGGAGAAAGGGAAAAATGAAAAAGGAGAAAACTGCTCGGGTAGAGGATGTTAAGAAGGGCATCAGCCACAGCCTAAAGGGTTAAGCAGAAAGTGAAAGAAGGATGGGAGTGAGCATAGCCATCGCTTTGTGCAAAAGACACAGTCTTTCCACCTCACAAACCTCTGTAGGATTCTGGGTCTGGATGGCAAGCTGTGGCTCCATGCGGGTTATGATTTACATTGAGTTTGGTTGCATATTCACTTGGTAGCACACAACAAAGACTGGGGAGGGAGGGGGAGTGAAGGGAGATCAGCACTGATCTGTCTGTAGTATCGTATCAGCCTAATTCAGAAACGAGCTGGGGTGGGTTAGGTTCATCTCCTTTGTTCCAGGACACGCCCCAGGAGGCTTTCTTCTCATCTGGGAGAAAACATACCTGTTGTGCTTCGCTTCTCCTCATAAAAGGGAAACATTCAGGTCAAGGTGTGCTTACAAAGGGAGTGGGGAGCTGGAAATGCTATCAGGCATGTAAGTCTCAAAACCTGGGTCTCTCCCTCTCTCACACTTGCGGACAATTGAATGCTACTCCTGGCTTAAAATTCTCTGGTCACATATCAGGTCAAATTGGGTGTTAAAAAATTAGTTAAAACATCTCTAACCCCCACACTCCCTGTTTTAAATTAATGTGATCAAATTATGTACAGTGCTTAACGTTGTACATAAAGACGTGGTGGATCTCCTCTCGTTCTGGTGCTACTGTGGGAATTTGTTAATTCAGCTTTCCAAGGGCTATTGTGAGGATAGTCACAATGTATACACACGTTAAAGAGAATATATATTTTCCTGTATTTTGCACAAAATCCTTGCACTGCATTAAAATATGTAAGCAAATTCTAGTGTTAAGATATTTCCACATTATGATTTATTCCATTATAATTTTTTCCATCTCAGAATGCAATTAATATGGTTGTGTGTTAAATGATTCAGTGAAAGTAAATCTTTTATATTCAGGTAAGCAATTCAGCCTTGTAAGGTTTTATGGGAATTAGATTTTTTGAAGTCTGTGTTGAGCATGCCCATAACTCTGACAGAGCCCTGCAGGCTCTTGTCTTCACCTTCAAATCATAAGACAGAGAAATCAAGCTCCCTCTGTGCTCTCAATTATACCAAAAAACACGGAGCAGAAGTCTTCAGTAATTCAATCCCTGTGGAAGCTTCTTCATACTGTTTGCACTGTTGGAACTGCTGACAGCAGCAATCCCACAATC